>CM046426.1:4948800-6235441 GCA_025506505.1 Flaveria sonorensis
ATATATATATATGTTTTTCAAAATTTACTTTTCATATTTATACGTTTACACTTATTAGATGTCAGATTAATTAGAAGTTGACTTTATTAGAGATTGAAATATATTAAAAAAAAATTTAATTTTTGTTACCAATTGTTACATATTTTTTTTTCAACCTAAGCGATACATAAATTTCTAGCTTTGTTAAGTTTTATTAGCAAAGGATATAAAGCAACTTAACTATATTGGTTAAATGGTAATTTTTAAGTAAGGAAACACTTGATACATTAAAATATTTATAATTTATAAAATATAACATATAAAAAATTAAGATTCACTTAATTAGAAATTTATAGATCAAAGAAAAGCTTTCTTAATTTCGATATTTGAAGTGATAATTTTTTAACTTGATGTTATAACAAAACTAGGTCGTCTGTCACATATAAGAATAAAATGCACTCCATCATAAATTGTTGTAGTTTGTTGTAAAAGTCACAATATGTTCAAATTAAAGGTTTTTGGATATTTTGGATTCCTCTCATACCCTACTTCATAAATAAAATACTATAGTTCATCAATTCTATCGCTCTTTTTTCTTTTTTTAGTTCTTCACGATCCTTACTATCCATCTTTCGTGGGTCTTTGTCCTCATTCCCTTTGTCTTCTTCACGTGTCCCGGCTACCCCACCCACCTCCAAGAGTAATCACACTATAACAAGTTTATCATGTACCGACAAAGGCTATAGCGACGACATACGTCGTTGGTAAAGGAGGCTCTGTGCCGACGACATGTCCTCGGTATAGCTAAAACTCAAAAACTCAACCCTTTGACTCTATCCCGACTACATGTCATCGGGACATAGTTGCGCGCGCTACCAAAAACAAGGCGGTATAATAAAAATTCTATCCCGACGACTTGTCGTCGATGTAGGTAAAAGTTATTTATTTTACCTTTCGCTTAAGAAAATAAAACAAAAACTTTGTGTTCTTTTTCCCGACGACAAGTCGTCGGGATATGTAATATTAAATTTATATGTTTTTTTACCATTCGCGTACGAAATAAAACAAAAATAAATGTTTTATTTGTCCCGATGACATGTCGTCGAGTCAGGTATTTTTTATTTTTTTATTTTGAATCTATAGGGACGACTGTTTTTACTTTATAGGGACGACTTGTCGTCGCTATAGAGTGCAGATCCCTTAAATCGCATTTCACACCTTCTATCCCATTTTTCAACCAAAAAAACCTCACTTTCTTCTTCCGATTTCATCTTGGTTTATGGCTTATTTGGTATCAAATTGGAGTGTTTGAAGGTAAGAATGATGTTTCTTTTACTATAATGAAGTTATATAATCTTGTTTTTATAAGTTTTATCTAAATTTTTGTGTTTTAGGTGAGATTAAAGTTTAAAGCTTGAAATTAAAGGATTTGAAGATTTTCTAGGTATGAAATTCGTTTAAAGTTTATGATTTAAGTGTTTGTTTAGTGAATATGTTTGTGATTAGGCTTGTATAATTGTAAAAGTGTATACATATGTAAGTGTATATGGGTTTGATGTTCGATTAGGTTATGCCAACAAGTATTTGATGAAATGCCACTATATATTTTCATCGTTTTAAGTTTGTATGCATTTTTATAAGGCCCGGAATCACTGCCGAGTGTCAAAGAGCCTATAAAGATCGAAAGCAAGATCTAAAATCTCATTTTGATGATGTGGGTGGTTATGATGACGTGGAAACAGCATTGACTTGTCCTCGTGAGGGAACTGACCCGCAAGCATGGGCTCGGGTGATTAATGAGTTGTTATTAGATCCCGCTTATAGGAGCCGATCTGAGGCAAACAAATTAAACAGAGGTAAACAACGCTATCTGAGTTTCCATGGGAGACAATCATATGCACAGAAGAGACATATAAAGGTAAAAGTATAATTTTTAGTATAAAAATAAGTATTAACTGTCGGAAGATGCATTTCTTAGAATTTTTATTATTCACAGGGGAGTCGTCCGATTGATCTCTTTCAGAAGATGCATTTCAAAGAAGACACGTGATGGGTGGATGCAACTGTAAAATCGGACTGGGTAAGTTTGAACTAACTTTTGAGTGATTTTAGTATGTTTAAGTGTGTTTTGGTCAAAATGACCCATTTGAACTAAATTTTGATTGATTCTAGTATGTTTAAGTGTGTTTGGGTCAAAATAACCCATTTGAACTAAGTTTTGTATGATTCTAGTATGTATAAGTGTGTTGGGTCAATTTGAACTAACTTTTGATTGATTCTAGTATGTTTAAGTGTGTTTGGGTCAAAATGACCCATTTAAACTAACTTTTGTGTGATTCTAGTATGTTTAAGTGTGTTTGGGTTAAAATGATCCATTTGAACTAACTTTTGATTGATTCTAGTTTGTTAACTGTGTTTGGGTCATTGTCAAAATGACCCATTTGAACTAATTTTCAATATGTTTAATGGAGGAAAGAATTCAAGAGGAGTATGTGAGATTCTAGCGAGACCGGTGGAGATCATCTTCTGTTGATGAGATTCAATGCATGAGCGTGCCTTAGGTCAAAGGCGAGGACATATACGAGGTGTTGGTCGCGTGTGTGGAGACATCCCACCCTAATTTTCTAACTCGCAACCTCCTTCAAACATAACATTGCAAGATGAAGTTGAGAACTTAGACAACAGCAACAACAAAATCAAGAAACTATACAAACAACAACAACAACAACAACAAATCCACAACAAAAACAACAAATACAAGAAATACAACGATTGCTTCAAGAGCAGATGAAATGATGCGCTATTGGCAGCAGCAACGACCACCTGGTGGTCATTTGCATTTGTATTTTGTTAGATTTTGTTGAACTTTAAACATATTGTATGAATTATTTATTTGTTAAACTTAAATTTGAAGTTGTATAAATTATTTGTTTGTTAAACTTGCATTGGATTTTTATTGATTATATGTTTGTTAAATTTGTAAAAAAAATTAGGTTCCTGCATAAAATGAAAAAAATTAAATAAAATGAGATCAATAGCGAGGATATGTCGTCGCCATAACAAGAATTTTAAAAAATTAAAAAATATGAAAAATACCTATAGCGCCAACAAGTCATCGCTATAGGTCATTTTACTTTTTTTAAAAAAATAAGAAAACGAACTATAACGACGACATGTCATCGCTATAGGTCAAGTTTTTCTTTTTCATTTTTAATTTTTATTCGGTAAAATCAAACCACGACACTTACAGGGACGATTTGTCGTTCCTATAGACGAACTTGTGCCGACGATATCTATCCCGACGACACTTCTGCCTATTACGACTAATTTATGCGAACTAAGTCTATAGCAACGATAAGTGGTCGCTATAGAGCAAAATAAGCTATGACGACGACATGTCGTCGCTATAAGGTGTCAAAATTTCATTGCTATAGACCCACTTTTTTGTAGTGTCAACACTCAAAGTTCAAAGATTTCTCATATCTCTTTAATATGATCATAAAATCATGCCACCACCACTGCACCGACGGTGATAAGCCGGTGTTAACATGAACCGGCGGTGATAGTCGCCGCCTCCGAAAACCTCTCTCTCTAAATGAAAGAACCGGTGATAGAGGAGAGAAAAGAAATCTTAGAAACCATAGGAAGGAATAGCATTGGTCTCTGAGTGAACCACAAAGTAAAATAATAGGTGCACTTGTGACTTGTATAAAGGTGCCTTAAACTCTGATACAACATACTATTCATTAGCATGAACTAAACATAAAAAAGAACAATGATATGTTTATAAGATAAATATAAGGAAATGCTTAAATGAGAATTTATTTTTCTATGAGAACTCTATTAATCAATGTGAGCTACAAGTTTTCAATGGCGAAATGGTAAATAACGAAAAAATAATAAAAAAATTATAAAATGTAAAAAAAAATAAAATTTTAAAAATTTAAAATGTTCCCCTTGTTTCCCTCATTCATAATAAATTTATTAAAGCTATAAAAAAAAATTATGAAATTCATTTACACATGTGTAATACCGGATTTACACATGGGTAATGACTAATTGACATATGTGTAAATAACAAGTGGATGATTTTTTAAAAACATATATTAATATGGTACGTGTTGAAAAGTTAAAAAATACTGAATTTTATGATGAAATGTTTTTGAAAAAATAATATCATGAAAAAAGGTTATGAACGTTTTAAGAAAAAGATGAAAATAACATGTAACTTGCATGTGATATTAAATGTGTAGCTCATATTAATTGCCAGAGTTCTCTTGAAAATAAGTTCTCAAGATAACTATGCCCTTAAATATAAGCATTAATAATTTGATATATCATTTTAATTACCTATGAAAAAAAGTAATTACAACATCATTTTCTTAAAAAGAATCGTGTACCAAATCTATATTATCAATCAATCTCTAATTTCATTCTATCTTGTTTATCAATAGAATAAATATTCATATAATGCAGACTTTAAATAAAGTTGAATACCAAATGACATGTAGACTAGTGATATTAATAAATGTTAAATAATTAAAGTGAAGGAAAGATACATATTTGATGGTATGATTAGAAGATTTATGATATAATTGTAAAATAAAAAATCTAATTTAATAAAACAAAATCTCTATGTGCCACATGACTATTTTCTAGCATGTTCACGTTATCGTCACTTAGACGTCACCTAGTATTGTTCATGTGTCACAATCACAATAAATTACAATTTTGTTAAAAATCTTGACTTTAAAAAAGTTTACTTAATAACTCTAATTTAATATCATACTAATCAAGATAATTTCTTTTTAAAAATAAATAAACTTTCATTAAAAATACTTTAATGAGACTTAATTTTATTAAAGTATAGTTTAATTTGTAGTTAAGTATTGTTAAACTAGAATACTTTAAAAAGAAATATAAATAAGTTTATGGATATTTATAAATAATAAAGCTTTATTTTTTTAAACTATTATTTATAACTTAAATATGTTTGTTATATATAATAATTTTATTGATATGTTATCTATAACATATATTAAATTATAAATATATATAATCTATTGTATAAAATTTTATTTTAATCGTATGACATAGTGGTATCTAACCTAATAAATAAACAAATCATCATATATATATTTTTTAAATTTGAAAAGGTTAAAATCTGTATAATTGTGGGTTGTAATCAACCAACAACCAAGATGATGCCATCCCTATTTGGTCGTTATACCAACCTATAATGATTTCATCATTTAATTTGTAATTGGCATTACTTTTAACAACATATAGTAACTAGATTACAATCACATATAATACAGATGTTAAATTAATTTACTGTTACATAATTAATAATATAAAAAGTTATGTATTAAATATTATGAATTATACAGCCGATTGAATAAACCCATGTATTACACATTTAAAAATTTGAAGTTAACATATTTGAAATTTTAATTATGGTTAGTTATTAATTAATTAATAGCTATTATAGCGTTCATAATTAATAATAGAGAGAAGCGGAAAACTAATTATTAGATGATCTAGAATGCTGAAAAGTGTTTAGATTTATTTTTATTTATTGGTATAGAGATATCTTAAATAATTATAGTGTATTTTTAAATTTAAAAGTGCTTCATTTCTATAATATTGATACATCTTATGTTCAACTTCTTAATAAAAACGTTACGTCCACCGTGTATAAAAGTAATAATAAATGCATTTTTATATAATTAGACAACAATCAGTGTGTTAGAAACTTAGTAGGTCATGGCTAGGTCGTCATTGTAACCAATTAAAAATGAGTTGAGCATTTTACAAGTGACGTTACTTTAAACGATCTTTAAAGATCTTTTAATTATCTCTACTTTTGACTTCAAATAAATACATACAGAAACACAATGTCTTTCCATACATCATGCATGTATACGTACGTACATACATATATATATGAAACTTGTTACCATAAAAATTACCGTAATAAGTGTACTTGTTAGATAATAATGTTACACTTCATTTCTAAGTTCAATAAAAATTAGTATTATAAAAGTAAAGTCTATTTTTAATAACTTTTATGTTTATTGTATAGTATACCTTTTTTCTACGCATGATTGATGAACAATAACAACTTTGTTAATCTTTAACAATTATGCTCATTGGTAGTAAAAGTGAAGATCACTAGTAGTTTGACTTCATTAGTAATTACTTTGCTTTAGTAATTACTTCCCTACAATCGATGGTCTATTGGTCTGTAGTAATTGTGTTTTTACCGATGGTTCTTTCTACTAATGTCCCTACTAATACGATTATGGCGGCTATAAACAGTCAACTACACCCAATGAGACCCAATGAGATGAACCAACATGAAACTCATAAAAAAACTATTAAAAGAGCTACTTTAACTAAAGTTAAACACAAGTACACCCAATGAGATGAACCACAACCTCAACTAGACCGACTAATTTTAATCTGAAAACCTAATAAAAAAAAACTTGAACCTTGACAACCTACAAGAGCGAATAAGCATCAATTTTCTAATCAACTATTGTATTATTTATCCATTAGTAATCCAATTGGAGGCTTGAATCTTGTTCTCATCTCCCATCATTTCAACGGACATCCATTTTCATCATCTGAAGTGTGTGTTACTATTGTGAGTCCCTCATCCTAGGATGACCTCTTCTAAATTGGGATTAAGTTTAACCCAGTGTATATATCGATGTATGTATGATTTAAATTCCTTTGTTTGTAATAATCCGATTGATGTAATTCATATATTTCATATTAATAATCATATGATTCGATCATTAGTTTGTGTGTGTGAGTTGATTGATTAGGCCGCAAGAATCCGTCTCTGCCATTTCTATCAAGAACAATCTTCTTACTTTAATAATATAGTAACTTGAGATACCACGTAACAGCACCACAATCATTCTTATCAAAATTTTCCTGTATCTCTCTCATTTTAAATAATTACCTTAATTACTAATAATATTATTTAACATTCTATTACATTTAATAAATTAAAAAAAAATTATTTATTAATGTTATTTCTAAATAAAAAAATCTTCCTATTCTAATAAAAGAATAACTTGAGATGTCACGTGGCAGCAACACAATCATTCTCACCAAAATTTTCCCGGCTCTCTCTGTTCTTAAATAATTTCCTTAATTACTAATAATATTATTTAACATTCTTTTACATTTAATAAATTAAAAAAGAGATCTATTTATTAATGTTATTTCTAAATAAATAAATTTTTATGAAATAATAAAATTTTCTAAAGCATAAAACTTTTTTAAAATACGAAATATTTTAAAATTGGTATTTTAAAAATTCAATTTTTTAAAACCAAAAATAATTAAATTTGAGAGTTATAATAAGGAAATTTTTAAAAATTATATTTTTATATGCTTTGTTTTAGAACAAAATATTTATTTTTTTGAAAAAAATTAAAAACAAAAATTTTAAAAAATTGATATCATTGTTTTATTAGTTATAGTAATTTTCATATGTAATTTCAGTCATACCATATCTTAGAATATCATTTTATAATTAATAAATTTTATTATATTAGTATTTTATTTATGCAACCAGTGTAATAAACGGGTTTACTAAAGCTAGTGTTAAATACTAATACTAATCTTTATATAATACTAATTATCAAGTTGATTTATGCATTAAAGTTGTACTATTAGCATTAAAAGTTATACATATCTTTTGTTTTTTTTCATTTTCTATTTTTCTATTGTAAACCTAATACTTTTACATCTTTTGTAATTTAACCTCTATAATTTTCCAATTTCAACTTTGGTTTCTATATTTTTCATCTTTTACAAATTTTTTGTTCTACATTTCGGTCTAAATTTGAATAGTTAACACGCCGTAACGTGTGTCCGTAACGTGTGTCCGTAAGGTGTGTGATTCCACGTTGTTACGTCTATTTTTTCCTTTTTAACGGCCCGTCACAACGTGCGGGTCCTAGGTTGACTCAGTTATTGTTTTTTTTCTTTTATATTTTTACGTTTCCTGTGCGTGGTTCAACATTTTTACGTCTATTTTCCGTTCGTTTTTTATTTCTTTATTACTTTCTTTTTTAATATGAATTTTTCGGTGTTGACGATCGTTTATCGTAACGCGACATTGATGTTACTTGACACTGTTTTACGCACCTTACCGCAACATGGGGGGCTTATTATTAGTTATCTCTGAAAAAGCAGACACACTCATCAAGGGCTACAAACGAACCAAACGAAACCGAACAAGGCCTTGTTCGTGTTCATTCATTAAGAAATAAACTTATTCATGAACTGTTCATGAACACTTACCAAACGATATTTCTTGTTCGTGTTCGTTAATTAAGAAATGAACATGTTCGTGAACTGTTCACGGACACTTATCAAATGTAAACGAACACAAACAAATGTTCATGAACATGACGAACACAAACAAATACAAATGATTATATATTTATTTTAGTATAAAATTTGTATTTTTATCACAAACATTACACAAAATACATCATAAAACAAATAAATTCTTAACATAAATATCAAAAAATACCTGATATACTTGTCATAAAAATAACTTAGAAAAATATTAACATAAACGAACACATCAACTAACATAAACGAATACATTATCGAACGTTCACGAACGAACATTAACAAACATAAACGAACACATTATCGAACATTCACGGACATAAATGAGCGAACGCAGCTTGTTCTAGTAAGATCTTATCAAATGATATAATTGTAATTTGCTTTTGTTTTCATAAAGATTGGTGTTTTGAACCTATAAGAACATTCACATCCTGTTTCTTAATCCTGTTTCTTAAAAATATGTGAGTAGAATTCTTAAATTATATGAAATGGTTTTGAGTGGTTGTGAGTGGAGTAAAGAGAAAATGTTACTATTAATCTGTAAATTTGATAATTCACTGTTCAAACCTTATAATTTTTTTAATATTTTTAAAAGTGATTATGAGTGAAGCAGATATAAAAAGTAATGATAAAAGTATAAAGAATTATTATTTAATTGAAAAAAGAAATAAAAAATAATGATTTTTAATGTAATGATAAGGATAGAAATAAAAAATAAAATGAGAATGTTCTAATCATAATCGACTATAATCTAAAATAAAAAAACCAAAATACATTTCACCCAAATTTGAGTAACCGTAACCATGACGGGAGCTTATGCCAGTATGTCAATCGGGTAGCTCGGGTACTTACGGCTACACCGTCACACCCTTCGAGGGTACCAAAACCCATAACGGATATAAGCCAAAATGTTTTCATTGTAATTTTTATTTAAGGATAGACACCACTTTTTTTAATGAGCAAAAGAACAAGAGAATTAATTCAAACATCATCCACCGGCACGTTAGAGTACTGATTTGGTGAATGCTAGCGATTTTTTACACCTTTAATCGCGATTTAGCTCCCACTTTAGGTAATTTTTGAATCCAATGTTAATATGAATAATGTTCCTAATGTGCTCTCGATATCTTCCTTTAGTGAAATAATTTGGTTAATTTGTTTCCTAAATCCGGTGATTTGAATCTCTGCTGCTAGTTTGATATGATTATATATGTTTGTTTATGTTTGTATAATAGGTGATTAGTTGGTTACATTGATCCATGCTTCATTTGATGAGCTATGTATTAGTTTTGATGGTCAGCAGAAGTAGTTTCCCAATGACAAAGTGTTATGAAACTTGTTCCAATTTCCAATTTGTGTTAGAAACTTTGATGCAGTTAGTAAAGTTTTGTCAATACTTCTAAAATCTATGAGTTTGAACTTTGAAGCTTAGATAATTAAGTTGCAGATTGCATATCCAAGATCAAAATGTTAGTAGTTTATCGATTTATTGTTGTTGTTTCGTTTGTCGTGAGAACGAAGAAGTTCAGTTGAGTATATGGTATGTTGTCCTGGATTAAGTCGATACAGGGAGATTCTTACTTGTATATTTGTATGTGATTTGCTGAAGATTATGGTCCAGGGAAAGGATGCATGTTGGGGACACTGTGTTCTTGTGGATGTTTCGAGGCAAAAGGTGCGGTGCAACTATTGCCAGCGGGCGTTCAGTGGAGGGGTATACAAGATGTAGTTTCATTTGGGTCAAATTAAGAACAAAGATATAGTTCTCTGTACTGAAGTGCCTGATGATGTTCGTGACCACATACGGAGCATATTAAGCTCACCTACGAAACAAAAACCTTCTAAAAAGAAGAATCCAGATCACATAGAAGCAGGAAACGGTCAACAAAATAGCTCATCAGCTAGTGGTGGCCAACATTTTAATAACCATGAATCTAATGGGCATTATAACAGTAGCAACTATCCACCTTTGATGTCCCACATCTGTCTTTGAGCCCATTGCCAGTTGTTGATGATATCCCAAGGCAAAAACAAGACGATGCTGATAAAAAAGTTGGTTTATTCTTTTACCAAAATGCCATTCCTTTTAGTGCTGCAAAATGTGTTTACTGTCAGGAAATGTATGCTATAGCAGTATGTGGAGTCGGTTATAAAGCTCCAATCTATGCAAAGATGAGAACTTTACTGGAGGGAGTAAAAGGTGATTTTGGTGATGAATACACGAGATTAAAAGTTGAATGGAAAGAAGCTGATTGTACAATCTTGTGTGATTGTCGGAAATCATATGTTGTATTTTCCATTACATGCCAGTCTTCTGATATATCTAGTCACACTGATGATGTTCAGTTCTTATATGAATCGCTCGAGTCGGTTGTATTGACAGAACCTTAAACAGAATGAGAAAATATACAAATGGAGTGGAGTTCATTCGGGCAAAACTTCCTAAACACGTTCCCATTTTTCTCTCATTGAGGTCGCTCGCTATTCAACAGGACAACCTAAAGCACATGTTTTTCGGGGCAGAATGGCCAACATCAGCTAACTTCAGTCAACCTGATTCGCAAGCTAAGTCTCTGTTGTATTCTGGAAGTCTGCGAATGAGGCCGTAAGTGTCTCTGAGCCACTTGTTAAAGTCCTCAGGATTCTTGAAGGTGACATGCCTGCTGTGGGGTATATATACGAGGCAATGGAGAGGGCAAAGATGGCAATCAAGGCGTATTCTAACAGTATTGGAGAAAAATATAAGCCTATTTGGGAGTTGATTGATAGAAGATGGAATATGCAACTTCATTCGCCATTACATGCGGCCGCCTCATTTCTGAATCTTTATGTTATCTATAGCCTCATTCTAAAGACTGATTTGAGGATTAGAAATGGATTTCAAGAAGCAAAGTTGAAAATAGCTAATGAAGATATAATCAAGTCTAGAATCACCAATAAGCATCCTGTTTACCTAAATGCTCAAGGTGCTCTAGGGACTGATATTGCAGTTATGTGAGGTCCCTGAATGCACCAGGTATCTATTTGAGTGACCCTCATATAGCCTTTATTTCCATGAAAAATTTGCTTTTAAAAACAAAAAATAGGTTCAAAATCATTTTCATTTGTTCTAGTTTAGTTGTGTTGTTACACCTTTTGAGAAAGTTATTACTGCGAAATAAAATCAAAGCCAAACTTCCTAACCTGTCCTGTATCAAACCAAAATAGGTTCAATATATCATTTTGTTTGTTCTTCATGTAGCTGTTTTTCGAGAGTTTCAAGTAGATTTGAGTGTTATAAACCGAAAAACAAATCCATACAAAGGCTCTCTGCCACCCATAAGAAACCACGATAATAGAGGTGACAATTTCAACCCGTTTACTTGTGTTTTAAATGTGTCAATTTGGGTTATTTTCAATAAGGCGTTTCTGACCTCGCACCAACCATCCAATCTCTTATCAGTCAGCAAGTAAAATTTAAACCGAAGCCTGACCATATATTCAAATTATTATGTTAATAACAATACTTTTTGTAAACTATATCTAAAGCTTCAATTAATAAATATTAGAGTTAATTACGCAAATGGTCCCTGTGGTTTATCGAAAATAACAGGTTTAGGTACTAAAGGTTTCAAGTAACAGGTTTGGGTATTGTGATTTCAATTTTGTAACGAGTTTGAGTATTAACACTAACAGATGTTAGGTTTTCTGTTAAATTTGAATAAAATAACTAAAGTATCATTTAAGGGGCAAATTTGTAATTTATCTCTATTTTTATTCCAGGACCATTTGTGTCACTCTTCCTAAAATAAAAATAATACTTAACTCAAACCCCACCCACCCACCCACCCACCACCCTCATTCCCCTCACGTCCGACCACCACCCCAACCATTTCTCCACCACCCCTTTCTTCTCTTCCAACCTCCACCATCGCCACCCATACACCTTGGTCAGACGAAGCTACCACTACAACCAATTTGTCCGACCTCACACATCCGATGACAAACGTTTTATCAAAAACCCTAAAACCCAAATTGGGGATTTTTGACTTTTAGGGCTTGTAGACAGAGCTTTGAGCCCAAGGTCAGAACCAATAGCACTGGTGATCCGATGGAGACAGAGCAGCAATGGATGGTGCGAGGGGTGATGATGCGATGATGATGGTGAGATGGTGGTGATGACCTGATGATGATGGTGAGATGGTGGTGATGACCTGATGATGATGGTGAAATGGTGGTGATGGCACGATGATGATTATGATGGTGAGATGGTGGTAATGATGTGATGGTGATGCGATTAATGTGTGTGGTGGCGGTAATGGTGATGCTGTGGTGGTGAAGATGACGATAAAGATGTTGTTGTTGTTTCATTTCATGAGCTAAAGACGACGGTGGTGGTGAGGACGATGTGACGATATGGTGGCCGGAGGAGGTGGCCGGCGGTGGTTGCGGGTGGTGGTTGTCGGCGGTGGTGGTGGTGAAATCAGTCTGAACCTAAAGGGTAATTTAATATATATATGTGTATGATTATTAAATTAACAAATAGTCCTTTATTTATATTAAGTGACACAAACAAACCCTCTAAATTACATAATAGACCTTGTAAAATGAAAAGACAAAAATACCCCTAGATTTAACAGAAAAATTAACATCTGTTAGTTTTAATACATTATCTCATTACAAAATTGAAATCACAATGCCCAAACTTGTTACTTGAAACCCTTAGTACCCAAACATGTTATTTTGAATAAACCATAGGGACCATTGTAACACCCGGCCCCTCATACCATCAATATTGTCCGCTTTGCAAGCGAGAAGCCACGGATTTGCTTTTGGTTCCCCAGGTGAAAACTTCCCAGGGAGGTCACCCTTTCCCTGGATTGCTACCACCTGAGCACGCTTAATTGTAGAGTTCTCCTCTCATCCACAGCCAATGCATCCATAAGGCGTTGGTGATATTAAAGACCAGACATTACTTATGAACCAGGAAACTCTCCTGTGCAAGGCTGATGTGGGAATGTGTAGGGTGTCACAATCACCCCCCCTTTGGACTCATCGTCCTCGATGAGCCCGAGAACTCACCATCCCTGGTGAGGTTTATCCTACCATCCCGAACGACACAGGAGTGGCTCTGATACCATTCTGTAACACCCGGCCTCTCATACCACCAATATTGTTCGCTTTGCATGCGAGAAGCTCAAGGATTTTCTTTTGGTTGCCTAGATGAAAACTTCCCAGGGAGGTCACCCTTCCCTGGATTGCTATGAGCACGCTTAACTGTGGAGTTCTCCTCTCATTACAGCCAATGCACCCAAAACGTGTTGGTGATATTAAAGACCAGACATTACTTATGAACCAGGAAACTCTCCTGTCCACGGCCGATGTGGGAATGTGTAGGGTGTCACAACCATTTGCGTAATTAACTCTAAATATTATAATGGACAAGAAAGTGGTTTTAGGTCAGTCTTATCCTAACAGGACTCATTTTGACCCATTATCCAACCTGCCTATTTTGCCACCGTTAACAGACAAAAGGTTTGGAGTCCTTAATTCTGCTTGACGAGCTGACATCATTTTTCATTATGATTACACTTTATTGAGGATGTTTTGACTTTTGGAGGGTTAACATTAGCTGGTTCTCTAATGAACTAATGACATGGTTCTTGCCCTCCTTGCAATATCAGGTGATTGGTGGTTAGCATGCGCTTATGAAATTGCAACCTTGCAAAGAACCACAATCCGTATTCTGAGTCAACCTTGTAGTTCTCACTGGTGAAAATGGAACTGGAAAGCTTTCGAAAGCGTACATTAAAACACACGCAATAGAATTGAACAGGAAAGTTTAATGAACTCGTATTTGTGCACTATAACCTTTGGTTACAAGCAATTGTTAGGAGCAGGGCTGAGACAAACAAACCAACATTTTTTAGTAAACTTCGCTTTTGCTCTCTTTGGTTTGGTCCAAATAACGGTTTCCCTCCAAAGGTTTCAAAATTATGATTTTACTCCTTGTGTTTTTCAATTTGCCTCAGTTTAACACCAACCAACTAACATCGTTAAATGTTACTGTTAAAAACAAGGGTATTTGGGTCATTTTTTATAAAAGGACTAATCTTGTAATTTATCAAAAGTTATGTGTCACTTAAACAAATAATCAAATTATCATCGTCCATATCATCTAACCATTACCACACCATCATCATCACACCTACATCGCTCTTTCACTTGAATCTACCACCACCCACCCATTGCAAACACCACCACCCACCCACAGTAACCACCACCCACTACAAACCACCTGCAAAATCATAACCACACCACCACCATCATCGTTTGTCACCACCATCGTTCAGAATTTCTCCGCATTACACCACCACAACCACCATTGGTTTCAATCCCTAACCACCATTGAAGATAAGCAGATCCATCCTAACTTGAAGAGCCCTTAACTACCATCGAAGATGAAGATGGACAGATTTGTCCTAAATCGAAGACCACCATTGCACGACCACCGGTGATTTCAATCGAACCCTTAACTTCCTAACCTGAGTAGCATCCAAGCACTAAGTGATGAATCGAGCCCTCAAAGGGTGGCGTTGTAGGGTTTCGAATCCTTCATCCCTCCTGCGAACCCGAACCATATAGCTGCAAGCCTGCAACTCCTTTGGCGAACCCAGATCTAGGGTTTTGTTACTGGACAACGATGAAGGATGATTATCATATATGGTTTAAGGGGTAGGTTATAGTCAAGTTCAAATAGGTAGATGGTGGATGGCTGGCGGTGCAGTGGTGGATGGCCGGAGGTGGCGGTAGTGCAAGATTTGATGGGGAAGAAAGTTGGATTGGGTTTTAATTATTTTACAATAATAAATTAATTTATTAAAAATAGTCTCTCAAAGTTAAATAAATTACATTGTTGGTCCTTCTATATAAAATGACTTAAATGCCCTTGTTTTTAACAGAAATATTTAACGGTGTTGGTTGGTTAGCGTTAACCGAGACAATTGAAAATCACAGGAAGCAAAATTGCAATTTTGAAACCTTTAGAGACAAAATGTTATTTGGATCAAACCATAATAAAAACGAAGTTTACTTAACATTTTTTATGAACTTAATGTTGATTCTAGATGGCCAACTGAGCTACATTCATCACTCCCTCAATTGGATGACTTATGGCAGAATACTCTCCCTATTGATTGCACAGGTAGTCCTTAATTATGTTTATCCTTCTAATGAGACCAGACCAGTTTAGTTAATATAAGTCTTTTAGATAAATATTAGAGACTGATAACAATTTATGAAATATCAAGTTTACGGGTTAGATTGATGAACCCAAACACAACCTATTTGTATACAGACATCAACTCTCTGCCGGACATATTTAAAATTGTGTAAAACGAGACAAACAGGTTGGCAGGTTGATTTTATAAAATATATTTATTATTCTAATGGTTGACGGATCAACATAAAGATATTAACCTGAACACGACCTGCTTAATCAAACGAGTTAAACAAATCATTCCAAACACAACTTGTTTATTAAACCGGTAGAAAGAACAATCGTAAAACTTGATTTTTTTGTGTCAGGTGCCATATAATGAATTATGATACCTAGATTTATCAAACAAATATCCCACTTTACACTTTCGTCTTGCATGATGCAAGACGATTTGCAATACAGTTTTGTATCGTGCGGTATCAACTTACCACCCTTGAATGAATGTCCTTGTTCTAAAGGTTGGGATTGTGAGGTTGATATTCAGTGAAAAGATCCATGCTACATGTCATGATTGACATGCTAAGGTTGACATGTTAAATTGATGAACCTAACCATGATATGTTTATTAATTTGTGTTAAAGATATCATTTTTCACTCTAACACATTTTAAATGTGTAACCAAAACTTGATATATGAAGACTATTTATCTAAACGAGTTTAAAGGATTGTAAATTGATTGTGATAAACAAGTTATTGAACTTGACCTGACGGGTTGACTATGTAAAATATACTTTATGTTTTAATTTTAAACTAGTTGTATTTCCTTTCACGCTTCGCTGCGAAATTTGTCATGACCATTTTTACAATTTGCAAAAGTTAGCGTTGAAAGGCTCAGAGATTATTATTTAATGTGGATGCAAAGACGGTTGCCACACTAAACACCGGGTACACATATTTATCATCACAACCTGTTTAGCACAAAAGGATGACCCAATTAAAAAAGGCCTCAAACAGTGGTGAATGAATCAAGAGGTTGTACAAAATGCATTACAATATGCAAGCCAATGTTCATTTGGTGACTAACAACCTTTATGGTAATCGGACGATGGTTTAAATCGAAAGTGACAAAAGCTGGTGATATAATTGTAGATTAAAAGGCTCAGAAATGGTTGTCCACTATGGCTGCAAACACTTGTTTACCATGCCAAAATAAACACAACATCCATTCCATTTTCATCATCACCAATCCACCGTCGATAAAATCAATCCCGTTCATGATGTGATAAACCACTACAAAGTTCAGATGACAACAGACACTCATCATCATAACCATTAATACCAAATTCCAACCACAACAGGATCAGAGTCGGCCTTCGGGCTCAAGATCGTACATGGACACTATCAAATCCGTCAAACACGACATCAAACAACTAAATAAAATTATAAATGAATGCTACTGATAACAAAAGTCTCGGATGAGTCTATACTTGTCATCACCAACTTGAACATAAAAAGATTACACGTATTATCCACTAGTACCTGTCACACCCCAACCTTAACGGCGGAAACGTCGAGATGTGAGGGTTAAGATTGTTCATACCACACAACGCTAATTTAAAATGACAATATTATTAAAAATCAATATTCATGACACACATTTAAGAAATATAGCAAGTTCAAACATCCAACAATACATAAGAAATTCAAAGTCACAAAATGATCAATGTCTTTTATTTTAGTCTAGGTCCAATCCTAGATGTATGTAAGTCTTCAAGGCATACTAAACAGTATCATTTCCTGAAACATGTTAAAAATAAAAGGTCAACATAATGTTGGTGAGTTTTCCATAGTTTTTATACATAAATATATATAAAAAATGGCAATCCATGTCATAGGTTATTGAATAAAGTAACTAGGGATGGATGAACAAATGTAACAATCAAACCTTGACAGATTACAAGATTACAAGATTAAACGATTAGCTAAGTGTACTTGGTTTAACACCAAGTAGGCTTGTCAGGCTCATAGATCTATGACGTCGCCAGGCTAGCAATAGTTAATGATTGTACATATTATAGTCATCACATGGTAATTACAAGAGTTCAACTAATCACGACAAATAAGAAGAATTGCCCAAGTGTTTACAAGATTCAAACGAGTTTACAAGTGCATTTATCATAAGGTTAACATGTTTCACCCTAAAGTGTGAAAATATATAAAAGGGGTATGGAAAAACTCACTTGATAATAAGGGATGAACAAAAAATAAGCCTTGTATATAATGCCGAGGATTCGTTAACGTTCACCTAAACGAAACGTCGTATTAAGTTAACATGGTGATTTTGGTATTATATTTATAAACCATTTGTCCATGATTTTCATGTTATTAAATAAGTGTAATTTGTTATTATGTTAGTAATTAAATGATTTAAACAAGAATTTTAGTGATAATCACTATTAATAAAAGTAAACTTTTATATTCAACGGTTATTATTTACTTTTAAATAAATTCATATTTTGTAGATTTAAATGATTAAAATATTCATTACAATATGTATACATCTATAAACATGCACATATATATTTATTTTCTAAAATAAAGATTTATATAACGAATTTGTAATTAAATCCATAGTAATAAGAAGTTTATTAATTTGAAATTAATTAATAATTACATGAGATTTATTAAAACTACAAGTTAATAATAGATGATGTCTTATAATTTCCTTTTTATAATATTTAAAAGTAATTAAATAAAAGGAAATAATGATTTTTTAAAATGAAATTAAAAGAAAATAAATCTTATATTTTTTTTTGATAAAAACGATTTTTATATAGTTACTAATAATATTTAAATCATTTTCTGAAATTTAAAAGTTAATAAAAACCTTTTTTAAAAATATTAGCAGGGGGCCGGGGTCGAACCCGGGACCTCCTGCTAGCCTCCCTTGTTTTAAACCGGTTGGGCTAAGACCCAACTAGTGTTATGAAATAGAATTTTATTTTTAAAACCCTTTTTCCAGAACATCCCCAATTTTAACCCAAGAACCCTAGAATCTGAAATCGACCAAATGAAACATCAATTCGATGTTTAAGCTTGAATTAATCATGGGGCTTTTGTTTCCCATGTAAAATCGAATCGAATGACACCTTTAATTACCTGAATTGATGTTGCACGAATAGGTTTCGAGTGTGAACCGAGGTCGCGACTGTTCTTGATTCAATTGTTGTGCGTGTGTGTGTTGTTCGGGAAATTGGAGTTACAGAGAGTTTAGGAAACCTATTTCGAGCATAAGCCCTCTAATTTATAGGTTCAATTCGAGTTAGAACATGTCCAACGGCTATCAAATGATTGTCGGAGGTTTCAGGTCAAATTGAATGAATTTAGGACCGTTTCAGGTGGAATTAATCATTCCATTAAGTTTTACTTGATTAATCGATCGTTTATGCCTAATTAATTTGATAATTACACCGATTTAAGTGTTGAAACGGCTTTAAGGTGCGATGGGTTTCGGTTTCGGGTTATAACTCGTAATGAAAACTCAATTAATCCTTACTCGATTTCGAATCGTGTCCCCGAAACAATTTGGAACAATTTGTGATGTTAAACGTGGGTTTTAGGGGGATTAGGGGGGGTCGCTGGAGTTGGCCGGATGTTTGGCCGGAAGTTAGGCCGGAAAATCGAGGGTGGGGGGTTTGGGTTTAAAAAAAATTACACTTTGGTCCCTGTGGTTTTTAAAATTACATAACTAACCAAAGTTCTAATTTAAATTTCAAAGTGAAATTACAGTTTTAGTCCCTGGAGTTTTAATTTTATTATTTTATGCACAAATTAAAGATTTACAAGTTTTAAAATTATTAACTCATTTTGTTTCATTTACTTTCAAGATTAAACACTTATTATGCTTATTATTATTATTATTATATTATTATTATTATCTTTATTAATTATTTTCATTATTAATATTTTTATTGTCATTATTATTATTATTATTATTATTATTATTATTAGTATATTATTATTATTATTTTTTATTATTTAACCAATTATTTATTTACATCACGAATTTACGAAATGAATCCTCGTACTTGCATTAATAACAAAACAAGCCCTTACAAGAGATAACGACGTTTAACAAACATTAAATAAAAATACGAGAGGTCACAGTACCAGTACCAAACAAATTGAAGGTTGCAAACTATTGTTCATTAATGTAAAATAAACATATAGGATAATAGAAGCACACATAAGTTAATCATAGACAAAACCCCCTGAATATATCAAAGAAACTAAAGTGGAGGACACCATAGCAACCAGCTGCAGCACTCCAACAACGGATAACCAAGGCGGCGTCACCGGAGTGAACATCAGGCGGCTATGGTTGCCTTTCGCCGGAGGCCACAACCATGCCAGAACCCTAAAACATTCGGACATGAAAACCAAGGGAAATGACAACCAAACCCTAAATGGTTGAAATAACAAAATAAAGGTGAAAGAGATAGAAATCATAACAGGGAAAGGATGCCCTACCACCGTCTCAAAAAGCGGCGAAGCTAAACATTAGCTGATAAACCCAAAGGCCTTTGGTAGTGGTGGAAACAAACCAGACCCCTATTCCTTTTCCCTCTACAAGCCAAAGAGACGGAAATCAAGGAGGAGAAGAAGGCGCCACCACCATTGCAAGGATCGGTGTCGTTAAACGGCCTCTTGTCGAGCCAAAGGTCGCCGGAAGCGGCGACAATAAACCAGCCCTCCCATCCTTCTCTCCGTGTAGGCAATCGCTGTCGCAACGCGCCACCGCCAAACCCACAAACAGATCGAAGACAAATCCAAACGGTTGTCTCTCTCTAGAAACAATAAAAGAAATCAGAGAGCAAATATAAAAGGGGCATCGAATACCACCATAGCATCACCCAGTTATACCGTACTCAAATAAGGCTGCACACGTATCACCAAGTTGCACCAAACACACTGACAGCCACATACTACTGTTCATGACATTGTAAAATTAACATACAGGATAATGAATGACCATGTTTAATTAAAAGACAAGTCCACATGAACACAATAAATTATAATCAAAGAGTTAAGTGGAACATGATGTGTTTTTTGAACTATGTTAGAGATAACATACAATATTTCAGCGTTAGTGTTTTTATTAGAAAGACTTCTAATTTACTCTATCAAATGTCACTAGTAGAAGTTGAATCTCACACGTCTAGCAAAACAATACTTTCCATTTATATCATAAAATAAATACATTTAAAAATTGATTTCATCACTGATTTGATGTTTTATTATTATAATTACTAACAAAAAGACTAAGGGTGGGCGGGGTGTATGCGTCGTGAGTCCACGGTGAGGCCCGACGCAAAGCGAAACTACCGCCGCCGCCGCCTTCACGCCGTGTTTTCCCTTTTCACGGCATACACTCGCCGTGACCTTGCCCCCATATGACTGTTGCAACTAGCCGTTCACCTCCCCCCCCTTAGGGCTATTATGTTTTATAAAAAAAGTTTTTTTCAAACACTATAAACACAAACCAATTGTCTGATACGTGGTTGAGAGTTTGATTGACATATTCTACTGTAGTTATATTTTTTATTTTTATGTTGTTTTATTTGTATGTAGTTTTTAATTTTAGTTTTTAACTTTTTATATATAAAATTATTGTTTTTTTAAATATATGACATGTCATGACATAAATATCCTTTTTAAATTTTGTGATGTGGTATGAATGGATTGATGTGATATGTTTTTATTAGTTGATACATGATGCAACATGACTGTTGGTCCTAATGATCGATTCAACATTGTACTTGATGCTTGACAATGATTTTCGATCGAATCAACACTTATAAACACAATAACATAATGAAATTCAATGAATATAAACCATAAATTGCAATAACAAAGGCTCAATGATATAGATAATAAACTTCCAGCCACACACACACAATTGCAACACAAATAGTATTAGGGTTTTGCAAAATATTTCTTACAAGATAGAAAGATTACAATATATAAGAAACCTAGTTTTGCTGCTGCCTGTCTAACTACTAGTTTCACCCGGCAGCGAGCTATAGATTCGTCGGGTGAACTGAATCAACTGACTCCGGGCGAAAATAAACCTAACAATTAACCTATTACATAATCAAAATAAACCTATCAACTATAGTGAGTCCAACCTATGTAGATCATCAATTCTCCCCCTTGGTTGGACCTCACTCTCAATCTTCTTGCTCTTTTCTTGCACCTTCTTCAGCTTTATCTTATGCTTCTGGTTCTGCTCCTGCTGCCCTCTCCTCTTCAGCTCTTGCACTTGCTTTAGCAAATTGTCTGGTAAGATCCTGCATGTCCATCCTTAACTCGTCAGCCTTTGATACTTTCTCAGCAAGTTCCCTGACCTCTGCCCTTACTCCTCGAGCTTTATTTGCTACATTTATAAACAGACTAGCTTCTCTTCTCGTTTCAGCTCCAGCTCCAGCCTTAATGTGATTTTCACATAGAATCACAAGATCTTCATCACAAAAGAAAAAAATACTTCCATTGGGTCAAACAGCTTGAACTCAGCACCACCTTTCAACCTAATGACTGCTTCCCCAGTATTGTTATCATAAAACCATTTTTCAAAATTTTGTAGCCTAGGGGGAAGTGGATTGGGCACCCTTATTCTGTTAACAGTTTTAGCTGGCTTCAGCTTTAATACGATCTTTCCCTTTCCAGTGGCCAAATCCAGGTCTTTCTTCGATCTCCTTCTTTCTGTCTTCATATACCTAAAAGCTTCAAAATTGTCATTCATTCCCGCCTTAATCTCCTTTTCCAACAACGTAGCACGTTCACTCAGGTGGGCATCCAAAAGTGGAATTTCAGCTAACCTCCTCAAATCCCATCTAGGTAAGGTCTTGAACGCCTTTCTTTTATGCATATATGAAATTTCACCACCCCTCCTTTTGATCATAAACATTTTCAATTCAGAATTGTATTTTCAGCTCACTATTTTCTTATCACTTTTCTTCTTGTTTGGTTCACTGATGTTTTAAAACAGAGGTGTTAGCTCTTCTGGTTCCTTTTCTTTCACAAACCAATCTTCTTTGCTTAGTTCAAACACATCACCTTCTTCTGAACCCCTTTGTGCCACATAAGTCATTGGGCGCTCCTCCACTTCATAGTATTCAAGCTCTGAATCATAATCAACCAGTTGTTCCTCATACTCTTCCTCTTTATCAATCAGTCTCTTCCCTGTATCCTCTTTATTTCTTTCATTAGTTTCTTCTCTAATCACCTCAGCTCCAGTCAAGTCTGTGTCTATGTCCAATCCCAAATCAACAAATTCAGCCTCAACAATCACAGGCTTCTCTCTCACATCTCCTCCTTCATCTACTCTCTTTTCTGCTTCTGTCTCAACAACTTTTTCACCTCCTACACCACTTCCACTTGTACCACCACCAGCCGTACTTGCTTATCCTCTCATACCAGATGACCTCCCCACTTTCAGGAACGAATACTTTGATGTGTCAGTCAGATCATCCAGCTTCTCTTGTGATAGTTGGTTTGTGTCACTAACTTTGCCTTTGAGCTCATTCACTTCCTTCAATAGCCTTTTGATAAGTTCCTTCTAGTCCATCATCATAACCTTCATACTTTCTATCTGCTCATCTTTCTTCTTCTCTCTCAACTCTTGATTAACCAACTTAGTTTTAATCATGCTCAGTTCATTAGCCAATGAAGTATTTACATTTCTGATCACATCTTGATCCAGTTCAGATCGGGGATCCCTCATTTCTTCGAACACCGACTGTTTATGCTTAGATCTCCTTTCAGTTTCGTGAGCCGATTCCCCTTGACCAGCCTTCTTTTTGGTCCTTCTCTCTCTTTAAGTCCGCAGCTCCTCTTCAACTTCATCAATCTCAGCATCTAGATCATATTCTTTCTCTTTTGCATACCTCTTCCTTTTCTTTATGGCTTCAGCTTGTTTATCCTGATTTTCTTCAGCATTTTTGTTTTCATTTTCAATCAACCTTCTTATGTAGTTCCATCTCTGGGCAGGATACATGTTTTCCAGTAAATATGTTATTTTACCGCTGAAGTCATGTCTAATAGCTGAGCAGTCTACAAATATTCTTGTATTCATTTGCATCAGCCTCTTAACTTCCCCATGTCTTGGCAAATTAGGCTTCTCAGCATTAGTGATTATCTGGATAAACCTTGGATATAACAGCCATCGGAAAAGTCAAACATACGCGTTCGAGATGTAGAACCGAGACGAGAAGTTGAAGATATAAATGAATAGGAGTTTATTGTTAATAAATATATTTTGTGTCAACAAAATATATTTACTTATGTTTAAGTCATTTTTATGTTTTAATGATAGTCTAGGGGGCTATTTGTCATTAAGTCTAATTGTCATTAGACTATATATAGCTAGAGTCATTAGTGTGTTAAAAAGCTTGAATGAGCTAGATTTGAGGGTTTTCATGTAAACAAGATCTTATGCAAATCAATATAGATCAAACAAGGGTTTTATTGAATGTTTTTGAGGTGTTCATCTTGTTTATCCTTATTTTATAGTGTTTGATCTATTTTGTACACAAATATCATTGATATTTGTATTTTCAGTGGGATTTGTTTGTGTTTATTAATCAATTGCACTGTTATATCGATCGAGAGGACCAACAATGACACTCATAGCATCAATGCCCCCTCCACCCTAATATTCGACAACTATTTCGTATATTATAATAAACACTTGTAAATTAAATATCTATTTAATGTTTACTAGAAGATATATCCAACACATATCGTACCATCTTATCTCACCGATTTAAGGCCCGACAGAAGTGCATGTGCACCTTGGCATACATCCAAGGTCCAATGTTTCTCTTCCCATTTTAACATGGTTAATAATTTTTGTCGCAATATCCTTTCGAATATGACTTGCATCATCTCATTTTAGTCACTAGAAAAAAGAACTTTTTTCACTTACACCACTATATAAATATAAGTTTAATATTAGAAAAGCAACATGTTTTCTCATTTTTTTTATTAAGTTTCTCAGTATAACATATAAACAAGAAAAAGTTCCTCAATCTAAATTTCATTACCTGAACTTATCTACAATGCATGTGGTTGTGAAAAGTACTCACCCCTCATGAACATAAGATTATTATTATTATTTTTCAAAAGAAATAAATGTCACTTATCAAACTTTGAAAAATCTGAGAGGTAACGTTTTAATATTTTTAAATACTTTTTTACTGCAAGTATATGGGAACTTTCTTACATGCATGAACTTTTATACTTCTCAAAAATATTGAATGATTATTTTCTATAAAAAGAAAAAAATATATTAGTTTTTCTTAAATATACCTAAAAAAGTGGTAAAACTGTATACATAGTATGTGGAAAAAATTTATGTAAGATGTCTGGCAGAGGGACAATTGATCTTGTTTTATATATAGTAGATTTAAATATATTAAATTATCTATACTAATAAATAATTATATTGGATAGACACATGTAATTATCACATTAACTCTATCATTTATTTTCCCGTCCAAATCATTTATCAAATTTTAAAAGGTTATAAATAATTGCTAAATTCTGTTTCTATTTATCTCTCTTCTTCTCTCTCTCTCTCTCTAAACATTTTGAATTTTTTTGAAATCAATATTTTTATAAAACATATTTTTATTAATTAAAAACTAAACATTTTGATTGAAAAATACACTTTTTTGAAAAAAAAATTGATTTTTAGAAACTATGAATTTTTTAAAACAAAGTATCTTTCTACGCATATGAAATATTCTAAAACCGATCTTTTTTTAAAAATAAAGGTTTTATATGAAAATGTTTTTATTAAAAAAATAACTGAAACCTGGAGTTTTTAAACAATGAGATGTTTATAAAAATGTATTTTATCAAAAATTTTTTTTATTAAATATGATAAATTATTTATAAAACAAAAATAACTAAAGCCAATAGTTTTGAAATATTGAGATTTTTGTTAAAATTGATATTTTTCAAAAACAATATTCTTAGAACGAAATGTCTCTTAACAAATTTCTAAAACGAGAGTAAAAAAACTCTTTT
The DNA here is from genome assembly GCA_025506505.1 of Flaveria sonorensis. Taxonomy (NCBI): domain Eukaryota; kingdom Viridiplantae; phylum Streptophyta; class Magnoliopsida; order Asterales; family Asteraceae; genus Flaveria; species Flaveria sonorensis. The sequence continues at coordinate 4,974,452 of CM046426.1, forward strand.
AAAATGAAAGTTAAAAAAATAAAAATATTTTATTAACTAAAGTAATTACTCACACATAATTTTAATTATATCTTATATAAAAATTTTAGTTTTTTTTTTATCTTTTTATTAATTTTTAATATTTTTTTATTTAACACATATAATATACGAAAATATAACCTACTCTCTTTAATGAAAATAAGAAAAATATTAAAGAAAATTAAAAGCGGAATGGGATTGTTCAATTTGTCAACCTTTTAGCAGTGTTGACTTAGTCAAACACCACAACAAGATGAAACTTCAATTTTCTCCATTATTTTATGATAACAAAAACAATCAATGCGTCTTTGTTGACACTTGGTAAAATCATTTTTTCAAACGTAAAAAATGTGTATATAGTACCATGTATCTCTTTCTCTTTATAGGTTGGATTAATTGTATCGAACCATTTTACTATAACTTAAAATTAATTATGAATAAGAATTTTAATACGTCTCTTGTAGTACAAAAAAGCAGCTATTGATGATTAGATATAGGGTTGTTCACGAGTCAAGCCGAACCGAGCGGACCTTTGCTCGTGCTTGGCTCGTTTCTAAACCGAACCGAGCCGATCGGCTCGTTTACAACCGAGCAGAAAATCGAACGAGCATTTTTCGAGAGTTAATTTTTCGAGCGAGCGTCGAGCGACCGCAGATGAACACCGAAAAAATTGTACAACCCAACTATCTTGTATGTCATATGATTTTATATCGCGGTTAACATGTGTTAATGACTTAAAAAGTATCACATTTCATAACATAACATTTTTATGGATAACAATATGTTATGCTGACGATAATGCTAAGACTGTAGCCGATAAGACGAGAGTATATTGCAGAAAACGATGACGGTGAGAGCGGGAGATGATTGACAAAACTTGTATCTTAGCGGCTTGGGATTTAAATTTTATGCTTAGTTTGAAATTATTTATTAGGTTGATTGATCAGATATGTCTAAATATAATTATAAATTTATATATAGTATGTCAAATCGACTAGAGTACTATGTATAAACTATATAAACATATATATATGTATATAAATTTGAACCAAACCGAGCCGAGCGGACCTTCGCTCGTGCTTGGCTCGTTTACAAACCGATCCGAGCCGATCGGCTCGTTTACAACCGAGCAAAAATTCGAACGAGCATTTTTTGGGCAAATTCAAAACGAACGTCGAGGGAGCGGCGAGCGGTTTGAACAGCCCTAATTAGCTATCACGCTTTGATATTTTTAAATCAGTACTTAATATTTATAGACGACTCGTTTTTCTAGTCCCATCAATCTCTTATTATTATTTTTCTACAGCAAAACAAACCAAATTTATTAATAAACCTCAAGACTTAACAAGGAGCGAAAAGATGCATTAAACACGATACAAAAGAAAGCAACAACACAAAGGCTACAATAAATATATTGCCCCAAAAGCTACGCCAATCCTCCCACCAGATACTTCATTTGTTTGCCCTTTGAAAAATCCACCAGAAAAGTTGTTTCATTTATGTCCATCTCACCATCTTTGCACAAGAATCATCTCCTCCTTTAAACACTTTATTATTACGATTTAACCATAACCTTCATGTCACCATAAAGTATACCGCTTAAACCACCTTCTTTCGAGGATTAGAAGGCTGTGAATGATAGAAGAGAGACAACAACTGATCCAAAGTGCCAAAGGTTATAGGAGCAAGGACTCCCAACCATGCATCTATTTGCAACCATACAGATTTAACTATAAGACAAGATACAAAGACATGGTTTATTGACTCAGTAATCAGCTTTAACAGGGCAATAGAGTGTCCCTATTAGGCATTCTGCTAGCCACCGTCTTCCAAAATCATCGTGATAGGGATAGATATTGAAATTTTTGTCTTAAACAAGAAATTCCTAATAAGTACGGGTTATTGATTTCTTACTGATAATCAGAACACATAACACACACACAAGTGATTGTTAATTAGGGAAGTGATCTCTTGAAAACCATGTTTATACATGAAAACCATAAAAATCATAAGTTACTTATATATAACTATATGTTACCATGTGTACACATATGTTACGTATGTGTAATTCATACAAGTTATATATATGTAATTTGTTTTGTCACTATCTTCGTTCCTTGGAGTTTAAATCTATATCTATACTATATTATAAATGAGTCAAGAGGATGTCATGTGTTATTATACGACGCCTCTGCATCTTTATTTTTCCGCTCACACTCATTTTACTCTATATTAGGCAACTAGATTAACTTTTAATTTTAAACAACTTTATTATTTTACGAAACTAAACTAATAATTTGTTTCAATTTTTATCTGCATATTTTTGAATCTATTTTTATTATTATTAATTATATTGTTCAATCATATATTTTGAATTTTACATACTGAAAACGATTTTATAAGCGAAAAAATCCAATTAAAAAACCTTAATAATATATTTAGATATTCAGAGATATAATAATTGTTAAACCACATGTATTTTTGGTCATGTCATTGTAGCCGAAATATTTAAATAGTTATTCGTTTCATTCCCGTTTTGATGGATTAATTAAATTCAATTTGGAAAAACTATTTCAAAATAGATTAGTTTTTGGTTCTAGTTTAGAAAATTTATTGCTATTAAAGATGAGAGATATTTTATAACTATCTTTTGGTCCTAAATATTTAGTTTCAACCCGTGTAATACATGAATTTCTAATTTAGTTAAAAAATATATATAATGAACTAAAATAATAAAATATAATACATGAATTTTTAATCTAGTTAAAAAAATTATAAATTATGTAATTATGTTGAGGTGGTTTTCAGGATTTTTATTTACAAATATGATTTTTATTTAATCACTCTGCTTGTTGATTATGAATTAAAAACCCTTAAATATGTCTTAAAAGCACATATTAAAAACTATTTATTTATTATGATTTAAGAGCCGCAATATGTTGTTTAATTACATGTTAAATAACGATGTGTTACACCAAAGACACGGAGGAGATGGGACTTAGATAAATAATAGTCGTCTTGAACTAACAATTACTGGCTTCTTTTTTTAACGAACAATTTTACTCTTAAATACCATTTAATCTTACACTTATAAGAATTTAAACTTACGTTACTTTTGTGATTGCTAGATTCTATGATTTTCATATTTTATAGTCTTTTTTTATTACTTTATCATTAACAAAAAAACATCATTTCTCATACAAGCGTAAGAGGAAATGATATCATCAAAAAGAGTTGTTAGAAAAATATTTAATTAATCAGCAGCCAATAAATTACTAACATTTTGCTGCATGATTCAGCTAATCACACTTAAAAAAGTCTAATCCTGTGTCAAATTTGTACAAAGCTCCAATTGATCAACTTCATGAGTTGTCACTAGACGGTGATACTTATTTGTTTTGTAGTGATATACGTAACTCTATATATATCAAGCTTCATTATAATAAGGTCCAAAACATTTAAACCGAAAATGAAATCAAATTTCAAAATCACTATGATGAGCTACTGGTCATGGTGGTGGGAAGTTGACAACGAAAGAGACGCGGTTGCTCGAGCCATACTAACCATCGCGGTTCCAGTTTTCACCCTTCTATGGTACAAGTGGACCGTACGGTTCACGAAGAAAGGAACATATCAGTTGCCACCCGGTCCCAAAGGCTTGCCAGTTGTCGGGTACCTCCCGTTTCTTGGGTCCAACTTGCACGAAAGGTTCACCGAGATGGCTCAAAGATATGGGCCTATCTTTAGCCTATGGCTCGGAAGTAAGTTCCATGTTGTGGTGAACTCCATGGAGCTAGCAAAGGTTGTGGCTCGTGAACTTGACCAAACCTTTGCTAACCGCAGTCCCCCGGTTACAGCACTAACCATCACCTATGGCGCGCTTGACATCGCGTGGTCCAACAACAACGCGCACTGGCGCAACATGCGTAAGCTTTTAGTAAGCCAAGTGTTGAGCAATGCAAATCTTGATGCTTGTAAGAGTTTTAGAACAAATGAAGTGAGAGCAACAATAAGTAGTGTTTATGCAAAGCTGGGGACAGCGGTTGATATCAATGAAATCGCGTTCGACACAGAGCTTAACGTTGTCACGAACATGTTATGGGGTTGTAGTGATTTTAGTGATTATTTTCATGGGTTTCGAGAGGTTGAGTTCAAGATCATCGAGTTACTGGGAGCGCCTAATATCTCTGATTTCATCCCGAGGTTATCGGGGCTTGATTTGCAGGGAAGAAAGCAAGAAATGCATAGGCAAAAAGAACATCTTGATAGGATTCTTGAAAGCATAATTGAAGAAAGAATCAAAACAAACTCGAAAAGAATCGATAGCGCGGTTGAGGAAGATGGAAGGAAGGATTTTCTGCAGATCATGTTAGAGCTTAAAGACCAGAAAGATGCTGCTGTAACATCATTTGATATAGTTCACATAAAGGCCCTGTTACTTGTATGTTCTTCCTAACCTTTCATTTTATTTTCATAAATACTACTACACAAACAAGTATCACAAACGGGGTTTGATCTACTGATACAACCGTCGGTGGATTACCAACAGATCACCGGCGGATTCCACCAAAATTCAGATTTTGATTAATTAATTGCAATTTGGTTGATCCAAAAAGTCTAGGTTTTTAATTATCTAATTGCAATTTGATAGATCCAAAATCCAGGTTTTTTAATTATTTAATTGCAATTTGATTTATCTGTTGGTAATCCGTCGATAAAACTATCTATAAATAGCAAAGGTTAGTTTTCATTCTTGTCAACGACAAATTACAATGGAGTCGGCCTCGGTGATACTCATTTGTTTACTACTGAAACTACACGTTTACTAACTAAATAACCGATAACTATGATAACAGGACATCTTGACAGCAACAACAGACACAACATCGACGATGGTCGAATGGGTAATGGCCGAGATTTTGAGCAACCCAGGTGTAAAGCGAAAGATTCAGGAAGAACTAACTGAGGTCGTTGGTATCGATGACATTGTTGAAGAATCTCATCTTCCCAGATTAAAGTATCTTGATGCAGTAGTCAAGGAGACATTCAGAATACACCCACCACTTCCTCTCTTAATCCAGAGATGCCCTGATGAAACTTGCATCGTAGGCGGATACACGATCCCAAAGGGTACTATCGTCTACATAAACGTTTGGGCGATCCAACACGACCCCAAGAACTGGACTGACCCGTTAGAGTTTAGACCAGAGAGGTTCTTGAACGGGAAGTGGGACTACAATGGGAATAATTTGAAGTTTTTACCGTTTGGGTCAGGAAGACGTATATGCCCGGGACCACCCCTAGGGGAGAAGATGTTGATGTACATATTAGCATCACTGTTGCATTCTTTTGAGTGGAACCTGCCTAAAGATGAAGAGTTTGAGCTTTCAGATGTGTTTGGATTTGTGACCAAGAAAAGGAAACCACTGGTTGCTATACCTTCTCAAAGATTACCTGATGCAACCCTTTACAAATGAAATGATTATATATGTTGTTCAATTAATAAAGTATTATAACCCTTCAAAAGGCTATACTCTAAAGTTCTATAAGAATAAAGAGTGCAAATCTGTACATGTGTTTGAGATGATATCATTTATAAAGGGTCGTGTTTGTATCAACCCGCTATTAAACTAACCCGCTATGTTGTCGTGATCGGCCAGCCATTGTGCTCTTGTGTGGTGATCTTCTTTCTTTTCTTGTACCGTCGATATTTCCGGAAAAGCTAGACACATATGTTTTTGATTCTTTATCTTTCTTAAATAATTAGGAATTTATCACTGCGTTATATACTATATATTTAAGTACCATGTCGGTTAGCTATAGTACCACGTACAAGTACTAAAGCTCATGGTACAAGCTGTCGATGCAGCTTTTGTTTTATATAATTTTATTCTAGCCGCTGAAAAAAAAAAGTCATTTCTAATACAAGCAACACTAGAAATGATATCGTCAAAACAGTTGTTAGACCAAAAAACAGTTGTCCGACAATGATACTCACTTGTTCCGTAACGATAGATGTCATTCTATATATGACAAGCTTCATTATACATAAGGTCCAGATCATTTAAACCAAAAATGAAATCAGATCTTTAAATCGCGATGATCAGCTACTGGTCATGATGGTGGGAAGTCGACAACAAAAGAGATGAGCATGCTTGCGCCATACTAACCATCTCGGTTCCAGTTTTCACCCTTCTATGGTACAAGTGGACCGTATGGTTGATATCAATGAAATCGCGTTCGACACAGAGCTTAACGTTGTAACGAACCTGTTATGGGGTTGTAGTGATTTTAGTGACTATTTTCATGGGTTTCGTGAGGTCGAGTTCAAGATCATTAAGTTATCGGGAGCGCCTAATATCTCTGATTTCATCCGAGGTTATCGGGGTTTGATTTGCAGGGAAGAAGGCGAGAAATGCAGAGGCAAAAGGAACATCTATATAGGATTCTTGACAGCATAATTGAAGAAAGAATCAAAAGAAACTCGAGAAGAATCGATAGCGCAGTTGAGGAAGATGGAAGAAAGGATTTTCTGCAGATCATGTTAGAGCTTAAAGAGCAGAAAGATGCTGCAACATCATTTAATATAGTCCCCTAAAGGACCTATTACTTGTATGTTCATCCTAAACCTTTCATTTCTTTATCATAAAACTACAAATTTACTAACAAAACAAGCAAAAATTATCAATAAAATTGTCCGGGATGGTAAGATGAAGCTTAACCTTTAACTCTATCCTAAGAGATAGAGATGTTGCATCCAACGAGATCCCGGCTCAGTAAAAACTTTTTTTCTCTTTCTTTTTTGAAAACACAAAACAAGAAGTACACTAGTGTTCCTACACCACCCACAAACTAAAACGACCCTTTTAAAGATAGGGGTTATGACGTAAGCCATAACCTTCAGACGACCTTTTGACGAATCCTCAAACGATGGGGGGGGGGGTATACGCAAGTTCTAACTTTCAAAAGGCTGTTTACAACAACCTCAAATGGCCATTTGAAAGTAATGTTGGATTAGATTGCATAGCACCCCCAACAAGATGTATACACAAATTTACTAACTAAATAATCTACAACTATAATAACAGGACATCTTGGCAGCAACAATCGACCTATTGGAGTTTAGACCAGAGAGGTTCTTGAACGGGAAATGGGACTACAATGGGAACAATTTGAAGTTTTTACCATTTGGGTCAGGAAGACGAATACGCCCGGGATTACCCCTAGGGGAGAAGATGTTGATCTATATATTAGCATCACTCTTGCATTCTTGTGAGTGGAAATTGCCTAAAGATGAAGAGTTTGAGCTTTCAGATGTGTTTGGATTTGTGACCAAGAAAAGGAAACCATTGGTACCTATACCTTCTCAAAAATTACCTGATGCATCCCTTTACAAATGAAATGATTGTATATGTTGTTCAATAAATGAAATATCATAAATCTTCAAAAGACTATTGTAAAGTCTTTAAGAACTTAGAGAGCAAATCTGTACACATGTATGTGATATCATTTGCAAAGAGTCGCGTTTGTGTCAAGTGTCAACTAGTAGATACGTGGTCGCATTCATGTATTTGATATGATATTTAGGTTCATATCGTGTTTGGGTTCATGTCGAGTTCACTTTCAAACAAGAAGTTATTATTTATGTTAGAGGGTGTGTGAGTGTGGGTAAATGTGTAAGATTTAGAGGGTGTGTAAGTTTGCTAGTAGAACAAACAAAAAATAAAAGCTTTCTAAATATTTACATTTTCCCTTATAGGCTCATTCTTTCAATGTTTACAGTTTAGTTCTTCAAGTTTTAATGACAAACTCTAGTCCAAACTTAAACGTATATATCACATTCACAGAATGTGTAATGATACATTGATACCTTATATTGTTTGGGCAATAAATTTCTTAACCTACTTTCAATAAAACACTTTAAATTATCGTACATTGTGTTATTGGTAGTGCAGGTCACCCAAAAAAAATTGTCAGTGTGACAAGTTACTGGATTGACATTTGACAATCAACGAATAAAACATATGCTATTCATAACATAAATCAAGGCAGTCTCATTAGTTAGTAGGGTACGCATTGATGGTACCAATTATTTTTCTGTAACACGTTCTCTTGATTAGAAAAATCGCTTACACAAAAGATTCACGGCAATAGGTTAACAGATACGACCTCGTGGACCTAGTAAAGGTCATGGTTCATGAACAGGACCACACCTTTGCTAACCACAACCCAACACTGAGAGCAGTAACCATCACCTACAATGGGGTCTGATATCACATGATCCAATAACAACACACACCAGCGCAACATGTAAGCTTTTAATGACATAAGCGCTTAGCAACACAAATCTTGATGCATTAATGAGAATGATGAACATCAATGAAACTGCTTTCGACACTAAGGTTAATGTTGTAATAAACATGTTACGGGGTTCTAGCACACTTTTAGAAAAGAATGACTCTAGTTTGACACGAGATAGGTTTCAAGAAGTTTGAGTACAAAACTCAAAGGCTCCGGACAATAGAATTCAGGTCCGACAGTTTGGGGTAAACTGTCTTTGGCTGCTTAACTTTTCCGTCGATGGGTTACGTAACTTCAAACAGAGTAAAAGTTATATCATTTAAGATAATGCATAAGTTTAAATAAAAATTTATTGGTATATAAATGACATATAAATATAGGACAATAAAAAGAAATAACGCACATGTGATATTTGGCTGTTTCCCCCATAAATAGTACCATCGGAAACCAAGGACAGACGAAACACGATATTTGAACTTTAGTTACACCAAAAAGTAGGGCTGCAAACGAACTGAACGTACAGCGAACAGTTCGTGAACTGTTCGGCGGGAAGTTCGTTTATGTTCGTTCATTTAATAAATGAACGAACATGAACAAAAAATTCCGTTCGTTTAGCTAAATGAACGAACACGAACAAAGGACTTGTTCGTTCATTTGTGTTCGTGAACGTTCGGTAATATGTTTGTTAATGTTCGTTCGTTTATGTTCGGTTATGTTCGTTTATGGTCGTTCGGTTATGTTCGTTTGTGTTCGTTTGTTCTGTAGTTAAAGTTTTCAATTTTTCATATATTTTTTATTACCTATAATTTTTAAAACTTAAATCCTAATTGACTTGAGTTTTCAGTTCCAAATAGATGAAAGTCTCAGATCAAAATTAGGGCACTGCTTTCTCTGTCGCTTTCTCAGATAAAAATTAGGGCACTACCTCGTCGGCCGTCGCTGCTTCCGCCACCTCCGTCGAACCACCGCAGCTTCCGTCAACCTTCACTCCTCCATTACCTAGGGTTTTACATTTGCAGGTTTTTTGTGCATTTTACTTGCTGATTAGGCTTTTCAATTTACCATTTAACTGTGTTTAATTTCAACTTGCTCTACATCAATTTTGCTGCTGAATCTTTTCTTGTTTTGCTATATGTGTTTAAACCGAGGTTCTGTTTTCTTTATTTGTTTTGTTGGTGATAGTCTTTACTCTTTAGCTAGGTAGGGGTCGTGTGCTCAGTTAAATATAACTTGTTTAACTGACCATTGATTTTGCATTGTAACTTGTTTAATTCAGGTTCTTTTGTGGCACTTTCTTTCGTTCGTTAGGCTTCGTCTTTATTAAGGCTTCTTGATCACGTAAGCTTCTTTCTTTTCTTTTTTACTAGAACTTGGTATTTCACCAATGAATAGGCACATTAATTCATATTGCCCAAAATTACAAGTCGTGAATAAAGGTCAATTAAAGTTGAATGTTTTGCCTGGAAAATCAGATTCTTCAACATCGGTTCAAAATTGGAAGTTTGATAATGCTAGAATGAGAGAGGTTATTTCTCATATGGTTATGGTTCATGAGTTACCATTCAACTTTGTTGAGTATGATCTTTTTAATGTGGTGATGAAAGAAGCTAACCCGGCGTTTACAAAGATCTCACGTACCACAGTAAAGCAAGATTGTGTGTTCTAGTTATGAAATTGGAAGGAGAAGAATTCAAAAACTATTAAATACAGTTAACCGGGTTAGCATCACAACTGATATGTGGACATCGGTTCAGAATATTCATTACATGATGGTGACATGCCACTTTGTTGACTCTGATTTTAAACTACATAAATGCATTTTAAATTTTGTTGATGTCCCTCCACCTTATTCTGGAATTCATATCAATGATTGTCTTTTCAAGGGTTTGAAAGAGTGGCATATTGAGACGAAAGTGGCTTCTTTGACAGTTGATAATGCTAGAACTAATGACGTGGTGGCTAAGAAGTTAATGGAAAACTTGAGTCTCCAGAAGAAGCTTGATATTGATGGAAAGTTGTTTCATGTGCGTTGTTGTGCATATATTCTCAACTTGTTAGTTCAAGATGGTTTATTAGAAATTAAAGACATAATTCATAATGTCCGTGAAAGTGTGAAGCACGTGACTGCCTCTGCGGGTCGATTGCATCAATTTTCTGAGCTTTGTAAGCAATTACTAATGTCAAAGAAGCATCTAATCTTAGATGTTAGTACTCGATGGAATGCAACATACGCTATGCTGTCAACGGCCTTAGAGTTTAAAGAAGTGTTTTCGAATTATGCCGACCAAGAGCCTACGTACCATAATTTGCCGAGTGATGATGATTGGAAAAAAGTTGAAGATGTTTGCTCATTCTTGGCACTTTTCAATGAGACAACAAAAATAATTTCTGGTGTTACTAATCTTTTCTAATATTGATTTTAGATTCAAAGCAGTAAACATGCATTTTGGTACTTTGTTATCATGAATTACTAATCTCTTCTAATGTTGATTTATTTCTTATATTGTAGGCTCTGAGTATCCAACATCTAATTTATTTCTTAGCGAGTTATTCGGGATAAAAGAAGCATTGGATGTTGTAGCTTTAAATGAGAATGATTGCATGAAAAGTATGGCTGAAGGGATGAAAGATAAGTTTGACAAGTATTGAGGTTCATGTAATTTGCTTATTTCAATTGGTGTTGTTATGGATCCAAGATACAAGATGAAGTTAGTTGACTTTGCTTTTAAAGCAATTTATCCCATGGAAAAAGCTCTTGAAGAGATTTATTTAGTTCAATATTACTTAGAAGAGTTGTTTAAAGAGTATATTGAGGCTTATAAAGAGCCCGTTAGTTCTAATTTAGGTACATCAAAAAGTGTAAATGTTGTGGAAGGTCCAAGTGGGAGTGGAAGTGGTTCTAGCTTTGTGACCTCAAGATTTGGTAAGGGTATCAAGACAGGTAGTGCTAAGTATGCTCAACATATCAGAAGTGTTGATTGTTTTGAAAGTGTAAAGTCAGAATTAGTAACTTATTTGGAAGGAGTGTATATTAGTGAGCGGGGTGTGTAATTTGATGCTTTAGGGTGGTGGAAGAAGAATAAACTAAAGTATAGAATTTTATCTAAGATGGCTGCTGATATCTTAGCTATTCCAATCACCATTGTTGCTTCAGAATCAACATTTAGTGCAGGTGGGAGGACCATTGACCCACATCGTTCGTGTTTAGGGACAAAGACGGTAGATATGCTAATATGTGGAGCTGATTGGTATCGTCATTACTATGGATTGGAAAAGAAGAAGAGCAAGGTAATTTTCTTATGGTTTCAACGTTAGTATTTGTTTTCTTGATATGAGTGATCCTTAATTTATTTAATACTTGTAGGAAAAGGATGATATCGTATATATTGAGCTTACTTGATGATATCGGATAATTGTCGGACGACTTTGGTGAGATTAGTCATTTTTTATGGAAAAGCATCACTTAATTTCCTTACATGTTTTATCTAACTTTTATTTATTATCCATCTCAGGATGAGAAAGAAATGGTGAATTAGAGATCAAATGAAGAACTTGAAGCTTAGCTATATGAAGAATTTAGTTATTTGAGACATTATTTTGTTTAACTTGTGTTTATATTACTTTTGTCAACTTTAGTCGGATTATTATGTGACATACTTCGTGTTTATTTTGTGTGGATTTTATGTATTGTTTAGTTTGGGATGAAAATGGTAGTTTTTACTTGTTTGTGTTCGTTTGTGTTCGTTTATGTTCGTTTGTGTTTATGAACGTTTGTTTGTGTTCATGAACGTTCGTTTGTGTTCATTTGTGTCCGTTTGTGTCCGATACATACCATTGTCGAACAAACATAAACGAACGCGAACATACATGTTTTGTTAACAAACAAACACGAACACCAAATCTTGTTCGTTAATATGTTCACGAACAGTTCATGAACGTGTAAAATGTTAAACGAACGAACACGAACATGGCTTTGTTCGTGTTCGTTCGGTTCGTTTGCAGCCCTACCAAAAAATATTATTGTTATTATTCTATTTAGTTTTTATTATTATCTTGGATATTCTATAGATATCATAATTATTATTTAATTATAATAGCAACTGTCAGTTAGCATTTTGTAAGTTTTGATCACATCATTATAATAGCTATCACATGCTTTAAACCTGTTGTTATTATATTTTATGCTTAATTTACTATTAGTATCATTGTTTTGACTTTCTTTTTGTATTATATTCTCATTTTCACTATTAGCTCATATGCTTAACAAAAGTTATATATGTTTTCCAAACGGATGATAAAAATCTACTACATACTAGCTAAACAACTGTTATATCAATTAGCTTAAAAAAGTACAAAACACTAAATTAAAACACCCTCCCCAGTTCAACTCTCGATTGATCATTATACCATCCGGCTTTTCCAAGTCACAACATCATCTTCGCCTTCTCTTACCGTCACCATCATTGCCAGTGGGACAGGAGAGAGGTATAGCTGAGGTTAACGGGGGAATTTTGAGAAAGCAGGAGGTGTTTACAATTTTATTTTATTTATATATTTATTTGAAAGTGGATGGTAAATTTGAAAAGTTAATCACAAAATAGACGACCATTAATTTCAAGATCGCCTGTTTTATCCGTCAATTAATAGGGAAGATAAAAAATATAATTTCTCAAACTTAAGGATCAAATTTGTAATATGAACATATTATAGGGATGATCAGTGTAAAAATTTCCTATTTATGATTATATTTATTAGAGAAAATTCCAAAAACAGTGCCTTTGGTTTGACCATTACAAGGTCCTCAGATCCTAATAATGGTAAATTTAGAAAATACCAAACTTGCAATCCAGAAAGAATATTTTGCAATTTTCTCTATTTATTAGAGCGTGTATGCTTTATTAGCATTGTTACTTGCAGTATGGTAGAATCCATTATTATCAAATAATTAGAAAGCAACACTCCACAAGTTGCATATCATTAATTCATTTGAAACAAAAATGATAGCAGAAGTTGTATACAAGAAGATTAGCCTCACAATCCTCACCTGTTGGTCATGGTGGTGGGAAGCCAACAACCAGCAAGACAAGCTTGCTCGGAGCGCGCTAACCGTCTTGGTCTCGACACTCGTATTAGTATGGTGCAAGTGGAGGTTATCTTATTCCCAACGGGGCGTGACTCGCTTGCCACCAGGACCCTACGGGTTACCCGTTATAGGCTACCTCCCGTTTCTCAGCTCCAACTTGCATGAACGGTTCACCGATATGGCTCACAAATACGGGCCCATATTCAGCCTGCAGCTTGGAAGTAAGCTTCATGTTGTGGTTAACTCAATGGACCTAGCAAAGGCTGTGACTCGTGAACAAGACCACACGTTTGCTAACCGCAATCCTCCACTCACAGGACTAATCATCACTTGGGGTGGGATGGACCTTGTATGGGCTAACAACAACACACACTGGCGTAACGTTCGTAAGCTTTTAGTAAGCCAAGTGCTCAGCAACGCGAATCTAAACGCGTGCCAAGGTCTTAGGACACACGAAGTGAGAAAGACGGTTAATGAAGTTTACACTAAGATCGGGACAAAGATTGATATCAACAAAGTTGCTTTTGATACAGAACTTAATGTTGTGACTAACATGTTATGGGGCTGTAGCAAATCTAACGAAGGGGACGATTTTGGTGATATTTTAGATGGGTTTAGAGAAGTTGAGTTCAAGATTATCGAGCTAATGGGAACACCGAATATCTCTGATTTTATCCCAGTTTTATCGCGGTTTGATCTACAGGGAATGCAGCAGGAAATGCAGAGGCAATTGGAATTCGTTGAGCGAGCTTTTAACCATATTATTGAAGGAAAACTCAAAGTGAAATCCAGCAAAACCAATGATGCGGTTGGTGAAGATGGAAGAAAGGACTTTCTTGAGATCTTGTTAGAGCTCAAAGAAGAGAAAAATGATCCAAAATCTTTTAACATCATTCATATTAAGGCCTTATTGATTGTAAGTCTTTACTTGCTTCCTTTTTGTTCTTTATACAACTATGAACATAGCCCGACGGGGAAAACGACGTAAACTAAAAAAAAGATGTTCTCTTTATAACAGAACATAGTGGTTGCAGCCACAGACACGACATCAACAATGGCGGAATGGGTGATGGCGGAGATTTTGCATAATCCAGATGTCATGAAAAAGGTTCAGGATGAACTGACAGAGGTTGTTGGTATGAACAATATCGTCGAAGAATCACATATCCCAAAACTAACATATTTGGATGCAGTGATTAAGGAGACATTCAGACTACACCCTCCATTGCCTTTCTTGATCCAGAGATGCCCGGATGAATCTTGCATAGTTGGTGGCTACACGATCCCAAAGGGTACCATCGTGTACATCAACGTTTGGGCGATCCAACGCGATCCACAGAACTGGACCGACCCATTGGAGTTCAAGCCTGAAAGATTCTTAAATGGTAAATGGGATTACAATGGAAACAATTTCAAGTTTTTACCGTTTGGGTCAGGGAGAAGAATATGCCCCGGGATCCCCCTCGGGGAGAAGATGCTGGTGTATATATTAGCATCCCTCTTGCACTCGTTCGATTGGAGCTTGCCTAAGGATGAGGAATTCGATCTTTCCGATGAATTCGGATTTGTGACAAAGAAAAGGAAGCCACTAATATCTATACCCTCTCAAAGATTAAATGATGCAAGACTCTACTTGTATTAGAAACTAAGTTATTTGCTAAATAAGATATGCATGTTTCTTTCCTTTAAACTTAGTAGGTGGAGATTCATCCATAATCCTTAACTATAAGTTTTTGTAAGCAAAATATGTTCTTCCCTTTTGTTTGTAACAAATTTACACTAGTACTTTATAATAATACCAAGTGTGAATCTTTTAATCCTTATAATATAAAAACATTCATAAAAAACATGACATATTTACAATATTCAATGAGCCTATTCAATGTTCAAGAGACATCATTGTCCAAATTTATAAAATGATGGGTGCAGCTTCTGTATCCTCCGAGGTAGAGGTAAGGTTTGTTCTCATCTCACCCTTTCCAAACCCTACTAACTGGCTTTGTTTGTTTGTTACAGGTTATCCATACCAATTGCTTGATATGTAATCCCCTTAATCTCATCTTGATTAAACAATTAGTTCTCGACACAACTTCCATTTTAAAATCAGGGACGATGGTTACAGCGGAGTTGGGTTAATGTTATAATTTAACTAAGGAGGTTACTAAAGAAGTGCATTGATGGTTGAGTCATAGTATTATTTAATATTCATTTTCTAGTATATTGTAGGTTTATGCTTTGAGTTTGTGCCTAATTAGATAGTCATGTTTTCAGATGCAAACCTCTACTTCTAATAGAATATAAGTTGGTTGATGCTTATTTCCTTTGAACTTGATAAGTGAAGATTCATCTGGCAGAGGAGCTTGAACATCCACGTAGGGGGGGGGGGGGGGGGGGGCGGGGCGAAATTAATTTTTTTAAGGGGGGCGAACTCGATATTTATACAAAAATTTACACCACCGGGCCAAAAATTTACACTAACGGACTAAAATTTAACACTACCGACGGAAAAAAGAGGTGGGGCGGCGGCCCCCCAGCCCCCACTATCCTCCGCCCCTGGATTCATCCGCAAGTCTTGAACTCTTTGTAAAGAAAATATGTTCTTTTTTTATGTGTAACACAGTGGCACATGGGTTTTTTTCCTCATGCAAGAAAGATAACCGTTATATTGCAACATTTAACCAACAACCATGTATGTATAGTCTTTAATATTCAACCCGTATATCACTCAGAACTTACATCAAACACCTGGTGTGCACCTTTTAGTTCTTATCATGTAAACACATTCATAACAAACACCACATAATTACCAGATTCCATGAGCCAAATCAACTTACTAGAGATAGTATTCTACATAATTAAAGTGTACATGGATTATAGTGTAATTGAATGAGTTCTGAATGTCATTTCAATAGTTAAGTGATAATTGTTAGTTTGTTATAACAAAGTATGAGTTCGAAATTACTTGTTAAACTTCCAAATGTATTTTGGAAAAGTTATGATATAAAGACATAGTTTAAGAAAAAAAATATAGATTAAACAAGTTAAGTCTGTTGGGTCCACGAGAACACGACGCGTTTAGTTAAAAGTGGGTCTCAGTTCGACTCGAAAATTCCTCCTTAACCTAAACCCGTAATGCCATTATGATTTATGATCAGTTGGGCACTGAGCCCTTGTGTGACGGTTTGCTTTCTTTTGTCATACCACTGTCATTTCCGGGAAACCACACATATATGTTCTTATTTCTTAATCTTTATGTAATGATTATGATTTTATCTCTATATTACATATCATATCTTAAAGTAGTATGTTGGTAGCTACAATCTTACCGTACAAGTACTAAAGTTCGTTCCACAAGTAGCTTATGCAACTTTTGTTCTATATATTTTATTCTAGCTGATGAATTATTAAGTTAACTGCAATTGGGTTTTGAAGTTAAAAACAAAAAGCAATCTCGGGTTCTAGTAACTTGGTAAGTGCACTTGACGTTTTGCGTTTTCCTATTTGATTTCTTTTTACTTAAAACATTCACAATGACTTTCCCATTAATATTCTTATAATTTAACTAAAATTTATATTTATTCTTAAAATTTGGTTATTTTCTAAAAAAACTCACACAACTTTATTCCCCATATTTATCCCCTATAATAATTTAATAATAATTATTTATTCATTTCTAATTATTTTGTCTTTCTTCCATTCATAATAAACATATAAAATAATTAAATGGATTGAATATGTACTCTCTAAATTTGGGATTCACTTTAGTTTCTTTTTTTTAATTCAAGTTTGGAAATAAGGATGAAGAATAGGATGTAGTGAAAATGAGATAAAATGTGGATATTTAATAGCTTTTGAACAAATGATGTTCCTTAATTTTTTAATATTTTAAATTTTGCAAAATTCAGTTACGTTTTAATTACTATGAAACCTTTTTTTCAACTTTTGCAAAACTTGATTTAATATACATACTGCATCATCACCATTATCATCATTTGTTTTATTTTCTTTTTAACTTTTACGAACTTTGCATTTGCGTTTGCCGTTTTGTTAAACATTATTTTTTTTAGTGTTTCGTGCTTTAGCGATTAGTTTTCTTTTAAACTGTGGCAATGCATGGATCACAATTTTAGTTTGATAAAAAGTCATGGTTAATTAGTTGTTTGAGAACCAAGTTTTTTGTAGTATCTTATGCAGTGGCGAATACAATATGGGGGTAAAAATGGGTCAATCAAAATAGGACGTAAAAACAGGTCGGGTAAGAAAAAACAACAAATGATGATAAAAATACATCAAATCACTAAATATAAGTATAGAAAACAACACTAATTAGACATATTAAGAAAGAGTTCATATTACATTTGTTAACTGTGTTTTCATCTTTTGAAAATGCTCAATTACATTACATTCTCTAGACCGATAGGATTGCGTAAGCTTTAATAAAGACATGTAAAATGAATTTAACAAGTTTTTTATCAGAAGCTTCTCTGGCCCCTTTTCTCGCAGCTAACCACCACCACACACACATTGCATCTACCCTTGACCTTATGTAAATCTACTTGTACATTTGATTAAAATAAAACCATAGTGGATACATATTATATAATTAGGTTACAACTAACGTGTTACACGGGTTAAAAAATACTATTTGTTATAACTAATAGTTTTTTTTTAATGAAAATTGTATATTGAATGTTATCAGTTGTTACTGAATGATGAGATATAATAAAGATTTAAGAATTATAAATTACAAAAGATTTAAGAGTTATAAAGTTATATTTTAAGAAAAAACATATTTAAATGTAGCTAGAATACGTTGAAGTACCGATTTAGAGCTTCTATGTAAAAGTAAAAAAAAAATCAACTAAAAAATAAAGCTTTATTGCAAATGCGTTGCAAAAATTGTAAAAATTTAATAAAAATAACAAGTTAGTCACAAAGTAGAAAAGATATTAAAATAAATCATGTTTTGTTGAAAACGTGTAGGAAAAATAAAAAGTAAAACAGAAATTAAAATAACACTATTGGAAATATGTCGCAAACTAAATAATTAGTTAAGCAAAAATTTTAACTAATAACAATAGTATCGTTTAAAATACAATTAGCATAATAGTGGTAATTAAGAGGGTGTATAAGAAATACGTATGAAGATATGACCTACTGTTTTATTTATTATTATTATTAAAAGAATTTTTGAAAATGTATCGCAATTAAGTTGTGTCGCCAATATGTCAAAATCACTTATGAGGTTTTTCCGTCAAAATATTTTGTCACATAGGTTTTACGATGCATTTTCGACGGATGCTCACCAAATTATTTTTTCTAGTAGTGTATGTAATTCAAATTCAAATATTATTCAGATGGAACAAGTTTGAAAATTACAAATTTGAAATCGAACAATTTGGAATTTAATGTGATTATCAACTTGATTAGAAAACTATCACAAATGGTAAATCAAATGCTTATTATTCCCAAACCAAAACACGTTTACACCCAAAAATAAGAAAGATACTCAATCAATAATTAAAAGATTGAGATCGAACAAAAAATGAGAAACGATAACAACTGGAAAAGACTCTAAGCACAAATTATCTGCATGATAATTTGTGATGATTGATGAACATGAGAGCCTGATAGATAGATGATCACTAA
Source organism: Flaveria sonorensis (assembly GCA_025506505.1). Lineage (NCBI taxonomy): Eukaryota > Viridiplantae > Streptophyta > Magnoliopsida > Asterales > Asteraceae > Flaveria > Flaveria sonorensis. The sequence continues at coordinate 4,993,503 of CM046426.1, forward strand.
GGTTGATGACAATATCGCATATGTGATGAAGACTTGTAAGATCTTACGATGATAATGACAATTTTTATCTTCATTATTTCTATTTTCTAGGCTCAGCAACAGCCCAAGAGGCAATCCATTCCAACTGCTTCCAGCCCAACTTCAAAGCCCATATGTATTTGGCAGCTCACTCATTCAACCTAGAGGTGGGCAAAACGAGTTTTGGGCCGTACCTGAAGCCGGGTACAAACCAAGTTCGGTCCAACCAGGTTTTTTTTGTACCCGGGTTAAGACGAAACCGGGTATGAACCCAGATCGGATTCACCTACTTGAAAACCCTACCCGTTATACCCGGGTATGGTAGGGTTGGGTCCAATACCGGGTTTAGTTTTTTTTTTCCTTTTTTTCTTTTCTTGTGTGTGTGTGTGTCTAATACCAGGTCCAATACCGGGTTCAACTCGGCTTCAACCGGGCCGGAGTTTGGTTCGGTCGGGTTCGCTAAAAAACTTAAAATCTAAAACCGGTTCCAACCTTATGGGTTGGGTACACCTCTCATCGGGTACTACCCGTATCCGGGTCCGGGTAGGGTCCACCGGGTCGAATCCGAACCCGGTTTTTATACCCACCTCTGGTTCAACCCGACATGCAACACAAAATAAAAATAAAACAACATTATTAAAATAATATCACAAAATGTTTGACATCGAATTGTAATGTAATATATAATTTTCAACACAAACCGAATCTCATTCAGTCCACATAAAATTGTTTTTTTCTGAAGGACGAAAGAACTTTAGGGAAAACAAAAGTGGTTTTATTGTATGTCACAAATCTTTTTGTTGCTATATGTCACGCAATTAAAATTTTCCTATTTTAATAAAAATGTATCTAGGAGAGACACATGTCAACATCATATTTCTTCTCATCAATTTTTCTCTGTTTTTCTCTCCTATTTAATAACCACATTAATTACTAAAAATATTATTTAATTTTTTTAGATTAAATAGTATTTTAATAAATTAAGAAAGAGATCTTTTACTAATGTTATTTCTAAGAAAATAATTTTTCATAAAATTAGAAAATTTTTTAAAACATTAAACTTTTTTTAAAACACGAAATATTTTATAATTGGTGTTTTTAAAAATTAAACTTTTTATAAATAAAAAATAATTAAAATTGAGAGTTTTACTAGCAAAAATGTTTTTAAGTATGATATTTTTTAAAACGTTTGTTTCGAAGTAAAATTTTTATTTTATTTATTATAAGAAAGATTAATCATATTATATTTTAGGATATCAATTTATAATTAATAAATTTTCATTCTATTTAATTTCTTTTATTTAACTCGTGTAATGCACGAGTTTACTAAAACTAGTTAAGTTATATATTTATCTCTGGAATAACTCAATCTCCATAGATGGCCTCTCTTATCTTGTTTTGTATACACAACTATTTACTAGAAATGATAGATGGTTTCTATATATGTGTTTGGAAGTATGCTCAAAGTATTGATGCGAATTCAAATAAGATCCTACTGTCAACAAATATTATGTAACTAAAATCATAAATATTTAATAATGTAATTGTCTAATTGACAACCTGATATAAGAATATGTTCGTCTTACCCCTCCTATAAATAATTTATTTATCGTCCATTCCTGATTCCTTGAACCTGATGGTTGTATATGATATTTAAATTTGTGTTGTTTCAACCTTTTTTTCTTAACTTTTTTTTATGATTTATTTATTACTTTAGGCGTCATCTTTTGTTTCAAATCAATCATGCATACACAAGCATTTTCATATTGTTTATGATGTTGTTCGGTTATTAAAACTGCTCTGACCATACAAATAACATTAACTGTCTATTCGATTATCAGCCGAACTATGAAAACATTGTATGTGTGTGCGTGTACCAACTACTTTAAGTATATACTAGCTCAAATATAAATTTAAAAAATAATAATAGTAAGTAGTAATAATAAGAATAACTCAATACCAATAATGTTGTGTTGACCTATATATATAACATTCCATGACTCTAAACTGTTTAATCACTTGCTGAATTTCAATTTGTTTACAACAATAAATTTAATAACTACTATCTCAAAAAAATTGCATTTGACGTATTCGATGCTTGACTTAACTCCCGCTTTACGTAGGGTTCTGGGAGGGGCCGAATCGCTTGACAATTTGATGTAAAAAAAAGCTACACACTTCATTTATGATAATTTATATACAACTCTTTCTAATAGCTTTTTAATAATTTGTTAAAATTTTATGATTTCACAATTAACATTAGATTATTATTATATAAAACCTAGCTTGTAATTATCCGTGCTTCATGGCAGATCGATTTTGAATAGAAGTTTCATAGAAATGTAGATATAAGAAGTGTTCTTAAGGCAGGGGACGTTCTTATGATAAAATATTTTTCAGCACAGCTAAACATTATGGGTACATTATGGGTTTAAATCATGTAGAGTATGATAAGGTATTTTAAACCTTTTTTCTTAAAGGTGACAAAAGTTGTACACCATAAACCACATCATAGAGAGTGAGAGTGTGAATGTATGATGGAGAAAGCTTATTGTCTATTGTTCTTCATCATCATCTCCATATCATTTTTCATATTTGCACATTCAACAAACCCACCTGAAATCTCCGGTTGCTCAGCCACTACGCCACCGTCAGCCGCCACCAACACTCGCCGGAGCACCAATCTCCGATCAACCTCAGCCTTCAACTCCGGCGATCACAATTCCGACCACCACTTCACACACACCCCACTTCACCCACTCGACCCGTTAACCGTACCCGAAATCCACAAGATCCGATCCATTCTATCGGCGTACGAGCCCTTTTCGTCGTCTTTCCCATCCGTCAACACCGTGTCGTTAGACGAACCCAACAAAAGTCGGGTCCTTGGTTGGAAAACCGGTGACCCGCTTCCGCCCCGAAGGGCATCGGTCATATGCGTTTTAGATGGGCAAACCCATATTCTAACTGTTGATCTGAACGTCAGTGCTGTTACTGACGATGTTGTTAGCATCGGGTCAGGTTACCCGATGTTAACAACTGATGACCAACTAACGGCCTCACGGGTCCTTTACTCGGACTTGGAGTTTAACAAGTCCATCTTGGCTAGAGGGGTGGACTTTAAAGATCTGGTCTGTGGCTCCTCGTCACCGGGCTGGTTTGGCCCGGATGAGGAGGGCAGAAGAATCGTTAAAGTCCAGTGTTTTTCCAACCAAAACACTTCTAATTATTACATGAGGCCCATAGAAGGGCTAACGGTTACTGTTGACGTAGACAAACGTGAAGTCGTCAAATTAACCGACACTGGTCGTGACATTCCTATACCAAAAGCAACTAATACTGACTACCGATACACGGCTCAAAGCAAGTTTTCGGATATGAACCCTGAAACCAACCCCATGTCTATGGAACAACCCAAAGGCCCTAGTTTCACTGTAGAAAATGGGCATACAGTGAAATGGGCCAATTGGGTTTTTCACATAAAGCCTGATATACGAGCTGGGATAATAATATCCCAGGCTATGATTCGGGCTGAGACCGGGGAATATAGGAGTGTGATGTACAAAGGGTTTGCATCCGAAGTGTTTGTACCTTATATGGACCCGGATCAAGCTTGGTACTTCAAGTCATATATGAATGCGGGTGAATATGGGCAAGGTGCAACCGCGATGTCTCTTTTGGAGTTGAACGATTGCCCGAGATACGCGTATTATATGGACGGGGTGTTCGCGAGCGCCGACGGCCGACCGTACATTCGACGGAATATCATTTGCATCTTTGAACGTTACGCTGGAGATATTGGTTGGAGGCATTCGGAAATTCCAGCTATGGGTTTCGATGTAAGTCTTGTGTTTGTTTTTGGTTACTATTTTGTTAATGTTATAATCATTGTTAATTTGTTATTATTTATTTTATAAATAATCTTATTGAGTTAACAAAAAACAGATAAGAGAATCAAGGCCTAAGGTGACACTAGTAGCTCGAATGGTAGCATCTGTAGGAAACTATGATTATATCTTTGATTGGGAATTTCAAACCGATGGTGTAATCCGTATTAAGGTATCAGTAGTTTTCTCTAGAGCTTGTAACTTTTTATATGAAACGTCAACACAAGATGTCTTGATCTGACCCGATGCGAAGTTTTACAAGTTAGGTTTGGGTCATAAACCAGTAACGATTCGAATTCTGTGTTAACCGGTTCAACTCATTTGACTCGTTTACCACACTCATAACGTAATCATTTAAGACCAAGTTAATTTATCAAAGTGAAAGAAGTTTTATATTTATTAAATAACTAGATATACATAATTAATTCCTTCCCGTAAATGTTGTTTCCCTAACCCTAGTTTTGATAAATTTTAATTTTCATGTTAATTATTTTTTTAACGGTAAATATGCGACCCTGTTTCGGATTATAGGTGTTACCTTAATCGGGCCCACTTATCCGTTTCACAGCCAGGACCGCACCCCCAACCTCTCAAGAGGAAACCCATTGCTGAGAAAACTCGTTGACTCAACTCAAAACATTTTGCTTAGAGTGAGAATTAAACCCATAATCTAAAAAAAAAAAACATGTCATGCGTACGTCATGTTAATTATTTATTATTATGTGTCAGCGCATTTAGCGAGTTATATCAAAAATTACATTAAACATGATGTGTCGTTTGAATTTGTATATTTTAATTAATGTTAAACGTGTTGGGATTCTTGATTATAACTAACATATCTTTATTAAACTCCTTTTTAAAAAAGTGAGAAAAAACTTATGCTTGACGACTTCTTAACTAATGATAGGTGGGATTGTCTGGAATGCTATTGGTGAAGGCAACTCCATATGAAAACTTAAGCAATACCTCAAATGCCGACGACATGACGGGTCTATTAGTATCAGAAAACGTGATCGGTGTTGCTCATGACCACTACATCTCCTTTCACCTAGATATGGACATCGACGGCCCAAACAATTCATTTGTCGAGGTCAATTTGGTCAAAGAAGAAACGTTACCGGGCCAATCTCCTAGAAAAAGTTACTTAAAAGCAAAAAGAAAAGTGGCAAAGACTGAAAACGATGCAAAGATCAAGCTTAAATTATATGATCCATCTGAATTTCATGTCACTAATCCGGCCCAGAGATCAAGATTGGGTAACCCGACAGGTTACAAGATCGTGCCCGGGGGGACTGTGGCTAGCTTGCTAGATCATGATGATCCACCACAAATTCGGGCCGCTGTTACAAACAATCAGGTATTAGATACTGGTCTTATACTCTTATGAATAGAATATATTTTTCAATGGTGATGGAGTACAATGGGCTTTTTTAATTTGACAGATTTGGGTGACTCCATATAGGAAAAGTGAACAATGGGCTGGTGGTCTTTTGGTATCTCAAAGCAAAGGAGAAGACACAATTGCTGTGTGGTCTGCAAAGTAAGTTGGATTGGGCCGCTAACCGACGGTCCAAAATTAGTAAGATCATAAAATAACTTTTAAGAAAGATTAAAACCGGTTATATTGGGTTGAACCGTTGAATCACTTTTTAACAATGCTTGTGCGGTTTGTTTAGGTCGGACCATAGGTGTTTTGATCGTGTCGGGTCTGGTCAACGAAAATTAACAAAGTTTTTAATAATGATGTGTTTTTAATTAGGATCAACTAATTGATACACACAATGGTAATCACATAAATAATATCTCAATTCAACTTATGCTAAGAGCTTAAAACAACTTAAAAATAAACCACTAGCATTATTTGTTGTGTAGTAAACATAAGTTCTTTTTTTTTTCCTACTGTACAGGAATCGTGAGATCGAGAACAAGGACATAGTGTTATGGTACACATTGGGTTTTCATCATATACCATGCCAAGAGGATTTCCCTGTAATGCCGACGGTTTCATCGAGTTTTGAACTCAAACCCGTAAATTTCTTCGATCGAAACCCCATTCTTAATGCAAAACCTACCTTTCAAGATGATCTACCTGTATGTTTTGCTTCTAGCTCTTACTGATCTGCTTCTATACATAGGGTATAGATGCACTATTGTAACTGGTATAAATAAAGTTTTTAATAATTTTGATGTAGCTTTTATTAATAGTTGAAACTATATCTAACTTAAAATTATTTAATCAAGTTATCTTTATAATTCTTTTAAGTATATCATGAAACAATGTAACAACATGAATTGACATCAAGTTAAGAGGGTTTCCGTTTAGGTCGTGGTGTGGTGTAAATGCATACTCGTCATAAACATTGTCGACTACGACAAAGCTAAAATAAGTTGAACTCGTATAACTCGTTTATTATACTCTTGTGTTTAAAAAATGTTATAATAGAACCTGTCAGTGTTATTAGAATTACATAGTGTTATAGTATATTCTTCACAACCCTAACATTTTAGAAACATTTTTCTTAGTTTTTATCCTCTCTGCTTTTAAGGTAACACGATACTACTCTTATCTAGTTAAAAATTATTATGAAGAATTTTAATATGTTGAATTTACAAATATTAAAATTTTGCAATACATGCATGTGGGTGTTTGTACTGGTTGAACAAAAATTCTATAAAATTTAAGTAAGTTTTTCCAAAGATTATACAGACTGTTTTTTATAAGGACTCGTTGGATCCCTACCTGTGACTACTTTATTTCATCATGTTAGTCATGTTAATCATTACATCTCATTTATTATTCGTATTATATATCTCATGTCATTCGTGTTATTAAGTTGTTTAAATCAATTTAAATGAGTTAGCATTTCACAGTTAAATCCCACATATTAAGCAAGCATGTGTTAGTGTTTTAACAAGTGAGACGTTTAGCAAAACTAGTCATATCAGTTGGAGCTTCTAACACAGATAGGGACCGGGGGGGGGGGGGGGGGGGGGGGTTTGGGTTCCGTCAGTAGTGTTAATTTTTGGCTCGGCAGTGTAAATTTTCGGTCCGGTAGTGGAAATTTTTTTAATAAATATAGTGTTCGCCCCCCCCCCCCCTCTAAAATAGTTTACTTTCGCCCCCGCCGCCCCTAAACCGTGATTCAAGCTCCGCCACTGGCTTCTAACATCCGTTTAACACTGCATACATAACCATACACATATTAATACGTATATGCATTTATCACACATGTAGTCACATGCATAGCATTCAAATTAACATCGTCTAAATCTATATATTGGTTTTCTTTACTAATTTTCACAAACTATGTGTTAGTCCTAACTATGGTATAGATATGTTGATGAAAATTGTCATAGTTTACTTAGAAATATTTTCGCCTATCAAGAGATCTTAAAGGTATCTAAACTTGAATCAGAGAATTTGAATCACCTTGTCTTCAAAGATAAAGCCAGAGGCTCGGCAAGAAGACAACTAGATTCATGACCTCGAGGATGACCAAGTTGTTGATCCAACTCAATGGACTTGATGGATAACAAGCCTTTGAGTTAGATCAAACTTCTTACACGTATTAGAACTGTCTTAGAGGTTTTGGATACGTACAGATGAGCTCTAAAAACACACCAGCTTCAAAATATAGGCCACTTGCTTCAAAACTAGTTATAAAGAATCAAGACTAGAGCACATTGAAGATTTATTAATCTGAAGATAAAGAAAGGTGTCCATGAGATTAAACCACATCTCACGAACACGATTGGCACTATCTTAAGACACACCAGGCGACAAAACCTAAGGAATATTCAAGAATTTCTTATTCTTAGAACACAAATAATGAAAGATTCATATCCCATAAAGTAAGATGATGGTGCTATCATATTATACAAAATAAAAGAGATATTATACATCAAGAATTTCTTATTCTTAGAACACTTCTAATAAAAAAAAGTAAAGTAGACTATAAATATCATCCTTCACTATGAAAGTTGGTGTATGTTGGTGAAAATCCTTATCCTTCTTTCTTTTCTCTTTTTAGCTTTAACATTGTTTTAGAGGTAAGTGTTCTTTGTTCTTTATGAAAACCTTTTATTGTAATCTTTTCATTATATAGAATTTTCAGTATTTGTATTATTTTTCCGATCTCTCTTTGTACTTATTTGTTTATCATATTCATCAATAATACACGCTTTTACACGTACAAAACACGAATTCGTCATTCATATAGAACCTTTCGGGACCAACACTATGTCTCTGTTGATAAACCTCAAAACCCCAGCACCTCCACCCACCCAAAAAAAAGAAAGAAATCCTTTTAACTTCCTAACATTCCCCATTCATATGATAAACACATAAAAAGAGAAATCAACATGTCATAATGAGTCGTATCAAGGAAGAAAAAGCCGACATTAATAGGACATCTATAGAGTGAGGGGTTGGGGTCTAGTGGTAGGTGGGGAGTTCCACAAACAAAAAGTTGTGTGTCCACAAACAAGAGGTTGTCGTTTTAATCTTGCTAAAAGATATAATATAAAAAATATTATAAAAGGGTAAAACTTCTGTAACAAACACATGTATTATAATTAGACAAGTCAATGGATGCCTCCATTATATAATAGAAGAATCGTTTATGATCTATAGAGCATTCTTAAGTGGTATTAGTTTGATGTTTTTCATTGTTAGATGTATAACAAATATACCAACTAAAAGATACGCAGTTTCAAAATACACAAACTGTATAATTATTTATTTGTTGCTCTACTAATCTATGTGGATGATAATATGTTATTAATAATGAAAACCTTGTAATATTATGCATTATTAGTTAGCTATATAGAAATACAATGAAATTTAGTTGAATGGTATCTTCTAATTAAAAAAGCATTACACTAAAATTTAAGTCGCCATGTCTAGCTAAGTTTGTTCGGCTCAATTTTTTTCAATCGTTCAGCACAGATCCCCAACGAATCAAAACCTGTTAGTTTTATCTAAAAGTCATGCAAATCATGTAAAAAAACTAATAACAAGATATATGAGCATTGTCGATCTTCACGAGCAACATGGTCCGGATATCACATCTTGTTTTATCTTATTACATATATAGAATTCAATTATCGAGTTTAATTATAAAATAAACTAAATTAAGCTAAACTAAGTATAAACCAAACTATAATACAAAATAAAATTAATTAGGATGTAAAACATGTGATAAGCAATCACTCCTGATTTCAGTTAAAAGAGTTCTATTATTGTTTATTTAAAGTTGTACTAGATTTAGATTATATAGACATAATCATTTATTGCATAATATCACACAATAAAAGGTAAAAAGCATACGTGATTTTAAATAAACCAATCGGTGGCAAATGATAGTTTTCGTGTATGCCCGCAACCAGATAATTAATTTCATTAGCACAAAGATTTGGTAGTAGGAGAAACTAGCATTCACCGGAGAAAATGTATATCTTGTGTGGGTGTGAGAATATAATAGTTTTAATAATAACACAAATTTAAATTTGAAATAAAGTTATAATTTTAGGCGAAAAAAAAATTAAAAATGTCACCTCAAACATGTTTGTTTATTTTGAAAAATGTCACGTAGTGTCACAGCTCTAGTATTTTTCTAGGTTTTCGATTGCAACATTTTATTGGTTTCTGATTGTGACAATACCAAATGGAATCTTTTGATTGATAAGTAGACTTAAGATTGACCACAGATTTATTGAGTAAAATAGTAAGTATATAATAGGGTGGTACCGGGGACACCGCAGATGTTTTTGGAGAGATACCAGATCTAACCGTCATGGTTAGGCCTAAACCTAAGGGTTTGAAACCTATACGTGATGGCTTGATCTAAATATCACGTATTGATGTACTCCCCACAAAAGTACATTGATAAAGAGACACGGGTCTGAAACAAAACGAGACGATTTGCCCTAACCGTCACGGTTAGGGTACGAGATAGACTTGATGTTGACAGAAAGTTCCATGAAACCAGGGCACCTACCACCTCACGCATCCTCTTGCGGATTACTTTGCCGGCTACTATCACAGGCAGGCGTGAGGGGCGTTGGTAGGCAGCAGCATCGTGGCGCATATCGCTCGGGGCCTGGGATAGGAGCATGCCATGTCCCAGCTTCCACTGCCTGCGACTCCTGTGCGCTTAGCGGGCCAAGCCAACGCCACCGGGATGAGGATCGCCCAGAGGTTTGGGGACGGCATGTGGCACCTGGTGCAGAGATTCCATGAGCTTGTGGCATGGGTGCTCGAGCCATTGGTGGACCCGCCCGAGTTGGCAGGGGCCGAGGTCCAGGTTCAGTAGGTTCACCAGTCAGTTGGTGGCGGGGAGGATGAGCCCATTCAACCGCCGGACGACCAGGACCCGCTGCAGCATCCTCAGCACGTGTTCCATGTCGTACGGTTGCCTGCTCACATAGAAGATATGCTTCAGGACATGTAGGCAAGGTCACGAGCATGGATGACTAGGTCACGCACATCGCGGACGGGCTCACGCGTATGGAGGCTATGATGGAGTGGGTCATCCTGCACATGGCCGCAGACTATGCGGCCTCCGGTACGCCGTTGTTTTCACCGCCACCCAAATGGTTAGGCCATGACAGTGCTAGCACCTCTGGCGCGGGCGGGTCGGGTCAGGGCAGAGATGCTGACATGGCGGGTTAAATAGATATTTTGTTTGTATTTTGTTTCTTTTTGTATGTACAAACTCGTTGTATTTATATATGCAGTTTTAGTTATAATGTTTTTTGTATTTATGATGGCTTCTATATTTGGTTGTGTTTATTTGTTTGTTTGTAATGGTAATTATATACAATGTTTGTAATTTTGATAATGTTAATTGTATATGTATGAACCAACTTGTTATGTAATTGTATATAATGTTTATGATAATTTCTATAACAACCGATTTTTACAAAGTCGTAACGTCACAAAAAAAAAACACAAGCATCATATTAATAATAACAACCGATTTTTACAAACTCGTAATTTGATAAAAATATATTAAACACAAACCGTCAAATTAATAATAACAACCGATTTTTACAAATTTGGAATTTGATTAAAAAAAATTAAACACAAACCGTCACATTTATAATAACAACCAATTTTTACAGATTCGTAATTTGATTAAAAAAAATTAAACAAATACCGTCATATTTTGGCCTATACGTATTCAAAAAGTTAAATTCAAAACAAACTTCACATTATAAACTAAAAAGATTGCCCACACAAATCCATTGCTTTTTGTTTTCGGATACACAGTGGGCATCTAACGTCTGGATCAACAGCTCAAACTAATAAGATTGGCGATGTCACACGTGCCACAATAAGCCTATACGAACCAACTACCTTGTTAGCGGTGTTATGCTATAATTGAATCCGATATCAATATTCGTTTTTATGGTTTTCGACGATACTAAGCGATGACGATCAAACAGAAAAAATACTCGTAATATGATAAAATAAAAATAAACACAAAACACAAACTCGTATGTCACGATTAGGTTCAACCGTGTGATAAAATAAAAATAAACACAAACTATTATGATTAAAAAAATTAAATATTATACCCAATATATACACCATCACCAAAACCCTAAAACCCAACTCTAAAAAAAACACACTCCCAATAATTAACCCAATCCCGAGGTGCAGAATATTCTCTAAAGTCTAACCGTCACGGTTAGGCCCAACCGTGATGGTTAGTATCTACACCTGACCTAACAGTCACGGTTAGCCCAAACCGTTACGTGTAGGTCGGGTTTTCTCTAAATTCCCTATGGTGTGTCTAAAATTTCCGATATAAAATTGTGAAATGATCAAATACCGAGTAGAATAAGACTTGAAGCGGATAAATTAAAGGGCAGTATAGTAGTTTGACTAGTTTCTACAGGAACGGATGAAGGATGTTAAAATTAACCCTTTATTGACATTGTAATGTATTTTTTCGTGTAGTCTAGCTTCTTGCTAGTTAGTTCTTGTTTTTATATTCTTCCATTCAAAGAAGTGTTTTTTTATAAACTTGAGTCTAGGTAGGATAACTATGTTTATCATTTGATTCTCTTATGGACTAAGTTTACTTAGTATTAATATATAGGTATCTTTCCCTTTTGTAATTCGGATTTTATGCGGGTTCGATAATAAAGAGCCGATCTAATGGTTTGATCACCCCCCCCCCTGTTCATAATTTTCGGTTTAGGACTCAACATCTAGCTCTCCTAGTTTAACAAACTGATATCAAAGACAGGAAGACCAAGATTAGGGGATGGTCAAGAATAATAACCAAGTCCGACTTGTGAGGGTTGTTAAAAGGTTGATCAATGATCACTAGATCCCCTCATCGTCGAAGTTTTCGAGTAATGCAAAATTTAAACAGATCCAAGGGTTGCTACGACTACAAACCTGCAAGAAAGACTAGCCATGGTAGATTTTCAGATAGCATGTAGCTTCAAGAAACTTAATAGCAACTACAGTATATGGTTAGCATGCAAATATCCTATTTTCAAGAGCAAGACCTATGGGAAGTGGTATACGGATCAGAAACCCAAGTACCCAGGATCGACATAAACGATGCTATTCACTGTTGAAATAATCAATTGGATCAACCCTAAAATACATGCAAACACGTATAATTGAAGTAACATTCTTCGACTCTTTTAGTATATTATTGAGCTCGACACACACTTACAAAACACTAATGACCCTTATTTATACTAAACAAACTTGCAGACTAAGTTACCCACCTAATTTTAAATTAAAAAGCTAAATCAAAACAAAATCAACTAATTAATCTACCAAATCAAAGTAAATCAGGTAATAAATTAGACTCAATAAACCAATTAACATAAAATAGACCATCTAACTATTAGATAATGACAAGATTAGTCTAACATTCTCGAGTGGAAATGGTTGTGAATTACTTGAAAGTAATTCACAAGGTGAGGTGAGTTAACTTGGGATACCTTTGCAAGACTTTTCTCTAAAAAGAATGATGCAAGGTTGCAATTACTTGAAAGTGAACTGATAGCGATATCCCAAGGTGAGTTAATGTTACCCCTATACCTTCAAAAGGTGAAAACCTATGTCTATAAATTGGCGAACTTGATCAACAATCACAAGTTGAAGATGCTAGAATGAAACGAATACTAATCCATGGTCTAAAACTAGAGCAGCACAATTTTGTAATGGCGATCCAAGGATGGCCTACACAACCGAGTTTAGTTGCATATAAATGTTTTTTAGCCGGCCAAGAAGCCTTGGCTAAACAATTAGCAGGTACTTTAATTAAGAGAAAAGGCGAGGCGCTATTTGTCGAAGGAAGCAAAGTGAGATCACAATACAACGAAGACTCAAGCAAAAGATTTGACAAAAGACCCACGAAGAGAGTAATACAATCGTCATGGAGAACGAATCTGGATTGGATACCAAAGCCCTAATCACTCAAAATCTTGACATTTTGGCACTTACAGCCATAGTTGAACCTCAAGCCAATAAGCTTGACGATTGGATCGTTGATTCAGAGTGTTCGAATCACATGATGGGGGAAAGGGTAAGTTCACTAACCAGATAGGTATTAGTTCGATTTTATTTCATTAGTTGACATGTTGTAACATAAAATACCGAAAGAAATGCAAGTAAAACAAAAATACTGAAGAGAAATAACCAAATCTAAAAATGTTCATTTGTTGCTCTATTAGTCTATACTAGCATGACCCGCGCGCTTTGCTACGCGAACTACACGTTCAATCATCAAAGAAAACGTAATGTTCCAAGTTCAATTATGTTAAGTTAGTAAAACGAATGGTCATTATATCAAATGATACAAACTACTCATGTGAAGTCAATACATTACAATGAGGTGGTTCCTCCACTTTTATAGAGTGAAATTAGGGCCATCATTTTATAAGGTAGATGGTCCATTCATTTATCAATATAAGACAAAGAAACAATAAAATAAATGAATTATTTGAAACAACCAATGGTCCTTTTATAGTAATTTTTTTCATCAAAATTTCATTCTCTTATTTTATAATACACGCGCATATTGCGACGCGAAAGTTGGGTTTTAATGCTAGTTTATGGTCCCCTTTTATATATTGTGGATGGAGGTGAGTAACATCCCTTATCCCCTTTTCAATATTAAGGATAAAGGTGAATAACATTCCATCAACTAATGTGGAGGGACGACCTATATTGGTTGTTCATTCAATTTTATATAGTTAGGATAAGATGAGAGACATTTCCTCAATCAAAGTGGGATGACTATACAAATGGTCCAATCTGTACTCTAGACCAAGTTCAGTTATGGTTTTAATTAGTGTCTTCACTTTATAAAGTAGGTGGTCCCTCCAATTTTGTTTCTTCATCAACATGGGACAAAGAAACAATGAAATTGATAAATTATTTGGAAAAGCTAAAGGGTCCTTTTATAGTCATTTTTTAATCTAAATTTTTTATCTCATTCAATGTGGGATGAAAGATAGGGCTTCCACTTTATAAAATAAGTGGTCCGCACATTATTTTTCTTTATCAATATGGGACAAAGACACAATGAGTTAGGGCCTTCACTTTATAGAGTAAATGGTCACTCTATTTTTTTCTTATCAATGTGGGACAAAGAAACTATGAAATGAATGAATTATTTGAAAAAACCGATTGATCTTTTTATAATCATTTTGTTTCATCTAAATTTCATTCTTTTATTCGATGTGGGTTGAGGAATATGTACAAGTCTTTAAAGCAAAAGCAGGATATTATTGGAAGAAGTTTAGTAACACTCGGAGCTTTATGCATATGACATTTGGCATGACACCTAAAAAATCGTGTTCAATTACCTTTGAGGTCATGCTAAATTCTTTATAATGTTCTATAAGTAGGTGGTCCCTTTATTTTTTTTCTTCATCAGTAGAAAAATAATAAAATGGATGAATTGTTTAGAGAAGCCAAATGATCATTTTTATAGTCATTTCTTTCGTCTAAATTTTAGTCTCTTATTTTATAATACTCGCGCGTGTTGTGGCGCAAAACTTGATTTTTAATGCTACTCATGGTCTCCTTTTTATATATTGAGGATGAAGATGAGTAACATTCCCTCAACCTTTTTTATATATTGAGCATGAAGACGAGTAACATTCCCTCAACTAATGTGCAAGGAAGACCTATATAGGTGGTTCCTCCACTCTTATAAAGTGAGGATAAAGTGAGAAACCTCATCTCAACCAAAGTGGGATGACTATACAACTGATCCAATTTGTACTTTAGGCCAAGATCAGTTACATATTTTAGTTAGGGCATCCACTTTATGGAGTAGGTAGTCCCTAAAACTTTGTTTCTTCAGCAATATAAGACAAAGAAACCATGAAAATAATAAAATGAATGAATTATTTAGAAAAGCCAAAAGGCCCTTTTGTAGTCATTTCCTTCATTTAAGTTTCTTCTCTCATTCGATGTGGGATGAAAGATCAGGACATCCATTTTATAGAGTAAGTTGTCCCTTTATTTTTTTCTTCATCAATATAGGACAAAGAAACAATGAATTAGGGCCTCCACTTTATAGAGTAATAAGTGGTTTCTTAATTTTTTTTTCTCATCAATATAGGACAAAGAAACAATGAATTAGGGCCTTCATTTTATAGAATAAATGGTACCTTTATTTTTTTTCCTCATCAATATGGGACAAATGAATAATAAAATAGATGAATTATTTACAAAAAATCGACTAAGTTGGAGGAACGATCTATATAGGTGGTTCCTTCACTTTTATAGAGTGAGGATAAGGTGAGAAACATCCCCTAAAACAGAATGTGATGACTATACAACTGGTTCAATTTGTACTTTAGACCAAGTTTAGTTACAGTTTTAATTAGGGTCTTTACTTTATAAAGTAGGTGGTCTCTCAAATTTTTTTTTTGCAATATGGGACAAAGAAATAATAAATGAATGAATTAAACCAAATGATTTTTTTATAGTCATTTCTTTCATATAAATTTCTTTTCTCATTTGATGTGGATGAGAGATTAGTTCCTTCAATTTACAGAGTAAGAGTTCTTTATTTTTTTTCTTTATCAATATGAGACAAAGAAACAATAAAATAAGAGCCTACACTTTATAGAGTAAGTAGTCACTTCATTTTTTTTTCTTTATCAATATGGGATAAAGAAACAATGAAATGAATGAATTACTTAAAAAAACCAAAAGGTCATTTTATAGTCATTCATTTCACCTAAGTTTTATTCTCTCATTTGATGTGGGATGAACAATGTGTACAAGCCTTTAAAGCATAAGAAGGGCATTATTGGAAGAATTTTAATGACATCTAGGCTTTTAAGCACGTGGCTTTTGAGCTACCATCTTAAAATATGTGTTCAATTATGTTTTTATCCATCCAGTTTGCTTTATAATGTATTATAGATTATAGATTATAGATATAGATAGATGATATTATGATTTTAATGTGAATAATATTTATAAAATTTTAAAATTATGAATAGTTTCTTAAATCAAAATTTTTTAATCACCGACCTTGGAAAGTTTGCCATATTTTCTGTGCGAAGGTTGTCATCGTCAGGATTTTAGTCCGGTTGAGATTTGCTTTTACATTTAGTTACTAAGTAGCATGGGGTATATAATGCAAACCTAAATTGATACGGAGCTAATCTAGTAAATGAGTTAGACAACGACACGACTTAAAAAATAATATAATGGGCTGTTTGATTACCACTGACTTAGAAGCTGACCCAGTTATAAGTTATGACTGAGTCTGCATCTGACTGAAACTTAACTGTTTGATTCAGTATCTGACTGACTACTACTATTAAATTTCAAATACCAAAAATACCATTTTTAGGCGCACTTTTAACCATATTGATTCACTCTTCCCCCACGTCTCACCCACTTGTCTCTCTTTCATCCCTTCAAAAACAAAAACACACCCTTTCAATTTCTCTCTATACATCGAACGAGACCCAAATCAACCAACTTCACCCTCACCCTCAAACCCATCTTCAATATCACCGCCGCATCATCCTCCCTAACGTACGACTTCAACGCCGACAAGAAGTTCAATGTCGTCATGAAGATCAGCACCGATACGGACCCCTGGAAGATCGTCATGAGGACCGTTGCCACCATGTGGGCGGCGTACCACTTGTTGGAGCCGGCGGCGACGGCGTTGCAGCCGGAGATGGCGTCGGCGATGGTAATGACGTGGAGGAGGATGAGCAGGGCCCCCGCGGCAAAGGGGATGAGGCAGAGGAAGATGCGTGAGGAAGATTCAACTGGAGGCGTAGGTTCTGGTCAGTGAAGAATTTTTAGGGGACTCGGTCAGCATCTTCCGACCGGGTCAGTGGCCAAGTCCTGAATATCAAACGCGCTGACCGGCTGACCTAGTCAGCTCGTCAGTGGTCAGCCCGTTTTTTTCCCCTTTCAAACAGCCCCTAACTTAGGCTACATTTAAAGTTACACAACTTGTAAGGAATAGACCAAAATATCTTGACGAACTGGATCATGTGAGAAACGAATATGCACTTTGTACCAACTAGTAGACCTAATTTATGTCATTTGAAGCCTTGATTTCATGTCAACAGTCTTCCCTTATGTTTTCAAGTTTTAATTTATTTCTTTTCTTACATAAGAACGTGTGATCTTTCATCTCACTAATTTACATGCTTGTGAATCAATTTTAGTTTTTCGATTTTGAATATTATATCAATTTTTTCTCCCATGAGATTATTTTTATTTTATTGCTTTCATTCCAGAATTCCTAGATTGTCCGCATCACCAAAATGCAGAGCTTTTTGTATTGTTTCTTTTAAAATATGTCTATAAGAGTTAACTCAAAATCATTCGCTACATATTCTGCATAACAGACTGATACATGTTATAATTTACACCCCTCTATTTATCTACAATTACAATAAACCCCCTATACTAATTTGGTACGTAACAATACTCCTTCCTTGAAAAGTTTTTGACCTCAAAAACTACAAAACAGAAACACATACTCACTTTCCTATCATAAATAAGAATATCAAAATCAATGCAAAACCACAAAACCATAATCTTTTCACAGTGGACCAAATTTGTGACTAATTGTCATGATAGTGTGAAATTGATTTAATCTCAAGTAGAGTCAACAAGCTTGTGTTAGAAAACACAGTATCAACCACGAGCATCAATTGTTACATGCATGATGCACCAGCAAATTGTCATCAATTGGGATTGTCTCCATAAGTATAAGAATTCATCATATATATTTTCCAGTACTAATCAAATTCAACATACTCATGTTCCCATTTCTATTAAACCTCACATTTCATTTCAGATTCAATAATCTTTTCTTTTTTCTTTCTGTTTTTTTTTTCTTGAGAGATGAGACATGGTTTCAGGTACTACTATTAGACATAGTTTATATTATTCTTGTATTATACATTAGTATAGGGTGAAGATATGTAATTACGTTTATTATATTAGTTGGAGAATGAATGAGAAGGGACCAACTTTGAGAATTATACCAAATCTATTATGGTATCAGAGCATTCTCTGATCACCTTCTCAAACCCTAATTCTCCCTAGAGGCCGGCGGCCACCACCACCCTACCTCCTTCGATTTTCTTTGTTCTTCTTCTTCCCTCCTCTTGATCAATCATGGCCACTGAGAAATCTACCTCTACCACTGAAAAACTTCACCCTGCTCAAGCCATATCCTATATTAAAACACACGTACCCATAACCCTAGATCTAGAAGAAGGCAACTACATCTCGTGGTCAGAAGTTTTTCAAGCTCACTGTTGTGCTACCGATGTATTAGATCACATAATTCCTTCACAAGAATCCTCTAGTTCTGTGACCAAATCAGCAGACGAACAAAAGCTTTGGGCTCGTTTGGATGCCATTGTTAAACAATGGATGTATGCAACCATCACACCAGCTCTAATGGAAACCATTCTGGTCAAAAACTCCACTGCTGCACAAGCTTGGAAACGTCTTGAAAGCATCTTTCAAGACAACAAAAACACCAGGGCGTTATACTTGAGAAACATGTTTTCTAATACAAAGATTGACTCTTTTTCTAACATGTCTTCATATTGTCAGGAACTCAAGAGTATATCAGACCAACTTGCAAACGTTGATAGCCCCGTAACTAATGAACAGTTGGTTCTACAAGTCTTGGCTGGATTAAATGACAGTTTTGATGGAGTGGCAATGTTCATTCAACAGATGAAACCCCTGTCCGATTTTTATGAAGTACGTTCTAAGTTAATCCTTGAAGAAACCAGGAAAAAGAACCAAAATCCTAACCAACCCACTGCCTTCCTATACTCAACATCCCATCATAACACCACAAACACCACCACTTCAAACAATCCACCCAACCCGAACCCTCCTAACCCTACAAAAGAACCACCCACCCAAACAACAGTCAATACAACCCAACCCATGATCCAAGGTTTTCTTATGATTATAACTATCGGGGCAGGGGAAGAGGGGGTAGAACCCGTGGCCGAGGGCGCTCCAGGGGTGGCCGACGGGGCGGTTTTCCACACCAATACACCTACCCAAATTACTACAACTCATCACCCACTTATTCTCCTCACCATTGGCAGCCCAGTCCACCCCCTTGGCCCACACCGCCGCTGTCGTACCCAACAGCCCCTCCAACAGCGGGTCGCGGCTCAACAAACACTCAAAACAGGCCCTAAGGCCAAGGCATTTTGGGCCCCCATCCAGCTCAAGCTTACTCAGCCCAAGATTACTACAACCCAAGTAATGTGGAACATGCTTTGAACAACATGACTTTACACCCGGACCAGAATTGGTACTTGGATACAGGGGCTACAAACCACATGACCAACTCGACAGGTATAATTTCTAAACCTTATTTCAATAAAAGTTTTGCAAACCATATTGTTATAGGAAACGGTTACCAAATCCCCATTCATGCCACTGGACAAACCACTTTAAAATCACCTTTACCACCCTTCAATCTAAAAAATGTCCTTTATGCACCCGACCTTGTTAAAAACCTTTTATCAGTTCGTCGTTTAACAACAGATAATGATATTTCTATTGAATTTGATAAATTTGGCTTTGATGTGAAGGATTACCAGACGCGAACACCTTTCCTCCAATGTAACAGCACCGGGGACCTTTATCCGTTCACCTCTCTTACTTCTCCATCACAGTCTTCCTCTCCTTCCACATTTGCAGCTCTTTCTCAGGATCTTTGGCACAAGCGTTTGGGTCACCCGGGATCTACTTTATTACAATCTTTGAATAAGAATGGTTTTATTTCAGTTAATAATAAATCTAGTTCCAAACTTTGTCAGTCTTGTGTTTTTGGCAAACATGTGAAGCTCCCTTTTGTGGATTCTTTGAATATTACTTATTTTCCATTTGATATTTTACATAGTGACTTGTGGACCTCCCCAGTTTTAAGCTCGGGTGGTCATCGTTATTATATGCTTTTGTTAGATGATTACTCAAACTATTTATGGACTTTTCCATTAGCAAATAAATCAAACGTGTTTACTATTTTTCAATCCTTCTATCGATTTATTCAAACCCAATTTGAGAAAAATATCAAAACATTCCAATATGACAATGGTACCGAATATAATAATAAAAATTTTCATGACTTTTGTACACAAAATGGAATGTCTTTCCGCTTCTCTTGTCCATATACGTCTTCTCAAAATGGTAAAGCTGAAAGGAAAATTAGGTCCATAAATAATATCATTCGCACCCTCCTCACTCATGCTTTACTTCCTCATTCTTTTGGCACCATGCACTACAAATGGCCACCTATCTTCTTAACATTTTACCTAGTAAAGGCAAACAAAACAAAACTCCCACTTTTCTTCATTACCACAAACATCCTTCTTATTCTCATCTTCGTGTCTTTGGTTGTCTTTGCTACCCTCTCTTTCCTTCTTCTACCATTCATAAACTTCAAACCCGTTCTACTCCGTGTGTCTTTCTTGGATATCCTTCACATCACCGAGGCTATAAATGTTTTGATCTTCTCAATAGAAAAATCATTATTTCTCATCATGTTGTTTTCGATGAAACTATTTTTCCATTTGCTACCACATCACAACCACCAAAATCATACCATTTTTTACACCAAGATCTTACATCCGACCCTCACCCGTCCATTTAGGAGTCCGTGGCTAACCATTCCCCAAACACTTCAAATACCACCCAACACCCCTCCTACCACACCGCCACCTCACTCCCCGCCGCAAAACAACACCACCGCCCCCCCTACCACCCCCGTCGCACCAACAACACCCAACCCACCACCTCCACCACCCCGGCACTCAATGACCACTCGCCAAATGGCAGGTATAATTAAACCCAAAACCATTTTTAACTTGTCCACCACCACCAATTCAATCGAACCTATACCACGTAACCCGAAAGAAGCCTTAGCCAACCCACATTGGTACCGTGCCATGACGGATGAGTTCAAAGCTCTTATTGATAATAAGACTTGGAAATTAGTACCTCGTCCTGAAGGGGTAAACATTACTAGATGTATGTGGATTTTTAAGCATAAATTTAAATCTGACGGGTCTTTGGAGCGCTACAAAGCGCGTTTGGTTTGTGATGGCAGGTCTCAGTGAGTTGGTATTGATTGTCATGAAACATTTAGCCCCGTGGTCAAACCGGCCACTATTCGTACAGTGTTGAGTATTGCTTTGTACAACTCTTGGGATATTACTCAATTAGACGTGAAGAACGCTTTCTTACATGGTCACTTGTCAGAGACAGTTTACATGCATCAACCTGCCGGGTTTCGTCATCCAGATTTTCCAGATTATGTATGTCGATTGAAAAAATATTTGTATGGCCTCAAGCAAGCACCTAGAGCTTGGTACACCCGTTTTCAGGAATTTGTTGGTACACTTGGGTTCAAAAACAGCGCATGTGATCACTCGCTGTTTGTTCTTAACCATGGGGGTCAGACTGCTTTTCTACTACTTTATGTTGACGACATTATTTTGGTTACGTCATCCTCGGCTCTCAAATCTCAGCTACTATCCACCTTATCAGCAGAGTTTGCCATGAAAGATCTCGAGCCTTTGAGTTATTTTTTGGGTATTGCAGTCTCCCGCATGTCCCAGGGGTTATTTCTTTCATAACAAAAATATGCACAGGAAATTCTGGAACCCGCGAGAATGCGGGACTACAATCCAGTTGCTACTCCAGTTGACACTGCAGGGAAACTAAGTGCAGATTCGGGTGATTTCTTTGATGACCCTATACTTTATCGCAGCCTAGCAGGTGCCTTACAATACTTGGCATTTACCCGACCAGATATATCATACGCAGTTCAGCAGGTTTGTATGTATATGCATGCTCCCAGAGTTACACATTTTAACGCTGTTAAGCGTATTCTTAGATATGTCAAAGGCACTATATCCATGGGTCTCACAATGACACACAGCTCAGTGTCTACTTTAGTTTCTTATACAGATGCAGGTTTGGCAGGTTGCCCGGATACCCGACGATCTACCTCCGGTTACTGTGTTTTCTTGGGCGATAATTTACTCTCATGGTCCTCTAAACGGCAGTCAACTATTTCTAGGTCCAGTGCAGAGGCAGAATACAGAGGGGTTGCAAATGTTGTCTCCGAACTATGCTGGTTGCGCAACCTCCTGGTAGACCTTGGCTATCCCCCCACTCTTACATCATTGGTTTATTGTGATAATATCAATACCATTTACATGACAAATTACCCAGTTCAGCACCAGAGAACTAAACACATAGAGATTGATATTCACTTTGTCAGAGAAAAAGTGCAACTTGGTCACATCAGAGTTCTTCACGTTCCCTCTCGTTACCAACTCGCGGATATCTTCACTAAAGGCCTTTCTCGATTTCTATTTGATGATTTCAGATCCAGTCTCAGTGTTCGTCTTCCTCTCCTTTCAACTGAGGGGGTATATTAGACATAGTTTATATTATTCTTGTATTATACATTAGTGTAGGGTGAAGATATGTAATTACGTTTATTATATTAGTTGGAGAATGAATGAGAAGGGACCAACTTTGAGAATTATACCAAATCTATTAACTACTGTATGGCCTATTTTTAGTAATACAAGATCTAGTTCCTGTGATATCGCTTAATCTCCCTCTCAAACTCTCAAACAACACAACAACACTACCCAACTATGTAATCACCCAATACAAGTTGTATTTTTCAGAAATTTCCAACTTAGATTCACTCTTTACAAAATGATCTCGAGTGAAAAACACATTTATGGTCATATAAAACAAATCTGATTGGCCTGAAGTGTGTAAAAGTCACCAAGTCGGATAACATCACTAAGATTCCATGGTCCATAACCATTCGACATACCCCTAATAGTGTTGGTTGAAACATTTAGCTCTGTAAAGCGGAACATTCTTTCACCATTTAATCACTTTAACCACTTCTTTTGATCTGCCACATCATACGTATGAGTGCGGAACACATAACAAGATCTATCCATTTTCTTGGAAGGTAACCAATCATGAACAAGATAATTAATACTAGTTAGAACAGCCTCTATACATTCATTTTGACAGCTTAACTGCTCTAAAAAAACAAACATCTCAAGTTTAGATCTCCCTTTGTGCCACATGTATACCCTTGCTTCCTTTTTCAAACAACCTTCCTTCATAATCCTAATGAGAAATAACTGTTTAGATTTCCATCTATGCCACATATACACGCTTATCGTTATTGCATTAACTAAGCAACTTGCATCCATCCACCTTAATAGTTTCTTTTTCCATGAGTAGAACTCTTTTGTTGAACTAAAGAAACTAAAATATTCATCCAGTTTGACATGGTGATCTAGCAAAAGAAGCAATTTTACCCTTCCACTGATTATTTTTGACTTAACTTTCATATTTACTTGAATTGTATGGCCTGCATCAAGTAAATGCACAAGAATTGATTTTTTGTTGCTGATATCCACACTAGCCATTTCAATTTCTAAACTGATCTTGTGTTTTGAAATATTTGTTTCATATACATCTTTACAAAATTCAAGATTAATAAAGTTGCTTCTAACATAACTATCATTTTATTGATTCTCAGTAACCTTATCTTGACAAGAAGAACCCATTTCATGTTGGTCATTTTCCTTTGAGTCTTTTCCTAAATCATCACCCGTACTTTCACTTGTTTCATCATTATCATTCTTGGACATAACATCAAACACCTTGTGGGGCTCATATAGAGAAGAATTTGGATCATAAGGAGAAAACGAGTCCTTCAACTTATTTGCATCCAATTTCAAGGCTAAGGAAATGGCCTCCTTCAATTTATGAAGACCATATTGATGCCATTGTATACAAACATCCCTAATTTCTAATTCAAGACCATCCATAAAGAGATATATTGCATAATATTCATCAATTTTTCCCTAATTAAACAAATTTTCAAATTTATAGCAATAGTCATAACGGCACCTTCTTGCCTTATTGACATCATATCCTCTATAGCGATTTCCATAATAATTGCTCAATTTGAAATTTGATTTGGTAATCGCCTAATTCTTGAACTTTGATGTTGTCACTGTGAATCAATTCCAAATCCTTAACTGTTGTTGATCTTGTGTTGATTCTGAATAGAATCACTCACTTTCTGATTATTGCCCTCAATTAGTCGAATGCAATTGTTGTCATCGGTTTTTATCTTGCTCGATGACATGACTCGTTTGTTACCCTAACCAACAGTCGAGAGGAAAGGAAGCTCTGATACCATTGTTATGAACACAATTGGTAATCAAGAACACTAAGAGCAAAAGATAGATGAAGAAGAAGAATCACAGAGAACAAAGGAGATTAACTTAAAATAATTCGCTATCCATTCTGCATAAAGAGTCGTTTAAGTTAACGGCTGATTGATAGATGTTACAGTTTACACCCCTCTATTTATCTACAATTACAATAAACCCCCTATACTAATTTGGTACGTAACACTTTTGGTACAAGTCTGCTATATATTGATCGAGTTCATGATAGAATAAAATTACAAAACAATTAATAATTGATAATCATTTCATTAGGAGGATAAATATGTTTTTTTTACAAACTATATATTAAGATTAGGTGTATTTTTGGAAAATATTACAAGCGTGTTTACAAAAGCATTATAATATGCTCATAGTAAATACCAAGTGTACTCAATGTTTATGTTAACTCCGTAAAGTATAGATGAACAAATTGTTTCATGATCTGATGTATATAATATTACCTACTATATAGTAATATAAAAGATTGTTTCTTACAATTTAAACTAATGATCTTAAGGTTAAAACATAATAACGTTATCAGTTGTTTAAGATTTCCCTCATATACTCATCGCAAATACGTACGAAAAATATTACTAATATTTTCCGGATATCTAATTGTAGCATGGCCAGATGGAATATTTTTATTAAATTATTGTTTAAGATGTAACAAAAATTATTAAACAAATCGATAAATATATAAAATCTCTAATAATCATATGAAATACATAGATTGATTAAATAAAAGTAGTAGACCCATGGCCTTTTGCATAGCTTTGTTTTTTTCTCCAAAACTTTACAACTCGTGTATGCATGATTATGAAGGTCGAGGTGTATGTTTATAAACTACATAAATTAAAAAAGGAAAAAAAGAAATACACGTATGAGAGCATTCACAGTAGGTGTCCCATTATAATGTGAATGTGTGTCTTATAATATGGGGATGGTTGTGAGTGGTTGTGAGTGAAAAAGAGAGAAAATATATAGTGATTGTACTGTGATTCATCATATTTAGAGAAACACGGTAGAACCCCCGTAATTTTTTTAATATTTTTAAAAGTTGGTTGTGAGTGGAGATGAGAGAAAAATTAATAATAAATATATAAAAAAGAATTATTTAATTGAAAGAGATAGTAAAAAAATTATGCTTTTAGTATAAATATAAAAATAAAAAAGCTAGTGTGAATGCTCTAAGACGTCACATGATAACATTTAAAGGTCTGAAAGAATGTCATAACAACAAAAGAAACTATTACAAAATCAAAAATAAATTATTTAACATAAACACCCGGTATTTACAATAATTCAATTACGTAGATTTTTATAGTAACACAATTCATGTATACAATATACGAATATTATTTTTAAGTGGCTCTTAAAGTTGTAACACCTTTCCATCGATCTCTTACTACAATACTTTGTTTAGAACAACCACTCACAGGTTCTTCTACCCCTACTTTTAAACTACACTCACTCTTAATCTATCACATGTCAGGATTTAAACCATACATTTTTTCAAATAGTCTGACTCTTGCTATTGAGCCACTAACATAAGTTTTTCTTAGAACGATTACTCACACGCTCATCTACTCTTACTTTTAAACTATCAACTCCTAATCTAACTCATGCCAGTATTTGACCTTGTTTTTCTTCAAAAAGTCTTTTAACTCTTACAAGTGTACTACCAACCCAAATTTTCTTATAACAACAACTCACATGCGCATTTTTATCTTTATACTCTAATATAAATAGAACTTGAGATGACACGTCTCAGCATCACAATCATTCTCACCAAAATTTTCTCGCATCTCTCTCATATTAAATAATTACCTTAATTATTAATAATATTATTTAATAATTTTTTAGATTTAATAAATTAAGAAAGAAATCTAATCATTAATGTTATTTCTAAATAAATAAATTTTTTATAAAATAATAATTTTTTCTAAAGCATAAAACTTTTTTAAAAATACGAAATATTTTAAAATTGGAATTTTTAAAAAGTGAATTTTTTAAAAACCAAAAATAATCAAATTTAGGAGTTATAATAAGAAAATTTTTAAATATGACATTTTTATACGGTTTATTTTAGAACAAAATGTTTATTTTTTTGGAAAAAAATTTAAAAACAAAATTTGAAAAGTTGATATTACTGTTTTATTATTTATAGTAATTTCTCATATGTAATTTCAGTCATATCATATATTTGAATATTATTTTATAATTATTAATTTTTATTATATTAATATTTTATTTATTCAACCCGTGTAATACACGGGTTTACTAAATCTAGTATACGCCAACACACATTAAACCTCATACCTGACTCTTACCACCAGACTACAAACTCATATTACACCTCATACCTGACATCTTACTATTATACCTAGTTGCAAAACAACAATAATAATCCTAAATCAGCTTTCTTATTCTTAACATAACTTGTCACTTTCCCACTTTGTCGTGTTTAAAGGTCGGTTAAATCCCATTAATTTTGTCCTAACATGTGGCCTATTAGTTTCACTATACATATTATCTGCTTCTTCTGTAAAGATTGTGTGTTGTGTGTGAGATATGAAGAAATCTTATTGTATCCAATTCATCTTCTTCATCATCTCCATAACAATATTCATATATGCATATTCAACACACAAGCCTGCAAATTTTAATTTTAACTCTTCAACTTCAACCACTCGCCGGACCACCAATCTCCGATCAAGCTTCCAAAATCCCGACCACCGGTTCACAGACACTCCGTTTCACCCGCTCGACCCGTTAACCGTACCCGAAATCAACAAGATCCGATCCATTCTATCGGCCTACGCACCCTTTTTGTCGTCTTTCCCGTCCGTCAACACGGTCTCTTTAGACGAACCCGACAAGAGTCGGGTACTTGGATGGAAAGCGGGCGACCCTCTCCCGCCTAGAAGAGCGTCGGTCGTGTCGTTTTTAGACGGCCAGACGCGTCTTCTAACTGTTGATTTGGATATTGGCGTTGTTATTGCTGATGTTGTTAACATCGGGTCTGGTTACCCGATGTTAACAACTGAGGACATGACAACAGCTATACAGGTCGTTCTTTCAGACCTGGAGTTTAATAGGTCTATTTTGGCTAGAGGGGTGGACTTTAATGATCTTATTTGTGCCCCACCTTCTCCAGGCTGGTTTGGCCCGGAAGAGGAGGGTAAAAGAATCATTAAAGTTCAGTGTTTTTCTAGTCAAAACACACCTAATTTCTACATGAGACCCATAGAAGGGCTAACGGTTACAGTTGACGTGGACAAACGTGAGGTCATCAAATTAACCGACACCGGTCGAGACATTCCTGTACCAAAAGCAACTAATACTGACTACCGATACACGACTCAAAGCCAGTTTTCAGATATAAACCCTAAAACCAACCCCATGTCCATGGAACAACCCAAGGGGCCTAGTTTCACTGTAGAAAATGGACATACAGTGAAATGGGCCAATTGGGTTTTTCACATAAAGCCTGATATACGGGCTGGGATGATAATATCGCAAGCCATGATTCGGGCTGACACCGGGGAGTACAGGAGTGTGATGTACAAAGGGTTCGCTTCAGAACTCTTTGTACCATATATGGATGTTGATGAATCTTGGTACTTCAAGTCATATATGGATGCTGGTGAATTCGGGCTTGGTGCGACCGCAATGTCCCTTTTGGAGTTGAACGATTGCCCGAGATACGCGTATTATATGGACGGGGTGTTCGCGAGCGCCGACGGTCGACCGTACATTCAACAGAATATTATTTGCATATTTGAGCGTTACGCTGGAGATATTGGTTGGAGGCATTCAGAAATTCCAGCCATGGGTTTCGATGTAAGTAATAATAATGTTTTAATCATTTTTCCTTTGAAACGATATTTGGTTATTTAAGACTATAAAGAACCAACAATTTTGCAAACAATAAAAACATACAAGTTATGGATATTGTTTTTAAGGTCACTTGTTTATTTAGTTTTATTTAAAAGTCACGGTTGTATTGAAATAAAAAGTTATTTGTACACCATTAAACATGATGCTTACATTACTTTTTTGTGATGTGATGAAATAAGAATGTGTGCTTTATTTATACGACTATAATGAAAATGTCTTTAAAAGTTTTGAATATATCATTGTTGGTTAAACCAAACAAGATCGGACCACTAGCAGGTGAACTGGTTGGTTCTTTATTGTTCTTGTTGAGACAAATTGGACCACTAGCAGGCGAACTGGTTGGTTTTTGAGACTTTGATGTTTAAACTGTAAACCGCAAACTAGGTCAGACCCCGAATAATACTGAACGGGTTAGTTGGATCGAAATTGGTTATAGAAGTTTCTTAGATTCTCAATTTACAAAGCTGGAAACGTAATAAACTTTCTAGTTTAAACAATGCGGTACCATTTTAAATGTGGTACTTGTGTGGAAACATTTTTTTTTTGGGACGTAACAATCATAATTTAATAGGATTTGTACTAGTGAAAACTTATATATTTTTATACTTTTAAGTTTTCATTTTTTAATTACGTTCAAGTTAAATACAATATAACTTTTTGAAAGAGGTTATAATACAAAGTGTATTTTTGTTACAAAGTACGAGAAGACACAATAAGTCAAAAAAAATCACAAAAAAATTAAATATCACAATCTAAATTGAATTTCAAAAAAGTAATTCCGAGCTTTTGTTCCCCTAGCCATCCTCACTAAGAAGAAAAATAAACGAAAAAAAAATAAAAAAATTTAACGTTTTTTTATTGTGTCATTTTTTAAAGACACAATGAAGTCATTGTGTCATTATGAAAGACACAGAATGACACAACGACGTCATTGTGTCATAAAAGATACCATAAATTTTTTTATTTTTATTTTTTTTTTCTGAAAGAGAAAGACGAGAAAAACAG
Source organism: Flaveria sonorensis (assembly GCA_025506505.1). Taxonomy (NCBI): domain Eukaryota; kingdom Viridiplantae; phylum Streptophyta; class Magnoliopsida; order Asterales; family Asteraceae; genus Flaveria; species Flaveria sonorensis. The sequence goes on from CM046426.1 coordinate 5,023,118, forward strand.
AGACTCCAAAGTACTTTTTTAAAATTCGATTTAGATTGTGAGATATAATTTTTTTTGTGACTTTTTTAGCCTTATTGTGACTTCTCACACTTTATAACAAAAATACACTTTGTAGAATAAACTCATCCTAACTTTTTTATAGCTTTAATTATTGAATTATTTATTACGACTTCTGATCTTTAAACGTCTCTCGCGTTCAACTAGTAAACCAGTACAGTTGTCAGTTCTATTAGTTGTTCCGATCATAAAAATATTGAAAAATATAGGAACACTCTTATGTTAATCTATAAAAAGACAATTATTCTATGAAAAAACTATGGGGCTTTTTGTTGTACGTTTTTAACCGGATATGACGTAAGAAAACAAATAAATATTCTGGTAAAACTTATATGGGGCCACAATATTATTATTTAGGTTAGAACAGACAAACATTTTATAATCATATTATAAAATAAAAATAATAATGGTAGTTCGGAAATTGTTTGGCTGGAAATTCGTTTATTTTCGTTCGTTTAATAAATAATCGAATACAAACAAAAAAATTTAATTCGTTAAGTTAAACGAACGAACATGAATAGAAGCCGTATTCGTTCATTTAAATTCGTGAACGTTTGATGATATTTTCGTTTGTGTTTATCCATTTAAAGTTTTAATATATTTTTATTTATTTTACTAGCTTTAATTTTTAAAAATAAGAAACCCTAATTATACTATATGTATTTTCTAATATATTCCTATTAATCATTTTTAACTTTAGTTTATATTATAGCCTGACAAACTTTTTTAATTTTTATGTTAATTATATTTATGATAATTATATCAAGTATGTTTGAATACTTATGTTAAGTTTATGATAAAAATTGACAAACTTCCGTTTATGTACATGAATATTTGTTTGCATTCGTTTGTCTTTACTTGTGTTAATTTATTTTCGATGAGTGTTCGTGAACATTTAATAATCAACTTCATTTTCTTAATGAACGGATACGAACCCGGTCTTGTTCGTGTTCGTACAGTTCGTTTACAACCCTAATTGTGTTGCTGCTAAATGTGGTTGTTGATCATGATTTAAGACGTTGATTTGTTATTGGTTAATTTTTTTTTATCAATGTTATTGTAGTAAATATTGTTATTTATGTTATAAACACTTTTTTTAATTAAAAAAAATAGATAAGAGAATCAAGGCCAAAGGTGACACTCGTAGCTCGAATGGCAGCATCCGTTGGAAACTATGATTATATTTTTGATTGGGAATTCCAAACCGATGGTTTAATCCGTATTAAGGTATTTTTTACTTCTATTTCGTTTTATAATTAAACTATTTTTCAATCACCTTTGTAAATGTATAAAAAAAATTTATACATGGCGGAATTTTGATTAAACGGCAGGTTGGTCTGTCTGGTATGCTAATGGTGAAAGCGACTCCATACGAAAATTTATACAATATCTCAAACGTTGAGGACATGACGGGGACATTAGTATCAGAAAACGTGATCGGTGTTGTTCATGACCATTATGTCTCGTTTCACCTCGACATGGACATCGATGGCCCGAGCAATTCATTTGCAGAAGTCAATTTGGTCAAAGAAGAGACGCTACCCGGTCAATCTCCTAGAAAAAGTTACTTAAAAGCGAAAAGAAAAGTGGCAAAGACAGAAGATGATGCCAAGATCAAGCTTAAATTATATGACCCGTCTGAATTTCATGTCTTTAATCCGACCCGTAAGTCAAGATTGGGTAATCCAACCGGTTACAAGATCGTGCCTGGTGGGAATGCGGCTAGCTTGCTTGATAGCAATGATCCACCACAAATTCGGGCCGCTTTTACGAATAATCAGGTATTATATTATAGTTTCATTTGAGAAGTTCACTACATAACCAATTTAAGGGATAACTTTATAAAATAGTAATCAAGTTTTAATATTGTTTTAATTAGATCACTCATAAAGTTTTTTGTTCCAATTAGGTCAGTCGTATAATTTTTATCCCAATCAGATCACTAAAGTTTCAAGATTGTTCTAATAAGGTTATTTAAAAATTAACAATATTTATAAAAAACTCAATTATTTTAAAAAATTTGTGAATTATTTAAAACAATTAAAAAAATATTAAGTGACCTGATTATAACACTCCTAAACTTTAATGACCTGATTGAAACAAATAAAAATATTAGTGCCCCATTGAAACATTCTTAAAACTTTGGTAATCTGATTAGAACAAATAAAAATATAAGTGACCTAATTAAAATACTGTTAAAACTTGCTTACTATTATGTTAAGTTTTCCCTTAATTGTTAAATATAAAGCTCCAAGTATTATATAAAATACTTGTAAATATTGTTATAAATATGATGCACAAAATGTTTATGTACAGATTAAGCGTTCACTTTCTCTCTCATACTACATCTAAATCAGCACGAGGTATAAGTGCGTACAATGATGCGTACTATATTTTGTTACGATTGATTGGTTCTGTATTAAACGCGTCCTAAAATTTAATTTAGGAGAAGCCGATAAGTAAAATGGGTTTTGTTAATGTTACAGATTTGGGTGACTCCACATAACAAAAGTGAAGAATGGGCCGGTGGTCTTTTGGTATCTCAAAGTAAAGGAGATGATACACTTGCTGTTTGGTCTGCTAGGTAAGTTGGGCTGGGCCCGTTGATGCCAGGCCCATATGTTTAAGATCGTTAATATAAATCTTAAGACGGATCAAAACTGCTAAATGGGGTTAACACACGCAAAAACAAATAGAGCATTTACATATGGTTTTTTATCTTTATTTTTATAATTATATTAAATATTATTATTTTTCTGTCTTATTTTCAATTAAATAATAGATTTTATACATTTATCATCATATTTTCTCTTTTTTACACTCACAACCACTTTTAAAAATATTAAAAAATTTATAAGGGTTAAACAGTAATTATCTAAACATACAAATGAACAACAATATTTTCTATCTCATTTACTTGGAGCCATTTTACAACTATTTCATAAAATATATGAAATACACTCACATAAATATAAAAAATTGTTCTTATAAGTAACATTCAATTTTTTGAAACCAGTTGTGTTAGTGGAAGATTTTGAGTACCTTTTGGGACTCATTTAAACAAGTAGATTATTTTTGTCTTTTATTTATTATTTCTTAAAATAAATAAAATAATAATTTTTTTTTTACGTATATTCAATGTTTTAAAAACCAGACTGGTGTAAAACATGTAGTTCAAAAACCAGTCGTTCCATCAAAGGGAGGAGGGGCATAGTAGTTCCTGTCGGGTTTTCTTCAGATTTTTCTGTTAACTCGCATGGACAGTTTATCTGTGTCAAACATTAGCTAAAAACTAAATCAATGGCATTAACGGTTCTCGATTAAAACGATTTATTATTATTTCTAATTATTCTCTTTATCCCCTCCCTCTAGAATTCTTTGGTCTATTTAGTAGACTTGATTTCTCTTTTTATTGTTACAGGAATCGTGAGATTGAGAATAAGGACATAGTGTTATGGTACACATTGGGTTTTCATCACATACCATGCCAAGAGGATTTCCCGGTAATGCCGATGGTTTCATCAAGTTTTGAATTGAAACCCGTAAATTTCTTTGATCGAAATCCGATTCTTAATGCAAAACCTACCTTTGAAAAGGATCTACCCGTGTGTTTTGCCGCTAGCTCTTATTGATCCGCTTCTACATGTCAAAATAATGTATTTTGTTGTCATCATTCAGATGTTGCTCTCTTGAATAAACAAACAAACATACATAGTAGAATTTACACTTAACAAAAACATTGATACAATCTTAAAAATGTAGAATATGAGTAAAGTTTTCCTCTATCCTAGAAGATAGAAATACGGTTACTATTAAAACACTAGACGTTTGAACATGAAGCTAAAATTAGGCTTAGATTAAACCATTACTAACAATTGTCCGCCTATGTAATTGTGTGATGGTGAAAGAGACACTTTCATGGCACAATGATCCAATACATTTCTTTTTAGAAAAAATGGTGCCCAAAGGAATTGTTTGATCGTTTTCTTCTGTAAGATCACCCCTATGTTGAAGATGATCGTTTTTTCATGACGGTTCTAAGTTAAAACTCGTTTTATTCTTTTCTTTAAACAATCTCAATATTTTCTATGATAAGTACACCAGAAGTCCAGAACTTACATACGTACAATCTAACCCTTCAATATTTTTCATCGTGAGTGAAGGGGTAACACCCAGAAGGTTACCCATAAATTAAAGTCGATAAAAGGTTTAGGACATTACAACAGCTCAGAAATTGATATAAAGTGTACCGGGCAACCGTCCGGAAAGAGTAATGTAAATGGGACCGACACATGTGTTTGGAAATTGACATAAACCGGACCAACACATCGGTCTAGAAATTAACAGTCATAGAGTGGTCACGGTTTCTAGGCTTTTATAATGGTAAGACTAATTAAACTAATTGACTTAACAAACTCTGTAGAATACTAACAATATATGAAGGATCACATGACACATGGAGTAATGACATCATTTGCTAAAAGGCATAATAAGGGAAATGTTTGCAGCTCGCCATTGCGGGTAATGCTCAATTTCTCAATACACCCATACATTTGTCCAAATCCGATGCTTACTCTCACGCCGGAGTCGGGTCACGGAAAAAACCCTCGAGTTTCTTCCCTGCGACAAGGCTAACGGTTGTCACATCAGAGGTCGTTCATCGTCACCCATATACCATTCACCTTGAGAAATTTGGGAGCGACCCCGTGTGATAAACAGGTCTAGGCGCCATCCGAGTCTAACTATTTCTCATTATCTTAGACGGTGAGACGATATTTTGTTGATTGATTGTTGATTTCTTATTATGGCTGACAATGTCAATGAGAGTCGTAGTATTCAATTGGTAATGGATTATACGAGACCCACCACATAACTATCAAGATATCCTCTTGTGGACTCACACCGTCACACGCTCTAGTCAACCTCGAGTTTCTTGTTAAGTCTTGGTTCAATCGTAAGCGGTTCAATTGATTATAGAACCGTGCTTGATCCGGTTCAGAATTAAACTCCAAGACCGGTTTTCCTTTCGGTTTACAAAACAATGACAATGTGTTGCATGGAAGTTGAGTTGGGTTCGCTAAATTCAAGATTCAGGTTGCGGGCCCACACTCGATCAGCTTTTTGGTCAGCGGCTAACGTTGTTCCGCATGATTCTCTTCTCACTCACGTGTCCTCTATTTCCGTTTTTTGTTTGAAACCCAAGTAACAAATATCATCCCTAAAATATACCATTTTTACAGGTTTAGTTTATTAATTTTGTTATTCAACTTTATCCACTTCAACGCAGTGACAGAATTTGAATCGAACAATAAGGGGTGCGGGGTACGAAAGTAATTTATTTTAAAGTGGGCGAACTCTCTCTCTATATATAATTTATACTATTGATCTAAAAATTAACACTACTAACAAAAAAGAGAGGGAGCGGTGGCCCCCTTAGCCCTCAATAAGCTTCGCCTATGCTTCTACAGAGAAAAATTCCTAAAATTTGATTTTTCTCATAAAAATCTATAAAATGTCATCTTAAAAAAGATATCCTCAAAATGTTTCTAATAGATTAAACGTTGGCGCCTATATGACATTATATAATAGTTGCATTCGCCTCTAATGTTATTTTTTTAATTTTTATTTATTTTTTCATTTTTTACATGGTCGGCCAATCTATAGTACGGTTGCCTCTATAGCAGTTTCGAACGCCTCTATAGTAGGTTTGGACGTCTTTTCCTGTAAAAACATTTTAAAAAGTGATTTTTTGAAAGGAACATTTTGAGAAAATTTAATACGAAAAGAAACATTTTAAGAATTTTTTCTTTTTATAATGTCGGTCAAAAAAAGAGTATATGTAACATTTGACGCATATACCACAAACTGACGCTATAATATGCGATTTTTTCATATATTGTTAACATTGTGTTTTCTAGTATCATATATATGAATGGCAATTATGACATGGGTGTCGATTTAGGTAAAAGAAATTTACATGTAGTTTTATTAACGCCACTCAAATTATACAGTCATACGGGACAATTTGGATCATCTAAATCATAAAAAATGATAAAAAGAAGTGTTTCTTATTAAATTTGCAAAGTTAAGACTGGTCAAAATAAAATGCAAACACATATTCACACCGCATACTAGTTGTCACTGACCCCGCCAATAATCTATGTACTCATATTGGCTATACTTGGCGTCATTTAGATCTCCATCTTGTCACGATTCACTTAGACCATCTTCAATAGCATGTTTTTAGGGTTTTTTCTTATGCGTGTGATTGTTCTTTTGCTTTCGCCTATTGGAGTTATTAATTTTTTAGGTTATAAAATATTTATGGATGAACTTGAAAAAGGGAGATGTCGTAGAATTGCCAGGTGGATAAAATCAATGCTCTCTCTGTACGTATTTATAAAATTAATCTAAAAATGTAACAAGTGGTGTTAACATGACAATTTTCTTAAGTGTTTTGGGTTTTGTTATTAGAAAAGTTTTTTAAGGGTTTAAGTCCCACCTGCTCTAAAAATATTTCTAAAACTAAACAAAAGCTCTCAGGTCGATAAATTTGTCGACCTTGAAACTAATGTAATGGTTCTGCTCTAAAATATTTATAAAACTAGAGAATATTATTGATCTTAAAGCCGAAGCATAGTTGATCCCATGGCCTAACAATGAGCACTTATAATTGTGAGATCTAAAACAATACAATATCTTCATAATCGATGCCACAGTCTGACTGTGGATCTAATGTATAATCACTAAGAAAAAATTTCAAGCACAAAACATGTTAAGGTTTTAAGTCATCTTCAACACTAATGTAATGACAAATACAAACTTTGATAATGTTTAACTGAAAAATAAATAAAATAATCAATCTTGAAACCATTTTAGAAAAGCTAACACAATTATTATAAAAGAATTTACTTTTTAATAAAAACACGGGTCAAACTTAAAACATGGAAGGGGTATTTCTCAAATGAAGTATTTATAATTTAATCAAATATTGGTCAACTCGGATGAAGGATTGGCTAAGAGTTCACATTCTTCATATCTAAGCCACCCCTAATATTAATTTAAAGATGAATTGGGTACAGAATTTAAAGAATCTCCAATAGAGAGCTCTTTTTAAGTTTTTGAGATAGAAAGATAACGTGGATAAGAGATGGTGTGGGGCGGAGAAGAGAGGACGTATGAATGTTTTACTGTATAGATGAGGTCGGATAATTTTTATGAGTGGATGCAAGAAATAGGAGAGAATGTTTGAGCCTATTTTCGAGGAAAATTAGGGTATACGAGTAATGCAAGTGAGATAGTAAAAAGGGTGTGTGGCGTCATTGATTGATGTCGAAGTATCAATCAAATAAATATTAAAATGTGTGTTCTTAAACTAGTTAGGATAAGTAGGGTTGTCGATCCTCGTGGAATTAGTGGTCGGTGTATTGTACTTTGATTTATAAAACAATGATTAATCAAACTACCAAATTACTTAACTATTGCCTCTGGGCTGTGAAAGTTGGTTTTTTGGAATAATTAACAAATAAACTAAGAAAACAACTTGGAAATAATCAAACTTGATTAAGAAAACGATTATAAGAGAAAGTAATTCACTTCGGTTCTAGGTTTGGTTTTCAGCAATTATTTAATTTAACTTCATGGAAAATCCTTAATAGGGATTCTGTACGTGCGATGATTAAGTGATATCGATAATCAGGACTTAATAGGTCTTGATACACAATTCCAATTCAATTAGAAACCAAAACTTGCAATCATATAATTTCCGGAAGATTAAATGATATTCAAATAAAAGTTTACCAACATCATTGTTTAAATAATCAAAACACAAGTTAAACTTATAAAAGAACTTAACGGGTTCTAAAGTTTAATCTCAACAAAGTTAAACAAAAACAAAAACCTAATCACACAAAACCTAATACCCGAAGTCAATCACGAGAAGATTAGCCGCTCATTGTTAGTGAATGATCTTCAAAATCGTTGTTGATTTGCATTCCGGATGATTGTATCTTGTTTTTGAGGGTTGGAATGGTGAAAAATCGATCCCAAAACTTCCAAAATACGTCTTTTATGGTCTTAGGTCGAATGAGAATCAAGTGGTGGCTGAAACATAATAAAAACGCGATTTTATAGGTTTTCAAAAAGTGTCCTGGCGTAGGCTACGCCAGCCAGCGTAGCCTACGCTGGGACCCATTCTGTTGATTTTTTTCTTGAGCTGGCGTAGCCTACGGTGGCTACAGTAGGCTACGGTGGAAGTCTTTCTGCTGCACTTTGAATTCTTCTTTCTTGACACCTCCAATGATTTGTTTCACCATGTAAGCTTTCAAATTGTTTGTTTCACCTACAAAATCACTTCCAACTCATAGTCAACCTATTCAACTTAATCACATGCATATAAACGAACAATCATACGCAATATTTAACGTCTAGACACTTAAAACACTATTCCAACACACTTATATCAGTCATTCCCGTATTTAAAATCTTACTATTCATTCTCCATCTCCTTTTATTCAAATTTAGGAGTGTAACTAAAAGAAAAAGAACAACAAACAAATATTATTAATTGGTTAAAGATTTTTTTTATAATTGCAACTCACAGATCCATTTAACATGTATATTCTTAATTGTACACAACAATTAATTTACACCAGTTGGCGAGACTCGAATACTTGACCTTAGTGGAAACGTCATAACTTTTAACTCTACGGTTAAACAGAGAAACAAAGAAAAGGGCGTGAGATGTTTATAGAAAGTGAACAAAATCTATAGATACTTGTGTGTTTTTAAGCTAAATTATAACGTATGGTCTTATGCTTACAACGTTAATAAAACATTTGGTAGATTATTGCAAGCATTGAATGAATATTGTATTACAGAAGAGACGGCTTAAGAGAAAGTCAAATAACTCGAAAGGTTTTATGCCTCCACTTCTTTAATGCCTTAAAGTTACAAAAAAGTCATATGTAGATAAATTGAGCATTGTGATTGTTGGCTTTGAGCCTTTGAGAGTAGTGGTCGATAATCATTCATGCATACAGAGTTGATATAGGAACCACCAATTAAAAGCAACTTTTTTTAATCAAAGAGTAAACACTATCTTATAAACCAAAGAAGCATAAACCGTCTAAAAAGCCCGAGTTGGACCTTAGTAGGGTGAATATATCATTTTAGTTATATAATTTCTTAGAAGATATGCTCAGTTTATATCTCTTCTAGAATGGTAAATAAACACACTCATTAAACCTACTACTAAATTTACACTGTTGTATGTTACATAACTTAACGCTCAACCATAGGGTTGAGGGGGCAACCTTTGGGTTCACATGCAGCTTCATCTCAGAGTTCATCAACCCGCTATCGAACCCACTGTTTATTCTACAATTTTTTGACCGGAGAGAAAGGGAATAAATTAAGCCGCTAGTTGCTCTGAGGTAGTCATAACGAACACCTCCTTCCTTTATAGTAATCTATGATCTTTGTAAGGTTCAAATGATATAGACATGATATAATTAAATGATCAAAGTAGTTTTAAGTAAATAACAAATAACAAAATATCCATTCGCACTTACAAAGAAAAAAAAATCAATATACACACCAGATATCATTTCGTTACGAATCATACGATTTATCTTTCATTTATGTGTTGATAGATAACTTTGCAAACATCTTGTATCCATTGTATTTGTCTATAGTCTTCATCACTCTCCTCCACTATATCTAACTCCATCCACCACCACCAACCAACAACCACCACCACCACCACCACCACCAACCAACAACCACCACCACCACCCACCAACCAACAACCACCAACCACCAGCACCACCAGCACCACCAACCACCACCACCATGGATGCAAAAACCTTAACAAGATTCCTCCTTCTCACCTTCATCACCACCCTCCTCCTCCTTCTCACCCTCACCACCATCCCCTACACCCTCCCCCTCACCACCACCACCACGACCACCCACCACCGCACCACCACCATCACCCCACACACACCACCACCACCACCACCACCACCCAGCACACCACCACCGTCCCCCACCACCCCCTCGACCCCCTCACCCTCACCGAACTCACCACCCTCCGCCACACCCTCCTCTCCCACCCCCTCTTCCACCCCCCCACCACCTTCGCCCTCCACTCCGTCGTCCTCCAAGAACCACCCAAATCCACCGTCCTCAACTGGTCCTCCGGCGACCCCCTTCCGCCGCGCACAGCGGAGGTCATCGCACGTGTCAACGGCCACACCCACGTGCTCACCGTCGACATCGCCACCGGTGACGTCAATCCCGTCGACGTCGGCCACCACTCCGGCTACCCCACCATGACCATCGAAGACATGACGTCAGCGACGTGGGCTCCACTTGATGACCCTGATTTCAACCGTACGATCTTGACACGTGGCGTCGATCTAAAGGATCTCGCGTGTCTACCCATTTCACTCGGGTGGTTCGGGGTGAAAGAGGAGCACCGAAGGTTGATCAAGGTGCAGTGTTACACTACCGCCGGTACCGCGAACTTTTACATGCGGCCCATCGAGGGACTCACGGTAGTGCTCGATATGGACACGAAGCGCGTGGTCGAGATCGTCGATAACGGGAAGAATATCCCGATACCAAAGGCTGAGGGGACGGACTATCGGTACTCGGTACTAAACGCTAGAAGTAATAATCTGGTTAACCCGATATCCATCGAGCAACCCAAGGGTCCGAGTTTTGTTGTGGAGGATGGGCATATGGTGAAATGGGCGAATTGGGAATTTCACCTTAAACCTGACCCGAGAGCTGGGGTGGTGATTTCTCGGGTCAGGGTTAAGGATCCTGATAGTGGGGAGATAAGAAATGTGATGTATAAAGGATTTACTTCGGAGCTTTTTGTTCCGTATATGGACCCTACGGACGCGTGGTACTTTAAGACGTATATGGATGCGGGTGAGTACGGGTTCGGGCTTCAGGCGATGCCTCTTGACCCGCTTAATGATTGCCCGCGGAATGCGTATTATATGGACGGTGTGTTTGCGGCTGGGGATGGAAAACCCTATATTCGGTCGAATATGGTTTGTGTTTACGAGAGTTATGCGGGCGATATAGGGTGGCGACACTCAGAGAGTCCGATCACTGGAATGGAGGTAAAATACTGGTCATATCAAAGCGAAACCAAGTGAGGTCAAGAGGCTCTATCGAACCCCCTGTCATAAGAATCTATTGAATTTTTATAAAACCTAAGTTATTTTGAAAAAAAAAAAACATAAATTAAACCTTTTAGTTATAGTCAATAAAAAAATAATAAAAAACAAGTAAATTCTGGTTCGTCATTACAGCTTATGATAAAAATAAAAGTTGTGACGTGTTGAGTGATGATTCTTTGTATTTTGGTGGAATCTTGGATTGATATTCTGGTGGTGGGTATCGAAAACGTCAACGTCTTGGATGTTGATTTTTGTGTGTGTGTTTTTGTTATTTTTTAATTTATGATAGTGACAGAGTTTTGTGACGAAAATTTGCAGATACGAGAAGTGAGACCAAAGGTGACGCTAGTTGTAAGGATGGCGGCTTCCGTCGCTAATTATGATTATATTGTTGATTGGGAGTTTCAAACCGATGGATTGATACGAGTTAAGGTTAGATTATATATTGTTTATAATAACAACACTTTTTATATGACAAATAACAATATTTTAGTATTTTAGTTTTGTCTTTTTGTCTTTTATTAGTTTAAGAAGATCCATTATCTACGGTTGTGCAGTCGTGTGTACATTATAATTTTTAATATATTATTTTTATATTTTTCATATTAAAGTTATTTTTCCTGTAAAACTTTTTATTTAGTTTGTAGATTGGGTGGGTGGAATCACTTTTTTTCAGTTTCAAAATTTCAAAGGTTTGAATTTTTTTATAATAATTTTTTATTTTAATAGTTATTTTACCTCGTCTTAATCGCGACATCAACTCGAACAGGTAATTGTTATAACGCTTTAAAATCATATCGATTTTTCATACGACGTTATATAATTTTTCATCTTAGAGAAAGATAATAATAAATACACGCGAATAGCCGTTTGAAAAGACCAATATTTTATATACTAGACTTAACGTATCTTATTTATAAGAATTTTAAACTATAACAACCACACTAACGCACTATTGTGTAAAATAAACTAGCATTTATATTAAAAAAATATTTTTGGATTCCTTGTGTGATATTTACATGTCATATATACCCATTATCATATACCAAATGATACCCTATTTTATTTTTTTAAATAATTTCTTAAACTATAATTCATATATTTATCCATTTTACTCGTAAACTCTTGCAGTTTTTAATTTATCTTATGTTAGTATTAAAACTCTGATCTTTTTTAAAAAGTTTTTCTCTTTATTGCGGCATCACTCATTGACATCGTTTTTTAACACTGTTTCCAAACTTGGATCGGACCTGCTGATCCACCCTAAATAGTTTTGTTTTTAAGGAACCGGCCGGTTTGAACCGGTTCGGTGGTCGGACCGGGAACTGGGTCGGTCCGGATTTTTAAACGTTTTTAAATTTTTTTAGTTTTTTTTATTTTAATGAGTTTAACGGGTGGTTCAAACTATAAATTAAAGTGTTTAACATAACATTATTGTTGAGTTTTTATATATAGTTATAAACTACACATATAAAATATTTATATTGAATTATATATATAATATATATCTAATACACATATATATAATTGTGACATCATCCGTTTCTTAAATCCGGTCCGACCGTTTGAACCAATCAACCAGTAAAATGACTGGTTCGCCGTCTGATCCGGTCCTGAAAATATTATTTTTTAAAATATTTTTTGTAAATAAAATAATTTCAGTGGATTGTCTTTTATCAACTTTAGAAAAATCAAAATCAAAGAGCTTCCATTTTATAGTGACGGGTCTATTCTGTCACTAATTTACTATAAAAATATCTTTCAGTGATGTAATCTTGATTTGAAGTTTCAAAATTGTCATCTTATAGGTTGGGCTTAGTGGAATCTTGATGGTGAAAGGCACTCCTTATGACAACATGAACCAAGTTAACCAACAGGAAAATCTTTACGGCACACTCTTGTCGGAAAACGTCGTCGGAGTCATCCACGACCACTACATCACCTTCTACCTCGACATGGACGTGGACGGGACCGACAACTCTTTTGTAAAAGTTAACCTCAAGCGGGAAACCACCTCGCCAGGGGAGTCTCCTAGGTTAAGTTACTTGAAAACGGTTAGAAATGTGGCCAAGACAGAAAAAGATGCACAAGTACAGCTAAAACTTTATGACCCGTCTGAGTATCATATTGTTAACCCGTCTAAAAAAACACGCGTGGGTAACCCTGTGGGATACAAGTTGGTCCCTGGTGGGACCGCTGCTAGTTTGTTGGATCATGATGATCCACCACAGAAACGAGGTGCCTTCACAAATAATCAAATTTGGGTCACCCCGTATAACAAAAGCGAGGAGTGGGCCGGGGGATTGTTTACTTATCAAAGTCAAGGGGATGACACTCTTGCGGTTTGGTCCGAAAGGTAAGTCTTCCTCTCGATTTTTAACGATATACGTAAAATTCGTGAGTTTAAACCTAGTCAAAACAGGTTCCAATCAAACTAACTGGCGAACACACTTAGTGAAACAGGTTGGGTCGAGTCGATACGAGGTTTCACGGGTTAACTTGCTTTATTTTTTAAAATATGATGGTATTTTATGGCATATATTAAAAACTAGAAAAGAAATTGAGATTAGCTTTTGTAAATGAACCTTATTTTATATACTTTGTTGTCGATTTGTATTTTTAGGTTAATAATATGCGAAAAATAAGAAAGAAAATACTATTAAAAGGTCTTGTTCGTGTCAACCCATAATCATACTTGTCATGTTTAAGTTCACATGTCTAACACGATACCTTGATTCGTTTTTGAGTCTGGTTCGACCGGTCAACCGACGAACATGGCCCGTTTAGCACTATTAATTATTCTCCCCAATGGTTTCATGTAATTACATTTTACATCCCCCTAATTTCCAATTACACAAGTACTACCCTTGAAAACAATTATGTATTTCTTCTCAGGGACCGACCTATTGAAAATAAGGACATTGTGATGTGGTACACATTGGGGTTTCATCATGTTCCATGCCAAGAGGATTACCCGATCATGCCGACTGTATCATCGAGTTTTGATCTGAAGCCCGTTAACTTCTACGAGAGCAATCCTATTCTCAACATCCCACCACATTTCGAGAAAGATTTGCCAGTTTGTAACGCAGCTGCTTCAGCTTAATCGCGTAATCCCGAAGGAAGATATTTGGTGCAAGTGTGTATGCATTTGGGGATGTAGGAAGTTGTAGAACATAATTGGTCTATATTTAATAATGGTTTGAGGCACTTTTGCCTCTTGTTTGATGATAATTGCATGCTTCTTGCTTTCTTTAGATTAATTTGAACTTAAAAGTGTGATTAAATAAGTTAATAGCACGTACATATCATTGAAATCAATATAGAAGCCTGAATTCAAATTCACTATCAAAATATCCAAAGTTTTGAATAGCTTAATAAACCAAAAATCGATTTGATGAACACCCTTAGCAGATCAAATAAAAAACAATTGGCACATCGATCAATAATATCGTATACAAAGTTATCAGACAAAATTTGGTTTTCAGTCGACCACATTTAATCTAAGTTGAATCAAAGAAAACATAAACTTGCCGATATATAATTGTAAAAATGTGATAGTATATATGTGTTTTGAAGCACTTTTATTATAACGTTTATGATGATTATATAAATAGATGAAATATAAAATATATGGCCCAAATATTTTACGCTCCATTCCAACCTATAGATGACATGAACGCAAAGTCCATAACTTGACCCAAAACCTTAGTTTAATCTTGCACAGATTATGTAGCATTTTTATGCTTTTAGCCCAATATAAATTGAGTTGTAGACTTGTAGCACATAACTAATAATACATTTAAGGACAATTTGACAAACAATATTACATTTAAGGACAATTTGACAAACAACTTTTTGGACCTGATCAACTGATCAAGAGTGTATCTCAAAAGCGTTCATGTGGCCGCGGCCAAGCGCACTCTAGAGAGTCTATCTAGCTGCGAGCAAAGACCGAAACATAGTGGGTTTTACTTTTGAATGTTAAATAACATAAGTAAAATCGTCATTTCAAAACATCATGAGATTGGGATAGTTAGAGCACCCGCAATGCAAGTATGGGTGTCTTTGTTTGGCAAGGTTTGTCCTTCCATAAAGACATCCATGAATGGATCCTAAGTATGTACCACACAAAATTGTGTCAACTCGTATTCAAGGGATCTGCCTCTTGGACCCTGATTCTGAGGGTGTTGCCTTTGAACCTAGAGATGCCCAAAATAGCTGGTTCTGAAACTAGACCCACAAACTCAATTTGTACCAAATAT
Organism: Flaveria sonorensis; assembly: GCA_025506505.1. Taxonomy (NCBI): domain Eukaryota; kingdom Viridiplantae; phylum Streptophyta; class Magnoliopsida; order Asterales; family Asteraceae; genus Flaveria; species Flaveria sonorensis. The sequence goes on from CM046426.1 coordinate 5,038,638, forward strand.
GTTTCCTATCCGCTCTCCTCCTACCCGGTTTCAACCCAAAAAACTATTGGCCTAACAAAATAAGCAAAAATTACTCTTGTTATGACTCAGTTCAACCATTTGTTGATCAAGGTTTCACCGGCAAGCCTTACGTTGTTAGGGTGCTTCCTAATAATTGAAGCTCGGAAGGTTGGTGCAATTGGGATTTGTGTGAGATGAATTTTAAGGTGTTTTGTTGGCTAAAGAATCGAACTCAACATTGAGGAAGCACATTGCTAAATATTACAAGAGGAAGAAAGCAAAATTGAGGTCCGAACAAACACAAATACGTGAGGATGGTGGAATATTTATGTACTATAAATATGCTTCGAAAACGAATGGCGAAATACGTGGTTTAAGAAAGTTTGTTGTTTGACTACTACGACAATCATCGGTTGACATAGATGATTCGATAGACCATTCAACCTCGTTACACCCATTTAAGTCCTACTACTCGTAGAATTTATTGTTTAAAGTTATGAAAATAAGCAAAACAAATTTTAAGTTTATTTAAAAACTGGTGTGAACTTAACTAGTTCATACAGTTTACTCAAATCGTACCTCTAAGTCACCACTCATTAGATAGATCCCAGCTCGTGTCAAATAACGAAACATATGATTACGCTCTAATTGTTTCCATATCCATATAGCGAGGAATATTTGTTTCAAATTTTAGATTATGTGATAACAACTTTTAACCATGTGCCAAACTGTTTTCCCAATGAATTCCAAAACCTTGGTCTATCCATAACGGTGGTGGTGCCTGACATTTACTTCTGGAACACTATAATTGTTTTATTCCATATCTTTAGGTCATTTGGTTTGAAGAATATTTTGTAAAGGAATTAGAATTGGAAATGAAATTGAATTTAGAAATAAAATTTTGTTAAAATTGATAACGTGTTTGATAGGTCAAATTTGGGTGAAATTGAAGTTAATTTTGAACATTACATTGGAATGTTAAACATTTCATGGGTAAGTAGAAAGAATGTAAATTCCAATTAATATAAAAAAAAATTTAATTTCAATTTCATCTGTTGACCAACCTAATAGACTTTTGGATGTAAAATTTTCATTTCTAATTTCAATTCCTGATAATTCTGTTAACCAAATGGGATCTTAAATTCTTTAAAAAGATATATATGTCAAACATCTCTCTCTCTCTCTCTCTCTCTCTCTCTCTCTCTCTCTCTATATATATATATATATATATATATATATATATATATATATATATATATATATATATTAAATAAAAAAGATTCAGCCATGTGGCACAATTTTAAGCTTCGTGTTGCCACATGGCACCTTCATAGCATACGGTTGACACATGGCATTATATTAGCAATATGATTATAAAAAAAAACTCGTGGATCCTATTTAAATAGTATTTAATGTCTATTTAAACATGGTTCTAAAATTAATATTTAAAATTTAATTAAATTAATAAAATGGAAATTTAAAAACATCAAATTTTAAATTTAATTTTCAATTTAATCCAAGATTTTATCTAAAATTAACTAACTAAATTAGTTAAAATTTGAAATTCAAAATTAACAATTTGAATATTAAGACGGAGTATAACTAGTTCACAAATTATAAATTCCAATAATAACAATCAATTTGGGATTTTAGATTATAATTTTACGATTTTTAAAATGTTCTATATTTTAACAATACCATATAATATTTGTCTGCATTATATACAATTATATCATTATTTTATTATATATTTACAACAATTTTTTTTGTTTATTGTTCTTCCGTTATCAAAAACTTTTGATAATTTTACGAAATGACTTCTCCTATAATCAAAGAGTATCAAGTATTCTACATGGATAACTCCTATTACTTCTCCATTATACACGCAATCATTATTTTCGACTCATTTTCGTATGCATTCGATTACAATATTAGGTACACTTGAATCTAAGAAACAAGTTTTAATGATAAACCTTAATGCTGACATTTTTTGTCTTACGACCATAACATTCAATTCGTTCATTTTTTATTTATGTATACTGATTTATATGTTATTAATCGATAAAGTATCAAATTATATTGCTCAACAGGAAATCATCAATATCATAAGTAACTTTCTTTAAGGATCTTGACATATCACTCCATAATTATACAATCAAGGTTCGCATGATTCGTTTATGCAGACAACGAATGTATAACAAACCGCTATAAACTTACTTTGTTGAGTTTATTGTGATTGATGAGGATGTATTGTTCAATTAATCGAATTGTCATCTTATTTTTTTTAATATTTATCTTATAAAACATATCTTTTATATATCCTTAACTTTTATATTTTTAATTATAGGACACTATAATATAAGGGAACGTTCTGAAAAAATGGTCTCATAAGTTTGAGAAGTTATTCTCTGAATCTAATTAAAGGTTTGTATGAAAAAGCTAGTAGAGATTTGTAAACATCAATATTATTTTTCTATGTATTTAATTTTTTCATGTAATTTGCATGTATACACATTTATTTAATCTATCTTCACATGCATATATATTACAGACTTTTTAATAGTAATTGATAATTTATATTTAAATTTATTTACTTTAATTTTTTAACGCGTGTTAGGCTAGTTTACTATAAGCTTGTCTTGTTGCTGTGTTTGAAAGTAGAATGTTAAAATTCATTACTTAAACACCTATGAAATGTAGTTCCACAAATGAAGAAACATATGAAACCCAAAATGAAGACTCATATAATGTAAGAAAATACAAACAAATAAATATCAAACCTCAAATGGTTCCATCGTGGATCTAAGATTTACCCTTAACGTGATTTGAAACTGCTTTCAATCGAAACTCATTTAGTTTCTTACATTTGGTTTGTTCTGACAAATTCTTCCTTTCTACCGGATCGTCGTTGTCTTGAGGTATCGTACATGAACTCAAAAAAGCTAATCATCTAACATGCATATATCTTATATCAAAAGTAACGGTCAAGAAGGGTGACGTGGAGAGGTGATTCTTAGAAGTCAAAAACTGCTAATAAGCTCTTCATAAATGAAGAAGACATGAGAAGGAAAAGGGGGAGGAAGCAATAATTGTGACATCCGGTAATTTTCCGTTACCAAACTCCGTTAGTTCCGTTAAGTCTTGCATACACGTGTCGTGAGCACACACTAGTTGTCATTGAACGTTGGCGAGTTAATAACAATTATCTATGATAAACAGATAATAATTTAACTAATAATGTGATTATTAAGTTGTGCTTATGTGCTTATGTGATTTTAAATATTATTTGTGAATTTTATCTTGTAACGTGACGACGTGTTATATTTATTGCATGTGTTTTGTAGCTATTGAAAATTATGCATGATTATCATTGTTAGTTTATAATACTTGTATTTTGTAGTTAAAAATTGTTAAAAAGTGTTAAAAAGGTTATTTTTTATAAAAAGTAGTAGAAGAGGGATTAAAGGGGTGATTTTAAATAAGTAAAGTTTGACAAAACCCAACCCTAATCCCCCCACCCCCTTTTCGGCCGCGACTCACATCCATACACACACATTGCGATTTTTGAACCAAGAACAAGCATCAAGCATCGATTTTGGTTAGTTCCAAGCATTACAACACTTTAGCAACTTCAATTCTTGGCCAATACGCGATTAAATGTTAGATTTTTATGAGTTTTTATGGTTTTTGGGTGTTGGTCGAACCCTAGTTCAAAATTGATGCTAGAATGTTGAATTTTGATTTTTTGATGAATGTATGATGTTAGTTAGATTGTATTGATGTTGGTTTACGTGAATTATACAAGAAATTCGTGGTTTTGATGTGTTGTTCATACCTTACTAATAATAGTAACTTTTGTGCATGAACTTGATGAATTGTTGATGGATTGATGATATTATGATGTTAATAATGTTGTATGAATGTTGGATTATGATAATTATGCAAGAAATCCATGAATTGATCATGTAGTTCATACCTTTCTATAAGTAGAAACTTTTGAATATGAGATTTGTGAATTATGCTGATTTGATGAATGTGATCACGTCTAGATGATAGCATTGACTTGATTAGGCATGATGTTGATGAATTCATGAATGAATTGGGTTCTAGATTGATTTTGGGATATTACTTTCCCAAAAGGGAAACTTTAATTTTGAAGATCATTGGATATGGTGAGTTAGACTTGTTTAGGATTTTAGGATCATGTTAAAATGTTTCTGGATGATGTTTAATGTGTTGGATTATGATGATTGAGTCCGCTTTTCAGTTGTTGAAACAAAAATTGTGTAGCGCATCGATATTGGCATTACCGGAGAGAAGCGATGACTTTGTTGTCTATTGCGATGCCTCTAAGGACTTGGTTGTGTCTTGATGCAACATGAAAAGGTTATAGCCTATGCTTCGAGACAACTAAAAGTACATGAGAAGAACTATACCACCCATGACTTGGAACTGGGTGCGGTAGTTTTTGCCTTGAAGATCTGGAGATATTACTTGTATGGTACCAAGTGCACTATCTACACCGGTCACAAGAGTCTTCAGCATATCTTTGAGCAGAAGGAATTGAACATGAGGCAGCGACGCTGGGTGGAATTGTTGAATGATTATGATTGCGCTATCAAATATCACCATGGAAAGGCAAATGTAGTTGCGGATGCGTTGAGTAGAAAGGAAACTGCTAAGCCCCGACGAGTGCGAGCTTTGCAGCTTAAGATTAGCACTCACTTGCCTGAACAAATCCGAGAAGCTCAGACAGAAGCCTTGATAGCGGAAAACATCGGGTCTGAATCTTTGCGTGGGATAGACAAACTGTTTGAAGTGAAAGAGACGGGATTCGTTATTTCATGGACAGACTTTGGGTACCTTTGTATGGAAACCTAAGAGACTTGGTTATGAGTGAAGCACACAAGTCTAAGTACTCTATACATCCTGATTCTGATAAAATGTATCATGATTTAGAAGACACACTATTGGTGGCCTAATATGAAAGCAGACGTAGCTACATATGTCAGCAAGTGTCTGACCTGTTCGAAAGTTAAAGTGAAATATCAGAAGCCATCTGGGTTACTATAACAACCTGAGATTCCTTTGTGGAAGTGGGATCAGATTTCTATGGACTTCATTACTAAATTACCCCGGACTCCAACTAGTTGTGACACGATATGGGTGATCGTAGATCGATTGACTAAGTCAACTCACTTCTTGGCAATCAAGGAGACTGATAAGATGGACAAGTTAACTCGAATTTATCTGAAGGAGATAGTCTCGAGACATGGTGTACCGGTCTCAATTATTTCTGACCGTGATGCTCGTTTTACATCGCACTTCTGGCAGTCGTTACAGAAATCTCTGGGTACGCATCTGGACATGAGTACTGCTTACCATCCGCAAATAAATGGACAAAGCGAGCGTAATATTCAGACATTGGAGGACATGCTACGTGCTTGTGTGATTGATTTCGGGAATAACTGGGAAGTTCACCTACCGTTGGTGGAATTTTCTTACAATAATAGTTATCATACCAGCATTGGGCGGAAATTAGTGATAGCCAGCTAACAGGTCCCGAGTTGGTGCACGAGACTACTGAGAAGATCGTACAGATAAGGAACCGTATGGCTGCAGCACGTGATCGACAGAAGAGCTATGCTGACAAACGACGGAAACCTTTGGAGTTTCAGGTCGGCGACAAAGTTTTACTGAAAGTCTCACCGTGGAAAGGTGTGATTCGATTCGGCAAAAGAGGCAAGCTTAATCCGAGATACGTTGGACCATTTAAGATTCTGGAAAGAATAGGTCCAGTGGCATATCGATTAGATCTACCTGACACGTTCAGTGGAATTCACAATGTATTTCAAGTCTCAAATCTGAAAAAGTGTCTATCTGACGAGACGATGGTTGTACCACTAGAGGAAGTGCAAGTAGATGAACAACTACGATTCATTGAAGAACCGGTGGAGGTGATGGACCGTGAGGTCAAAACTCTTAAGCAAAGCAAGATACCCGTAGTCAAAGTTCGTTGGAACTCGAAACATGGACCGGGATTCACGTGGGAACGTGAGGATCAGATGAAGCTTAAGTATCCTCATTTGTTCGAAACGATGATGCCAGCCGGCGAAGGTATTGATTAAATTTCGGGACGAGATTTCTTTCAACATGGGGTTGATGTGACAACCCACCCGAAACTCACTCGATTTCTTTGTGCCAATGCAGTAGATCAGTGATGTAACTCAACCATGTAACGCAATTTTCAGGACGAAAATTCTTTCAACATAGGGATAATGTGACATCCGGTAATTTTCCGTTACCAAACTCCGTTAGTTTCGTTAGGTCTTGCATAAACGTGTCGTGAGCACACACTAGTTGTCGTTGAACGTTGGTGATTTAATAACAATTATCTATGATAAACAGATAATAATTTAACTAATAATGTTATTATTAAGTTGTGCTTATGTGCTTATATGATTTTAAATATTATTTGTGAATTTTATCTTGTAACGTGTCGACGTGTTATATTTATTGCATGTGTTTTGTAGCTATTGAAAATTATGCATGATTATCATTGTTAGTTTATAATACCTGTATTTTGTAGTTAAAAATTGTTAAAAAGTGTTAAAAAGGTTAATTTTTATAAAAAGTAGTAGAAGAGGGATTAAAGGGGTGATTTTAAATAAGTAAAGTTTGACAAAACCCAACCCTAATCCCCCACCCCCTTTTCGGCCGCGACTCACATCCATACACACACATTGCGATTTTTGAACCAAGAACAAGCATCAAGCATCGATTTTGGTTAGTTCCAAGCATTACAACATGTTAGCAACTTCAATTCTTGCCCAATACACTATTAAATGTTAGATTTTTATGAGTTTTTATGGTTTTTGGGTGTTGGTCGAACCCTAGTTCGAAATTGATGCTAGAATGTTAAATTTTGATTGTTTGATGATTGTATGATGTTAGTTAGATTGTATTGATGTTGGTTTACGTGGATTATACAAGAAATTCGTGGTTTTAATGCGTTGTTCATACCTTACTAATAATAGTAACTTTTGTGCATGAACTTGATGAATTGTTTATGGATTGATGATATTATGATGTTAATAATGTTGTATGAATGTTGGATTATGATAATTATGCAAGAAATCCATAAATTGATCATGTAATTCATACCTTGCTATAAGTAGAAACTTTTGAATATGAGATTTGTGAATTATGGTGATTTGATGAATGTGATCATGTCTAGATGATAGCATGGACTTGATTAGGCATGATGTTGATGAATTCATGAATGAATTGGGTGCTAGATTGATTTTGGGATATTACTTGCCCAAAAGGGAAACTTTAATTTTAAAGATCATTGGATATGGTGAGTTAGACTTGTTTAGGATTTTAGGATCATGTTAGAATGTTTCTGGATGATGTTTAATGTGTTGGATTATGATGATTGGGTCATATAATTAGTTGGTGCAACTATGGAAACATATGGGTGTTCTTGAAAAATGTGCAAGTGTACATGTTATATGATAGGATGAATTGTTATTATCGATTATTATAATGTAAATGTCTTGCTTGCATGAGTTACATGTGGTATATTGCTGATGGATATCATACATGCGTGCGAATCTGAGGCCCCTACTTTGTAGGATTGGCAGGGTTTAGGGTGTGTAGCCGTGAGTGGTTTCACATGGCAAGTTGTGAGTGACTAAACCTAATGTGCATTGTAAAGGAATATAATTTAGAGTCCGTGTTGTATGATGAATGGGATTACGTGCGTTGTATGATAACCTGATTTAGCATGAAAAACATGATAGGCCTTATGTGATACAATGTGGCTTACGAGGATAACTTGCATAGTGATTTGGAATGGTTTGTTGAATTATTAGTTGTTATGTCTAATCAAACAAGAATTTAACTTGACATGTCACCAACAGGTCATACGGGTCAACTTGGTCAAATGAGTCTTGTTTTCCAAAACCTTGAGTCAATGCTTTTGTTGAGCACTTAGGGTTGTTAAGTTTTCTGCGTACACGTACTTATGTACTTGCGTGTTCTAGGTAACCTCTGATGGTTGTCTTTCCGCTCACTGTTAGCTTTTATTATCGTTCGTTTGCACACCAGGTGAGTTCAATGCCCCACTTTTACTTACTTCTCTTTTTGGGGGAGAAAGCATACTTGTTTTTAAAACGCTTTACTGATATAACATGTGTTTGGTCAGACATAGTGGGTTATACCATAGAAAGTCCTCACACTTTCGGATCGTTAATTAAGAAATCTAGCGGGAAATCTTGGGTAGTACTACTGGGTCTGACAAGCCCCACCCGGGTGACCGGAAGTCAACGGGTGCAACATTGTCCTAAACTACTAACAGCTTCACGACCTGGTATGTCGTGGCGGGAGGCAAACAGACAAACATAGTCAGCTTCGATCGCGAAATCACTATTGTTCTTTACTAATGAAATTAGACTAGCTATCTATTTCAATGCATTTGTTATGTTTTTACTAACGCAATTACATATTGTTGATATAAACTCTTGAATTCACCAACCATCGTGTTGACACTTTTAGTATGCTTTTCTCAGGTCATTTCTAGCAGCTGTCCTTAGGAGCACGCACGTGTCAAGCATGCTTTGTTCAAACATTGTTTACTTTTAATTTATCATTTACTTACGTATTTTGGTTTGGGCGTGTGTTTTGCACAGTTTACTTTTAATACCTTGTGTTTGGGTTATTTATATAACGCTTCCGCAAATATTTTAAAGTTTTAAATTCTGATTTGTTTAAATGTTGCATATAGAGTCGTTCTGAGTAACTAATGACTGAGATCCTGGTTTGTTCACAAGCCTCGCGGTAAAACCCCGCACGTGAAAATTGAGGGTGTGACAATAATAGACATAATTGCCCGTAACCTCTTCTAACTGCTGTTTCTAGAAGGATTTTAGAGGTAATCGACGACTTATTACAATCAAGATTTCGTTTTAGTTTCAGCTAATATGCAACATGTCAGCGATTGCACTATTCATTGGCAATAAAATACATGAGTGTACAAACAAGTATAATATGAATTTTAAACTTATTCAAATTCTACTTCTAATTCCCTTAAAAAAATTGTGCATACCAAATATCTCGTAAATAAGATAGAAAAATGAAAACTTTGTAAGGTACTTTTTAATATTAAGCAATTAATCAATTTTATGTAAGAATAAATTAAGATAAATTACACAAGAAAAGTAATCAAATAATATCTTCTATTTATGATATAGTTATTAAAGTAAACAATAACTAATAAAATTAATATAATACTTTTTCCGAATCTGAGAGAATTAAAATCAGATCTTTAGAATGAAGTGAAAATAATGAATGTGTTAGGGCAAGAAAAACATACAATCTCAAAAAATTAAGGGGAAAAAACTCATAAAAAACAAAAAGTAAGAAAACTTTGCTAAGAAAATCATACGTTCAAGGGCATTGTGGTGGTGAAATGAGGCAAGACAACAGGCTAGGTGACATAAGCTACGACGCGCTAGAATGAGACGAGAGAAAAAGAATAATACATATTTTATATTTATGTACAATACGTCTTTAGGTCATGACACGAGAGATAGGTAGGAAGTTAAAAGAAAATTTTCGTAAAAGAGAACGATGGAATAAGAGAGCCAATGACCAGTGAAAGTCTAGCGGCCAAAATGAGGAAGAGAGAAATATAGGTATAGAGAGATAAAAGAGGACAATTATTATAAGATAGTAATTTTTTTAAAATAATAATCAATTTTCAGGATTTTTTTAATTAAATCACCTATAATTTTATTTTGTCTCAATCACATCGCTCATAAATTATTGGTCCAATCAAGTTAATAAAGCTTTTAGATTGTTTTAATTAGGTCATTTATAAATTGTAAATTATGTTTAAAACATTTAAAATATATAAAAACTTAACAAATGAATTATTTAAAACAATTAGGAATTATTTATAAAAATTAAAATATTTATGAGTATCCTAGTTGAAAAACTCCTAAAACTATAGTGCCTTGTTTGAACAAATAAAGATAGCAGTGATCTGATTCGACAATAAAAACACGAGTGATATAATTAGAACATTTTTAAGACTTGCCATTTTGTGAAGTTTCCTCTTATTATAATACCCTCATCCATATAAAATAATAAAATCTCTTAAATAAATAGTATTGTTATCAAATTTAATCGAATCATATTTCTCGGTTATAATATAACAAGAAAGAGGTTCAAATACAAAGTTTATTTTTGCTAAAAAGTGTGAGAAGACACAATGAGTCAAAAAAAGTCACAAAAAAATTATATCTCACAATCTAAATCGAATTTCTAAAAGGTAATTCTGAACTTTTGTTCCCCTAGCCGTACTCACCAAGAAAAAAAATAAACAAAAAATTAAAAAAACAAAAAATTAAAAAAAATAAAAAATTAACGTTTTTTTATTGTGTCATTTATGAAAGACAGAATGACGTCATTGTGTCATTATGAAAGATACCATGACGTCATTGTGTCATTATCAAAGACACAATGACGTCATTGTGTCATTATAAATAGTATTGTTATCAAATTTAATCGAATCATATTTCTCGGTTATAATATAACAAGAAAGAGGTTCAAATACAAAGTGTATTTTTGCTAAAAAGTGTGAGAAGACACAATGAGTCAAAAAAAGTCACAAAAAAAATTATATCTCACAATCTAAATCGAATTTCTAAAAGGTAATTCTGAACTTTTGTTTCCCTAGCCGTCCTCACCAAGAAAAAAAATAAAAAAAAAATTAAAAAAAAACAAAAAATAAAAAAATAAAAAATTAACGTTTTTTATTTTGTCATTTATGAAAGACAGAATGACGTCATTGTGTCATTATGAAAGATACCATGACGTCATTGTGTCATTATCAAAGACACAATGACGTCATTGTGTCATAAAAGACACAACGACGTTTTTTTTATTCTGTCATTTATGAAAGACATTCTGAAGTACTTTTTTGAAATTCGATTTAGATTGTGAGATATGATTTTTTATGACTTTTTTAGCCTCATTGTGTATTCTCACATTTTGTAGCAAAAATACACTTTGTAAAATAACCTCACCCATATAACAATTATAGTAATCCCAAACTAATATAACTTATTCTAAATCTATTGAAATAAATTAGATATTCTACGATGAATTTAGAATATTAATAAATACAAACGGTTGAATTTTTTTGTCACATAGAATCAATAATAATGGGACCAAGTATAGCATAGAAAAAGTAGATTCTTGTAATAAAAAGGAAAATTGTCATCCTTGCAAGAATCATTATATCAGCTTTACCTTTATTCAAGAGAGCTAAAATTTAATATAATGTCACAACTGATGAAACACATGTTCTCTAAATAGCACTTTATTAATATGGTAATTTATTGTTTGCTCAATGAAGATGATACTTTATTCTTAAACTAGTAAATTAGTTTAGTTAATCATGTCCTACACATTATGTTCCCCTTTGATATCCACACCTTTAATCGTTTTTTCTTTGAAACACATAGTTTGGGTGTTTTGTTAGACTGTGTTGTGGCATGGTGATGGGGTGTGATCCCCTGTCAACTTAGTAGGGGCGAGGGCGTGATCAGAACACAACAACGAAGCTAGGGTTGAACGGGCGTGATATGTGTGTTTCTAACCCAGTTTTGGGTATGTGGTTCGGGATTACATATTCTTGTTCGATATGTATTCTTTCTAATCCAATATCAAAGTATAACTTTTCCTAGAGTCACTTATTTTGAATTGCTTACACCTAAACATATCAAAACATAATGATTTCATCTTATTCACGGTTAATACATAATTATTTTTTTAGTTTTTAAAACACTATTTTCCATCTTATACATTTTCCTTTCTAATAGTAGTTGAGAAGTCGATGTTAGTATCTTAAAAAATAATTGTAAAATGGTCTTGCCGACAATAATTTGAATTTTTCCACTAAATGGGTAATTAATTAGGTGAATAATAATACTAAACAGGCCCCTCATTTATAAAAAAGGTACCTAGTTGTTTTGTACTATTGCCTTTTACATCCTCCATTATTTCTTCTATACTCATTTCACTCACCCAAAAGTGATTTTTATGTCACACATCTAATCTCATTTCTTTATTCAGCTTTTTCTAGAATAAACTACCATATAACTCACCTAATTTATTTTAAATAACATCAAATATTAAGTGAGTTAAATTCTATTATGCAACTAACATATTATTGACTAATAGATTGGTTGGAGATAAAAGAGGGCACTTCTAGCATTTGGACAAAAGTATAATCAAACTGAATGAACAAACAATAGTTTATTCGAGCTCAACTCTCTAAGTTTGAATCAATGCGAGTTTAAAGAAACTCGAGATGAGATTTGTTCGGTTAAATTACCTGAACTTGATCTTCGACGGAACACGGGCTTGACTCAATTCATTTGAGCCCTTAATATATAAAATATAGTATTATAAATTGAATCATATCAAGATATTGAAATTAGGTTTTGTGGAAAACTTTTAAGTAGTTTAATATTGCAAATGCATACATTTGAGATAGTGTATAAGTTTTTAATTATTATTATTATTGAAAGGAGTTTGCTTTTATCATAAAGTGGTTTTGTGACATAAAACCCATCCCTTTGGTAATGACTCACTATGATGATCAAATTGGCCTTTTGGAACAGTTGCATGTACATTGGTTTGCAATCATTTTCTCACTTTTATAAAATCATTATATGTGGGTTCATATATTGTAATAAATAATTATAGGGTTCTGCTAACAATCGGTGTATATAGTTAATATTAAGAAAATTTTTGTTCGATGTAATGATATTAAGAAATAGAAAGCAAAATCAATTCACTTAGACACTTTTATTTGTGGTAATTCTTAGAGAGATTAATTCAATACATAACTAACTATAAAAACCGTATACTTACTATTTGCTTTAAATGTGATAAATTAAAAGGTTTAGTCAACGCTCATCCCGTCTTATTCAAATTCTTGTTACAACTATTAAACACTACACACAAATGTATTATGCATTTCTTGTGGCTATCTAGGTAAAATTAGTTTGTGTTAAAAGCGTACTATTACTCATATAGTGAACAACTAAATGTGAAGTTTGATTTGTTTTAGAGAAGATTTATTCAATGTATTCTTAAATCAGAACATTTATGTTATATAAATAATAATTTTAAAATTGGTAAAATAATATATCTAACTTGCAATGTATGCTAACTTGATATCTTTTTTTCTATATAAGGGATAATTACCCACAAACATTTCATCATGATGCTATTTAAAAATACAAAATCACTACTATAAATCTATTTTATGTCATTTTCATATTTTTTTCCCTTTTGAAGATGTTCCCGATAAATAAGTATCCAAAGATCAACGTCAGAATAAAGAGCATTTCATGATTCATGTGAATAAATAAATAGAATTCATCAAATATAAGTTAAAATCAAATATAATATTAAAAGACTATTATTATTCTTTTAGACAATTTAACTACAACAAATTCTAACTTTATGTTATAACGTAAAATCTCAAACAAGCATTGTTTTAGGCCGACAGTCTTCCTATGCTTCGGTTTCTTCGACTGCATTTTCCTAAATTTTTTAATAAACTCAAAATAATATATATTTTTGCCATAAACCCCGGACCTGATAGAATTCATTAGTTCTCACACTCAAAGTTACCAGCGATAAAGAATATCCGTATGTTTTGGATTATTAGGGTTTAGAAAATTCACAGTGAATTTCTTATAAATGTGTGAGTGTGTTTCCTATATTATAAAGAATGGTTATAAATGGTTGTGAGCGGAGTAAAAAAAAATTTACTGTTCATTTGTATATTTAGAAAATCACTATTGAGTCCCTATAAATATTTTAATATTTTTTAAAGTACTTATTAGTGAAAGAAAGAGAAAATATATGATAAAGGTATATGAAAAGAAGAGAGAAATAATAGTAAATTTTAATGTAATTATATGGATAGAAATAGTAACTTCACTTTCTTAAGGTTTAAGAGTGAATGTATTTCTATCTTGATTTTTAAAGAATGTACAAAGTTATTTTACTTTAGCTATATATAATTTTGTTATATAACCTTTAACATAAAATGTATTATGAACGACAAACATAAGTTAAGTATATGCTCTTTTTATCTATATTTCGTTCTAAAATTTATAAAAAAGCAAAATCGTGTAAAAAATATTAAAATTTTGTTGGTTGGTATATTTATACGGCTTCTTTTCTATAAAAATTATATTAAAATATAAATTAAAAACAAAAACCAAATAAAAAATGAATTAATACATGAATTAAATTCATATCACTTATTGTTCATTCTCATTCATATAATTATATTAAATATTATTATTTTTTTTCTCTCATATTCAATTAAATAATACTTTTATACTTTTATTATTATTTTTTCACTTTACTCCACTCACAACCACATAAAATATATTAAAAATATTATAGGATTTTAAATAGTATTTTTTAAAAATACAAATTAAACAGTAAATTTCTCATACCTTCACTCACAACCACTTATAATTATACCATATAATATATAAAATACATTTATATTAGTTAAAAGAATAAGATGTGAATGCTATTAGATGCAAATAGTAGTAAAATAATGATATAGTTTCTATCAAACCGTTTTAGCCCCTAAGGATTCATGATATTCCACTTCTAGTCCTTAATTTTTGTCTTGGTAACAGAAAAAGTCAAAATTTGGAAGAAGACTTGCACTTTCTTTTCATTGGCTGGCGGTAAACAAACAAACTTGAGTAATTAAGGGACTGTCAACAACTGATTGAATAAGTGTTGAACCAGTAATAGATCTGAACCAATAAGTGATCTGAACCAATAAGTATGTTTGGTCGTAAAAATGAAAGTTTTTAAATAAAAACCCTCAAATCATTTTAAACAATCACTTTATCATATCATCTCATCTCATCTCATCTTCATCATCGCCTCCCTCCTTCCGCCATACGCAAGCGAACCCACCGCCCGTCGTCTGAACCATCATCGTCTGAACCAGATCCCTCGTCGTCTGAACCACCGCCCGTCACCTTCGCAGATCCCTCGTCGTCTGAACCACCGCCCGTCGCCTTCGCAAATCCCTCGTCGTCTTCGCAGATCCCTCTCCGTCACAGACCACAGATCTGACTCGGGTCAGATGCAAGCTCACGTCTGACCGAATAAGGGGTTCGGTCAGACCTCTTTCTCATTAAGAGGTATCTAACCAAACGCAATGATCTGACCCATGTCTGACCGAATCTGACATTAAAGTCTGACCAGCCTCGTTAAGAGGCAAACAAACAGTCCCTAACTCTAAAAGAAAATTAATTTGCTCTTTGGTCCTTCCAAGGTTTGTTTTTCTTTGACTAACCCCATGTAGATATTTCCAAACACTACTAGAAGAAGAATTCTATTCTAGAATCTTGCTTTTGCCATCTTTGGATTCTTTTTCCTCAAAATCCCACCTTCATAACTTGCTATAAACCGTTGAAACCGATCAAACTGTTTGAAATAAAAGCGAGTCGACCAGTGTAGCCAGAATGAGATTCAAATAGTCTACTTTCGGTTTTTACAGTTTGACAAATTAACAAATAGATTCAGTCTGAAACTTGAAACTAGCCGAATAAACTTAGCAGCCACTTCAACCTTTGCTATACATTTATTCCATTTTTAGAACATATAAGCACGTAAATGAATAATAATAATGAATCATCATTATCATTTTAAAATTTTCAATACAAACTACGATTTTCATAAAAATTTATCAAATCGGTAAAAATGGATGGTCCACCTGCCCCGCCTGACCCGACTAGTTTGCCAGTTTGGTTTGTTGATTTTTCAAAACTTCAATTAACGTTTTTCGTCAAACCAAACGAATTGAGCCATGAACACCGGCTGATTACTCCTACCAAAATTATCAAATTGTCATCTGCAAGCCAAGAACCATCAATTAGTTATGTAAAGAAAAGTACAACATCTGATGCATAAGATACAAGTCTCCATAGCATCAATGCTCAGGGTTTTACCTCTAATCAAGTAGAAAGTATGCATCAAGTGATGAAGAAAAGTTCGAGACTTTAGACCAATATCTTGTTAGGGCAGTGAGAATGCAGAAATTCTAAATCAAGAAGAAAGGGGTAATATGGGAACTCTGTTCATTAATTATCAAGATTCAAGATCATTAAGTATGATAAACTACAATCTTGAACTGGTCAAACAAGGTCAATTCTTGCAAAATTACCATTTCAACCTCAAGAAATGGTACTAAAATCATCTAAAAGATTGATCAAAACAAATACCCAACAAAAACCCAGCATAAACTATGAACAATACCATCAAACCCATGAAAAAGATTCAATCTTTATGGACTTGATGCATCAAACAAAACCTCATTGATCATATCATCTTCACCATTAGAAACTGCAAAGAATTCTGCATCTTTCTCATCATCAGTACACAAATTCCGTCTCTCGAGCCGCGAGTTAGCTGCTATAAAGATCAACTTCTGCGCTTTCTCGACACCATTCCTCGACTGAGCCCATTTCGACAACGACCAGTTGCATTTAAACCCACACGACGTCGCGTGCAGAAAGATCAACCTCACTGCAACTTTCCTCAAAGAGTTGAACTCAGTTAAGTAAGTCTCCCAAACCAACCTACTGCTTTGTGGGTTCGCGATCTTCATTTTCCCCGTTATAGGGTCTCGTTGTTTAAGCTGCACCGCTTGGGCGTAAACTGGATCAAGCCCGTCTGTTCGCCATTTCATAAGCTCCATTAGCGCAATGTGAGCTTCTTCTCTCGACACCAGTCGTGTGATCAGCTTATCGACATCCTTCTCTTGCTCGGGTGTCAAGCATTTGAAAGGGGGCAAATACTTCCCGCTTCGATCCTTGATCAAATAAAACGGATCGAGTATAAACGCTGCAGCCCAAGCAGGATGATAGTTTCGCTTAAACCTTTTATCGAACACCTTGTCTACAACACTCTCATTCATCTGAAACTTCATACACCACTCCTTGATCTTCACTCTAACCTCCTCCCAAAGAGGTAAACATTGCCCGATACGTGGTCTTTCCTTCTCGATCTCCTGAGCCATACCTTTAACTAGCTTAACCAACGAATGAACCGCCTCGATTTCCCTCCAAAACTGAGGATTCCTCAATGTTTCCTCAACTTCCCTTGCAAACTGATCCTCCATTGACAGTTGTTGGTAACTGTCATCAACTAACACCAACTGTAATGCTCTTGCTGAAGTTAACATGTCTTCAATCATACTAAACACGGGTTCGAATTCAAATTCGTTAACGAATGGCACGCGCAGCAATCGCGCTCTCCCGGATTCTTGAAACTGATACTTGAGAAATGAATGTCTGATCTGAGATGTGGTATTCACAAAGTTTGCTACTTTGAAGCAGTTTTCAATCACATTCTTGAACAATGGAAGCTCTTTGCTGAAATCTTTGATCAATTTACTAACCCCTTGAAACTGACATGAAAGATTGATGATCCATTGATGCTGATCTTCAATGTTCTTCAAAGCTTTCATCTTGAATCTATCTGATACAACCCCTACACACTGCTGTAAATTACTACCACAAAGTTCAATCATCGTCTCCATTATTACATCCTCTGCAAACTTCGAGAACACATACCCATTAGTAACAACAGCTCGCCGGAAAACACTGGTTCCGTTGGGTAAATTCACCGATAAATTCACCAATTTCTCATCTGATTGATGACAATTTCTTGATCTCCACCCATCTGATGATAATTGGAAGAACATTGCATCACGAATTCGAGCTTCTGATTCAGATTTTGCAGATTGATACTTGAAATCCAACCGCTCTCCGGCGAGTTCCCGGCGGTTCATCGCCGGCAACCCGAGTTGATTCAAGAAAACCTTGAATTTGGGGTGATTCAAACTCGAAAACGCAACAGACCCACAATTTTCATACACCCAATCGGATAATAACTCGAGTGATTGATCGATTTGTGACTTTGTTAACGTTGAACAAGATGATGTTTTTGGGGATTTCAATCTCTTCACACTATCTTCCAACTTCGCCAAAGCGTTCAAATCATCTTTCCCACCTGATAACTGATGGTACTGATGATGTTGCAGAGAGTATATCTCATTCATACTCGCCGGAGCTGTCACCGTCGCCGTCGCCGGCGCTGGCAATGCGGGTATGGATTCGGGTCGGGTCGGGTACGAGCCTTCAATTGAGAATCTTTGCGGTTCGATCATCGCGATCGGAGCGACGGAGTGGGCGGTGGTTCTGCTCCGGTGGCCGGAGTTCCGTCTCCGGTGGCTCTGCGGCGAAGAAGACGACGCCTGCGACGCTAAACTCATCATTCCGGTGGGGGAAATCGCTGAAATGGGCTGTGCGTTCGAATCGGTGGTGAAATTGGGGCAAGTTCCTCGTTTCAGATGCTCAGAGGCGGTCCTCGACGGATTCGAGGCGGAGAAGACGCTGCCACATAAGCAGCACCGGAGCTTCACGGCGGAGGGGACGCCGGTGTCGGAATCGTTAACGAGTATCGGCTCTAGATGAGACCAATACCATGCCCCTTTACCCTTAATCGCCTTCGTACGGACCATCATCAACCCTTCGTATCGTTTCGTTACAGTCTTCTCCGCCGTTGACTCCGTAGTCGCCGCCGGTGGCGGTGACGGCGGCGGCGGCGGCGGCGGCGGCGGTGGTGGTGGTGATTGTTGGGTAGTGGCCATTGTCGCCGGAAAAGCTTCAAGATTTCTTGATGAACAACTAGTTGAATGAATATGATGAAAGAAATGATGGGTGTGAGTGAAAGATTGAAGCTTTTGGTTATGTGGTGGTGGTGGTGGCATTATTAGTGGCGGAGGTACGGTGGCCGGAGATTGAAGCAGCGGCGGTGGTTCATGGTGGCTCCGGTGGGTTGTTGGGGGAAAGATGGGGGAAAGTGCGAGGGGGAGTGTGAGTCAAATAAGGGTTGTTTTTGGTCTTGTTTATTTTTGTTTTGGGACACATTTTTTATTTTGAGTCTATGGTTTATGATGAAAAAATAATAGGAAATTGTGACAATGGTCCTATAGGTTTTCTAAAGTTTGGTACGGATTTGGTTGTTAATTCGAGCCATTGGCATGGTTTGAGAGATAATAGTATTATATTATAAAACCAAATTATTAGAAGTTAAAAAAGACTTAAGTTTTCTGTAGACCGAGAGTGTTTTTTTTTCGTCTCCCCTGACGCGATTTTAGGGATTTTATGTTTTTTTTTATGTTTCTTTTGTAAGTCGAGGAAGGAGAGAAATGAGGAAGATGTTGTGCATGTGGACGGGGAAGAAGGCGGAGGAAGGTTTCAAGTTTCGTAAAACCAAGAGTGTTAATTGCCGTTAGAGGTTTGATAAGATGAAAGAAGAACATCAAAGTGGGAGGTTCGTCTTCCGGGCGTTTGGTGATGGTTGGTGATTTCTTCTCTTGCTTATTATTTATTATATCAGATTAAATTTTAATAATTTGAACTATGACTGGCTGATAATAATTTTTAATAAATTTGTTGTCAAGAGCAATCTGACTCATGTAATCATCATTTACTATTGATTTTCAGTTGATTTCGCTTACATAAAAATATGTTTTTCTCATTACGTTCATAATTATCACTATGATTAAAATTAAAGTAAAAAATTTAAAGGTTTGTTGACTATATTATCTAGATTATTTTGAGTTAATAAGTTATGATTTGAATTATATAAAATTAAGTTTATTATTTACACCCCTTTAACGTTAGGGTTCGTGACAAAACATTCGACGTTAGCTTTTCTTACGATTTTACTTCCCATCGTAACATCTATAATCTTTTTTAATAAAGAATGGTATAGTAATCATTACTCAATCCATAAAGTTAATCTAATACCTACCAACCATAGTGGTAAATACGTAATTTTACTACAAGTATTTTCAAGGAAGAAGGAATATTATATAAAGTAAAGTTGATAACTTGATATAGCCTTTATGTTAGAGAATTATTAGTTTTAACAGTAAATATAAGATATATGATTAGACACTTACGGGAAAAGTAGTGCAAAACAAAGTATAGCCATAAACACCGGCTCATGTATACCGGATGGGAGTTATATGTACATTACCAATATCATTGAAGATCACAAGGTACCATTTAAATAGCATACTGTATACTACATTATAACAAGCTTTGGGATGTATAAATAATTTTGCTGGTATACCAATCATCTTTTGCCTTCCAAAAAAATACAAGTCATCTTTTCTGTTATATTGCTTGAAGCTACTATTAGTCTTTTCTGTTATGTACATTGGTATTATAAAAGTGATATATATATTTTTTTTTTATGACTTGGCCTAAAAGCAAAAGAATGCTTTGGAAGTGGGAAAAAAAGAATACAAAGAAACTAGAATGACATGTATGGAACATTCCTTGTAAACAATTTAGATAGAAATATCATGTATATGTTTTTGTAGACGAGTAGTTTATAACTAAATGATCTACTTATGAATAAAACAATTCATGATTATGATAAATTTATAAAAGAATCAGAACGAGTCATGAAATCTTATTTTAAGAATTTTTGAGTCTTTAAAGTATTCTTCACGACCTTCTATTAATCTTTCAAACCCTAAGATTTGGATGATCTAGCAAGGGTGAGAGCTAGTGCCGAATAGTTTCCTGTGAAACTTATCGTTACATTTAGTATTATAGTTAAGTTTCGAGTCACACTTTTGTAAATGCTTAAAGAGAACACATTTATAAAGCTTTGAAGAGATGCTTATGGTACAAGGGGACTCAAAAGGACTATCATGGGCAGACATCGAAAGGATAAGTTGTAGTGATAGAGTGGTCGACTTTGAAAATAGACTAACCAAGGTGGCTAGTTGTGGCATAAAATCATAATTGTCGGGTGGAGTTAGAGCTACAAATGACGTGACAAGTGAAAGAGTTGTTAAGAGATGCTTCATGCACTCACAACAACATGCCGGAACACAACCAAATCCGACATAAAGAACAAGACCATGTCGATAAAGCTTGGAATGTGTATGAGATATATAAACAAATGATGTCATACCATGGATTCTCATTGCATGACAGAACTTTTACTTAGAATATATATTTTTGTTCATCACAATTGAAGTTTTCATTAGATTAAAAGCAAATCTTACATTTATTCTTAACTTCACTAATAACTTAGAGTTTAACTATTAGAAAATGCAGAATTCTTTCTCTTAAAAAGTCTCAGGCGATGCTCCGTTTTATATTGTTATCATTGCTACAAGAGGTTACATACTCTCCTAAAATACATGTTAGAATAACACATAAATTTACTCTTACTTCAAGGTTGATCTAGAATAGTAAACCTTATAGATAATAAAACTAACAATATTGATAATATCTAATTACATCATCCTTTCATTATCAAGTATTGCAACAAATCATCATGTCTACGATGGCACTCATGTTCAACTAGAATGTGTACGTGAGTATATACTAAAATTAAGTCCCTTGTGTGAGGCCATGACATGTACCTGTAAAAACATTCTTTTTAAGGATTAGAATTCTGTTTTCAACTATGCTATTATCTTATAGTTCTTTTTAACTATATTATTGTTATTGTTGTTATTTTTATTGTTGTTGTTATTGTTGTTTTTATTGTTGTTATTATTATTGTTATTATTATTATTATTATTATCATTATTATTGTTATCATTATTATTATCATTATCATTATGATTATTATTATTATTATCATTATTATTATTATCATTGTTATTATTACTATTATTATTATTTCTATTACTATTATTACTATTATTATTATTGTTATCATTATTATTATCATTATCATTATCATTATTATTATTATCATTATTATTATTATCATTGTTATTATTACTATTACTATTATTATTATTTCTATTACTATTATTACTATTATTATTATTGTTATCATTATTATTATCATTATCATTATCATTATTATTATTATCATTATTATTATTATCATTGTTATTATTACTATTACTATTATTACTATTACTATTATTTCTATTACTATTATTACTATTATTATTATTATTATTATTATTATTATTATTATTATTATTATTATTATTATTATTATTATTATTATTATTATTATTATTATTATTATTATCATCATCATCTGTCATGGTAATAAATAGTAACATATAGTGGTGTTTAACAAATCGAATTTTAATATTCGAATGAATCGAATCGACTTATTGCAAATTTAATTATTTGAACCCGGATATTGATTTGAATTCTAATCACCAACCGTTAAAATCAAGCCTACAATTTTCAACACCTCAGTCGTAACATATAGGTTCCCTCACTAATTTCCCATTAGAATTCAAACTTGATAATTACACTACTAGAAAATGGTTATTTATTTTTGCAGCAAGTAATTGCTACAACTTTCCCACAACAACTTATTTGTCATTAAATTGCGACTATTTTTTAACAACAATCAGAGAACAATAATATCCTTAATGGTTCACACAACTTGTCTATAAAGTTGCTACAAAACCTAAAATTGTCGCAAATTCGTAACAAAACTAAAATTTTTACCGATTATTTATTGGCAATTTTGCGACAACCACACATATCCAGATTACTAATGGCAAAATTGTATCAAATTTTATACATATTGCGATAATTTTATGACAAACATGGAATTTCGCCTATTTAAAAGATTAAATAATAAATTAAAATATATGTTTGTGGCAAAATTGTAGCAAATGTTAGGACGATTGCGACAATTTTGCGACAACTGTGCAAATTCATTTATTTAAATATTAGATAACAAAATAAAATATATCGTTGAGGCAAAATTGTAGTAGATTTTTATTAGATTGCGACATGTTTGCGACAACAGTGCAAATTCACTTATTTAAATATTAAATTATAAAATAAAATATGTTTTATAGCAAAATTGTAGCAAATTTTACACAGATTGAGACAATTTTGCCACGAATATAACCATCTATATATTAAATAATGGGAAAAAATATTTGTTTGTGTCAAACTTGTAGCATATTTTGCAAACTTGCGACAAATTTGCAACAATTAATTTTTTATATAATTTATTTCTTTATTGAAACAAGTGACTTTTTTTAGTTTAATTTGATGATATTTTATTTTTGATTGCTTTTTGTTTAAATAATTTTAGATTATTTATAGTTTCTATTAAAGAATGTATATAGTGTATTTGTATGCGAGTGTATTTATGTATGTATATGTGTATGTATGTGTCTATGTATATGAGTGTATGTTTAAGTGCATGTCTATGTGTGTATATATGTATATATTATATGTGTTTGTGTATATTTCTTACTATTAGTGTATGAGTATATGTCTGATTGTGTATAATATATGTATGTACGTATGCATATGTATGTATGTATGTACATGGGCGAAATATCATAGAGAACCCCCCTCCATTTTTCTTCGTTAGTTGTGTTATTTTTGGCCCGATAGTGTAAATTCTTGGCTCTATAATATAACTTTTTTATATATTTCGACCTTCTCCCCCCTCCTACAAAAAATTAATTTCGTCCCCCGCCCCCTATGAGATTATTCAAGCTCCGCTACTTGCCTACCATGTATGTATGTCTATACGTGTATATGATTATATGTATGTATGATTGTGTGTGTATGTATAGTATGTATCTAATGTATCTATGTGTGTATACACATGTGTATATATGTATATGAGTGTGTGTATCTTCAATACTTTAAAAATATGTAATATAAAACTACACAAATTTAAAAGAAAAAAGTATATAACATATAAAGCAAGATTAAAAAAAGCATAAACGTTTAAAAATATATCTACATCAAAAGTATAATTAAAAAAAAAACCCCTTTTACATGTTTCGAAATTGAGTCTCCAACTATAACACACACAGTCTTAACCACTGCGACCTTGGGAACATTGGTTTTTATTTTTAAAACTTAATTTATATACTCAAAACCGAATTGAACCTATATAAAGTTCTTTCCCAGTTATTCTTTTCACTTATCGCGCCTTTTCTCTAAGTGAATGCCCTAGCTCTTCTCTGGGCGAAGCTCTCTCCCGGTTACAAGTCGTTCGAAGGTGAGTACGGAATCATAATCATAATCGTTTGTCAATTCGAAGGTGAGTACGGAATCAACATCATAATCGTTTATCATATTATTCACTTTGTTGGCACAATCTTGCTATAATATTTCTCCTTTGCAGTTCACTTTTGCTGTAATATTGCTCCTGATGTTGTTGTTTCATTATGAAGATGATTTCAAGTGATATTGGTTAAGTTAAATAGAGGTACCAATTTGCATTCGAAATCAGAAAATTTTAGTTCTTATTTTTAAGGGTTTTGAGTTGAATAACTCTTACCATTTGGATGCAGCACATAGGCAAAGCTCGTTTTGACAGTTTTCAAAAGCGAAGAAAATTTGATTTGTTGCAAGTTTTGGTGAGTTAAAGGTTTGACTTATATTTTCAGTTTTATAAATAATATATGGAATTGGTCTACTTGTGTGGAATTGATCTACTCCTTCATGTTATTCTTTGAGGTGAATACTCCATGTTATTGTTTGATGAATATTTTGTTTAGAAAGTAGAATAATATATGGAATTGGTCCTTGTGTAAAATCGGTTTGTATATGTGTGTAGAGATCCTTCATTGGTTTGCATAGCTTTGTATATCATATTATATAACATGATGTTTTGTTTGTTTATGAAATTAGTATACTAGAGTTTGTATTATGAAATTCGTCTACTTGTGTGGAAGTATATTTATAGTTTTTTTTACTTGTTTCTGTTTGAAATTGGGGAAAAAATATATGATGTATTTTACATATGTATGCATTATATTTGTTTGTATTTATAAGTGTTTTATTGTTAGGTCACTAAGTATATATTAAGTTCTAACACTTAGTGGACTTTTAGTTATAGATAACGAAAAATGGCATCGAATAGAGAATGGATGTACACAATAAGAATCAATAGAGATGGTTCTTTCAATTTGCAATTTCAACAAGTAGTCTCTTATTTTTTGGATTTTGCATACAAAAATGCAACAAACGTTGAAAATGAAAAAATCAGGTGTCCGTGTAGTAAATGCAAAAATCGTTATTACAACACGAGAAACGAAGTTCAAACTCATCTCATTACCAAAGGATTCATGAAAGATTATCAGTTATGGTACGCACATGGTGAAAAGTATTCTGATACAACTATAGGAGTAGGTCAATGTTCAAACCCCATACCATCTCAACATGTAGGTCAAGATGCTCAAGATGCTGATGAAGATCTTGGTGAATATAATGGATACGATCAAATGGTTATGGAAGTCATGAACCAGAATCATGATCCTTATTATCAGCAAGGACCACAAGATCCAAATCAAAGAGCAGAGGCATTTTATAAAATGTTCGAGCTAGCCAATGAGCATTTATGGGAGGGGGCTAAAAATGCTAGCACACTTTCTATCATCACGAGGTTATTGAACTGGAAATCAAATTGTAATGTTTCTGACTCAACTCTTGATAAATTACTTCCAATCATCAAAGAAATTCTACCTGATGGTGACAAGCTACCTAGAAACTTTTATGATACCAAGAAGATGTTAAAGCCACTAGAGTTGCCATCACAACAGATTCATGCATGTCGAAACCATTGCATGCTATTCAATGGACAATATTCTGATTTGGATCGTTGTAAAGTATGCAAAGAAGAAAGATACAAAGAAAAAGAGAAGAAGATTCCTAAGTTTGTAATGACTTACATGCCAATCGGACCAAGGCTTCAAAGATTATTCTATTCAAAAACGACGGCTCAACATTTAACTTGGCACGCAGATCGTAGTCCATCTAAAAAGATGAGTCATCCTAGTGATGGTCAGGCCTGGCACCATTTTAACTCGGTCTTTCCTGAGTTTGCAAAAGAGACACGTAATGTTCGTCTCGGGTTGTGCACCGATGGGTTTAGTCCAAATAATACTAACGGGAATCCATATTCATGTTGGCCAGTGTTTAGCACAGTTTACAACCTACCTCCTTGGTTGGCCTTGAAAGAGCAGTACGTACAAATTCCTTTGATTATCCCTGGTCCAAAGAATCCCGGACAAAATATTGATGTTTTCCTACAACCATTAGTAGACGAGTTGAAATACTTGTTCAACCATGGCATTGAAACTTATGATGACCATCGAAGTACAAATTTCCAAATGAGGGCAGTTCTGTTATGGACAGTTAGTGATTTTCCTGCTTATGCGATGTTGTCTGGATGGAGCACACATGGTAAGTTAGCTTGCCCATATTGCTCCGGTCTGGATGGACCAAGTGGAGATGGAATCCACGAGACGACCAACACATTTATAGAGGATTTATTAACGTGATGTCAAGTCGTTATCCAAATAAAATAAGGCGTCTAAGAGATGAATCTATAAAGAAAGCCAGACAAGACGGTCATGTTATTGAGCCAAAGAAAAAAAAGTTCAACGTACTTTGCAATTATCCGCCTGATATGATCCCTCTTGAGAGATGGAAACGTTTGTGCAATGTAAGGGTGTTGATACATTGTTATCTTTTTTCTTGAATTTTATTATTCTTTATATATTATACATATAATTTTTACAATTTATAGATTTGGATAAAAGATGACTGGTTAAAAAGATCCATTGCGGGGAGTAATAATCGTAAAAGTGATCTATCTCGTCATACAGGCGGGTCTATGGGATTCGATGAACATTGTTTAGGCTTGGTAGGCTAATTATATTTATATTACTTTTAGTAAGTGTTTGTATGTTTAACACTTGTCTATTTTTATTTAGGAGAAACAAAAAGGTGGAAAGGTTGGCTATGATTTAGTCTTTATTGATACTCATGCCACCAAAGAGACTAAAAAGAGATTGTGGAATGGAGAAATCAATATTAAGGACTTGGATGAGTTAGAATTTGTCACTCAACGATCAAAAGAATCATATGTAAGTTATCACTTATATATATTTTATTATTATATCAACTTGAATACACTTTGAGTCATTTGTTTTAATAAAATATAGACAATGTTCCAAAAAGAACTTGAGAAAGAGTACGGTCCAAACAATGATAAGAATTCGGATCGCGATGACTTTGCTGTGTGGGAGCGTTTGCATCCTGAACGTTGTGGTCGCATGTTTGGGGTAGGATCTTCTGATTCACGTTTTGTGGTGAGTGGGACACACTCATGGTCAGATTCATACGGTGATGCTGAACGGTCACAAAAGGTATCATTATCATCATCATTGTTGTTATTATTAAGTCGCACATGTTAATTCTTGTTTAGGCATTCTTGGTTGGGTTAGGAGTACCAGCTTTAGATCTTGGTATATAGGAAGAGGCATCCCATATTTTGTTTGTTGCATATACGTGTTGTATTATATATTGATATTATATCCATTATGATACGTTTAAATTGAAAGTAGATAGGTTTAGTTTCTTAATATGGATTCGTGTAATTTTGACCTACTTAAATTAAAAGTAATAGGTTTGGGTTTGGGTCGTTTTGACCCATTTAAAATTGAAGGTTGTTAGTTGTAATTTTGATTCGGGTAATTTTGATACTTCTGAATTGAAAATAGATAGTTTTAGTTTCATCAAATGGGTTCGGGTCATTTTGGCTTATTTAAATTGAAAGTTGATAGTTATAGTTTTATAAATTGGGTTTGAGTCATTTTTACCCGTTTAAATTAAAGGTTAATATTTGTAGTTTCAAACGTAGGTTTGGGACATTTTGACCCGTTTAAATTGAAAATAATTGATTTTAGTCTCATGGGTTTAGATTATTTTGACTCGTTTACATAGTAAGTAAATAATTTGAGTTTCATAAAATAATTTGTGTTGTTTTGACTTATTTAAATTGAAAGTTGATGCATATAGTTTCATAAAGTTGGTTCGGGTCATTTTGATCCCTTTAAATGAAAAATGATAGCTATAGTTTCATAAAGTGGATTCAACTATACTTTGAACCGCTTGAATTCAAAGCAGATATTTTCATAAAGTGAGTTTGTGTCATTTGATTTGTTTAAATTAAAGTAGTACTTTGATAAAGTTGCTCGTGTCATTTTAACTCATAAATCTTAAGTAGATAATATTACTTTAATAAAGTTGGTTCGAGTCAATTTTTAGCTTAATTTGTTGCTAACTAGTACAATCTTTTAGCCTATAATTCCATGTATCTATAAAGATTTGTATTAATTATATATGTTTTAACAAATTATAGGTCCAAGGTGTTCGATCAGAATTAGAAAAAGAACGAGAGGCTCGAGAAAACTTAGAAAACCGCCTGGAACAGTTGGAAAAGGATCGAGAAGAAGAGCGTGAACAAGCTCGCGTAGATCGGGAAACTGAGCGAGAACTAGCTCGGGTCGAGCGGGAAAAAGAGCGAGCTAAGCGTGAGAAATTACAAAAACAAATGGAAGATATTATGAGAAAATTAGCCGATAAGTAATATTTGGTTGTTTTGTATTTTCACGTGTTACTTGTAACTTCTAAAAGATTGTTATTTAGTTGATTGTTGGGATTAAATGCTAATTTTGATTGGGTCTTTTTAAAAAATTCTGGATTTTTAATTATTTATACAATTTTATTGCATACGTGTAGATGTTTTATTTGACCGTTTTAGTTTTAATGTTTTATTAATGTTGTGGCAAAATTATAGCAAAACACAAAAATACAAATATTAAGTTTTGTAGCTAATTTGTCGTAGATTTTTTTAACTTTGTAGCAAAGTTGTCGTTAAACTTAAAAAAAATTAAAATTTATTTATTATTATTATTATATTAATGCTATTTTTGTTTTTATTAATTAAAAAATATAATAATTAAATACAGTTTTATGAGATGTTGTCGTAATTTTGTAGCAAAAGGTTTAGAAACTGTTTGTGGGAATGTTGTCTCAAATTTAGCGACAAAACAATTTTGTGGCAAAATTGTGAGACGGTTTGTGGCAGAGTTGTCGAAAATTATTTTGCCACGGGGTTTTTTCCTACAATCATTTGTTTGTAGCAAATTTGTCATTAACTTCATTTTGCTACAATTTTGCCACAAATATGCTTATAGCAAAAGATGCAGTTTTTTAGTAGTGTTAATTGAAAAATAATCGATTATTAATCTTCATGTAAAATTTCATAAAATTTACTTTGAATATGGAATAATCCTTTAAAATTTTCAGAAAAAGTGATAATGATACAAAAAAAAAAAGAAAGGAAATACTAATATAGTTATAAATATTGATTTTGGGTTCTAAAGAAACAATTATGCACCAGTAGCTTTTATCAAATGAATTGCCTCTTAGACCAGTACAATTGCACTAATATCAACTGATTATATGTAAAAAAAATAACATCATTAGGCTCGTTACAAAAATCAGGGTTTTTCTTTAGTCACACTCGGGCGTGGTAATAAATATGTAAATTCGTTTTAACTTAACTAGATTAATTTTTTAAAAGTTTTTTTGGATTAACTCACGATCAATCGATTTACCTACACACTTGGTTACAATAACAAACTTTAATAGACCACTATTATCAATTTTTATTTAGAATATATATATTAAATTAAAAACTTGAATGTAAAGAATTGATTATAAATTGTGTCCCTCATATGCGACGCGGTCTTATAAATACACTTGTAAGGACATGATAAAGGACGCGACATATATATTAAACCACAAAAGTACAAATTAAATAGTAGTTGCATCATTATTAATGGAAGGACACAGAGCCTAATCGTACAAACTACCAAAATGTTATAGTATTCATATTCAGTTTTATGTCTATTATGAACACGTAGTGTATATTTAAAAGTAGATTTAGTGGATGTGTGAGTTTATCGTTATAAGTTGTTTGTAAATTATAGGATTTTTTAATTTCAAGGAACATAAATTTTGGTTAAGATTTGTGCATAAATTATGTAAGATTGGAGAATTAATCAATCATAATTTGTGTTAGACCGTGAATTTTAATAGAGAGTTTTACATTCACAAAGAATTTTACACGTGACACTATAGATAGCAATACCAAAAATACCATAGAGTTCATTTACACTAATAAATCACCAGGTGTCCTATGACTAGATTATTTATGTACTTTTGTTTCTTTTAATTTATTTTCATATATACAATAATATTATATATGAATCTGAATACCTGATCACGATTCATTTATTGTTAGATAATGCATTATATGTTTTTGTTAAATAATAACTAGCAGAAAACTTGCGCGATGCCGCGGCAACAACAATTTGTGAAAAATTCAATTTAGGTTGTGTTTTATCTTAAACAGATCAAATTGTCTAGAGATTAGACAAAATAAAAGTCATCCAAAATAAATTTTTATTAGTAGATCATATGAAGTCATACTAGGTTTTATTCAATAATATATCATATCAAGTTTTAATCAAATTAAAAAACCAGATAGAATGTCATCGTTAACATAATTTCATAACTTTTCATGATACTACCAGATGATTCATATATCTTACACCAAGCATGAAAGTGCAAAGATGGTTCCTTTTGTTGAGTTGATCCATATTATCTTTAAAGTTTAGAGTTTGACATTAGTCAATTTAACATTCACGGATCACGGTCCAATAGCCATGTCTACCAAAGTCTTTTGCTTGATCTCTCACACAGTTCTAGTACAACCCTTTTAAAACCTATGAAATCAACTAACTTTTGAAATAAATAATATATGAATTTCTGGTGCTGAATGCAATTGTTTTATACTTAAAATAGCTCCAAAAATCAAAATCCACAAGTATTTATTTTAAATGAGCCTAGCCTTTATAACATTAAGCATCTACAAAAAATACTCCATTACATAAATAAAACCTTTTGACTGCATACTTGATGGAACATACAATACTTTAATTTTCAAACTTCACCGTATAAATTATTAAATGATACAAAAATGATTAAATAAAAAATAAGTCAAACTTGAGCTTCAAACATTATTAGCGAGTCAAATTCGAGCTATCCTAAGTAAACCGAGCAAGCTCTATTAAGTTAAACAAGCCGAGCTTGAAATTCAAAAAAAGCTTGTCATGACAACCCTAAGGGAAAATCCTTTTAGATGTGCACATATTCTGGTTGATCATCATCAGCACTCTATTCTGTATATAAATTAACACATGGTCAACAAATACATAAACAAATTTACTAACTTCCCTTTATTTAAAATATTATCAATGGTTAGCATTGTGTATTGTACGTATGAATCTACATGATACACAGGATAAGTTTAAAACCAACCACCAACACTGGAGACGGTGGTACTGGCGGCGACCAAGCAAACAAAATCATAACTTGAAAATTGATCAGGCATTAAAACAGTAAGAGGGACGCAACAACAAATATTACATACAATTGGTACATATTATTATGCTTTTAACAAAAACAAAACGCACACCATATTTGACATGTTGAATTTGACATGAAGAATTACCATACTCCAGAGTTGCCTTGAGTATAAGCTCATTGTTTGTGGGGCCAATAATCTTATTTGCACATACATAATAGGAGTGTCAAATATGATTGCTAATATGAGAGTTTAAAACGGTGATCCAATAATGTCAAAATTGACAAATTATGTATTATAACTTAATGAGAGATGCTTAAATTTAGTATTACAACAAACATATAACTGACCTAGTCTACAAAAAACAATAAAAGTAAAATCATTTTGAAAAGAATGTAAGAGTAGAAACTTACTTTGAACACGTAGATAAACTTCTTGTCATTTGAGACGTCAATTGCTTCCTTTAGGTTTACAACCTCTAGCAATGGGTGACCTCATACTAGCTTTGTTCAATTAGAAAAATTGTTGAAGGACTATCTGATTCAAGAGCTTCAAAAATTGGGCATCCGGTATTTTCAAACTGCTTATCTGAAGAAACTTTAAAGCTGAGTGACTTATCAATCTTCATGATTTGAGAGTCTATTAACTCCATTGCTGATGGTTTAGAATCATTGATCTTAAACCCGCAAGATAAACCCAAACTTTTAACCTCATCTTCGTTTATTGATGAATTTCATGTTGAATGTGTAAGTTTGTAATCAGACTTTTTAATGGTAAAAAGATATTATAAATAATATGAAAACAATAAAAAGAAATTTACCAAGCGTATACAAAGAAACCTAAATGAAAACTATGAGAAGAAAAGTGAAAATCGAATTACCTGATAGAGACAAAGAAGACAAAGTTTTGTTTTTAAACTATAGGTCTATGCTGAAAGTTGAAGTTAATAAACCAAGTTAAAAAGAAACAGATATAAGCAAAGTATGGATAGATGAATTTAATCAATGACATTTAGAGTAAATTAACCGGACAATACTATGAAGTCAGCATCTTGGTCTATCTGCTTCATCTCTAATCAAGATCATAAAACTATTCACAAACCAAGAGGATTAAATCAAAATAAACATATTTATACCCAGGAATTGGTCCATTTTGAGCTTGATTTGTTGCATCTTCTAGTAATTTTTACATAAAGAAACCTTTCAAGTTATTCAATTTTATTCTTGTTTAAAAAAAGATGATGTTGAAATCATACTTGTACAACAGCAACATCAAATAAAATGTACATATTAACAAAGGATTGCAAAGTAAATAATGGGTCAATTTAATTGCATTACAGGTATAGAATGTACAGAACTTTTACCTTGTTAATGAAAGGGAACTGCACGTGGACTAAAAGGAATCCACCTGCTGCAACTATCACCCATTTTACCAACGTTGTTATAAGCTCCTCTCAACATAGTTCTAGGATCTCCACCAACATGCAAAGGATATGTTTGGCTAAAATAATAGTCAAACTTCTTTCAGGGCAATAACAAAATAGACTTCAAAAAATTGTTTTCTAGCTTCTGCAATCTGCAGCTCCATACAGTCAAGCTTCCCAAAGATTAACTCCTTGATATCGTTTGGATTTGTTCATATGAAATACCTAAACCCTCATGTTTATAGTCACATGAAATAGCACTTTGGACTTATGATGAATGCCTATGTAGGAATAAGTTGTAATAGTAGTAATGTTAAACACATTAAAATCATTAGTTTAATAATCAATCTAACTATTGTATTACACTTACTAAGCATACTACCACCAATGTGATCTAAACAAATATGCAATCATATTAATTAGAAAAAGAATATAAACATACATATCTAACCAAGATACACACTAGGGAGATATGTAATCTAGTCTAAATGAAATATAAATCCATATCATATGAAACTCACTCCTTTCTATATTAACTGTAATCTTTAACTTGTTAATCTTAATGCCAAACTTTTGGTATTAAATTGTAAGAAAATCCAGGTCTGTATAAGAACACCATTTAGTTTAATAGAAGCAAGCCATACCGCCATGTCAACTCCTTCCTTAGATGTTGTTATGATAAATAAGTAGAAATTAAAAAATAGTATGATACGTAGAATTCGAAGTCAGATGTAAGATAAATAAGTAGAAATTAAAAAATAGTTCATAACCACTCGTACCGAGCCCAAGCTTGAATTTAAAAGGCGTGAGCACGAATCAAACAGCGTTCCATCTACCAAACTTCCCACATAGTGAGCTTCAAAATCAAAAAGGATCAATCAGAACACCACATTATGATGTGAATAAGAATTGTATTCTAAAATCAAACACCTACCCATACACTATTTCAATAATTTTAACAAATTGGAAAGGAAGTCTGAATTTGTAGAAATTAATCGATTTTGATCGGAAATTAAAAGCAAAATGAATTGAGCAATCGAATCGAGAGTCACAGAAGCGTACCTGATGAAGCCGACATGCACTCGGATATGGGCATCCAAATTTGCATCCCAGGCTATACAACGGGGAAATGGGCGACTTTGAAGGAATAATAAAGAAAACTTACAAGAAGAAACCAGAGTTATCGTAACGGACGCCGGCGGTGAAGAGGGCAAGGGTGAGCCGGACTTGAAACGGCGAACGTTAATTTACCATTTTGCACATCTGTTTTGTATTATATAGCAGTAGTAGATAAATAGCATAAAATCATAAATACTATTTTGTTTTTTAAATACAATCCAAATTCACCCCATACAACAAATTATTGAGTCCAAACTTCAAATGCCTATTATCCGGCTCTTAAGCCTATTAGTTAGTATTAGCTTGATATATAAGGCCCATATGTAACTGGGCTAGTGATTTCTTGTAACTGGGCTAGTGATTACATCACCTTATTATAACAATACGGAATTTGTAGTTCAACTACTATTAAGCCCCCGTGTTACGGTGGTAGGTAAAACCATAAAAAAACTAAAATTAAAACGTTGGTGTGAGCTTGTATGTTGAATGTAAGAAAAACGATACCTGCACGTTACTAATAACTTTCGAAACTTCATATAAGAAATGAAGCCATCACAAACTCGTGTGTTGCGGCAAGGCGGTTGATAATATTTGAAAATTTATATAAAAAGCGTTAAAATACTCACGTTGGCAACCTTGATAAATATAGACACATTAATGAAAAAAAAACCAAACAGTGAAAACTATTAACATATATTTTGTGTTTAAGAAAAAAATTTACTTTTAAAGTTAAAAGAGGAAAATAATTTATAAAAAAAAATAAAAAAGGCGCTAAGTCTAGCAAGCAAAAGTAGCTTAGAGTATCTATAACTTTGTTTTTTAAAAACTTGTACATTACTGTTACCGGCTTTGTTTTAGAGAAAATTTACATCGACCCTTAGATAGAATAAGCATATTGTAAAGATATATTCGTAGTCTAAAGGAGCATTATATTTAAAAGGTTATAAGAGAAAAACAAAAAAGACTAAATTGATTATAAAGATTTAAAAAATTAAAAATTAAAATAAAATAAATTTAAAGAAAGTAATGAAAGTAGGAGAAACGTGGAGCAAACTAAATGGTTTTGTGAAGAGGAAATAAACATGTGACTTAAGGAATTAAAACACATGCATATAACAGTTGTACATAACGCATAGTAGGTTCGAAGTTTGGTTTTCAAGTTTACAGTAATATAAATAAATTGATACGCATAATAATTTATTAGTAGAAAACAAACGTTTTTTTAATTATCAAAGCCCATTAATGATTGCACTAGATGAAATGTAGGGAAGCTGAATACGAACTCTAAGCGGTGCATAAGTTTATTGGGAGGTAGTTAATCACTTGTAATGTTATATTGTGGTTGCTTCTCACCTTTGTCGTTTATGAGTTATCATTTTTTTATATAGATTTTGGATTTAATTTTATTTTTCCATTCCAGAAATGAAAAAAAAATATGTGTTTTATTTTCAACTGTTTCAACCCTTTGTCATAGCGGACACAAGTTATTTCAAGTACAAATGTTATATTATATAAATTGTTGATATGGTATCTTTTATTATTTTCGATACATATCATATGCATTTTATACTTGGACATCGATCTTAACACGTTACTAACTTGATCGTCTGAACGTGCACCTCAAGGCTTCAGCCATATTGCATCTCATATCTTGATATTAATTTTGAATGCAAAACTTAATCCACCGAACGTACCCACATTTCGTTGCCACAACAACATTTATATGGACGTCACGCGTGTCTATCAATGATGAATGTTGTTCTAGCTAGTAATATTCATCGAGATAACGTTGTATATAATTTAGTTGATGACATTGTTATAGACACAATTGTATTACCTTAGCCTATGGTATAACACGCTATAGGGTGAGAACAAGCTATAGGTGCGTTAGAGGCTCAAAAGAACGTAATATAGAAGTATATTTTTTAAAACACCTAGGTAGAAACAAGTACCATAAATAAGGATTAACACGCTTTTTACAATGTATAAAACTATAAAGATTCACTTCTCTCGGATACATACAAAACTAACCAATTTTATAACTTTTAAGAAATGAGAATGTA
Organism: Flaveria sonorensis; assembly: GCA_025506505.1. Classification (NCBI taxonomy): domain Eukaryota; kingdom Viridiplantae; phylum Streptophyta; class Magnoliopsida; order Asterales; family Asteraceae; genus Flaveria; species Flaveria sonorensis. The sequence continues at coordinate 5,074,647 of CM046426.1, forward strand.
ATAGTCAACATCTAATCTCACGACCAAAAACAAGGAGATCAATTTTAGATGTCAAATTTGTAAAACAAAAGAAATAGAAAAACAAAGAACTTGGACTTCGGATTTCTTCAAACAAGCGACTATTTTGAGTTTGTATAATTTTCGAATATTTTGAGTGTGAATATCTTTTTTATTTACGTGTTGTGTAAGAAGTTGCCTCAGGTTCTTTAAAAAAGGACAACAAAAAGAAAATTATATTTTTTTCTCATCTCATCCCGATCCCTCTCCTTCTCATCTCTCCATCTTTGTTTTCCTCTTTCGATAAACTCTTCGCTTCTTCTTTTGAGATCATCATCAACTTGATGGGTCGAACAATATTCATTATCTTCAACATCTTCCTCAATATCCATACTCTTATTTTCATCATCATAAATGGTGTCAGGATTCTTACATCCATCATCATCATTATGATCATCATAGTTATAATGAGACATTTTATTGTCATCATCATCATAATCATGATGATGAGGATGATGATCATTATTGATATTCAAACAACTATTTACTTTGTTTTCAACTTCTATTTCCTGGTATGTAAAGCATCTTTTCAAAACCTCAAATAAGTCATCTTCACCATCGATAACAATGCTTAAAGCAATGTTGAACGTCAAGAAAACAAGGAACCGCCACCCAGAAACACCATAAATCAAGATAAATGAAACACAAGCAATCAAACTCAAAACAAGTAAAGGAGTTGTGTAAATACATCCGTTTTTCATACCTTTTTCGTTCTCATTCCTTTAGAATTTGGATTATGACAATATAATCAAGTATCCATTGATGGTGTGTATATATATAAGTTAGTTAACTTGCTTAAAACATTGATATGTTATATGAACCCCAACCTGACAAGTAAACTGAAAAACCAATATTCGGACGGATAGTCTAGACAATGGATCAGGTATGAGATTAGTTTTAAAATGTTTTATAAACACGAGACAGATATGTTTTCCGATGATATCAGCTTGATTACACGAAATATACATACCCGTTACTCGACCCATACTCATAAACATATATTTTTTCTTTTGTCATTGGTTAAAAGAGTACTCTAACAATCCACTTTTTAGTTTGTATAGTTCTTGTTCATGAGTAATAATTTTTTTTAAAAAACTTAACGATACATGAGAAATGGTATTTAGGAATAACATGTGATTTTTAACGAACTAACCGCTATACCTAATACATGGCAGTTAATGACTAAGTGAGCATCCAACTTGGTAATACTCGGTATAAGATGTAGTTTTATAATCAAATATAAAACTATATGCCACCATATAAACACAATCAAGAAATAAAATCAAGAACCACAAAAACATGTATTGTACTTTGGTGGCTGCTGCTAGCTAGCTCTAGATTGTAGTGTTTTTTGAATGATAAATGACTCGGCCATCAAAAAAAAAAAGAACCACAAAAACATATATCAAACAAAATAAAAAAACTGGTAGTTTGATTTCAAAATCAATCGACACTTGTTCGAATGTGTTAGATGGATGAAGATATTAAACAAAATCTAATTGCCAAACAAAAAAATAATTACCAAAGCAGAATAGATACGTCTAGTACAAGCCTATATAAAGACATTTATCTTGTGGTTTTCGAAAAATAACAAATATGAAAACTAAAAGTTTAAAGTAACAGGTTTGGGTTTTCTGTTTTTTATTTTGTAATGATGTTGTGTATTAACTCTAACATACATTAAATATTTGTTAAGTTGAAGTGAAATAACCAAAATACAGTTTACTACTTGTAACACAGGGATAATGATGTAAATAACTAGATTCAAGGTCCATAGACGTAAGTAACTAAAAGATAACAAAACAACCCAAAACTCCCTCCCTCGTTCGTCCCCGTTCAAGCCCTCCTCCTCCCAACCATCACCGCTAGCCACCCCTCCTCATGCCACAACTAGCTAAAACGCCCAAACCGATGGTCACTTTCTTACCTAATGTTCTTTTTTTTAAATCATCTAAACCCAATCAATAAATCACCCAAGCTAAATCAAAACCCAAAGAACAATCGAAGAACAACAAAATGAAGAAGAGGAAGAAGCAAAATCTAAGAAGCATCGACATCGGTAGAAACAATACATGCGTAAACATGATATTTATGGGCCAAATAGGACGGATTGGTTATGTTCTTCACAATTCTAGTGAGGTGAGAAGGTGAGAACAAGAGCAAAAGTTTTTTAGGGGGAGAATAAGGTGTTGTTTGTTTTTTTAGAAAGCTCTTTTTGAGCTCTTATGTCTGCGTCGCGCAGACATTTCCTTCTGCAGACTGTTTGATTTTTCGAAGACGTTTCATTAAAAAACGTCTGCGCGAAATCTTCTTGGTGCAGATGTGGATCATTCACTTCTTGTCACTTCAAACCTCTTCTCTCTAATCATTCACTGAACCCTAACTCCAACACTTCTTGCCCTCCTCCTTCCCCCTCATCTTGGCAATTCCCCCGCTGGCCACCGCACCCACCGTCGGCCCCACAGCCACCTCTGGCCACCGCGAGCCCTAGCAGCCCTCCGGTGGTCCTGTCGCGAGCCCTAGCAGTCCTCCGGTGAACCTGTCGCGAGCCCTAGCAGCACTCTGGTGAACCTGTCGCGAGCCCTAGCAGCTTCCGTGGTCTTGTCGTGAGCCCTAGCAGCTTCCGGTGACGGCGGTGGTTGATGCGTCTGGTGATGTGGAAACGGACGACGGCGAGTATGGCAGCGATGGAGGCAATTAGGATGAGGAAGAAAGGTTCAGGTGAGGTGGAAGATGATTCTGGAGACGATGATGAGGACGATGAGGTTGATTAGGGTTGCTCTAGTGATTATGTTGGCTGTTGTATCCTCCATTGATGGAGAATTGAAGATGCTGAAGAGTTGAAGTTTGATAACGTTTGAAATGTAGTCTGTAGAGGGTGAGACTTTAGTTTCATTTGTTGTTTTTGATTTGGTTTATGGTTTCATTTTAATTGCATTGCAGGTTATTTTTGCAGTCTGTAGATGTTAAAAAACAAATTGTCTTCTTCTTGCAGACTGCAGACGTTTGGTCCACCTCTTCTTCAGTAGATGTCTGCAGATGTGATCCGCAGACTGCAGACATTTTACTACAGAAAAAACAAACAGCACCTAAGTGATGAGTGGTGGTGCTTTAGTGGTGCACTAAGGATGTACCCTCTGGCATTAAGAAAACCAAATTAATTCAGGACTAGAAGAAAACCAAGTCTAAGATGTTTGAAAGTTGGGAAAACTACTAATATGGTCTTTTGATCAATACTTTTTTAAAAAATAACCATTGACTAAAACATTTTCTAATATAGCCATCATATCGCCCACGTTGCATTTTCAAAAAACCCATTTTTTATTTCGGAGATATGTCGACGATACATGTCCCAAGTGGTATCGCCGGAGACAATTTTTTTAATATTTATCGCCGGAGATACATCACTTATTCTGTATCGCCCAATTTTTTTTATAAAAATAAAAATATGAAATTTAAAATTCTTTTAAAATAATTCATTAAGCAAATACCATTTTTTTTAATCTTAAAAAAAAAACTTATTTTTTATAATGAAAATATATCTATAAATACTATAAATTTCTTACCCCATTCACGCATATATCATTCATGGTCCAATATCATTCTTCATTTTTCACTCATACATCATGGATAAACAACAATATTATTATCGACCGGTTACTAAACCATCAAGTTGGATTATGGAAAATGGAGGCGCCCAAAGAATTAATTTGAATATTTAAAATGTGTAGAAAAATAACGTACTGAAGATTTTTCTTTAAATTAATATACTTGTAATAATTTTTTAAATATTTATTATATACTTGTACTAGTTTTTTTGTTTTTTTTAAAATGGGCGATACACGAGGGACGGTGTATCTCTGTCTAGAGATATAGAAATTTTATATTTTGTTTCTTTTGGGCGATACACGAGATACGACGTATCTCTAGCTGGCGATATGTAATTATTTTTCTTTTTCTTTTAATTTTGAGTGATACACTAGCGATACCACATGTATTGGTATCGCTGGAGCCATAAAGCTGGTGATACCACATGTATTGGTATCGTTAGCTAGAGATATTTGAACACTTGTCATAATCTAATTCGTTGAATATTTTAATTTTTTTCAAAGTCAATGGCTATTATTGTAAATTTAATTAGTCAAATGGTTAATTTGGAAATTTTCCCTTAGAAAGTATGGGGCTATTCAACCATAGCCTCACTTTATACTCCCTAACAAAAAAGATTTGACATGAAAACGGTTAGTTGCTTATGTATTAGATATCTCGAACGTTCAAAGGGATGCATCTTTCATTGCCCTTCCCATGTCACACGTATGTCATGTGAAGTTCCTATAGACATCGAAGGTCAATGGGAGTGGTAGAAGTCTTCATTATAATTTACAAGAGATGCAAGTGGTGGGTGGGAAGAGTGAAATTTTGATCTTACCTCAAATTACACATCTTGTATATAACACTACACCACCTACTGTTTCCTTAAAACCTAATGTTGCTCTTAATGTACCTAATAGCAAATCCATGAAACTGCAAACGAACCTAATGATTCGGTCAAACCTGAAAATCGACTAAGGAGGTTATCTAGACCTAGACGGTCTACCAACTTTGATGATTACATGACCTACTTGAACGAAGCTAATTTGGATTTAGAAAAGTGTAATAATCCTACCTCTTAAAATGAAGCCATTAATAGTGATCAATATTCTGAATGGTAAGGTTATTATTGATCTGCTTGATGTTTAGGATCTGGTTAATTTATCCAAGAGTGTAAGCCGTAGGATGTAAGTAGGTTTTTTAAACCAAGTTAGATCTGAATAGAAACGTGAATACTATTAAACACGATTGGTTGTCAAAGGCTATACTTATAAAGAGGAAATGATTATTAAAAGAGTTTCAAGAAGCAGTGATTGATTACAAACTTTAACAAAAACTTGAAAATGAAAGGCATCACTGGACCTACAGTGGGAGTCAAATTGAATTGATCAAAATTAATGACAATAACTTTGTGATCAAATTTGTATGTGAGGTAGTGTGCGTAATGATTCGTGTAACAAGTATGATAATGAAAGTAAAAAAAACAACACAGGTGATTACGAGGAAAGCCCCTTAATCTTTAAAGATCTCTGGCATAAAACCTCGGGAGGTGATCAATTGTCACTCTGCCTCTTATGTACTTATTGATTGTTGTAAAGATTACAATACGAGAGCAATAGCAGATTTTCTTCAACTGATAAATACTAAAACCCGAGAATCCCACAGGGTACTCGGTCTTTATTCCTGATCGTTAGAGATCTTATTCTACACATTTTCTTCAACTGATTACTAGTTCTCTAGGACCGACTAAGTCAGTAGGAGTCACCTGCAAAGGCAAGTCACAGCCAAAAGAATAATAGTCGGTTAATAATGTTAGCATTCAGGATACTGAATTTATTCGGGATCCAGGATTCCGGATCATAAAATTACCTCTAACAGTTATATCAAATTATTAAAAATAAATAATAAAAAGAAAATTTTACCTATTTTTCATCTCATCTTAATCCCTCTCCTTCTCATCCCTTACCTTCTCATCCCTCCATCTTTGTTTTCTCCTTTTGGAAAATTCTTCACTTATTTATTTAGATTGTTATTAACTCTTTACCTTAAACCATCTTCATTATCTTCAACATCTTTCTCATTATATGCACTCTTGTCTTCATGATCACGAATACCATCTAGTATACTATTGCACCCATCATCATTACCATCACCATGTTATGACAATAATTGTTACTATTATCGTCATAACAACGATGATGATAATGATGATGGTGATGAACATCATTGATATCAAAACAAGTTAAACAACCATCTACTCTTTTACAACTTTTTTGTCCTCATTTTATCAAAACCTCAAATAAGTAACCATTGTTATATAATCTTGAGCTTTTATTGATAACAACGCTTAAGGGAATGTTGAACGTCAAGAAAACAATAAACCGCAATCTAGAAACATAAAAAAAAAAAATCAAGATAGATGGAACATCAAACATAAAACAAGTTTAAGGGATCGTGTAAATCCATTTGTTTTTCATACCTTTCTTGTTCTCATTACTTTCGATTACTCAGGCATCCATTAATGGTGTGTCACTAGGTTTTGAGTTCATAAAACTTATTTTACGTGTGATTTTTGAAAGATTATAATTAATTAATTAATCAGATTATTAAACTATTGTGCAATAAGAAGTTTCTTGATCTTGTTAAGAAAAAGAAAAGCCAACCCACATCATATTAATGACTAATGAGTTCGTAAAGCAATCTAGAATACGAAAAGTGTAGATGATTTAAGATTTCAAAAAAGAGGCTAAACGAATCCGAATATTTTAAAAGTAATAGACAAATTCTTATACGGAGTCGAAACTTATGATAAAGTATAAGATAACATCTTTTTATCTTTTAGATTTTTTGAATGACGAATGTAAAACATTGTTTTATAGTATCGATGTTATTTTAATCCGGTCAATTTATCTGTTTTCCAGTCAAGATCGCACCCTCAACCGTCTTAGGAGAGAGTCCACAACTGAAAAAATTCTGTGGCTCAATGCAAAGCAATTTTATTGTGAAATACTCGAACTCAAGCCCTTTCGATTTTTAATTGTGTTGGATATCTCACCTAGGGGTGTTCAACTAATTGAATTTCGCATCCTTGAAGTATTCAAATTTTGGTTTTTTGAAGCTCGATTTGAATTTTATTTGAATTCAAATTAGATTCTTATGACTTATTCGAATTCAAAACCAAGTTCAATTCGATTCGAATTTAAATGTCAAATTCGAATGGAATACGAGTTGAATTCGAATTTATCCAAAATGTTTATTTATATTTTATTGTCAAAACTACCGATATTTAATTCAAAATACAAACTTAAATTTTCAAACGATAAAAGTTTCAAAACAAAATGATAATGTCTAACATTCAAAACATTTGATAATAGAATACAAAATACAAAGTAGAATATTATTGAGTTAAAAAACGAATACGTTCAAACTTTCAAGCTTCACAAGTTCGTGGCTACCATCTACAAGTCTATAATTAAAAGAAGTGTTTGAGGACAACTAAAAAATTAGCCAAATAAACAAGCAAAATAACTAAAGAAGAAATTGGGTTATGAAATTAGAAATAGAAACTCAAAATATAATTAAATATGTATATGTACATAAAATAAAACTTTATTATAAAATATAAAATAAATAAGTATATTATATGTGTATATATATAATTATTTGTATATTATTGATATGAATTTCGAATCGAATCAACAATTACAAATTCAAAGTTTGTAATTGTCAGGGCATTTAAGTCATTATATAAATTATTTAATTTAAGTTTTTATTTGTATAATAACTTGAATGCCTCTAACTTAACAAACACAATTAACTAACTTAACGAAAATAAATGAAAATAATAACTTTTCAAAAGTCAGAGACCTAGAAGAGAAAAAAAACTTTTTCAGATAAAAATAACAAGACAGAATGAAACTTAGGAACGAAAATGACATAACTATATCTTAAAATATAGTTTTAAATTTCTAATTTTTACTATTTTTATTTATAATTTCTTAGATATTTATTATTTTTTATTTTACCAATAGCTAATAATATGTAACATACAAAACAATCATAAAAAATAATAATTTTAACATGGTTGAATTTATTCTACTTATGTAATACATGAGTTTCTAACCTATCCATAAATACAAAAAAAAATTAAAATGGTCAGAAACGTACTTGAAAAGCTCAAGAGATAGTTCTTAACAAATTAACAAGCATATCCGATATTCGACAAGTAATGAGTAAGTGAGGACTTGACAAGTATGAGAGTGAATTTTTACTTTTACAATAAAGTATGAAACTAAAAAAGCTATAAAAAAATATGATAAAACTAAAATCAAGGACCATAAATATATATATTAAACCAAATAGAAACCTGAATTTTAATTTCAAGTATCAGCCGAAATCGATCCATAGTTAATAACCTGAGTCGACATGTGTTCGAATCTTTTGATGTTTAGATTGAGCCGAAGAATCATATCCTATCAAACAAAATCTAGCAACCAAATTAAAGAAAAGCACAATACTAAAACGGACTAGATGCTTTTGGTACAATCTTATATAGTGACATTTATCCTGATAATAATAAACAGATAAAGGCCCATATTAGCAATTACCAATTTAAGCATTTACAATCATCAAAGTAGTAAAAAATAAAACAATGGTGAAAAAAAATATAAAATTAGAGTGATGAAACTATCTTTGAGGTTAGAAGTTTGAGCCTATGATAGATTGATGTAATCAGTTATAATTTATATAAAATAGTAAGGGTGTTCAATATTTGAATTGGGTTCTAAAATCTTGAAATTTATATTTTAAGTATTTTAAATTCTCTAGTCTCAGTTCCTTCTTTAGTTATTTTGTATGTTTATTTGTTTAATTTGTAGTTGTTTCCACATGTCCCTTTTAATTATGGACTTCTAGACTGTAACTATGAACTCATTAAACTTAGATGTTTAAATTGTTAACTCATGATATTTTAATTTGTAATTTGAATGTTTTTTTTTTTTTTTTTTTGAATGTTGGATTACGATTTCTTTATTTTAAGTTTTTTTATTATTTAAAAAGTTCGTAGGTTATATTTAAGGTTAGTATAAAAAAAATTAAAATAATTTTCTTTCAATGAATTCGAATACGAATCAAATCTAATTCGAAACAGAATCAAATTCAAATCCAGTTTTCCAAAAATCAAACACCCCAATAAACAGAGCAGATAAAAAAGTTAACATCCAAAAAAAAAAACGAAGTATAATCGTTAATTCAGAAGAGAAAAAAAAACATTAATTACAATTACAAAACGAATCAACGAACAAATAGTGTATGCCAAGAGTGCAATTATTGGAGGGGCTAGAAAGAGAAAGCGATAACAACAAATCAAGGAATAATAAATATAATAAAAGTCGATTAATGAAGGTAGCGACAACTAGTTCTACAACCACCATCCATCAAAACAAACAAACATAAAAAACACTAAAATAAATAAGTAGGTAATGTTAAATTTTCTACTTCATATTTCATACAAAGCAAATAATGTAACCTACAAATTTCATATTGGTACAATATGTTAACTTGCATGCTTAGTTTATTGATTCTTTTTACATCTTCCGTCCAAAATAATCTGATCCCTACTGCTGGTTTAATTCCTCACAGTTTTAATTAACAGCTTTTACTTAGTTAGGATTATTTATGCTTAGAGCATTAAAATAGCGTCCAGCTACTAGGACACTCTCATATTATAATCAATAGTATATGGGGTCGTATAGCCCTATATAAAACATATAACCCATATAAAAACCCTTTGAATTTTTCATTGTGTTCAGTATCAAATTTGTTACACGCGTCGAATAGGTTTATATGTAGCGTACAAACATCTCACAGTTCCTTAAATTTCCTCGTTTTTAATGTATCAACCCTATACGAGCCTAGTGAGACTTTAGAAGATATTGATGTATAATGACAGGTATAGTATGAGGACCCTTAAAAAAAGTTTTCGATCCTTGCGACATAGCTATTAACTTATAACTTGTTAAACTAATCAAAAGTTTACAAGACATCATTATTTTCGTATTCCACTAAACACCCAATCCAACACATAATCTTATCACAAATATTTAATTATCAAAATAAATCTTATAATACATTTGAAGAAACTATATAAAAACCCACAATGAATCCCACTCTTTTGGTTGTACCCAATAATAAGAAAACAAAGTAAAATCAAACAAGTAAACACCCATCCAATTATATGCCACAACCCAACTTTACATATCCAAACCCACCTACCCGACCCGTTTCTTCATGATCCTCCATTTCATTTGCCACTCATCACCCCAACCAATAAATCTAACAAAAAAGAAAAGGCTAACTTACGCCGTAGCAGCGTAGCAAAACTGCATAAGCACCAAACCCTAAAGCTAACCTGCACCACCGCTTCATTCCGATCAAACACCTTCAGAGGCTAACTTACGCCGTATAAGCTTAGCATATCACGTTTTAATGCTTTATTCTTTGGTTTCTCTTATTTTTATTTACATTACTTACGATATTTTCGTTGAGTGGTATGTTTTAAGTTATTTTCTTCACAATTTCCTTTTTGTTACATAAAGTTTTTTACGTATGGGTTTATGTCATGTTTTTGTTTTCTAATTTTAAGTTTTGAGCATTATAAATGCCCCCTCCATGTCACGTAGGAGTCGACGTACGTATTTTAATCAAAGTTTTGATACAAGATTTACGATTTAACACCACCGCTGCAACACGAGGTTATCAAAACTAGTTTCATACAAAGCAAATAATGTAACCTACAAATTTCATCAGTACAATATGCTAACTTGCATTCTTAGTTTATCGATTCTTTTTACATCTTCCGTCCTAAATAATCTGATCCCGATTGTTGTTTTAATTCCTCTCAGTTTTAATTGACAGCCTTTATTTAGTATTGTTTACGCTTAGAGCATTATTTAGTTAAGACGCACTAACATTATCACTCTCACATTATAAATCAATAACTTCAAATTTCTACACAAGTCGTATAGTTCATTATACATTGTATGCGGGGTCATATAGCCCTATATAGAACGTATAATCCCTCTAACAGCCGAATTTTTTCCTCGTATTTAGTATCGAATTTTGTTACGTGGTGAATATCACTCGTTTTTAATGTCATCAACCCTATCGAGAGGACACTTAAAAAAAGTTTTCGATCCTTGTGGCCTAGCTATTAACTTGTAACTTATTAAACAAATCAAAAGTTTACCAAGACATCATTATTTTCAAATTCCAATAAACACACAATCCAACACATAATCTTATCACATAAATACAGTTTTAATTTAAATGCAAAAGTTTAAATTTTTGTTATTTGCATTCAAATGTTTCATAAAAATTATCATTTGAATTCATTTAACTATTTATAATTAACAATGTTAATTTTTTCCGTTAAATTTCTTATACTAGTGGTATTTTTGTTAAAACAATTACAAAATAAAAAATCAACTCTACGTAAGGAGTTTTATACGTCTAGTGTTGTTTGGTAATCACCATCGTGATTTGAATCCACCTATTACATAAAATATAATATAATAATAACCACCTAAAAATGATTCATTTCTAACTTTATAAAACATACACAACAAAAAAATATAAATAAACGATTACAAAATAAAACTTTTCACTTGGACTGGTTTATTTATATATTTTCTTGTGGAGTATATTTTATAAAGTTATAAATTAGTAATTTTTAGAAGGTTATGTTTATATTTTATTTTATCTAGTAGACAAACTTTAATCCCAATGGTAATTACCAAACATGACTAAACTTATAAACCCCTCGCGTAAATTGATTTTTTATTTGTAGTTGTTTCAAAAAAAATTGCCCCAACATAAGAAATTTAATGGAAAAAGTTAACGGTGTTGATTCGAATTAGTTAAGTGGATTCAAAAGACAATTTGTTAGAAATATTTGGATACAAATAAATATTTGGATACAAATAACAAAATTTAAATTTTTAGACTCAAATGATAATTTTTATGAAACCTCGTGATTAAAAACCGCGTTAAACTCAATATTTAATATCAAAATAAATCTTATAATACATTTGAAGAAACTATATAATAACCCACAATCAATCACACTTTTTTGGTTGTGCCCAATAATAATATATATAAATTAAAATATAAAATATAATATTATAATATGATAATGATGTGATGATAATGTTGAAAGAAAACAAAGTAAAATCAAACAAGTAAAACACCCATCCAATTATATGTCACAACCCCTTAACATATCCAAACCCACCTACCCGACCCGACCCATTTCTTCATGCTCCTCCATTTCATTTGCCACTCTTCACCCCAACCAATAAATCTAACAAAAAAGAAAAGGCTAACTTACGCCGTAGCAGCGTAGCATAACCGCAGAAGCACCAAACCTAACGCTAACCTGCACCACCGCTTCATTCCGATCAAACACCTTCAGAGGCTAACTTACGCCGTGTAAGCGTAGCATAAGCAGCAAACCCTAACGCTAACCTGCACCACCGGTGTTCATTCCGATCAAACACCATCAGATCCGATCAATCTTATCGGCTTTCACCACCGGATTCGCCTTCGCAATCGCATCTCTACCAATCCGCTTGAAATCGAACTCACAATCATGCTCCTCAGCGTACCTATGGCTTCCACAAAACGTATCCCCACACCTGCACTTGAATCCCACCACACCGACCTTCTTGTTGCAGATCAAGCACCGCCTCCGCCTCCTCTCCGCCGCGTCAACGGTCAACGCCGGAGATTCAGATCCACATGAATCAGAAGCAGAAGAAGAAGATAACAATAATAATGATGATGATGATGGAGTAGTTTGAGGATTGAACGTTGTAACGTTGTTTACGAGGTTTTCGACGGCAATTTTGGCCTCCGCGGTGGTGCGGTGGTGGCGGTAGCATTTGGAGCAGAGGTTGTTGGTGGCGGTGGTGCCGAAGAAGCCGCAGCCGGTGGCGCAGGGTGTAGGTTCCGACGGTGGGAAGCTGGTGGCTTCGGTGAGGTTGTTGGAGTCGGTGTTCATGGTGTAGGTGGTGGTTACTGTGTGGGAATTGAAGGTATAATAATAATAATAATATAATAATAATAATAATAATAATAATATTGTTGTTGTTTGGGAAAGAAAGTGTTGTTTGAAGGAAGGAGATGAAAAGGTTGTATAGGGGAAAACAAAGGGATAATGGGGAGTGTGAGTTTATATAAAGTGGGGTGTGCAGGTGTGGTGATATTTTCTTTTGGAACAAGTTATGTTAAAAAGGGAACATGTATTATTATAAAAAATATTGTTTTTTCTCTCGTATTTTCGATTATACTTTTCTCTAATTCATAATTATTTTTTAAAATATTAAAAAATTGTAAGAAGTTAAACAATATTTCTTTAAATTTACAGATAAATAATATCTTCTCTCTTATACACTCAACCACTAACAACTATTCTATAAAATATAAGAATTACGCTCACATAATTTTAAAGAACGGATTGTGAATGCTCTAAAAGAGTAAAATACTCTTTTGGTAAATTTGTGGATGATATGATGATTGTTTTTGTATGTTTTTTGAAAATTAAGGTTGTATGAAAATTTACTTTTCCGATTTTAACGAAAGTTTATAATTGTTTTATCTATATTGCTATATTATATATTTTAGAAGTACAAGATAGTAATTTTACACAAGTTGTAAGACGTCTAATATAATATTTTAAACATAGAGTACAAGTGACTTATGTAATAGTTTCATTTTTACCCATATTTAATAAACTGTTTTAACTAATACATTATTTAATACATATTATTAATACATAATTTAATAATATGATATTATTAACTAAATACATTTAATATTATATTATTTTTAATACTTGAAAATGATATTTAAATTTATTAAATACTATTTAAATAATTAAGTATATAACTAATATTTATAATAACTAATAGTTATATTTTTCTAGTGGTATTTTGGGTAGTCAATAACTTTAGTATTTATGACTAAATTTGTTAGTAAATGACATGTTATATAATATGTCTATAAAATATAATAATAATAGAAATATAATAATATTAATAGTAACGATTATTTTTATTAAAAGATTAACAACAACAATATTGTGTTAAAAATTAATAAACTGTTTTTGTCATGTTATTGTATCTGTAACTATCTAATAATAACATATCATTAATTATGATACAATGTTCTAAATTTTATGATATTTTTTATTCAAATACTTTTAACGTATTTGTTTTACTTGATATTCATGACTTATTAAATGTCATATATTCAATAATAGTATCATGACGATATAATAGCGAATCACTAAAACATGTGTAGATATCCATAAGAATCCAAGCGCTTATATCATTGAACTCACTAAAATCATAATAATCCCAAAAACTATCATTACGATATTCACATATACATTTAAAATCAAACAGCGGCGAAGCGTGGGTGTCCACTATACTACTATATAAAGCAAAAGCTTAGGATACAAATATAATTTTATAAAAAAAAAATAAGGCACGTAAACAACTTTTAAAGCATTTGATACAAGTGTTCAATGTATTCATTCTTATTTTACCCCTTATTAATAAACTTCTTGTAATTAATACATTATTTAATATTGTAAGATTATTTAATTCACTACATTAAATTTTATATAGTTTTTAATATTTTAAATTAACATATAAATTTATAAATAAGTAATACCTTATTTGAATACTTAACTAAATACTTTTATAATAATAATAATAATAATAATAATAATAATAATAATAAAACTCATAAATACGTATTAAGTATATAATTACTAAATACTTTTATAATAATGATGATAATAATAATCTATATCTATATCATCTATTATTTATTACTATCTATAAAACATCTCTTTAAGACAATATTGTAATTTTGTAATAATTTTAAGATAACATATAAAGGATTGCAAGCTTTAATCTTTAATCTTTAATATTATAAGAAATCTTTTTATTATACTCTCATTCTGCTTAAAAGAAATGCATCACATGGTTTTTTATTAACATATCTATATTTAATATCTAATGTTATGATAATCTTTTCATTGTTGCATCAAAGCAATTCAACACATACTATATATATGTGAATTTTCTTGACAATATTCGTTAAACTTTAATCACGTTCAACACTTATGTTTACTTAAAAGCTGAGTCATTCAACTATACTTGTTAATGCTAATTAGTTTTGTAACAATATGTTAGCTCTAACATATGATAATAATCATAAGCCGTATAAAAGATTTAAACCATAAAACAAAACAATTAATAAATTAAGTGAAATATAATAAATATAGACTTGTTAATTGTTCACTCCGACGCAACTTACGGGTTACCCACTAGTTATATATATATATATATATATATATATATATATATATATATATATATATAAATTAAGATATATACATTATTAATTATATTAACAAATAATCAGTATAATTTATAGTTTATAATTATTGGTATGGTCTCAGCTCTCAAGAATGTGTAATTGGGGCAAACTTCATTTGTTTCACAAAGAAAATAAAATCCACTCACGATAAGACCCTCGCCTTCAAAAACATTTTTATTATTGTCTTTCTGTATATGTTTAAACCATCTAAATCTTTCTTTCTTATTTTATTTAAAATACATGTCACCTGTAATTCCTTTTGAATAACTTCATTTCTTGTGTGGGTTATCCTTGTGTGACCACACACCTAACTTATCAACCACATTTTTGATAACTTCGTCTCTCATGATTGTACTTTTTAATGTCCTAAAAATCGGTTCCGTATAGCATAATCCCCCATACTGCTGCCCTGTAAATTCTTCTCTTTGATCTTGTTGGAATCTCTTAACGCACAATATTTGTGAGAGCTTTCTCCACCTACAGCAACTTTGTTGCATGTGATGACTACATGTATCTATGTCCCAGACACTCCGAACAAAACCGTTAACAAAAAAAAAAACAATTGTTTTTTTTTATTTTATAAGTACAACTCATGATCACTCATACCATTCATTTCTTCCTACTCAATCTCTAACCTTTTTGTTATAAGATATAATTGAATCCTAGTCATACTATTCAATCTATATATTTTGTTTATTATAAGATTTAAACATTTAATCATATAGGTAAAAAATATATATTCTATACACTTTTATCTATATGTCACAGACCATTTGTTAGTGTTAGAAATTTTATTACATATATGTACAACGCATAAATGTTTGTTAACAAGAATCTCATATGAACCTTTTTTTTTCTATTGACACGAAACATTATCACACCAATGTTTAATTGTTTTACAAGTTATATAAAATGTAGAACATTTTATAATAAATTATATGTCTATGTATTGTTACAATTTAACTTTGAGATGCTGGTTGAATGGTAGGACGTATCCTCTTGGGCACAGGACCGGGGTTCGCTACTTGTGGATCGATAATTATGCAAATATGGGGCAAACCCATTTGTTAGGGACTTTGTCTTTTAGAGAATAGGTATTGGATTCAAACCCGAAGATGATGTATTTTTAATTTGGAGTAATTTAAAAATACGAGTACGATAGATTTGTCGTTAAAAAAAGTATTGTTACAATTTAAAATGTCATTTCATCAAATCTCGTTAAAGTGTTAACCAAGTCATATTTTTCAACTTTCTTTTTCACAGTTACTTGTATTTTAGTCAATTTTATTTTATAACCTTAGTATACCAAGATTTTAATTGAGTGCCTTTTTATAAAACGAGATAGTATATCAACTTTTAGAAATAAAGATTTAGTCAAAGTATATTTACATAATATCACCGACAGTCATTCTGTTTTTCGGTGACACATCAACACCACATTACATCATTTTCTTCATTTTTCTCCTGTTTCTTTCCGTTTTATACAAATTCTTCCTTAATTTTCCCCAGTTTCTCCCAAATACCATTCACTCTCTCACGCACGTACTAAAATATGGCCTACTTGGCAAATATCCTCAACATTGGCATCATTGACCCGACCTGCGTTGCCAAGGTCGTCCACATCTGCGCTGCTTCTGCACTAAAACACAATGTTTTTTTATATAGAAGCTGACTAAACATGTTTTTGTGTGTTTCGGAATCTCGTTATTGTATATTCGTTTTGAGTTTCATTTGACTAATTCACCACTTCAACATTAAATTCTACCAAAAAGTAGGTTTGAATTTAAGTGTACCCAAATTCAAAAGGATAATGGAAGCATATACCAATATGGAACCAAAAAGTCTCATCTCAACCTTAATATCAAGACTTTACACTATCGTTTGGTATAAATTACATCAAATTTCTCCAACCATAAGATCTAACATTTGGTTCAGATCATGACTATACAGTTAATCTTTATTATATGTTATAAACTATCAACACGTATAAAATAGGCTAGGACATTTGAGTAAGATGTTTCTGTTCATATTCAACTTTGACGAAGCGATCACATGAAAATGACCTCGGGTATGCAAAACTTGATGTTCTTAATAGAAAGATTAGCTTAACATTACCTTTGTTAACTCATCTTAACAGAAAACTCCGTTAATCATGATTACATATTCTGTCAATTTTTATCTTTGGCCCATATCTTTACGAGAGAAAAGCCCATTAATGACATGATTATGACCTGCAGAAAATGCGTTAAAATCAAAATATGGAAGCTAGCCCGTTTGACTCAATTAGTCAAACTGTTTTTCTTCATTTGACTACATAAATGTATGAAATTTATCTTACTGATATTGCTGGAGGGATGCTCACAAGTGGATCTCTAAAGAATTTATTCGCTAATGCGAGAGCTAACAAGCTGCTCTGCATACCTGCATAACAATGTACGCGTTTTGTATCATACGAAAGAACAAGTTATGTAACGGATCATTCATGTCAAAAGGGTCATTTTTGTACATGTCGGGTTGGGTCAGGTTATCAAAAAACACTTGCACAAATTTCAAATATGATACAAATGCATATTATTTTTCTAGTAATAATGTTATCATTAGAGTAAACTTTATTAAGAGGTTTTATGCATTAAAGACACATTTTAAAAATCCCTTTCAGACCGTTTAGTTTTTAGGTTTAAGCTGCTTTTCTAGTTAACCCGTATGACCCGTTGGAGATAAAAAACATAACCCAAATTGACCCGTTTATAAGTAAAGAGGTTGAAATTGTCATTTCTGCATGGAAGTAATGTAGAACCTGTTTCGTAAGATAAGGTTCTTTGAAGAGGTTCAACATCAGGTTCATTGCGGAATACGATGCCTGTAAATGAGTGTCCTAGGATAAATCCTGACAGATGGAACGTGATCATGATCAATGCAATGGATATCCCAAAAGGGGATACAATTGACTTCATGTTTATTGCCAGTGGAGCTCCAATGCAGAAAAAGTTCACTACAAGTGCTATTGGAGGCAGAAACGGGCGAACGGCGCTAGAAACTCGAGGAAAAAACCTGTGGAATATGAATGCAATGAAACACTTATTAAGAACTTAGGCTTCAAAGAAGTGTGTAAAAGAGGTACATTTTGACTTTTCAAGTCAAACAATACTCCACTAAATTAGACAACTGATATTATCTCAGATTCACCAATTATTGTTCCCTTATTAGTTATTGGTTATGATGTAAGATAAAATCGATTAAAAGTTTCAAATAGGTTTCAGATTCGTATCATTTATCAAGTCAATTATTTGTGTCATTGACTTTAAAAGTCACAATTTTCTTACCGATTAAGAAGCAAGCTAGCAACAACAGGTGAAACTACAATTTGTAAAATATTGGAAACCATTCCATGTACATCAACAGGCAGCCTCTTTCCAAGAAGCAAAAGGGTCAACAATGGCGTGACAAAAACTGCAGAAGCAGTTGAGAGTGATGTCATAACGATGCTTAGAGGTGCCATTTTCGGGTCTGTTAGAAAAGTGGCGTAATTCGAGAGTGTAGCCCCGCTAACACAAGAAGTTAGCATTATCCCATCACCTGTAACAGATAATTCTTTAAATAAAGTTC
The DNA here is from genome assembly GCA_025506505.1 of Flaveria sonorensis. Lineage (NCBI taxonomy): Eukaryota > Viridiplantae > Streptophyta > Magnoliopsida > Asterales > Asteraceae > Flaveria > Flaveria sonorensis. The sequence goes on from CM046426.1 coordinate 5,093,349, forward strand.
CCATTTTTTTTCAAAAAACAAAAAAAGTTTAGAGAGAAAAGATCAGTATTCAGTACTTAAGGAAATTGGAAGCGCAAGTAGTGTCACTGAGAGTGATCCAAAAAGATAACCAAGAAAAGGTTTTAGAACATATTGACCAACATAACCAGCAAAGATTGGTGCTGGTCTCCTAAATGCTTCCACAAAATCTTCTTCCTTCAAGTTAAGTCCAACAGCAAACATCAAGAAACCTATGGCTGGAGCATAGTATCTGCAATATAACAATGGTTCATGCCATAACAACCTCAAAACACTATTCACATGACAAACCTCATATTAGCATTCTAAATGGGGGTGTTTGGATGTGATTTTTAAAAGTGACCGTCTATATGGTTAAAAGTGCACGACGCACTCGAGCCAAAAAGGGCATCTTTGGCTTCATGTCACCTAGGTGTATGGTGAAAAAAGCGCACCCCGATACAAGGAAAGCACAATTATTAAAAATGAGTAAAATATAATAGGCATACAAAACTAATAGTACTTCCCAAATGAAATGAAAAGAAAAACTCAATAGATAGTAGCAATTAGTATCATCCAACTTATAATTAGCAATTAAAATCATTCAATAACATCAACTAATATCAATTAACATCATCCAACTAAAAAATCAAATATAACTAATTGAATTATGAATGCTTCACTAATTTACCCAATTAAACACTAATGATGTAAATAAAGCCTAAAAAGAAAAGCCAAAAATAAAAAATATAAATTAAACACTAATAATGTAAATAAAGCCTACAAAAAAAGACAAAAAAGCCAAAAGAAATGAAGAAAATAAAACTAGACAAATATAAACAAAGTTCGGACAAAACCTAAAAAATAATCCAAAAACTAAAGCTAGGATGAAAGAAGAAACAAAAGCCAAGTGCGAACAAGTATGGAGAAGGGGATATTGGACTTTTAATTTAACTTTTACTGTTAAACTACCGATCCAAATTACTTCTTTTTTTTATTTAGTTATAAAATTAGCTTTATGCCTTTATTGTCAGAATCAGTACAGCCTAAATCTAAATAAACAAACAAATTATAACCATAAGCTCTATATTTTTCGTTTCAAATAACATAACTCAACCAAAATGTTTGTTATTAATGGTATCAAAGTGTTTAATAAAGTGTCCCTTTTATAACGTCGATGTTTCAAGCCTCATGATGGATAATAAAGTGTCCCTTTTATAACGGCGATAATTCAAATCTCATGAATTCATGATGGATAAACGGCGTAAAAATCTGTTCATGAATCAATAACCTGCTTGTAAACCATGTGAACGAAGATGGATGAACGAAAGCCAAAATCGTACTAACAAGAACCACTTGAGGCAATATCGAATTCGCATTCTGCAAAACCTCAAGAACAGATGTCGTCTTCCTCACACCAATCTGATACAACAAAACCAAATCACTCATTACTGTAAGCTCAATCATCTCAAATCAAAATTAACATCACGTAAGTACGTAACCCTAGCTTTCGTGCTCATACTACGATTACCTGCAACGATTTCCCGGCAACCTCCGGAATCGCATCGGAATCAAACGGATTCGCTGTTCTACTCGAAACACATCTTCCGATCACCGATCGTGACCTCAAATCTGTAATCAAACACATTGCTCATCGATTATTGGTGAAAATGTATGAAATCAGATCTAAAATGCAACTAGATCTGAGAAAATTGTACCGGAGATTGATCGGAGACGAAGCGGTAACCCTAAGCAATCGATTCCTGCAAAATTAAGCAAAAAGTAAGATATCAATTGAATGATTGTGTATACGAATTGAATATGTAGTTATGTACCTGTGGAGATTGATGAGCATTTTGGCGGGAAAGGTGGATAAAGTTGATTTTGGTGATGAAGATGAAGAAGATTAGTGTAGATGCTCATTGTTTTGAATGTTTTGTGACGGTTTTTGATTTGGTCACTAGTGTTTGAAGTATGAATAAACTAAACGCCGGCAGATGGATTATATCAATAGATAAATAATGATAATGTAGATGTCCATAGTTGACACTTATTAGTCAAACCTTTGATTCGTTTTCTTTTGTTGTAATTTGTGTTCCATATTTGAATAAACTTATATGCCGCCTCATGATTAAATGTAGGTATTTTTTTTCCCGAAAGATAAATTTACGATCATGTTTCGTAGGATATGTGTTATTTTAATCGGACATATTTATTCGTTTTCCAAACAGGATTGCACTCTCAACCCATCACAAGAGGACACCCAAAACTAGAAAAATCTTTTAGGACAACCTTAAACATTTTTGTTTAAAGTAAGACTTGAACTCAATACTTTTTTATATTTATATGTTTTGAATGACTTATTTTAATCATATGGGCTAAAGATCATTTGTTGTAGGCATATCTTGTACAATAATTAATAAGTTGTATTTTGATTGTATTATTTTTATGATTAAAGTTATAAATATATTTGCATGTAACTTGAACATATTTATAAAGATGTTATTTGCGTAATTATCAGGAAAAGTAGTTGTATAAACGAGTGATGGACATGACTCAAGATTGGTTTAATAAAAATTTGACGCGAGTCAAGTTAATATGAGTTTACAATTTTACATACAAGCTTCGTATATTGTATACATAATATATAATTAAATGGGTGCAGTTGAAAGTTTTAGGGGTGTCAATCCTAGATCATAACGGTGTGACCCATTGTATCCTAGATTATTTTTGCTTTTGGAAAGTCTTAATGTATTCATGTCATACTTAACTTAAATATATTTTACATGTTTTAAATGAGGCTTGAACCTATCATCTCAAGAATGAGAAACATACTTCTTCATCATTAGACAATGCTAGTGGTTATGCATCCTGAATAATTTAGGTGTTACTGTTAAAAACACATATATATATAATTAAATAAATATATTGTTATGTATAGTTATGATATAAAAAAGTAAATAATATAGATTATGTTATATGATTTTTATATGAAATTAAATAAAAAGTAAGTATGAAACAAATTGATCTTGAACTTATGGAATTACTCTTTAATCAAACATAACCTTTATAAATTAGGTTGGAAATAAGTTGAACTCAAGTTTGAGCTCTATAAATTTAAACAAGTTAAAATCGAGTTTATTTAATCACTATATTGGTTAACAAAGAAAAATCATAGGATGTATATGTGATCTATTTGTACATAAAAGAAATGGATATACTATGAAGTTTAGATTAAAGTTTTCTTTTGTCAATATTATCTATAACTTATTGTTCATTTTGTTTTGTTAAACACTATGTCAAATGTTTGGTTATTGTCTTTGTAAATTCTTACTAGTTTTAGTCATTATTTAGAAACCAAAATCAATTTGGAAACAAGTATTCTGTTGTTTTGTATTTCTTTTCCGTTTCATTTGTTTTGGAATTTCCGGTATGTTGTTTTTGGTTGTTCAACATTTGTATGCTGATGTGCTAGTGCTCACCATGTTGTCTAGTTGAGTTAGAAATAGAAAAAGGTCATGGTTTAGTTTTTTAATTAATAAGTAAAAGTTAATGATTGACTTACGATTATAAATCTTTCAATTAATAAACTTTTAATATTTAAAAGTTATAAGTATCTAATAACATCTTAATTTCAAAATATTATTTATTAGAAAAATAATAAATCCTACTAAAAATTTGTCTACAAATTTTTGTATTGTTATTTGACATAAATTCATAAAATCCGTATAAATGTTAAGTTTATACATCATTCTAATCATATCCGTAGAAAGCTATAAAATCTTACTATTAGAGTTGCATATTTGGGTATTGGGCCGTACCCCGAACTGGGTAGGAACCGGGTATGGATCCAACGGGTACAAGTAGAATTGGGTCGACACAGGGGAGTTGAACTATACCCGCCGGAACCAGGTATGGGTAGAGTTGGGTTTGAAATCAAATACAAATCGGGTATGCTTTTTTATTTTTTATTATATATATAAATATATATAACATTAATAAACATAAATCGGGTCCAAATCCATTTTATTACCAGGTCGGATACTGTCTTCGGAATAAAATGAGAAACCGGGTTTTACCTGGCGGGTTAAAATGGGTTGGAACCGGACACACCTTTGACTAAGTACTATCTAGAACCAGACAGGTCGGGTACACCAAGTCGAGTCTTAAAAAACTTATAAATAACATTAAACTACTTAAAAAATATGATAACGCCTATATTATTATGATGTGATAATATCTATGTAAGTTGTAAGTGTAACAAAAATCTTTAAAATTTATATTTATTATTATCTAATATTAAACATGACCTACTCAAGTTGTAATGAGTGCAACTTTATCCATATAGTCACAGTGACCTTCTTCTACCTTTGATCAAACAAGATCTTTGTTTGTTAGTAGGATATTGGTCCCTCCTTAATCTTCTTTTTTATCATCATTAAAGAAAATGAGATCAACATGTGAAATGAGTTGCCCAATGGAGAGGATTTGAATAATTGAACATAGGTTCTTGAGCCTTTCTACCCTCTTTCTACCCTCTCTAATTGGGCTGCTTCATCCCAAATATGGGCTTATTTCTTCGGAAGGCATTAAGAATAACTTTTGTCAAATTTCCTAGGGAGAACTTGTAGAAATAGATCTCATGGTCTGGTCAGATTGTATGTTTAGCTTTTAGGATTGAAAATTTGTAAAGTTAATCCAAAATTTTATGAGAAGTTGCACAAATAGTCCCTATCGTTTAGTGGCTATTAGTTAGTCCAAAACTTACAAGTTCTTGTTCGTGTTCGTTCATTAAGAAAATTGGGTTGTTCATGAACTGTTCACGAACATTTTATGAGACGTTACACAAATAGTCCCTATCGTTTGCACAAATAGTTCTCGTTCAAGTTCATTCATTAAGAAATTGAACTCTTTACGAACACTTATCGAACATAATAAACACAAACAAAGACAAATGAACACAACACAAATGTCCATGAACATAAACGAACACAAACGAAAATTTGTCAAGTTTTAACACAAAGTTAACATAATTATCAGAATATACTTAGACATAATTATAACTAACACAACAGTAGCTAGGGAACTAGCTTTGTGGATTTGGTCCTCAAAAGTGTTTTCACTGCTCCAAATACAGTTATTTGCAACCGTAAAAACGAACGTAAATTTGTCGCTAAAAATTAAAAACCAATTTGGGAATCATTTGGATTGCAAGAACTCTTTCGCCGATACATTTTTCGATCATATTCAACTACTGAATTAATTTTATAGTCATTTTATTATTATTTTTTATTTTTACTTTTATCGGTAACACTCAGTCCTGTAGTAGTGTTTGTGTGACTAAAAGTTGGTTACATGGTCGGCGAACTTACCATGATAACAGATACCGATAAGATTTATGTAGTTATAAGAAAATAAAAGATGTTTGTCACAAAGTTGTGGACATGAAAATCGGCTGATGAATCTTTGTACAAGACAAAGATTATCATGTTGTGATCACTTTTCTTTATTTTTATTATTATTTATTTATTGTTTTTGGCATATTGAATTTAATGATAATTATGAAATATATAGGTAAGACCTCCACATATTTGAACAAGTCAAAATGGTGTCAAATACACATTGTGTCACCTTCAATTTCATTGCAAACATCGAACAATCACTGGAGTTGTTGTTTTTAACTAATTTACATTAATATCTGAAACAATAAAAGTTACTAAACTGAAAAACCTAAAATAATTACATCAATACAACACTAGAATGTTACTCACCACCACACAATATAAGATGTCACCTTGTAATGTAATCTAGTTCCACATCCTCCTCTTCTTATGGGCACCAATAAACGGCATCGTTGGAGATGGTCTTAAAAAACATAACATAATACGTGTTTTCTATAAAAATAATTAAAAGTCAATTATGTAAGTACTTCGATTTCTACACATGAATTATTTTTTTCAAATTAAGCATGCCGTCCATAGCCGCTTCAAAAGTTTGTGAAGAACAATGTGTTTTGTGTTTTTGTGAAACAAGATACTATAAATAGAGATTTAGACTTGCTTCACTTGCAAAAACATAGTAAACAATCTACAATGGTGACTAACAAGTTAATTGTCGTTGTATACATCAGTTTGCTAGCAACTCTTGCTATTTCTGTTTCAGCTACAGAGTTCATAGTTGGAGACGATTATGGCTGGACTCTCAACTTCGATTACCAAGCTTGGGCCAAAGGGAAGGAGTTCTTCGTTGGAGACAAACTTGGTATGTGAATTATCTATCTCCAAATAGTGATGGTGGTATCTTTTAACCATGAGAACTCAGTTGCTAACCAATGAGACCAGTAAAACACAGTTTGTATAAACAGACGTCCTTTAATGATGTTAAAGGCAGAAAACATGTGGCTACTGGTAGAGGAACTTAAATGCTTACAACTACGTCATCCTCTTGAATATTCAGATTGGTGATTTATTAACAACCTATTTACAACAAGATCATTCTACACAAATTTGATGTGTATATAAAACACGTTTTTGAAAAAAAAAAATGATGTTTTGGGTAGTTTGGTCATGTGAGCCAAAGTGGTGCATTTTTTCAACCGTTTGGAGGCGTTGTAACTCTACCCATAGTTGACTCATTTTGATACCGTTGGTCTCATTCTTTCATATACAAATTAGTCTATCATTTTATTTGTCCCTCATTATTATGAACAAATAATGTTTTTGTTTGCAGTTTTCAAGTACCCAATCGGAAAGCACAACGTATTCAAAGTCGACGGAAATGGTTTTCAACAGTGTGTTGTGCCTGCTGTTAACGAGTCTTTGGCCACTGGATATGATGTGATAACACTTGCTACCCCCGGAAGGAAATGGTATATTTGTGGTGTCGGAAAACATTGCAAGACAGGTGGAATGAAGTTAGTTATTGATGTTCTTTCTCAGCCATCGGCACCCGCGCCTACACCGGCCGCCCCAATAATTCCTGTACCTGCTAAAAAGGTGTTCATCGTTGGGGATGATCATGGTTGGACTTTGAACTTCAATTACCAAGCATGGGCTATGGGCAAAGAGTTCTTTGTTGGAGACACACTTGGTATGTTAAACCATCATTAGTTTTAAACTTAAAGTAACATTTTCATTAAAAAAACCTAAATTTTTATATAAAAAGCTCCAATAAATTTTGATGGCCAAAGGGTCAAAAGACCCTCTTGACTGTACTTTAGTTCTGCTATTGTATATAGCATAGAGTCATGAATTTTAGTTTATAAATTTCACAATCAATTCATCAATTTTCTCTGTTAGTTTAAAATTTTTATCCCAGCTACTTTGTTTCTAACTATTTATCTTGATGTAGTTTTTAAATACCCAAAGGGGTCTCATAACGTATACAAAGTCAATGGAAAGGACTTCCAACAATGTACCATTCCATTTTTTGGTGTACCTCTATCTAGCGGTTATGATGTGGTGACCTTGACGACCCCAGGAAGGAAATGGTACATTTGTGGTGTTGGAAAGCATTGTAAAACGGGTGGCATGAAGCTTGTTATCGACGTGCTTCCTCAATCGACATATCCACCTTCCCCGAGCCCATGGAGTTCATACAAAGGAGCTAGACGTTTGGGGAACACACGGGTTCTCGGACTTGTGGCTTGAAAGGCTTATGGGACCGTTTGTTTCTTGGTTATATTTTCATACCAGCCTACACACGTGTTGGAAAAATTTACATTTCATGAAAATAATAAAAAGTTAATTATACACGATAATATAAGACATCAATGTAAAAAAAACATAACAGTTAATAAAATATATGCTTACAATAAAGTTACGTGAAAAACTTTAATACATTGGAAGAAAAATTAAATTTTTACAAATCTCTAAAAACCTCCTTATAAACAACATTTGAGGTTTTATTTGAAGTTTCACCGTTCTCGTCTAATATAACCATCTTTAATCCATCTCTTCTCGTAACTCGTGTCAATGCGACGTAAAGCTGTCCGTGTGTGAAAACTGATTGTTTTAAAAACAAACCAACTCTTGATAAAGATTGACCCTGGCTCTTATTTATTGTCATGACAAAACACACAGTTAGAGGGAATTGTCTTCTTTAAAACTTAAACGGTAGCCTCTAGTCAGTTGGTATCAATGAAACACACAAGAGTCATAATAGAAACCTTCACCTAAGATGATCACCGAAAGTTTAGCCGGACATGGCTTGGTGAATCATCATACTAATAAAATCAATGTTCATAAGCATCAAAGTACAAACCAAATTGTTTTGAAATGTTCCCAATCACTATCCACAGCCAGAAATCGCCCACCAACTGCAGAGAAACGTCTCCAATGATGAATGACATGAAAAGACACATGAAAACGGTTTTAATTGGGCGGTTACGCTTTTCCTCGCTGGCTCTACCGTAATTTACGGTACCTACCGTAAATTACGGTAGACTTCAAAGTGCTACGCTGGGAAGAGACTGTCTTACGGTGGAATTCTAGGGTTTTCAAGGGCTACCGTAAATTACGGTAGCCACCGTAATTTACGGTGTACCCCTGACTTCTCTCGTTTGTTCCTTCCTTCCATCCTCGTGTGACCCGTTCTACTCCCTTCCATCCGAAGCAGCGTTTACTCCACATTTTAAGCTCCAAACACACCTGAAACATGAGCAACTGTAGTCATCTAATTCAAGACAATTACACGATCAAATGAGGGATAAACTTGTCTTTTAACACTATTAAAGGTTGTCCTATGGATCACCTGTCAATATACATAATCAATCAACTCTAAAACGGGATCAACTGAATTTTTTATGAGAAGATCATCCGGTATGTCAATAACTGCTTCACCATCATTCTTACCACCAACGGTACCTTCACCTATGCTCAAGAGCCATTGTGTAAATATTCTGGTTTGCTCTATATTAAATGAATCATTACTGGAAGTCAACCTTAGGTTTTTTGTCAATCTGAGCACCTTGCAATTTTTTCAAATGTAAGAAGAACTCAAAGAAGCATCAACAATTTGTTGCCTACTACCACTTGGGACAACCGGTAGAATTTGTCTAAAATCACCTCCAAAAACAATTACCTTCCCATCGAATGGTAAAGTGGACGCCGATCCTGATTCAGAAGTAAATATGTCTTTTAAGGATCTATCAAGAGCTTCAAAAGCGTATTTATATACCATTGGTGCTTCATCCCAAATAATCATTAAAGTTTGTTTAAGTAGGCGTGCAAGATCGCTGTCTGGTTTAATGTGACAAAAAGAATCCTCAACTATGTTTAAAGGAATATGAAATCTAGAATGTGTCGTCCTACCACCTGATAGCAAAAGAGATGCAATTCCGCTTGAAGCAACGTTTAGTACACTCTTTCCTTCTGATCTCACAGATGCTGATAAAGTTTTTCACATATATGTTTTTTCTGTTCCACCGTAACCATAAACAAAAAAACACTCCACCTTTATTCCTTAAAACTGCAGTCATTATTTTTTCATAAATATGCCTTTGTTTATCAGTCAAGGAAGTGTAAAGGTTATGAAATTCATCTTGCAATACGTCTTTGTTATATGCTAGTTCTTCATTAAGTAACAAATTGTTTGCAAAAGATATAAGATTATCATTGGGATAAGGCATGGTGGAGAACCTTCGTAGACTTGAATTATTACGAAGCAAAAACTTTTCAATCTCATACAATGTAAGGTTTTTAATCTGTTTGTCTGAAAGCACCAAACCTGAAAATAGACATATAAAACATAAAGTTGTATGAGATAATAATTAGTAACTTGACGTAAATTATCTAATTTAAAAAATTGTTAATTTATTATACCTGGATGCTTTAAGATAATACGTTGGTTGTAAAGTATTCCAACAGATAAGTAACTCCATGTTCTTTCCCAAACAAAATCAGACCTAGAAAGGTTATCAGACGTTAACATCGTAGCAAATAAACTTCGTAAAAACTAACCTTTCCCTGAAATGCTAGCTTCCTCGATTGCTTCAATGTACTCATTATCATCATCCAAAAGTCCCCTTGAAAAATATGCATCTCTAAACGTAGGACACACAAAACCATTAAAAGATCTAATATCCTCAAAAGAAGTTGGTCCTTTCACCTTATTCAACAAAATTCTCAAATAATATGCTTCACCAAGAGATGCAGATACCAAATGTATTCTACCATTTGAAAAACCTACCTTTCTGGGTACCCAAGTACGTTTGCCGGCTTTCCATACAAACTTTGTAGGAAATTCAACATAATTGAGTTTACGTGCCTGTGGGTAAATTTTATTGCATTTCATCCACTCGGTAAACATCGAAGTAGACATAGATTGTTTTTCTAGAACATTGTCTATATGATCATCTGCATCGTATATAACTTGTTGTTGACCTGGCAGATGAAAGGGAAGCCTAATAACGGAAGGAGTCCTATAATGAACATCATATCCATAAATACGCCAAGATGCTTCACAAGCAGATATGTACCTACGGTCATAATACTCTTTAATCTCGTCAACTGTTCCATTTTGTTCATTAGTTGGAACAAAACAAAGAGTTGCTCTATCATTACTTTTGTTTATATACTTAAGCAAATACTTGATCGAACCAGCTTGATTACACCATTCCACGTTTATATGCGCCTGATATCTTTTGAGAAGTTCTTTGTTGTACGGAACCACGTTTCGGTTATCCAACTTTACACCTGATTTTTCTACAAATAAACCAGAATTTTGTCTCTTATACATCGGAAAACCATCAGAGTCAATACACGTTTCTTGACGAAACTTTTTTGGGAAGTTTTTTGAGCATCTTCCGTCGATCATGCACGGACACTTAATATTGTGAACACCACAAGGACCATGTATCATGAACTCACTTACAAGAGAATATAGTTCTGGATCTTTATTCTTGTCTGGTATTTCAGCGGATATAAACGGATCAATATGTTCAATAGTCGGTAATTTGTGCTCGGCGTGCATAAATAGAAATACATGAGCATGAGGCAAGCCACATTTTTTAAACTCCATAGTGTATACCACTAAAATATTTTGAAAAAAAATAAATAAGGAGTGTATGTTGTACAAATTTACTTAGAAAATACAAAAAGGATAATATATTAAAAACTTATACAATATAAATAAATATGTATATATAATAATTGATATTAAAAAGTGTTTGCCATACCTGCCTCAACCTTGCCGAGAATTGACTTGTCTTTTAGGTCTTTAATCATCGAATAAAGTTTAATCTTTAAAATTCTACATAAGATATCAGGACGGTCTTCCGCTTTAAGCGTTGTGTCTTTTAAAAATCTTTTAACCTCCGGCCATTTGGGGTTGCATGTGATTGTTATAAAAAAATCTGGATATCCATACCACCGACATAGCGACATGGCATCAAGATAATTTTGTAACATGTAACATGCACCACCGGTAAAAGAGGAAGGTAATATAACACGTTGACCGACAGTTGATACGTCAACGGTTCCCTTTTTTTTTAGCTGCATGTAATTTCTCATAAGACTCGCTTCTTAACGTCTTTTGTTGATTGTGTATAAAAAGTAGTCTTTCACTTTCAATCATAGTATACGCATCGACCAAAAATTGTTGAAAAAGCCTTCTACCGTTAAGAATCAAAGACAAACCACCAATTCTGTCTTGGATTCGGTAACTAAAAAATTGCCTCATCGAAATAGTGGATCTTTTGGAATTGTTAGACTCTGATATAATTGTATGCGGTATGCCTAACCTGTAACCATCCTCACCATAAGGAAAAAGCAACGGATACTGAAGCGCTAGGTATGAAGGATGGAGCTCACTAATACACTGTAAATTTCCAGCTTTGGTCTTTACAATAATGTTCGTGCTTTCAAATGAATTATCAAGGTCACCGACTATTAAAGCAGCAACTTCTGAGGCAGTTGGCAAGTTACAAGTTCTTCCATCTTCGTTCCTTTTTGCAATTAGACGCAACCGTAGATTTGCGGTGGGATTTTTTTGAAAACAGTCTCTAACCATTCTATAACATTTAACCAGTTGATTATTTGAATCTAACATGTCCTTTAATTCTTCTATGATCTAACGATCCATTATGTCCGATGATGTTGATTCATCGTTGGATTGCCTAATCCAAGCATGTAAATTGTTAGTTGAAAAACTAAGTATAATTATGAAATGTAAAAAATTTCTCTATTTAAACTACAAGAGGTTGCAGGACATACCCAAATGTGCCTTGTCTGTTTGCAACTTCATTGTCAGTGTCATATATATATAATTGAGAGAATTTAGGAGTGGATCCGTCTGAAGGTAGAAGACTTCCAATAGTGTGGTAATTTTCCCCGCTTAGTCGGAAAACAAATGGAGCATTACCTCTATTAATGGACGTGTCAACCTTTCCACCCATTGATGTGAAAGAAAACAATGAATTGTAACGTCGTATATTTTTCAAAAAATGTCTTCCTTTAGAAACAACGCCACTGTAAAGAGTTTTATAATTAGTTGGAGGATATTTTAAAATTGGAAGCTTAACTTTTCCGTAATAACAACAAAGAGAGTAGCTTCCTCTGGCATTGCTTAATCCACTTTTTAAGGTTTCATCCTTCCAAAGTTTTGCATGACATTTTTTACATGTGTGATTTTGATCTCCATGATTCACATAATCTGTTAAGGATAATATATTATAAGAATAAGATGTTGTATATGTTAATTAAATATTATATAAAGATTATGAATTGTAAAATTGTAAAATGTGATAATACCTTTTGATCGACCAATGTAGTCATCATGTACCGTATTACGGAGATTGTTGAGATCCTCGTCTGAAAACCGTAGAATTGGAACATCCATTAAATTAATGTTTCTCCTAGTGTTCTTGCGATTTGAATAATCTGTATTGCTGGATATATTTTGTGGAGTGTTACAAATTCTAGAAGAGGTCGATGAATAAGGTCGACTACCATAATCGTAGATAGGTTTACCTTTAATAAATCAAATGATGAGAAAGCAGATGTTATTTAAAAGATATAAATAGAAAGACATAGAGAATGAAATTTCAAATGCATTAACTTTGCATTAATAAATTTAAATAATTTACATAAAATTGTATATAATGTATTACCCTAGATAGCCGGAGATATATTCATGGATTTTAATATTGTTGAGGAGGAAACATTTGTTGCCGTGGATGTGATGTTAGATCTTTTTGTGAGTAAGTGATCTTTTCTCAGTTGACGTCTCAATTTGGAATTTTCAGAACCTATAAATTAAGAGTAAAAGATAGTCATTCAAGTGCTTTAAAATTTATAAAGTAATCGCTATAAGACATGGGTAGAATATACAAACCATTTGTTATAGTTGACAATGGGCTTGTAACATTTGTCAGAAGATGAGGAGAATAAAGTGCTGCTCCATCGTATGTTAAGGGTGTTTTATTCGGATTTACGTTTTCTTTATTGACACCATCATTTCTCTAGATCGTACACGTACTTATTCGTAGCTTCTTTAAAGCGTCATTGCCTAAATACAACGTGTAAATTATTCAAGTATATAAAAATGTTTTAGTTATGAAGAAATTAAAAAAATGACTATATTACCTTTTTCATTAATGTTTAATCTCTTGTTATGCATAATTTCTTTCCGGATGCGTCGGTTTTCTGTTCATTACGTAAAAATGTTTAAGGTAACATTATATATTTAAATGTAAATTAAAATATATGTAGTTTACCCTTTGTAATATCAAAAAGCGGCCTTCTATTCTGCATATTTGAATAAGATGAGTTCCAACGTTGTAGTTGAGTTGACTGACATGGAGTAGACATTATATTTTCACGTGATTGAGATTGTGAAGTTGAACATACGTTTAAGTTGTAGGTAATGCTTGAAGTGCCTTAAAAACATATAAATATAGTTTATTGTATAATAATAATAAAATAATAGTATAGAGCAATAAAGTTCAAATTATACATTAAGTTTGCGGTAATAAATTTATGGAAATTCAATAGTAAGTAATTTGTTTTATGATGGTTGTGTAATTAACCTTCATTATATGAGATTTGATGAAATGATTTGTTTTTCCTCCCATCCATATAAAGTTTCCTTTTATGTCTCATAAACTTTGTAATAGAATGTGTCAGTTTTGAATCTAAAACATTAAAACCACAACTTTAAAATCAAAAGAAACGTAAAGTTAGGCGGCGTTGAAATTAGCAAAAAGGAAAGTATTCATTATGAATTTATTGAATAAGAAATACGTCTTAGTAATCATCAATCAAAACATTATCCAGAGACTACATTAAAAGGATTGTTAATTATATTGCATAACACAAATAACCACTTAAATTAATAATCCAAACTTAGAACAATGTTTTGATGGAACGCATATTTTTAAAATAATTTAAAAAACCATAACGAAAAAAGATGAAACAAAATGTCTAATAGTAATGAAGCTAAAATCACAACCAATAATATATTATGAAAAATGTTATTTTTCAATTTTGGGAATGAGAAGTGTTGTCTTGCCATCACGACGCTGTTTGATACTTGATAAATCTCCGCAATCTTCAACGTGATACGTGTCAAGCAACTTTCGCTTTAAATCTAAGTTTGATGATTGGCCTTTACGATTCTCATCTGTTTGAACTTTTGACTTTCCATCATAATGAGTAGGCAGTGGGGTCACATTATCATCAGTTATTTCAATGACATCCTATAAAAAATTAATAAAGGAAATGGTAAGTCTTAAAAAAAACTAATAAAGCACTTAAACTGTGACGTTATAGAAATTTTAAATTTGTAAGAGAATCACCAAAATTAAAATCTAAAGGTAAGTTAATAAATCGAACAAAATAAATGTATAAAAGTAAGATATAAGAAACAATCTTTTAAAAATGATGTAAATTTCACATGAAAAGCAATACGAAATGTGTTCATTTAAAACAATATTCAATTAAAATAATTATCAGGTAAAAATCGAAGTTACAATAATTGAATATATGTAGAGGACAACTTACCCTTAAAGTAGAGGTTTTCTGTGACATCATCTCCGAAAATGTGTTGGTGATTGAATCTGATTTTTCAATCTGTTTTGTATTATGCAAGTTTAAACATTTATGTTTATAATAGTACATTTCTAATAAATGTATTCAATATAATAAAATCATATCTAAATATTAACTCTAATATATTGGCTTTCTTTTGAAGCTCAATAATCACATTCGCGTCTTCAGTTAATTTGTTGACCCAAAAAAATAATGATTATGCTCAACATTAAATTTTGTAATATCGATCTTAAAAGCAAACTTTCTATCCAACAATACCGAAAACTCATTGGGGTATAATCCTTCACAATCACCCTTTAAAAAAATTATAATGTTACCATGAATTTATTAACCTTCATACTAAAATAAATGAACTAAAATATTAAGGGAATATACCAGAAAAAGAAGAAATTCGTACATTCAAAAATTTCTCGATCAAAAATGTTGAACTTGTTTTTTGAAGTTTGCATGCCTCACGATCAAACAACGTCAACGAAAAATTACCGGTGCAATCTTGAACCGTTAATGGGATTCTAAGCCTGGGTAGAAAATATTAATGATGGTTAAAAAATTTATGTTTTACATGTCTTATATTAATGTATATTAGCTCTCAGTATATACCTTTGTATAACTTCAATCAACTTTCCTTTACAATTATTAGTGTCGCAGAAATAGACGGGTTCTTTATCACCTTCATTTTGAATTGATGTCTCATCTTCCTCAGTTTTTTTTTAAACCTTCCTGTTACATGTTTTACATGCCTCATAAAATCAAGGGATGTTAACGGGTATCAGCTTAACCGTGCCTACAATTACAAGTTGTTTAACCTATAACAAATAGATACGAATAATAGTTTAGAATTTGAGAATAACATAATTAATGAATAACATAACAAAAAATATATTACGACTTCATTTACACTTACCTCTGCAATATTGTTAAACTCTGTTTTAGTAACTAACTCATCATATAGAGATAAGAACAGTCCCGAAAGCATGGAGGTTTCAGTTGACAGTGAGGAAGCTGCTGAGTTCTGTAGCAAGCTGTTAAAGTTTTTAAAAAATATTATTAGAGTGATCCAAAAGACGTAGATATGTAAACAAAATTTAGATAATAAGTAGATCTTTAATAATAAATACAAACCTGTTTCTAAAAGATATGATTTCATCAATATTAGAATCGATAAACAGCTTTGACACGCTGAATGAATTGTTCACATATCCAAAACGACCATAATACTTCAAAGTATCAAACTGAAGAATGACAACAGTTACGAAACTGCCTTCCTTATTTTCAAAATGTTGTAGGATATCAGAGGCGTATGAGTCCCATAGTGAAAGATGAATTTTTCTCATCCTGTTACAAAGAAATTTGACATAAAAAAATAAGTAATACAAGGTAATTAAATTTTATAAATTTGAGAATAGGCGTATTTAAAAAAAGAAGAAGCAAACTGTAGATCTTGAATTGTGATGTTAATTTTCATGCTCTGTTTCCCCTTCTTAGTTGTATAACTTTTAAGTTCTCCAACCTCAGCCACAAAACCGATGACATCTACATCACATTGTACAAAAATTAGTTAGGAAAACTTATAAAACAAAATTTTATTTTTTAATAAAATATAGGATAGAATGTAAACATTTTTACCTAGTGGTTGTTCGTCCGGCAAGGTCTTTTCAACAATTGGCTCAAATGATGTAAAAGAGAAACCGTATTCCGAGCCAAAGAAGTCATGGCAGATTTTCACTTCAGTGTCCGGCTGGATTCCAATCTTATTTTTATTTTCAACATAACGGTACTTGGTTTCATTTAGAGCAATTCCATGTTTGCGAATTAAATAACAACCTGATTTTATATTATTAAATTATTAAAATTGGGAAAGAACTAAACATAAATGTTAGTAAACATAAAATTATAAAATTGCAAGAGAAGTAAACATAACTTATAAAATAGTGAATCTACTACATGTAATTTATTATATAAAAAATAATATACGGCTTTTATATTTCGATTATAAACATTCATAAATTGTAACAAAAAATAACTAACCTAATTCTGCCAGCATTTTTTCGAACTTAGGGAACCACTTCTTCAAAACGTTACCCTGCATTGTTGTACCCTTAAATGAAAGAAGAACAAATATTTATATATAAATATGGACTGCAAGTAAATGTATATTTTGATATATTTCTATGAACAAAGTATAAAAATTATAACTTGATCTAACTCCTCATCCACAAGTATAAACTCAATAGAGTACTGATCTGATGGGTTATTATACTTTGGCCTTTTCCAAAGACGAATTATGCACACCTTGATGGTGTAATCACGTCGTGCTATATCCAGATCCTTCAAGAATGTAACCTCGGACGCCGAAAATGACCTGCATATTAAGAAAAATGTAAATGTATGAAGCATGATAAGTGTGAAAGGATAAAAAAAGTATTGAATATTAACATTACCGGGAAGTTTGAACAATGTTTGATGCCATAATATTAGTTTTGATGGTGAGAAATTGTATTGTGTATTGGAAAGAAATGGTTATCAATGGTATAGAATTTGAGGATGTAATGTGAGTACATATATAAGTAAAATGTATAATAATTTAAGGAAGTATGTTAAGTTTAGTATAATTTACAGTTAATTAAGGCAATAATTTAGAATACAAATTAAAAACGAATCCCCTACTAAAAATATATAATGATTCAAATAAAATTAGTTTATATATTTCAGAAGATTTCGTTATTAATAATTAGTTAAGCAAATTTAACTTATTTTAAGAATGATTTGCAGAAATTTATTTATTTTAAAAATAAATCTTATTCTAATCTTTTCTAAATCTTTTCCAAATGTGCTTTTAGTTATATGTGGTTATATAATGATGACTGAAATCCGTTATGTTTTATTAATTATGGAAAATGTGTTTCTTTTTAATTCTAAAAGATAGTTAATTATGGAAAAATATTTATATTTCGATTTTGCTTGTTAATGTTAATTTTCTTAGAATATAATATATTTTTTAACTGATCACTAACTAAGGAAAGAATATAGATTTAAAAATACTTAAAATGCAAATAAAATGCATAAGTTAAATGTTTAATTAAGAAGATTACCGTTTATATTTTATATGTTTAATATTCTCAAATTTCAGGATGATTTATTTGAAAAAAATATACTTAAAAAAACCAATTATTTATTATTCCAGTTATGGTGATATGTATAATGTTTATAATGTTGTTTTGTAACCAACAGACTCTATTCCTGCGAATTGAATCTCTATAATAATCTCAATTTTAAGGATAATATAAATGAATTTTTGAAATGAATCTGTATAATATTCTAAATTCTGAGGATGATATAAATGACTTTTTGAAATGATATAAAGTTTGGTATATATAATTGTTAAATTTTATTAGTGAGTATTAAATAATTTCCTATGCTTAATATAGTATATTTTTTTATTATATTGTTTACCGTAATATGATAATATTATTAATATTAATGTGGCATGATCATATTATGCTATGGTTAATGTTAGATATGATCAGTTTCATTTTAACGACATATAAAACTTTAAAATAGAGTTCATGAATCAAAATGGTTAATTTCATCCAAAATTCCATACGACATTTGCATCAGTGTCTTTTAACCTAATTGCTTTTAGTAACAACCAACATATCTTTCTTCAGGCCAAACTTGAATAGACACATATATCCCACCAGAAAATTATTTCCTTTCAAGAAGTCCACCCATCCTTGTAATCCAAAACGTTTGTTGCTATAATAATGTTCAAGACGAACCTTGCACCTCCATTCAGCTCCTTCAGAATTAGCAACGGTCATCGTCATGCCCTTTCTAAGTTTATTTTTTTAACTAAATGACGCTGGAAAGCGCTATAGTTAAAACAAAAAAAAAATTAGTACAAATTTATATATTAAATAAAGAAACAACTATGACTCTTAAAGATAGACATCATATGAGCATGTAGTATTGAAGTAATGATTAAATAGAATTACCAAACGTGTGGAAATAGGTTTACTGAAAGAGTGCATTTGTAGTTGCTGGGGAGCATCAAGATTAATGTCTTCGGGAAGATTATCGACTTGACCATGAAGCTGAGTAGCAGTTTGTTTAAAATCTTCAAATAGCGCTTTCAGTAACAATGAAATTCACATTTGATTCTAAATCAGCATCCACGTTAGGCTCCTGAAAGATTAAATAAGGTTTTTCTGAAAGTTGTAATAATCGGTTATACACGGTTTTCCTATGAACATAAAATAAGAAAACAACACACACATGGTCTTCTTAATAAATTAATGCAACATAGCTTTGGATTGTAAGTGACAAAAAGAACAACAGAAACTGAGCATTCGAACAAAAAAAAATATAATCAACGTTTGAAATAGAGGGTGTCTTTTACATAATTAAATCGAAAAAAATCAACCACTTAGGGTCGAACTTGAAGCAGAGGGTATCTTTTACATTCAAATATATAATTGATTTTTTCGATTTAATTATGTAAAAGATAAATTATCAATTATGTTCAACTTCAAGCCTAACCACTTGAAGCAGAGGGTGTCTTTTACATTCAAATTGAACAAAAAGTAAGCAAAATCGACACAACTGGAACATAATGTGCTGATTAAACAACGAATTAGAACATTGAATCAGTGTAGTACGTATATTCTTTGAAATCGAACAAAAAGAAACATGATCGAATAATCCGTTAAACAACGATTGGCTAAAATACAAATCGAAATAATCAAGATTATAAATGGTTACCTGACCACCATGATTAACTTGTAATCGGCCTGATGAAAACGAAGGTAAAGATGAAATCGAAATCTTGCTGCAGAGAGGAACGAATGGGAGAGGAGTGGCTGTGGAGGAAGATGCAATTAGGGTCTGAAGAAGTGTTTTTGGGCCTGTTTTAATAAAACCCGAAAATTAAGATGGGTCGGGTTTCAAACCCTCCTGTTTTTTTTTAAAACATGGTGAGGTTGAGCCACGTAGACGTTGTGCATAAAAAAACATGCCAAGTGGCAATGTAGTTGTTGAAATCATGCCAAATGGCTGAAAATGCTTTCTTTTATTATGTATATATAGAGATTTATGTTGTGTTGGTCACTTTTGATGTCATTCTTTATCTTATTATTTTACATTCATGTATTGCTTATGTTACTTGGTGTCTCACCACGATGGAGAAGCACAAGTTTCATAGATGGAAAATAATATATAAATTTTTAATTTTAATAGTTTGAAGTATGCATTTTGTTATTTTTGGCAAGTTGATAAAATATCAAATCCAAAACTATATTCAAAATACTGATATTCTCTATCTAAATTGATTATAGGTATGTCTAAATCATTTAATACAAAATAACAACACTACGTAAACATTACAAATCATCGCATATATAACTACATCTTTATACCATTAACCCCAAACTTCAATTCTTTGACATCTATCATGAAACTATATCATTTTAAGTTAAATACTTTTCACTAAATTTGACGGCCATTTGGTTCACTGGCATCAACCAGTTTGGATAAGAGTTATGTTGTCTTAACGTCACATTTCGAATCCCACTTTAGCGAAAAATATTACAGTTTGGGTTGCCATTGTGCTCTCCAAGCATAGGCAAATCAAGAGGTTTTACGAGCTATTCGGATTTCTCTTAGAACAGGTTGGCGCCAAGCGTTAAACTAAAGACTGACGGTTAAAATCCGGTTGATGTATGGATATACTTGGCTATAAAGAGGCATGCTATTGAGCTCAAATTGACATCGCCCGGTTAAAAGAATAATTTTCAAAAAGTTAGTTACACATTCACACAAATGGTCCCAATGATTTTCATAGTTACAAACGAAAAAAAATTAACAGAGGTAAGTATTAATAATCAAACTAGTTATAAAATAAACACATAAACTCTAAACACAACTTTTCATAGTTAGTATCCAATTTTTTTCGTTTTACCAAAAATCATCATTGACTCTTTCATTAATGTCCTTCTTAATGATTGAATTGACACACTTTTAACATGGTCGATAAAGTTTATTTAGATATAGTGAAGTGAAAGATGAGTGTCACAAGGTTGCCGACTTGGAAATCGGCTGACGAATCTTTCTACAAGACAAAGATTATCTTCTTGTGATCACTTTCTTTATTCATGTTATTAATTATTTTATGGTATTTAATATTTAATAACATCAAGAAAATAAGTAGACAAGCCCCCATTCCACATATTTAACACAAATGGTAGCATTCCAAGAAGAAAAAAAAACACCAATGCATGACTGGAGTTGTCTCTTTCAATTTTTTTCAACTGTTCAATAAATATTTTGAAAGAAAATATACAACTTACTACATCTAATAACATTACCTACTGCTACAAACAAACATTACCTACCGCTACAAACAGTGACGGATCTAAAGGAAAAGTTAAGGGGTAACGTAAAAAAAAATTTTAATGTACATTTACATTAATAAAAGGGTCCGAAGGAATATCATTCAAATCAAATCCATTTAGGATCGAATGATTTGAACTCGAAGTAATTATTGACCCAATATCATCATTATTATTAGAACCAATACCTTACTCTTGAAAAAAAATTTAAAAAAAATTACCAATAAGAACTTGTTTTTTCATCTTATAAATCCCTAATTTTATAACAAATAACACAATAAGATTACAAATTGCACTTAGAAATAACACAATTTAAATACCTAATTTCAATATCAAATCTCTAATTCATCTTTTAAATTCTTAGTTCATATACCTAATTGTATAAACCCTAAATATTAGAAATTGAATCAAATAGCCATTAATTTTTATAACAAATAACACTTAAATAACCCTTAAATATTAAAAATTGAACAATATAAACACTAAATCCCTGATTTCATAGTGTAATAGAGAAAAAAACTAAAAAATGTTACCTTGAACTGGACGGTAAATTGGTGAAAGATCACATGTGGGCTGCGGCAAGGGCCGCCGCAGCAGGCGGCTGTTCGGCCGGACAGCCGGCGGTGGTGGGGACGTGGGGTGATCGGCGGTGTGGGTGGATGGTGACTGACTAGCTGTGGCATGTGGGAAGAGACGAAGGGTTAATGGGGGCATGGGGCGATGGATGGTGTTTTTTTTTTATTTTAAGTTTTGTGTTTGATTGGGTTATGGGTATTTGCGTTAATTAGTTAGTCTTTTTAAGTTGTTTAATCTTTTTTGGGCTTACATTTATTTCGGGTATTTTATTGGATTATTGGGTATTTTGGTCGTATTAGTTATTTATGTTTTTATAAAATGCAATGTTTTTTATAAAATGTAAGATTATTTTTTATAACATTTAAAACTTTCTATTTAAGTGTTGAGTTTAAAAAAAATAGGGGTAACGTAGAACCGTAATTTTTTTATATATAAAACCTTAATTTTTTTTTCACTACCCGTAAAAAGTTGAGGGGTAGCGGAGGCTACCCCTCAACTCAATGTAAGCAGTGGCAGAGCTTGAACTCTTCCGTAGGGGGGCGGGAATAAAATTAAATTTTTAGGGGGGGCGAACTCGATATTTATACAAAAATTTACACTACCGGGACCAAAATTTACACTATCGGATCAAAATTTAACACTACCGACGAAAAAAATAGAAAGGGCGGCGCCCCCCCCCCCCCCCCCCCCCCCCCCTATGATGCTCCGCCAATGAATGTAAGTCCGCCCCTGGCTACAAACTACACAATAGGAGGTATGTCGCCCTACATATAATCGGTTTCAAAACCAAATGGGTTTTGATATTAGATTGGGGTGTCAAACAACTTATTTTTATTAGAGAACAACTGATAGTATCTGGTTTCTCGGTAAAAAATGGGCTCTATTTGAAGTTTATAGACACAGATTTAGTTAGAAATGGGACTTAAAAACCTTTCAAGTTTATAGAGCTTGATTTCATGTTAGTGGTTGGGTTACCGGTTCAAAACTAAAATTTATAAGGCATCTATGAAGTATCTTTCAGGAGTCGAATACGGATGGGATAGTGAAGACACCTTGAAATAGAGAGGGAAAATCATGAAGAGAAGTTGAGCCATGTGATGCAAAGTTGCATATGTTACTAATTTTAAGTTATTTTAGCTAGCTTGAAAAAGAGGGAACATTGAAGATACAACAACTTAAAGGATGTGGTACAATAAGTAAACGTGAAGAGAGGCAGGGTATGCTTAGTAGAGCTCGCAATTAACTAATGTCTATCATTGTCCATTGAACATTTAGTTTTGACATGAAATAACCGAAACAATAATGCTGACATCTAAAAGATGATAAAAATAAACACGTTAACCAAGTTGGGTTGCTATGCACACGACACTCTTAGCTAAATGAGTTCATATGTTCAACCATAAACTTACAAAAAAATATTTAGCATGAAATCAAACTTGCAAAACTCATTTTACGTTAATGTCATGGTTTCGTATCATACAAAAATCACAACCCTAAATTTGACATGAATCAACCTCTAACATGCCAAACGTGTACGTTTGAAAGTAACTTATAAGAAAACATACCCTAAGAAAGCGTCTCACTTAAAAGAAAACATACTCTAAGAAAGTGTCTCACATACACTCAATCGGGGTAGGACTTAGGAGATAAAGTGATGTTTTTATCCCAATCAAAGGTTGTAAGTATAAGTTGTTGTGGGTGACAAATTATCTTGTATTACCTATGTATTGCTAAATTTATTCTACATAATCTAGCCGTTGTCAGAAAAAACCATATGCTTAGCCCTGTTGTTATTCATAATTGTATAGTTAATAAAATTATATTATTTCATTGTAAATTTTTTTAAATAAAAGTTAAAAAAGTTGATGTTTGTCACGTCAGTCGTTCCCTATAATTTGTATATGATATGGTAAATCACTAAGTATTTGTTGAAGTGGCGGACAACAGAAGCATTTCTTTCAATGATCCTTTGGTCTAATAGTTCAAGAGGGACGTGGGAAGCTTTTGCTTCTTTTAAAGGTCATGGGTTCAATTCCTGGCATAGGCCTATTTACTAACTTGGTGTACTAATTTACTAACAACTAACTCGCCGTTTAAAAAAAAAAAACAGAAGTGTTTCTTGAACTACGTACAAACATGTTTCATTGATTCAACCAATTATTTGTTATGTGCTTCGATATCTACACATGAATTCTATTTCATGTTATCCTTAATTGCCGCCCATAGCCGCTTCAAAAGTTTGTCAATATCAAAGTGTTCTTGTGTTTTTTTTTAAACAAGATACTATAAATAGAGATGTAAGACCTACTTCACTTGCAAGAAAATAAAAATATACACAAAACATCTATATACAATGGTGACTAACAAGTTAACCCTCGCTATATTCATCGGTTTGCTAGCAACTCTTGCTACTTATGTTTCAGCTACAGAATTCGTTGTTGGAGACGATTATGGGTGGACTCTCAACTTCGATTACCAAGCTTGGGCCAAAGGGAAAGAGTTCGTGGTTGGAGACAAACTCGGTATGTATATCATTTATATTAAAAAAGTAATGGTGAAACTATATATGATCAACTTACGTTAAACATGATCATGATCCTATCTATGTTCTATCAAACGTTTAGATAATAACAAACATTTGACATGTTACACCTAGCTCTCGTTCTTTCACGTATGAATCAATCGATTGTTTTATTTGTCTATCACTGATAAAAACTGGTTATGGTTTTGTTTGTAGTTTTCAAGTATCCAGTTGGTAAACACAATGTATTCAAAGTCGATGGCAATGGTTTTCAACAATGTGCCACGTCGAATGTCAACGAGTCTCTTACGACAGGATATGATGTGATAACACTTTCTACCCCCGGAAAGAAATGGTACATTTGTGGTGTTGCAAAACATTGCAAGACAGGTGGAATGAAGTTAGTTATTGATGTTTTTGCTCAGCCATCAGCGCGTGAACCCGCACCAAGCCTTTTCCCTTTTGGAAATGTGTTCATGGTTGGGGATGATTGTGGTTGGACTTTGAATTTCGATTACCAAGCATGGGCTAAGGGGAAAGAGTTCCGTGTTGGAGACACACTTGGTATGTTAAACCATCATTTATCTTGACAAAAGCCGAACATTTATTAATCAGTGACAAAATTAGAACCTTCAACCTGGAGGGTTGATATAGAAATATTTTTACTCGTGGTATAGAAACTCATTTTTCTTTCAAAAAATGCTATTTTAGGGTGTGTTTGACTCTTTTTAGATTTTCTAACGTGGCTACTTTGTTTCTAACTATTTATTTTGATGTAGTTTTTAAATACCCAAAGGGGTCTCATAACGTATACAAAGTCAATGGAACGGAGTTCCAACAATGTACCACTCCGTTTTTTGGTGCACCTCTATCTAGCGGTTATGATGTGGTGACCTTGACGACCCCAGGAAGAAAATGGTACATTTGTGGTGTTGGAAAGCATTGTGAAATAGGTGGCATGAAGCTTGTTATCGATGTGCTTTCTCAATCGGCATATCCTCCCACGAGCCCATGGAGTCCATACAACGGAGCTAGACGTTTGGGGAACACCCGAGTTCCAGGACTTGTGGCTTGAAAGGCTTTTGGGACCGTTTGTTTCTCGGTTATAATTTCATATTTATGTTGTGTTGGTCACTTTTGATGTCTTCTTTATCTTACCATTTATAAAAATTCGTGTATTGCTTATGTTAGTTGTTGTATTACCACGATGGAGAAACATAATCTTCATAGATGAAAAATAATATATATATTTTTTATATAGTTTGAAGTGTCAAGTGTAAATTCTGTTATTTTGACAAGTTGATAAAATATCAAATCCAAAACTATATTCAAAATACTAAAAATTCCTACCGAAATTGATTAAATTTTCATATAAAAACAAATTAAAAAGTTAAAACGACGTGAAATGAAGAGATTTAAAGAAGATACAAGGAAAATTACAATTAAAAAAAATTCTCATAGAAAAGAATTCAGCTCATAGAGCATGCTTTTAAAAAGAAATCGAGCTTAAAACTGTCTATGTCATAATAGATCCAAGCACACTACAATTATTCTAAAAAAATAGATAAATGTAAGATAGAAAACTAGAAGAGAAAGAAAATAGTTATATAACATAAGTATATTTTTGAGATTTACAAATTAACTATCGACAGATCTTTTTGTATATGTTACCGGAAAAGAGGACTCAACGATTCTTCATTCGCTGGTACCAGAAAATAATAAATTTTAAGCTTACAGACCCCAACTTTATTTTAGTAACAAGTTCTATTACCTATTTCAAAACCCAAATTATCACCTTAAAAATCGAAAGTGATCAATATCTTTGAGAAGTCAAACTAGATATTCTGTAGAGAAGTTAAGACTCGAGAGACAAAGCTTCATATGTTGGTTAACAGTCACAAATAATTTGCTTAATTAGTTAATGGTGAGGTTATTCTACAAAGTCTATTTTTACTACAAAATATAAGAAGACACAATGAGGCTAAAAAAATCACAAAAAAAATTATATCTCACAATCTAAATCGAATTTCAAAAAAGTACTTTGGAGTCTCTGTTCCTCTCGTCGTCCTCTTTCAAAAATAAAAAATAAATAAATAAAAATAAATTTATTGTGTCTTTTATGACACAATGACGTTATTGTGTCTTTCATAATGACACAATGACGTCATTGTGTCTTTCATAATGACACAATGACGTCATTGTGTCTTTCATAAATGATACAATAAAAAACATTAATTTTTTTTTTTTTATTTTTCGTTTTTTTTTTCTTAGTGAGGACGGCTAGGGAACAAAAGCTCGACATTATTTTTTTAAAATTCGATTTAGATTGTGAGATATAATTTTGTATGATTTTTTTAACTCATTATGTCTTTTCACACTTTGTAGCAAAAATACACTTTGTATTTGAACCTCCTTTTAATAATAGGTTCACAGATACAAACTAAAATTGACCTAAAACTTTTTTATACTAAACTCACTCTCACGGATTATGTGTTTGATTCATGTCATGTTTTTATATCTTGTTAGGTATTTGTTGGGTAATTACACGTCAGGTATCTAGATACCCGTTAGTTTGTTAAAAATATTACCTATTGTCTCACAATCTTAACTTTTATATAATTTTAGTAACTATTGAAATTAGAATTAGTGGATTAGTTTACTCTTTTTACCCGTGGATAAATAAAATGAAAATAAAAAGTAAGTGTCACCTGTATTAATCAACAAATGGGTGTGCATGTTTTGAGTAATCAGACTACATATCACCAATGACCATACTCAAGTAAAGTTTTAAAAGTAATCTTAATCAGGTCTCATACCAACTAATTATCTGTCCTTAATGTTTCAGGTTTTAAATATACCAGTTAAGTTCGGGTTCATTTGCCATACCTAATATAAAATGAGTAAGCTGAACAAATATTTACAAAGAAAACATTGTTTTCATACACACTCAACCCCTTATTTTTTTTGTAATAACATAGATATTATAATCATATTATTTATTCATAAATGACATATATATACAATTTACATATAACAAAGTGTTTATGCATAGTATACAAGTGGCATGTGCATAAACTGTTCGTTTTTTCTTATTGATTTACATTAAGGCTTTCAAAAACTTAAATTTTAACCTTTCAAGTTTAACTATATTTACATTTTATATTATATACGTCTTCAGAACCTTATTACTTAGCTGTAATTTGTATATGACAAAATAAATCACCAAATATGGTTGAAGCGGTCAACGACAATGTATATAATATCATGTTTTATTAAATCTTCGAGGTAAAACAACTAATCGTACGTACTTCGATATCTACACTTAAATGTTGTTTCATGTTAATCATGCCGTCCATAGCGGCTTCAAAGTTTGTGAAGATCAAAGTGTTTTTGTGTTTTATGTGAAACAAGATACTATAAATAGATCACTTAAGACCTACTTCACTTGCAAAAACAAAAAATACAAAGAGACCATCAACAATGGTGACTAACAAGTTAATCATCGCTATATTCGTCAGTCTGCTAGCAACTCTTGCTACATATGTTTCAGCTACAGAGTTCGTTGTTGGAGACGATTATGGGTGGACTCTCAACTTCGATTATCAATCTTGGGCCAAAGGGAAGGAGTTCGTGGTTGGAGACAAACTCGGTATGTAAATTATTTATATTGAAACAGTAAGGGTTAACTATATACGATCAACTTACGTTAAACATGGCCATCATCCTATATGTGTTCTATTAAACGTTTAGATAAAAAAACAGGAGAAATAAGAATAATAACTAGTAAGCCCACATTATAAACACAACATAAACATATACGATGTTAAAATATTTGACATGTCACACCTGGCTCTCATTATTTTATTTGTCCATCATTTATATGAAACTGATTATGTTTTTTTGTTTGTAGTTTTCAAGTACCCAGTCGGAAAACACAATGTATTTAAAGTTGACGGAAATGGTTTTCAACAATGTGTCACGTCGAATGCCAACGAGTCTCTTACGACAGGATATGATGTGATAACACTTTCTACCCCCGGAAAGAAATGGTACATTTGTGGTGTTGGAAAACATTGCAAGACAGGTGGAATGAAGTTAGTTATTGATGTTCTTGCTCAGCCATCAGCGCGTGAACCCGCACCAAGCCTTTTCCCTTTTGGAAATGTGTTCATGGTTGGGGATGATTGTGGTTGGACTTTGAATTTCGATTACCAAGCATGGGCTAAGGGGAAAGAGTTCCGTGTTGGAGACGCACTTGGTAAGTTAAACCACCATTTATCTTGACAAAAACCGAACATTTATTAATCAGTGACAAAATTAGAACCTTCGACCTGGAGGGTTGATATAGAAATATTTTTACGCATAGTATAGAAACTCATTTTTCTTTCAAAAAAATACTATTTTAGGGTGTGTTTGACTCTTTCTAAATTTTCTGACTTGGCTACTTTGTTTCTAACTATTTATTTTGATGTAGTTTTTAAATACCCAAAGGGGTCTCATAACGTATACAAAGTCAATGGAACGGACTTCCAACAATGTACCACTCCGCTTTTTGGTGCACCTCTATCTAGCGGTTATGATGTGGTGACCTTGACGACCCCGGGAAGAAAATGGTACATTTGCGGTGTTGGAAAGCATTGTGAAACAGGTGGCATGAAGCTTGTCATCGATGTGCTTCCTCAATCAGCATATCCTCCCGCGAGCTCATACAATGGAGCTAGACGTTTGGGGAAAACCCGAGTTCCAGGACTTGTGGCTTGAAAGGCTTTTAGGACCGTTTGTTTCCCGGTTACAATTTCATATTCATGTTGTGTTGGTCACTTTTGATGTCTTCTTTATCTTACCATTTAATGTATTGCTTATGTTACTTATTGTATTACCATGGTGGAGAAACACTGAATAAGTTTCTTAGATGAAATATAATATATTCTTTAAAGTTTTAAGGTGTATTCTGTAACTTTCTCAAGATTATTAAATATCCTAGAATATTAATTGTTTCTGTCACATTATGTGAAGTGCAACATAGTTGTTTCGATGAACAAGATAAATCTTCCAAGAGCATTTTATATTGACCATTTGTTAAAAAGTAAAAAGTGATACGTGTTACCCTATAGTCGTTTGTTTCATGGAATGAAAAAATACTTTGATAGAATGTCAAACCCTTCAATGATTCTCTGAATGTTTTGATTGGTGCTTTCATTAGAAATATATACTAACTTATCTTCAACACCTGAGATGCGTGAAAGGAAATTGGAGAATACCGTTAACATCGGAGTCTCGCAATGATCAATGGACGCCTACACAAATTGGTAAGTTTAACTATTATTTTTTGTTGTAATTAGTATTCTATTACGAAAGAGGTTCAAATACAAAGTGTATTTTTGCTACAAAGTGTGAGAAGACGTAATGAGTCAAAAAAAGTCACAAAAAAATTTTATCTCACAATCTAAATAAAATTTCAAAAAAGTAATTCCGAGCTTTTGTTTTCCGAGCTTTTGTTCCCTTAGCCATCCTCACTAAGAAAAAAATAAACGAAAAATAAAAAAATTAACGTTTTTTTATTGTGTCATTTATGAAAGACACAATGACGTCATTGTGTTATTATGTCATTATAAAAGACACAATGACATCATTACACATGGAATTTTTTTTTTTATTTTTTTTTTAAAGAGGACGACGAGAGGAAGAAAGACTCCGAAGTACTTTTTTGAAATTTGATTTAGATTGTGAGATATAATTTTTTTGTGACTTTTTTAGCCTCATTGTATCTTCTCACACTTTGTAGCAAAAATACGCTTTGTAGAATAACATCACCATTCTATTATTTGGGTTAAATTTGATAGAATGTCAAACCCTTTAATGATTCTTTGAATGTTTTGTTGTAATATATGGTTAGAGTTGAAGATGGTGAAGAAGGCATCAACAAATATGTTTGCATCATCTGCCTTTCTAACGACCTGATTTCTAAAATTAAGAAACTAAAATAATTAATTGTTTTTGCTATTGATTTTACTTGCACCCTAACAGCCTCATTTCTAGGTTTTATAAGTTTTCATTAAAGTCTCTGTTCTCAATGTTATAGTGCAGGGAAAGTGCCCCCAAGTTTATAAAACGAAGAGTATAGATTCAAAGAGTATGCAAAAGAAAGTGATGCAGTGAATGGTAAGTGTTTGTGGTTTAGTAAAAGCTCTTCAGGTACCACTACGGCACTACACAGTAATTTGTGAAAGCCCCTATATTATTCTTTTAGTTTGGTGTGGGATATAGCTTAGAAATGCTCTAATGTCACGCGTATAATAAATCCTGAATTCTTTGTTTAAAAATGCTTAACATGCATTCTTTCTACTTGTTTCTGACCCATAAAGTTGAATAATGGGGCGTCTAGGGCTGGTTAGGACCAGGTCAGGGTTGCAAATTGTTGTAAATCTACCTTTCAGGATTGCAAATTTGCTGCACATTTGATTTCTTTTTATTTGTACTTCATTCTATAGCAATTCATTCTCAACATCTTAAATCTACCTTGTAAATCTGCAAATTGGCTGCACATTACGATTTTATAATGGAGCCAAATTAAATCCTACAAGCAAGTAGGTTGCATGAGCTTACTAAAGAAAGTTATAATTTTCATGGGATAAAGATAGGATTAGTGTAAATCTACAAAAACAATCAAATTATATATATTAAGAACCTGCGAAGATAATGAGTGCCTAATTTATGAAATTGTAAGCCTACTGGAACTTTAATAATCCTTCTTTTTGTTTCTTTCGATCGTGCAATTGGTGTGGATTTTTCTCTTTTGTATTTTTAAATCAGTAACTAATTTAAAGTTTCATTTTGATGTATAGTGCAGCAAACACTGAACACATCCTATCCATTAATTTCTCCTATTATTTAATACAATGTAACTGCATGATGTTATGCCATTTTGCTCATGTAATTCACATGACTTAATTAGTTTCCAAACAGGTTTTTTGCAGTTTGATGTGCTTGAAGTTGCTGTTGACATGCATAAGATTTTGATGCTGATTCATATAAGCTTGGGCATGTAGACAATTTTGCTCCAGTCTTCTGTATGATGATGAAGGATGGTTAATAAGTAATCCGACGGGGGTTGGAACTGAAAAAAAGATTTAAGTAGAATATGAGTGTGTAACGATTTATACAAGAATGCACCACAAACTATGTGTTTTCCTTCCCATATATTCAAAACTATAAGGACAGAAGATGGATTAAGAAGATGTTGAATCAGATTATCCACAAACTATGTGTTTTCCTTCCCATTCAAAAGTAATGTGAAGGTTGGAGAGATAGGTGTTAAAATTTGGTTATTGTTATATTCCATTTCTAGCATTCTTAAATGTTGACCATGTTTTTTTTTTATTTACTTGAAACTTTGAAGTGTAAACGTGTTAAATTACATGTTATTGGAGCAGAAAAATAAGTCTATATCGATGACAACAAGGTGTAACTACCTTAATTTAACTATGAAGTCCTTTTGCATTAATTTTTCTACTTATTCTTTTTTTTTTGCTAGTGCCGAGATTATTGAGTATGGTTGGCATTTTAGTCCATACATATCTCAACCGTAACGTGAAATTTGTGATGAGGCGATGTATGTTTGTGATTCATACAAGTAACTTAAGTGAATTAAATATTTTTTTTGGATTCGAAACTTTCGATAAAAATAGTAAAATGAGCATAGCTCTTGTGGAGTATAGTAACATAGTATGTTTGGTGGTTCTTTAAAGTCTCATAACCCTTCAATTTATAGGTTGCTTTCTAAGTTTTGTGTTTAAAAACTTTAATGTTTAATTTGAAAAAGAATGGTACTACTTTTAAGTAATCTAGCAGATCTAGCAATGATTTTTTTTTCTCTTTTAAGTTTTGTGTTTAAAGATGTGTTTTAAGTACTAAGTTAGTAGACGCATAAGATGTCTCTACCTCCATGTTCTCATTGATATTTATCTCAAAATCACAAAATCTTCTAGGGCTAATAATGGATGCCAGTTTATGAATGGTATAACTTTTACTCTTTAATCTCTTATCACTTTTCGTTTATGTTATGCCCAACCTTTATTTGATTACACTCATGGTCCTACGCTCTTGTGAGTAGTGAAAATACCCATAGCGGATGGTGAAGACGTCACAAAATAAAATCATGAAAAAAAACGTCTAGGAGATCAAATCGTAAGCCTATGTGGTTCAGTGACTACATATAATATACGGTTCTTGAAATTTTCAATCAAGCTACTCACTATCTATCATATACGACTATCAACTCACATTTTCATAAGACTAGATTATTTATGTTTTTATATTTAGGTTATTTAGCAGTTGCTACTTACTTTTATCTAGGATTGATAATTCCAGACCTGTTTATGATACGATTAAACATGTTTAATAAAAAATATATTTTTTATTTCTTACTTTTTTGAAAATAATTTAAATCAGAAAGCTAGACTTTATCATTTCACATTTTCTGTTCATAAAAACATATAAAAAATTATAGACATAATATATAACTAGTTAAACAAGTCTTTTGAATGTTCGATACGTGAGTTCTGCGCGTCATGTCTAACCTGTTAAACACGATAAGACCTGTTTTGTCAGCTCTACTTTTACGTTGTGAATTTCATATTGTAGTCCAACATTTACTATGTAATGTCTTAAGTACTTGTACTTTGGTGTTGCCCTATAAGGTGTTTGTTTACAACGCACTCAAATAAAATAATGCTATTATGATGTGGCGGTACCCGGCCACCTGACAGGTATAAAACTAGTTATTTGATAGAAGCTGAGCTTTTAAGCTTGTCAACAATTAGGTTACCATATAATTTATGTGTGTTTGGAAAAACTGACAATTATGTAATAAACGCTTAAATGATTTTAACGTGGTGTTGGATCGATAATTCACATCACTGCACCATTAAACATATAGGTTGTAAACCAAACCACTGCAAATTGAAAGAAAGTTTAGTTTTTATCGTTAATAAACGTTTAATGCAGAACCAAGAAAAAGATTGTACATAGAGTATCAAAGATGGTCACATCACATGTAGTAATAAAGCAAGATTCTTAATCATCTTTTGTATAACTTTTAAAACAATAAGTATAAGCATATATATATATATATATATATATATATATATATATATATATATATATATATATATATATATATTGTTTTCAGAATCTTTTTTTACCATTATTAACACTTCCTGGATTGCCTATCATTAGGACTAATAATTTATGACATGTTTTATCAACAAGACTTGACTCAACTCAAAGTTAAATGAGTTAGTTTTTGTGATACATGATCCGGGTCATATACAGGTTGATGTATTTATGAAACAGTTTAAAATGTGTGAAAATAGGTTCAACATGCTTAACCCATTCATAATACACATAAAACATTAACGTATTGTGTTAACAAGCTAATGTATCAATACAGGATATCTATAGCTCGTTTTATACTTTTATATATAACTGAATATATTATAGTTAAGCTTGTTGGGGGAAAAAAAATACTATAATTAAGTATGGATTGTAACTTTTGGTAAATTTTCTTTTATCATGTTAGTTATTTCTTAACCATGTTTAGCAACGTGTGCTAATAATCGGGCCAAACATCCAGTGTATAATGTTATTAAACCACATGTGCCATTGATGCTAATGAGCACGTTACATTCAATCATGTTAATGTTAAATTTGTCCTGTAACTCGCAAATAAACGATTGCGTTTATATTAAGAAAATGATACATTTAATTAAGCAAGTCATGTTAAATGTGATAAATATAAAATAATATTTATTTTGATAATATCAAAAAGAGATTTAGATGGCATGCAATTTTCCTACAAGAGGAATTAAAAAAGAGTCAAACACACCCTAAAATAGTTGCATAAAAAGGGCATATAAATATTTAACCTTTGTGCCCTTTTATTATTTTTCTTAATATACATCATTCTTAAACACTAAGTAGGAGATAATTAGATGAAGTAAAAAATAGTCCTTTATATGAACTCTGAACCCTCATACTTCTCTAAGTCTCACTTGGGTTGGTAGTACGGTGCTAAATCATGGTTCAAATCACGACGTAGCGTAGATTATGATTCAGTGTAGTTTAAGGGCAGAAGCAGATGAGTTGACTGAGTGAATGAATTTCCATTTTTACCCCTTGGTTATGATGAAATTACTGCTTAAGCAGCAGCTACTGCACCAGAATGGAAAGGGTATTTCTTGGAAGTTTTGTTTGGTGAAGTTTCACTCTGTTCTTTCTTCCTCAAAGCTCTCATTGAAGAGGAAAGATGTCTGCTTTTCTCTTTTGATTCATCAATGTCAATTTGCTCTGCTCTACACTCTTCGCTACAGAATGGTGTGTCACCTCTGCAAAATCATTAAACAAACAAATCAGAAATCGAAATCAGAGCATATAGATCTAAAATATGATGCAAATTTGCTCAATTTCATAGAAAATCTCACTGATTGATGAGCAAATTGAGAGAAATTGGGAGAAATTGGTGTAAATTATAAGTTTTTAGTTGTGTTCTCTGTTTCTTCAGGTTCATCAAATCCCCAAATAAGACAACTTTTGGAGATAATCGCTTAAATTGTTCAACAAAAATCAAAAGATTTGATGCATATTTGGTCAATTTCATAGAAATCTCACTGATTGATGATCAAATTGGGGGAAATTGGTGTAAATTGTAAGTTTTTAATGCTGTTCTCTGTTTTTTCAAGTTCATCAAACCCCAATCAGACAACGTTTGAAGATAATCGCTTAAATTGTTCAACCCAAACTAAAAGATAAGATCCAGATTTGGCCAATTTCATAGAAAATCTCACTGATTGAGTAGAAAACTGGTGAAAATTGCACGTTTTTCTAATGTTCTCTGTTTCTTCAACTTTAATAAAACCCCTAATATAAAGCGACGAAACAGAGAACCATATCATAGATTTGATTCAAAGCCTGCATCTTTTGTTCATAATCGCTTAAATTGAACAACCCATATAAGATCTGATTCAAATCCATCATAAATCGAAGAAAACCCAAAAAAACAAGAAAAGTTGTTGAATTTGGGATCCAATCACCTGTACATGAAGATATCTCTGTTTTGACCCAGTGGTTTTCTGCAAAGAAAACAAGCATCTAAAAATGGGGTTGATCTTCAAATCTTGCATGAACAAACCTCCCAGATCTTGAAGAAGAAAACGAATACAAGCTTCCAACACTCGCTTTCCTTGGTGAGTACAGAGGTCTTGATATCAGGTGGTTTCCGGCACGGTGGTTGTCTTCCGCCGCCGCAGACGACGGCGACGGCGACGGCGATGATGATGATGATGATAACCCAATTTCGATATCGGAAATTGACGCTAGTCCGGTGGTTTCTTCGAGAAAATAAGGTCTTCTGGTGGTTGTAGACTCCATTTGTGTTGATTGTGTGGTGGTGGTGGTTGCAGACGGCGGAGGGCGGTGGAGACGGTGGTGGAGGGGTTGCAGTGGAAGAAGATGGGTTTATAAGGAGGTGGGCGTGGGGTGGGGTTGGGTGGGGTAGGGTAGGGTGGGGTTGGGTGTGGGTTGGGGTGGGGTGGTAATACCACGGCGGGAATGAGAATCTATTGGCCGAAGGGGGACTACGTTGTATTGATAGTAGAGAAAATTCTTAAAAATATTTTTTTCACCTTCGTTTTCTCTCAAAACATTCTTCTTATAAATTTCTTCAAAATATTCACTTCAGGTAAGACGCTGGCGTCTTTAAAAACGGGCACACGTTTTTATAGCAAAACCAGTCATAAAAAGACATGTATACTTAAGCAAACGGGCACCCGTACTCTCTGGGCGGGACCGTACTCTGCGGGCTGGCGCCGTACCATAGGGACATTTTGAGGAGAAATTTACGATAAGGATATTTTGAGAAAAAAAAGATAAGAAAGTGAATGTTTTGGGAATTTTCTCTTCATATTATTATGCTCATAATATTAAGACACACAACTTTATAAATCGACGCTCTTTAATACGTCTCGTATAGCTCTGTATGAGACGTATAGGATTGATGAAACTGAAAACAAATTAAATTCAAGGTGGCTAGCTGTCAAATGGCTATACGACCCATATAGCGCTATACAATGTGTACAACAAAATTTGAAACAATATACGATAAGAAATTTAGGAGGTTGTCAGAGGGGCTATACGTCTCATATAGAGCTATATGACCCTCACATACGATGCATATAGGTCTATACAATTCGTATAGAAAAATCCAGGAGTGTTAATTAATAATCGGGGGTCTCTAAATACCAAGATCTTATTATTATAATAAACACGTGTCATTAAGTTGTATCTTTTGTGATCGTATATAATATTAAGTTCAAGTAGTTTACGCTAATGCAAAATGATTAATAAATAGCACGCAACAATGATTAAACTTCAGGGTTATTATTATATAAGGCGGTATTTTGATGGTTTTTGATATTTGGTACAATTTTTTTAATATTTTAGTTATTTCGTTTTTGTTTTTTAGGTTGTGTTTGTATAAAAG
The DNA here is from genome assembly GCA_025506505.1 of Flaveria sonorensis. NCBI lineage: Eukaryota > Viridiplantae > Streptophyta > Magnoliopsida > Asterales > Asteraceae > Flaveria > Flaveria sonorensis. Next base: position 5,130,414 of record CM046426.1, read on the forward strand.
AAGTTGTTAAACGTATACTTGCATATAAGCGTGTTCTATACGTGATCATAATTAAATAGAAAACAACTTAATATTATTATACGTACTGTTAAAGTCAATGTTTTCAGAATCCAGATTGGAAAGCCAACCGATCATCTTATTGTTTCATTAGATTGACCCGTTGGATCAGTTGAACCATATTTAAGAACATGATGACGTCCTATGATCTGTCTCCGATCAGTAACCAAACCGTTCAACTTTTACAACCCAAATAGGCATAACCGGATCGGTCTATGACCGGTTTCCTATCCAACTAGTCTGATAGGCTGGTCTACTCCAGTTCTAAAAACAATGTTTTACATATATCATGGGACTAGAAAAAAAAATGGGTCAGATAGTAGCATGCACTTTTATATATTTGATCATTCATAATAGATGAGTGATAGTAATAAAAAGTTATTGTCATATAGTAGTCATGTAAACTGTGGTGCGATGATGGGATTGTGTTTAATTGGTTAGTAATCGTGGTGAGGTTTAATTTAATAGTAGATGATGATGTATAGTATCGTGGTTCGTGAAAAAGTATAAAAATATATATATTCTTCTACTATTTTGATCGTGACCACCATCACATTCTCCCTATCACACCCAATGGGGAGTGTTATGAGCTTGATAGGTTGATTTGACGCATCCATCTAGTCCCACTACGGATATCCATCAAGTCACACTACGGATATCCATATATTAGAAGCAAAATAAGCTAGTGAATTATATGATTTTTATTAATTTTTATCTAAATTTGGTTATGTATTGAACAATCATATATTGGCACAAATTTATGAACAATCATATAAAATTTGCCATTTATATAAGCATTTTAGGGAGATACAAAATAATATAGTTAACATTTTTATAGAAGTATATTGTAACAAAAGATATGCTTATTAAGTATAGGGCTTATTGAGTTTGTTTTCCATTGATACTAATTAAACAAAAAAAGCAACATTAGAAATTCTGAAACTTTCTATTTTCTGGTTATAAAAATTAACATGTTTGTTTTATTATTTTGTAAAAGTCAATTTTACAAAACATAAAATATATTAACTTTCTACACTTGTAAGTTGGCAGGTTATAAGTATTACTTCATCCTTACAATATGGTGGAATGATGCCAGAAAAGTTAACCACTCTTGTATTCTTCGTCATGATATTGATCAATTTTCAATATTTAATTGTATATTTTGTAACCATGAGACTTAACTTGATTAATAGTTTGAGTAGTATATGAGGTTATTATAAACATATGTGTGTGGTTGTCGGTTTCAGTCGATATGTCAAGAATTAAAACCAGTTTGGACATATGATCATAGGACAATCTCGGATACATGAAAGTATAATAAGGTTAACTTATGTGGTATAATTTTTTTAACGGCAAATTTACGACTATGTTTCGGATGATAGGTGTTATATTAATCGGCCCTACCTATCCGTGTCCCAACCGAGACCGCACCTTGATCGATGTCGAAGTATCAATCAAATAAGATGTTAAAATATGTGTTTCTATTCACCTTAAACTAGTTAGGGTAAGTAGGGTTGTCGATCCTCGTGGAATTAGTGGTTGGTGTATTGTACTTTAATTTATAAAACACTAATTAATTAAATTAACAAATTACTTAACTATTGCTTCTTGGCTGTAAAAATTGGATTTTTAGAATAATTAATAAATAAACTAAGAAAACAACTTTGAAAGAATCAAACTTGATTAAGAAAACGATTATAAGAGAAAGTAATCCACTTCGGTTCTAGGTTTGGTTTTCAGCAATTGTTTAGTTTAACTTCAAGGAAAATCCTTAATAGGGACTCTATACGTGCGATGATTAAGTGATATCGATAATCAGGACTTAATGGGTCTTAATACTCAATGCCAATTCAATTAGAAACCAAAACTTGCAATCATATAATTTCCGGAAGATTAAATGATATTCAAATAAAAGTTTACCAACGTCGTTGTTTAAATAATCAAAACACAAGTTAAACTCATATAAGAACTTAACGGGTTCTAAAGTTTAATCCCAACAAAGTTAAACAAAAACAAAAGCCTAATCACGCAAAACCTAATACCCGAAGTCGATCACGAGAGGATTAGCCGCTCATCGTTCTTGAATGATCTTCAAAACCGTTGTTGATTTGCATTCCGGATGATTGAATCTTGTTTTTGAGAGTTGGAATGGTGAAAAATTGATCTCAGAACGCCAAAAATTCGTCTCTAAACGTTCTAGGTCGAATGGGAATCAAGTGGTGGCTGAAACATAATAAAAACGCGATTTTATAGGTTTTCAAAACTTGTCCTGGCGTAGCCTACGCCATCCAGCGTAGCCTACGCTGGGACCCTTTCTGTTGATTTTTTTCCTTGAGCTGGCGTAGCCTATGGTGGCTACAATAGGCTACGGTGGAAGCCTTTCTGCTGCACTTTGAAACTTCGTTTCTTGACCCCTCCAATGACTTGTTTTATCATGTAAGCTTCCAAATTCCTTGTTTTTCCTTCAAAATCACTTCCAACTCATAGTCAACCTATTCAACTCAATCACATGCATATAAACGAATAATCATACGTAATATTTGACGTTTAAACACTTAAAATCTCATTCCAACGCACACACATCACATCCCCACACTTAAGCTTTGCTTGCCCTCAAGCAAATCTAATTCAAAACATTTAACAACATTATAAACCAAAATCCCTTGCACGCCTTAGCGATAGTCCAAAGTCATGCCCATTCCAGAATTGCAATAATCATCTTTGGCTAGCAAGTAAAGGATGTTACATTTAATTCAAAATAGAATCCGACTAATTAAACCTAACAAGCTTCCGGTTTTTATTATCATGCAACACACCCCTCACCATTTGTCACTCCTCTCGGTTTATTTTTGGATTGGTGAAAATTGCACCAATATATTACTCAAAAGGTCCACATATAAAACTTTGTTATCATATGCTTGGGTGACAATCACACTTCCACGATAATAAATTGACAATGCACACATCAAAAGGACTTACGGGTTTTGGGCTTAGGTTAAGGTAGGAATGATTGGCTGTGAGTGGCTAAAATATAAATTTAAGGCAATACCAACTGTTAACATTTCTGTTGACATAACTATCACTCGAACAAAGCAAACGCATGGGTGCATATTTACCCCATAACCAACAATCTGCATTATTCTTTTCTCTCCTTCTTTTTTCTAGTTTTTTTTTCTTATTTTTTTTTATTTTTATTATTATTATTTTTTTTTTGCTTTTATCATAAATCAAATACTGAAGCTAGTCTGAATATTATCAACAGTGGTAACTTGGTCACATTGGTAAAATTTATTTGGGTTTTATTAATATGGGTTTGTCAAAATAAACGGTTTAAGGCTCGAAAGTGACTACTAGGGGGAATTTTAGGTAAACGGGTGAATCACAAAAAAATGGTGTTAAAAGAGAAGGGTATCCTAGATTGCCTCTATCATCTATGTGCATTTATCAAATTCACCGTCTCAGTATGTATCAAATCACATAAGTTCTAAAACAAATAATCATATGGCCTACACTCAACAATTGAAACAAATTTTAATGTGAACTAACAATCTAGTAAGCTTCAAAATCTCACCAAGCAGGAATTAGGGTTGCCGGTGTGCGCATGTTTTTATTACACCAGTAGCCTGTTAACCCTAACTAGACAGTTCTTAAAAAAATTTTCTAAAAACCTTGCTAACATCATTATTTTTGCTATCATAGAATTAGATCATGACTAGGGACCCTTACATCAAACATGACAAAAATCAATTGGTATGCTTGTTGTTTTCATGTTCGATTGGATTACTTAAAAACATTAAAAAAAATATAAATTTTCAAAAATTTTCAACTCTTGCCTTGCCTCACCCCATCCCCACACTTGGGTTACACTATCCCTAATGTATGGTGTTAAGGTTAAGTGTGTGATGTTTTTTTTTTTTTTTTTTTTTTTTTTTTTTTTTTTTTGCTTTACACATCAGTTTATCCAAGAAATCAACCCAAACGACTTTTCCAACCCAAACCGACCCGGACAAAATATAACCATAACCAACATACCTTTTACCCATTAACATAAATTGTCTCACACCTCCCGACCACCCAATTACCAAAACAATTAACGCTAATTTAATATTCAAAAAACATTAACAGATAAGAGGAGTACGTGGACCTGATCATGGATCAGTGAGTACTCAATAGTAAGGATTCTGTAGATCGCCAAAGATGCTCCTCATTGTGTCTGAGAATGTTCCAAAGTTGAAGGCATCCGATGAGCTTCCTTGACTTTGTTGTTGCTGTTCATCTTGAATAGGGTCGAGCCATGGTGAGTGATGCACTGGTGGGACCGGGTAGTGCACTGTTCCATCATATGGGGCAAGAGTGGTGTAGTCTACAATCTCCGGATGTTCAATCACTGGTTCACCTGCTTGCCAAGCGTTGTGCATCCGCCTCCTTTGATCATCTTGCCACCTTAAGTTCACTTCATGTTCTTGATTCCATGTGTGGGTGCGATTCCAGTGTTCCTGACGGTTGTGGTTTAACATGTTGTCCCAATGTAGCTGCTCAAACCCGCGAGTGTTTTGATCGTAGGTGGCCTGTTGGTAACTTGTCCACGAATCAAAGTCTGTCGGCCTTTGTTGAACAACAAATTCTTCCATACCTTGGTAACCCCCATAAGTATCATAGTAGTTAGGCATACCACCAAAGTAAGGTGCTCTTGCTCCACCGTCATCCATCTCCTCATCACTAACTTCCTCTTCCCCACTATCCGGTTCATCTGTTTCCCCCTCGTCTAACGGTTCAGCATCCAACCTTAATGCTCTCCATTTTTTTCCAGCGTTTTTCAATTTGTGATAACGAGCTGTTTTTACATATGACCAACCAAACGTGCTCAACCCAGATAGATTAAAAATATCCTCCTCATGGAAATCTGTTTCTGGTGTGATGACTCCTTGACGTTTAAGCAACGCGATGATTAGTCGGCAATATGGGACTATTTGTTTATCCACTTTGTTGCGTGAATACCAGATGTTCATCATCACTAGATGTTTGAAGGATATCCTTGGTGACCCCGTCATGAGGGAATGTACTATCTGCACATCTGGATGCCTCAAATACCCTCGATCACTTCTACGAGGTAGGATGTTTTGTTGCACAATCAAAAGTAGCAACCTTGCTTGCATTTTCATCTGGTCTCGCATCATCCTCCCATCATTGTCGGGTAAAAACAACTCAGAAAGCATTTGATTCCATTGAGGATGTAAATGACACTTATCGAATAATTCCATCGAGGATGGGTATAAGTATTTGCTTCCTCCACGCCTATCCGGTATAGAATCGAAGTTGGCAATTTCTTTTAGTGTATCATGAGACATTATGACTTCTCTGCCTCCAACATCACCAACCAGCCTCATGGTCTTTGGTGGTGATCGACCACCCTCATACTTCAATGACCCACCCATTCCATTACGGGGTTCATATACTTTCTGTCAGTCACTCCGTCATAGCAATTCAAAACCGCTTCCCAGCCGATAGCCTCAAATTTTTGCACGATACCAAAAGCTCGGAATTCATTCAAATTAACTACCCTCTCATATAAGAATCCGTTATGAGGGTCTTTCTGATTAAGCATCTTGTCTGCGAATAGTTGCTTATGAAACATCCTATCCTTCTTTTCCAGAGATCCCGTCTTCCACACTGGCTTTGCCCTTGGATAATCTCGATACGGGTTCCTCCATCATCATCTTCCTGACCCTCCACTCTCCTTCGTTGTGCTTCGGGTTGGCTCTAGATGGTCCAGCCGGTTCTTTTCCTTTTCGTCCCATCTACACACATCAAACGTATTCAACCAACAAACCATGTGAAATTAACATTATCAATTGAACTTTTAACATCTAATAAGCAACATTCATGACCAACAACCCCCTCCCCACACTTATTTCTAGCATAGTAGCTATTGATTTCTTTTGATTGGTTAACTCAATTAATAGCAATAAAATTCTACAGGTTTGACTTATAAAAGTCAAACTGTCATATTCAACAATGTTATTCAAAGTTCACTATCCTTAACTTGTATCACCATCAACAATCTATGTCATATTCTAGCATATCAAGACAATATGTGGCACCAATTTATCAATAAATTCCATACAATCATCCCAATCTAAGTGCAATGTATATTCAAGTATTCAACTTTCTAGCAACATACCCGAGTAATCATATGCGAAAGTGAAAAGATCTTACCTTTGTTGTTGATACGTTGTGGAACACTTAGATTGCAAGAAAATTGCTTTAAGAATCAAAAACCCCCAATTTTGGAAATTAGGGTTCGTCGTGCTCCGTTTTGATTACACAAAAACGACAGAGATTCGTGTAACACTAACACCCGCAATGCGTTCCTTGCGAAAAACTAAGTGAAAAACATTATTTATTTGTTGGATTTGATGGATGGATGATGAAAGTAGAGATAAATGTTGGTTATGGGGGTTGTGGTGATTGAAGAAGAAGGGTGAGGGGTTATGGGGGTGAAAAGGGGGGAATAAAGTGGCTGTGTGGCTAAAAATTCATTCAAATCCCGTCCACCAGAGTTGACTCTGGCGTAGGCTACGCTGCCCACCGTAGCCTACGCTAGGGGGCCTTCTGAAATTTCGAGTTGAAGTCCACCGTAGGCTACGGTAGGTACCGTAGGCTACGGTAGAGGTGGTTCTGCTTGTTTTTTTTTTTTTTTTATTTTTTTAAATTTTGATTATGATTTGATTTACATGCTCCTCCCACCCCTTCGCGAAACTTAAAGTTGCCCTCAACTTTAACCATAGTTTGAACGTACTCGGGCCTTTACCAATCGCAAGCGTCAAGCAACGCGAGTTTGGCTGAAAAACATGGTAAACCAAAACATGATTGAAATAAAGAATTTAAAATGAAAAGTAAATACGAACAAAACCTCGGGTTGCCTCCCGTAAGCGCTAACTTTTTCAAGTAGTTAGCTGGACTTTCGAGAGATATTTAGACCTGTAGATCGCAAGTCGGTGAACTTATTACTAAATTCACCGCTTCCTCTAACTTCGGGTTTAAATCTGTGTCTTCTAAGTATGATTTTAACCGATGACCATTCACAACTTGTCGTAAGTGATCATCCAGATCCTCAATCTCAATATCGCCATAGTGCCCAATACGCTTGATCACATACGGTCCCGTCCACTTACTTTTAAGTTTACCTGGAAAAAATTTCAAACGTGAGTTAAGTAGCCAAACTTTTTGACCTACCTCAAATGTCTTTCTTTGCAATTTAGCATCGTGAACTCTCTTCATCCGTGCCTTATATGAGCTAGCGGTCGCATATGCTTCATTTCGTAACTCCTCCAATTCAATGAGACTTAATTTTTGTTGTTTACCTGCAACATCATAATCCACATTAACCTCTTTAACCGCCCATAGAGCACGATAAACCAATTCAACTGGTAAATGGCATCCCTTGCCATACACCAATCGATAAGGTGTAGTACCAATGGGTGTTTTGTATGTAGTACGATACGCCCATAATGCATTATTAAGTTTTGTGGACCAATCCTTACGGTCGGTACGTACTGTTTTTTGTAAAATCTCTTTAATTTGCCTATTTGATACTTTCACTTGCCCACTAGTTTGTGGATGGTACGGTGTTGCAACCCGATGATCTACCCCATATTGTTTAAGGAGTTTTCGAAAATTAAAGTTTTTAAAATGAGATCCCCCATCACTTATGATCACACGGAGAACACCAAACCGAAAAAATATGTTGCTTTGAACAAACTTACAAACAACACTATGGTCATTTGTTTTGGTGGCAATCGCTTCTACCCATTTAGATACATAATCGACTGCCACAAGAATATATGAATTACCAAACGAATTTGGGAATGAGCCCATGAAGTCAATTCCCCAGACATCAAAGATGTCAACAACTAGACTTGGCTGCATGGGCATCTCATTCCTTTTTGAAATGCTACCAATCTTTTGGCAATTTACACAATTCTTAGCAAATGCATATGCATCCCGAAATATAGTTGGCCAAAATAACCCAGCACATAAAACTTTATATCCTGTTTTCTAGCCACTAAAATGACCCCCGCATGCAGAAGCGTGTACATGTCCCAAGACGTCTTTAATTTCAGAATCTGGGATACGCCGCCTGATAACTTGATCAGGTCCAACTTTAAAAAGATCTGGGTCATCCCAGATATATTGTTTGACTTGTGCCAAATATTTTTTTCGCTTCCATTTTTGCCAATGTTCTGGAATAACACCTGCAACATAATAATTAACAATATCAGCAAACCAAGGTAACTCGGAAACTGTAAATAAATACTCATCCGGGAATGTCTCATTAATTTCCAAGGTGTTATCTATGTCATTGTTGATAATCCTTGATAGATGATCAGCCACCACATTCTCACCACCCTTCTTGTCTCGAATTTCTAAGTTAAACTCTTGCAACAATAAAATCCATCTGATCAATCTTGGTTTAGCATCCTTCTTCTCCATCAAATAGCATACGGCACTGTGATCCGAGTAGATAATGACCTTGCTCCCCAAAATATATGACCTAAACTTATCAAGAGCATATACAACTGCAAGCAACTCTTTTTCAGTGGTAGTATAATTCAATTGAGCACCATCTAGAGTTTTACTAGCATAATAAATTGCCACGGGTTTCTTGTCTACCCGTTGCCCCAACACGGCCCCAATTGCAAAGTCACTAGCATCACACATTATTTTAAAAGGTATTGACCAATTCGGTGCTTGCAATATTGGGCCTTCAACCAATTTCTGTTTTAACATAGTAAAAGCTTTAATACATGCGTCATCAAATACAAAGGCACATCTTTCAAAAGTAAGTTGCATAATGGTTTTGTAATTGTACTGAATCCTTTTATGAATCGTCTGTAGAAACCGGCGTGTCCTAAGAATGACCTAATGCCTTTTACATTCGTGGGAGGGGGTAGGGTCGATATAATCTTAATTTTAGCATGATCAACCTCAATGCCACGTTTTGACACTACATGACCTAAGACAATCCCTTCTTGAACCATAAAATGACTCTTTTCCCAACTCAACACTAAATTTGTTTCAACACATCTTTTTAAAACCTTTGTTAATTGAATTAAACAGCTTTCAAAAGATGAACCAAAATTGAGAAGTCATCCATAAAGATTTCCAAAGACTCCCCAATCATATCCGAAAAGATACTCATCATGCACCTTTGAAAGGTGGCTGGGGCATTACAAAGTCCAAATGGCATTCGCCTAAATGCGAAGGTACCATATGGGCAAGTAAAGGTAGTCTTTTGTTGATCATCAGGGTGAATTGCAATCTGATTATATCCTGAATACCCATCCAAAAAACAATAAAACTTCTGACCTGATAACTTCTCAATGATTTGGTCAATGAACGGAAGTGGAAAATGATCTTTGGATGTAGCTGCGTTTAACTTTCTATAATCAATGCACACTCGCCACCCAGTGACGGGTCGAGTGGCAATGTGTTCACCATCCTCTCCTCTAACAATCTGAATGCCTGATTTTTTAGGCACAGTTTGGGTAGGGCTTACCATGTGCTATCAAAAATTGGATACACGATCCCGGCATCCAACCACTTGAGAACTTCTTTCTTCACTACTTCGCGCATGTTGGGATTAAGCCTTCTCTGAGTGTCTCTAACAGGTTTTGCACCTGCATCAGTGATGATTTTATGCATGACAATAGATGGACTGATACCTTTGAGATCCGCAATTGTCCATCCTATTGCTGCTTTATGCTCTTTTAACACATTCAGTAACATTTCTTCTTGATCTCTTTCCAAATTGGATGCAATGATAACTGGAAGGGTGTGATTGTCTCCCAAAAATACGTATTTTAAGTGTTTGGGAAGCTCTTTCAATTCTACTTTTGGTGGAATCTCCAGTGATGGCTTTAACTGAGAATCAATGTGCTCAGGTAGAGGCTCCACCTGATGGGTCCATGGTGGTCTTCCTTCATGTATGGCAGACACTTCTAGTTTCTTTTCTTCTTCCTCCAACTCATATGCATGATCCATACCTAACCTGTCACAAATAACACACGTCTCCTCGATGTGTCCCTCATTTTTATAAGGTTCACACCCGTCAATAATATCCGCCATAAAGCATTCATTATTAACAGAGGAGTTAGTTACTTTGTCATACACATTGACACTTAATTTACGATTACCAAAAGTCATGTCAACTGTTCCATCTCGATAGTTAATTTGTGCATTAGCAGTTGCTAAAAATGGTCTACCAAGTATGACATTAGATTGTTTAGTTTTGTCAAATGAAGCATAATCAAGAACTAAGAAATCGACCGGATAGTAGAAGTCATCCACCTTGACAATGACATCAGTTACTATGCCACGCGGGAGTTTCATTGTGAGATCGGCCAACACTACCGTAGTATTGGCTTTTTGCAAGGGACCAAAGTCATATTGGTCATATAAACTCCCAGGTAGGATACTAACACTAGCCCCAAGATCGAGTAGCGCTCGAGCAACTTTAAATTCACCAACTTGAATAGAAATAATAGGCGCTCCTGGATCCCTAAGCTTAGGTGGAAGATCACCTGACAAGATGGCACTTACATTTGCTGGGACATCAAGCTTCTTAGGAAACTTGTGAGTTCGTTTTTGAGTGCACATGTCTTTCAGGTATTTGGCATAAGCAGGAACTTGTTTTATTGCATCTAAAAGAGGTAAATTCACTTTAACTTGTTTAAAAATTTCCCACATCTCATCTTGTTGTGGACCTCTTTTATTTACTATCTTTTTCGGTTCAATTAAAGCTGAAGGGTAAGGAATGACATTGTTCTCCAATGCCTTATCCTTATTTTTATCATTATCTTTTAAAACCGGTTTGGTTACCTCTTGAAATGTTACCTTTTTCGTTGATTTTGTTAAAACATGTTCCTGTTCATCTTCACTATCACTATTGACATCTTCCACCACCCCTTCTATGAATGGTGGTGGAGAACCAACCTTGTTATCATAAACTTTACCATTACGAAGGGTACTTACCTGATTGATTTGCACATTTCTGACATTCTTTGTGGAAGTTCCCTGATGTTGAGGATTGATTGTGGTGTCACTTGGCAGCTTCCAGGGTTTCTTTTGATTTGAGCCACATCTTCTGCTAGTTGACCTACTTGTTTGTTTAATGCTTCGTAAGCCTTATCTCTGATTTCATTTTCCCTTTTATTCTCTTGCATATTTTCCTTCATCATATTCATCAAAGCATCCAACTTTGCATTTGTAGATTCTTCACCCCCAACTACTCCAGTTTGAGAATTATTTGATGGTTTCGTGATGAACTTCCTTGTTGGCCCCCGTGGTTGTAACTCCCTTGATTGTTTCCTTGAGCATACGAAGTTCTTTGATAACCACTTGGATTGTAATCCCATGTGCTCGGTTAGGGTATGTGGGAACACCTTGGTTATTACCTTGAAAGTTAGGATTCATTTGGCTTGAAGCATTCCCATACTTAAAATTAGGATGGTTTCTTAGTCCGGGATGATAAGTATTGGAATTCATATCGAATTGCTTTCTATCTCCTTAAACTTGATTAACTTCCTCTTTTCTTTCTATCACTAAGTGACACGCATCAACATTATGACCTAACTCACCACATTCTTCACACACATCGTATCCTACAGTTGCAACCTCCTTTGTACCCGTTCGCCCTACCTTCCCAATTGTCTTTCCAATGCCGCAATCCGCTCCTTAGTCTCATAGTCAACCGTGGTTGATCGTACCGAATTAGGTTTAGATCGTCTACTGGCAGAGGCTTGCGCCTTGGAGTTTCTACACATTCTTTCTAAAAATTCCTAGTCTGCATCTTCATGATTGGAAAGGAATGTGCCATTGCTTGTAGAATACAAATATTTTCTTTCCTCAGTCGTCAATCCATCCGAGAAAGCCTTTATCAACTCCTAACGTTCAATTCCATGGTGTGGACACATGCGAATAAGTTCCTTAAACCTCGTGAATGCTTCATGAAATTGTTCCCCTGCTTGTTGTTGGAAAGATCTAATAGCCTCTCTTGCGTCACTGGTCTTACCCATAGAGTAATATTCATCTAATAATATTTGTTGCATTTCTTGCCATGTGTGAATACTATTGTCAGGCAAGGTAAGGAACCATTGCTTAGCTCTGTCTTTCAAAGTGAATTGGAACAATCGCAACCTCACTTCATCTTGTGTGAAGTGATTCCCACCAATAGTGCTACATATTGCATCAAATTCAGCAAGATGCACATATGGTTCTTCTGTTGCAGTACCTCTAAATGCAGGAAGAATAGTGAGATAATGAGGGCGTACATCAAAAGCTCTTCCTTACGATTTGGAGGTGCGATGGGATTTGGATTTTCAGAAATAGCCGGTCTAAAATGGCTATCCACACCTTGTACTTGAGCTCTTTGAAGTCTTCTTGGCTGATTGACATTATTATTAACCCTACCCCTTTGTTGGTTGATAGGTGGTGCATTCCACCCATGTTGATCATTCCCCCGATTGTTATTTCCATTTTGTCCATCACCTCCACCAAAATTTCCATTCCAAGCATCATAATTTGCACCGTTATAGGGTTCTTCATTGTTATCCCATTCATCTTCATAATTCTCATCACCCGTGTGAACACTATGCATGCTTATATGATCAAAGTCGTCTCCTTGATTGAGGTTATTTTGATTCATATTATTGCTGGGAGGTGGTTGATTTAGGTTGTTGTTGTGGCTGTTATTCGATGGTGGGGGTGGATTTGGGTTTTGGTTTTGGTTATTGGGAGGAGGGTTTGGATTTTAAGGTGGTTGGTTGTTTGGATTATCCATGTTAGTTGAATCAGACAAAATATCAGCTGCTTGATCAATAGCTTGTGAAATTGATGTAGTTGGTAACCCTGATCGATGCAAGACACGATTATACCTTGCTGATTTCTCTATCTCTGGATCAAACACTAGCGGTAATTTCCTGCCCGAATATCGAGTATGCATGCAACCTGTCACCTGCACACCGAGAACACCAAGCGTAACACGAAAATAAAAACAAATAAAATAAGACAAGTAACAATTTTTTTTTAAACAAATAAAATAACAAAACACCAAGCGCACCGATTCCCCGGCAACGGCGCCAAAATTTGATCGATGTCGAAGTATCAATCAAATAAGATGTTAAAATATGTGTTCCTATTCACCTTAAACTAGTTAGGGTAAGTAGGGTTGTCGATCCTCGTGGAATTAGTGGTCGGTGTATTGTACTTTAATTTATAAAACACTAATTAATTAAATTAACAAATTACTTAACTATTGCCTCTTGGCTGTGAAAATTAGATTTTTGGAATAATTAATAAATAAACTAAGAAAACAACTTTGAAAGAATCAAACTTGATTAAGAAAACGATTATAAGAGAAAGTAATCCACTTCGGTTCTAGGTTTGGTTTTCAGCAATTGTTTAGTTTAACTTCAAGGAAAATCCTTAATAGGGACTCTATACGTGCGATGATTAAGTGATATCGATAATCAGGACTTAATGGGTCTTGATACTCAATGCCAATTCAATTAGAAACCAAAACTTGCAATCATATAATTTCCGGAAGATTAAATGATATTCAAATAAAAGTTTACCAACGTCGTTGTTTAAATAATCAAAACACAAGTTAAACTCATAAAAGAACTTAACGGGTTCTAAAGTTTAATCCCAACAAAGTTAAACAAAAACAAAAGCCTAATCACGCAAAACCTAATACCCGAAGTCGATCACGAGAGGATTAGCCGCTCATCATTCTTGAATGATCTTCAAAACCGTTGTTGATTTGCATTCCGGATGACTGAATCTTGTTTTTGAGAGTTGGAATGGTGAAAAATTGATCTCAGAACGCCAAAAATTCGTCTCTAAACGTTCTAGGTCGAATGGGAATCAAGTGGTGGCTGAAACATAATAAAAACGCGATTTTATAGGTTTTCAAAACTTGTCCTGGCGTAGCCTACGCCATCCAGCGTAGCCTACGCTGGGACCCTTTCTGTTGATTTTTTTCCTTGAGCTGGCGTAGCCTATGGTGGCTACAATAGGCTACGGTGGAAGCCTTTCTGCTGCACTTTGAAGCTTCGTTTCTTGACCCCTCCAATGACTTGTTTTATCATGTAAGCTTCCAAATTCTTTGTTTTTCCTACAAAATCACTTCCAACTCATAGTCAACCTATTCAACTCAATCACATACATATAAACGAATGATCATACGTAATATTTGACGTTTAAACACTTAAAATCTCATTCCATCGCACACACATCACACCTCCAACCCCCTCAGGAAGAAACTCATTGCTGGAAAAACCCTCTGGCTCAACTCTAAATATATTGCTCAGAGTGAGACTTAATTCCATAACATCCTTTATATTTACATGTCATAGAAACCAGTTGAACTAATGATTATCGGTACTTATGTGGTATAATTAGTCAGAAATGTTCCAACGAGCTTTAAAGGGCTTTGAAGCTTTAAGAGCTCCAACTATTAAACTCATATAAATTACATCTTTATATTATTTGTAAAAATATTGACAATGATTAAAAAATAAATAAATTATAGTATTTGATATGAATTTAATATCTAATTATTTGGTATTTTACACCAAATGGTTTAAGCTTTCTTATACGGTGTTTCATTCATATATTAAATAGAATGAAAATCTGAATTTTATTCATTGTTTGTTTGTCAGGTAGAATTTGAATTCAAAAAATGTCCCATAGAATTTGAATTCAATAGATAATATGATGATAGAATGAAAAAAATGAAATTAGAATGATTTCTTATAACTTTTTTTTAAATAAAACACGAAATATTATATTAAACTCGTTGCGTCTTTAACTCCTTTGATTGGATTTAGGGAAAGATCAGGGATGAACAGATTCGAGATAATCTACAATCAATACTTAAATATCATATTAAACCTGTTGCGTCTTTATATAACTCGTCATTGGATTTTAATGTTGAATTGTTTTTGTGAGGTTGGTGTTGCTTGAAGGTGTAATACTTTGAAAATACATTTTCCTTAACCAATGTATAAACATAATTATGACAATAGGAACCTCATTTAGTTTTTAAATTGTTTTGTTCGAGGCTATTTTTATCAACCGAAAAATATGTAAAATGTACATGGTTGT
This sequence comes from Flaveria sonorensis, assembly GCA_025506505.1. Taxonomy (NCBI): domain Eukaryota; kingdom Viridiplantae; phylum Streptophyta; class Magnoliopsida; order Asterales; family Asteraceae; genus Flaveria; species Flaveria sonorensis. Next base: position 5,145,639 of record CM046426.1, read on the forward strand.
ATATTTTGTCATGTTTTATTTTATACTACAAGAAAGTGGGTCTATGGCAACGAAAATTGGCATCTTATAGCGACGACATGTCGTCGCTATAGCTAGTTTTTATCAATCGAAGTTCGTTTATGTTCGTTTGTTTAGTAAATGAACGAACACGAACAAGAAAATTTCGTTCGTTTAACTAAACGAACAAACATGAACAAAAGCCGTGTTCGTTCATTTATGTTCGTGAACGTTCGATAATGTGTTATTTTATGTTCGTTAATGTCCGTTCGTGAATGTTCTATAATGTGTTCGTTTATATTCGTTAATGTGTTCAATTATGTTCTTAATTTTTGTGTTAGCTATTTTTTATGACAGTTATATCAAGTGTTTTTAGATATTTATATTACGTGTTTATTTATTTTTGGTAAATTTTGTGATGAAAATACAAATTTCATTCTAAAATAAGTATGTGATCATTTGTATTCGTTTGTGTTCATACACTTCTTTGTGTTCGTCATGTTCATGAACATTTGTTTGTTTTCGTTTATTTTGCTTGTGTTCGTTTGCGTTCGGTAAGTGTTCGTGAACAGTTCATGAACATGTTCATTTCCTTAATGAACGAACACGAACAAGGAAATCCGTTCGGTAAGTGTTTGTGAACAGTTCATGAACAAGTTTTTTTCTTAATGAACGAACACGAACAAGGCATTGTTCGTGTTCGTTCGGTTCGTTTGCAGCCCTAGCGACGACATGTTGTCACTATTGATCTCAGTTTTTTTATTTTATGCAAAACCTATTTTTTTTTTTACAAATTTAACAAACATATAATCAATAAAAATCTAATGCAAGTTTAACAAACAAATAATTCATACAACTTCAAATTTAAGTTTAACAAACAAATAGTTCATACAATTAGTTTAAAGTTCAATAAAATCTAACAAAAATACAAACGCTAATGACCACCAGGTGGTCGTTGCTGCTGCCAGCAGCGCATCATTTCCATCTGCTCTTAAAGCAATCGTTACATTTCTTGTATTTGTTGTTGTTGTTGTTGGATTTGTTATTGTTGTTGTATGGTTTCTTGATTTTGTTGTTGATGTTGTCTAAGTTCTGCAACTTCATCTTGCAAATGTTGTGTTGGAGGAGGTTGCGAGCTAGAAAAATCAGGGGTGGGATGTCTCACCACGCGACCAACACCTTGTATATGTTCTTGCCTTTGACCTAAGGCAAGTTCAATGCATTGAATCTCATCAACAGTAGATGAGTCTCCACCGGTCTCGCTAGAGGATCTCACATACTCCTCTTGAATTCTTTCCTGCTTTAAACATATTGAAAATATTAGTTCAAATGGGTCATTTTGACCTAAACACACTTAAACATACTAGAATCACTCAAAAGTTAGTTCAGATGGGTCATTTTGACCCAAACACACTTAAACATACTAGAATCAATCAAAAGTTAGTTCAAATGGGTTATTTTGACCCAAACATCTTAAACATACTAGAATCACACAAAAGTTAGTTTAAATGGGTCATTTTGACCCAAACATACTTAAACATACTAGAATCACACAAAAGTTAGTTCAAATGGATCATTTTGACCCAAACACACTTAAACATACTAGAATCACACAAAAGTTAGTTCAAATGGATCATTTTGACCCAAACACACTTAAACATACTAGAATCACTCAAAAGTTAGTTCAAATGGGTCATTTTGACCCAAACACACTTAAACATACTAGAATCCCTCAAAAGTTAGTTCAAATGGGTCATTTTGACCCAAACACACTTAAACATACTAGAACCAATCAAAAGATAGTTCAAATGGGTCATTTTGACCCAAACACACTTAAACATACTAGAATCACACAAAAGTTAGTTCAAATGGGTTTTGAACCAAACACACTTAAACATACTAGAATCACTCAAAAGTTAGTTCAAATGGGTCATTTTAACCCAAACACACTTAAACATACTAGAATCACATAAAAGTTCGATCAAATGGGTCATTTTGACCCAAACACACTTAAACATACTAGAATCACTCACACACTTAAACATACTAGAATCACTCAAAAGTTAGTTCAAATGGGTTATTTTAACCCAAACATACTTAAACATACTAGAATCACTCAAAAGTTAGTTCAAATGGATTATTTTGACCCAAACACACTTAAACATACTAGAATCAATCAAAAGTTGGTTCAAATGGGTCATTTTGACCCAAACACACTTAAACATACTAGAATCACACAAAAGTTAGTTTAAATGGATCATTTTGACCCAAACACGCTTAAACACACTTGCATACAAGTATACAACATACTTACATAGACACAAGTATACAAAAACATACAGGTATACAACATACTTACATACACAATTACAAAAAAACAAACATATAATATACTAATGAACAAACATATAAACATAAATACATACAAACACTCACATATATACAAAATTAACATAATTACATACATATAAACATATACATAAACAACTAAATACATCATACCATATACATATAAAATAACACATATAAAAATGCATACAAACTTAAAACTATGAAAATATATATAATGGCATTTCATCAAACACTTGGTGGGCATAACCTAATCTAACATCAAACCCATATGCACTTACATATATATACACTTTTACAATCATACAAACCTAATCACAAATATATTCACTAAACAACACTTAAATCATAAGTTTTAAATGAATTTCATACCTTGAAAATCTTCAAATCCTTTAATTTCAAACTTTAAACTTTAATCTCACCTAAAACACAAAAATTTAGATAAAACTTATAACAACAAGATTATATAACTTTATTATAGTAAAAGAAACATCATTCTTACCTTCAAACACTTCAATTTAATACCAAATAAGCCTATAAACCGAGATGAAATCGGGAGAAGAAAGTGAGTTTTTTTGGTTGAGAAATGGTGCAGAAGGTCTGAAATGCGATTTAAGGGATCTGCACTCTATAGCGACGACATGTCGTCCCTATAGAGTAAAAAAGGCGTCCCTATAGATTAAAAATAAAAATAATTAAAAAACGCCTATCCCGACAAAGGACTGAAATTTTTTTTTTTAATATTTCTTATCTATCCCGACGACATGTCGTCTGGAAAGGTTGAGTTAAAATTTTTTTTTTAAAATTTGTAAACCGAGATAACAAAAATAAAAAATAAAATAACTTTAACATGTAGCGACGACATGTCGTCGGCATAGACTTTTCATAAACCAGCCTGATATTTTAGCAGTCCGCCAACTCTATACCGACGACAAGTCGTCAGTATAGAGTTTGACCAGTCAAAAATCTCAATAACTATGTGCCGACGACATGTCGTCGGTATAGGCCACCCTATACCAGCCTATACCAGCGACATATGTCGTCGTTATAGGTGTCGTCAGGACAGAGTTAAATTGTTGGAGTGTTACCTGTGAGTCATTTGGTTTTTCACTATATGTGTAATCAAATCATATTGTTATCACGTGTTAGTATTAGTCCTTCATGCTATTTTTTTCCTTCTTCATGATTTCTATCAATTAACTCTAGTGCATAAACTCAAGTTTTTTTTATATAGGTTGGTTATTTTGATTTTTCTATATATTAACAAGATATCATCATTTTAACCACACCTTAAATTTCTATTATGACTTTAAACATAAAAAGAATCTAAGCTTAAAGGGTTATTCATAAAATACCAGAAAGCAAAAACTATAGTCATAAATCTTGTTTCACTTGTAATGGTGTCAATATGTGCGGCGCTTGTGCGCGTGTTCGGGCACAAGGCACATATAAAGCTCTCAAGTAAATAAAACGTCATGAAGTTGTTATATATACGAGGTTTTACCGTTTTTCAACCAACCAAATCTAAAAAAACTCAAGTTATTGTAAGTATGAAGGTACTTTGTATTCGGTAACAAAACATTTACAATAACGTCCTTCAGAAAAATCGAGAAAAATCAAGAAAAACCTTAAAGGGACCACTCAACATGATATGTTACAACGTCATTGTTGACATTACAACCTTCTAAATATATGACAACCGATAAACATTAACCTTGTTAATTCATTCACTTTTTATTTGAAGTTGGTCACTACTTTGTTTTATTTGATGAAATGTTTTTCAACTTGTTCAACGTTATAAGTTCTCAAACGCAACCATCTTAAAACCCTAAATTTTGTTTTTAAAACCAACCTAACTAGCTGATCCGATCTGGTTTTAAAAATACGGTAGGTACAAGCATGAGAAAAAAAGAAAAATTAAAGAATTTACTCTAATTATATTATTAAATATTTAAAATACTATAATTTCTAAAATACTAAAATAAACGGGTCTTGGCTAGTGGACCTTTGTTCGTGTTTAAATAGCTACGCGGCGTATAGGGGGTGTCGATACCTATACGTCGCGTATGGACCCATGCAGTCTCCAAACGCCTAAAACGCCCAAACAGTCTCCAAACGCCTAGTGCAATACGCTCCAACAGTCTCCAAACGCTTAAAACGCCCAAACAGTCTCCATACGCTGCGTATAGGTGTCAGCGAACAACCTATACATGGCGTATGGGTCCATACGCCACGTATAGGTGTCAGACGTACTATAAAAGTAGTTTGTACATGCTACGAATATACGCAGCGTATAGTGCCATACGTGGAATACATGGCAAACCTATACGCGGCGTATGGCGCCATACGCCGCGTATAGGTGTTAGACGAACAACCTATACTCCGCGTATGGCTCTATACGTCACGTATAGGTAATTTCAATCATGGGACACAAGATTCAAATTTGACGGGACACAAGATTCATTTTCAAATGTATAAAAACGCATTCGATCTCAAACGTTTTCATTCGATCTCTAAATTGTGAAAATTTCAAACGTTTGTTCCTCTCAAAATATCATACGTTTTCATTCGTTCGCTATGTCGTTTTGGGATGGTAACTATTTTTTTGGTGAATATTCAAATGAATATTCAAGCGTTTCGTACGTGGCGGATAGTAGTCAAGATGATTCGTACGTTCAATCTTCTTACGATACACGATTTCCAGATTTAAACCAATCGTATGTTCCCGATGATTAATTCGACTTTTGCCGAGAATCAAGTTACAACTCGCAACAAAGTAATATAAACTTTCTCTCGAGTGATGAAAATCAGAACACGAAAGTATCGTTTGAAACGTCACAAGAATTTTTATCACTCGATGAGCTAGTCTGTTGGGCTGTTAATAAGGGACGTGATAATGGTTACGTTATTATTACACGAAGATCAAAGAAAAAAGGAGGTCAGGTCGTAAAGGTATGGCTTATCTGTGATAGTGGTGGCGAACACAAAAGTCAAGCAACAATTAGACGATCTGGTAGCAAAAAAATCGGATGTCCTTTTAAATTAGTAGGAATATACGACAACAAAACGTTGTTCGTGGAAATTAGAGGTGAGAAATGACGAACATAACCATGATCCCGCTCAACATATGGAGGGGCACCCATTTGTAAGAAGGTTTTCTCAAAACGAATACAATTTGGTGAAGCAGCTTACTGATCAGAACATGGAGCCTCGTAATATACTATCAGCTTTAAAAAAGCAAAACCCTGATAACGCATCTATAACCAGAGACGTATACAACGCTCAACAGAAGATAAGAAATAAAAATAAAGTCGGTAAAACACCAATGCAAGTTTTAGAAAACCTTTTATTTTCTAAAGGGTACGTTTATTACACCCGAGAAAATCCCGCTACAAATGTCGTAGAAGAGATAGTTGTTTGTTATCCAAAATCATACGACACTTGGCGTGCATTCCAGCACGTGCTGATGATAGAAGCTACATATAAAACAAACATGTGCAAACTTCCATTTGTTCAGATTGTTGGTGTGACCTCAACACACAAGACATTTTGTGTTGCTCATGCGTTTATTAGTAAAGAACGGGAAGATAATTTTGAATGGATGCTTAACAGATTGAAAGATACGTTACACAGGTGTATGGAGTCACGCGTCATAATAACAGATAGAGATCTTGCTTTAATGAACGCATGTGTTAAAGTATTTCCGAATGCTTCGAAATATTTATGCAGGTGATATATTGCTGAAAATATCGCGAAACACTGTAAAGCAAGTTTTACGAAAGATGATTGGGAAAAGTTTAAATATGCATGGGCACGTTTGTGTGAGTCTTCCACGCCGGAGATTTACGGGTATAACTATAACATTCTTTACGAACGACTAGTTGAAGCTAAGCGAGGAAGTAAGTTTTCCTTACATACATACATACAATACTATCAAATACAAAAAAAAAAAAAATTTGTTTTATAATATTTTCAGAAGTTTTGTCTTATATATACAAAAACTGGTTAGAGAGTTATAAAGAAATGTTTGTATCAGCCTGGACTAACTCAAACCGCAATTTTGGCCAACATACAACAAATAGAGTCGAGAGCCGGCATGCAAATTTAAAAATATATTTTAAATTAACAAATAGCTCATAGACTTGTGAAATTTGTAGATCAATTGGTAAACGCGCAAGAGGTAAATTTAAAAGAAAGTTTTGAGACTAGCAAGATTAAAACCATGAATCATCATAAACTTCCGCTATTTGATTACCTACGAGGCAAGGTTTCACACAAAGCTCTTGATTTATTAGTTGCCGAAAACAATAAATTGCAATTGATGTGCTCAGCAAATGCAACGTGTGGTTGTCATCTTTTCACGAGTTATGGTTTGCCTTGTGCTTGTCGGCTGGAAAAATATGAATATTTTGGTACTTGTCGATACTTTACTTACATCTTAATTCCCCGTAACGAATTATATATTAATTAATAATTTATAATGCAGACACTAAAATTCCACTAGATGCAATTGACGTATTTTGGACGAAACTTGATAAGCTTAAACCGTCATTTATGGTGGATGAAGAAGTCAATGTTGAAGAAGAGATGGAACGCGTGAAACAACAAATAATGACACAACCCACCGCTATAAAATTTAGTTTGGTGAAAAAAATAAAAGGAATTGTGTATCCATGGAAAAGTAACAAAAAAACGCATGTTCAAACGTCCAACGTTAAAGGTTCAACAGCAAAAGTATGGCACTCAACAAAGTACGTGAGACATGCCGAGACATAGCTCATTTATTGCGTCTAACATTACCGAAAGAACAAGTTCAGCGGTAAAGCCTTAGAAGCCCGCCATACAATGTAGTCGTTCAACGTCTTCTAAAGTGAAAGCAACATCAAATAGTGTCGGAGTATCACAAAGTACTAATGATTTTTCATCGGTTATCGGAGATCAACTATTAAACAATATAAGCAGGTTAAAAAATTGGATTCCGTCCATCTTTCATTAGTATATTTCACGTATACAAGATGTCCGACCCGATGGAAATTGTGGTTTTCGAGCTATAGCTTTAGGCTTAGGGTTTAACGAAAATAAGTGGATTTATGTGCGCCAACAACTTTTAAAAGAATTGGACAAGCACGAATTGGAATACAGAGAATTTTTTGATACTTTGTACCCCGGACAGTATAACGACTTACGTCACACTATAAATTGGCAACGTGTGGAACCTACACCAGAAGAACATTAGATGATAATGCCGTATATGGGAATAGTGGTTGCTCAAAAGTTTGGTGTTATTCTTCATTTATTAAGCAAAAATGATTGTCAAACATTTTTTTCCGTTATGGGCTAATGCGAGATCTATGATGCCTCATCATGTCGAATCGATTGTTCATGTCAACAATAATCATTTTGTCCATGTTAAGTTAGAAGGAGATTATCCGATGCTTACATTAAGTAATCTTTGGCTTCCTAACCGAAACGTACGTGCTGTAGAATGGGAGATTATGTATAGGCTTCGTATCTCGGAATATAACGCAATAATAGATAATAACCGAGAAACCCCAACTTATATAAATTTGTTTTAATTCAAAACTTATAATATTAGAATTATTATTACGTTTGTATTATATTTTATTATTGTTTTCGTATCTCACGATTTAACAGTTTAAAAGTGATTTTTCAAATGTTACAATTCAAATAATTCCAAAATTTTCAAATGTTACAATTCAAATAATTCAAATTCAAAACAATTTAAAAGTGATTTTTTAAAAAACAATTTTTTTAAATTTTCAAGCTATACGCCGCGTATGGACCCATACGCGGCGTATAGCACCTCCGCTACAGTATATGTTGAATTTTTTGGCATTTTGTCCCTACCTCACACTTTTTCAAAACCAAAAACTCTCTCGTATAGGCCGATACTACTCGTATTGTTAGTCGATTTTTCTTCATCTAGTTATGTATTATTGTTCCTACATTTTTATTATGTTAATCGTTGAATAGTTTAAGCTTTAAAGTGGCGTTTTGTGTGTTTAAACGGTTGATTTAAACTGGGTCTATGAACTATACGCCACTACAAACCCACGTATAGGCCTATACGCGGTGTATAGTTCATATTACGATGATCTATACGTGGCGTATAGACCTATACGCGGGGCTGTGGTTGCGTATAGCGTAAGAGAAAGAAGATGAAGAGATTGACAACCTATACGCTACGTATAGGTCTATACGCCGCGTATAGGGGGGTAGGTGACTAGTGGGCTATACGCTGCTTATATGTGGGACCCCTATACGACGCGTATAGGGCTATATGCCGCGTATAGTGGGGGCAGGTGACTAGTGGGCTATACGCAACTAATACATGAGACCCCTATACGACTCATTTACGGCTATACTACGCGTATAGGGGGTGGGTGATTAATGTGTTATACGTAGCTTATGTTTTAAAACCGTTATACTTATATTCGATTTTTATGCAGATATGTCTTCGGATTCAGATATTGAGTCTGACGTTGTTAACGTTATTGCCAATCATCCTTGGCTACAGTCTGAGCCCGGGACCATTGAGCACTCGAAGTGCTCGAAATTCGTACGTATGAAGATCGGCAATAAAAAAGCCTCGACTGGAAGGGGATGGCCGAGTTCGAAGAGCGCGGTAGACTTGCTGGTACTATCGAAGACGATACGCCATGGAGTCGTTTGTTCGAGACCGCGTTCTTACTTCTTACCGAGAGCTGACGGTGGAGTTTTGATCCACCTTTACATATATTCGTCCTGATGAGAAGGAGGAGGACGATGAACGTTCCAAGATTTCGTTTAGGTTATGTGGACATTCACATCAGATTTCCATTGAGCAGTTTGCCGTTCTCTCGGGACTTTACTTTGAGCCGGAGACTGTTACCCCTCTATTCACCGAGGGTATTACTGAGATTGAGGAGAGTCGATTGAGAGCTTGATGGCCTCAGATTGTCGGAGGTCCGTTTTAGAGGACTAAAGGCAGGGTCACTGGCATTAGAGATCCTCTCATCCGTTACTTATATCGCATGATCGCCACATCCATCACTGGATGTGGCAAGAGTCGCGAGTGGTGTACTATTCCCGACTTATTTTACTTGTATTGTTTGCTTACGGGGAACAAGGTGCAACCTGGCGAGATGTTTGGTGGAGTATTTTGCTTCGTATTATCATCGCTAGGAGCGAGGAGCGGTGTACGGCGGCGCTTACATCACGGTGATTGCTTGAGGTTTGGGTTATCTTTCTCGGTATCTTACTGATATATCTCCTCCCATCAAGCCGGTGAGATTAGATCGTCGTACATTATTCGGCATGCGTATTATACGCCAGTTTTCGGGTGGCATGCGATTCTTCATTCAACCCGGGGAGATCTGGCAGCCGGCACCTGTTCAGCAGGTCTGCGTTGATGATCCACAATAGCAGCAGGAGCATCTCCCGCATGATCATCCGCCGCACGACCAGCCGCCGCATGACCAGTCGCCAGCACATCAGCCGCCAACTCAGCCACAGTTTCCTCTACATATTTACAGAGATGTGAGGCTGCCTGCACGTATGGAGACATTTATGTAGGAGGTTGTTACGAGTTTACGGCAGCAGGGTCGTCGGCTCGATCGAGTTGAGGATCTTATGGAGTGGCACGTTCAGCTCGAGATTGCGCGAGCACGTGCTGCTAGTATTGATCCTCCGGAGTTGCCACCGCCTCGACATTACTCAGACTCGCCGTAGTTTTTATATTATATTATTACTATCATTGTAACTTTTATTTTGTTATGTATTTAAAAACTTTGTTATTTATATTATCATTTTATGTTAATTTTTGTATTGTTATCTCGATTGTTTAGTTAATATGAATATTTGTATTATATGTTTTATCGGTTAGTTAATAATATTTGATTTAAAATTGTCGGTTAAGCAAGTTGCAAACATAACATAAATATAGTTGACGCAAATTTATTTGTTTATTTAAAAAAATATATGTAAAAATAACAAATAAAATATAAATGGCGTTAACCTATACGTCGCGTATGGGCCCATATACGGCGTATAGGTGTCTCATGCGTCCCAAGTGCGTGAAGGGAAAAAAAATTGAAGCAATACGCTACGTATGGACCCATACGCTGCGTATGGCCTCCACCGACAACAGAATGACATCTCGTCTGACAAGTTGATGTTAGGGAATGTTTTTGCACCCTATATGCCGCGTATGGACCCATACGCGACGTATAGTGTCGTGTGTCGGGGAATGTTTTTGCACCCTATACGTCGCGTACGGACCCATACACGACGTATAAAACACCCGGGTGTTGATTTAAAATTAAGATGTGTCTAAATAATCAAATCCTAAATATAACCAGCTTGTCAGTGATTGTCACTGAACAAATTAGACGCTAAGAAAAACGGGCCTCGGTTTGACGTCATCGATCCACGCTTTTATGCATGATTCCTTTGTCGCTTTCCGTTACGCCACCACATCACAACTCACGTATTGTGGGTCCCAATTTCTGACAAAATCAAATAGGTTATGTCATGTGGGTCCTACCAACTAGATGCTCTCTCCTCTTTTTCATCAAACTTGATTCTACATACCCTTCATCTATCTCAAGGTGTCACTCTCTACCCGACAGTTTAATAAACATATTTTTTTTTTCCTTCTTCCTTTTTTTTCTTGTTAACAGCCAAAAAAATAATTTTATTAAAATCTAACCAGAAGCTAGAAGAAATTACAAGCTAAGCATGAAAATCAATTAGAGAAACTACACCAAAAATTCCAGCTCAACCAGCTAACATTGCCTTTTGGCCATGTTTGAAAACTGATTTTTTGATTAACTTTTGACTTATTAATTTTTAAAAAGTCAATAAGTTAATAAGTATGTTTGGAAAAAAGTAAATAAGTTTATTTTAAAGAATTAATAAGTTAATTTTGAAAAGTTAATAGGAGTTACTTTTTAAAAATTACTTTTCAAAAGTAACTTACGGGGATAATAAGTAATCCCAAACATGCACTTAGTTTTCATCCATAAAAATATAGAGATTTTATATCACCAATAATCTTTAGGATTTTAAACAGACATTTTCGATTGTTATTAATTAAAACTATGATCATTACGTGTCTTTCAAATACACCAAAGGGATGTCAAGAAAATTGCAAGGATATTGGAATTTATATTAGATATAAAGTGGAATATAAATTAAAGTTGAATATTAACTATAGTTTAGAAGAAATGAATTGTGTTCAAATGTCTAGATCATTTCAGGGCTTGTGGGAATTCTTTTTGAAATAATATTGTTAGTCTACAAGTTTAATATATATCAGATTGGTTTTTGTTAAAGAAAAAATATTATTGGTTTAATATTTTAACTTTTAAAACATCATATATAACTTATCGGCAACTTTTATAAGGTGTTACATGGCTTTTTTTTTATAACAATAAGAACTCGTTATAAAAAAAGTACCCCATCATTATATTGTAACTAATGAGATTAGATAAAACTGACGTATGCTAAGCATGTGTTCTTCAAAAAAATTGAAGGACGAAAGACATAAAAAGCTACATTCAAACCTCACACCTCTAGATAAATAACTTAAACGTTTACCACCGTGTCATTTTTTAAGATTTATGTTATGTTCTTTATATATATTAACTATTTGTCTATTTCCACTATTGCACAGTAATGTGATGACATCAAATGAAAATAATTTGAAAATAATTTGAAAAAAAAAATATCGTGAAGAATAAGACACTAGGAAACATCATTATGATACAGAATCATGAAAATACACAATATAACATTAGGGGTGGCAAGTGGCAAAGTGAAAAATAAAAACTATAAAGTGGTTCATTTTATATTATCGTCTCTAGTGTAATAATATAGGATGATAGTTAGAGCCCATAATATTTTAAGTCTTAGTTTTAAAACTTGATTTCAGGAGGTGTTTTTTCTTCAATAGTGTTTTTTTAAATAGTCAGATTTAAAATCAATATGAATGATTAAAATTCCATTTCAAAAAGAGTAATTAAAATTCCGTTCAAAAGAAAAAAAAAAGTGGTTCACTTTATACCTAAGTCACAAAACTATGAGTGGTGAGGGTGGTGGTGGATATTTATTTAACCCTTTTAAAGGTGTACTATGATTGAGCATTGTTCCCCAAATGTGAGGATGTTCCCGTTGCCCGCGGGCAGTTTCTTTGTAACACTATTATATATTATATATTTATTTAAAAATCGTGTCAAATAAAAAATATATATTTCTAGAAGCTTTTGAATTATTCTAGATATTTTTTAAATCAATTGTAGATACATGTTTGTAACACCATGATTTTTCACATGCACTAGATGTGTAGCTTGATACACTATGATGCAATTTGATACACTATAATAAAATATTAGGTAAAACATGTATACATGCATCATAGAGCTTGATGTTCTCTAGTTCATCATAAAATTGAAATTGATTAAAGTAATTTTTGAAGAAAAAAAATACATGTATTAGTCTCTCCTAATATTATAATCCTGTTTTTCGACGTTTTATATTTTTACTAGGTTATTAGCTTGTGTATTACACGGGTTAAAAATTATAAATATATAATTCAAAAATATAAACAATAATATTTAAACTATATTGTTGTTAACTTAAATTGATAATATAAAAATAAGGATTTGTGATCATAAGGTTTAAGGGGTTAAAGGCTCGGGATGATTGATATCATGGATTCAAAATCTATAGAATGTTGGTGGTGATTGAGGTAGTTAAGATATAAAAACTTCACACTTGTAGTTTATATAGTAAAAAAAAATAAAAGTAAAACTTCAAGTAAAAAATATAGCATGATTGGTGAAAAATTTGTTAAAAAAGTTGAGGTGGAAAGATATTTATGAGATGAAACCTAATAACATCATGGGACATTTATAAGTATGATTCCTTGTTATCATATCCTCTCGGCGCCACCAGGAAGGTTACCGAGAGTTCGAGACCACACGTGTCAGACAGAAATGAGGTCCAAGAATGAGGACCTCTCCTTATATATATCACTAACGGGACATTGCTTTTATCTTTATATTAGCATTCTTAATTAGATATTAAGATATTTTCTTTAAAGTTAGAGTAAATTACTATTTTTATCCTTGTGGTTTGATTAAATTAACTATTTTCATCCAAATATTTAAAAATAACCATTTTAGTCCAATAGTTTCAATTAAGTAACGATTTTCATTTATTCCGTCAACCCCGTTTATAGATTCCGTTAAAAACCTCTCATGTGCCCCTTACATGATGGATATTTTAGTCAATTTAACTTGAAAAAAAAAATTTGGTTTCAACTTCCTAGACTCGACATCTACAATCGATTGATTTCACAACCTCCAATCATCTGCAAATTAGCTTCACAGTTGCGACTTCTCATCGATCGATTTCACAATTTATGTCTAATCTATCGATCGGCTTCACAAGCTGTGACTCATCATTGATCAAACACAGAATTCCGACTCCTCTATTGATCCTTCAAATAATCCGTCGTCATGGTTGTTTCGCTATGGTACATTTCAAAACAAGATTATGGATTTGATCCTTACCATATTTATTGTGAGTTTACATTACTTTTCTTTCAAATTTATGTTCACTATCATGGCTGTCTTATCTTATGGATCTTATGGTTGCTTGAATTTAACAAGGGAAAAATGTATCATTTCATCAAGGAGACTTTTTCACTACATTTTTATTTGACTGTATTTGATTTTATGGGTTAAAATGATAGCAACAAGTATCTCATATAGAAAAAAAGACTTTTTTAAGTTAAATTGATTAAAATGCCTCTCATGTGGGTGACATATGGGAGACTTTCTAACGGAATCCATAGATGGAGTTAACTAAATTGATGAAAATCGTTACTTAACTAAAACTATTAGACTAAAATAGTTATTTTAAAACTTTTGGATGAAAACAGTTATTTAAAGCAAACCTTAAGGATGAATACAGTAATTTACTCTTAAAGTTATTTGTGTTATAACAGCTGTAACGAGTTTAGAAATGATTGTTTATTATTAAACTAATTTTTTACTCGCTAGCATATATTATTGTTATGAAGATAATTTTAGGAGCAGATTCATTGTACTTGAAATGGGTTTGTAGTTGAAAAGCTTTTCGTGTCAGAATAATCAGGCCCTTTATGTGACAAAACGATAATAATTAAGTTTGCTATGTTGATTAAAGTTAACACAAAGGATATTTTATGTAGTTTACCTTTAGAATTTATGAATGAAGTTAGAGGAGTATCATATAATCTTTACAACAGAAGAGCCGGTTAAAATTTGTGTTTATATATGTTTTATGTTATTAATATATTCATTAAATGTATTCTTTAAAATATATATGTATTTTTAGTTACTTTTAAATACAATTTACTCTTTATTTTCTTAGATCTCTTCTCTTTTATTTAATCTCGTTGTAGCTTTAATGTTTGTTTTCCCAAGAACTTGCTTACAAAAGTAAACAAGATTGATGAGGGTGACGAAGACATGAGGTATTTAGAAAGAACGATAGACAAATTCTACATATGATTATTAGCTTTTTAATTTGTATATAATATTTTGCAAAGAAACTATGAAATTATTCAATAGTTAAAAATTACAAAGGAAAGTAGAACACGATGAATTACAGTTATTTTATACAAATTAAGCTCATGACCTCTCTACGTCAAACCACGTGAACCATACCATATGAAAACAAATGTAAGATGGTGTCTTCCAAACATCCATTCAATCAATTGTGACAAACAATCAAATACGAACAAAAAATCACAAATCAATTGAATCAAAAGTTTTTCAACCTTAATCAAATCGGAAAAAAACAATAATTCAAACCATAATATAGTAATCTCACACCAAACCTTTCGAGAAGACGCCCAACCAATGTTCCAAAAGTGTCACAATTTTACAAGTCCCGATCAATCTTCAATAATTAACCTAATATCAAATGTGTAATCCATGACTTGAGCAAATATTTAGGGCAAATTGGATTTTAGTAATCCAAACTATTACTCATTGGCTGATAATAATCCATACTATTAGTTTGGTCGGTAACAATCCCAACTTTTAATTTTATTACTAACAATAATCCCAGTAACATAATTATTAAAAATTTAAGCTTAATTTCGACTCGATTTCATTCATGATAATGAATATGAAGGAAATGAGAAAACATACAAGCTAAATCGAGCATAAAATAAGTACAAATCGAGTGTGAATGTATGATAATTATACTACTGGGACTGTTGCTGGTAATAAAAATTAAAAGTTGAGATTATTACCGGCCAAATCAATAGTATAAATTATTGTCGGCCAATAAGTAATAGTTTGCTTTATTAAAATCCAATTTGCCAATATTTAAAGACATGTACACTTCAATAACCTGAACGACTCGGGGCCTAGAGGTAACATTCAATTTTCAAACATGAAAGTGATAGAAACCCGTAACACAAAGACCCCACCCACCCCACCCATGCCTATGTCAACATCCCAATAAATGAAATGAGCATTGTATATAATTTAAATAAAAGGGGTCCAGTGTCGACAATATTACTATTAATTTTATCATATCCTTTTCTGTTAGACCATATTAAATGAGATGTGCGTTAGACGCTTGGGGAGGTGGAAGAGAGGAGGGTAACATGCAGATACTGTGAGGGGAGAGGGCAATGGCCTCGTTCGAAAGGGTATGCCTGAGGGAGAGGATAACTAGTTTTTGAGAGGGGAAGAAAGAAAACGGGGGCGCCTGTGGAGAGGAGAGAAAAGGCCGATTTGTGCTAGTCAACACGGGTAATGCTAACTATGCGTGAAAAATAAAAATTTTGGATTGGCGTACACGTGAACTGTTTAATTACGCGAGTTGTGTTCGTATAGACTTGTATAACTGGTTTAATGAAAAAGACCAGGTCAACCTGTTTACTAAAACAACTCGACCCATTACCCCGTTTATGACTAGTTTAACCTATGTTTTTACATCCTATTAATCCAATTAACATGTTTACAACTTGTTTATTACCCGTCAACCTATCAATCCAACTGTAACATATAGAAGTTAAACGGGTCGTGTTCGGGCTACAATATTTTAAATGTATGGTTAGAGTTGATGTTTTCGACACGAATAATAATATGAATCATGTTTGGATTTAACAATTCAACCAAATAACTTGACACGTTTAAACCATTTGATCCAATTATGAATGTAAAAGTTGTAGATGTAAGGAAAGAGTGAACCCACACACGTATAACATAAGATGGAATGATTTTACATGAATCTATACAGAATGATTAAATATTCACGTATAATAACCCACAGACGACGTTTAATAAAAGATTCTAACTTGATCATATCATCTTGTAAGTCATCACTATATGCGTATACACGTAGAAATGCTAATTACGAGTGACACACTGACCAATCACGTGTTGCCACGTATGTCTTGTCACCCTCGAATATGTCCATCTTCTCGAAACCTCTTTTGGTAACATGTGACTGCTTTTCTTCTTATTCTTGTTTTTGCCCTTTATTGTCTTCAATTTGATTTACGTTATACTTTTCACGAGTTTGACGCAAAGATCCTTTGTTTATTATTTATAGATATGATACTTTGCATGTTGTCTATACGTATAATGAATATATAACATTTATTTATTATAATAAAATAAAGTTTTAAGTGAACACTTGCTACAATTCTAGACATCCTGATTTTAATTTTTTCACTTTTCTTTCATATTAAATAGTTACATTAACTATTATTTATATTTTTTAATTTATTTTAAGATAGAAATAATTTTTTTGATAAATTATGAAAAGGGTCTTCTTTATAAATGTAACATTTGTAGTTATAATAAGAAAAAATTTAAAAATCTCATTTTTTTAAACGGTTTGTTTTGGGAAAAATGTTAGCTTAAAAAACAAAAAGAATTTAGAAAAATAATATCATTGTTTTATTACTTATAACTCTTACTCATACGTAATTTAAATCATATATATATATCTCAATATCATTTTATAACTAATAAATTTTTATCACTTAAGTATTTAATATTTTATTTATTGATCCCGTATAATACACGGATACTAATATAATAGTATATTGAGAGGAAAAACTAAACCATGAGTAGTTTTTTAAGGATTTGAAGCGTTGGTATTTGAGTTTTCGGGATGTGAAGGATATTCTCTTGTTAGTTTCATAATATAACCAAAAGTTGGGTTTGTTTCGCTGGTTAACATTGCCTTTTAAGAGAGGACATGTCGTGAGTTCGATCCGTGTAGCTTGCTTTATTTTTTCATTCTTTTTAATTTGTAAAATTACTCTTTTAGCCTTAATTTGAATACATATTATAACCTTGGCCCCAAACCCTCAATTCCCATCGCTGCAGCTTCTGCAACAGCCACATATCCGATCACTCGGCGGCGGACCATAACTCCGGCGACGGCGACGGCGACGGCGACGGGAATACAGGATACCACCCTACATTCATTCAAGCTTTCAACTTTCTAAGGTTTTTTTTTCTAATTTTGTTTCTTTGTTTATGTTACAAGACTCAAACCCTAACCTAGATTTTGTTTTACTCATTTTTCGTAGTTATTTTTCATTTGTGTTCAAGCCTGCTTTGCATATACGCAATTGATTTACTCCGTGTAAGTTGTTTCTACTTATTATTATTATTATTATTATTATTATTATTATTATTATTATTATTATTATTATTATTAATTGAAGATACACCCCGTGATTACTTGAAAGCATACTTTGATCAAAACCCCAATATACTCACCACTTGAGTTGAGTTGAGTTGAGTTGAGTTGATCGATTGATTTCTTATAGCTTTCCAAATTAACTCCTCTTAGTTCTCATTTTTGATCTTGTAGATTTCAGCTGTTTTGTGTGTGTATCAGACTACTATCAGTTCCCAATGTTTATCAATTCACATTTGTCTTTAGGTGTTTAACATTAAAGGCTATTTGTGTGATAAATTATGAGCTTTTGACTGCTTGCTTCAATTATACACTACCTGAGACTAGCACTCTGCTAATGTTGGGATTTCAGTTTCTGATCTTTTGTAGACATGGTATATGCATATTTTTTATTCCAATGAAATGATAAAAAGAGGATTTTGATTTTGAAAAAAATGCTGTCTCGAATGCTAATGTAACTCTTGGTTTTAAAATGTGCTGCATCGCAACATCTGATGCGTTGCGCTTACATGATGCGCCCCAGATGCACAAGATGCGCCCTGATGCGTGCATTATGCACTGCTATGCTTTTTTTTTTTTTTCAATTTTGGACCTGGGTCGAATCTTTTCAACATGAGTACGGGTCTAAGCTCTCAACATTATGGTGTTTTGTTTCATATTTTTATGTTCATGCTATATATATACATGTGTTTAACTATTGTTTCAATAGTCTATCCACAGTGTAATAGTCTTGAATTTGGGGTTTTATGTTAATATATGTCTTATGAGTGTGTTAATAAGTAGTTTTTATGTTGTATTAATAATGCACAAAAGGTTTTGTATAATTAGTTTTTGATATTTTTTTTAACTAACGCATCGCATAAGTTTATGCGATGCGTGCGCATCGCGAATCGGGATTGGGACCGAAACGCATCGGAGCGCATTGCACAATTTAAAACCAAGATGTAACTGTAGATTGATATACATGACACCTATGTGTTCTTAAATATTGATGCTGCATCAATCAAACTAGGGTTGAGTAGGATCAAGAATCCACATATCTGCTGCATTTCTGATGAGTGATCAAGTTTTAAACAGATATGTCCATGGACATGTAGGTAAGTTACAGCCTTACAGGACAAATGTCAATTGAGTCTCTTGAGATGAAATTGTGAACACATATGTATTCCTTTGGCCAGATCTTGTATCTTTCAACTAATTCGCGTATGAATATGGCAAAACACTCCTCACAACCGCATAACAATTAAAATGAAAAGAACATTAGAAAAATTGCATTTGAAGCTCAAAACGAACCCATAGTAGCTGCACAGTTGATTTGTTTGTGGATGTTTTTTTTTATAATTTTGTCTAATCTTCTAGTTTACTCTCAAAGATTTGAAGATACATCTTCATAGTTCCCAATATATCTCATTGTTGGATTACAATGCATCTTAAACAATGATAGAGATAAATACTTTAATTTCAAGAACTTTACCTTCCTTTTATGGGCCTTTTGGATTTTAGGTAGTAATAGAATCACTGTTCATAGGTAGTACTATACTACTATATACCGATGATGTATTCATTTTTATGAAATATACCACATGTCAAGAAATTTAAGCAACTATTGACTTTTCTAACCATTGTATTGTGGCTTTGCTTCCAAACAAATTTTTTCTTCAAAATGCCAAAAACAACAATATGCAATAGTGAGAAAGAGCACCAGTGTACTCATGGCTTTTAGCTGCAAATAAGCATTGTTCTTGGGAAAATGCAATAAAAACCATACCTTTCATGATTAGCAATTTTGGACAAAAAACCATTAGCATGGATGTTTTTATTAGTTTCTTTGCACCTATGTTCACTTTATTTGACAATAACAACTGCTTGTTGCAAACTATGATGTTTCTTTGGTAACAAGAATGCTTGTTTGTTTCTAACAAAGACCAGAGTACAATTGGTAGAAAAGTTGATAACTTGAAACCTCACATAAATATTTTGATTTTCCAATATTATTATGGTTAGCTTAAGCCTCAATTTTTCAAACATAACTTATGTTCTTGTCATAAACAGGATCTCCAAGAAGGCAACGTTTGTGTCTGCAGTCAAAAGTACTTTGAATGGCGTTGGTTGTCATTTGTGGTCAACCATGTAGCGGGAAGTCAACGGCTGCCCTTTGCTTCTCTGAAGCTCTTAAGGACTTAGAATCCAAACAGAATGTCAGAATCATCGACGAAACTTCCTTTCATCTTGACCGTAATCAAGCCTATGCAGAAATGACCTCAGAAAAGAACTTAAGGGGAGTGCTTAGATCAGAAGTCGATAGATCATTATCAAAAGATAACATAATAATCGTAGATTCCCTAAACAGCATAAAGGGTTACAGATACGAGTTATGGTGTCTTGCTCGTGCTGCGGGAATTAGGCATTGTGTTCTTTTCTGTGATGTTGAAGAAACCCATTGTAGGAAATGGAACATAGAACGCAGGGAGAAAGGTGAAGTTTCATATAACGATGTCATTTTTGAAGATTTAATAAGAAGATTCGAGAGACCAGACAGTAGGAACCGATGGGATTCACCTCTATTTGAATTATGGCCATCGAAAGATGGGATAGAGAAATCTTCTCCTGCTATTATAGATCTTGTATCTTACATAACCAAAAAAGTTGACTCAAAGACTCGAGATGTTAAAATCTTGCAGCCAACAATAGCAACTCAGAGTGCTCATTTTTCAGAGGCGAATTCACTTTATGAAATGGACCGAGCCACGCAGGAGGTGACCAGTGCCATTGTTGAGGCTCAGTCTTTAGCCATGGGTGGACCTGTGACTGGACTATCTATTAGCCATGACTTACCGACTATCAATATTTCAAGGTCAGTTGGGTTACCTGAGCTTCGGAGGCTAAGAAAGACTTTCATAAAGTTGACCGGTCAATCGAGTTTAAGCGGGCCACCACCGCCTTCGGATGCTGACAGCGCAAAGCGAATGTTTATTGACTATTTGAACAGAGAAATTGGAAGTTGATGAAGACTGCAACTGTCATCAAATTTGATTTTTTAAGGTAATTTCTAAGCTTATATCTTATATTTAGTCGATAACTTTTGCCCTTTGAATGTTATCATAGTTATAAACCTCTGGCACAAATCATGCAAATTCACAGCAGTTGTCCTATTCATAAACTGTGCTATACTAGGGCTTCGATTAAGGAACAATGATACTTGATAGTTGAACTTCGATTTTGTGATATTCGCCATATGTCTACGCCACTATATGGTATTGCAACTCATTTTCAGTTGTACGGTTATCACAACATATCAATGTACTTTTATCCTATGCATATGCCCATATGGTATACCTATGTTTCTTTGGTTGCAACAATATTTGTTAGAAATTAATCTTGATGTTCAAGGGTGTATACGGGTGAACCAAGAAAGATGAGGGTGGAATTAGTTAACATGTAGAATATGTTAGTCAAGGTAAATATTAGGAAAGAATTGAATATTTTGGCTGTGAATAGGCTGTCATCCAGCTGTGTTTGAGCTATGATTTCATACTAATTAAGGTTAGGAGTAGTATAAAAGAGAGTCATTGTATAAAGTTTAAGGTGTGGTCTTTTGTTCTTCATATTTATAAAAAGAGTCGTGGTAGTTCCCACAAAATACCGAGTTTTATCTTTGTTTTTTCTGGGCCAATATTCTAACAATTGGTATCAGAGCGAGGGGAACGATTACGGGAAGAAGATTGAGCATGTGAAGACGAGGAGAAAGATGATCGAGCTGTGAAGAAGAACGAGGCCACCCGATTGAATCTGTGAGAGATTAATCGTAGCCCGAACCTGTGATAGGTTCAAACAAGTCAATTGAGCAGATCCAAGGGGAAGAACAGTTGTGTGATCCAACTGCAGAAGTAAAAATCTGAGTGATTCAGATTGCAGAAAATCTGTGTGAGACAGATTGGGTTCTGTGTGAGGCAGAACGTAAGGTTGTGTGGAGCTGCAATCAGATGTGAAGAAAACCTGAGCGATTCAGGTCACCACTGAGAAGATTTAATCTGTGAGGGATTATTCATATATGGGACAATTTGTGTGACACAGGTCATGAGGAGAACTCATAAAAGCAAAAGGCAAGAAGAGCTTGTTGCTGTTTGCAGTCAAAGGAAACAATTGGCAAGTGATTTGCTAGGAAGTGAGATTGTTGGGCTGCTGTGATAGCAGGTTTGCCAGGCTGCAAGCAAGGAAGAAAACAGAACAGAGGCTGTGTGAGACAGAACAGAAGCTAAGTGAAGTAGATTTGAAGATCAATGATTGATCAAATTTTGAAGAAACATGGTTCCAGTGACTGGAATTCAAGACCAAGGTGGTACAACATCAAGATTAAGGGCGAGAATGTTAGAAATTAATCTTGATGTTCAAGGGTGTATACGGGTGAACTAAGAAAGATGAGGGTGGAATTAGTTAACATGTAGAATATGTTAGTCAAGGTAAATATTAGGAAAGAATTGAATATTTTGGCTGTGAATAGGCTGTCATCCAGCTGTGTTTGAGCTATGATTTCATACTAATTAAGGTTAGGAGTAGTATAAAAGAGAGTCATTGTATAAAGTTTAAGGTGTGGTCTTTTGTTCTTCATATTTATAAAAAGAGTCGTGGTAGTTCCCACAAAATACCGAGTTTTATCTTTGTTTTTTCTGGGCCAATATTCTAACAATTGGTATCAGAGCGAGGGGAACGATTACGGGAAGAAGATTGAGCATGTGAAGACGAGGAGAAAGATGATCGAGCTGTGAAGAAGAACGAGGCCACCCGATTGAATCTGTGAGAGATTAATCGTAGCCCGAACCTGTGATAGGTTCAAACAAGTCAATTGAGCAGATCCAAGGGGAAGAACAGTTGTGTGATCCAACTGCAGAAGTAAAAATCTGAGTGATTCAGATTGCAGAAAATCTGTGTGAGACAGATTGGGTTCTGTGTGAGGCAGAACGTAAGGTTGTGTGGAGCTGCAATCAGATGTGAAGAAAACCTGAGCGATTCAGGTCACCACTGAGAAGATTTAATCTATGAGGGATTATTCATATATGGGACAATTTGTGTGACACAGGTCATGAGGAGAAGAACTCATAAAAGCAAAAGGCAAGAAGAGCTTGTTGCTGTTTGCAGTCAAAGGAAACAATTGGCAAGTGATTTGCTAGGAAGTGAGATTGTTGGGCTGCTGTGATAGCAGGTTTGCCAGGCTGCAAGCAAGGAAGAAAACAGAACAGAGGCTGTGTGAGACAGAACAGAAGCTAAGTGAAGTAGATTTGAAGATCAATGATTGATCAAATTTTGAAGAAACATGGTTCCAGTGACTGGAATTCAAGACCAAGGTGGTACAACATCAAGATTAAGGGCGAGAATGTTAGAAATTAATCTTGATGTTCAAGGGTGTATACGGGTGAACTAAGAAAGATGAGGGTGGAATTAGTTAACATGTAGAATATGTTAGTCAAGGTAAATATTAGGAAAGAATTGAATATTTTGGCTGTGAATAGGCTGTCATCCAGCTGTGTTTGAGCTATGATTTCATACTAATTAAGGTTAGGAGTAGTATAAAAGAGAGTCATTGTATAAAGTTTAAGGTGTGGTCTTTTGTTCTTCATATTTATAAAAAGAGTCGTGGTAGTTCCCACAAAATACCGAGTTTTATCTTTGTTTTTTCTGGGCCAATATTCTAACAATATTGTAGTGTGTATTTGGGCGTGAAAATATTAGCGCTAGAGAGTGGAGAGATGTTAAAAAACTAAAGAAAAAGAGCAGAAGGATAGAGAAATATAACATTAATACAATATAATGTTGTATTTTTATTATACTATAATCATAACAAACCTAGTAAATTTCATCTATAGCAAAATTACTGACGAGATCTGGAGAGGATGGTATGTCAACCAACCTTACCTCTGTCATAATACATTTTTATTATATTCATCAAATATTACTCAACTACATGCCTATATCTGAGCCATAGATTTATTCCACTTCTGGATTTCAGAACACATGAAGCAATATCATAGGATTCCAACAGCTATAGTAACTAATGGTTACTCAATGTTTCTGTATTGGGCATTTGTGGTTTCATGCCATCGGGAATCGGTGGTTTCTCAAGTTCTAGATTGGTGGTTTCTCAAGTTCTAGATCAGCACATGGTTCCTCGGCTGCACGACGTTGAGCCAACACATATAAAAAGTAATAGACCAGACCAAGAAGCACACTCACTAGACCCATGATACCGGCTGCAGCAAAGATCCCGGGCCTTACAGTGTAACAACGATACACACCATTGCTCTCTGTCTCCACACCTTTTTTACTGCTTAATATTGCACCCGCGATAAATAGAACAACAGCAGTAGAAGATGTAATCCTGTATAAAAATGATGAATTTTAATGAAAGATAGATTGAAACCTCTATGATGAAGTTTTACGAAATAGGTAGGTACATACCATGATATAACAATGCAGACTCTTGCAAATTTAGGCCTGTGAGACATAGGTTGGCAGCACGAACAACAACCACCGGTGGTTGATGTGATGATGGAGCGTGCTATCACAAGAGCCACTGCTGCTGCTATGGCTAGCCCCGTGGCTGGACTACTTGGGTACTCGCATATGGGTTCGAGACCAACATATACTACTGTGAGTTGAGATTTCTGCCATGCAGTACAAAACATGCATGTTTATTAGTGAGTGTGGAGATTATTTTTTTTTAAAAAGATGTTCAAATACAAAGTGCATTTTTGTTACAGTGTGAGAAGACACAATGAGTCAAAAAAAGTCTTAAAAAAATTATATCTCACAATCTAACTCGAATTTCAAAAAAGAAATTCCGAGCTTTTGCTCTTCTAGCCGTCCTCATTAAGAAACAAAATAAACGAAAAAATTAAAAAATTATAAAAATTAAAAAAAATTAACGTTTTTTTATTGTGTCATTTAAGAAAGACACAATGACGTCATTGTGTCATTATGAAAGACACAATGACGTCATTGTGTCATTTTTTTTATTTTTTTTCTGAAAGAGGACGACGAGAGTAACAGAGACTTCAAAGTATTTTTTTGAAATTCGATTTAGATTGTGAGATATAATTTTTTTTGTGATTTTTTTAAGCTCATTGTGTATTTTCACACTTTGTAGTAAAAATACATTTTGTAGAGTAAACTCATCTTTTTTTTAAACAACAAATCTATCCTATAATTCCTTTATGTTTTTTAAACACTAGGGTATCGCGAGGCCAAAAGCCCTCTGATACCTTTTTTTTTACTAATGAATTCTTTTATTTTAATTTTTATTCTTCTTTTTGCGAGCAAAAGACCTTTTTGTATTTTAAAATATTTTTGTCTTATATTTTTAAGCTAAACCGGAACAGTAACAAAAATTTACAGACTGATGTTGCAACCATAAGGCTTCAATCGCAAATTTGTTACTAAATATGATCAAATTGGGGTTTCAAATACGTAGCTATGTAGTAGTATGATATAACAGGTGAATAGATGGTATGTGGCTATATGGTTTACCTTAACCTTCTTGGCTTCCGCAAGGAAACCGGCAACGGCAACTCCTACCCCAAGTGCCGCCACGAGAACGCTAACCAAAATCATTTTCATCCCCATTTCTTTCTTCCTTTAGAGATACTGCGTGCTATTGTGTTATTGTTGAATCACAATGGTAATCTGTTATTTATAGTTCATGATGGTAATGGAATCAACTTTGGGGGTCACGATGACAAATTGGAATCAACTTAGAGCATTCACAACCTGTTTTTTTATTTTTATACGAGTGGATGTCCTATATAATATGGGATGGTTGTAACTGGTTGTGAATGAAGGAGAAAGAAAATTTATGGGGGTTGTACCGTGAATCCTCATATTTGAAGAATCACGATACAACCCCAATAAATTTTTAATATTTTTGAAAATGGTTGTGAGTGGATGAGAGAGAAAAGGTAATGATAAAAGTATTAAAAAAATATTATTTAATTGAAAAAAAAAGAGAAAAAAAAAGTTTTTAATGTAATTATAAGGGAAGATGGATTGTGAATGCTCTTAGGGGTGTATATAACAATTGAAACTAAAGCTTTATATTAGCTATTCAACTGCTTTGGTGATTTAACAAATAACTTGGGGTATGCATTACACTCTAGTGATGGAGTCAGGCGTGAGCGATGTGACATGTTTGTGAGGCGTGGAAAGCCGCCCACTGGGGCTTGAGGCGGATCCGTGAGTGTGGTCAAGTTGTTATCCTGTTTCTTGTTGCAAAACGACTGAACCCCACACTTGGAACATCAAGTATATAACACATAACGCTATGTACATGTTTTAGTGGATTATTATTTTGAAGAAATTACTTTAGAAAATAACTTCTTTTTGGTTATTAATTTTTAAAACATACATTTTAACTAACAAATTTAATTGTTAACCCGTGCTTAAATATAGAACACAAAGTATTAACATTTATATCATAATATTTCATAAAGACTTAAATAGAAGAATTGAGAGGAGTTTAAATAATCAGTCATCGTATCCAATTAAAATGAGACATAATGTTGGAAAGATGTATCTCATCTATTTAATAATATGAGTATTTAAATCTTGTAAGATACATATATAAGTGCTTAATAGAACTAGATTATGAGTCGTTTTAAAAATAAATCACCTGTTAATTTTCACTAAAAACACCAATACTGCTATTCTTATATTGGATATATTATTATCATATTAAACCTAACGAACGTGTTGTAGTCATCGTAACGATGTTTATAAGCTATTGGATGCCAACTAAAGCCTAATTTTCATAAATCATGAGTAGGATCCATAAACACCATACTAATGAAAATTAGCAGAAATAGCTAAACAAAAGGAGGTTTACATGTTTAAATCACAATATAGGCTTTATAATTAACAAGATACAGCTCACACACAAAATCTCTTGTAATTTACTTTTGAGCCAGTACAAACCCAAACCTCTTGTCAGCTTAATCCAAATTTTAAGTTTGAGAAAACAATGTTACTCATGTTCATTCATTTAATTATTACTCACAAAAGTTGGGTAATACATACACAGACACACAAGGCAATTTGTAACGAGAAGGAACAGCTAAACATTTATAACCTCTTCAAATACGATGTATAACTCCTCAAAGTGTTGTTATTTTTAATATTATTATGAGTTTTGAACATATTTTGTTTTTTCTTTTTATAACTTTTAAATGTATAGTTTTACAAAATTCTAAAAACGGTTGTTACTTAATTTTTCTTCGAGATATAGTTTTTAAAATATCGACCGTTTACAAGCTCTCCAAGCATAATGATAGAGCTTATCAAAGCTACTATTACTTTATTTCATTTTTCTCTTATAATTATTAAAATATAATGGCTTAGGAAATGTATAAACTGTTATGATGTTCTTATCTTTGTTATGTTTCGTTATGAATTTTATTCAAAACTGACTTGGGTCAAATATGACATACTTTTAATTTTTTCGTTGTTTTTTTTGCAAATATTGTTGTGAAGTGATCATTTCTACTTACATTTCGATATAAATTTTAGAGTAAATTACGCGGATCGTCCCTGAGGTTTGCTCAAATTTCATATTTCGTCCCTAGGATTGAAGAATTACAGGTTTATTCCTTATGTTTGAAAAAACGTTACACGTTTCGTCCTTGGGTCAAACGGCCGTTAATTTATTCCGTTAAGTAACTGTAAAATGATAATTTTGCCCTTCTTTTTTCTCATTCAACCTCACCTCCACCACCACAACATCCACCACCACACACCACCCATCTCCACCACCACACAAGACAATCAACCTATCAAATGTCACTTGCATATAAATTAAATCAAAGAATTGGATAAATAAAACATCTATATCCTTCAAACGGATGGTTGACAAAGCTTTATCTACTCACATTAGTATTGAAAAACTCTCAATTCACTTGTTCTTTCTCAATCTACCTTGAAATGAGTGTGCTTCTTAGACCACACCCTTTGTCGTACACATAGCTAATTTCATCATTAACTAACTAATTCAACTCAAATTACTCGTAATCATTAGCGTCAATTTGATCAAGTTTTAACAATTAAAAGTGGATATGAGCCTTTACCTTTTCTTAATTCAATGTTTTTAGTCCGAATATCATCAAAATACCTAATCAATCTCTACTTCCAAGGATTCGAACTCACACCTGACACCACTTTTTTAGATGTTTACCATCAAGTATATTTGTTGGTGGTGTCACTCCTTTCAAGTACCCTCAACTATTTATTTATTTATATTTAATTAAAGATAAATTATATATTTACAACACAACTAAAACTAGCATTTATATTAAAATACAAAAAAAAAAAAACATTATATAATTCAAATAAAAAACCCCAAAAATATTAAAAAAAAGTTACACTGATATAAAATTAAACTACTTCTTGTCCGACTCGAGGTACGATAGATCTATAGTTGCAAGATATTTTACAAGATCAAATCGAAGTTGGAAATAAGAATTTGCATATCGCTACTCCAAAAGAACATTATCATCAAAAATTGATTCGATCGGATGATCCCTTAGACGGGATATGTATCTAAAGGGGTAGGGTAGAATGTTGATTTTCTTAAAAATAAAAATAAATTCTCATATGGTCAAATTAATATTCAAAAATCAACGGCTATTTTATCTTCTTTTTTTGGATTTCATTACCCGTAACCACTAACGGTTGGAAGTACCACCTAGGCGACGACGATGTACCCTTGAACCCCTTTCTACCCGCAAAGGTGTACCTTTGTCGTGCCCTGACCACCCTTATGTGATTTGACATGAAAATAGTAGTCTTAGAGAGTGGAGAGAGAAGTAATAAAATCAAAGAAAAAAAAAAGCATAAGTATGGAGAAATATAATATCAATATAGTGTTACACTTTTATTATCATTATCATACATCTACTACATATGAGACAAATATTTATTCCATAAATAATGAATATATCAATACTAGATTTTAAAACCACATGAAGCAGTAGTAACGATTCCAAGAGATATAGTGACTATTGGTTACTAAATGTTTCTGCAATGGGCACTTGTGGCTTCATGCCATCGGTCACCGTTGGCGTCTTGCCAACGGCGATCGGTGGTTTCTCGAGTTCTAGATCAGCAGATGGTTTCTTAGCTGCATGACGTCGAGCCAACACATACATAAAGTAATAGACCAGACCAAGAAGCACGCTCACCAGACCCATGATACCAGCTGCAGCAAAGACCCCAGGCCTTATAGTGTAACAACGATACACACCATTGCTCTCTGTCTCAACACCTTCTTGGCTGTTTAATTTCGCCCCCGCGATAAATAAAACAACAGCTATAGAAGATGTAATCCTGTATAAAACAATGAACTATAACTTAATAAAGATAACTAGGATTGGTCTTTTCGAAGCGTTATGAAACCATATTCACATTCAAAATTAAAAACAACGTCATTATTGTAAAAAAATAATAAATAAATAGATTATTTAATGAACTTAGCACTTTACATAAATTTTCAGACTAACACAATTTATTTATTAAACTTACTTGAATGCTTAATATATAGCAAACTTTAAAATCGATAATTTTATTCAATATCAATCATGATTTATAGATAGTTATTTTGTTACACTATGTGTAATTAAAATACATGTTAAATTGTTTAATTACAATTAACTTTTGTTGAATTATAAAGTGAATATATTTATGAGATAAAGGTTTAGAACTTCACTGTAGTTACCGACATGTATAATTAATTAATATATATATAGTAATAATCTTGAGTTATGATAAAGTTTTATGAAATAGTTACATACCATGATATTATGATGCACACGCGGGCGAATTTGGGTGCGTTAGGCATGGGTTGGCAACACGAACAACAACCACCAGTGGTCGATGTGATGATGGTGCGCGCTATCACAAGAGCCACGGTTGCTGCTATGGCTAGCCCCATGGCTGGACTACTTGGATAGTCACATATAGGTTCGGAACCCATGTATACTACTGTAAGTTCAGATCTCTGTCATGTAGTACAAAACAACATGTATGTTTATTGTTTATTAGTGTATGTAAAGATTGATTAACAACAAAGTGTAGTTTTCATGATTTGTTAATAATTATTTTTTACCGTTATACAAATGAATAAATATTTGTAACGTTTGTCATTTTTTACTGATAATAATTGTTTACTTAATTTGTTTTGTTTTTCAGCTGCAAATGCACAGTTGTGTAGCCGTGTGATGTAACGGTTGAATAAATGGTTTGTGGCTATATCGTTTACCTTAATCTTCGTGGCTTCCGCAAGGAAACCTGCAACAGCAACTGCTATCCCGAGTGTCGCCACAACAACGCTGACGAAAATCGTTTTGCCCTCCATTTGGTCCTTCAATTCCTTAAAAGAGCTAGTATAAGATGGTGTAATTGTTGAATAAAAATGGTAATGTGGTTTTATAGTTGAGGGGACACGATCGTAGTGGAATCAACCTTGGGGATCACGATGATGAAATGGATTCAGCCTTGGGGATGTACAACTACAACTATGGATTTTTTATCTTTTTATTTTTTAATTAATGGGTTTTAATTTACTCTACTATCACAATTTAAATCATCATTTTACCATTCAACTATTCACTCGAACACAACTATGGAAATAAAAGCTACATTAGTTTTATGCATTAAATTGTTTTGGGATTTAACAAACAACTTACCTAGTTACCTACATGATTTTAATTGATTATTATTTTATTAATTTCAAATAACTTTACTATTGTTTATAATTTCAATAAATAACATACATATATATATATATATATATATATATATATATATATATATATATATATATATATATATATATATATATATATATATATATATATATATATATATATATATATATATGTGTGTGTGTGTGTGTGTGTGTGTGTATATATGTATATATATATGTATATATGTATATATGTATATATATGTATATATATATATATATATGTAATTGTTAACTGATACTAAAATATAAAACACAAGACGTTAGTGTTTACAGCATAATCTTTCATAAGAGATTTTCATGAAAGACATGAGAGAATATTTCTCTATTAGTCACTCTATGTGTCCGACATCTAGGTATTAAGGTGTTCATTTTCTAATTAAAAATCAAGGATTCAGATCCTACAAAAAATACGTATATGTGATTAACATAAGTAGATTAAAAATTGTTTTAAAAAAAGTCTTTGCGTGCCTAAAGTTTTATACATATACACGAACACCAATATTCTTGGATGGGATATATTAGCAAATTAAACCTAACCGGCGTGTTCTAATATCATAATGATGTTTATAAGCAATCGGATGCCAACTAATTAAGAGCATAATTTTCATAAATTAATCATGAGTTGGATTCATAAACACCTTAATTACTAACAAAAATTAGAGGAGATATTTTCTAAAGAAATGTATGTTTCTCTATCTTAATCACAAATGGGCTTCAATTAACAAACTATAGTTGTTGCACCCTTGTTCTCCTTGATATCACCTTCAAACTAGCTCACACACAAAATCTTTGTTCTTGCCAACTTATCCAGAGATTTAAAGTTTGAGAAAACAATGTTTCTCATGATTCATTCAATCATTAAACATGTATAAGCTATACAAAGGCAAGGTAGAACTCAATAATGTTATTTAAATATTATAATAATTACTAGTGAATACATTTTATTTTCTTCTTGTAATATTTAAAATATATTGTTTTATGAAATGTGAATGCAAGTAGGGCTGCAAACGAACCGAACGAACACGAACAAGGCCTTGTTCGTGTTCGTTCATTAAGAAATAAACATATTCATGAACTGTTCACGAACACTTACCAAACGAGTTTCCTTGTTCGTGTTCGTTCATTAAGGAAATGAACATGTTCATGAACTGTTCACGAACACTTACCGAACGCAAATGAGCACAAACAAAATTAAACGAAAACAATTAAATGTTCATGAACATGACGAACACAAAAAAGTCCATGAACACAAATGAATACAAATGATTACATATTTATTTAAAAAATAAAATCAGCATATTCATCATAAAATTTACAAAAAATAAATAAACATGTAACATAAATATTCAAAAACATCTTGTCATAAAAATAACTAACACAAAAATTAAGAACATAATCGAACATATTAACGAACATAAATGAACACATTATCGAACGTTCACGAACGGACATTAACGAACATAAACGAACACATTATTGAACGTTCACGAACATAAACGAACAAAATTTTCTTGTTCGTGTTCGTTCATTTACTAAACGAACTTCCCGTCGAACTACGTTCAGTTCGTTTGCAGCCCTAAATGCAAGTTATGAGGTGATTATTGTTTGTTCAAGATAAATTTTTTTTTCAAAATTGACCGCGTACAAGCTCTCCAAGCACAAGGATACAGCTCCTCAAAGCTATTGTTATGTTTTTCATGTTTCTAAAATAACTTTAAAATGTAACGTTTTAGGATTGCTTGGAATACATAGTTATGATATTTTTATTTTTATGTACGTTTTGGTATAATCTTTATTCAAAAAGACCGGAGTCAAATATGATATCTTTTTATTTTTTCCCCCCACAACGTAATGTTTTCTGAATTCAAAAACTACCGTTGTGACTTGCTTATTTGTATCTACATTTTGAGATACAATTTATTTAAAAACCGACTTGTCGCAACACACATGTAACAAATACTACTTTATGTAATCACAATTCTGGGTTGTGGCATAGAGTGACCGGTGACGTCCTGATGGTGCAGGATAGTTGGGCGTGGCGGTGAGCCAGGTCGCCAGTCGTGAGCCATCTATTAAATGACAACCTCAATTTCGGTGGTTTATTTATTCTACGTGGCATGCATATTAACATGTGCAATTAGTGGCTTTCTGTTTACGTTTGAAGAATAAGTCTTTTATTTGAATTATGAATTAGTTATGTTAGTTGGTAGTATGTTCCTGATTTATTGGGATATTTTTTTTGATTCCAGGTTAGTAGACGTTAGTGGTATTTCTTCTATTTAAGCATGTACCCGGTTGGTGTTTTGTTTTATCATCCACTCTCAATTGAATAACAAAAAAAAAACGCTTTTGGGCATTCGATTTGTTGTTCTGTGGCTTTGTTTATCTGCATAATCCACCACTTGTGATAGTCTCTAAATTAACAAGTGGTATCAGAGCCAATTCCGTTGATGAAGATGTCCGAGTTCCAGGTGATTGGAGGTCTCAAGAAGCTGGGCAACAACAATTACAATACATGGTCTACGTGCATGAGTTCTTACCTTCTTGGTCAAGACTTATGGGAAGTAGTTGCTGGAGATGATACTAGAGAACCCAGGATTGATGCCAACGGAGCCATACACAAGTGGAGGGTGAAGACCGGGAAGGCGTTGTTTATCATTAAAACAACGATAGAAGAGGAGCTGCTTGATCACGTTCGGGACGCTGCTACACCCAAAGAGGCATGGGATGCCTTGAAAACCCTATTCTCCAAGAAGAATGATACAAAGTTGCAGTTGCTTGAAAATGAACTGCTGTCTGTATCGCAACGGGATCTAACCATCCCTCAGTATTTCCACAAAGTTAAAACATTGTGCAGGGAGATCGAAGAATTGGATACCTCGGCAAAGATAGAAGAACCTCGTATGAAAAGGATCATAATTCATGGCTTAAAACCTGAATTCAGATCCTTTGTAGCCGCCATCCAAGGGTGGCCAACTCACCCATCACTGGTAGAGTTTGAGAACCTGTTAGCCAGTCAAGAATCTTTGGCAAAACAGTTCAATGGAGTTACGATTAAAAATGAAGACGAGGCCTTGTATGCTGAAAGAAGTCACTCCAAGTATCGGAGCAAGCAGTCCCGTAACAAACCAACAAAGTCACATCAGCAACCTGTCGAGGAGAAGAAGTCAAAGTCACCAGAAAAAGAAGGAGAGCCTAGTGATCGAAGAACTCGACAGAAAGGTAAAAGATTTCCCTATAGTTGCTATCAATGTGGTCGGAGAGGCCACATGGCCAAAGATTGCAGGTCAAAACAACAAGAAGAAGGGAATGTCGCGGCTGTGCAAGATGAACAGGAGTGGGATGTTGAAGCTCATTATGCCAGTCAAGAACAGATCACAGCGTACACTACCACAACTGAGCCCAAACCAAATAAATTGGACCAGTGGATAGTCGACTCGGGGTGTTCAAACCACATGACCGGTGAGAAAGAGAGGTTGTCCAACCCGGTTAAGTATGGGGGTAGCCGTATGGTAGTGATAGCTGACAACTCAAGACATTCAATAGCACACCTGGGAAGTGTAACGTTTTCAACAGGCTCGAACAAAGAAAGCTTCGTTCTTGGATGTGTATCATGTCCCAGGTATGAAGAAAAACCTTTTATCTGTACCACAACTAACAGAAAAAGGGAATTATGTTTTGTTTGGACCAGATGACGTGAAAGTATTTGAACACTTGGAAACCAAGTCAGTTCCAATACTACAAGGTCATCGGAAGGAAGCAGTGTATGTTTTGTCCGCAGAAGCTGCCTATACAGAAAAGACAAGACAAACTCAGAACGTAGACTTGTGGCATATGAGGCTAGGGCATATCAACTATGATAAGTTGGGGAAGATGATGAAGAAAGGAACCGCAAACGGACTTCCCACACTTGAAGTGAAGCTGGATTCAGTGTGCGCAGGCTGCCAATTTGGAAAGGCCCATCAATTGCCTTACTCGACCTCTGAAACCCGATCAACAATGCCCTTAGAACTGGTTCATACAGACGTTTTTGGGCCTGTAAATCAAAAATCAATTGGAGGTATGAGTTACATGATTACATTTATTGATGATTTCTCACGTTACTTGTGGGTGTTTTTCATGAAAGAAAAAGGGGAAGCCTTATCAAAGTTCAAAGAGTTTAAAGAACTTGCTGAGCGTGATACAAGTAGCAAAGTGAGAACCCTTAGATCAGATAACGGAGGAGAGTACCTGTCAAAAGAGTTCGATCAGTTTCTTCGTGAATCAAAAATCAAGAGACAGCTCACATGTCGCTATACACCTCAGCAAAATGGTGTTTCGGAAAGGAAAAATAGGCACCTGGCAGAGATTTGTCGAAGCATGTGTCACGGGAAGAATGTTCCAGAACGCTTCTGGGCAGAAGCTATGAAGACTGGAGCCTACCTAATCAACCAGTTACCACAAGAAGGGATTGGTTTTCAATCGCCTCATGAGAAACTGTTCAAGACCAGACCAACTGTAAGTCACTTAAAGGTGTTTGGTAGTGTTTGTTATGTATTTGTACCTAACCATCTCAGACACAAACTCGAGAAGAAGGCTACAAGGTGTATCTTTGTGGGATACGATCCACAAAAGAAAGGTTGGAAGTGTTGTGACCCCACAACAAATAAATGCTATGTTTCTCGAGACGTGGTATTCGATGAAACGAGCTCATGGTGGTCTAGTGAACAAGAAATCTTACCCGACACCCAACAGTTAAAAGATGATCTGGAATCCAAGATAATCAGTCTTGGGTTTGATGAAGAAGTCAAAGAAAGTGAAGGTCAGCCAGAGAGCATTGACGAAGAACCACAAGTTCAGTTGCTAAGCCTTAGGCGTTCAACTCGTGTTCGAACTCAAAACCCAAAATATGCAAACACAGCTCATGTTGCTACTGTTGAAGAAGAACCTACTGAATCAGAATCCTTTGAGAGTGCAAGCCAAAGTGAAGGTTGGATGGAAGCCATGAAAAGTGAAGTAGCTGCACTAATTGGAAATGAAACATGGGAGCTAGTTCCACTTCCTGTTGATGCAAAACCCATTTCATGTAAATGGGTGTACAAAGTGAAACGCGGTCCCGATGGTTCAGTAAACAGGTTGAAGGCTCGTCTAGTTGCTCGTGGTTTCTCACAACAACCAGGACTCGACTATGAGGAAACCTTTAGCCCTGTAGCAAAATTGACAACCGTACGTGTGATTCTAGCTCTAGCTGTAAATAATGGGTGGTCTTTGAGCCAAATGGATGTTGACAATGCGTTCCTCTACGGAGATATAGATCGAACCATATATATGCAGCAGCCGACAGGTTTTGAAAGTACTAAATTCCCGAGGTATGTTTGCAAGTTAAAGAAAGCTATTTATGGTTTAAAGCAATCACCACGGGCTTGGTTTGAGAAAATAGCTGAATTTCTTAAGCATAACGGGTTTACAAGGACACCTGCTGATGCTAGTTTGTTCGTAAGAAGTGTTGGTTCAAAAGTGGCAATTGTTCTGGTGTATGTTGATGATTTGATCATAACGGGCGATTTAGAAGAAGTACTAATTCAACTCAAGAATAATTTGAAGACACGTTTCAAGATGAAAGACATGGGTAAGTTACAACACTTCCTCGGACTCGAAATAAAGTATGAGGAAGATGGGTTGGTTCTGCATCAAAAACAGTACATTGCAAAGTTGATCAAGAAGTTTGGGTTTGAGAATGCAAAGATGGCATCAACACCCATTGAACCAAGTAGCAAGCTGCGGGCGGAAGAAGGCAAAGAAGTCGATGATGCCACTGAATATCGTGAGATAATAGGTAGCCTAATCTATTTAACGCTGACTCGACCGGATATCGCTTTCGCAGTGGGCGTATTGAGCAGGTTTATGCAAGATCCTCGAAGGCCACACTTGTTTGCAGTTCGTCGGACACTTAGATACTTGAAAGATACCTCCACAGTTGGTGTAAAATTTACCAAGTCAGGTATTTCTAATCTGGTAGGATATTGCGATTCGGATTTTGCAGGTGACCCGGATACAAGGAGGTCTACCACCGGTTATGTATTCATGATCGGATCTTGTCCAGTGTCGTGGAGTAGTAAAAGACAACCTACAGTTGCGTTGTCTACCGCCGAAACTGAGTATCGAGCAGCTGCTATGGCAGCTCAAGAACTAGTGTGGTTGGTACATGTATTAAAAGATTTAAATCAGGAAGTGAAGCAGCCAGTCAAGTTGTTGTGTGATAATCAACCGGCGATTCAAATGGCGAATAATCCGAAGTTCCATGGTCATGCCAAACATATTGAGACTCACTATCATTTCGTTCGTGAGAAGGTTTTGCGAGGAGACATCGATCTTAAATACATTGGCACGAGTGATCAATTAGCCGATGTGCTTACCAAGGGGCTTCCGCTTCCCAAGTTAAAGAAGCTATGCACTCAATTAAGCTTGAAGGATGTTGAGGTTGAGGGGAAGTATTAAATGACAACCTCAATTTCGGTGGTTTATTTATTCTACGTGGCATGCATATTAACATGTGCAATTAGTGGCTTTCTATTTACGTTTGAAGAATAAGTCTTTTATTTGAATTATGAATTAGTCATGTTAGTTGGTATGTTCCTGATTTATTGGGATATTTTTCTTGATTCCAGGTTAGTAGACGTTAGTGGTATTTCTTCTATTTAAGCATGTACCCGGTTGGTGTTTTGTTTTATCATCCACTCTCAATTGAATAACAAAAAAAAACGCTTTTGGGCATTCGATTTGTTGTTCTGTGGCTTTGTTTATCTGCATAATCCACCACTTGTGATAGTCTCTAAATTAACACCATCACACTCATAAGACTACAAAAAATGATTGTTTGTGTCATGGTCTCACATATGGAGTCAAAGATTGTAACATATGAATATAAATGGATTCTTACAACTTACAAGTTTTGATTGCAAAAATAGTAAGAATATTGTTAATGACGCCATAAGAGTTTTAGAATTGTGACCAAACTTCGGAATGAGATTAAGGAGTTGAATATTTTAGTAAGAGAAAACATCGAATAGTAAATGCTTTGATTTAGTGATAGAATTTATAGTTGGAGGATGACTAGAATCAAAATACAATCTACACAATTAAAAACCAGTGTGAAACATAAATCTTTTAGGGTCACAACTGATGATCCTATCAAATACTAAAATCACCTATACAAAATGACATTTTGTTGATAAAGTGGTGTACCTCATAACAAGATATCAAGGTTAAAATCTTTTAGGTTGCAAATAAATTTTTTTTTTTAATTATTTGATAGGTTTTCTAGAATAAATACATCTCAACTTGCATGCACTCTGTACAATTAAATCTTTTAACCTTTTAATTGTGAGACATCAAGCAAAGAAGAAAATTAATTGTGCAAGAGCAAGATGCAAGACTGAAGGTTGCGGCATAGCGGGAGCTCTACTCTACTAGTCGGGGAAGGTAACAAGATGGAAATGCGCACCATAATAAGTGGAAGATAATAACTTGCCGTAAAAAAAGAAAAAGAAACAACAGGAAAACCATCTTATATGTTTTAATAAAGCAAAATAACTACGGACAAATGACTATATTTTAGCATGTCTATGTCATCTCTATCTAAGTTCTATATAAAATTATCCATGTGTCACCACTACAATAAATTTACAATTTTGGTAAAAATATTGACGTTAAAAATGTTTTCTTAATGACTCTCACTTAATACTATAATAATCAAGATAATTTTTAAAAAAAAAATAAATAACATCTTATAAAAATATTTTAATAAAACTTAATTTTGTTAAAATATAGTTTTTTATTTGTAGCTAATCATTGTCAAAAATAAAATATTCTAAAAATATATTTAAAATGGCTTATGTATATTTATAAATAATAGAATATTTTTTATATTATTGTCTATACTTCAAAAATGTTTGCTATATACAATAATTTTATTGATATGTTATCTATAAAATATATTAAATTATACATATATATGATCTATTATATAATTTTTTATATTAACCCGTATAACACACGGGTATCTAACCTAATATATCATATTTAAAACAAACATAAATGTTTAAACAATTCAAATAACTTTCTACTTATTATTAATTTTGTACTCCAAAAG
Source organism: Flaveria sonorensis (assembly GCA_025506505.1). Lineage (NCBI taxonomy): Eukaryota > Viridiplantae > Streptophyta > Magnoliopsida > Asterales > Asteraceae > Flaveria > Flaveria sonorensis. The sequence goes on from CM046426.1 coordinate 5,184,626, forward strand.
TCGAACGAATTAAGATTCATCGCGTCTCAAAGCTCGTAATCAAACATATTCGGAAAGGAAAATCAATTGGATAGATCAGAATTCATATGATACATCAACATGTAGGAGCTATGACAAGGTAGTAAAATACCAAATCATTGAACAAAAATCCAAAGTCCAGCAAGATCTATACACTGAATGGAAAAAAAGATAAACTGTAAGAAACCCGAAACCCGTATTCAATCTCATACAAGTTATGCCATCTATCGCAACATTACCAAGCCCGGATTTAATTTCATACAGGGGCCCTTTTGCCACGATAGCCCAAGAACTGCAAGGGAAACAACAAGCGCGTGTATTTTAATTAGAGTTTAACAAAATCCATTTACAGATCCAAAATCTTATATCATTCCAATCATGCAACAGTTGTTCCTTTATTCAACCAGCTTCAAACATTAAAGGAGGTAAGGGGCCAAACCGAGCAAATTTGTATGTATTAAAACATATTAGATTAGGTTGATCAGAAACTTGTTATGTCCAAAAAGAGTTATTATTCATAATCTAATTGAATAAATCGTTTAACAGGTCTTATAATTAAAAATACACAATTTTCAACTCCTTTTACCTGTTTATCTTTTTTTTCTACATCTTTTTTATTTTCACCTAGGTGGCTAGGTGTCCCCTTAGAGATGCTAAAAAACCCAAATTGACCCATTCGCATTATATACAGGGGTGGGAGAAACATACTGATCTCATAAAAGGCTGTTGAAACACCCAACCAATACCCGGTGTCTTCTGCACAAAAACTGATAGTGTGGGCCAGAAACCACTGCAAAGAAAACATAGTAAGTAACCAAATGTAAATGTTATTGCAGTTATGCAGTATAAAAGAAAATGTTTCATGAACACATCTAACAAACCTGAATAGTATAAGGAAACCATAAGCCTCTGCAGCCATTCCTATCACAGGCCATCCAATGATTACAAAGAAGAACCCAATACCGAAAGAAACTGTGCCCTGTGAAACCAATGAAGAAAATTTGATAAGAACGAAAGTAGAAAGCACATACATAAACAGGGGTCAGATATCAAGAAAGCACTAGAAACCTTAAAGTTGTTGCTTTTCATGAAGAACTTCAAAGAGGAGTTCACACCGATGGTCATTATCACTCCCGAGATGAATAAGATCTGGTTAAATATCACAAAAGATATGATCCTTATAATAGTTATTGTCAACAAACCATCAACAATAAAAACAAAAGAAAATTTTGAAAAGGAAAAATACTAAGATAGGAATGAAATACACCAACATTTCCGATGGCAAGTAATCCCTTGTCGAAAAATAAAACGATTCCAAGAAACGAGAAGAAGACACCGAATCCAGTCAATCCTAGCCCAATCCCTGTTAAGAAGTTGTTTAACAGGCCAATGTTAGAAAAAAGATCATATATAAACTGATCCACATGATAAGTCAGAACCATGAATATGCAAAGCTTAAATAACTACAGTAGACATACATATTGAAAGTAGGGATGGCAAAAGTAGCAGGCTAGGATGTTGGAATTAATCTTTGTTAATTCACATAAAAAAAAGTCAAAGTCAGATTCTATATGTTTGGAGTTTTAGTTTAATTAAGAGTCCTTTATTTATTATTTAAATTAGTATGCTTATCTAGTTATTTAGTTTGATGTTTATCAAGTTGTTTTAATTCCTAGAAAGTAGGAGTATGAGTCATAGTAGGATTGGTTTTGTTTAGTATAAATAGGGCTCTTTGATTGATGTTTAAGGGGTCAAGATATTCAGTTGTCTTTAATAAAAGTGTTGATCAAATAGTTTTGTTCTTCATTCTTTTCAACCTGTGTTTTGCTACGTTTTTTGGTTCGTTTGGAGATCATTGTGCCATCAATTGGTATCAGAGCACAAGGTTAGAAAGAGGGTTGTTTTGAGAGTCGTTTTTGAAAGCGGGAGCAGCCCTTGGCTGCAGGGTTGAAGAACGAGAAGCAGCAGTAGGTAATCAAGCAAGAATATAGCAGCAGTGATCATAAGCAACAGTCATTGAGGACCCGATTATTCAAGGCATCAGCGGAGTGACAGGTTTCTGTGGCGGTTATTATTGTTGAGAGAAAGAAAGAAATTGAAGGTCACCGTTAAAGCAGGAAGAAGCAAGCAACCAACAAACTTGGAGAATTAATTATAGGTTTTAATTGTTAAAAAATGATATGCGAAGCAATCAAGCAACCTGTTGGTTTTAATTTTAAGCGAAAGGAAGGAAGGAAGGAAGCAAGCAGGTGAATAAACACCGACTTTTGAGAAAGTAGAGTGCAAGACTGAAAAAAAAAGATGGGGGTTTCGGGCTTAGTTTCGGGGGTGAAACGGTGACCAACTCGCGCCTGATTACAATGGTAACAAACACAAGAATAGAGCAGCAAGCATGACAGCAATTTGGTAATTTCAGGTTTGGAATCGAGGCCGATAATGGTATACGAATCGGGTGTTCTTGAGCAGGTTTATGAGAACGAAATCAAAGAAAATAGCAAGAAAGAGGCATGTAGCAAGAGCAGTAGCAAGTGAAAGAGAAAGAGAAAGAGCAAGAGCAAGAGCAAGAGCAAGAGCAAGTAGTAAGTAGCAAGAGCAAGTAGTAAGTAGCAAGAGCAAGAAGATAGCAAGCAAGAATAGAGCAAGAGATAAGAACTATATTTCTTAAAGCAAGTAGCAAGAATCGAACCTATGTGGTTCAATCAATAATCAAGAATCAAGAAGCAAGAAGCAAGACCGAGATCAAAGATTAAGGGGGTGATTGTTGGAATTAATCTTTGTTAATTCACATAAAAAAAGTCAAAGTCAGATTCTATATGTTTGGAGTTTTAGTTTAATTAAGAGTCCTTTATTTATTATTTAAATTAGTATGCTTATCTAGTTATTTAGTTTGATGTTTATCAAGTTGTTTTAATTCCTAGAAAGTAGGAGTATGAGTCATAGTAGGATTGGTTTTGTTTAGTATAAATAGGGTTCTTTGGTTGATGTTTAAGAGGTCAAGATATTCAGTTGTCTTTAATAAAAGTGTTGATCAAATAGTTTTGTTCTTCATTCTTTTCAACCTGTGTTTTGCTACGTTTTTTGGTTCGTTTGGAGATCATTGTGCCATCATAGGACGGGCAAATTTTAATACAGATCAAAATGGGTTGGTTTAATCCGTCAACGCTCTTTTGTTTGTTTTTTTTTAACTAAATAGTTAATGTATTAACTATGATTGTAAAACCTATACTATTAAAATAATGAAAATTTTAAGGCAAGCATGGAGGTCATAGGCACTAAAATACAGTTTGAGATATTTCAACTCACTTAAATGTCCTTTCCAATATAAGTTGTGTTTTCAAACATTTCCCATCTAACCCATTGGATGTAATATATAACCCAAATTTTAAGGCAAAGGGTGTTTCATACACCTTTAATGCCAAACAGATGTCAGTAGCCACTAAGTCTTATTTCAGTTACGCTGCAACTCTTCCTCAAATGATATACAACATACAGTCAAGTTAGACAAACCGATCCCCGTCATAGATGCTCAAGTAAATCTGTCATTTCTGTGAACTTCCTAAAACTATACTTGATGATATACTATTCTATGAAGCCAAAGAAGATCATTCAACAGTTCACAAGTCCATTTCATCATCAACATAAGCAAATCTTACAGAAGCATACAAACATTTAAAGGTATGTCTCATACTATCATAGATTCATAGCCTTATGTAACGAGATCAATTGACAAAAAAAAAAAAAGAAAAAAAAAAGGTAAAGCAGTTAAAAGCTCACTTTTCCAGTCGTCCATCTCGAAGCCAACCATCTTGCTTACTCAGATAAAATCCTCCAAATGCCTATCAAATTACCTTCAGAAAACTAAGCCACAGTTAATACAAACCTAATTCAAAACAGATTAACAAAAACATGTAAACTATAAGTACACAAAATCTAAAATCAAAATAAACGACAACAAATTTCCTCCTAAACTCCATAAATTCAAGCCACTATCAATCTAGGTTTTAATAGCTAAAACTCGAATCCACCAAACCTACACTTCATGTGATCGAATCAGAGTATCAGACACAAACAGATACCGATTTACGAAACAGTAATCAACGATTTCTGATGCCGTAAGATATAATACTCAGTATTCAAATAATCGAATCAAACATAAACAGATAACGAATTACGAAACAATGCTTGACAATTTCTGATGTCGTAATATAAAATCTTCAAAATTACATGCGATAACTTGTAGATTCTACGATAACTTGTGATTTTGTTGAGTGAAATTGTGGAGAAGAAGCAGTTTTATGGTTGAGTTTCATCGTTCTTCTGAGTGAATGAATCGATTATTCTCATTGGTGTGGTGATGTGTTTGTTTTGAAGTTTAGGTGTATTGGCAGATTCAGTCCCTGTAATATGTAGTTGTAGACCGAAAAGGTTTTTGAGATTCGTTATGGGCAATTACGACACTCTTTTTTAATGTCATATGTAATGGAGTGGTCTAACTACGGGTGCAAACGAACCGAGCCGAGCCGAGCCCGAGCTCGTATAGGCTCGAGCTCGGCTTGTGATGAGTTATGAGAGCTTGAGCTTGAGCTCAGCTCATTTTAATCTTTATTTTTAAAACTCGAGCTCGGCTCGATAATTACTTTTTCAAGCTCGAGCTTGGCTTGTGCTCGGCTCGACAATTACTTTTTCTATATTTAATTTTAATATATATTTATAATTATATATTTTATATATAACGTACAACATACTTAAATTTTAAATTATTTTTTATCATAACTTTATATATAATAAATATTAGAGTTAATTACATGAAAAGTCCTTATGGTTAGGCCTGATTTCACTTTTGTTCTCCAGATTTAAAAAATTAAAAGATTAATCCAGACATTTAAAAAAACATGACATAAATGGTCCCTATCATAGATAGAACGTTAACTTTTCAGTTAATTTTTAAAAATACTTAAAATACCCTTACAATAAAATTTAAACAAGAAAACTAAATTTATTTCTAATTAAATAAAACAAAAATAATGTGTTAAGTGGGGCCCACCAACCCACCTTCATAAACCCACTTCTTCTTTCCTCCCTAAATCTCAAACCCATCGTCCACAATCCTCGCAGATTACCGTCGCCGCCGCCGCCGCCACCACCTGTTACCACTACCGTCTCCACCGTTACCCGTCGCAACCACCGCAACCACCATCAACTCCGTCAAAACCCACTACCACCACCGTCACACCAACACCGGCGACCACTGTCACTCCTACCACCGGCCACCTTCCACCCGTCTACTTCTACCGCCGCCATCATAAGAGAAGATCGTCTCCCATCGTTGATGTAGTTAGATTTGGGACATGCGAGATTCAGTTCAAGATTTGTCCCCACCTCCGCCATTAGTTCTTGGTGGGTCAAGCATAAGAAGATGAGGAACAAAGGGTAGAAGGTGGTGGCGATGGGGTGTTGATCGATTGAGGCAGCAGAAAGCAACCGCCTTTCATGGTGGTGATGGGGATACGCCAACCATTGCCCCGCCGCTGCCGCCCTCCTCCATCAGAATGCCACCGGTCGCCGCTGCCCTCCTCTACCGGAATGCCTCCGCCGCAACGAATCTACTGTTTTTTTGGTTGTCGGTGGATGTCTTTAGCGCCCGTCAATTGAATCAGCCTGCTTCAGGTGGCTACGGTTTAGTTTGGTGGGTCTGGTGGCAATGGTGATGTTATCTGTGGTGATGTTGAAGTGGTCTGGCGGAGAAGGTGAGGCAATCTGGTGGTAATGGTGGTTGGTGAGATGGTGGTCCGGTGACAATGGTGTTGGGTCGATCACTGTCGGTTGGTCTGGACAGGAAAGAAGAAAGAGAGTGAAGGGGGTGGGGTACGGGTGGGGTTGGGGTTGATTGTTTTTAATAATATATATAAATATTAAATTGTTATTAGTCAAAGATGCTTTGATTATTTTACAAGCATTTAATAGAAAAATATGGATAACGAATCATTTGTGTTACGTTTTTTAAATGTTTGGACCGACCTTGTAGATTTTTAAATTTGGAGACCGAAAATGAAAACATGTCTAACCACAAAAACCTTTTATGTAATTAACTCTAAATATTATTTATATAATATATTTAATAAATTAAATAAAAATATATAAATAAAAAGCTTTTTTAGACTCGCGAGCTGGCTCGAGCTCTATACGTGAAGCTGTGGCTCGGGCTCGGGCTCGATAATTAAATGAGTTTTTTTTCAAGCTCGGGCTCGGCTCGATAAAGCTCGGCTCGTTTTAAGCTTTTTATCGATCCGATCTCGAGTACCTCACGAGCGGCTCGACTCGTTTGCACCCATACGTCTAACCAATTTATTATCCATAAAGGTTATCGTTTTTTTTTTCTTTTAAGAATGCAAGTCACTCACCCATCTACTTCTATTTTTAAACAATTCTAATTTTTTATTTGCGCCGTGCCATAATTTAAACATTAGGTCTTTTAGAAGAATTCTTTTGCTTTCACCACTAAGCTATCAACTCAAATGATATTAAGGTTATCGTTAATACTTTTGTTCTGTATTTTATGTTAGGGCCACATCATCAATATACTTCTTCGTTTCTGTAGGTATATACTTCATCCACTGCTCATTCTTTTTCTTTAATATTTTAAATTTTAAAATTGTTACCTATTAAAAATGTATTTCGTTATATAACACGGTTAACAGTTTCAATACTTTATGACATGACAATCTAAACACCTGTAAAGTTCACTTATGAGACCAATATATGCTTTATTTTGAATGCAGTTCGGTTTTCATTAAATTTATGTATCAGAATGTTGAAAACACAAATTAAACAAGAGGGTATGTTTAGTTTTTGTTCTAAAAAACAATAAAAAAAATCTATATTAATAAATGATTACATGTGGTAACACATGCTATCATCAGATTTCACCTCACAAATACTTTCCCGCCTAAACTTCTTTTAACAAATTTTCTACAAATCATGCTATATTTCTTACTTGTACTTTTTATTTTTTTTAACTACCTCAATCACCACCAACCATTCTAAGGATTTTGAATCTATGATATCATCATCTCAAACCTTATTTAACCTTTTAAACCTTATGATCATAAATCCATATTTTTATATAATCAATTTAAAATTAAAACGATACAATTTTAATAAAAACGATATTTTTGTTTACATATTTGAATTATATATTTATTACTTTTAACCTGTGTAATACACGGGCTAATAACCTAGTAACAAATAAAACATCAGAACCACATTAACCCTTAAGTGGAGCCCCCACTGCTACCCACATCATCCCTTCACATCGTCAAACGATTTATATATAAAAAAATCAGGCTTTAATTTGGATATGTCAAACGATTAAACTCACCAACAAGCTGTCACATGTTCGATTCGTTTACAACCCGAACTCTATCGGTTAAACATGTTTACAGACAAAGCAATTTCTAATGACTTTTTTCTATTTAACAACATGGGTGAAGTTTAAACAGGCCTTGGGCTATAATACTACAGCCCAATCAACAATTTGCAAATGCAAACGACGACTTTAGGGTTTTGACCACCGCAACCGACTCTATATATGTCGTATCTTCTACAAATCAATCATTCATCTCAGTAATCTACAATACAAGTTTCTATTCCTTCTGCAAATCGATTATCTCATTCAATTTGTTGTTGTTAGTCAATACAAACAATTTCACCTATGTAGCTTATCGCAATTAGTTTTTCTTCTAAGTTCAAGTTTTACTTTCGATCTGTAGCTTGTTCTTCATATTTGTTTTATTCGAAATTGTGGAATTTGAAGGCGATGTGACGATAAAATTCAATGGTCTGTCAATCCACTGACAAATTTTGATTGATGTTAAACATTGAATCCCGACAGGTTCAGATCGCTTATTTTGTTCAATCTATTTCAAGTTTTTTTTTTTTTTTTTTTTTGAAAATTATACGTTTGTTATTGTTGTAATTTGGAATTGATTTGTGTTTTTGCAATTATGATTGGATTAGAAGCTGGCATATGATGAATCTCTATAAACAAATGGGTAATTTGCGTCTGAAAGCATATGCTTGATGCTACATCACCTTGGAGAACTGATGCTTGCTATTGTGATCCAATTTTTTTATAATCATCCATTGGATTTGGTTAATGTTATTTATGTTTTATTTGTTTTTTTTATACTGGCAACAACTTTTATGAAGTGATTTTAAACTTAAAAATACTTTTCAAACTGATTTTTAGTATAGGGTAAAACGTAGATTTTAAAAAATAAGAAGATACCTTACTTATTAAATTTTAAAAACTATTTTTACTTTAATTTTTTATTATATTTTTTTTACTGCCTTCTAATTTTTAAATTACTACCTATTAACTCCCCTAATTTTTAAATTATATTTTTTTATCATTTTTTAACGTTTTAGTTTATAAGTTAATTCATACATTTTTTTAAAAATTTGTGTTGAAAAGTAATAAGTTAATAAGTTATTTTTGTTAAAAAAAGAATTTTCAACCAAAATAATCAATCCCAAACATGCCCTAAGTTTAAGAAGTTGTTTTTTTTTTATATTTCGTAACAATGACCAAAGAGCTTTATAAATGGAAACTCGTATTCATTCACTTGAGGCACAATTAAGTACCGAAAACATGTTTAAAATGCCCATTGAAGAAATTCGCAAGTCTAAGGCTATATTCACAAGTCACTCTCAATTTAAGATTATATGTAGTGATTGTTTAGTTGAAATCTAAATAACGTCATATTAAAACAAAAGATTATTCCACTACGTTTCATTCTAAAAGCATCAAATCGACATCAACTAAAATTTTCTTTAATATAAGTTTGCTTAAATAATCATACTACCCATAACCATTGGTGACAATTTCGCTTATCATATTGTATATGCCTTTGACAAAACTGAAATTGTGGGATAAACATCGGTAAGTGTGGAAAAATGTTATGTTAACTTAACAACATTTCTAGCTAATGTATTGAATTGATACATCTTACTATCTTAGGTGATTATTTAGTTTAAAGGCAAGCTGTCTTTAGATATATTGAAGAAGACTTGGTTGGAAGTTTTATTGTACATAATATTATTACTATTGTAATAACTATGTAGTTTTAATAGAAACAGTTTATTGTTATGTTTTTGTTGTTAAGTTATTATCTATTAGTCACATGGTACACCCGATTTGGGGTGGAGTGTGACATGCTAACATTATTAACATAGATGATCTTAAGTAATTTCCAACTACTTGTAAAATCTTAAATATGTTGGTCGTTTAGTTTTATTATAGTGTTTGTCTCCTACTTGTTATTAAACACAACCTAGATTAGCTCCTTTATTGTGGTTTTCAAATGTTGGGTTTGATGGGGTTTGGTTAGGTTTATTACACAAGACTCAAATCAAGTATCATGTTAACTGTATGCTTGTTTACAATGCATAACACTGTGTATTATTGGATTTTTACCATGCATTTGTGTATATGGCTATCTTTTTTCTGGTCATTTAGGTTAAATGTTGTGTTCGTCTCCTACTTGTTATAAAACAAAACCCAAATAAGCTTAGTTATTGTGGTTTTCAAATGTTGGGTTCTGTTTGGTTCATTACCTAAGACTCAAATCAAGTATCATGTCAAATGTATGCTTGTTTATAGTGCATAACATTGCTTATTATTGGATTTGGACCATGCATTTGTGTATGTCTACTTTTTTTTCATTAACAGAACCAATATTGTTGTAGGAAAAAAAAAACAGTTGTTATAAAAAGTTTCTCTATCTATAAAACCTAATTTCAAATTTTTTTTTATTAGTAGTTTTTTACTCTTAAACGGTAAATACTACATGCTGAAACAGTAAATACCATATTTGCGTGGGCCAATCATCAATACAACTACATTACACATTACAGACAAAACCTAATATAGTTAACAAGGTTTTATTTAGGGTTACTTCTTTATAAGAGCAAAATATCATAAACATACGAGTAATTGTAACATATGTGCATTTTATAAACCGTCATCGCAACATATTTGCATTTTACTATCCGTCATTAGCATATATACGTTTATTTTTCAACCAAAAAATAGCGTCACAGAGCGTTGATGACCACTAGACTTGAAGTTCTGGTCTCATGTTCATGTCCAAATGTGTAAAAGGATCCATGCAAAATGATGATGAAACTGATTTAGCTGGTTGGATTTAATATAAAATCCCATAATGGCTTTGTTTGGATATACTTATACTAATGGAAACAATCTGGTTAATTTAAGATATATGATACTAATCTGAATAGTAATTTAGGAGTGTTTGGATATGCAATTTGAAACTATTTCCTTCTAAAGCATTCACAGTGGATTCCGTATATATCTATGAGTGTGTTTCATATATTATAAGTAATGATTGTAAATGTTTGTGAGTGGATAAAAGAAAAAAATTATTGTTCATCAGTATATTTGAGGAAATAATGTTAAGTCTCTAAATTTTTTAATATATTTTAAAGTGGTAGTGAGTGAAGGAGAGAGAAAACGTAATGATAAAAGTATATAAAAATATTATTTAATTAAAAAAATAATAAAAATAATAATTTTTAATGTAATTATATAAATAAAAAATCTGCTGGTTGCTTCTAATTTTTGTCCATATCAATAATCAGTTTCCTTTTCTTGTCACAAACTATCAAATTTATATTGAAATTGAAATCGACTTTATCCAAATGTTTTACACAGAAATTATTGATCTCCAGTCAGCATCAATAATATTATTGTGTGAGTGTGTGTTTGTAAAAGTCAAGAACAAGGAATGTAGGAAGTAGTTGATGAGGTTTGTTGTTGTCTTGTTGACTGGGAGCTTATGTCTTCACTTGGCCATAATGTGCCTCCATTCAATAATGCATTTTGCCCAAATTAGAAAAATATTTAACTTAACTAATTAAATGATATAAAATATGTATTACATTAAGTTTTTGTTAAAAATGGTGTTTCTTTCAATTATTGTTACATCGCTCCACGCTCATGCACACACATGTCAGACGATGAGAGCAATTTAGTGTATTTTTGCACTTAGCATCACCGCAAGATGTTTGAAAGCCATTTTTACTGGTTCATCCTTAACGGATAATAACTTGTTGTTGATGGACACGCATGTGTGTATTGTTGTTGATGGCTTGTGAGCTCAAGAGGAAGTTGCTACTAGTGCAAGTCAGGTGATGTTTCTATTCGGTGATGGATCCATGAATTTCAATCGCATCAGAAACCACATGAAGTTATTAGGATCATATATTGTTTTTCTTTAGAACAATGAATTTATTTACTCTAATAAGACTTGAATTCAAGATCTTTAAATCTTGGTGTTACTAAAGCATTTGTCTCTGTTAGTGAGCCACAAACCTCAATGATAATTGTTAAAAGGCCTGGCTTAAGAATATTATAAATTTTATAAACTTTTTCACACTTTTTCGATTATTACTTATTAGCCCAAGTTAAACCCACGTCTCCACTTGGATCTACACATGTGCATGTTTTATCATTTATGTTTACCAAAGTGTAATCATCATGATGTAACCGTACAACTTTAATTTACGTTATAATCTATTCAATAAAGTACTTAAGATGCAATTATTCTATCATTAGTTTATCGCTTTTTTTATGTATAACTAAGCATCAGACTAGAAGTGAGCTTAAATGCTAGGAACTGTTTGAGTTAATTAACAAGTTAAAACGAGTTTATATTATTTTATATAAATAGATGTATACGTAAAATAAAAACAAATCACACTAAACGAACCCAACACGGAGCCATGTTTAACTTGTAATTATAGAAACAACCGTTCACAAAAGGTCATGTTAAAAGAATACCCTTTGCTCCTCTCACATAGTCATCACATTACCTCTTTAATCACATGATATATGGACGTATAGCATTTTTACACATTACACACATATACCATCACGTTGTCTACCCCATATAGGCAACATAACGTTTGTTGCTATATATTGGTGTATACATGCCATATACACACATATAGAGAGACGCACATTGCCCTATATGAACACATACCAACAACTGCAATCTATCACATCAAATCAATAAATAGCCTGATTTGTAACTTATATGGTGTACGTATAACGTATAGTTTTACCTTTTAAATCTAACCATCAAAACTATGCTATTGAAATATATGCACATTCTTATAATAAAAATATTCTTTTATTTAACGCCTTCTAGCTACTCTTAAACTTTTTTTACTGGCCTACTCCAAGATATGAATACTAATCTTTATAAATAAAAAAAAAACACATGCTACATATCTAGATACTACTATACCAAATGTTTAGTTTAAATAATATTTTGCATCAAATATAATTAATTATTAAACAAGTCTTAATTATCAGCACGATCAAGTCATCATGAAATCACCCAAAAACAAATCGATTAATCTAACAATTTACTTTCGGTATTTTAAATGGTAATCGCCGGTTTGGCGGTGTCGTGACAGGGTCCACACACAAAAACAATCAGGGCCAGCAATTTAATAATAAACATTTTAAAGATAATATTCTTTAAAAATTACCCATTTTTATTCATTTTCTTGATTTTCATTTTTTCCAATCGATTCACACCAACTTTTCAATCCCACCAATCGATTTTAATTCAAAATCTGACCCAAAAGAACTCACCGATGATCGCTACATACATCTGTAAGTATCATCTTCTCAATCAAGAATCCACACTCTTTGTTTCTTTTGATTTCTTGAATTATTAATAAAATATGTTTCCTTTTTCGCTTTTTGGATCGTGAATTTTATCCAATTTTGGATAAATTGGAGTTTATTTGGTGATATTCGATCTGGGTATTGTGGATTCGTTGAATTATGTTTACAGAATTCACACAGAAATTGTTTGATTTTTGGGGAAATTCATGTTTATGTTCTTTGAAAATTTTAGTGATTTTGATGCTAGTGAGTTATCTAATTTTGCAGGTTCAGAATTTAAATTTCGTTTTATACTTGTTCTTAGTAAAATCATTCTATATTAAATTCGATTTTATTCACGAGCTTTAACAAAAATAAACATTTTCCTTCCAAGTTAAAAACATATATTTCAGTTCAAAAGTAAAGAACAAAACAAATCTTATACTAGCTTTCGTTCAAAAGTTTCATCATTTGAAGGTAAAATGGACTGAAATTGAAGATTTTTGAACTGAAATTAAAACAAACGGTAGAAACTTTTGAAGCTAAACTGATGTTTTTGATCTTTTTGAGAAAATCGGTTATTTTTGAAGCTAAACTTTTAACTTTCTTTTTTTGGATTTTTATTCTCATTTTTTCTTGAATTCAATCTTATTTATGGATTTTGTAATGTAGGATTGAACTATTGTTGGTTGAGCAAGTTAAGGATAAATAAAGCAAGTATGGCTTGTAAGGGGTTTTTAGAGTGTTTGTTGAAGCTTCTGAACTTCTTGTTGACACTTGTTGGTTTAGCCATGGTGGGATATGGAGTTTACATGTTTGTTATGTACACAAATGCAAAGGATGATATTGAACCGCCACATGGAGAATCGATACAGCTTGGTCGCCCTATGTTGATGGCTGTTTCATTGTCTAGCAGCAGCATTTTTGATAACTTGCCTACAGCTTGGTATGCATGTTTTCATATGTTGTTTTGGGGATCTTGAAACTTTTTATATCGTAAGTTTACTTTCAGTATCAAGTAATTCTTTGATCAATACAAACTCAGTACTTAACAGTTAACAGTTAACATTAGGACGTTGGATGGAAGTGGCCACTGAGCTCAACTTGAGTAAATTAAACGTATTACGTATACAATCATTAGCATGTTTCATGAAAACTACACCAAAGACATGGTGGATGTGAGATAGCTAATAACTAAACTTTAAAACATCGCTACTAAGCAAGACTTGCAGCTTAAGTATTCAAATGTATATGTGTACATGTGATCTTGATGTTTTTATTTAGCTTACATTCAAAACCATAAAGACTTCTATTTGTTGAGCCATACATGTTAGAATACTAAGCAGGGATTAAGCGTGATTAGTCAGCTAATCGCGTTTTCCATATTATCATATTAGGAAGTTTGCTCACAGTAACTTTAAGCTTTATAATCTGATTATATGGTAAACCTATTATCAATGATAATCCTTGTCTAATACTTCAATATGTTAAGTTCAGCAAATAGTTGCTATTAGTTGGTGTTAGTTACTTAACCCCTGGTGGTTGATTAAGCAACGGAAGCTGGAGTTCTGAAAACAATGTGCCCACATCGTTAATGTTGTTGGTATCCTGCTAGCTAGAGAACAGAACAAACCAATTATAGTTAAAAAAAATCAAGCATAAAAGTATACCAAGGTAGAACACACCATTCCATGAGCAAATCTGTAGAGTCACGAATCGCGATCACCACCATTATTACCACGGGGAGAATGGTGGCGGTATTTTGTGAAAGTTCACTTTAACTTGGTGTCAATATACAGAAATTGAAACTATTATATAGTAATACTATACTAACTAATTAAAGTTGCTTGTTCGATGCAGGTTCATTTATCTATTCGTTGGCATTGGGGCAGCTATCTTTATCATATCTTGTTTCGGTTGCATTGGAGCAGCAACTCGAAGCGGATGTTGCCTAACATGTGTATCCATCCTACTTCATAACTCAATTATATATGTATTTTGATGTGAAAGGTGTAACATACAAGGGGATAGTTAATCTTGAAGGTCATATAATTAAAGTCTTTCTTGTGTGTGGCAAATTGGGTGGTTTGGGTAACATGTCAAAACAGGTAAATATTTTATGGCGGGTCAAAACATGTTTGTTTTTGTCGGCTTGACACTTTGACCCGCCAACACTTTTTTGTCTATTTTTTATATGATTATAGAACTATTATTAGAGTATGATTCATAGTTTGTGAATTAAGAAATTGTTTTGAACACTCAAGTATGCTTTTTGGCCCCTTTTTAAAGGTTTGACCTGATTCTCTTTTTTCTTTTCTTTTTTTAAGTTACCCGTTGATCCGTTTTTAATAAATATAACCTGAAGTAATCCATTTTCATATATATTATGGAATTGATTTCTTTAATTCAATGCAGTACTCTGTTCTTGTGCTCTTCTTAATTCTGGTGGAATTGGGATGTGCTTCTTTCATCTTCTTTGACAAAAGCTGGAAAGCTGTTAGTTTACTATCAACTACTGTTTTAAATTTTCAATATGTTGTAGCTGTAACATGTCTTTTTTAACTATTTGCACAATTATGTCATCAGGAGATTCCATTGGACAAAACCGGAGACTTTGACATGATATACGGATTTCTGGAGAAAAACTGGAAAATATGCAGATGGGTTGCTCTAGGGGCTGTTGTATTGGAGGTATGTCAGTAATATCTTGCGCTTGTTGTGACCATATGTAAAAATTCATTCAAATAATATTGAAATGTTAAGTTAGAGGTGCCTATATTGATCCGTTAAGTCGTTAACTAGTGAGTCGGGCGATTTAGGTTATGTGCCATCTCTAATGGGTAAAGTAAAGAAGAATAGATTAAAAGGAAACGGGTCAAATAGGCCAATCGGGTCAAAAGTCAAAACACTCCCAAGTTAAATTTTTAATGCCTAAAACGTCCTAAATAATTTTATTAAAAATTTAGATTACTATTCACATAATATGGATCTTCTAATCATATTTGACAGTAATTATCTATAAAAGTTTCATATACTGGACAAAAAGTTATTTGGGTCAATCCAACCCGACCCGTTTTGGCTTGTTATCCTTCCTGCCCATGTTTTGCCACATGTAAGTATTAAACGTACTGCATTTGCATTATATTTCCGATATTGATATGATGTGGATTTGCAGGCTCTTGTATTCTTGTTAGCTCTTATAGTACGGGCTGCAAACAGTCCCGCAGAATATGATAGTGATGACGAGTACATAGCAGGCCCCAGGCAGCAAAGACAGCCATTGATCAACAGGCAACCTGTTCCTGCTACACCAGCCCCCGTTACTGCAACCCTCGATAGCCGTCCAAGCAGAAACGACGCATGGAGCACACGAATGAGGGAAAAGGTGTGTATATATCGCTCTATATCTTATATTTTGGTCAACATCTTTTCACTTTATGTTATAGGAGCTTCATATAATCATATATATGGTATTTACAACTGAATATTGTTTGTTTTGTGTGTGTAAACCAGTATGGGCTTGATACAACTGAGTTCACATACAACCCGAACGACCCAAACAGATATCAGCAAGGCAACGCGCAACCAACTGAGGAGAAAAGCCGTTGCTCCATCATGTGAAACCGGTTTGAGTACATGTTTCTGAACCATTTTTTGTTCTATTGATGTTTGACCAGTGTATGTTTTATCATCATAACATGTTACTGTTGTCTGTATAAAACACAGTGTCTGGATCTTCTTGTATTTTTTATTTTTTTATCTGCACTTCATTATCGTTTTCTCTGTGTTGTTTTGACCCGTTACTTGTTCACGTACGCCATATGTTGTAAAAAGGATTAGTTGCAGTGTTCAGTCCATATCTTCACTTGCGTCGCGCGCTTGAAGAGTTGAAGGTATGGATGACTGGATAGAAACAAAAACAACACTAGTCTTGGTAATTAAAGAGGTATAACCCGTCTGGACTGGTTACCCAAGGTCCATAAAACTAAAAGCGGACCCAATCCATGAAAAAGGGAACCGCAAAAATTGTGTTACAATACGTGACGGCCTACAAACCAATATAAAAGTGTCCACCAATAAAATGACCACTAAGATGAAATGATTAACATAAAATGCGAGTAGAGAGCAATAGAGCACGCCCCTCGTAAAATTTCTCTTAAAACCCTAAATCTGAAAATCAGTAAAAAGGTAAGTTGAGATAAAAAGAAGTGGATGCTTGACTCCCCCCCCCCCCCCCCGGCGTCAATACGAAGTAAAAACAATAATGTAAATAGAGGTGCACATTCGAATAGGTTAATGACCTGAAACCAATTTAGAAACTGGTTTAGTGAAACTCATTCGGATCCGATCCAAAACGCTGGTTCAAAACCCTATCCGTTAAAAAACCAGTTAAAACGATTAAATCTGGTTTCAAATCGAGCCGGTTTCTAATTTGATCCACTTTGGTTCAACCCGGTTTTGAATTGCGTTGTCTTGATCCGAACCAATTTCTTTGACTTGCGTTGACCTGATCCAAACAAGTTTGAACCAAAAGCTGGTTTTGTACAATGTAAACCTCTAAATGTAAACTAAACCTCAAATCGTAACAGAAGGCAGCCCGACCCGATTTATAACTCGGGCCAAGAAACCCAAACCCGTTCTCTTTGTTTTAATTTTCCATTGGGCTGGGCTGATGTGGGCCGTGGGCTTTTATATAATATAATCAGCCAACAAAAGTTGGGCCAGCTGCCAGCCCACCACCTTGAGGTGATAATTCAACGTATCTCTAAAACCATGCATTTTCTCTACAAACGAAAACATGCAATCATCAAATCTAACTTCTTTCTTTCGAATGAAACAATGAAGGAGGATTCAAATCAACCTCAAATCCACCAACGAAATGCCGCCCCACCGCCAGCGGTTACGCCAACGGTGGAGATCAACCACCCATCTCCGTCACCAGCACCACCCAACATGCAAAACAGCCACCCAATGCCACCAATGTTCTGGCCTGGTGGCATTCCTCCTCCTTATCCTCGGCCGCCTTTTAACGAGTCGATACTATACCATAATCAAAGACACAGTTGGGCGATCGGCCTCTGCGATTGCTTCTCGGACCTTAAAATAAGTATGCATCGTTGAAATGATGATATATATATATATAAAGATGTTCTGTTGTTTTGGGTTGAAATGTTTGATGTTTTTTTTAGGTTTTTTGGTTCTTCTTTGTCCTTGTGTTGCATTTGGGAAGATTGCAGAAATTGTTAATGAAGGAGAAACAAGTAAGCCTTTTGAAAACCCTAATTTTATGAATTCTGGAGAATTGGGTGTTTATAAACCGGTGAAACTGACTGTTTAAAAATAAACACGTCGGCCGGTTTAGCTGGTCTGAGACCTAGACGGTTTAGTTCATGGTTCGGTTTTGATAGTTTGTCGCTTCAATGGTTTAGCCGTTCATCCTATTTGAAACTTTGAACAATCATGTGAACCGAACAATCCATTTAAATTTTTATTAATTATGTATTCTTTTTTAGGTTTGAAATATAAAGTCACGTATCTTCATCATCATGAATTATCTATATCAATATAAAACTTTATGATACAAACTAACAATTTTAGAAATAAAAAATAAAAAAAATAATAATTGGTTTAAACCATGACACTTAGATGTCAAACCGGTAAAAGCGTCCGGTTTGACTAGTCCATTCAACCTGGCAAGTTAGTTTGTCGTTGCTCGAAACCGTAGTTAGTGATTCGGCACAAAATTTTCGTCAAACCAGCCAACTCGGACCGTAAATGTAACAACCCACGTAAACTGTACCAAGATATTGTCCGTTTTGCCCCCGATGGGTTGCCCATCGAGGAACTCATGGTTTTGTTTTCACCCGACGAGTTGCTCGCCCAGGTAAAACGCGTCTTGGTAGAGTAGGTTTCCACCCTCTTATAAGGGAGGTTTCGTTATACCCCTCAACTGACGTGAGACTTACAGTAAACATCCATGCCATAAAATAATCTAAATTTATATATTATTTTGAAAACATGACAGTTTGGAGCGAACCAGGAAGTCTATACTGCTTTCTGTACATAATACATGCGGGATTTATGGAACTCGTCGATTTAGTTTGGTACGTTCTTTTTCGCCATCAATGTTTCGGCTCCATGGGCTACGAAGGTTGCGTCATTGGTTTCATTTTAGCGACATTTTACAATGGCTTGTATCGCACCAAAATGAGAAGACAATGGCGCTTGAAAGGAAGTTTGTCTAGCGACTATTGCCTTCATCTTTTTTGTCACCATTGCGCGTTGTGTCAACAATATCGACAACTTGAGCACCAAGGGTTCATCGTCTTTCAAGGTACTATTTTAGCTTTTACGTCAAAATATACATCGATTACTGACACTTTGTGTATTAAAGGTGACATATGTGTATGGTTTATTTTTGGTTTTTATAGGGTGGGAGAGAAATAAGGAAAGGTATAGACAAGAGATAGCTACAATGTATCCTCAAGCACCTCCCAATGTACAAGAGATGTCAAGATAAACAAAACATGAGTTACATGTATGTAGTGAAATGATTAAATTTAGATGATTGTGTAAATTATTGTATTTGTTTATTTAAAAACTCTAAGAAATTGAAGATGGGAACATAGGACCTCTTATGAAAAATCTCAAGTATTTACCATTCTACTACATCTCATGTGAGATAAAACATATTTGTTTATAGATTCATGTAGCATTATTGTTTAGATATGAATGCAAACCTTACAAGAAAAACATCTATTTTCATATGATAAGTTTCCGCTCTAAAGACCCATTGGTAAGATTTTGTTTGAGTAAGAACATACGTAATGGTTAATTTTCCTTAAAGGACATTTTATGTTATGGGGCAACATCAACTTAACATTATCCTTTTAGCTAAAACAAATGTAATGGTTAGTGTCTCTTAATGTCCTTCAATCATTACACAATTATAAGATTTATAAAGAGTTATGGCATTATTGTGGAACCCCCCCCCCCCCCCCAACTTATAACGCCCCTATAATATCCATGGGATGATGTAAGGGCGTTTTAAGTTGCTATAATACCCCCTCAATGCTCCCTTAATGCCTCTTTAATGTCTCGTTGTGTTTGGTTAAATGTAACCTATGCACCTTAAAAAGAAGGAAGATTAAGATTGCACGAATTTGTATGCACCTCCTTTTTGCCTTTATACCGGGCAATAGATAAGTAAGTACCTTCCCTATCAATTTTCATGTACTAGTTTTTATAATATCGAGAAGAAATCTTGTATAAATAATTGTATACAGATTATAAGACTATAAGTGTGTATACAGCTACATTTTTTTGAACTAGTATATACTGTATACCCACATAAGAAACTGTATACATCAGTATACGATTTTAATTTTATACATTCATATAATATGAGATACATTAAGTGTAACAGCCCAAACATCGTACAAGATATTGTCCGTTTTGACAGACAGCACGCTCTAGGCGTTCGCCACTCACGGTTTAAAAAACACATGTTAGGGAGATATCTAGCCTCATATAAGAAAGCTTTCGTTTCCTTTTTCAATCGACGTGAGATGTTACGTTAAGTAAAAACATGTGTGATCTGTTTAGCACAGCCCGTCCGATAGCATTTTTTTAAAATATTACATATAAAATATAGAATTTATTTTTTTTCAAAATAATATTTATTATAAAACAAACGTTAGTTTTTAATAAACAAAATAATATAATAAGTTAATATGACAAATAGTATCACCAAACACATGTGTGGCTGCTCGCAAAGGAAGATTCAGTCATCCCGTTACTACGATGCTTGATATTCACATTCAAGTCCTCCAATTTTAATAACTTGCACTCAACGCCTTGTACTTTTATGGTTTTCCATTTTGTTACCCGAAATTTATTTCGTAAATTTCATATGGTTGCATAATACACAAATATAGAGAAAATTGCATAAATGGTATCTTTGACTAGATTGTAAGTTTGGTTTTCAGATTTTATAAATTACAAAGTTAGTTTAAATTTTTTTTATATGTGTTGCATGTTTAATTCATTGTTAGTTTTTATGCATCACACACAGTAAATGATGCAAATTCAATAGTCTTATTACTTAAACAAATTCAATTAATTAGACATGCTAGCGTTAGGTTTTTTTAGGGTTTTGCAGTACATGTTTCTTAAACTAAAACCTAGCTATGTCCTTAGAATTTATATATATTTAAAGTCTAAACTTTATAAAGCTATTATATAATTTCACTTCAAATTTCATAACATTAAAGTATAGGGGGAATATATCAAATAATACTGAAGTTTTCTAATGTTTCAATAAAGTTACTCAAAATTAGTTTATTCCAATAGTCATCAACTCTCATTTGGCGTTCTAGATTCATGATTTTTTTTATAAATGATAAAAGTAAATGAATTGAAGCACATAAATTTTGATTACTAAACAAACAAACACACTTGATAAAATCACTTGACAATAGAGACCGGATAAAATAAGAGCAAAACTTAACTCTACCACAGAATATAAAAATTTTACTCCTAAACAGACCCGCGGCTCATGAAGCACTCTTTTTTACAAAAATAAGTACACACAAAAAAAAAAAAAAGATAACATACAATAAAAAAGAAACAAATATCATAACATAAATTATCAGTAGCAGAAGATAATAATAGGAATGCCTACATATCAAACAAACCTCTTAATCTAAAAAAATTAAACTTCAATGTTTCGTTATATTTTCATAAAATAAAGGATTAAAACCTAGTTGCCTAACAATCATCCCAAGGGAGTTTCCTTCCGATGATAGTTTGGATTTCGTACTCGAGTAATGAAAATAATCAAAAAATCAGTAGTCTGTTAATGATAAGTTAGAAAGAAAAAAAATTCTTCAAAAGTTAAAGTGACCAAACTAGAATACCTTAACAATAGATTGCTATTTATACACTTTATGATGTTTCCAAAGGATGAATTCACATTTTTGGAGTTACAAAGGTGACATATGAGAGTTCATAGAAGCCTCGTGTGTGTATTGGGAGCCAAACAACACTCACCAGCACATTCTATAAAGATTCCATTTGATTTCCTTTATTCTGTTTGAAATTTGTTCTTGAAGCCACTGATTCGCGATGACGGTGGGTGAAATTGCTGACAAAAGGTAAATTAGTCGGTTACGATCGATCATATCGTTCAAATTGTTATCAATTCGTTCACAAATCGCTTGTTGTTTTTGAATGTTTGATCTGATTGCGCTTAATTGCATGTATTTTGTTTGAATCCCTTCGATGATTGGGATCGGTGAGGAATTGCTTATTGATTTAATGATCTGTGATTAGCGTGTTAATTGTGTTCTATTGTACGGTTTCGTTTTGAGGGATGATTCATCTAATGCATCGTGAATTCGAGATTATCTGTTTAAGATATGTTGTTTACATCACAATTTTAAAGTTTGATTAAAAAAATTGATGGAATTTGTGTGATGAAGAAGGTTCATTGTTTGCATCATGCTTTTAGATTTTACTAGATTTGGAATAGAGTTCGTATTTAGGATGTGTTTGGATGTTTCTCTAAACTCAGTTTTGATTGTGTGTATTAAGGTGATTGTTAGTGTTTAAGGGCCAAACAATCACATTGGGTAAGTTACTGTAAAAAATTGAATGTAGATATACTGATAATTAACCAGTTATCTGATTAAGTGATTAGTATGAGTTCTTTCTACCGCGATAAATATAATCATTTTCAAAGAACACATTGAAACCACCTAATGCGGTATATAGAGAATCAAGAGTTGATTTCAGTCCTGTTTTGTGGGAAGATGGACCTCAAAATGGCGAAAGAAGACCAGATGAAAATGGATCCTGAATATTGTGGTTATTCTGATCATTAGCTTTTGTTGCAGTTCTAAGTCTATAGGCCTTATGGAGTGTATTTGGTCTCTATAGGTGTAAACTTTTTGTGGCTGTAAGCTTTAGATGCTGCTACTCTACTACATTGCCCTGATCAATGCTTAATTCATGTATTATCTTTTAAGAACTTTTAAGCTATATGAAGATGGTGAAATTATGCTAATTGGATCCTCTCATCAGCCTGGTAGTTGGATATACATGGTTAAATCTATATAATTATAATTATGTTGTTTATCCAAAATCTGTATATGCATCCTCATAGTTTATTCATTATTGCAACTCAAGAATGTGAAAAGGTAAAAAAGAAAAATAATCACGCTGACTTTATTTTTTGGTTATTTGCAACAGCAAATCTGCATTTAAAGCACTTGCTCCACTTGAAGCAGTATTGTTTGATGTTGATGGAACTCTTTGTGATTCAGATCCCATCCACCACATTGCTTTCCAAGAAATGCTTCAAGAGGTTGATCGTTTGTTTTATCTTTGGGCATTGTATATTAAAGTCACTGATAAATGCTTTATGTTAACAGATTGGTTTCAATGGTGGGGTTCCAATAGATGAAGAATTTTTTGTCAAGAATATTGCTGGAAAACATAATGATGACATTGCAGCAGTCCTTTTCCCTGATGATATCGAAAGGGGTTTAAAATTTTGTGCAGATAAAGAAGCATATTTTAGAAAGTAAGGCCTCTCACTGATACTTTCTATGTGTGTTTGTGCTCTCTGATTCGATACCTGATCTTTGTTTTCTTAAACAGATTGGTGAAGGAAAAGGTTGAGCCAATAAAGGGTCTTTACAAATTAACAAAGTGGATTGAAGATAATGGGTTGAAACGGGCTGCTGTTACTAATGCCCCTAGACCAAACGCTGAGCTCATGATCTCAACTCTAGGTCTTACTGACTTCTTCCATCATGTTATTATTGGTGATGAGTGTGAGCATCCCAAACCAGCACCAGACCCTTACCTAAAGGCTATTGAACTTCTCAATGTTTCAAAAGATCATACTTTCATCTGTGAGGTACTAATTTTGGAATTTTTTTCATGCAAAATTTACAATATGATCGTAAATAACTCGATGCAATTAAATTGCTTTGTTTGCTTGATATATATTCTAAGATTTTGATAAAATGTAGAGATGGAAAATTGTTGGGTTGGGAAACACGTTGTTTTTGTACGGGTCAAAACAGGTTGAGTTGGGTCTGGCTAAATGAGCAGATTGTGTAACTAGTTAAAATGAGTAATTTTTGTATGGGTCAATACCCATTGGTTTGGGTTGACGAAAACTATATTTGTCTTCAAAGGATTAGTTTCTTCTAAATAGTTAGTATTCAGAATGATTACAAGAATAATATTCTTTCAATACTACTTAAAAAGTGATTTAGGAGTTTTATGCATTAGATACTTAAGCCATTTTTCGACTCATTTGGCTCGTTTCCTTTTAGCTATGTTTTACTTTAACCCTCGTGTATCAACCCATTGTTAAGTAAATGAATCGAAATGGCAACCTCTCGATTGAATAGCCAAACATTTTGCTTAAACGACCCAACTGTTGTTATCTTGTGTAATATTGTTTTAGGATTCAGTTTCCGGGATAAAGGCTGGTGTGGCTGCTGGAATGCCGGTTGTTGGCTTAACAACTAGAACTCCAGAACACATGCTCATGACAGCAAACCCTACACTACTCATTGAAAATTACGAAGACCCGAAACTGTGGGCAGTTTTAGAGGAGCTTGGTAAAAAGGCAGGTGACAATGCTTGAAACATCGATCACAGTGAGCACATGTACGTGCCGCCAGATTCAACCCGTTTATGAAATATGTTACATCATTCTTGCCTGACATAAAAGCCTATTAGATGACAAATATTTTGGTATGATAATAATCACAAAACTCATTCTACTGAATTGGAAAGTTGTTGATGTTTGCAGTCAGCAACAAAGATCAATACAGGTCAAAATAGTTTCATTTTGCTTCTCTTTATTTGGTAGTTATATTGGTATAGAGGTGCACATCCAAAGTGGTATGACAACCCGAACCTAAACTGAACCAGTTTGGAACCGATACAATTTGAAACCGGTTTGGTACTAATAGCAACCGTAGGTTAGAGACCGTGTTATAATCCTCTCACTGAAACCGGTTAAACCGAACCAAACCGACCAAAACTACTTAAACCCGATCAAGAAACCGGTTTCAACAGACAGCTGTTTGAGTGCAGTTTGAAACATAAACCGCTTTTGATCTTTTGTTGACCAAATTGAATCGGTTCGGACTTAAACTGGTTTATTTAGGGTTTGAAACAGATTTATGCACCTCTATATTGGTATATCAAGTTTATTATGTAGATTGGTTTTCATTTGCTAGAAATAAATCAATAATCCACTATGGTTACAGGTTATAACGTTATATGGTATATAATTTGGGTCCTGAAATTTGAAATATCTATAAAAGCAAAGGCATTTTAGCCCAAGATCCACGACGACTTGAAGAAAATTTACAAAATTTATCCCAACTAAAATGATAAATGTCAAAGTGCAACTTGATGTGATAATCGTGTTTAGTAAAGTGTTTCTTCTCATAAGATTAAGAGTTTAACTCTTATAATAAACAAATAATATAAAAAAAAAAAAAAAAAAAACTGTTAAAGGAAAACTAAAATGATAAAATAAATTTGTGTTTATGAAAAATAATGAATCTATATAAAACATCACATTGTACCTTAAATTTGGTGAAGTTATATAAATTGATAAGTGAATTAAAAGATGATGGTGAAAAATGGAATTTTAAACATCAAATCTTAAGTTCAATTATTTAAGATTATTTTATTTCATCAAAAGAGTATTTGATATTTAAAATTCATATATTACTGTTACAAACATAAACTTACCTTACAATACAACTGTTTGTCCCTCAATATAATTTCAATAAATTTTAAGATATTTAGAGAAAAAAGTTGTTACATTTGATACAAATGTTGATACATAAACAACTCATCATTTACAATTTTGTCCATCTGGTAATTAACTTTTTATATTTCACATCGGCTAAGCAAGATAGTCAATGAAGGTATAACGACTATAACACTATAACAAGTGTCCATGTGGTCTTCAATTGCTAATTCCTATTGGTTGTTTTGGACGGTAGTACCACATGACATGTTATGAATGACTTTTTTAGTTGTGTTTATAAATAAACGAAGAGATAATAAATAAGAGCATTCACATTAGCTTTCGCATCCTCATTCTGATATTTACACTAAAAACACTACTTTTTTATTATCTTTTTTAATTAAATAATACTTTTTAAAGTAAATTATAAATTTTGTCATTTAAGTATATTTAAAATTATAGATCTTGTACTTAAATTTTAATAAGTACACTGAGCGTTCTTTATTTTAAAACTTATGACGTTTTATTTCATTTCTACAAATAAAAGTTAATTTTTTCCGTTAGTTTTGTGTGTGGATCATTTTGCCATTACCCCTTAAAGTACTAAATCTGCAATTTTCACTAATCTTTTATTTTTTCCATTTTGTTTTTATTTTATTTATTTTATTTATTTTATCTCTTTATAAAATTATCTTAAATATTATTACTTGATTGTTATTATTTTTTTAAAAAATATACTTTTATTTATAGGTTTTTAATTTATTATGATTTTTTGTTTTTAAAAATTAGTTATCTACCTTTCTAATCTTACAAGAACAAATTAGAGAGTCTAAAATATATTTTTTTATGTTATAAAATTTAAACTAGTAATCGGTTTTTTCCACCATCATTTTTTATTACATTTTTCGTATAAGAATTTTTAATTATGTTAAACAGTTTGACTAACATTTTATATTAAAAACCTATTAGAGACCTTATGATTTTGGGATGTGACCTTATTATATTTTACTTGGTTGTAATTATTCTAAGTTGGGCTATGCGTATAATTAAACTTTGATTAATAAATGGAGTATTTAAGTGTTTTTACTGTAAAAGGTTCAATAAGATTAATCGTAAAACCAAACCAGAGTAAAACTCTTAGTAATTGTTTGGTTCGGTTTCGTTTTAACTTAAAGTGGTTTGGTTTTGATTTACATTGATATAAATTCATTATTAACAGTTTAAACCCTAAATAAAAGTGAATTAATTAAAGAAAATTTTGATTTATTTATTTAAAACTCTTGAGTAATTGCTTAGAAACCTTTTAGTATTTTTTATTTTAAATTAAAATTACAAGCTATCACACTATATTTATATCTTTAAAAACAAACCATTTGATGGAATACGAAAAATTAAAAATTCATATCATACATTAAAATCTTACTTTCTCCAACTGGTTTTGAATATAAACCCTAAACCAAATATTTTGAAACGACTAAAAAATCTTGAATCAAAAATATTAAAAACCGAGTTGTCTAATTTTTATTTGTTTTATTAGAAAGGTAATGAACAAATGAAAATAATTTTGTAAAAATATAAAATGTTATAAATAAGTTTTCATTTCATAAAAAATTAAAACTAAATTATTACTAATATTTATGATGATTTTTTAAACGAAAGTGGCTAAAAATAAGGAAAAGTAAGATAAATAAAATAAAAAAAACATAAAGAAAGAAAATAAAAGATTAAGAATGACACATTTCGTCATTTTAAGGGTTAAGGGCAAAGTGATCATTTAAAAAAAATAAGTTTATAAGAATAAAAATGATTCAAAAATTAAAATTAAAATAAAAAGAAAAAAGAAAAAAATAAACGATTAATGAAAATTACAGATTTCATCCTTTAAATGGTAAGGGTAAAATGGTCTTTTACACAAAACTAACTTAAAGGTTAACTTTTGTTAGTAGAAAATACAGAAAACGTGATAAGTTTTCAAATAAAGAACGCTCAGTGTACTTATCAAAGTTTAAGAACAAGATCAATAATTTTAGGTATACTTAAAGGACAAAATTTGTAATTTACTCTACTTTTTATATTTTTATCATTTACTTTTTCCTCTTCTTTACTCACAACCATTTTTAAAAATATTAAAAATTTTATGGGATTATATCGTGTTTTCTCGAATATGAAAAACCTACTTTTAATGCTCTAACAAAAAGGGGCTTTAGCCCGTAAGCTATGTTGCATTCACACCTTATTGCTAGGTTCAAATCTTGCCTTTGCCTTTTTATGTTTTTGTTTTTATATTTTTTTAATCTATATTTCAATTAGATTTAATATTTAATTTAATTTTGCTCCCTAAGGTTTTACAAAAGTAGTTATTTTCCTCAAAAAGTTTAGAAACATCAATTTCATTTCAAAAGTTTTATCATTTGTTTCAATTTCAGTCCAAAAGTTTTTATTATTTTGGATTTTAATTAAAACAACTAATGATACAGTTGAACTGAAATTCAAACAACTTATAAAACTTTTAAAGGTAAATTAATATTTTTAATATTTTGAAGAAATTGCCGTTTTTTTTCAAATGAACAAAAGTGAATTTAACTCTATATTTAATAAATCAACTAAACAAGAATAAAAATCAAAAAGTTTTTAGCCTACTGGTAAGACTCATAACCTTCATCTCCTTGTACCTGGGTTCAAATCATGTTGCACCCATTTGGTTTGTTTATTGTCTTTTTTTATTTATTATTTTCCCCCTTTTTTCTTTTTTTTTCCTATTCTTTTTCTAGCTTTTTTCGATTTTATTTTTAATTCTTTTTGTTATTTCATGTTTTAAAATACACAACAATGGGTTACAATTATAAATACATAGTTCTTTTAGCCGCACGTGTCTTGTTTATAGCTATAAATACGAGAAAATTTTAGCCCTGCCCGCATCTGCGCCCGAAGAACGGATTACAATTTAGTTAATATGATTTCATATCTCTAATTTTTTATTTCATATCTTTAATTTTATATAACATTTTTGTCCAGAATATAAAATATTCACGTTCAACTACATCTTTAATAAATAAGTTAAAAGTATCAACTTATCAAGGGTGTTATTCATGGGGCTATTAGTTTCAGCTTATGGCACAGGGCAAGTGGAATTCTATATGCAATTAATATGAAGAAAGCGATGCACATGTGTCTCCAATACACACACATACACAACGAGATTTGTACCCACGATTAAAATTTCTAAGACATGATACATGTATTTAAGGACATGTTTAGTTTGTCTTTTGATAATGTGTGGTTTTAAGCACACCATTATAATGATTCTATAGGTAATGTTATGATCTTACAATTTTACCATTATAGTTTAGTATTGTTGTAACTGATTTAAACATACAAGTATAATAACTTTATATGGTAAGTATAATAACTTTATATGGTAGGATAACTGCTCATATACAAACAATTTAAATATAAAATGTTATACAAAAGGAAATAAGACCAGGATATTGGTTACGCCTGAAATATAGGATATAAAAAAACGATGGAAAAGACAATAATGGCTGATGTTTTGTGTCTAACACGATGTTTCGGACCAAACAAAAGAACTCAACTCAAATTACTAATCTGATAGGTGAAGGGACTCATTTGATCTATAAATTCCACATTAATTGTCATTACAATCGATTACATTCGCCCTTCTTTAAAGGCCAACGCCCTCGTTGGTCACGGCTGACTCTCTCCAGGCCACCACTTCGTGGGACACCACTACAAGGTTGGCTTTGATACCAATGTTACGAACCAAATGGAAAAATTCAACCAAAAGACTAGTCTGATGGGTGAGAGAACCCATTTGACCTTTAAACCACATATCAATTGCCCATACAATCGATGTGGAACAAATCCAATACATTGCAATGGTTTCAATCCATAACACATAAGTTCCTTAAAACATATTGAGTGTCATTCCTTAAGGGATGCATTTGTATCCAAGGTACAACAATCAAATCGATGGGCAATTCTAAGGAAGACTTGAGCATTTGAAAGTGTATTGAAGCTTGAGGCTGGAAAGAACACATGATTGCTGGACTTGTTTTTACGGTGTTTTGTTGTGTTCGAGAATATTGCAGTGTGTTTTGAACTAATGTGGCGCCTTAGTTATATACTAAAACCAAATGAGAAACATTCCAAACATTACAACGTAACGTGACGCCTTATTTTATACTAAACTAGGTTAGAGCCCATGTATTACATGGGCTGGGATAAATAAAACATATTAAAAATCATTAGTTTTATGAAAAATATTATCTTCTAAATGTTATTAGTCATTGGTAAAATAAAAATATAATGAATATTTAAAATTTATAACAAATAATGAAATTAAAAATTATTACTCTATATTTAAAGATAAAATATGTCTGAAATCATATAATTTAGTATATATTAATAAATTATTAAAATAAAAATATTTATATTTTAAATGTTTAATAGTTTAGCTTACTTATTTAAAACAATTATCATTTAATATGAAAGAGACAAAAAACACAAATATAGATATATTTGTTTTAACATATTTTAATAAAAAAACAAAGTTAAATTGATTGTTTTTATAATTTTCGTATTTATTATGAGAGAGAAGAATGAAAATAATTTTTTTAGACATGTTAGAATGATTTGATATGTTAGAATAATAGCACGTGTCTGAAAAAAATCTTCTTTTATTATATGTTATAGATAATGCTACTTGTTGGGCTTAATGTTGTATTTTAATATAAATCTATTTACAACTGAGTAGCAATAGTCTTTTATTCTTTGAAATAAAAATAAAATTTTACTTACATCATATCATATCTAGATTCGTTGATAGCTTTACTATGAACGTGATATACTATGTTAAGTTAGAAATGATCAACACCGGTTTTGATCAAACCTGTCCCAGTTTGAACGGGGTTTTTAAAAGGTAAAACATAGGTTTGGTTTGAATTTTGAAACTATATTGAGTTTGACCAGCTTTTAACTATCAAAATTTAAACAAATTTTGCGAAAATGATGGTGATATTAGACATTCATAAACAAATTATTTGTTCAACTACGAAAGCAGAAAATGGTCGTTTTATGAAAAATAATATAATAAAGTCTAGATGATGTAGACAAAAACAAATGGCCTTTGACTATCAGGTACAGCACATAAAGCGACACCCATCTTCCTTCATCCACACTTCATATCCACCGTCCACGTGTATAAAGCTTCCCCAAGATTCCTAGGGCTTACTGTCAAGTCAAAGTTACAACTTTTAAAATACTAATTTTATATACTATTTCAGTTTGAATGCATAATTGTATATTTTATACAACTTAAACATTAATAACTCTTTTTACAAATTACATAAATTAAGAGGTTGTTTGATAAACTTTTGCTTAGTTATTGAAATGTTGATTTAATAAGAGGTAATATTTGAATTATTCAGTATGTTTTTTAAAGTTACCTATTAAAAAATTTTATGAACCATTAATTTTTTTTAAACGAATCAAATACATTATACATTTGACCGATTCAAAGGTAGCTTTCTAATAAAATCATTAAGTGACCGTCAAATAACCCCTAAATGTTTAAAAAACACTCGTTGTCTTGCTCAATGCTCTTTTGAAAAATACACTATTTGAAATCGGCTTGTTATAAATGAGTCGAGCCAGCTTGACTCGGTTTGCAAACGAGCCGAGCTCGCGCCAAAGCTCGCTCGTTAGCTGACTTGTTTACTATAAAGCCTTAAATATTATTTATATTAATTAAAAACTAAAATTATGACGTACTTTTTGAATAGATCAAGAACTATGCTTCTTATTATATTTTTGTAATTTAAAAACGAAGTACAAACATAGAAGATAATATTTTAGTAGTTCTTTTTTCATATAATTATAGACGAATATCTGTAAAAATAATTGGTTTTTTTTTTCCAAAATAAACAAATTTGTTCGCGACACGACTCGTTCGTTAATAAATGAACTAAGTCCGAGCCCATAATTTAAGTTCGTCAAAGTAAACGACCCGACACAACTTGATTTTTACCCAACCCAGTCTCGCTCTGCTCGGCTCGCTTACTCGGTCGGAAATGTTTTTAATTTTCGATTATTGAATTTCGAAAGTTGCTTTCGCTGACGACAGTTTTCTTCATATTTAAAGCTAAAGTCTTCTCTCTCTTCAATTTTTCAACTTCATCAGTTCACACACTCTCTCTCTCAAATCTCATGATTCACACACACACACAAAATCAAACTCAAAATCAAAATCAAAATCAAAATCAACAGTGGTATATATGAATAATCACCATGCTCATGAACAAAATCACCACTAGTATGAACACGATTCAAATGTAATGGGCGGTGGATTCTCACACCTCCCCTGCTTCACTCCGGCGGAGCAGCGGCGGAGCCACTCGCCGGAGCTCATCTTCTCCGCCACCGAACCGCTAGACGAAACCCTAGGTCACTCCTTCTGTTACGTTCGTTCATCCGCTCGATTCGCCTCTCCGAATCACTCAAATCGCTTCATTTCGCCCTCGCAATCGCTACGGTTCTCTCCGTCGCACGATTCGTCATCCTCGAGGTCGCGGCTCCCCAACGGCGTCACGGAGACCGGATTCAAAGCGATTTCAGGTGCTTCGGTAAGTGCGAACACCTCTACGCCTCGTACTGTTGTGCAATTAGATCATGTTTACGATGATGCTTCTGATTGTGTTGGTGGTGGTAGTGGTGTTAGGTCTAGTGTTGTTGGTGGATTTGACTGTACGTCGTCGTTTAGTGCTCTGCCGTTGCAGCCGCTGCCGCGTGGTGAGTCCGGTAGACCGGCGGTAGGTCAGATGGAGAGAGCGTTTTTTATGTCCGGTCCGATCGAGCGAGGGGCTCTATCGGGACCATTGGATGTGAACATTGGTTCGGATGCAGGTAACAGTAGTGGTGTGCCGTTCTCTGCGCCGCTTAACGGCGGCGTTTACGTTAAAAAGAGGCGGAAGAAGTCGATTCGGGGGGTTAGGAAGGCGTTTAATCGGAACTTCCCTCGGCCGTGGGTGGTTCCGGTGAGGAACTTTGTGCGGAAGGAGTCTCCAGCTGCCGGAGGGGGGGAGGGACCGGAGATGAGAAATGATAGGGATAGTGATGTTCAGTGGGCATTGGGGAAGGCTGGGGAGGATCGGGTGCACGTGGTTGTTTCGGAAGAGCATGGGTGGTTGTTTGTTGGGATTTATGATGGGTTTAATGGTCCTGATGCTCCTGAGTTTTTGATGGGGAATTTGTATAAGGCTATGTATAAAGAGCTCGAAGGTTTGTTTTGGGATTTGGATGATGCAGCTCAAGCTCCAGAGCAATCTTGTGCACCACATTTACAAGAAGAAGAAAAAGCAACAGATGTTTGTTTAGTTCCTGAGAATGCTGTAAAGAAGGTTTCGTTTCGATCAGAAGAAGAGATAGTGCCTAGAAGGAAGCGGTTATGGGAATATCTTGCGGAGGAAGGACCTAGAGATGGACTTGATCTTTCTGGTTCTGAACGGTTTGCATTTTCAGTTAATGATGCGCTCAATATAAGCAAAAGTAGTTCAGGAGTTAACCACAGGTCACTACTGTTGTCCAAATTAAGAAACGGGTTCACTAAGCATAAAGAGGGTAGTAAATTGTTTGGTTGGAAATTTGGGTTGGATTCGAAAGAGCAAAAAGAAGTGGAAAACAGAGCGGAGGAGACAGGTAATGTTGTTAGAAATGGTAGGAAGAAAAAAACTGGTCCAGTAGACCATGAATTGGTCTTGAGAGCAATGTCAAGGGCTTTGGAAGCAACAGAGTGTGCATATCTGGATATGACTGATAAGGTAATGGATCAATATCCTGAGCTTGCACTTATGGGTTCCTGCTTATTGGCTGTTTTGATGAGAGATGAGGATGTGTATGTGATGAATTTAGGAGATAGTCGGGCTATTGTTGCCCAACATGATGAAACTGAAGTTGTTCCATCTCAAACAAGGGACAGTGAGATGGTCGTTGAGGATGCAGTTATAGAATCCATAGACACAGTTGGAAAAGAAAATGATAAGGAAAATAAGGGGCAGATTCAAGATATGAAGTTGACAGCATTGCAACTGTCTACTGATCATAGCACAAGCATTGAGGAAGTAAGTTCTGAGTTCTGACCTGATCATTAAATTTTACATAGTTTCCTTGCCATATTTCAGTTTGATTGTTCTTGTTTATTAAAATATTGGAGAAATTCTTGAAATCCGGATCTATTGTCGATTACTTCAGTAATTTGATGTCTTTTGGAAAATTTGAAGTAGACTATCTCGTATCCATGGATATAACGAGGACACTTACATTCTTACAGCTTGCAGGGCCATTATAGGTAAATTGCTTAGATTTGAACCCCATTTCAAGTTACATGATCACTTGAAATTTTCTTTCCATTGGTATGTATTTACCTATGACACATGTCTATAGCCT
Organism: Flaveria sonorensis; assembly: GCA_025506505.1. Classification (NCBI taxonomy): domain Eukaryota; kingdom Viridiplantae; phylum Streptophyta; class Magnoliopsida; order Asterales; family Asteraceae; genus Flaveria; species Flaveria sonorensis. The sequence continues at coordinate 5,218,591 of CM046426.1, forward strand.
CTAGTCTTACCTTACCCAATTTCTTTTTCATCCTATTATATAATATAGAGTAATGTGCTATTGTGCTGCTATGAAGATGAATGTTCCAGGAGTAAAAGAGAAGGATTGACTATTGATAGCCTGGAAATAAAATTAAGCATCCTGACAGATGGATTTAAACTCTATCAGCTATTAAAAGAAATTTAGGGCTTAATGTAGTGTTTATACAGTATCAATAGCTTTCAGATCTTTCTCAATAGGCAAGGGATAACAAGGTTCTTTTGTTGGATCTGTCATTTGTTTGGATTCATTATTTCTAAATCTTATTCGAGAGAACGCCAGCACACCAAATTAGAAATTCATTGGAAGTATTGTGTTGGCTCATTTGGAAGATAGGTCATGTCAGTAGGTGCAGGGATGCCGGATGAATTTTAATGTAGCGTATAAAAAGCAGTTGCACTAGGAAAGTCAATTTTATCATGCTGTGTTACACTTAATGACAGAGTAAACAGAAATGATATCAACATCAATTTGTCATCATACTTGACACCAGCCAATTTATTTAAAAAAGGTTAAGTTTCCTGGACAAAAGTGTTTTGGGCCAAACTAATTCGACATTTTTACCTAATCCCTAAACTTCCCAACCAACCCTCTACTCCTAGTTTTGGCAAAAGTTTCAAGCTTCATGTCTTATTTATATCTATTGCCTAAATACACCAGAGATTATATGAAATCATCACACAAGTCTTCTTACTATTGCAGGAAGTTACTAGAATCAAGAATGAGCATCCGGATGACGACCATTGTATTGTCAATGATAGAGTCAAAGGGCGCCTTAAGGTCACTCGTGCTTTTGGGGTTGGTTCTCTTAAACAGGTCTGTTGCTTAATTGAGTTATATCTATCTCTCTCACTCTTCTATGGCATGGAAGTTATATTTTTGTCACATTTATGTTTCAGGCAAAATGGAATGACTCATTACTAGAAATGTTTCGCAACGAGTATATTGGAAATGCACCCTACATATCTTGTGTACCTTCTCTTAGACACCACCAACTATGTCAAAAAGACCAGTTTCTGATACTTTCATCAGACGGTTTATATCAGTATTTTAGCAATCAGGAAGTCGTTTCACATGTTGATAATTTCCTGGAGAAGTTCCCGGATGGTGATCCTGCTCAACACCTGATAGAAGAGCTTCTGTTACGTGCAGCCAAAAAAGCTGGTAATCTCCTCATATTGATCTTTATGTAAACAAAAAAAACCACTGATTCTGTAACATGGTTACATAGTATGAGGTGTATCCCTGTGGGTTTAAATGTGGATCATTTGCTGATATAGTGTGGCAAACCCTAGGTAAAGATTTAGTACGGGTCAAATGGGCCGGACTGGGTTATTATTATTATTTTTAATAACAAATTAACGTGTTATATATGATTATAAAAACTATACAGTTTAGATGATAAATCTTTGTGAGTATTTAAACACACTTTGGGCATACTTCGGGCTATTTGACCCATTTGCAGTTCAAAGCTTTTAAGTTTTACTAATTTCATCCGTTGTTGATCTTCATTTTTCAACAGGGATGGATTTGCATGAATTGCTGGACATTCCACACGGCGATAGAAGGAAATACCATGATGATGTTACAGTCATGGTCATTTCTCTAGAAGGACGAATCTGGAAATCATCAGGAAAGTACCTCTAAAACAACATAAAAACCGAACACACTCAACTCTGCATCATGATCCCGAGGCAAAACCCGACAAAACAAAGTAGAGACTTCAATGCGGGATCTAAATGGAACTATGGGTCTCGAAGCGTGCACTTAAAGAAATGTTCCAAACTTGAGGCGCGTATTTATCAAGAACTGAGCTTGATACCCAGATTATTTGGTTGAAAGTGGAGAAAATATGCAGGTAATTGTTCTTGACAATAGGGACTTGTTTTTCTTTCTAATTTTGGTGATAGGATTGGTAAAGAATGGATTTTTATTTTTATGATTTTTGTTTTCTGTTAGAGTTGTTCATAGGTGGGAAATGTTGTTTCATTTTTCAAATTGGGTAGAGATTATTAAGAATTTCAAATGTGTATTCCTTTCTTATTTGTTTTATTCAAAGAAATGAATTAGTCTTTTAGTACTTAGTAGTATGATTTTTATTATTACTTGTAGTTTTATTTTATCATTAACACAAAGTTTTATTGGATATTTTAAAATTTTCAAATAGACGAAGAATCTAGTGAATTACAGCCGAAGTCCAAAAGTTGTTTACTAACGTTTGACTTAAAGTAAGTTGACATATAACTTTCTGAATCATTACTCTTAATACTTGATGAAAAATATTCTCTTGATAAAGTTTAGGGATTCTTAACTTCACCTAATACTAACAAAGTTTTGTTTTTAAGTTTTTTATATGTTTCATCAAAGTCGCTCATGTTAGTTTGTTTATCTAAAGCCACTCAAACTTTCATTAAGTGTTTCATTCTTATATAATTTTTTTTATAGTTGTAATTTGTTAAAATTAAGTCAGGTAAAAGATACATGTATGAATCTTTGTTTTTATGTAATGATTATGTTTTTGAAATTAAATTGAAGTAGGATGTAACAGTGATTGAAAAATCATTAAACAATAATCTATCTATAACCTATAATAAAAAATTAACTATGAATACACATTGTTTTTTCTAGGCCGTTCATTTAAGTTTCACGTCTACATTGTCACATGTCATTACATCCTTCAATTGTGAGTTACAATAAATTTAAAAATTATTAACTCATATCAATTAAAATTAATATTATTTTTATGACCACTTATTACTTGTAAATTATTTGACATCTTTTCAAATATTATAAGAAACTATTAATTATGTTAACAAATAATGATTAAGTTACTAATTTTCATATTACGGTTAACAATTTTTTGTCATATTTTTTTTGAAATAACATTTTTCTTTTAATTAATTTTAAAACTCATGACGCTATTCACATTATCGGTAATGTTTATTTTTTAACAACCTTCCATTGATATGAACTTTTACCCATCCTTTATAATCTTTAATACCATTACACAGAGAAATACTTACATCTTTACGAACAATTAGTTTTTAATTTTTATGTACCTTATCTTAGTTACTTATCATTGTTACATACTTTTGTAACTTTTATAAAATTTGTTCATTAGTTGATATATTTTCTATTATTATTTTGTTTAATCATTCTACCTTCATTTGTTTGTATTGTGGAACAATATAATTGTTTGATACTATTACATTATGATAACCATCTTATTTCAATTTATCTCTTCAACATCATATATATCATATACATATTACTATGAATTTATTTACTCGTATGTTATTTTAAGTATTTGTCAACCAGTGAATCACTAACCTAGTAACATTTATAAAAAAATATATAAGACTAGAAATGTTGAGTGACTTTAAAATGACATTGAGAAACTATATGTTAAATGTTACATAATTGTATAAAACCAAACAATATGTTAAGATCTGCATCACCATGAATTATGCATTACATAATAATATATAAAACAAAACCATATGTTAAAGATCTGCATCATATTTTATCGTTTTCAAAAGTCAAATATTTGTGTTTTCGGATGCTACGATATTGACAAAATTCAAATCATACGTTACTTTTATATTGTAATCATTACATTACTTTTTTTCTTTTTGATTTATCATAAACTTTTCTTATTGGTTTTATTATTATTTATTTATTGAGTTTCTTAAACACAAGTATACATGTAAATAACTAGGATGCTATCCTGCGTTTTGTGGTGGGTAGGGTTACACATCATGGTCGTGCATGTTTGCCGTGGGTTTTTGTGTTTCTTGGGCGTGTTTGAAAAATAGATACGTGATAGGTAATGTTACATAGTTAATAACTATGTCACAAAGGTATATCATAAATCTTAAAAATAACGTTGGTGTGACAAAAATCAATAATTCACTTAACTGATTTAAAAATTGTTAGTTAAATAAAAGAAATAAAAAAGAAACTAAAATATAAATTTTATTTTCATTTATATAATAAAAAAAGGTAAAAACACAAAATAAAAAAAAAACAAAAAAAAAACTGTCAAAAATAATAATACAAAATAACACTATTAATCAAAATGTAGATCAACCATGGGTCAATTGTAAAAGTAAGAACATAATGTAAATCAACCATTTACTTTAAGACATTGAACTTTTGTATGAATACTTTTTTATCCATCTTAGACAAACAAACAAGCTTAGATTTCATTTCAATCATATGCAAAAACAATATTTTGATATAAAGAAGAATACATCATCTCTAGTCAGAACTTAAAGGTTTTATAGTTTTAAAATTCTAACTACTTTATTAAAACAGTGATAAAAATGTATTTTACCGATTAAATTATACTTGGTTAAACGAGGCTCATGGAAATTCACTGGAGATATGTCTTTAGCATTATGTATTGGTTCGATTAAATTTACTTTTTGAACTGACTTTTATTGCCAAACCGAAAGACACCCATTGCAGCCTAGCCGTAAGGTTTGAAGTTGCTCTAGTTCGTCGTGCTTTGTTGATAGTACTATTGAAGTATGTTCAAATTGTGAAATCAAAGGGCATTACTTGAATGTTACTGCGGGTACATGCAAAGAAATACTTAAAAGGGCTGTATTTACCAGAGAATTGGGAGTTCCTATCAGGAGGAAGTCTTGATCGTATTGTGTATTTTTCTTGAATATTATTTTCTGAATTGTATAGATTAATAAAATTGTTGGCAGTGATAGTTTAATTATCATCTCTCATGTGAATTTGCATGATATTTTTTATAATGTTTGTGGTATGTTGAGTGATTCAAGTAGATTCAACTATGCAATGTTATATAAAAAGAAGTTCAAAAAAACCGGTTTGAAAACCGGTTCAAGAAAAAAAAAAACCAAAACCGGTTTGGGCCCAAACCGGTTTCAAACCAACCCTACCCGCCGGTTTTGGTTCGGTTTGTAGGTGTCAATGTTCAAACCGATTTCTAACCCGGTCCGGTTTCAAACCGGTCTCAAACGGGTTCCCAAACCGGTTCACAAACCAGTTCTCAAACTGGTATCCCAAACCGGTTTTTAAAACTAGCTGTTGTATAACGGCTTTATAGCCGTTTTTTGACCGTTTGAAGTGTTTTTGGACCATTTTTTTGTGGTTTTTTTTACCATTATACCCCCTATTAGATTAGTATATGTATGTATTAGATGTTTTGGTTGAATCACAACAACTTAAAACGCTCTCTACTCTCAAAAATCATAAAAACGCTTAATACTTTCGTTCTCTTAGAAAAAACTCTCTCAAAACTCTCTCAATTCATCAAGTGCTCAATCATCCGTTGGTTGTGATGCGTCTTCAAGCAGCGTGGTGGTAGCAATCCTTCTTACGAATAGGAACCACGAAATATGGTGCAATTACAATTTATGTCAAATAGCTAGCGTCCGAACAAGGCTCGTTGCAAGTTTTGCCATAAGTTTTTCAAAAAAGATGCAAATACAACGTTGAAAAACCACATTGCGCATAAATATCGTAAGGCGTTGAAAGGTGAACCGTCTCAAGGTCAAGCTTCGATGACAAACGAATGAAATGTTTGGGCTTATAACGTTGATGCGGTTCGGGAGCAAATGGTGCATTTTGTAATTCAAGAAAGCTTGCCATTCAAACATTTCGACAACGAACTTTTGACTCGACTCATTCAAAGAACTCTCCAACCAGTTACACCAATTCGTGTTACTCTTCGAAGAGATTGTTTAAAAATATGGAAAAAAGCTAAAAATGAATTAATATCTTATTTTGAAGATTTACAAACCGGTGTTAACTTAACTAGTGATGTTTGGTCGACTCTTCACGGTTCACCGGACTCGTACATGTAACATCCGTCCCCTAACACCACCAATATTGTCCGCTTTGCCCACGAGGAGCTCACGGATTTGCTTTTGGTTGCCCGGGTGAAAACTTCCCAGTGAGGTCACCCATCTCTGGATTGCTGCCACCTGAGCACGCTTAACAGTAGAGTTCTCCTCTCATCCACAGCCAATACGCCCAAAACATGTTGGTGATATTAAATGCCAGACATTACTTATGAATCAGAAATCTCTCCTGTACACTGCCGATGTGGGTTATATGTAGGGTGTCACAATCACCCCCCTTTGGACTCATCGTCCTCGATGAGCCCGAGAAGTCACCATCCTAGGTGAGGCATGTCCCACATCCCAAATGGCACAGGAGTGACTCTGATACCATTCTGTAACACCCATATACTATCATGACCACGAGGAGTACAAGGTAACTTGGTTACGAAATCCATGGATATGTGCTCCCATTTCCACATAGGGATTTCGGGTTGCTCAAGTAAGTCACTAGGCCGTTGATGTTCCGCTTTGACCCTTGCACACGTGAGGCATTTTGCTACATAAGAAGCAATATCTTTCTTCATCCCTGGCCACCAATATTGTCCACACAGATCCATATACATCTTATCAGACCCAGGGTGAATAGAATAACGTGTTTGATGGGCTTCGTTCATGATAAAGTCACGAAGGTTGTCACGATTTGGAATCCAAAGTCGGTTCAAGAAATACAACATGCCATTCGGTTTTGTTTCCAGTTGTGACCAAACATTAAACGCTAGTTCTTCATCCTTCCTTTCCTCAGTTAATGCCGCTTGATTTGCATTGATGTTGAAAGCCCGTCCTTGAGCCGGTGGAACATTCCCCTCAAGACGAGGGAAGCAATCCAGATATGGGTGACCTCCCTGGGAAGTTTTCACCCGGGCAACCAAAAGCAAATCCGTGAGCTTCTCGTGGGCAAAGCGGACAATATTGGTGGTGTGAGGGGCCGGATGTTACAGTACATTTGTGTCACCGCCCATTGGGTTGAACCCGATTCGTGGCAATTGATGAAACGTATGATTCGTATCTTTATCTTATTGATAAAGTTATTAAAACGTATAAATTAGAAAACAAAATATTTTCTATATCTTTTGATAATCCATCAAATAACAGGATTGCGATAGACCATTTAAAATTAAAATATAAACCAATGTGTGACGGTGTGTTTTTCATAGTCGATGTGTTGCGCATATCATAAACTTAGCCGTTCAAGACGGTTTAAGAACGATTGAAACAGTGAAAGATGGTTTTAAAAGAATGTTACGTGACATATTTAGTAATAATCAAAGATATAGTAGATATCGCAAGTTTTGTAAAGACACAAATTCCAAATGTTTAGGTCCAAATTGGGACGTACCTACACGATGGAATTCCACTTGTAACATGTTTGAAAAGGATATTGAACAAAAAGAAAGTTTAATAGTCTTTCATAATAGTTTGGTAAGTCTTGAAAGGCAAATACTTACCATCCATCGGGTTGGTCCGTTATTGAATAAATAAGCAAAATGCTTCAGATTTTTAAAAACGCAACTACTTGTCTTTCTAGAGTTTTTTATCTAACAAGTCCGTTAGTACTTCACCAAATTTATTTAATAAACATCAACGTGGTAACATTCCGAGTAGTGAGCTCGGGAGGTATGGTGGAACAAACTTTTTATCCAACATGATTCCACAAGATTTTAAAAATTTTGATTTGTTGGCTTGATGTAAAGGTAAGGAAGATCAATTTCTCATCCTATCCACCATGGCCCGAGATTTACTAACCGTTCAAGCTTTCACAATAGCTTTAGAATCTGCTTTTTCTGTAGTGGCAGGGTTATATCGATAAGACGAACTCGACTCGCTCGACTCACTCCTCAAGCGGTTGAAATGTCAATTTGCTTAAAGGATTATTGGATGCCGCGGAAAGAGTACAAGACAAATGCTCACTTGAAGGACAATTGGAATACGAAGCAGAATTATATGAGGATGAGATAGAGAGCGGATTGACACCCAGAATGACCGTGAAGTGGCATATGATGAGTACCTTTGTAACAGCTCCGGTTCTGGTGGCGAAGAATAAACGTACAAGTATGCAACGAACGAACAGAGAACGACTAGTCGACTAGACTAAATGTTTTGTTTTTAAAAACTATTATTTAAACATCTATATTGTTTAAATGGTTTATATGTTTTATATATTATATATTTCACTTTCATTATATATCTCACTTTGAGACGTTAAGTTATATTGATTAACAAGTAACGTATGATATAATAATAAAACATTAAAAAAAATAATGATATTAATAACAATAATAATCACAACAAGTAATAACAATAATAATAAGAACAACCACCACCATCATGATATTAATAGTAATATTAATAATAATATTAATAATAATAATACTCACAACTTTTATTTTATTACTTTTGATTTAATTAATATAAATATGATTATATATTTTTTATATGTTAACAAAAATTTTATTTTTCTTTAAATTAAGTATAAGTTTTTTTTCATTTATTGCTTTTAATTTATTAATATAAATATGATTATATATCTTTCATATCTTAACATTATTATATTATGAATAACAAAAAAAACCGAACCGGTTTGGGCCCGAACCGGTTTTCAAACCGGCCCAAACCGGTTTTCAAACCGGCCCAAACCGGTTTCATAGGGTTGGGTTTTTCATCCTAGAAACCGGTTTATAACCCGAACCGGTTTGGGGCCAAACCGGTTTTGACTTGGGTTGATCAAACCTGTTTGGGGTCCACAAATCGGTTTCAGTTTGGACCCCAAACCGGTTTTAAAAAAAACCCGGTTTGTACACCACTAATACCAATGGTCATATTGCAGTCCAAAAATGTAAACTTATGCAATCAGATTTTTAAAAATTATGAAAGTAAAGAAGGTCCAACTAATTTAGAAAAAAGTTCCATATAACATAAATTTTAATAAATTTTCTAGTATAATTTTCATATAATAAAATATTTCATCTATACATGTTTGTCATGTTTCTAGTTTATACTTGTTCATGTATGATATATTAGACTATGAGTGGTTTGGTTTAGTGGACCAAACCGGTAGGTTAAAAGTTTAAGTCTAGCAAGGGTCATGGTTAGGGCTGCAAACGAACCGAACGAACACGAACAAGACCTTGTTCGTGTTCGTTCATTAAGAAATAAATATGTTCATGAACTGTTCACGAACACTTACCGAACGGGTTTTCTTGTTCGTGTTTGTTCATTAAGGAAATAAACATGTTCATGAACTGTTCACGAACACTTACCGAACGCAAACGAATACAAACAAAATCAAACGAAAACAAACAAATGTTCATGAACATGACGAACACAAAGAAGTCCATGAACAGAAACGAATACAAATGATCACATATTTATTTTAGAAATAAAATCAATATTTTCATGACAAAATTACAAAAAATAGATAAACATGTAACATAAATATCCAAAAACACTTGACATACTTGTTATAAAAATAACTAACACAAAAATTAAAAACATAATCAAACATATTAACGAACATAAACGAACACATTATCGAACGTTCACGAACGAACATTAACGAACATAAACGAACACATTATCGAACGTTCACGAACATAAACGAACGAACATGGCTTGTGTCCGTGTTCGTTCGTTTAACTAAACGAACGAACATGGCTTGTGTCCGTAACTAAACGAACGAACATGGCTTGTGTCCGTGTTCGTTCGTTTAACTAAACGAACGAAATTTTCTTGTTCGTGTTCGTTCATTTACTAAACGAACGAACATAAACGAACTTCCCGCCGAACAGTTCACGAACTGTTCACTGAATGTTCAGTTCGTTTGCAGCCCTAGTCATGGTAGCTAAGGGGTGGTAAAATCCTACGGTGGTGGAAAGAAGAACTCTATCCCGATCGTTATAATGCCATTTACTTGCTAAGTAAAAAATAACTATGTGACTCAAGATTGTAATGGATGTTTTGGCCATGGGTGACCTCAAAGCAAGTTAAGTGCCAACATTTTTGTTGATATTAAAGATCATACCAGCTTGATAAACTTTTCATAATCTTGTTCTGGCAACTCTCTTTTGATAGATTACGCAACTCTTTCATTTCCCCCGGTTAGGAGTTTCAGTATCTGTCTGCCAAAGAAGAAAAGCCCTGAAAATGATTCGCTTATCGATCACTTTGACTTTGGTTCGTAACACGTTATAGTTTGAAAAAAATAAGGGGCGTTATTTCATACACCCTTGATTGGGCATTTTGCACCAGACAACATAAACGATCATTTGTCAACGTGTAAATGACCGTTTACAGCTTTGCAAACAACAGTTTAGTTAAAGGTAACGGTGATGTGACTTAAGAGAGTAAACAACCGTTTGTTTCATGCTAAACGACCGTTTAGTATTTAATTTTATATATTATTAACTTTTTTCTATATATAGTTATATTATATATATTATTAACTTTATATATATATATATATATATATATATATATATATATATATATATATATATATAGTTTACATTATATAACTTTATATAAATTTAAGATAAAAATTATATATAACTTTAAAACTTTTTGTATGAACATGTATTTAGTGTTTAATTTTATATATTATTACTTTTTTTATATATATAATTTACATTATATAATTTTATATAAATTTAAGATAAAGATTATATATAACTTTAAAACTTTTTGTATGTACATGTATTATATTATATAAGTTAAAACTTTTTCTAATTTTTGAAGTTTATAATATGAATACTTAGAAATACAAATAAAACTTATATAGTTCATATTTTTATAATATTATTTAAAAAATAAATTATATATGTATATAACTATATAATTTAAAATATTTGATTTATATTAGAAATCAAAATAATAAATGAATAAATAATTTTAAAACTTTATAATATGAATACTAAAATTACAAATGAGACTAATCTAATCTATATTAAAACAAGTAATAGTTTTATTTTGAAGTATATATTGATTATATCTTTGAAGTCTCTTCTCATACAATCTTTCCCAGACAGCCGCATTATTACTTTTGTGAAAATTCCATATTGGCGTTATGAAAGACAATGGATATTCACTCTCTAAACTCACAGAGACGTAGTGGCATCTATACACATGTGCAATATTAATGAATTGATGGTACATGAGTTCATGCATACTTGTGCATAGCGGAAAATAAGTCGCAGTTTCAATGGGAGATAAGCATTGAAGAATCACATTAAATCTGTTGGCGATCAATATTCCTGCGTCAGGCATTATCATCTAGTGTTGATTAGGAGGCGGAGCCGGTTATAGCCATGATAAAGTACGTTCTGTCTCATCATATGAGCTAGAGAACACATTTTTGTATAAATTAGAATTATTATATAACTTGTTTAAATGCTCATACCTCATGTTCAACCAATATTCTTCATCGAATCCCAAGGAAAATGAAACTGCACGAAACCCACAGTTACCATCACTCTTTACATTCTCTATATGTGTTATATATGGATGGAAATTTTTTGGGATCTATGTTAGTAAAGGGTGGTGATATAGAGACGATTGAGTTGTGTTATCTACGTATGAACTATGTCTCGGGCCACATTAAATCATAACTGACAAAATCATCCGTCGTGTAGCTATGACCTAGGGTAGGTTCAGCAGATGAAGGGTTTGGTTTGTTTGGTTTTTGAGATTTGAGTGTTGGCCTTTTACGAGTATTTTTTTGCACTGTAGGCTCGTTAAGATTTATGCTGATAGGATCCCTTATGCATTTCATCCTTTCTAACCAATTCCTTTTCACCATGGAGTTTTTTTGTTTCTGGTAAGCTTCTTTGAACCTCTCAAGTTCGTCATCACATTGAATATCTTCTTCAACTTGGTTCAATGATACTGGTGAAAAGTCAAGCCTCCACTAAAATATATCTATCGAATGTAGTGGAATAGGTTCGCCTGCATTTAAATACTGTGAGATTTCACAAGCACACGGTAAACCACAACTACTATGAATATGGCAACCACAACTTTATGATTGGTTTTGAATTTCATTGACTCGCCTCAACTCCCCAACTAATATATCTAGAGCTTCATGAGAAACATTAGATATCAATAAAACATATAAATAATTTTTGTGTTGATGTTTTATTTAAATCTGACTTTCCTCGAAGCTTGCCTTTATTTGTGTTTCTTGTAAACGGACTATGTTATTTAAAATTCCTATAAATTTATCTAAATTTGACTTGTCTGAATTTAAATGTTTTTTTAACAAAACATGTTGGCTCTCTACTTTGTTTGTTGTTTGTTCTCCAAAATTTAGATGTTGGTCAATCCATGCAGACACGAACATCTTTTTATAATTTTACAACTAGTTGACATCCAAATAATTAAATACAACTGTAAAGTTAAATCAAATATGTTATTTTCAATATATAAAATAAAGCAATAATTTGAATAGATCAGGAAAATACTTCGATGCTTGTTCATCAACTTTGTCTGCAATCGTGTTCGATTTTCATAGTAAGCCTCAATTGTTGGAGATTGAAGCAGAAATCTCGAGTAATACATAAATTTATCCCACTCAGTCTGAGACTTGAAAGATGGCCTGCAATGCTTTCTGATGTTCTTATGTATATGATATCTGCAAAGTAATCGGGTTGCTTCTTGGAAATTACTTGGCATGAATTCATTAGAGCCAACTCTCTATCTGTGACCACGACACGTAGTAACATATAGCCATCCAATGTTTCTCAGAAAATTTAAAACCCACTTAAAGTTTTTTTTTTCTCAATTCGTATGAACACGAAGCAATTCAAAATGTCTTGTTTGTTAAAGTTAAGCCAACAATTTGAAGAAAAGGGAGGCGATACCTGTTCATCTTGTACATGCAATCTAAAATAATCACATGCGAAAACGCACGCCATATTTTTAATGAAGTGGGATTGACAAAAAATAAATCATTTAATCGATTTGAGTCGTCATCTATAGTAAAATCATAGATATATCCACCCATCTGCAAAGATCAGAGAAGTGCTTGCATTGGGGTGCTTCCAACTTTATCCAACTTCCGTATTCTTGTCCGTGCATCTACACGATTTCAATTGTGGATACATTTTTATCATTATTTTTTAAAGCTGTAAGAATATCACGTGGCTGCATATTCTTTCTTGTAAGATCTTCCACCAATGCGTACTCCTCTTTACACAATCTTTTTGCATAAGAATGACCCTCTAAAAATTTGGAAGGTTCATGGTTTTGTTCGTCACACACAACATGTATTTTTCAACCTCCATCTTCTTTGTGATATTTTGCTATAAGTTGAAATGGACATCCTGTATTCTTTGTACCTGAATGCGTGGTTGAATATTATGTTGAATTGTATACACCACCACGATCGCACATAAGAAATGTCTTGTTGACGAAGTCGTATAAAATCTTCTTCGTTCGTTGTATGACAATAACGTATCCAAGGGTGCGTGCAGTGTTTTGCACCCAATCCATCAACCCCTCTCTTGTTTGGTACACCCAGTCGTTATGAAATTGAGACATTATAGAGTTGAATTACGAAGGAATTGTGAATGAATTGTGAATAAATGTGAATAATTGTGAATTGTGAATTTATAGACATATTGGCAGTCACTTTATATCAAATCAGCCAACGAATTGTGAATTGTAAACATTTGCCATTCTTTCTTATCTGCAATTATTGTTATACTCTATCTGAACTGAATTATGAAATCTGTCATTCTTTCTTGTCTACAATTATTGTCATCGTTTATTTTTATTTTTTAATTTTTTAATATATTTTTGTTTCATATACAAAAAAAAACTAAATCACAATCTTATATAACTAAAATAATTACATTATTATACAAATAAAAACAAAATTACACTTTTATAAATACAAATAAAATACATTTCGATTGATACGGGTCTTTAGGGGGGTCTTGATACGGAGGTACCCACATTTGATTATAATGTTTAAACCTTCACCTGACTTGCGGATAATCTGCAATCACGTCCATCCGTATAACATGTTCACGATCAACAAATCCGGACATAAGAATCAGCCCGTTTAACCTTGCCACGTTCTCAGGGGTGAGAACCTGTGAAGACTCAGCGAGGCGAGTAACATATGTACCACCACAAATATATTCGCTTTTCTTTATCACCGTGCAACTAGTAAAATAATCAGCAAGCATATATGCTAGGTTACAAGGCCTCCTATTAATCAAACAAAATAAAAAAAACAAATCCTTCTTATCCCACCACTGGTCATCCTACGTCCAACTATAGTATGACCAATAACCCGATGAAGATATCTATACAACGGATCGTTCATTCTTGTAGCTTTCGTTTTATTATTAGGCGCATATTGACCCTCACCAATTTCTTGTCAAAACATTTCATCATTATAATCTTCAGGAAATTACATAAGACCATTCAAAAAATCAGATTGATGGGTCTCCTGAACTGTATATAAACCCATTAAAACACCAAACTGGGCCACAAAAAAATTATGTGCCCCCCCCCCCCCCCGAGCACGAAACTGATTAGCATCTTCATCACTGTTAAAAAAAATATATAAGTTTAATAACATTAATATATATAATCCAATTAGATTAGCATACCTATAGTTATGGTTGTTCGAGTCGAAATTAAACGTGGAGAAAAACTCTAAACAAAGCTCTTTATATTGCGGGCCACTAATGGCAAAAAATCTTCTCCACGGCTCGTTCATCATGTTACGAGCACGGGTAAATTCCCCCGACGTCCAGTAACAAGCTCCAAGATATCGAACGCGAAGGCTCGAATTCTTTATCTAAAAGCTTTTAAGACTTTTTATATTCATCTGATTCTCGACGAAATCACGTTTGATAATTGTTCATAGCCTCTTTCTATTTAGTTTGCAAACAGGTTATACACGAGATCCCTAGTTTGAAAACTATAATCTGTAAAGCTTATAAAAATTATATACTCAAAAACAAAATGACTGGTCCAACAAGTGTCAGTTCAACCCATGGCAGCTGAACGGGTTAAAGGTCTAGTTTCTAGTTTAAACAATATTATTTTTTATTCATATTTAAGTGATTGTTTAGTAGCCTCTTCATGATCACTAAGAAACTACCTTATTAATTGTTTATAGTCTTTTAATGGTTAATAGGTAATCTTAAATAATATAACATATTAATAGTTACCTTTTAAACATTTAAATTTAAAGTTTTCATTTAACCATTAAAAAGCTATAAAGTATGAACCATTAAAAGATTACCAAACAGCCTTAAGTATTTAGCAGCTCATAAGCTAGATCACTTTATATTTGGTACATGAGACTTTATAAATTGATTGTTTCAACGGTTTGAATGCATCGTACCTTGTAAGATCGTTAAGTAGACCAAGAAAAGTCTCATGCTAGACCTGTGGGATAATTTACCTATCATGCGATATACTTAACGCTATCCGCTGAGGGCCAATTAAGAGCATCCGTAACTAAATATCTCGAACAACATGTCATAAGGTAATTATAATTGTGTATTTCTTTCTATTACATCCAAACAATCAAGATCTACTTTGTATCAGATAATTATATAGTACATTACAAGATTCGAAAAACAGGTGAAAAACAACTAAGTGAGCAATTTGGACGATGATGATACAATTACACTTGTCGTAGAATGATGTTCTTTTTTTCTCACTGTTCTTTTCTTGCTTTGGATCTAGCTGGCTTTGTTTTAATAACGTTACCAAGAAGGATCAACACGACAGGAATAATAGTTCCAATGTAGTATACACTCCCGTATGATGTCAGTGTCTCGTGTAGGCTTAATACCTGTTGCAAAAAAACAAACACGTATAAAAATTTGTCCTACAAGAGTGTTTGGGATTGTGTTCTGTAAAAGATTATCTGATCAAGACGTTCGTAAAATGCAAAAATTTCAAATTAAAACAAGATACGAATATTCGCACCCAAATAACATCATTAAATATGACCAAGCAATTAAAAAATAATGATAATTCTGGTGTTTAAATATTAGCAACTTTATTAATTTTGAATTCACAAAGTCTTAGATTGATCTCAAAACAAGTGATCGACTTTTCAAGCAACAAGTGATTGTTCTTGCTTTAAGAATGAGTAGTTTTGAAAAGAATAACAGTCAAAACTACAATTTCTTTCCTGAATTGCTTGGTTCTTGTCAATCATATTCTTCTTTTACAAAGATTATAGTCAATCTAAATTTAGAGTCAAGTTTAGAAAGACAATTGCTTGACTTCAAAAGTCAATTTTTTTATTTGTGTATTTTTGTTTCAAAGATGAGGGGCAGAAAAACAACCAGCATGACACTAACCATGAAACCGACGCAGGAGTAGTTCAAAACAAGAACTGTATAAGCAAAGTTCACGAGCAAAAAAATCTTCCTAAGCAATCCTAAATTTGGCGGGACGGATTGTTGCCATCTGTAAATGACTGCACGCAACAAATAAAAACAGTAAGGTATGGCTGCAAATTACAGATAAAATGTAACAATTTAAGCAAATCATTGTTTTAAAAAATTGTAGGTCATTTTGTTACCTCTTGAACCAGCAATCATTAAAGCTGATTGAACAAAGAATATAATGTACCCCGGATATAATCCCTGTCATCACAGATTTATAAATTTGTATCTGTCAAATTCCTGAAAAAGCAAGGTTTTGGAAACACAGTAGCTAAGAATATTTTGCATTTGCTTAATCCTACACACTGTTTTTTAGGATTGAATGATCAGATTGCGAAAAGCAGGTAAGAAGTTATAAGTAATATGATTATGAAATTAAATGTAAAATAACCTAATTATCCCCAGCTTTAAGCTTGTTTTGGGGGTATTTTAGTTAAACAGTTTTGACAGTTGGTTCTTTATTTTCAACCATATATACTAATTTTTATTTTTCACTTTTTTCTCATGAAAAACAACCAGCTCTCTCTACTACTACACAAAACAAAGTAGCTAGGGTGTTGGGCAACTGCTTACCGTAATGTTCTGATTTTTTAGGGCTAAAATTATCAGATTGGGAGAAGCAGGTAAGGAGTTATATGATTATTAATATATAGTTAAATTTACCTAATCATACCTACTTTATGCATCTGATATTTGCTTATCAATGTTTGAATAATTACCTTGGTAATGCACATCCAAACACCCTAACTACTGATTTTGGGGGTGTTTTAGTTAAACAGTTTTCACAGGTATTTCTTTATTTTCAACAATTTATACAAATTTTTATTTTTCACTATTTCTCTGAAGAACAACCAACTCTCTCTATTACCACTAAAGTCTCTATAACTCTCAAATATTAAGAAATGTTCATTTCTTCATCAACCCTAAAGCAGTGAGCAGATATTCACTTGTTTTAAGTGTTACATCATCCATCTCCAAGTAATGATGTTATTTATGATGTTATTTTTTTAATCTTTATTTTTAATATTATTTCCTATCATTCATGAAGAAGTCAACAGTGGCTATGATAGAGACCGATTCGAGATGGTCAATCTCCCAAATGATAGGACCCTTTGAGCGGGTTAGACTCCAAAGAAGTAATAGAGAGAAACAAGACTTGAACCAATTTTCTTCTACTTTAACAATTCACGTGCAAACTCTTAAATATGCAAAAGACGAAAACTAAACCCACTACCTAAGATGATGGAGATCATGCATACATAAATAAAACAAATTAAGAAACAAATAAAACATGAAGCTAAACAAATGGAACATGGATGTTATGCAATTGGACGTGGGGAGTGGCACGTATCAGGCTACTTTTGCAGACCCTCATATTACACATTGCCAAGAAAAGGTTGTGGTAAGATTCGATTTTGGTTGGGGTAAACAAGAAACAACAAAGATCCTTAAAAAGTTCTTTTCTGGCAGCAGCAGGATAGGTAATTTTTAAACAAATAAAACAATCACTTATTTCACAGATCAACGGAAATATAATTAGATGTGGGAACTTACATGCCATACAGCACTAACAGTCTGTGTTGCAAGCAACTGGAAGAAACCAGGCTTCTTCCCCTTTTGAACAAGTCTGTCATAAACATCTAAAGATACATACAGGTATTAGGCAATAAAGAGACTAGAAACATAACTAATTAACTACAGGTGGCAAATTTGACGGACATACTTATGAATAGGTCGGTCTAGGTTAGTTAACTTTTACTCAAACGGGTTAAACAAAAAATAGCTAAAAAAGCAACGGGTCAAAACTTGCCTATAGTTTTATGTAGTTGAAAAATAAAGAAAGAAAAAAAAAAACGTTTTTGTGTCAACCCGGCCTGACCGACCCATTTTGCCACCTTTCACCACTGACATAACACACAGGGATAGAATGAAGACTTACAATGACGAAGCCATGTGCTGACTTGTATATTCCACACGAGTGGTATCTCGACTGCACTTTTAGCAAACTCAAGACCCAATATATCAACATTTTTGGCACGGTCCCATCGCGCCTTGGGTGGAGAAGAATCAGTCCATCCACTAAAACCCAAGCCAGAAATAATAATAGCAGCCTCCGAGATGGACCATATGAAATAATATTTCCAACGGGCTGTAAAGCCAGCCATGTACTGGTAGCTAAGTCGTTTCCAGAATCCCCACTCTTTGTACGTCGGGTCAATGAATTTTGATAGGGGATACTGGGGTACCAAGTATAAATACAAACCCATACAAAAACCAGCTTGAAGAAGAGCTCTAATGGTCGCCCCATACGGTGATGGTGAACCTTTCTCGGACTTCATCCAAATCTGGATAAAGTCTTATAGAAGATCAATCAGTAAAAACTTAGGATAAAACCACGAGAAAATTAGAAAATAAAAATTGATCTACGCACCCCCTTCCCTTCGGTCCAATCTAAGTAATCCTTCATTTCATAAACTGGGCCTGCAAAGTGGCTTGCACAACAGAGACAGTATCCCATGTACTCTATTAAAGAGGGGAGCTTAAGCAACCGGTTTTTCTTTTGGGATTCGCGAAGATCTTCCTCTTTTAGTAGTCCATCATTGTAATTAATGGCGCATGAAATCACTTTCAAAGTTAATACCATAAGAGCTCCTACACGATGGGATCAAAATTACCATTGAATTGATCAGGTTAATGTAATGAATATTATGAAACACAAGGTAGCAAACAAAATATGATTATCAAAAGCGCAATTTAATCACAATGGGTTGAGTATGGATGTATATGCTATGCACATACAACCATGCAAGCCAGTAATCTAAAAAAACACCCCTTTTAAATACCATTTATTGATTCTTATTTGTTTTCTTTTTAGATTTAACATGTCATTCAAATTCTCCATCTGGTATCCAACTACTTTCTACTTATTGGAAAGTTAGATTCTATGTTTAGCCATCAATGCAGGCTAACTTATTTTCCTAAAGGTCAACTTTTTTGTATGAACAAATACATTTCAGATCCACTCTTTCATTTATAGCATTTTCAAATTTCTATGGGTCCAAACAGCCTAAATCTAAGTTTGGAAAATTACAAAACTAATCAATTTCTCAACTCATTAAGTATAAACTATATCTAACATGATCTAGGGGCACCAGGATTTCCTATGGTGTATGCCTTAATGTAACGTCTTCTTGGGTATGGAATCACATAACAGATTTCACTTTATTTTTTACAACACAAAACACCCCTACATGAATTTCTTAATTATGCATCTCAGCTATAACTTCAACAACAAATACTATGCAAAGGTAGACAGATGGCTTACCAGTAGCATCAATACCTCCTTCCTTCCATGCATCTCCACTCATGTAATATACATGGCTACAAATAATTAACAATTATCAGAACTTTCAATTGAGTTTTCACTTTTCACATTCCTTAACAGTTTCAGTGTGTTCTCAAGTTTAGAACATGAAAATAATCAAAAATAAAATTAACCTTTCATTTTCTAGCTAAAATAGAGAATTCAGTGTTTATATCTTGAATCTTAGAACAGAAACACAAGCAGAAATCGTTGGATTGTACACAATCACAAAATATGAACTCAATTCAATAACAGAAACCACAAGCAACACTAGAACAACATACATATCTAAGCAATCCAAACAGCATAACAAACAGATCACAATTACAGTAACAACAACAACAAAACTTTTTTTTTCTGGAACGGCTAAAGGATCACTGACGGGCCACTGCCCACCCAATCATCTCCGTTTCTCGAGTACGGAACCCGAAACTACCCTTAGAAACAAACTCATCTTAGGTGAGAAAACCTCATGTCCCAACCGACGAACCCACTTTTTTGTCACATATGAAACTTAAATCCATAACCTCTCCTATTTTATTCAAGTACCGGGTACCTCACCTCAACCACTTAAGTTGAGGATCATTGATAACAACAACAAAACTTAAGCATGTTTGGTAGTCCTTTAGTGGTCATAGCCTAACTCTTAATGGTTCATACTCTCTTAATGGTTAAGGTAATCTTAAGTCCGAGCGGTTAAGAGATAACATTTTAATGGTATCTTTTAATCATCAGACTTAAGCTTACCTCTTAACCATTAAAATACCCATAAACCATAAAAACTAACACTAATCACATCAAACTATCACTAAAACCTTGAAATCAAACACTCAAATAACAAAACCCTACCATCCAATGAGGTATCCCAAAGCTAAAACAAAGGTAATAACACCACATCGTTTCCGATACACCACCATCGACCCGTACCCGACCACCATCGGCACTAGAAAGTGCAGATTCGACGAGAATCCAAACGACAAGTAGGAGAGCACGGCGCCTGTGAGGGCGGCGTAGAGGTGTTTTCCGGCGGGGCCGCCGGGGACGAGGCGGTGGAGGAAGCCGACGGGGATGGTGGCGATGAAGCACAGGAGGAAGCGGAGCACCGGCACCGATACTCCGATGGCTGACGCCGTTGACTCCATATCCATAGGGGATTAGGGGGGTGGTGTCGCCGTTTACGGTGGTTTGGAATCTCCGGTGAGATGTGAGGGGTTATATTGGGGATGGTGGTGGGGCCGGAGAAGCTGACGTGGAGGGATGAGGTGTGTGACTGTTATTGGTGGAGATTGCTGTGGATAAAAGTTGAAGGGTATTGGAAGTTGGTGATGACCGGCTGCTACGGGATTCCGGATTTTTGATACATTTTTTTACGGGAGATGTTATTATTATTATTATTATTATTATTATTATTATTATTATTATTATTATTATTATTATTATTATTATTATTATTATTATTATTTAACCGGATTTTTTATTTTCATCTTAAACTAATTTGATATTATATTATCTTTAAATTAAATTGCTCTTTTTTATATATTTCGTGACTCCAATTTATTATACATTTTAATATTATATATTAGTTCACTACAAATTAATACTATCACTATTCAGTTATAGTTAATAACGTCTAAAAGATATTGTATATCGTTTCTAAAAGAATAAATACTCTTAGATAAAACTTTTAAGGATTTTAAGTATCTTCGGATGATGCATTTTTTTTATTATGTATAATGGATTTGGTATCTTTTCTTACCCAACCAATATCTAACCTAATTTAATCGAACCAAACCGAACCGTACCGGACCGAAATTACAAATAATTGAAAATTTTTGACCCCTATTGAAAAATTTTCTGGATCCGCCACTTGAAGCCAAGACCTCTCCTTATTTTTATAAGGTCTTGAGGTATCCTATTTCAACCACTTGAGCTAAAAATTATTGATAGATGTTCTTATCTTAAACAGGTTTATATATTTGTTTTATAGTTGGAATCGTACTTCTAACCCTCATAGGAGGAAATTGACAAATGATTGAAAGAGAAAACTCATTGGTTCAATGTAAAATATTTTTGCTTAAAATGAGACTCAAATACAATACATTTTCATTTTAAATTGATTTGATTAACTTACCTTAACCACTTGAGATAAAGCTGATGATTTCCGATATAGTTGAGTGGGTCAAAATTCATGATTACTTTGTTTCTTTAGCTTTATCCCTGGATATAGAGTTCAAATCTTATAAAATATATCGGTTTGATAGGGTTTTAGAGTAAATCTGAAATAAAAATTCAATTTTTTTGGTTTTCAGATTTTAAACCGTTTGGTTTTCTAGTTTTCACGTTAGTTTTGGTTTTGTTTTTTCGATTTAGGTTTACACGTTGGTGTTGGTATTTTAAATCGATATTTTGTTAATCTTCAAAAATAATTTATACATTTTGCCAATATTTTGTTATTTTTTTTAAGTAAAACGAGTTAATAAATCAACTCAAAAGTAATATAATTCATTAAACGCAAAAAAGTATCAACAAAGCTTGACACTGATTTAGTTATGTTATCTTTTGATATTTCTCGTTGATTTGTTAGGTGTCGTAATCAAAATTTTATACTTGTTTTAAAGTTTATTTTAACGATAACAGTCAAGATCACCCGACATGTTTTTTTAGGGGGAACTCGTACATTAAGTGCATCATCTAGCTTCATCAATTCAAAAAGAACCCACAAACTATGATAAAATACCCTAGAGTCATGATTGAACTCATAATCTTGAAGACTTTGAGCTTTATCATTTATACTCAATGCCATTAGACAAAATAACCAATGGCACTTTTGTGTAAGTATCTAGTTATTTGTCTATGCATGGTTGTAAAAATTGTTAGCCGTTAGTCGGGTTGTGGGGTATCGACTAGAGATTAATCGAAATTAATTGTATTAAAATTTTATATGTTAATTTCTAAAAGAAAATTCGTAATAAAGTTTTAAAACTATTTCAATTAGATCACTTATTTTTTATTTGTTTCAATCAAATCATTTAAGTTTATTTTGATGTTCTAATCTTATGTATTTAACCGTAAGTTACTCACATAGATATTTAATATTTAAATTAATAAAAGAAAAATGATAATAACATGGATTTTAACATTTAATTCTATTAAAGAAACCACTACAAACAAATAAACCCTTCACATATGTGATGGTTATAAGACATACAACCTGCAATTGAGTTCTTCACCGGAATAGCCCCTACAACCACGACCACAATCGAACATCGAAGCGCCCCCTATCACCATTGACCACTGAAACAGCCCTTGCCACCGGAATAGCCATCGACCATAACATTTAAAATATTTTGCAATTTATGAGTGAACTAAAGGGATGGCTTACTAGCTATTTAAGTTAAATGCATAGGATTATTAGAAAATTTAAGTAAAACTTAATGACCTGATTAGAAGAAAAAAAAAAAGTTTTGAGTGACCTAATTAGAACAACTCTGAAACTTGATTACTGTTTTACAAAGTTATCCATTTTTTTAAAATTATACAATATATTTATATACTAATTATAAAAATTATATATATAAATTTTCAATTGACCATTTTTTACCACTTTTTGACTACTTTTTATCGAATTCGCTGATTTTTCCCGATTTTGACCAAAATTTTCCTTCTTTTGACCAACTTTGACCAATTTTCTCCGATTTTTTATTGTTTGGACCTTTGACCGTTTAGTTGAGTGATTAGGTAAAATCAAATTGGTGGGTGATGATTACCGATTAATCGGTGCTAGGCGCTGATTTTTGCAACACTGTCGTTTGTCTATATGTGATATATCACTATATAATTATGTCTAACAATAAATTATGTCTATAATCAAGAGTTACGTGAAAACATGCTCATGTATCAATTTGGTTTTACGCATCTTATTATCTATACTACTATATAATGCATAAACTTAAGACACAAATGTAATTTCATCAAAAATTAAGACACCTAAGACAATTTTTTAAGCATTAGGTACAAGTGTTATATGCAATCATTCCTATTTTGCCTCTCATTTATTAAACTTCTTATAATCAATACATTAATTAGTTAACTCATATTATTAATACATTATTTAATAATATGAGATTATTTAATTCACTATATAATATATTTCATTATTTATAATAGTTTAAATTAACATTTAAAATTATTAATAAGTGTTATCTTATTTGATACTTAACTATATAAGTAATAATACTTTTATAATAATAATAATAATAAAAATATATAAATAAGTAGTATCTAATTCGAATACTTAACTATTTAATTATCAAACATTTTTATACTAATGATGATAATAATAATCTATATTTATTTTATCTATAATATTATATAAAACGTATGAGAATGACATACTTGTAATATACTTAAATTGTGGGAGGAAAAGGCTGAAAAGTAAGCCCACCCCAAACAAATCCACTTCTCGTTATCTTGTTCCTGGTCAAGCTCTCGTACCCACTCCTTACTCGCATCCTCCCCAATTAAAGTAACATAAGGATGGGCCACTATCAATTGAATAAGCGTCTCAAAGAGAACGAGGTCAAGCGCCCCATCGAGAAAGAGCAATCCCAGTTAAGAAAAGCCACCCTAGCATAATAGGGAAAGACATACTACCTACCTCTCCTCTGACTCCATTTACCTTAGAAAAAGAGAAGAGCGAAGGAGGTTCTGAAAGAACGAAGCGCGTTCATGGAGGCAACCCAAAGGAAGAGCAAAAAGAAGGTTGGGTGCTTGTGGGGAGTTCCTAATTTTTCCATATTTAATAAATTTCTTCTAATTAATACATTATTTAATAGATATTTATTTTAATGCTATCTTATTTATAATACTTTAAATTAATATTAAAATATATACCTTTATTATTTATATTATTATAACTTAATACTATTTGATTTAAGTATTTTTTATTTAAATACTTAAGTATATAACTACGAAATATTTATATAGTTATAACAATAATAATAATAATAATAATAATAATAATAATAATAATAATAATAATAATAATAATAATAATAATAATAATAATAATAATAATACCCAAATATATTTGTGTTTAACGCAGGTCGGAAAAGAGACTCGATAACACCCGACATATCACTACATATAACAAATAGAAAAGATTGTGAGTAGTGAAGGTAAAGTTTTTCTTAATGTCATTATAATAATTTTTTTTCTCCAAGCTAATAAAAAACCTATTTTGTTTTTTTATAATTTTACATTTAAAACTTTAAGGATTTTTTAAAATTAAACACAACACTTTCTCTCTCTTTTTTTTCTTTTTTTAAATTGATACCTACTCATTTTGTTTTTTTTAAAAAATTTTATACTTAAACATTCGAGTTATGTCAAATTTACATTTAATAACCTGAACTTTTTTTAAAATTTTATACTTAAACCTTCGAGTTAGGTTAAGTTTACATTTATTCAGCTGAACTTTTTTTTTTTAAATTTTATATTTAAGCATTTAAGTTATGTCAAATTTATATTTAATCACCTGATTTTTTTTAAGTTTTATATATAAGTATCCGAGTTTTGTCAAACTTTCTTTTAACCAGTTTATAATAAAGCTCGTTAATTATAATAAAGTCACAATTTACGTATTTGTTATTTTTCTTCTCTGTTTGAGTTATTTATTTTTTTATAGTTTATTCTATTACACTTTTTATCAGTGTTTCGTACGCAATCTTTTTTCAGGTGGTTAGTACTAACGTATAAATTATCAGATTAAATCATTCAACTTTTTTAACTCCAAAAACTATCATTGTGACATTTTCGTATATATTAAAACCGTACCGCAACGAAGTGCGGTCTAATTCGCTAGTATCTCATTAATGTTGGCTAAACTTATAGGGTATGCAAATAACTTTTCGTGTATGGTCACGTGTTGAATTTATTTTCAAGGAGACACTAACAATAAATACACCTTTATAGTCACGTGTTATTAACGACCAAACATTTTTGCTTTCCAGTTAATTAATAGTGTCTAACAGTCGTTCTTTTCATATTAACAAAAGGGTTGTCATCTAGCGATGCAAACAATGAGTATAAAAAATGTTTGGCCTAAGTTTTTGTTTTAACGGTCATATATATTAAAAACAAAGACCATTAGCAAGAGGCTAAATCCCATGAAACATTACATGGTACATCATGAATTTCATATATTAAAATTACATCACTTTAATTAATCTAACTCTTTATCACATTTTCTGTTCTTGCTTAAGTGATTGATTATTTAAGTCCAGTGAAAAATGTTGGGTTTGTGAAGTTTTGATTTGGGCTCGGGTTAAAGACAACTCAGTGGCAGATTAATTAAATTTAAGACCTGATCCGTTTTTATTTAATTTTAGCCCATTAAAGTTTTCTTGGGGATTAAGTTGTAAACCCTAATTTTTTCTATTTATATTATATCATTGTACTTGTAATTCCTCACGAGTGAGCCAGAAAACAATAAAAGAATATCCTGGTTGCAGCCCGTGGACGTAGGTCACATCGACCGAACCACGTTAAATCTCGCATGTTCATCTTTGTTATTATTTTCTCTTACGTGTTTCTGCTTGTGTGTTTGTGCGCGGTTTGATCCTAACAAAAAATTATTAATTTATGGGTTAATTTAGAGGGTTTGCAGGTTTATCACCGTTTCTTATTTATGTCAATTTTTTTTTTTTTTACTTTTTCATCAATAAAAAGATTTAGGATGTCAATTAATTCTTCATTTATATTGTATCCAACTACCATCTACTTCTTGGAAAAGTAAGATCTATGTTTGGACATTAATGAGACCCACATTTATTATCTTAAGGTGGAGCCAAAATTAATCTATTATTTGATTTCGGTTGTTTTTAAATAAAAAAAATTTGTAACTAAGTGTGTTGTGTATGGTGGCTGCTGCAAATTTATTTATTTATTTTTTCTAGCTTTGCTCGCAGCCTTGTGGTTTTATTAAAATTGCTTTCGCTGTTAAAAGAAATAAAAAAGAAAAAAACAAGCTTTAAATCTATGTTTAAAATCAAAGATTAGTTTATTAATTTAACTTTTAAGAATGTTAACATACAAACTTTAATCCTACTCTTAAATTATACATTTATCTATCATGGGATTTAACCCTCGATCACATGAAAAACTAGCTAGGCTCACTAATTAATAAATTAATATTTATCCACCATGGGATTAAAATACATTTATTGTCGATACTCTTCACCGAAATCAGCGAGTCATCATTATGATGAGAGGAAGCAAATCATCTTCATCTTCATCTTCATGATGAGAGGAGAGGCCGACGAAAGAAGAAAAATTGTACATTGGTCCCAAATGGCATCTTCAAGTAAGAGCACGCTAGTCAAGCATTTAGAACTTAGTACTCTTCGCTTACATGCATATATGTATGCCATGTGGCTCAATCAGGGTCTGGAACAGTAGAAAACGACCATTTAATTTTATATACAGTATAATAAGAGACTCGTTTAGGCTCATAAACTTGTACAAGCTCCGTTTGCTCAGGCTCATTTAACATACATTCTTTTTAGGCTCGAGCTTATTTAAAGTCGGCTCTATACAAACTTTTAGCCAGAAGATTTTGTTTGATGCTTTAATTTTTGCATATTTTAGTTAATGTAGTATTTGGATTATATAAGGTTTAAGATTCTGTTAGTTGTTTTCATTCTAGAAGCTTAGTTTGATATAAACTATAATGTGACTTGGAAGTTAGGAGGACCGTGGAGAACTTGTCTTTGTTATTTGACCAAGTACAGGTGCACCTGAACCTACATTCTTTTTAGGAGGACAGTAGAAAACGACCATTTAATTTTATATACAGTATAATAAGAGACTCGTTTAGGCTCATAAACTTGTACAAGCTCCGTTTGCTCAGGCTCATTTAACATACATTCTTTTTAGGCTCGAGCTTATTTAAAGTCGGCTCTATACAAACTTTTAGCCAGAAGATTTTGTTTGATGCTTTAATTTTTGCATATTTTAGTTAATGTAGTATTTGGATTATATAAGGTTTAAGATTCTGTTAGTTGTTTTCATTCTAGAAGCTTAGTTTGATATAAACTATAATGTGACTTGGAAGTTAGGAGGACCGTGGAGAACTTGTCTTTGTTATTTGACCAAGTACAGGTGCACCTGAACCTACATGAATTTAGGATCTTCCTCCCCTATGGACACAAATTTTCTTGTTTTTATTGAATCATACCAACAAAATAATATGATATTGATGTATCTGTAAGGATGTAACATCTGACTTATTATACCAACCAATATTGTTTATTTCTCTGTCAAAAGCTCACAACTTTGAGCATAATCTCTTTTCTATTCGTCTATGATTTTAAAGTTCTAAGGTTCAAATCCACTAACACCTTTGAAGGACACCTAGATCCCATTATTAGTAGAGTACTGGTGAGTCATTTGATTTTGCTTATAACAAGTTCCCGTGGTTTAAAAAGTATCACCTGATGACTATAATTTTTAAAAGTCTGGTTAATGGATGTGACACGATGGTAGATACATTTGAACCTAACAAAATCAAATCATGTCCCGGCTGACTCATGAGTCTTGCTTATAAAACCCTGCTCGTTGCCTCATCGGTCCAGTCCAAACCAAGTTTCGGGTATTGCATAAACAACCAAAAACATGCTATACATTCATTACCAAAAACAACTTTAAAAATGTGCATATGACTATATAATTGTTCTTAAACTCACCTCACTATGGATATCATACATACATGATATATCCTTCTACCACAAAAGGTTATTAGCAAATTTAAAAAGTTGCTTCTAACCTTGTTTTAATCTTTCATTTAGCGCGTATGAACACAGAATCTACACAAAGTCCACCTTTTGTGTGCGTACAATCGATTTGGGTCATCGAAAACTTGAGTTTCATCGGTTCCTTTGAATCTTCAACAACAAAGTCACCAGCTTGATAAAGATTCCACTTTCCAATATTGGTCAAATAGCATTGACTAATTGCCTTTTGACCATCTGAAGTTGAAAGCTGGAATTTCACAGGTTTTATGTCCCAGCCATGGACATGGTCAGAATTGCAGACCCGCCGCCCGAATCGCCTGCCTGACCGCCCGAGTTGTAGGCGGAAGTAGAGGGTGTAAGTCCCACTGGGAAAAGGGAACTCGACCTCACCATCGACTTCAAACCACCAAATTTGCTGCAGATAAGCCACTGAACGGAATCTGCATAAAAAATTCAACTTGTGTTGTCATCAAACATTTTCACTTTGTTCATCATGAGCATATGATGTGACAAAAAGGATATGAATGTGATTGTGAGCCCTGTTTTGCTGATGATGTAATGATACATGATGATCGCACCATACAACAAAAGAGATGAATTTATATAAAACTAATTTGAAATACTTATTGCCCCTTTTGATGGATGTATTTAAGAAACAAAGTCACGTTCAATACAAAACCAATTTAATAGATGTATTTAAGTGCGTAAAAGATTATCATATGTAGTGGGAGGGAGAAAGAGGGTCGATTAGAAACCATTTTATGCATTAATCTTTAAATTAATATGCATAAGTCTTTTATGTAGTTCTCGTATTCCTCTATTTAAAAAACCCTCTCAAGACACGCACATATACATATACATATGTACAACATATATACATATATGCATATATACACACATATGTATAAACATAGATGCAGAATTTCACCTGGATTCCTCTGTAGAAATCCAACTCCAGTATCTACGATCATCGATGCCAGTTATTGCTAATCCATTGGAAGATATCAACATACAAGCTTTTCCTGTGGCTTTATCTAACCAAACTTTCTGCAAAAAAAATTTCAAAATCATATTAATAAACTTCAATAAAACCACAAGAATCCATTTGCAGAAAGACCAAGATCACACCATCTGGATTTGTGATTATTATTGAATTCAATTCAGTATTAAACCAAATTTTCATGTCATCATTAGTGGATGTTTGGATGTGGATGAGCAAGCTCATTTGAACTGATTATGATTATAATTTCTGATTATTTAGGGTCTAAATAATCTATTAGGAGTAACATGCACTGATTATCGAGATATATACAATAAATTTCTAATTCTTAACTTGGAAGACCTGATTATTTGATTCTTATATTCATGTTACAAAATCACTAGGAAATTGGCCATCAGTAGTTCTATTAATCAAGTTCAAGTTTTACACAACTAATGAGACATTCTACACCAGTGACACACCGTAAACGGTCCTTTGCATTAAGTAAACTGCAGTTTACAGACCTGTAAATTGTCTGTCCTGTAAACTGCCGTTTACGATGCAAGTGGTGTATGTAAACTAGATCCCAATTCAAAAACAAATTTTTGATCTTTTTACGGTCAATCAATTTCAAGAATTACACATAAACAGTAGATTTCAAACAAATTACAACCCAATTTACAACTCTGTTTCAGCATATCTGCTTCTAGTAAACCCCAATCCCCAATCAACTAACAAATTCAATTAACACAGTAACACACACAACACATCTAATTAAAGTCTATATGTGCCAAAACTAGTTCCAAAATCAAATCACAAGCACACTCGAACCACATAATCACATAACAACCATAACACTTCGTAAACCAATCATTGTTCATCAAAACCCCAAATCAAAACATAATCTTAACACACAAACACAATTTCACATGGGGATTCATGTAATCAAAGTATCAAACCTTCGTGCCCCCATCAATTGAAGTGGGTGTACACAGCTTCGCATAAATCTCCTTCTTACAAACTGTAGAACATAACCCTTTATCATCAAACACACTCGACCACAACGAAGCATAGTTCTTCGGTAGTTTCGATTCCCACACAAATTCAGCCGACGATGCGAGACGAAAAGCACGATTAAGAGACGCAAGTCTGCAGATCTCTTGTGGGTTTAAGTTCACAAGAATCGAACCCACCACACTCTCCGGTAAATCACCGAGGCTTGACTCCGGTGGAACCACCGGAACAGAGGTGGTGCTGCTGCATATGAGAAGAAAAGATGATAATCCAGATCCCATATACAGAATTACAGATACCCAATTGGGAAATTGATGATTTTTGATTGATTTTGGTGTGATTTGATCGGAAATTGGTTGGAATTTGGGAGAATTTTTCGATGGATTGAGGGGAAAAACAGGGGATAAATAAAGAAAGTGGTTTTGTTTATTTAATTAGTTTTATTTAGGGATATACGCCTTTATAGTGAAGGAACTACAAGTTTAGTTCCTAAACTATTTAATAGTTTACAAGTGCAGTCCCTGCTTTTATTAGAGTATTTACGGTAAATTCTCTGTAAATATGTGTGTATGTTTTTTATATTATAAAAAATAATTATAAGTGGTTATAAGTAGATAACACAGAAAATATTATTATTTATCTGTATATTTAATAAAACATTATTCAACCCTTATAATTTTGAGAGGGGAAGAGAAAATATAAAATAAATATATAAAAAGCATTATGTAAATTATTCTTAATGCAACTATAATGATGAAAATAAGAAATCAACAGTGAATAATATTAATGAGTTTTTCCCTTCTAAAAACTTCTCTATATGACTCAGGTGACACAATATCGTGCCTGGGATGTAGCTGAGAAAACCTGGTCTTGGGTGGAAACACTCACTAGACCAGATAAGGAAAAATAAGTCCTAGTCTAATGATTTTTCACCGGGCTTAACCGTCATCTTTCTTTTTTTTCTGGATTAAATAGGGGAACGAGGGAAAAACTTATGAACCCATATACAACTAGGAAAACGGAGAAAATTCAAAAAATCTGATATGGCAATCTAGGGAACTCGAGACGACTCCAACCCTTTTAATGTATTGGTTTTTTGTTACTGAACTTGTCATTAATGAACCCCTCATGTCAATTAAAACTCACTACAATTATAATTGGTAAAATATGTAGTTATTAGATTCTTTGGGAATGTTGTAATCGTAAATTCATGAAATAACGTACTTTTCAATCATTTGATTGTACATTCTATTCTTACTAAGTGTATGGGTGATAATTTTAAAAGCAAAATGAAATCAAAATGGGTGTAAGGTATAATGAATTTGTTCGCCCGTAAAACCAATTTATTTATGCATTTTAAGATAAAGTTTGATTATGAATTAGATTATGCATTTGAAGATGATGTAAAGAACTGTTTATTCTATTCAACTTATAAAAGTACCTAAATTTGGTTTTCAAATATTTTACAATTAAGCCCAAGAATATTATATTAATTTAAGAGATGCTTAGTGGTAACTTGCCAAAGATAAGGGTTAGTTACTATCAAGTAGATAGTTAATATTACACAAAATATACGCAAATTCTACTAGAGACAAAAATATGCCGTATGTATTTTATCTATTCTAAACTGTATAATACATTAACTATACCTTCAACCTTTTAACAGGAAAAATCAACCCTGAGAATTATGGGGTGAGTAGACGGAAAACGAAACTACTGTTGGATGATAAAAGTTATAATGTATTTATCGTAGAAAATTTAAAAATATTTCTTAGCGAAGTTAAACATGTAACATTAATATTAACTACACATTATTATTGCAAAATTTTGGTTACTTTGTTTGAGAATAAGGACAAGGTTTATTATATTTTTGTACAATAAACCTTTATAGGTTTAATAATACCAAATAATTATTGATTTATTGATCTATGATTATAGAACCTTTTGGTTAAATAACACTACACTTTTATTTGAAGAACTGATTTGGATAATAGTTGAATGAAATATGTTTTATACTTATATTATCATAATCAATTTAATATAATACAAACATAACTTTAGTTGAATAAATGTCTAAGAAGATCACATGCACGCTACCATTATTGTGTTTACAATTTGCATAAACATATCTATATAAGGTACATACTTTGTGATTAATTTTAATTAATTACTCATACTTTAAGATCTAACATTTAAAAAAATAATTTTTTGTCTAAAAAAGTTATTGACATGATGTTTGTTGAGTTGTAGAAGTTGATCCAACAAACATACTTTAATCTGTTTTTCTACATATTATGTGTGAATCTTGTATTCCTAGGTTAACTTTGGTGCTGTTTGTTTTTTCTACAGGAAAATGTTTGCAGCGGATCACATCTGCAGACATCTGCAGCAGAAAATGTGGACCAAACCTCTGCAGTCTGCAAGAAGAAGACTATCTGTTTTTTAACGTCTGCAAACTGATAAAATAAACTGAACTTTAAATAAATTGAAATTTAAATAAACTGAAAGTACTTCAACGTTGAAGTTTAAATAATATGCTTGTTTGACTGTTTAACATGTTTACATCTTGATTAAAACCCTTTTACAACCCATTAACCTATTTGACTTGTTTAGATGAATGTTAAAATGGATCATGTTACCATTAAACTATTTTTAGTATGTCCGGATTAGGTTGATGTCTTTGACACAAATACCATACTGATCGTGTTCAGGTTCAATGGCTCAACCACTAAACCCGACCCAATTCACACCCCTACCAAATTCTACTGTTAGTTTAGGGATACAGATATCCCTAAATTCTAGCAGCTCAACTACATTTCAAATCCAAAATCCTTTCAATTTTACAAATACATTACAAATTCAACACACTTTACATTGCTAGAAACACTAATCCATCAGCCGAAACCAAACACCAAATCCAATTCCACAGAAATGCCAACAAAGGGTAACAACAGTTCAATTATTCGACATCGAACACCCTAAAACGAAACAACATCAAATTACACATAATAAACCCAATAAACACGTTACCAACATCTACAATTAAAAGTTATACAACAAACAGAGCAATCAGTGAACCAAATCCACAAAGAGAGTAAAATGAACGGTGTACCAGAGGGTGGAGTGGGGCACGGAGATAAGCGGCAGGAGAAGTATCCGGCGGTGGAGAGGTCCGGCGGTGGAGGAAGTCGGCGGTGGAGGAGGTCGGCAGGGGGGCGGTGGAGGAAGTGGAGGAGGCGGCAGGTGTGTGGGGGCTGTGGAGGAGGTCGGCGGTGTGTGGCGGCAGGAGAAGTATCCGGCGGTGGAGAGGTCCGGCGGTGGAGGAGGTCGGCGGTGGAGGAGGTGGAGGAGGCGGCAGGTGTGTGGGGCTGTGGAGGGTTTTTTTTTGGAGAGGGTTTTTGTTTTTGATTAGGTTGAAGTGGTTGGAAGATCCAAGAAGATGTGAGGTTGGGTCTTCTTCAAGAAGAGGACGGGAAGACATTTTTTAATGAAATGTCTTTCGAAAAACAAACAATCAGCAACCTTAAATGTCTGCCCGTCTTTTTTTTGGTGCAGACAAAAGAGCTCAAGAAGCTCTTTTCTGAAAAAACAAACACCACCTTTATGTTTTTTCCCCAAATAATGTTAGGTGTATTTAACAACTTCCCAACCTAATAAGATCAAACGTGAGCCTTAAATATTGTTTTGGAAGAACTAAATTTTTGAAAATGTAATCAACGTATGAATTTTATACGTGTTTTGATAGGAATTTGGTATATGAGAAAATAAAATATTATTTACAGTAATATCAAATCTAATGGCAAAACATAAAGTCATAAATATGTTGTGTCTTAGTTTGAAAATAGATTAAAATAAATATGTCGCAAAGTTGTACTCGAAACTTCACTAAACATTATACATCAAAAGTTGTAAAATAAAAAAATATGTACTATTAAAATTTAAAAATGAGTAAATTGCCGTTTTCCTCCACTAGTTTTTATATAATTTGCTCTAATAGAAATGTAGTTCTAGGAATGTTAAGTTAGAAAGACTATAAACTAAAATTGAACATAAGGATATATCATTCGTATAAAATTTTCTAATTATCTATAATACCCAAGTCCTCGTATCCCTAATATTATTGTTTTACTCACTAGAAGCTTTTAGCTATCATGATAAAAACTTTCTTAAAAGGTTACCCATCCTGAGATTATTGTTACCTGAGCACACTTAACTGTAAAGTTTTTCTTTCATTTATAACACATGCACTCAATACGCGGTGGCGATATTAGAGAGATGACATTACTTATGAACATAGCATGCCTCTTGTTCACGGTCAATATGAGGTTTGTCTAGCTTGTTATAATCACCCCCATACGGACTCATCGTCCTCGATAAGTTGGGGGGACTTATAAAGTTTGCCCTAATATCTCTAACAACACAAAAGTGGCTCTATTACCATTTATAACACTCGGCGTATCGTATCACCAACTTTATCCGCTTTGCTCACAATAAGCTCACCGATTTACTTTTGATTGTCATGATCATAACTTACTAGGAGATCCCCTATCCTGGGATTGCTACTACTTAACTGTATAGTTCTCTTATCCACAACCAATGCACCTAAAACACGTTGATAATATTAAAGACGGGATATTACTTATGAACCCAAAATCTATTCTGTCTATGGTTGATATGGGATATCTTCCTAGGGTGTTATGATCAACCCC
This sequence comes from Flaveria sonorensis, assembly GCA_025506505.1. Lineage (NCBI taxonomy): Eukaryota > Viridiplantae > Streptophyta > Magnoliopsida > Asterales > Asteraceae > Flaveria > Flaveria sonorensis. The sequence goes on from CM046426.1 coordinate 5,253,785, forward strand.
CCATATGGACTCATCATCCTCGATAAGCCCAGAGACTTATCATAATCGATAAGGTTTAGTCCAACAATCGGAGCAGCACAGGAGTGGTTATGATATCATTTGTATCACTCAATCTCTCGTATCATCAATATTGTCCGTTTTCCTATTGAGAAGCTCAAATATTTAATTTTGGTTGCTCGGATAAAAACTTCCCAATAGGTCACCAATCTTGTGATTGTTATGACCTTAGCATACTTAACTGTGGAGTTTGACTGTTATCCGCAACCAATATGTTCAAAACACGTTGTTGATATTAAAGAAAATACATTACTTATGAATCTAATATCTCTCATGTTCATGACTAGTGTGAGATTTGTTTAGGGTATTATAGTATCTTTCTACAAATCAAACCAGGAATCAAAATAGTGTAGTCTTTGTTCGCAAACAAGGAAAATTAATTCCTTAAAGATTAAGAAACCTTCGCACTGTATTCCCGAGTCTCGTTTAAGAAGAGAAATGAAAGGAAATGAATGGAAAGTGAAAAAAATTATGTTTCTGAGTTTTTTTTAAGAAGTGAAATGAAAGGAAACAAAAAGACTTTGTGTTCTCGAGTTTTTTAAAGGATAGAAAAAAATGAAAGGAAAATTTTCAAAGATTTTTCTTTCTAATTTTTCTTTCAAAATGGAAGGAAATGAAAAAAAAAAGAAACGAAACACATAAAATTCTAATTTTCTTTTTATTTTCTTCAAACTCTGAAATACGAAAATTTAATATATCTTTCCCTTTCTCGCCATTTCTTTTCACTCCTTAATTTTTTTTTTTCCATTTCTTTTCTCTCGCTAATTTCCTTTCCGTTCTTTTCTTTTCTTTCGTTTATAAACCTCAGGAAAGCAGTGTCAATGAAAATCGACAATTACGTCTATTTTTTTTATTCCCGAATTTGATCTAAAATCATTAATCAGAAAAAATGTATTATCCTAAATAAAATCCAAATACGATTATCACTCATAAACAAACATAACATAAAAACAAGAAACAAAGGAACAACATACTTACCTGCATTATTTGTCTACTTATTATTTTAAATTGGAAAAGCTGTTGATTTTAGTATATTTTTCGCTACTTTCGGCAACCCAATAAAATAATAACGAAATTAAAAAGCAAAAAAATTGTACACCAAACGTGTATTACAGCATCATTTTTCTATAACTCATCACGACAGATACATTTGGGCACAAGATGATATCATGTGCGCATTAATGTATTATTTTGATTTTAAACACACATATCTGGAAGTTCAAGTAAAAGGTTCTAGGTTCAATCGAATGACCCATTAACGAGGTGTTGTCCCCGCACATCAGGTGGTCGATTAGTATCAGTAACACATAATATCATAAGAAGTTAATTGGTAAAAGATCTTTTAACTTTGTCTTACATTTGTATTCGTTTTAATAATAACTAATAACGCGGCATTCTGCTATAGATTGAAGAGTTCAATGGCGACTTGACGAAGTGCACTTTTGCTTCTTCATTGGGATAGTTGTTAAACAAAAGTAGTAAAATGTTAAACTTATTATAGCTATGCTATTCATTTTTTGCAAACTAATACATATTTTTTTTTGCGCCAATGATCTCTTAGCTTAGTTAAAGGTGTTCAAAAAAACCGGTTCGAGAAAAAAAACCGAAACCGGTTGAAACCGGTTTGGAGCCCAAACCGGTTTCAAACCGGCCCAACCAGCCGGTTTTGGTTCGGTTTGTAGGTGTCAATGATCAAACCGGTTTCTAACCCGGTCCGGTTTCAAACCGGTCTCAAACCGGTTCTCAAACCGGTATCCCAAACCAGTTTTCAAACCAATTTTTAAAACTAGCCGTTTTTTGACCGTTTGAAGTGTTTTTGGACCTTTTTTTGTGGTTTTTTTTTACCATTATACCCTATTAGGTTAGTATATATATGTATTGGATGTTTTGGTTGAATCACAACTTAAAACGCTCTATACTCTCAAAAATCACAAAAACGCTCAATACTTTCGTTCTCTTAGAAAAAACTCTCTCAAAACTCTCTCAAATGGCTTCATCAAGTGCTCAATCATCCGTTGGTTGTGATGCGTCTTCAAGCAACGTGATGATAGCAATCCTTCCTACTAATAGGAACTCCGAAATATAGTGCAATTACGATTTATGTCAAATGGCTAGCGGTCCGAACAAGTCTTGTTGCAAGTTTTGCCATAAGTTTTTCAAAAAAGATGCAAACACAACGTTGAAAAACCACATTGCGCATAAATATTGTTAGGCGTTGAAAGGTGAACCGTCTCAAGGTCAAGCTTCGATGACAAACGAAGAAAATGTTTGGGCTTATAACGTTGATGCAGTTCGGGAGCAAATGGCGTATTTTGTAATTCAAGAAAGCTTGTCATTCAAACATTTCGACAACGAACGTTTGACTCGACTCATTCAACGAACTCTCCAACCACGTTACACCAATGTAAGTCGTGTTACTCTTCGAAGAGATTGTTTAAAAATGTGAAAAAAAACTAAAAGTGAATTAATATCTTATTTTGAAAATTTATAAACCGGTGTTAACTTAACTAGCGATGTTTGGTCGACTCCTCAAGGTTCACCGGACTCGTACATTTGTGTCACAGCCCATTGGGTTGAACCCGATTCGTGACAAATGATGAAACGTACGATTGCGTTTGAATTGTTTGATTATCCACACACCGACCAAAATATTTTTTATCTTATTGATAAAGTTATTAAAACGTATAAAATAGAAAACAAAATATTTTCTCTGTCTTTTGATAATGCGTCAAATAACAAGCTTGTGATAGATCATTTAAAATTAAAAAAATAAACCAATGTGTGACGGTGTGTTTTTTCATAGTCGATGTGTTGCGCACATCATAAACTTAGCAATATAAGACGGTTTAAGAACGATTGAAACAATGAAAGATGGTTTTAAAAGAATGTTACGTGATATTTTTAGCAATAACCAAAGATATAGTAGATATCGCAAGTTTTGTAAAGACGCAAATTCCAAATGTTTAGGTCCGAATTGGGACGTACCTACACGATGGAATTCCACTTGTAACATGTTTGAAAAGGCTATTGAACAAAAAAAAAGTTAAATAGCCTTTCATAATAGTTTGGTAAGTCGTAGAAAGGCAAATAGTTACAATCCATCGGGTTGGTCCGTTATTGAAGAAATAAGCAAAATGCTTCAAATTTTTAAAACGCAACTAATTGTCTTTCTGGAGTTTATTATCCAACGACTCCGTTAGTACTTCACCAAATTTATTTAATGACTTCAAAATTAAATGAGGTGTCGTTTAGGGGTAGACCTTATCCGGATATGATACCCCCAATGAAAGAAAAACTTAAAAAGTATTTTAAGAAAATATATCCGGTTATTACATGTGCCGCTGCATTAAACCATTGTTTAAATTTGTTGGGGGTTGAAGCTTTACTTGATAAAATTACTTCTAATTTGGATTTAAAAGAAGAAAACTCATTTTATGGTCAAACTTTAAAAGCTACTTTTAACCAACAATTACTTCTAATTGCATTAAACCAATAAAATTTGCCGCTGCCTCCAGTTATTGCTTTTGATTTAATTAATATAAATATGATTATATATTTTTATATGTTAACAAAATTTTTATTTTTCTTTAAATTAAGTATAAGTTTTTTTTTGTTTAGTGCTTTTGATTTATTAATATAAATATGATTATATATCTTTCATATCTTAACATTATTATATTATGAATAACAAAAAAAAAACCCAAACAGGTTTGGGCCCGAACCGGTTTCCAAACAGGTTTGGGCCCGAACCGGTTTCCAAACAGGCCCAAACCAGTTTCATAGGGTTGGGTTTTTCATCCTAGGAACCGGTTTATAACTCGAACCGGTTTGGAGCCAAACCGGTTTTGACTTGGGTTGACCAAACCAGTTTTAAAAAAACCCAGTTTGTACACCACTAAGCTTAGTGGTTTAAGGGAGAGGTGGGAGTCTTTGCTTATAGTGGAGGTCGAAGGTTCAAACTTGACATTGACAAATTAATACTAACTTAGCATTACTAACTTCTAATCACTAACCAACCGTTCATAAAAAATAACAATAAAATATATTTTATATCTTTTTTTTTTTGTTCAACCACCATAGGTAAGATCAAGTTTATAAAAAAAATACGTTTAAATTAATTGTGAGATCGACCACCATATGCCCTTATCGGTGATGCTAGTACTTCTAGAATTGTGAGATCTTACGCTCTTGTTTCTTCTACGAAAGTATTCAATTAGTTTTAGATGGTGTAATTGAAACAAAAATTGAAGGCATGATATTGGACAATGCATCACAACTTGTGGCTAAGCGAATGTAATTCCGTGACTGCTTCAATTATTTGGAACATGTTATTTGCATTTACAAGAAAAAACCAATATTAGTTTATGTCAGTGATATTTTTTTATTTATTTAAAAATAAATAAAAAATATCGTCTTCCTCGTATACATTTTCACTTACAAGAAACAAACAATATAATTTATTTACTTTTAAATAAAGAAAGATCTTACAAACAAAAGCCTGTCGGTAACACTCAGTTGGTGATCAATTGGTGAATCATCCATCACTGATTTTTCTTTAACTCTAATACTGACACATAGGCCTCCAAACAAACCGAATCGGAACAATGCCTTGTTCGTGTTCGCTCGTTAAGAAATATATTTGTTTATGAACTGTTCACGAACACTTATCGAACGAGATTATTTGTTCGTGCTCATTCATTAAGAAAATGAACATGTTCATGAACTGTTCATGAACACTTACAGAACGCAAATGAACACAGTCATAAGCAAACGAACACAAACAACTGTTAATGAACATGACGAACACAAAAAAGCTCATGAACACAAACAAATACAAATGATTATAGATTTAATTTAGAATAAAATTTATATTTATATTACAAACATTACATAAATCAATAAAAAATAAACAAGTACTTAACATAAATATAAAAAAATACTTGATATAATAGTCATAAAAATAACTGACATAAAAACTAAGAATATAAACGAACACATTAACGAACATAAACGAACACATTGTCGAACGTTCACGAACGGACATTAACGAACATAAATGAACATATTATTGAACGTTCACGAACATAAATGAACGAACACGACTCGTGTTCATGTTCGTTAGTTTAACTAAACGAACGAAATTTTATTGTTCTTGTTCATTCATTTACTAAATGAACGAACATAAACGAACTGTTCGCTGAACGTTCAGTTCATTTGTAGCCCTACTGATACATGTCTACTAGTAATATAGTCGGGAAACTGAATTCTTAACTCACATCATTTTAGGGTTGTAAACTAGTCGAGTCAAACCGTGTGAGGGTGGGCTTGAGCTTGCCTATTTTACAAGCTGAGCCGAGCCGACTTGTGTATCTTAACGAGCTGAAAAGATAGGCTTGGGCTCATCTTGTTTTCAAACAAGTCGAGCCGAGCCAACTTGTTTATTTTTGAAAAAATTAAATTTGTTATTTATTTTACCAGTACTCATATATATAAAAATAAAAAATAATAACTTTTATATTTATTTATCTTAACTCAACATTGAAACGAGAAACGTATCTTGTGGACTATGATTATTTACTATATTTTTAATATATATATTTTATTAGAAAAAATCAAATTAACTATATTTTTATGACATATTTAAAATATCATAATTTTGAGTTATATTCTATATAAATTATAATTTAAACTTTAATTAATTGAACGAATTAAGGAGCCAGCTAACGAGCGTGCCATGAGCCAAGCATACATTGGTTCGGGGTTGGCTTGTTTACAACGATTTCAAGTGTAAGATTATATTATAATAACACTAATAAAAACTATGAATATTTTTAACTTTCAAAACCAAAAATTAAACATAAAATATATAAAAACCCTGAATAATATTATAATATAAAACCTACAACGTATATGGTTGTAACCTTCCCTTCATTTGAATAGATGAAGAATTAAAAACAAGTTTTCTTCCTTTGAGGATTTTAAAACCCATAAAATGAAAGGAATAAATTGATATAATATTTTGTTTCTTCGTGGTTAAAAAACATATAGGCACGTTTTTTCCGGCTACCCTCCATGAAGAAGAGAAAAAAAATAGTAATAATAAATATTAATAGCCTTTCAAAAAAAATAATAAGCATTAACAGGGATATAATGGTTGTAATAAAAAAAATGATGTTAAAAAACTAACGTTCATTTTGATTTGATAAACAGTTAAAGCCATAATTATAATTTCTTAAAGCTTGAAACTATAGATGCAATATTAACATTTCACGGGGACTATCCGTGTAATTATATAATAATAGGTTTATAGGTTATACCACTTGAACTTTATATTAATATATTACAAGAGGGAAATTTTGTCAAAAAAGGGGACCAAATTGGTTTTCTTTTCACATCTACAACCAAATTTCTTAAGTAAAAAACAAATGTAACAAGAATAAGATACCTTAGGCCCTCAATCTCCACTACATATATTCACAACTCCACACTTTTCTTTTGTTGTTCTAGAAAATTCCCTTTTTCCACTAAATGGACCCTTTGAAGATAAAAAGTAATAAATATTTATTATTTTTCAAAGGAATAAAGTGAATTGAAGTTGTAAATTTACTAACATCGCTACTTTAGTTACTCCACTAGCTCTATGTGATTATCACACGTGAAATCTTTATGGAATCCTGTATGACTTCCAATTTGGTTTGTCATGAGATACCCCTACACACTCCATCACCAAATTTGACATTTTTAATTTTAATCAGGCGTGATGTTCACTACACATCACCGGTTGAATCATACTGGTTCATGGCCACTAAAGGTAGCTAATATGACTCGAATAGGTAACCCGACATCGATGATATTGATTGTTGGTGAGTGTTAGAATAAATGATGGTTAGCTTGAATACTTCTATGAGTTGTTCCGTGTGTATCGTAGATTATACAAGCTAGATGTGTATAATGCTTGGATGAAACTCTTAAAAATCAATATTCAAATTTGGTTTCAGAAATCTTGAATACAGGTATGGATATTGTCTTGTTAAACATCTCAGCATAGGTGATGTTCACTCCACATAGTTTAACGCATCAAGATTTTATCCATTTTGCTCCCGATGTGCTGCCCATCCAGAAACTCACAGTTTGTTTTCATCTTACGAGTTTCTAGTCCATACAAAACACGTCTTGTTAAAGAAGGTTTCCACTCCCTTATAAGGAAGATTTCCACTCCCTTATAAGAAAGGTTTCGTTTTCCCCCTCAACCGACATGGGACTTACATCTCCACCCTCTTAGAAAATAAAAAAATTTGTATTGAGATTCAGAAAAAAAAAAAAAAAAGTTTCAACATCTAGTGGTCAAACTAGTCTTTATTTTAGACACAAGTAGGTGTACTCGAAAGTTGTTTCTTTTTCTTCTTCTTTTTAAGTGTTTAAAATATAATTTCACTTTTCAAATCAAATTCGAACTAATGATTTTGATCAAGTGACCCAAAATCCAAAATATAAAAACACATATTTTATCCACAATTTTGTTTTTTATGTTTTATTTGAATTAACTACAATTCTATGATTTAAATATAGAGGTTCATAAATCGGTTTCTGAGCCATACCCGGAACCAGGTACATGCTCACCGGGTACAAGTGGAACCGGGTACATAGAGGAATCGGGTAGGAACTGGTTCGAGTCGGGTTTAGGTACAGAAAGGGGTATTCTGATCGACGGTGGAGACGAGGGGGTACAATTGGTTACGAACCAGATAAGGAGGTCACGCTGGGCCGACTTTTATATATTTAAGGTGAAGCCTTTTGCTTGGGGCCCCAATTTTTGAAGGGCCCCCAAATTTAAAGCTAGGGTTTTGCTTCAGAGTGTTCATTTTGCAGGAAAACCATCTACGAAGTTTAAATCAGCTTACTTTTTATAAGATTTGTTTTGATTCCGGTTCTAAAATCGTTGCATATAAAAAGTCCATCAGTTTTCTACTTAATAATAGAGATACTAAAGGTATATATTTAAATGCCTTGCTTTGTTTCGTTGTTTGAAGTGGTTCCACGAGGGAGAAGACTAAATCTTAAAACTTAACTATCTACTAAAAAAACAAGTTGAAGAACAGAATAAGCTCTTGTTAACTTGTATTCTTTTTTTTTCCTACCTTATACGTACATGAGTTTATGTAAAACAATTTAGGATTGAAAGTGAAAAAAAATCTATACGAAAGGGGCCTCAAATCTATCATTCGGTTTGAGCCCCCAAAATGGTTGAGCCGGCTCTGAGGTCACGAGGTAGGAACCGGAACAGGTAGGATCCGGGTATTATGTGCACCTCTAGGCTCTAGATTTAAACTAGAATTCGAATTGAAATTCTCTTTTAAAATATCCAAACTCAATAAGCCCAAAATATATTCGATTCAGACCCATAAACATTGCCATGGTGGCATGGTGATTGGTGTATTCATATGGGCCTTGCCATAATAGTTACTTATGGGCTCAAACCCACTATTACTCTAAACTTTGAGGAAGCCTTTAAAAAAACACGAACATAAACTATATATAATCTTTTGATAATCAAACAAATCCAAATAATTAGCTGACATTCGGGTGCTAACATAAACTACTAATGGTAAGGGTTGATCAATATCAGATTAATGATTAAACATAGCAAATAACGTAATCAACCAAATATACAATCAATATCAGCTATTTTTTTAGGGAGAATTACATATTTTCCGTTACAAACATCATTAATTACATATATATCCAACTTAAAATTTTAATTACATATATCCTCTTGTAAAACTTAGTTAATTACATATATACCCAAATTAAAAGTTTAATTACATATATCTCCTTCTAAAACTTAGTTAATTACATATATGCCTAAACTAAAAGTTTAATTACATATATGCGTTTTATTAAACATAAATATTACATATTTATCCATTTGATTATTTTTATTAAAAATAACTTATATAATTAGTATTTTACTCTTATTTTTAATAAACTATAGAATTATGTTTTTCGCTTTTATTAACTTTTCGAGTTTTGATTATTTACTAGTATTTTTGTACTAACGTTTTTATGTTATTTTTGGTTTTTAATCTTTTGATGCTAATTTTTTCAGGTTCCCGAATGATACACTTTTAATCTCGTTATGCAACATGACCCGAACACATAATTTTATGTTGCATAATAAGACTGCAAGTGTCTCATACAAGTACCGTAAATAATTAGCATAAAAAGGTAAAAAAACAAAAAGAAAATAAAACCTTTAGTATAGAAATATTAATAAATAATCAAAACTCGAAAAGCAAGTAAAGAAGGAAAAACATAATTTTATAGTTTAATAAAAATAAAAGTAAAATACTAATTATATAAGTTATTTTTAATAAAGTAATAAAATTGATAAATATATAATATTTATGTTTAATAAATTGAATATATGTAATTAAACTTTTAGTTTGACTATATATGTATAACTAAGTTTTAGAATGGGATGTATATAATTAAACTTTTAATTTGGATATATATATATATATATATATATATATATATATATATATATATATATATATATATATATATATATATATATATATATATATATATATATATATGTAATTAACTAAGTTTTATAAGGGGATATATGTAGTTAAAAATTTAAATTGGGTATGTATGTAATTAATAAAGTTTATAGGGAGATATATGTCATTCTTCCTTTTTTTTTTACTTACACGTTTTATAATTTATTCTTAAAGCTACATCTTTATACAGGTGAGACTGGAATCCTCATCTATCTGGAAATTAACTTATTTCTTACACACATTGATATTGCTATAACACATACTCTTTGATCAGCATTATTGGCTAATCATCCACCATGGCATCATCTCCAATGGGGAGGCCAAACTAGTGGAAGAAAAAGTGTATGTATAAGACTTGATTTCTACAACTTATACATTATTATTAATTATGTGGTAAAAAGTGTATCTAGAATTTAGGTATTATTATTGGGAGTTTTTGAGATTACTAAATATATAGAAAAAGTGTATCTATATATCAAACATTTATACATACTGGTGAACGAAGCCCTCACGTTACTACGAGCGTGTTAAATATGTAAGACTTGGTTTAGACGACTTGTACATTAGTACATATTAACTGTGTGGAAAAAATCACGTTAAAACGTTGATAAAAACAAACATGTCTAAATGACAAATCCATACTTTTATAAACAAAATCTTGAAGCACCTTAAACGGCTTGTATGTTGGTTGCTTCGATGACTTGTACATTATCATGATAACTCGGTTTTAAATTAAATTTCTATTGACACATTGACAGAATAAGCACGTCGAAACAAATTTCAAAGATTTTCTTTCAATTACATAGCACTTAAATTTTCATGGATACGTATTTGCTACCGAATTACGGTGGCAAAACGTCTTTTGCAATTGAAATCGCAGAGGCAAAAGCGGTTATCTTATATGTGACTGTTGACCCGTGAATATTTTGCGACCACTTTTAACCGCTATATTTGGTCGCGAAGTTTGCAACCAGGTTGCGACTATGTATTTAGCTGTTGGCACCATGTATTAACGGTTGGCTTGTTTTGTGACTGATTTGTGACCACCAAGTTTTGCAACTGTTTTGCGACTAGGATTTATTTTTTACACCCTTGCGGCCGATTTAGGACTGTAAATTTATGATTGTTTTGTGAACGAGTAATATTTGCGTCTGGTTTGTGACTGATATATATTTTTTATTTTTACTTTTTGTTTTTCCACAAAAACAATACATAGAGTAACTCCAGATATAGCAGTAAAAGCAAGACGTGTAGGTGGATCGACTTAGTTTCTCCACAAGATTGTGAGCGATATTTATAATTTTAAATATATACATTTATTTATTCTATTATTTTTGCAATCGTATTACGTCCGAATCTAAAAGATCATAAAACTCAAGCGTTTCATGATTCTTTAGGTTTTATCACTAGGACGAAAAATAAAACAAAAAACAAAAAAGGAAACATGACATTTTGACACATGTAAAACGTTATAATTTCACTAGTGTTGGTAAATTACATATATACCAACACAATGTTTTATTTATGTAACACTTTTAGCCAAACATCACCTACTAAGTTTGGCTTATTATTATTATTACAAACACACACAGACTCGAGGTACGATCACATTGGCTTAAGTAGCGTAACAGCCTTATTTAACCCCGTTGATCGCGTTAAACGATCTAGATGTCAAGATAGAAGTAGACGCTGTAACTCGGAGTGTTGGTTCCTTCATCGATGCTTACTTTCGTAGCGTAACCTTCCATACTTGTTTCGCTTTTTGTACCCGAAGCCATCAACTTTTCATAGATTGCATCCCAGTTACAGTTATCAAAGTATCCCGGATCATTCATCTCACAATAAGCCTGCAACATGTGTATATATGTCACTACTAGAAAAAAGTAGTATTTGATTAAGATGGTATCATGCTGAAGGAAAAATAAGTATTAGCGAAGTTTATCATCTGTTACATTTGTTTATTATTAAAGTCTATGATTTAGTTTATTAGTTTTCTTAATTTCTCTTAGTTTTCATTTGAACTCCCTTCGTGTTATATATATATATATATCATTCGCTATGAGTTTGTTTAATTATTATATTATTTTATCTCTAGTTTGTATATTATGATAAACGTTTTCTTATTATCATTAGATTGCTAGCTTTATGATTATCATTTTCACTGTTATTTCTCTATGTAAAGAGATCTATTTTTTGTTGTTCAATATCTTTTAAAGTCTCTCAACACTAAACTATATGTTCTCTCAATCCACTAGTATTTGGTGGACATTTTGGTCACACTTAAGTCTGAGCTCATTGAGGCTCGAGCTCATCTCATTTTGATTTAAAAGACGAGCTCATCTCATTTTGATTTAAAAGAGCTGGAGCTCGATTGGTGAGAAAATTTTCAAGTACGAGCTCGGGTTAGCTTAGCTCGTTTATTGATTGATTAGTTTATATAATTAAATTTAATATATCTACAATTATACTTTTTATGTATAACATAATATATACTATTTAGTTATTTTTATCATAATTTTATAAATACTAATAATTATTACATAAAGATATACTAAATATATTAAATAAAAATTACATAAACAAAAGGCTCGTTCAGATTCACGAGTCAACTAGAGCTTGATATTTCTTTTCAAAAATGCATGTTTTTATTTAAGAACTAAAGTTGATTATAAACTTACAGTGTTGTTTCCACTAGTGACAGTTTTCCAAGGGTTGTTCCAAGAGATCATTGTATCACTACAATCCTGAATGTTGTACACAACAGCAGCAACCGAACCTTGGCGGTTCGAGCCACGCGTGCCAACATGCTCAAAAACCGCCCACTGCCCGTTTTGGATGGTCACCGGGTACTGCCCAACGACATTCCCCTGCCAATCGTGTGCGCCCACATAAGTCACAGGGTCACCAGTGGCATTGTAGACCCTGCCAAATGTGGTGCTAACAGTGGCTGCAACGCGTCCCGCTGCAGCCTTTTGAGACTGGAGTGACACCTGCAGCACCTGGTCGAGCTTACCATCGGCGTTTTGCGCGTTCTTGGCCGCCTGGGCCCGTTGGGTTCGGGTTCCTTGAGTGATTGGTCTGCCAAACACGTGAACCGCGGTTGTTGCCATTGTTTAGTGTGAAGTGATATTAGTATACAACAATGCAAGTTAATGTTTGGTGGTGTTTGAATATTTGTGTCATGGGTGTTGCATCTATTTATAAGCCTCAAGGGACTACTTAAGTCATTTTCATATTTGCATAAATTGATTGTGTGTATATATTCCTTATTTTGCTTAAGTTTAAAGCATATATTTTGATTAATGCATTTCACCATAGTGATGTACCTTTCATAATCCCACATTATCTGTTGAATATCAAAGATGGTAAAATCCACCTTATAGGTTGAAAAAAATCTAAGCACTTGATATAATTCATATAGATATATGTGATTTAAATCAGTTTCAATAAGATGTGAAAACAAGTATTTCATGCATCATGTTTATTATTAATGGCACAAAAGTAATCCCGTATCACTTCGATGGAGATAAATATCAGATGTTACTAGACTGAAAGGCATGAGCGAGATGGATATGTGTCACCGTTTGTTTTGTATAACATGGAATCAGACATAAGTCACTGCTACTTATTCTTATCAATGAACTTCATTCTTGAATTAAAGAAAGAACACCTTATTTTAAGATAAAATTGCATTGTTGATTTAGGGTATGATTTTTGTGTTATATATTGTGGATATATTATTGGATGATCTTTATGAATCATGTTATCATTTTCACATTGAAGTATTTCTATGTGTTGCTTAAAATTTCAAATGAATAACTCATTAAAATCAAGAACTACTGTATGTGCTTGTGTTATGAAAACCGTGTACCCAAAAATAGACCAAAATTTTGTTTTAAAGCTAGCAAATCCTCACATCATTTTGTTGAAATGACACAAAGCTTAATGAAATAGGGTGTCAATTTACAATATAAACAATTGGTGGTTAATTCTAGCTTCTCTAACTAGGAACTTCAGTACGAACCAGGTTGCTATTGATGGTTGGTCATCCTCATGAACGTTGTTTTCTGCTAACCAGTAATTCCTATTGATCACATAGGTTTTACTAATCGGTTAATGTTGATCTCTCTAAGTAATAGTTACTATCGATCTCTCGATAGCTTAGTAATCGCTCAAAAGATTTATAATTTGTCAAAAAGAAGTTAAAAAATGAAACAAATCAATTTATAATATTTAAGAAATAACTAGGTTTTGTAATAACAAACTACAATTTTAACTATAAATAAACATTTACGATTTATATCATTATTAATAGAGTTAAATGCATTTTACGTCCCTAAGGTTTCATAGAAATTATCATTTGAATCCAAAAGTTTAAAATGTTGTCATTTGCAGCCAAAGGTTTCACTAAAATTATCATTTTGAATTCATTTGGCTACACCTACTAACACGGTTAACTTTTTTCGTTAAGTTTCCAACATGAGAGTTATTTTGATAAAAAAAATTACAAAATAAAGAACCAACTCACATGAGAGTTTTTATATGTTTAGTTTCTTTTGATAATTGCAGTTATGATTCGACTCTATAATAGTGGTTTATTGTTTTGTCTTCTTAATGTATTTTGGTTTAGTAATCGTGCTACTTTTGCCCGTTTTATTAAACATAGATTTCTTTGGTTTGAAGCTTAATTATGATTACGATGAATGATATTTTATGATTACTATTCATGAACAATTAATGTCATATTATTAATTGTTCTTATACTTTTATGATAATCTATCTTTTATGGTTATGATTCAAATAATTTATATATACGACTTGTTTGTTTATTTATAAATATTTTTGTTTTGTATGTTTTATAAAATTAGAAATGAATCACTTTTAGTTAGTTATACTTATATTTTATTTTATATAATATGATGTTCAGAGATGTCTTTCTTGATGAAATGAAAGAAATGTTGACTTATCATTTCTGGTAAATTAAAACCGTAATGGTGATTACCAAAGGAGACTGAACGCCTAAAACTTGTCACGTGGAGCTGATTTTTTATTTTGTAATTGTTTTTACTAAAATACCTCTAACTTAGGAAACTTAACGGAAAAACTTAACGGCGTTAATTAGGAGTAGTTAAGTAGATTCAAATGGTAATTTTTGTGAAACTTTTGAATGCAAATAGTAAAATTTAAACTTTTGGATTCAAATGACAATTTATATGAAACCTTAGAGATGTAAAATGCATTTAACTCTTATTAATATGAATAAGAATATAAATATAAATGATAATTTTTAATATATATATATATATATATATATATATATATATATATATATATATATATATTACTAAAACGGGTCATTTAAAACTTTTAATCATGACATAAAACATACTTTTCTTAAATTAAATTAAAAAATGAGCAGGTCAACACCCGAATCCATTGTCATTTGATGCCAACACAATTCATTAGCTAAATGTGTCCGTTGTTTAGACTAAACAAAAACCCGTAATTTCATGTTGCTTCGTTACCGTATCAAAAGCTCACACCTATTTTGGAACTATATGAAGTATGGAATATTGAAAATAATAAGAAATGTATTTGGATATTTCTCATTTAACTTCGTAATATTTTTGTTTTGACATTAATAATTTAAGTGAATTTTCCGCAGAGAAAATGAATTATTTATGCATGTGTTACGTGGTATGTGGTAATATGAGAATAATAAAATGCTCAAAATAGTATAAGTATCAGTAGATTGCTACTTACACTAAAAGCTTGTCCATAATACAAAAGTTTCAAAGGTCGAATAATTTATCCACAAGAGCATTCCCACTATTTTTATTTGTTCTCATATATACTATGTTACAGATGTTTCGATTATATTGGATCTTTGCAAAGTAATGTGATTCCAAAAAAATACAATACAACCTTTTTGGATTCTTTAAAAAACCGATCAAGGGGCGCTACCCTCTTGAGCCCTCAAGGTTTTTTGACGTTAGAAATCAGAATAATCTTGATGTTTATGTGAGTTTTCCATTGGTGTCTTAAAGAAAATCCAATCAACAAAACCAATGATCTTAGGAGAAATGATGAATTAACCACAAATTTTGATTTTATATCAGTAGCAATGGTTGTACTGTGCATGCACCGAACGCCTATGATGAAGGTGTCATAGCCTTAGGGTTTTTGTTTTCTTTCAAATTTTCATGTCTCATATAGCGCCATATGACGAAAAGGGTATGTAGAGGAACTATAGCATCGTGGTGTTTTGATCGCGTGTTGTTTTTTTTGTTGAAAAAGATAATTCTTTTTCATTTCTATACCAAACTCATTATTTTATTGCTACTTTTTTACTTAATTAATTCTAATAGATGTTTTTTATATTTGTGTCTTTTTATGTTTGGCTGAAACAAGTTGTTTGAGATATTGTTGTTCAATCATCGTTGTGATGTTCTTTGTCTAGTTTTATAATTTGAGTCGGTTGATTTGCTTCACATTTTTTCTTTTATTGTACTTTTATTACATTTATTGGTGTTCTTGAGTTGTTACAGATTACCATTTTCTGACATTTTTAAGTTAGTTTCTTGGTCTAGGTGTGTATTCATTTGTTGTCTCAAATTATGAAGGAGATGAGTGTTAAGGTAAATGTTTGAAGCTTAAATATAAATGATTTCGTCTTTTATTGAAAAGTATAGAGAAGATAGATTTGAAAAGGCTATATATGTAACAACACAGTTGTGAAAAATATGCCTTTCGTAAAAATAAACAATTTGATGAAAATATCGATAATGATACTATTAAAATTCCTAAAGCAGTATTAAAAACTAATTACCTTTTATATATAGTAACTCAGACTATTACTTCAATCAAAAGTACATGAGAGCAATTCAATAAGTTTAAATGAATTTTTGGTTTTCTATTCAATATAAAAAAGTTAAAATACTTTAATGATAATAATTTAGAACAACATTGTATTGATCTTATATAACCTTAAGTAATGATATTAACTTAGATATTAATGGCTTATGTTTATTTGAAAAACTAAAAATTTTAATACAGATTATAAACTTAAAAGGCAACATAATTATTAATATACTGAAATTATATTATAAAGTTTAATTCCTTAACATATATTGCTTATAGAATTATGTAATGATTCCTCCAAACGTTTCTTCTGTAGAAATAAGTTTTTTCAAATTAAAATTGTTAAAAACTTTTATAAGATCTAAGATATGACAATAACAATTAAATGCATTAGCTATTTTGTCCATTGGAAAATATTTGATAAAAGAAATTGATTACGAAAATTTTATTAGAGTTTATATCTATTACGAAAATTTTATTAGAGTTTATATCTGAAAGGGCTAGAAAATTTAATTTAATTTTAAAAAGAAGAAAAAAAATTCAGCTTTATTTAACTCCGCCAATCACTAACTTTTTAGTTTATTGTTATCAGTTCTCAAACCGGATAAAAGATGAGAGTTTATAATGTTAATTTTAAAAAATGACCCACTATATGTGGTTTCCTTAGAGCTCCAAAACCATTGAGACGTTCGTAGGTAAAAGGTTAGGTGACACTTAGGTCGTTAGTCATTCTTCGTTGTTTCCAAAACGACATACAAAATACAATTTAGTTATTGTGATTTCGTACAAAATTAGTTTTCTTTTTAGTTTTGGACTTGTTATACGTACACCAACTTAAGTGAAGTATTGTTGGTTTGCTATAGAAATATTAGGAATTGGTGCCAATGTGCCATTGTTAATATAAAGTTTCTATAATTGTAATTAAAAAAACTTTGAATATATTTCTAAGAAATTTAAAAGAAATAACCCATAAGGAAATGTTACGTCACTTTCTCGAAAATGCTTTTTTATGTTTTATCGAACAAAAATTTCTAGAATATTTTCTTCACAAGAAAAACCTGAAACGAATATACTTTTATGTTCTCATTCCCACTAAAAAATCTAGTAACTGTTTTCTAGGATAAGTATTTAAAATAATGATTTAAGAGAGAGTTAAGGTTATTAAAAAACCGTTATACTTTATTAACTTTTATAGAAAAAACCTAAATAAATATATCAAAGTTCTTGTAAAATATACATCAAAAAGTTAGTAAACTGAATGTTGTATATTAGAGCATCAGTGTTTGTTAAAATACACGTACTTGTCATTTTAAAAAAATTGGAAAACCTCTTCTTGACCAGTAAATTTATTAAAATAAGATGGTATTGTTTTTCCATAAAAATATTAAATATCACATCATCAGATTCTAATAAATTTCAATTTAAGAGTTAGCAGCTCAGTATACTAGAAGTTTCACAAGCACATAAACTTTAGACAAGCTGTTTGTAGAACATGTTTGAGAGCATCAAACCAGTTGTGTATCTACGGGTATATGCGTTCATTTGATCAATGGTCGACCCATCTGAAACATCATGAAGATCACATATAACAAAAAGGATCGATAGGTTGATGTGATTCAATCAAAGAAAACAAAAAGAAGAAAATGGTTATGACAACCAAGAACAGAGTAGACCAAACGGTATGCATAATAAAGTTATATAAAGATACCAGAGCAAATCTGTAAATATAGTTGTGACAAACCCAACCCACCATGTAACGAGTGCAAACCGTCGAATAGCTCGAGCAATCAAGCTCTATGACTCGTTAATACAGACCAACAGACCATGACCCATGAACGACAAACAAGGATTATATGTAATTTAAGTATCTATGTTTTTCTGAGCAATAAACTATTTTCATACCATATTTTAAATAGACTCGAGAAATAACGCCTCTTGTTTGCTAGTTAAACCAAGTTCATTCAACGTTAAGTTACTTTCTCCATCACTGAATGCCTGGCGAGGGTAGGGTCTCACCTGCGTACAAGCACAACAATAACAGTCAGCTTATAAGGAAACAAATCAAATGGGTCGTGTGAAACCAGTCAAAAGCAGTTCGAGTGTATATTTATTGCATAGAATCTCATAAATCATTTTAGTTAAAGAATGAGGTCATTACTAGACATATATAACTTTAGTAATCACAATCAACAAACTATTTCTTTATGAGATGAGAATTTTATATTTACACAAAAGCATATTACAAATATAAGGGTGGAGAGTGTCATCTCAGAAAATTTTGTTTTAACTCAATTTTATGAATGGATATACCGGACTGTATCATATAGGAGCGACCATATAAGCTGACAAAAAGGGAAATTTGAAAATGTTTTTTTTTTAAAAAAGGGTAAAGAATTACCAATCTGTACGTGCCAGGCTTCACCACTCGGGCAATATCAATGAAGCTGAAAAGATGCTGCCAAGAAAAGAAGGTCAAACAAATCAATTAAGAGGATACAAATTCAACAAAGTATGTGTATCGCTTGATCACAACATTGCTAAAAGTACTAAAGTACCCTTGAGTTTGGCATTTTGGAAAGTATGGTAGTTAGGTTAACACAAAAGATTTATAATTTAGGAAAGTATACCTGTAACTTGTCAGTCCTGAGAAATCGACGTCCTCGGCGGCTTCCATCAGGCATGCGCACAAGAAGCGTGACAGCATTTTCATCATCAGATGAAGGTTCCTGAGGAAGGGATGCTTCTTTTCCTGCTAACTGCCTCTCCAGTTCCTGCAAGGGGAAAGAATAAGATCATAAAACAACAAATAATTACTACTTGATATCTAAAATTGTGTCATAGCATTATAAAAATATTGCACTGATATATCCAGCAACAAACCAGTGTTACTGCAGACATGAAGAACACCAAGGTCCAGAAAATTAAGAAAATATAAAAAGCCAGGGCACAGGTGCTGGTCTAAGCAAAAGATTCTTTGTATGTAGATGTATGTATTATGTGTAATTGTATATGCATGTCTTGGCCTGTAGGAGTGATACGAATCTAAGAAGGGGATTGGGTCGGAATGGGTCGGAGCAGGCCCATCTGCTGCTGGATGGAGGGAAAGTGAATGGAGGGAAAATATTCAAAATGTAGGAGAGGGAGAAATTGCAGGAAGTGGGGGAAAACTGTCAAGATGAGGCTGTTGTGTTTGAGTTTATATATTCATGTTTTAATTAGGCTTAGGTTATCTTGTTTATGTTAAAGTTGGTCTAGAATTGTATCTGGAGATCTAATCCTTCTCGAATTGGATTAAAATCTGTAGCCGACTAGTTATCAATTCCATCTTTTGTTTCCTTTGATTTTTGGGTTCTATCAAGGAGGTATGATTTTTATGTTATGCATGTGTATAAACGTGTGTAACTGTTTGTGTACATATCTATATGCATATATGCAGTATGTATATGTATGCACATTTATATATATTTGATTGTATATGCACATATATGTAAGGGGGGTGCTTCCGATACAAACCATGTTTTTTTTGTAAAAACTGTGAGAATCAAAGTGTTAATATAAATAATTCAGTGCTATTATGATATTTTCAGAACGCTATGTTTGTATATAAACACATACTTTCATGCTACTATTACAATAGCACTAAGTTAATTTATAATAGCACTTTGGTACTCACAGTTTTTACAAAAAATAAAGTTTGTATTTGATCCTACTTCTATATGTAAGGATTTGTATATATGTGTATGTATGTGCGTTGGACACATACAGCAGGTACAAAGAAGCATATAGAACTTTTTAACAATGTATCGTTAACAGTAGAGAACACTGATGTTTACATGAAGAACGGTTCAGGCACCCAGATGAAATCAAAAAACAATTGACAATCTAACACTAATATTAAAATCAGTAAACAGATGAAATCAAATTAGCATTATAGAATAAACTACTAGCATTAAATATTTAAATCAAAACCGTAAGCATATAAACCACTAACATCCAACTTAGCTCAAGCCCATAATATATCTACAAGCAAACTAATTTGAGGTGGAATGAGGCATTAATTGTCAGTATTCTTTGTTTTATTTGAATAAAGAAGTCTCAAGCTGACTTGGCATCTTATATGTTTTTAGTGCGGGTAGTGTACTAGGTAAAAGTAGTTACACTGGACTTTATAAAAGTTAAAAAAGCATGAGAAGTAAAAAAAATTATACATAAATTAGGGCAACAAAGAGTTAAAAGAAGGATTTGGCTATAAAAGAGAGGGCACCCTCCAATTAGCATAAACAATTTACTGAAGAAATACTTTAAACAAAAGTCACCTGTTCTTCTTCTAACTTTATACGCGCTTCTTCTTCCTTACGCCTTTCTTCTTCCATAGCAGCTTCTTTAGCTGACAGCTCTAGTAACTCTTTTTCTCTGTCAGCTTGCAGTGATGCAAGATACTCATCATCCTGTGTGCAGTTGTTACAAATCACATCAAATAATCGTATAATACAAATACAGAATGTTTTAGAAAGCTGACTGCAATTATGTATTAGATGATCTAACCATATTCCATAATCCATATATTTACCTGTTGTTCTCTTATTAGACGCTGAGCAGTTAGAGATGGTGATGGAGGACGAGGTGTTGGCCTGGGATAAGGTCCAAGATTTCTATCTAAGCCATTCTGCATGTATTGATGCGGTGCAAATGGTACACGATATCCACTCCCTTCAGGAATTCCACCAAAGAGTGCAGCCTCAAGCATGACTGCTTCATCATGTTCCATAGATGAGATCCCTCCCCACTGTAAAAAAAAAATTAATATTATAAAAAGAATACTCTCGTATAGTCGTATGTAATATGATACCAGATAGTATTAGTTAAAATGGATTTAGTGTAAAATAATACTTCATCAGATGGGAAGTCACTCCTATTGTTCTCAGGTTGATTGGTATTATGTGGTTGTTGAAGACTTGACGGTAAGTTTAAGTCTACTGCTTCAATGTCTTCAGCAGAATCAATAGATCGAGAGGACATAAGCCGACTCCTGTTTCTAACCAGAGGTTGTTCTTCTGCTTCTTCAACTTCATCCGGAATTGATGAGCTCCCCACATCCAATCTATTTTAGGTTACAAAGAAACTATTTAACATTCTCATTTTGTGGGTCCCAGTTTTAAAAATGTCAGCAAAACGTACAATATTGAATGGACGAGTATATTATAAACTAGGGCTGGCAATTTCAACCCAGTTATATACGTATGCGTTTGTTTAGTTTGTGTTTTAATCTATTAATGGATCAAACAAGTCAAACAGATTATATCCTCCTAGGTCTTATATTTTAAAGATACAGATTAGTATTATAAAGATAATGTTTTTCTAATCATAATTATCAAGTTCAATATTTCTTATAATTTTCTATAAAATGGACAAAAAGGTATTTGCAGGTCAACCAAAACCCGCCCCAATACAGCCCGCCCTAAAAAAGACTTGTATCAACCAAAAACTGTCCCAATACAGCCCGCACTAAAAACAATTTTTGTATCAACCCAAACCCATAGTGACCCATTACCCAGGCCCTGCCCCTCTTTCCCATATCTAGTATAAATGACTAGAAGCTTACCTTCCATTTAGTGATGTCAGTGTCTCCATTTCTTCCGCATCAGCTAACTTCGAACTTCTTGGTTCTGATGGTCCCACTTCAGAGCCTAGCTGCTGTAAGGCTTTCTCTTGCTCAGCAGTCTGGAAAAGATCAATGTTAAGGAGGAAGGAGAGAACATATAACAAATGCTTACATACTGAAAAGGTTAAAGAAAAAAAAAATAAACCTTTAAAGATAAAGAGACTGCTTTTGCCAATTCAGGATCCTCCAACTGAGATTGCATTGGTTGAGGTGGCGCTTCACCTCCTAGACCCATCTGGGAATCTTGTTTGGAAGCTTCAATTGCAGCCCGAATCATTTCTTCTTCAATACCATAATCGGGTAAATCAGTAATTTGTGGAGCACTTGGTCTCAGATCAGAAGTTGGAAAATCATCATCATCACCATCTTCGTCGACAATAACATTGCCATGAGTTTCAGGTACATTTTCTGTTGCAGTCTCGGTGACATCCTCAATTCTAGGAGCATGTCCAGAACGTTCTGATTCAGTAGTGGAGCTAGGCCCATCCTTGACCTCAATGGGTATCTGTCTCACTTCTCTTGGATGGGAGACAAATGGTTCACCACTTCTGAACCCTGGCCCGCTATCAAATATACTTCTGGTGAAGTTTGGGTCAAGAATAGAGAAAGGGTTCATATCTCTAGCCGAAGGAAAGAGTGAAAAAGGAGGTCTGTGAGATGCACTTTGAATTGGATCATCCATGTCCATGAAATCATCTTGTGGAGCAGCAACAGACGTTTCATGTCTTCTAAAAGTAAAAAGTATTGAAAAATACATCAAAAATTAAGATGAAGGTTTAAAAAAATAAAAAATATATATAGAAAACCTATGATTAGTCTTTGCTGTTCTGTGCCATTGAAATTAATGAATAACAAAGAAAACTAACATGTTTCTATCTCCTTCGGTGAAATGTGCATTGACAGCCTCATTGAGATCACCACCATGTTCCTGATAAAGACCAAAAAAAAGAAGTTAATATCTAAATACGAAAATTCTGGCGGGCATATCAAATAAGGCAGTAGATACTAGCCAATGAGTTTCTTCAGTCAAAGTATATCCATTTAAGTGTGATGAAAAATACCACATAGCAATTACTTCCCAGTAACCACATCATTCAATAGGCCGATAAAAAAATTCTGATTATAATGTGTTGTTGTGTAGCAGCTGAGCTGCATGGTAACACAAAGGTCGCCCAAGGATATAGGCATGAAGAAATGCATGACTTGTACACGCACACACATATATATAGACATAAGTGTATGTGTGTGTATAAAGACAAGAATACACGTGTGTATAAAGACAAGAATATGTGTGTGTATACTGTATAAAGACAAGAATTGACTAAGTAGGTGCATACTTAATAAGCATATACACTTGGAATAAAGCACAATTACAACGTGCGGACACAGAAAAGGAATATCAATTAACACTTAACAATATAACAATGATACTCGTGTCAATTAATGACATATATTGGTTGAATATCAATATTTAATCTTTAATATAAACAACATAAACAACCAATATATATTTCATATTAATTAGCATCAAATGCATATTAACAACCGCCATCCATTTAACCCCAATCCCAAAAACAGAGCAGTTATTAAGAGCCAAAGCACACATGAAAAAGATAGAGAGGCATCAATTAAGTAGAGCAAAGCCATAAAAGCAAAACGTTCCACCAATCTTGAATGTAGGAACCTTTTGAATAGAAGTTTCATTACTGAAACCTACTTAATATGCATTAATGATAACAGGTCGAATTTTCTAGTTCCAATTTCTCCACTCTCCATTAAGTAGGTTTCGCCTACATCCTAACATCAAGTAATGGAACAGAATCACATATGCACATCTGCTCACATAACCGTGGGAGCCACAAGATGAAAGTGAACCGAGAAAACGAAGGGGAGTTTATTAATAGCACAAGCTTCATTTATTAATGTTTGCTTAGCGGCGTTAGCCTAATTTGGGGCATTTACTTAATAAATAAATTTAAAATGCCCCCTCCTGAGTCATGTCATCCCTACATGGTGTGTTCACTTCTACTTCATGTATTAGGTTAGTAATTTATTGATATAAAAAATTTCATCAAAATCAAGATGTGATGTGTTTATCTTAGGAAAATATAAAAGGGAAAATAAGCACACTGAATGTCCATACTTTTAAGGCTGAGTATACAAAATTTTGAACCTTGACAAGATTCAACAAATGTATCTGATTTAGTGATTTATTGATATCAATATATCATCACAGGTCTTTAAACAGTATGTATGAAAAAGAAACATCAAAACTTTTCACTCCCTCTTTCAGATCATGAAAATAAAAACCAGTTACTTTCTATGTGTCTTCACACTAAAGCTTCAAAGAAAAGGCATGTGGATCCAAAAGAGGTAAAAACAACAACTTTATACATTGCCCTCACATTGCATTTACAGATATGTTTTGTGATTCGAAAACTCGAACCCATGACCTTCTGAACATAAAGGAGTAACATTATCAGTTGTTGTTCCTACATGGAACACTAAAACAGGATAAAAACAAATATAGCCAGTAACTATTTATGAAGCCCCAAAATCACCACAAACTGAAGCTGAACTTCTAAAAAACATATATGGAAAGCATCTTCACAATTTTTCATCTCATCACATATCTTTATAAAGTAAAACCCAAATGTTGAAAAAAAAACCACTTCAACCTAACAAATTAAGAACAAAAAAACACCCAAATCCATCAATTACGATCTAATCAATTCAAAATTGGGAGATTCTCCATTCCCGTTTTGACTTTTTTTCCCAAACAAAACAAATTCCTTTCCAAAACACCACGAAGCACAGAAAAAATATAAAAAACTTGCTTCCTTAATCAAACTTCATAACAACCACCATTCAAAGATTTGATCAAAACAATATCCTACCATCATACGAACATAAAAACACTACTTTCAAAACCAAACCCTAGCTCTAATCAATCACATCATCCCACACCAAAACCACGAGCAACATCGATCGATTCACCACAATCAAAACAAAAACTAGGGTCAAGTTAAACACAAACCCCTACATTCCACCACAGAATCAAAAACCAAGCTCTAGATAACACAAAAGCACAAATTAACACTCCTAACACTCATCACACCAATCAAAACAACAGTATCACTGATCAACGCGAAGAATTACGAGAGATTATACGACAAGTGACGTGATTTAGGTTTATCGAAAGTGCGAATTACCGTGAGTTTCTGTATGGCAATCGATTCAGATGCACCGGTGATGCTGATGAATGTGTCGATTGCTTCTTGATTAGGTGTCGCCATCGATTGAATGATATTATTATTGCAGAAGAAGTTATTGTTGAGTTGTGAAGAAGATATGCATAAAGGGTTAATATATGTTGCCGATGAAACAAGTTAATATATAAGCGTGTGATATGTAGAAATGGTCTTTGGATTGTTGGCAGAGCTGGCCCTTGTAGTTTACTTTTTTGAAGTTCTACCACTTGAAAATTGGAGTGTGTTTTTTTACCCGAACCTGGTTTTTGTTAATGGCGTGGTATTTGGGTTGCTTTTGTGATAATCGAGTCTACCGGAGCCAGCGTTTACAAGATTTGAAAATTTATGGTTTTTTAAATTTTATATTTCATTATTGTGGTTCAATTTTATAGTATGAAATTTGTTATAATCAAAATATGATGTTTTTGGATATTTGAATATGTATAATGAAATGAATGTAAATATGCGGAATCTTTTGGGTCAAGATAATAAATCTATATATAATACTAAAAGAGTAACTTAGAGGAACATTTGATACATTTTTAAGCCCCCTAAGTTTATTTTTCCCGTTTCTCTCTCCTCTTAAATAATTACTTAAACTAAGAAATAATAAATAATTTTAATTCTTTTTTAGATTAATTTTTCTAATAAATTAAGAAAGATGTCTTTTTATTAATGTTATTTCTAGAAAATAATTTTTTATACAATTAAAAAAAAATTCAAAAACACCTAACTTTTTTTAAAATATAAAATATTTTAAAATTGGTATTTTTAAAAAGTAATTTTTTTTATAAACTAAAAATTCTTTATATCATTCATCGTATTTAAAATGTTAGAAAAACACATAAAAATCATTCTTTTCACTCTATATTAGCATCTTTATATTTATTATTAAAATCTGTTAAAAAAGCACACGAGTTCTTTATATTTACGACTCTATGTTTATATCATATCTCATGTTTCTTCAATTACCTCCCCCCCCCCTAAAAAAAACATCATTTCTTCTACAAAGTTCGTTTAATTCTTTCAAAACAAGTGATGAACGTCCTAACCAGAAGCAAAAAAGATCAGTTTTATATGGATTCATTTTTACCGAAACTTGTTTTACCTATATTACTATATAATACAACTCTTTCGACAACAATATAATTTTAATCCAATTTTAAGACACTTAAGAACAATATTGTTGTATTTGATATAAGTGCTGGTGCGCAGTATCGCACTTTCGTGCACTCCGTCAGCTAATTTAATAGCAGTAGCATCAGTGGCTTGGCTTTTTGGACTGAAGGAGGAATCCTAACCAGAAATCAACGGATGGAATCAATTCAACAGAGACTGAAGCTGACAAGCGATAGCCAAGTTAGGTGTAGAAAGGAAGATAAGCATCCTAATCCTCTTTTTCTTCGTTAGCTTTGTCTACTCTTAACACTTCTCGTCAAGTCCAACAAAATACAAGCTCTCTATGACTCAAAACCCCCAACCTGCATCGCACCAGATCAGACTAGTCGCTTTGAGATCCCTTTCACCATTTGAAGAAGAAGAAAGAGATCTTGTTGTGCGAGCTTTATTGCCCGAGATGGATGTGGAAAACCCTGTCTTCTTTCCATTAGTTCAGCCGTTGTATCAATACCTGTAGGTGAAGTAGCAAATCGGGGAGTGTATGTATTTTAGGAAGCTGAGGCATAGGCCAAGAACGAACCCTTCTTGATTCATTAGGGCTAGGAAGCCCACGTCACCTAAGTTGATGCATAAACAACTCGTCATTTACAACTTTGTCCCTTCATATAGTAATATAGATGTGTTTGATATCCCATATTGCCCAAACAAAAAACAAAAGAAGAGTTCAACATCTATAAAAGATCAAGGATTTATGGACTTAACTCTTAAGGGGAAACAAACTCATGATTTGCGCATAGTTTGTTGTGCAAGGTAATAAAAAATATCTATTTCATAAAAAACTTTTTAAAAGTGTTTATTTTTCAGTTCATCTTCGGTTTACACATTCAGGTTTGAACTCGGTTCTCCATATTAACATGGTAAGTGTAGGACTGATAAAGGGTGGTCAATACAGTAGTTTCATAAGGTGGAGAGAGTTGGAACACTTAGCAGATCAAATAGGGAACCGGTTAGTGATGAAACAATGAATACAAGTGAAATAACAAGAACAATAACACTCAAATATGGTTTTCAAGAATGATATATATTGCTCTCAAGTTCTTACAAGTGTTACAAAGCATGCATGGAAAGATACAAGTACTTGAGATACTTTATATTACATCCTACAACCGGCCATACTTTGAAGGTCAGCTGGAAACACTAATCTAGACAACAAGATCAATATAGAGTCAAAAGGCATATTGCTTTTTGACTAGTGATTATGACATGTTATAGCTCACATCCTAATGTATTACAAAAAAGATAAAAGTACATAGTTGGAAAGTTACAGACAATAGACCTTAATCTACAGTTAACAAAAGCATGGACTTTTCACCAACTCATATAAGTTGGTGAGTCTTAAGAAGTGGTAGCGAAAAGTGGTTCAACTTTTGTCAAAAGGTGATTCAGAGAAAGCATGTCTTTTTTGTCTTCGGAAGAAATCAGTCTTTGGCTTCAGAAGACTTTGTCCTTGAAGCTTCGGAAGACTTCATCTTTGGCTTCAGAAGATATGGTTTTTTGGCTTCGAAAGATTTGATACTTGGCATAATTTTCTGAGTTATATCAAATCTTCCGAAGTAACTTCCTTGTACTTCACATGTGCATGCTGAGAGCTCTTTAGTTGTTCTTTGGTTGCATCAGCCTTTAAGTGTATTCCTTATAAACTCGCCCTAGGCTGATGCTACCAAAACTGAAGAGACCTTTGATTCTTGATCTTCATCTGTTGACAGTCCACATCAGAATCAAGACCATTCTTTTTATCATCAGTTGGTCAGGATTCCTCAAACTCTCAAAGTATCTTCTCATGTCATAGAGATCATGCAGAGGGAGGTCAAGTATATTTTTCCAGAAGTACAGGTCTTGACCTCATTGATCTCTAGTGACATACCATCTGTCTGGATTGGTGGCAAACATCCAAGGCACAATGGGTCTCTCAGCAGCAAGATGCTCTACTTGAATAGGAGTTGGATAAGCAGCCTCTTCTTGATCACCCTCAGGATGTTCTGACCCATCCTGAGGTGTAGAGTTGGATGCCTTGGACTTCTTCTTCTTCTTCTTGTCCCTTCTTATGGCCATCCTTTTCCTCTTTCTGTACTTTAACTGAGGAGACTGACCTGCAGTACCAGATTGTTCTTGTTTGTATTTCTCAGTTGGGTCCTTGTCCTTCACGGGGTTCAAAAGGAGAAGTATCAATACCCTGCTGTGGATCAAAAGATGAAGTTGGTTGTGATGCAGCACTAGGTCCAGGTTGTGTTGTCTCATGGGGTTCAACCTTGACCTCAGCTTAAGGTGCAACCTGACTTGGTGGAGAATACAAGTCAACCAGCTCACCCCTTTTGATCTTCTGCTTGATCACTCTAATGTGCTCATCCATGGTGGATAGAGACATTGGACCAAGTCTCCTTTCGAAGAATCCATACAGCTTCAAGAAGCTCACCATCTTCTGTCTATTAGCAGATTTCTTCAAGTTTGCTTTGATGGTGGCTCTTGACTTTGTAACCTCTTCCTTTATCTTCCTCTTTGTAGCTTTTTGCTCTTTTTGCACTTGTTGCTCAAGTTGCTTAAGCTATTCGAACTCAATATAGTCATATGGCAAGGGAAGAAGGTCTGCTGCCTGATAGAGACCTATAGCACTCAGGTAGGTGATCATGTTTTGTCTATCTTGTTCCCTGCCTACCTAAGTTTGTTGCTCAGTAGCCACAGTCTCTATATTAGGACTTTCCTGAACTGGGGAGAGGGTAGGAGCTTTGTAGATTCTCTTTTTTCTTCTATCTTCTTTCATCTTGAGAAGCAGTTCTGCTGTCTTAGCTTCTTTCCTCTCCTTAGACACTTTCATGTCAACCAGTTCATTTAATTCCTCCAAAGAGAGAGAGATGAGTTCATCAATTTTGTAGTTTATAGACCCCAAATAATTCAATCTAGCTACCCTTAACTCATTATCTTGAGTGCTTGGCCTGGGAGCAGCCCTGATTGTAGCTTCCATGAAGCCAGGGATCCTACTTGAACTCTATCCCCTTGCCTTCCTCTTCCTCTCTCTCTTCTCCTCCTCAATCTTCTTAGGAGTCATCTTCCATTTCCCTTTGTCACTCACAGGCCTGTGTGACTCAGGGTGGAGAGAGCTTTGGCCTTCATTGTTTGGTTCTGCACTTGAGCTCTGGCCAGAGAGAGGCTGTGAGATATCTTCACCAGCTGGTGCCTCACTGAGGTAATGTTTGCTGAGGACGCTAAAGCAGCACCTGTCTCAAGTTTCACAGGCTCAACTACTGGGCCTTCAGCCAAGGTTTCTCTTTTAAAGCTAATCTTAGGGTCCACCTCGGCATCTAGTTGACCAACAGTCTTGCCTAGTAGCCTCTGTCTATATAGTCTGGTTCTCAGCTTGAACTCTTCAAGCACCCTTTGTTGAATCCTATTAGCTAACCTTGCAGCTTGCCTGTTTTGACTTGGGTTGGCAAGTCGAAGGTCAACTAGATAGGTGCTCTTATAGTATCTCAGGTTAAAGAAGTTGAAAATCTCTTGTTGACCCTGAGACCTAGAGATTACCATTGCTCTCCTTTCTTCATCATACCTCCATCCTATTATTGGATTTTCAGCAGGGTGAGATGGAGTAGGCATAGCCCTTGGTATACCCACCTCAAACAAGCTTTGAATGAGTGAGTTCACATCAATGTGGACCTGAGAAGGTTGTTGAGAGTAGACAACTGCAAGTGAGGGTGGTGAGTCCTTCATGTCCATACTCTGAGAAGAACTCACAGGTTCTGTGATTGTGAGTAAGACTTTCTCTCTCTTTTTGGTAGCATCATCCTCTTGCATAGGGGAGCTAGGAGTTAGGTCCACCACATCCACAGGTTCTTATGAGCCTGGTTGAGCCCTCTAAATAGGTCTCTCAGCTAACTTGCCCTTGAGATCGGTGATCTCAAGTTGCTGGTCATTGACCCTTCTTTGTAAGGTAGTCACCTGAGATTCTAGGTGACTAACCTTGGAAATTAAATAGGTGCAAAGTTTGGACAGTTTGTGCACCTTTAGTTGCATACTCCCCTCATCTTCGTCACAAGAATCATGGGGGATGAGAGAATAAGACCAAGGTCTTCTTCTTCATCACCAGCTTTAGTTTCTTGGCTGCTGGTTTTCCCCTGGTTGCAGCTTCAAAAGAAGTGTCAATGGGCTGGGTTGCTATGGTTGAGGTCTGAATGATATAATCACTTTCAAAAGTGAGAGCATCTTTCATATGGGCCTCCTAGGTTTAGGGAGGTCCACCTCAGTTGTGGGTGGATGATATGGGCTAGATATAAGTGATGCAGGAGCACTCGTCTCTCTTTGAGCAGGGGTGAAGAAGATAGACTAATGGTACTCACTGAATCCTATATATTCATCATCATAGAATTTAAGGTTAGATATTGGTTGGTTAAGGTCAAGCAGATAAGGATGGTAATTTTCCCCTGAAAGTTGATCACTAAAGTTTTGAGACTCTGAGTGAAGGCTTAAGGCTAGGGTTGTGAGCTCATCAGGCTGAGCATGAGGAACCTCGGCACTGATCATAAAAATAATGGGAGTGGTTTGCTACTCAGGAGAAGTAGAAGCTCCAGTGTTTACTTCTTCCTGTATGGTTGGTGATTTGGGGGCCTGCTCAACCTGAGTAAACTGAGCAGGGGTTCGTTTGGATTTTCTTTGGTAGGTTATGGTGATTTGTGGTTGTGTGGGGGTCGCAGATGTAGAAGGCGTGGGTTCAACATTAGCTGGTGCTACCAAGTTGTCATCTTGAGCAATGAGCTCTACAATTTTTGGGACTAGGGTTGTTTCTATCCCTTAGAAGCCAACAATGGGCTTTCTCATTGTCTTGAAGATGTCGAGCTTCGTCCAATTTAAGAATATTACATGTTCCCCTTAACTGTGAGCCCAGTTCACAGTTAAGAATGTATTGAACATATTTAGGGAACATAGAATATTCTAAGGAGTCCAAGTTTGCAAGCAAATTTGTATATACAAATTGAGAATACCTGAACTTGACCCCTTGAACCATTCCATGGACTATATAAGAAAGGTCCTCTGGAATTTGGTCCCAACCTCCATGTTTTTTTTATAAGGAGTGGATGACCACATGGAGGCGGTACTTCCACTTGGATGAGACCTTACCTTTTCTGAAGGTTCTTACGGAGTAGTCCCCTTCATAGCCCATCTGCCAGAATGAGTTATTAATAGCAGACTTAGGGAAGGACAAGTCACAATCTTCATCATCTAGCCTTAGATAAGAGTTGATAGTGGTTGAAATGATGAATACCTCCCCTGCACTATGGCACACAGTGCCTTCCCACCGTCCAAGATGACCTCTTGGTAGGTCCACCAGAACTCCAAAAGTTGATCTTCATATAATGGAGGGTCGATTGTGAGGGCGGTGAGGTAGTTGGTTAGAGACAAGAAGCGGCAAACGTCTGAGAAACCAGGATCTTTATCAGACGATAACAGAGTAACTTGATTATGTTGCCTGTGTAAGGGCATGGAGAAATCCGGTTGGTTTCGGGGATCAGGGTTGGCTATTTTGAGTAGCTTTAAGGTGAAGAAAGGTAAGAACAAGGTCGGTTTGTGGGTGAATTTAGGGTTTGAATCTTGCAGATGAAGGAGAAAGTGAAAGAGGGGGAACCGTTATACAATATATATATATATATATATATATATATATATATATATATATATATATATATATATATATATATATATATATATATATATATATGGATTTGAGACAAAGTTAATACAAACGAATAAACTTTAAAATCAGAATATCAATCCCACCTCCGAAGGTAATTTGTCTTTGGAAGTTTTGAGAAAACTTCTGAAGCTAATTTGGCTTTGGAAGATATTCCTTAGCTTTTTAAGAATTTTGTTTTGAAAGAAAAAATACTTAGAGTATTTTCACTTCCTACATAAATTTTGCTTCGGAAGATATCAAGTATCAAAAATCTTATTCAATGAGAGAATAAATCTTTCAAGACTTAATTGCTTTCAGAAGAAAATAGCCCTTCATTACATATAAGTACTTAGTGATAAATATAAGCTTCGGAAGATATATCAAAATTTCTTTCGAATGTTAATTTCTCAGAAGTAGTTATTTGTTTTGAAGACATAATTTTCTTCTGAAGACAACTTGATGTTTTCAGAAAACATATCTAAAATTCTCAAAATTCTGAGGGATATCATTTAAAAAGTTTTTCTTCCAAAGTAAACTGGGCTTATATGGTGATGATATAGACAACTTAAGACACACATATTATTAAAAATAATCTTGAGTTTAGTTTAAGGAAAAATCTACTCAAAGTTAATCATCCCAATAGCTAATATAAGATATTTAAATCTCTGCTCATCAAAAGCTTTTGTGAACAGATCAGCATATTGTTCATTTGTGTTAACTTTGACTAGTTTATCAACCCTTTTTTAAAATTATCTTTAATCAAATGATACCTGATGTTGATGTGCTTTGTCTTTGAGTATTGTACAGGATTCTCTGTAATAGAGATAGCACTGTTGTTGTCTATATGGATGGGAGTCTCTATGAAGTTGAATCCATAGTCTAGCATCTGATTCTAAATCTAAAGCACTTGAGCACAGCAGCTTGCTGCATCAATGTCTCCTTGGCATTCAACACTTCGGAAGTTTTGATGACTTCGTAAGTTTTGGAGACTGGACCTTCGGAAGCTTTTGCATCCACTGCAGCAGACTTTAGTACTTCGGAAGCATTCCTTTCTTCTGAGACCAAATTTTCTTCCAAAGGTAAGTTTTCACATATCTTCTTCTTCACTTTAAAGCTTTCGAAAGAAAAGGATTTTCCTTCCGAAGCTGTTTTCTTCTTCTTCTCAGAAGTTTTCTTCTTGTTCATGTGGATAGTACTTTTGGGATTGTAGATGCAATCCTTGGCAAAGTGAGAAGAACTACCACATATGATGATGCAACATGCTTCTTGGGATGAGGTTTGCTCTTGGAACTGGATTATTTAAGCTGTGCAGCAGTGGTGCACATTTTATCAGCCTTCTTCTCTGGATCAGGATGATTTGGACATAAATTAGGACTTATGGTACTAGAGTCCATAGTTGAATCTTCAGTCTTTACCACTTCAAATCCAGTAGAAATGAAAACCTGTTTTTGCTTGGAGTTGAAAGTGGTCTTGATCTCTTGGGCTTTCTTGGACTTTCTTTTGACTGCCTTGATTAAGTTCTTCCTTGCAGACTTGGTCATTCTTGATTCTTTCTTCTCTCCAGGTTCATCATTCACTATCTCCTCTTCATCTTCATCCTCTTCTTGAATGGGATCTATAAAGTGCAGATTATCTTGACAAGTTCCACACCTTGGAGGTCTTACAGATAACAATATGTGTGGCGGAGTTATCTCACTTGAACTCAAACCTTGCCTATTCGATAAAAAATCTTTGCATGCATGGATGAAGATATTATGTTCTTGAAGGTTTCTCTTTAAGAACACATTTTTTGCCTTAGCTTTACTGATCACAAGCTCAACTTGGTATTTAGTTAACTTGGTAATGAGATCCTTTATTTGAGTCCTTTAATTTGTGTGCTCATGCTTAAGAGTTGAAATGGTTTTCTCTAAATCTTCTATTTTAAGTTTATAATCATTTTCAGCTCTTTTAAAATCAGCTTTTAAAATATTCAAGAACTCAAGGTCAGATCTCACTTCCAAGTTATAGGACCTATACATGTTAACTTTAGCAATGCATTCAAGAGTACAAAGATGTTCTAATACCTTGGCTTTTTCATGATCAACCATCAGTGCTTGGTTTGGAGAAGCATCTTCTACCTGAAAGCTCCAGTCAAAGCTTCCTTCTTCAACAACAACAACAGCATGTTGTTTTGGTTGTTTTGGTTGGCTTGGCTTCTCAGTTCTTGGAGTTGCATCAGTATAGTTTGGTCTGGATTATGCTTGACCACCATTTGTCCTTGGTGCCTTGCACTCTCTAGAAAAGTATCCCATTTGGTTACAGTTGTAACACTTCACTTTGCTTTTGTCCAGTCCAAACTTTTCACTGGCCACATTGCTGGGAAACTTTCTTCCTGTCCTCTTGTAGAACTTCTTAGCTCTATGAGTGAGAAGAGTTATCTGTTGAACTATCTCCGTGTACTCCAGATCATCTGGATGGATGCAGTCCAGGTCTTCAAGAGTGAGGAGAAAGTTACCACAACTTTCATCAATAGACACAAAGGCTTGTGCAGAGCTTATCTCTTGGAATGGGCTTCCTTGGATGTAGCTCTCCCTTGGTGTCTCAAAGAAAGGTGATGAAAGGACCCTTTTGTGAGTTTTCAGGGAAGCATATGAGATGATGTTATGGTTCTATGCTATCCATTTCAACCACATGTAGGGCTAAACTCTGTTGATTGTTGGAAGAGCTGCTTAATGGATTTTGCAAGTTCATCTCCATCTGGTAACCATTAAGGATACCATAAAGCTCTCTGAGAGTAACAGTAGAGAGGTTCTCAGTTCTCTTGATGGTCACATAATTGTGAGTCCATTGTCTGGGAAGAGAGAACATGAACTTCCTCACTATGTCTCTATTCTCAAGTTTTACTCCAACATCCATTAGAGTTTCCACAATCTCAACATACCTGAAGTATTGTTAAGTCATGGTTTCACCTGTCTTGTAGGTGAAGTTTTCAAACTGCTACTTCATTATGAATTTCTTGTTCTCCTAGGCTTCCTCAGACCCCTCATACATGAGCTTTAGTGCATCCTAGAGTTGCTTAGCAGTTTTGCACTTCTTGAAGCCTCTGTATATGGAGTTTGGAAGAGAAGTTTGAAGAGCGGTCATGGCTTTCTGATCTACATCTATCTTCTTCCAGTCTTCTTCAGAGTAGTCAGTCATTTCCTTTGGTATCATCCCACCTCCAGCAGTGGCTAAAAAGGTGCTTGGGATGTGAGGTCCTTCAATAACAGATCTCCACATCCTGCTGTCTTGAGACTTGATGAACCCTTCCATATGTTGGCACCAAGTATCAAAGTCATCAAGAGTGATCAGTGGAGACTTTGTCATAGTACCGGTTTTCATATCAGTCTTAGAAAGAGCTGCTATTTGAGTTGATAAGTGTTTTATGAAACTAAAGTGATCTAAGATGGTGAGATCTTACAATCAAGAGCCTAAAAAGCTCTGATACTAATTGCAGGACCGATGAAGGGTAGTCAATGTAACAGTTTCACAAGGTGGAGAGAGTGGGAACACTTAGCAGATCAAATAGGGAATCGGTTAGTGATGAAACAATGAACACAAGTGAAAGAACAAGAACAAGAACAAGAACACTCAAATATAGTTTTCAAGAATGATGTATATTGCTCTCAAGTTCTTACAAGTGTTACAAAGCATGCATGGAAAGATACAAGTACTTGAGATACTTTATACTACATCCTACAGTCGACCATACTTTGAAGGTCAGCTGGCACTAATCTAGACAACAAGATCAATGTAGAGTCACACGGCAGATTGCCTTTTGACTAGTGATTATGACATGCCATAGCTCACATCCTAATGTATTACAAAAAGAATAAAAGCATATAGTTGAAAAGTTACAGACAAGAGACCTTAATATACAGTTGACAAAAACATGAACTTTTCACCAACTCATATAAGTTGGCGAGTCTTCAGAAGTGGCAGTGGAAAGTGGTTTAGCTTTTGTCAAAAGGTGATTTATAGAAAGCATGTCTTCTCTGTCTTCGAAAGAAATCAGTTTTTGGCTTCGGAAGACTTTGTCCTTGAAGTTTCAGAAGACTTCATCTTTGGCTTCAGAAGATATGGTCTTTTGGTTTCAGAAGATTTGATACTTGGCATAATTCTCTGAGTTATATCAAATCTTTTGAAGTATTTGTACTTTTTATGTGCATGCTGAGAGCTCTTTGATTGTTCTTTGGTTGCATCCGTCTCTAAGTGTATTCCTTACAGTAGGTACGTCACGTTTAAGTTTGAAGTGTTTTTTTGAAATTGTAAATTTATGTTGTTCAGTTTATAAAAGTTTATTGATACAAAATAATAAATTAGTGTTTACCTTAAACTTCAGGTTCTAAAAGATTTAGATTTACAAAAGAAACAACGTTTCTACGTTGATATTTAAGATCTTGAAGGACATCAACAATTCCCTATATCGATTATTATTTAATTATAAAATTATTCAAAGACACCTATTTGCAGCATTAGAAAAGACGTTATGCCGTCTCAAACGCAGGTGTACCTACTAGTAGAAAATTATTAGAAACTAATTACAAAACAAAAGGATAATAAAACATAATACTTTATAGTTAAGACCGTAAATAAAAGAGAATGAAATAAATAATAAAAAAGTAATATATATGTATATATATATATATATATAGAGAGAGAGAGGGGGGGAGAGGGAGAGGGAGAAATAATCGAATGACTTTGGTTCAAATTTTCCATCAAAATTTGATGAGAAATTAGGTTTTTATTTGAATGAGATGTTAATCTTATTTTTATTTTGGTTTTTAATCTTATATTAATTTGAGTTTTTTATATTTGAGGAAAATTCTAATTTTTGCTAAAGGGTATCCCGATACACATAAGAGATTAAAAAAATTGTACACTTCAAAACGAGAGTTCAAGGATAGCACGCGCTACCCCTGCCTCCTTCAAACATCCGCCCTTGCTCTCATTCCTTGTTGAATACTATCAAATCAACTCACATTAGTTATTCTCGCTTTTCATTACATCTCTTTCATTAAATAAAATTTATAAAACAAAAGGAACATTTTGCTAGGCTAACATTCTTTTGTTAGGAACATATAGCCATGTATATAAGTTTTCCATTCTATAATTTTTAGGTATTAAAAAAACTTGACTAATGAAATGTCATATTTGCATTAGTTTATTTATTTAAAGATGAAATTGCATTGTCACATGATAGGAATTGAAGTTAACATCAGAAAGATTTATACTTATTCAATTTATATATTACAAATTAGAAGATGAATTTGTAACATTAAGGAAGTTACATGGACAAAAGTTTCAAACACATAGAAGTACATGGGTTCAAAAGCACATACACGCAAAGTACAGGGGGCAAAATAGCCTTTTATAAATAGATGGTATCAAGCCCCTGGGTGCTTCTACATGGTTCTATAGTGCACTTTTTTTCCTTATGGTTAACCTCTGTTGGTGGAGTTAAGTAATTTGCTTTTGTTGAACTTCAAATTTCGTAGTGGCATCTAAAATCAAACCATTGGAATTTCTGGTGCGTTGCGACGAGAATTTTGTATAGGTAGAGGTTCAAATACAAAATGTATTTTTGCTACAAAGTGTGAGAAAACATAATGAGTCAAAAAAAGTCACAAAAAAATTATATCTCACAATCTAAATCGAATTTCAAAAAAGTAATTCCGAACTTTTGTTCCCCTAGCTGTCCTCACTAAAAAAAATAAACGAAAAATAAAAAAAAATAAAAAAATTAACGTTTTTTTATTGTGTCATTTATGAAAGACGAATGACACAATGACGTCATTGTGTCATAAAAGACATAATGAATTTTTTTTTATTTTTATTTTTTTCTGAAAGAGGACGACGAGATGAACAGAGACTCCAAAATACTTTTTTGAACTTCGATTTAAATTGTGAGATATAATTTTTTTTGTGACTTTTTTAGCCTCATTGTGTCTTCTCACAATTTGTAGCAAAAATACACTTTGTAAAATAACCTCACCCTTTTGTATATATATGTATAAATTTAAAATATTGTTAACAGTAACACCAAATCTACTTACGTGAAAGTTATACAAGTACAAACATAAAGTTACGAGGTAGAAAATTATATTGTCGTAAAGATAAACGTTGAACTTTAGGCGGCGGGTATTTTTTTTTTCCTTTGTGTTAACAATAGTATCAGGCCTAATTACATAAAAATGGCTTTAGGCATGTCTTGCATATGTACTTCACCAGGTGAGCTTTGTAGCTTTTTTTGTTATTGTGATAGAGATTGCTTTGAGATTGGGGCATGTGTTGTTGTTCACAATGTAGCGATATCGCTATTGATGATCTTAAAACTTATGATGATGGTAATTAGATTTAAAAATAAAAAATAAAAAGATAAATTATATTTGACACAACTTGGTTCATAATGAAATTCATATGAAAACATAAATGAATATAAACATTTCGCAATGGTATAATCGGAATTCACAACACGTAATATATCTAAAGTTAACCAAGTTGAATTTATAAAACATGACTCGGTTTTGAATAAAATTTATATGAAAACATAGATAAAACTATACACATTGCGATGACATACGTGAAATTTTATCAAACGTTATGTTTTAAAAGTTATAAGAGAAAAACCATAAATGTTTTAAACTAACTATAAATATTAAGATAATCATTATATAGAATGGAAAGGAGATGAAATATATGAGGGTATTATAAGGATCAAGCTCTATATATCTAGGGAAACTACAGGAACTCCTCTATAAATTGAAAACTCAAGGAACCCATTGCAAATTGGTTCGATAGCACAACGTTTTTCCTGTTCAACCCAGTTTGAACATAACACGCCTATTTCAACCACTAGCGGTTCAGCCATAGTGATGGGAACCAGTTACTCATGTGATCCATGTTTAATTGGTCGAACCGAGTGTCTAGTCGAGTTTTAGAACATTGGTTATATTGATATAACCCAAATCACTTCATTCATTCATTTGATCAAAATCATCACCTCTAACATTATCAAAAAGTTCAACCTCTTGTATGTGAGGTATGAAAAGGATCAGGCTCTTTATATCTAAGGGTAAATTGTTTATGAGTTACTTTGCCAAAGCTTGACTCACACAAAATCTAGAATTATCTTGAACTAAACAGAACTCGAGTCTAAATTAAAACTCATTTAATAAACAAACTCGAACCCAAGCTTGATTAATTATAAACCTAAATGAGCCTGCACTACATACCAAGTCTTGCTATATACTATTATGATAAAAGTCAGATATACACACAATGCTAATTTCTAAAAATATAATCATATATAGAAAACATCAATAAATAAAATAAAAATGTTTTATTGATAACCATGGTGAGCCCAAGTCCAGACTTGGACAATCAGTAAGGACTCAAAGGAGCCGAGCTTGAGAACTAAGTTGGAATCAGGCCTGGCTCGTTTATAATCCTACTTATATTTAGGAAGAGAAGCCATGCAAGCAGATAGAGTCCAACGGTCTAATACACGATTTACAACTTTTAAAGCAGGAATGCAACGATAAAAAACACAATTTGAAATTCCAACATCTTTTGTGATTTCTAGAGGTTTGTAAGTTGTAACCAAAAGTCTCAAACAAAAACAATTAAAGATATCGAATCTGAAACATAACTTTGTAAACTTTTTGCATTATGCACCCAACCATTTGGATTTACTTACTTGCTTCTTCTAGTATAACCTTAAAAAGATATAACTCGTTAACTTCTCCTACTAAATTACCAGACACTTTAGAAACTAACGACGGGGGACCACAGGTCGGTCTTCCACCATTTCATATTGAACGACAAAGTTGTCCTGCAATACAAGTCAGCAAACTCGTTATCATCGTACATATAAACACATGTTTTAAAAGAACTTTATTTTTATTTTTTTCTGACTAGACCTAACCATGAGTTTCTTTCCAGGTCTTTGGCTCATTTTCTTGTTCGCTTGTTAGTTTCTGTTTGGTACAATTCTGGACCAAAAACACACCCTTCATATCTTTTGATCGTAAGTACCCGTTACTAGTAAACTCACAGGAACCAAAAACGCCACCCACCCACCCCTTAGAGGGACTCAAGCGCTTATCACTGCGCCACCCACCCACTGTTGAGGTGTGAAGGCCTTTAGGCTTTTGGATGGAGTTATGGGTCTGGCCCATTGAAGCTTCTTGAAACTCTAATTTATCTCTATATATAGAGCATGTCATTGTATTGTAATCTAGTCCCTTGAGCTTAATAAAAATACCTAGTTGCAGATAGTGGACATAGGTCATCTTGACCGAACCACTATAAATTCTCGTGTTCTTATTGCTTTCGTGTGCGTACGTGTGTTTGTGTTTTGTTTCCGCTGCGTAAAGATACCTAACAACTGGTATCAGAGCATCAGGCTCTTGAAGATTTCGTACGAAACACGCCGCCGTGTACCTAGGGTTTCTGCCACCGCCTAGGGTTTTGGTTGGAAGTACCGGATCTGGTTTGTCTATCCTTTTGTTGACTGGTTATCAATTGTTCAGCGCGCTTGTTTCTTGAAGAATTGTCTCTGTTTTGCTAATATGGCTGAAGACGGGAAGACTGTGATCGAAAAGTTCAATGGCACTGATTTTGGTTGGTGGAAAATGCAAATAGAAGCATTACTGTGTCAAAAGGATTTGGATATGGTACTGGAAAAGAAACCGGAGAGTATGGAGAAAGCTGAAGAAGCAGTTTGGAATTCCAAGGACAAGAAAGCTAGAGCGGTTATTATGTTATCTTTGACGAAGAGCGTCGCTTTTAACATCATGAAAGAAACCACTGCAAGTGGTATGATGTTGGCTCTGTCAAATATGTATGAAAAGTTGTCTGCAGCTAACAAGGTGTTCTTGATGAGGGAACTGTTCATGACGAGAATGAAAGAGGGAAGCTCAGTCACCTCTCACATTAATGATCTGATGTCTATTGTTACCAGATTAGAATCAGTGAGAATAAAATTCGATAATGAGACTAGAGCTCTGGTGTTGCTATTTTCAATGCCTGATAGTTGGTCCGGGACTGTAACTGCTGTTACAAATTCTATGGGGGCTAACGAAATGACATTTGAAAAGATCCGAGACATTGTGATAGGTGCAAATGTTGGATCATCTTCTGAGATGTTACATGTTAGCAGGGGAAGGGAAAATAGCCGAGACAGTGGGAGTCGGGGAAAGAGTTCAACTCGGACTCGGAAAAATGTGAGGTGCTGGAACTGCAACGAGGATGGACATGTTAAGAGTCAATGTCCAAAGAAAGGTCTGAACACTGCTGCTGAGGATGTCAATGATGGTGACGTGTTAATTCTTGAGGCTGAAAACAATGTGGACTCTTGGATCATGGATTCTGGTTCTTCGTTTCACGCCGTACACAGCGGTGAAATGATGGTGAATCTGAAAACAAGCGATTTTGGGAAGGTACGTCTCGCTGATGGCCGAATGCTTGATGTAATGGGCATGGGTGATATTGATTTGGTGACTCCATTGGGAACTACATGGAACTTGAAGAATGTCAAGGTGATTCCGGGTTTGAAGAAGAAATTAATTTTTGTTAGTAAACTGGATGAACAAGGACTGGAAGTCAAGTTTGGTGGTGGTAAATGGAGGGTAATCAATGGAAACCGGGTGATTGCTCGTGGTGATAAGCATGGGTCATTGTACATGGTGGAGGTACCTGCTGAGGGACTGATCAACCCGGTTAAGCAAGTCAAAGTCGGGTTCGCTAAATCTGCTGCTAAGAGAGTTCATTTTGCAAACATGAAGTTTGGAGCAGAGATTGTAGCTGAATGGGGTCAGAAGTCTAAACCAGTCAAAGGATTTTGTGACAGTGGGAGCATGGGGCATGTTCCGGGTACAGTCAAGAAGAATCGTTGGGTTTTGAAGACTACGACTGGAAAATTCTCTCCTGGTGATTGTTTGCTGAATTTGGAGAGTGTTAGTGGTTCTCGGTGTATCTCTGAATCTGGTGGATCGTGTAAACCAGTTGAGACAGAGGATGGGTCGTTGGTGGAATTTGCCACGACTGAGTTGGAGCTCGGGGGAGCTTCAACGGGCCCTTTCAAGTAATTGATGAAAAGGGGCCTCTGCAACTAGGGGATTTGGATTGAAATCTTAGCTAGTTCTTTGGAATTGAAGGTTTGGAGGATTTCTGTTACTTGAAGATTACTGATAATACTGGATGACAGGGTTGCTTTATACTTAGATGGCTAGCTGGAGTATTCGCAAGGCCTTCAAGTAGGAGATTGTTGAGGTGTGAAGGCCTTTGGGCTTTTGGATGGAGTTATGGGCCTGGCCCATTGAAGCTTCTTGAAACCCTAATTTATCTTTATATATAGAGCATGTCATTGTATTGTAATCTAGTCCATTGAGCTTAATAAAAATACCTAGTTGCAGAGAGTGGACGTAGGTCATCTTGACCGAACCACTATAAATTCTCGTGTTCTTATTGCTTTCGTGTGCGTACGTGTGTTTGAGTTTTGTTTCCGCTGCGTAAAGATACCTAACACCCACCCCTTAAAAAGTTACAGATTTTGACATGCCTAACTTTTACAATAACATTTGGTTATCAGAATGTTAAAGAAATTATATAGAAATTTAATAATGTGTACCTTTCGGATTGTTTCCCAGGTGTTGGGGTCGAAACAATAGTAACAACCTCTTTCATAAGCGCTTGTCTTCACTAGCAGTTCCATGTTCGGAGCCCTTGAGAACCATAGGCGCAGCTCTCTATGGTAAAACCATCCTCTATTGTGCCTGCAACACAATACCAAATAAACATTTAGAAGAACAAATAAAATAAAATATACAAGTTTTTGGAAAACATATCCAGAGTTTTGTAAAAACAATTTATTACAGGATTTCCTTGGATGATAATAACTGAATTATTTCAGGCAGTTCAGAGGATTTTTTTGCTTTCTTGGAGCAGATTTTTTATTAATATACAATTAGGACGGAGAAAAAAAATGATAAATATACAGAAAAGATTTGAGAGGGATACATACAGTTCATTAGCTGCAAACAACTGAGCCTCATCCTTTGGCATGCTGTAAAACGAGAGTAAACGTTAACTGTCAGAATGCATACAACAAAACAAACTTTAGG
The DNA here is from genome assembly GCA_025506505.1 of Flaveria sonorensis. Lineage (NCBI taxonomy): Eukaryota > Viridiplantae > Streptophyta > Magnoliopsida > Asterales > Asteraceae > Flaveria > Flaveria sonorensis. The sequence goes on from CM046426.1 coordinate 5,297,164, forward strand.
AGTTTAGGAAGAAGAGAGAAAATGTCACCTATAGAAAATATAAAACAAGGTCTCGGGAGAAAATCTTGAGAAGCTATCTTGCTGCGATAAACAAAGATATATTTAGACACCTTGAACCATGCATCTAAAGTTTTTCAGTAAATGTGGCAATTTTGGTTGGTCTGGACTTATTCTTTAAAAAATAACTGGCAAATAGAACTAAATAATTACAACATTTCAATGATGTTTAATATGTAACAAAACAGAAGATGTTATGCAATTAAATGCACTTTGGGTCATTTTTAACCCATTTTCTGTCAGCCACTCGAACCAGCATAGAAACATAACCTAATTTGAGAAAATCTCACATTTAGGGGAGATGGTTGTTTGGTATTGAAACACTCAGGAATGGAATAATGGGGCTCTCCCTTCGCAGATTCATCAGACCATGGAGATGAAAATTTCTTGTAGAGATTATCAGGGGAATTCAAGTTTAGACCAAGTGTCATCAGGTCAATTCCCAAAGCAAGAGGGGTCAAATCAGGATTGTTCATCCTTATGACATTCAATAACCCTAGCAATCCAAATCTATCAGCAGCAGATTGGGGTAACTGGGGGGACTTCGAATCCTGGTCTCTAAATGGGCTGACAAGGCGTGTTTGTGACTGTTTCTGAAAGTGTTGATACTGCTGCATTAGTTGATCGTAGGACCCACCACCTGACACTGTGTTTGACAAGTTTACAGGTCTTGATCCAGTGGCGAGCATCCCTGAGTTTCTTGCCTACAAAAAAAGTATGTTACAGCTTTAGATTATTTAACAAGGTTTATAGAACTAACGCTCTGAATACATAGAGGTGGAAAATCAGTAGGCGGGTGACTGATCAGGTTGGCCCAAGACACTTTCTCTCTGGTAAATTTAACTTTTCGTATAAATAACTAGTATGTCAGATGCGTTTACAAAATTTGTGTTATTTCCATAAAATATAATCTTTAAATAAAATTATTAGGAACTTTATAGATTAAGAATACAATTTGGCAGACTTTCAATCTGTTTGAACTGTTAGATTTTAATGTTAAATTTTTATTTAGATGTCTGACCCCTTAGAAATAAACCATAGCTCGGATCGACCCATTTAATAAACAAATGGGCCAAAATTGCCACCTCTAGTTATAATCAGCAAGGTAAAAAACAGATTTGAAACAAATTTTGCATCAAGATTTATTGAAGTAGACTTGTAATGGGACTATAGACCACCTCGGAACCATGAAAATGGAGATCTTGAGTGTTAGTAGGAAGGTAGGATCCACCACCATTAATTGGAGCATGCTGCTGTTGTTGATGTGATGAATAAGCACCTCCCAAACTGAAAACAGACGATCTTCCGGCCTGAGAAACAAGAGTAAATTAGTATTGGTTAGCTACTTCATGAAAACTTGATACAGTATTAACTATTTAGAGTGGGGCCTACAGGCAAATGTTGCTGTGATTGCATCATAGACACTGCATTGTCACGAAGTTGTTCCTTCTGATGTATATTAACAGGGAACTCATTACCGCCTGTATAGAAAAAAGGTTGTGATCACTAATATGTACTATTTGCCCCATGAAACAAAGCACGTTCCTGACTTACTAATGAGATGCATAAGCAATCTGAATTGATGAAAAAAACAGCTTGTTAAAGTATAAATGTTTTGATTCTTGATTAAAATTACACCAACACAAAGTTCAATCGTAATAAGACCATTTGTGTCTAGAGAACTCCAAGAGGATGACAGCTATCATCGTAATGATACTAATGGAAAGTAATAGCACTCCAAAAATTAAAAAAGAAGTTAAAGATCTTACATGACTTGCAAAGTGGAAAACACAAACTTATTAGCAAGGCTTTGCTGAGTCACATGTTTTGACTCTTGATTATGCTTAGCAGTTAATTTCAAAATTCTACAAATTATTTACGAGAAACTGAAAACCAAGCAACTAAGATCCACGAAGAAGTTAAACGTTGCTGCCCTTTCTATATCAGAAACACCGCAAAACTTTAAGAGAATAGTCATCATAAAATATAGGCAAAAGATACATACACCCAAATGTCCTTTCTAGGACGATCAAACCAAAAATGGGAAATATGAGATAAATCTTTTATACTATAATCATTTGAAAGAGAATCTGGCTTCCCATCTGATTATGAAACACACTAATAAATATACCTCCCATGTTTGCAAAATGAGAAGGATTTTACTTTGAAACCAACAGATCGATCGTCGACGATCAAAATTGTCTTGAAGGAAACTAGGGCTTTAAAACTTTTGTCCCGTAGGATGAAAAATTAGAGCTTTAATATTTCCCTCCAAACAATTTATTTCCAATCTTCCATAGTATGAATGATATACACATAAATGTAACAAGGTATTCTTGATTTATAGATTCCCAAATGGAGTTTCAGATGAAGGTGGAGTGATCAAAACTTTACGTTTGTAGCTAAATGGGGAAAAGAAGAGGGGTCAAAACTTTACGTTTCTTAAAGGATCAGTACACTTGGTGAAGTTTGTAGCTTTCTCACAACTTGCTAGTTGCTACACGTGGAATGTTTGGGTGTCGGTACACTTTGGAGCTTTCTATCACTTTGAGACACGTAAGATGGCCAGATAATCACATTGACCATGATGTTATTGTATTTTTTTAATAAATTAGGCTACTTTAACTAAGTTTTTGAAGGGTGAGCCTTGGAGCAATTAGTAAGGTTGTTGCTTTGTGACCATGAGGTCATGATCGTGGGCAACAGCCTTTTGTGAAAAGTGTAGAGCTAGGCTGCGTACATCAGATGAAACGATCAGCCCCTCCTGGACCCTGTGCAAAGCAGAAGCTATGGCAAGCACCAGGTATGCCATTAATTGAGTTTTTGCACTTTGAGTATGTTTGCATAAATTTACTAGAAGGTGAATTAAGTGTTTTACTATTTTAGTACATGTTTTCATACATATTTTGAATTGTGTAAACTCCTTCCGTTATTATTAAAACATATAGCAGGTACAAATGTCACCATACAAAAGCAACGATTTGATTATTATACTAATTTTATTCTGACATTAAATTTATACTATAAAACCATCTTAAAATAGTCTACTGCATTTCTGATATCAATCGAAAGCGTAATCATAACTCAAAGTAACTAACTATAGCTAATGAGAAGTATAGGTGGGCTTGTGCTTGGATATTACTAAGACCTTATAATGGAAATTACAAATTCCGTGTAACTAACAAATCAAAAACCTCATGGCCACTAGATAAGATTGATATTTGACAATGTAGGTTATTTCCTTTGATTTAGTACAATCATGGCATGACATAAAGGATGGGACGGATACCGAATTTACATAAGTTTTAAACTCTGGAAAACACTAAGCAACACCTTTTATTATGATCACATAAGCGCCAGCTAAAATAGATTATTTCATACTAAGGGTTGCTTGACGGTTGACAAGGGATATAAAATGCATATAAAGAATATCTTTTTATTAACAACAAAAAAAGTCACTTGCAACTAGATGGAAGAAATCCATGACAGATTTTTATGCTCTACCAAGGGACAAGGCAACTGAATATAAGCATCAACAAAGATGATGAAAAATCGTATGACCAACTAGCTTAAGTTGTCTGGATTATGGACATCTACAACATAAACTGCATCACCTTGGCCAAAGCTTTCTCTGGTATGGACTACAAATATACGATAAACAACATTCTAGAAGCCAGATACTACAGAAAACAGTTTCTATTTGCAAGAAAGGTAGAGAAGATGACTAGCTAACCTTTATATCCAGGTAAAGCGGGAAAATCTTCATTTTGGATACTAAATTCTTGGTTCTGTTGCATAAAACCCACACTTTGTCGACGTGCCAAGCCCCCTACATAATAATAAGCAAAAACATTACCCTTTCTAAGCAATAAGAAAGATTAAATGGAAAGATGAGGCTGGTATGGTATAGGTCAGCAAGTATAATACATTAATACCTAGTTGTCTTTGAGAACCACCAGCAGAGCTAAGATGTCCACTTAACTGGGGAAAATCATTCATGTCAAAAGAATGATCACGATTCAGCTCAGATAATAAAGCCATTGAACTTAAGTGACTATTCCCTGCTTGAAATTGATTTTGTGAAAGTGGCCCTCCAGCACCAGAGTAAGAATTTCCTAAGAGAGATGCCATCTGGGGTGCTAAAGTTTCATGCGTCATTCAAACAACATACCAAGTTACTGATTAATAAAGCATCAAGTATCTATCTACTTATATGTGAGTTGAAATACATAAAATTTAGAATATATGTGTTAAAGGACATCATGATGTTTCCAAAAAGCAAAAGTAGTGTAAAATGATTTGGTCAACTGTTACCAGTTAGATTCAAACGAGAGGCAACCCCAGGCATATTCAGTCCACCAGAACTCAAACTTCTTCCAATGTTTCCACCATTAACAAGGTTACCCATAGCCATTGAGCTTATAACTTGTTCTCTATTCCCTAAACTTTGACCTATACCTGTAATTACACTCTTGAACATATAAGGAATAACACAGAAAAAAAAAATTAACTGACTCCACACTGTACCTCCATTGTTTGTAATCCCAGAAAGACCAAGTGAGCTGCCAGCCGAATGCTTAATCCAAAAACAAAGCACACATAAGAGCAATGTGTGCATGAAAGTTAGCACAATCATATATATAAGATTTTTGAAATGCATTATTAAAGAGTTAATTGCACAAATAGTCTTGTGGACCTTCAAATTAAGTAATTGGATTCTTTCTTTTGAGAAATTACGGGTTTGGTCCCAACTATTTGTAGTCGCGGAGCTTGAACACTTTCGTAAGGGGGGCGGGGGCGAAATTAGTTTTTTTAGGGGGGTGAACTCGATATTTATATAACAATTTACACTACCGGGCCAAAAATTCACACTACCGGACTAAAATTTAACACTACTGACGAAAAAAAGAGAGGGGGCGGTGGCCCCGCCCAGACCCAATGATCCTCCGCCCATGACTGTTTGCCACACTGTAACGTGTTTAATCCCAAACAGCAATGAATGTTAAAAATGTTTTATGAGACAATGTGAAATGTTAAGATAGGGTTGCGCGCGCGCGCACAATCAAACTGCAGAAAAAATAAACGAGCACGGGACACAAGGAATTATATTGGTTTGTTATTGCTCTCTGCTCTCATGATGAGGAATTACAAGTACAATGACCGGTATAGACTAAACTAGGGTTACAATCTTAGGCAACAAGAAAACATAAACCGGGCCCAAACCGGGCCCAAACCGAGGCCAAGCCTCCACAAACCTAACATGAAATGACCATAACACACATTTCTGATTAGTGTTTCTTAAAGTAAAAGGGTGAAATGGCCATTTCACATCGACCTAAGAGACGTTTTTACCGTCCTAAGTTGTTAGAACTTAGAACTAAACACACAACAGTGTGGCAAATAGTTGGGACCAAATCCATAATTCCTCAAAAGAAAGTACATAACACACATTTCTGATTAGTGTTTCTTAAAGTAAAAGGGTGAAATGGCCATTTCACATCGACCTAAGAGACGTTTTTACTGTCCTAAGTTGTTAGAACTTAGAACTAAACACACAACAGTGTGGCAAATAGTTGGGACCAAATCCATAATTCCTCAAAAGAAAGTACACATCCATACTTTGGACTTACCACAGGGACCGTGAGTGTTATTAAATCTCCGTAATATTAGTATAAGACTAAAATAGTATGAAGGTGTGCGTAAAGCTACTTTGAATATAGAGATACAAAGAAAGAATATCCTTTTTTTGTGAATTTATTCTCTCTACGTAATTATAATTGTAGTGGATGGTTCAGAGGGTAGCATTTTTACCAATTTGAACAAATAAAATTAAGGGTATTGTTGTAAGTGTACAGACAGTGTGACTAATAATTCACAAATGTGTTTTAAAACAGAATACCTGAGAGAGCGCAGCCGGAAGATTATTTACAGCATATCGTCCATTAGTTATACTTCCTGTAGGTGGTTGTACACCATTCAAAGGGCCATTTAACCCGGAATTTCTTGATGTATATGCCCCCGGCATGCTGGGAATGTTGAAGTTCCCATTTATGCTTCGTAACCCTAGTACATCTTTTATAAAGTGAGTGTAAAAACGTCCCATAAAAATTAAACAGGTAAAGAACTGAATGCTTGAGCTCACCTATTCCATCATTTTGGTTCATATCAACAGCAGCGGAACCTAACTGAAAAGAAAGTGCTGTAGTAAAAGATCTTCCAGTGGCGTCTGGAAAAGTTGATGCTGAGCCGTTCACACCTGACTGAGAAGCAAAAATCATATGACTTAAAGAATATATAAATAAGCAGTAATGCATAAATGCACGATATCCATAGAAAACCAGTATTATAACGATAAGAATGGAGAACGGATAATACATTAAGCAAATTAGACATTGTAGAGAAAGAGACAAGACAAAATACAAATGACATCAAATCATTTCTCTCTAGTCTTGTTAGTATGGTTTTAATTTTTAAGCACCACTACCACTCAAATAAAAAATAGAAGAAATGATTGGAGATTAATAAAGCAAAACCAGAACTTAAAACTACGTGGCAGATAACCCTATCTTAATGAAGTAATGAGCTTGAATATTATGTAAACTATGCTCACTAATGTTAGCACAGATGATTGCTATTCCTAGTCTTACTGTCTTACAGGCCCACACCAAACTATTATAAAAAGGTTAAACGAGTGACATGAATTACCCTGAAAATGACAAGAGCCCCTGTCCAGATATTGAACCAAGTAAGATATTGAAGTTAACTCTATGTGTTCTATTAATTCTAGACTCTAGATAAGGAAGGGAATCAAATCATTCCCCTTATCAGTCCTAAAGATGAAGCTTACTATTCGAAAATTATTCCGAATCTTCAACAAAACCAAAGTATATGCCTTATAATAGTCTAAAGAGCTCGAGAAAGTCCACCTTTATTAAGATTACCAAGGTTGTCCCAAAAATTGCCCTTGATAGTTGAAGAAAATCAAAATAAGATCTGGTCACAGAATTAGATTTTTTTCCTCTGTTATGTTAGGGAGTAATCTAGTATATGTCAGAACATAAGGCCACACACACAGCCGTTGACTTGTAGAGATGTGACTGGTTATAATAACACGACAAACTAAGTTCACGATTGAGAAAACATGAAACGAATAAACAATGCCCAATTTGGAGGCACATGAGGATTATTGTTTGTTGCTACAATGTGTTGGGCTGGGCATGTTATGTAAATGATACACGCAATGCATCCAGCATTCGACACAAAAGGATCAAACATTTGTGATGTTCGTTACCCTAAATATAGGATTTGGCAGTTGGCCACACAAAATAAGATATGTCTATCACTCCGCTATGGAATATAAGTTTTTCCTGTTCTTTGGCATCTGAATTCTACGTATTTGTTAATGAATTGCACACTTTGTTTAAATCTTACCAAATAGTGAAGCTATTCTCAGTGCGTTGCAAGTAAACTAAAGTTTGTCCACATGGATAGCATCCGACTATTTAAAGCAAAATGTAACCGCTGTAAATGTACGAACTACCATAATACTTATCTAACTCCAAAAGGAAGTTGAAAATGTAATGAATAGAGATGATAGAACTAGAAGGATAAAAAAAAGGTATAAAAACACATTAGAAACAAAAAACTGAATCATTATGATAATGCATAATTACATGAATTGCTTTTTTGTACATTGTATACTATAACCAATCAACACGGATTAATTTCCTTTGTAGGCAAATACAGCATGAAGAAGTTCTTCGTTTTCCAGTCTCTGGAACTGGAAGAGGTGCTCATACATAAGTGATACTCCTTCCTTTAAGAGCTATATTTGACCCCGGATGCCAAGCTTAATACTTTTTTCTTAAATAAAAAAATTTGTCACAATTCAAACCAGCATTTCTCTCTTGTAGCTTAGATCAATCAACTTTCTCAAAAGTTCAAAATCCAAATCAATATGAGATTATAAATTAGATCTTTTGACATCCAAAGTCAAAGGAGGCACAACTTTTTGTCAACACCCTTGGAGAGCTCCACATCACTCTTTGAAATAAAAATAAAATTGAAACAAAAATAAAAAACGATCTGCTTTTTAGACCCTTGAAATCACTGATTCACTGAAATTAACTCAAAACGTCAACTACATTTCACATTTCTCATATCTAACATGCACCGCAACAGATTAACCCTAACAATCAACAATTTTTCAACCATCCAAAGATCAAATTGACTAACAGATACGATAATTAACCTCCGGGAGAATACTTTACCCTAGAGACAACATCTGGAATGAAAATCAATTCGTACTTCATTTTAAAATTTAAGCAAAATTGACGATTGAAATTGACGATTGAGATTAATCGATTAGATATAAGAACAAGAGATTATACCGAGTGTGATTGATCTATGAAGTGATGTAAACACACTCGCGATCTTCTTCGTTCTTCAAGTCCTGTGAGTGTTGATGAAGCTCGTGAGTTTTTTTTCGGTGGTTTTATACTTTTATCGAACGTACTTGATTTCGAAAGTCGCTACCCCTTTGTATTCATAGTTTTTATATGTTTTAATGTTTAATGTTAATTTTGTCATCATAGTTCATAAGGTTGGTTGGGCGTTTTTGAGTTGGGGCGTCAGGTACTTGTGAGACAATGCCACAAGTTCCTCTGGTTGGAGCAACGGTTTGCAATTTATGTTCGTGAATCCAGTGATGAATCCGTAACTTACAAGCACATTCATGATAGAATTCGAGACTATAGTAGGAAAGATGTTACCACGACCTTTTATATCACTTATAAGTGTAAGTTGTATTTTTCATCCTTTAGAGCATTCACAGCCGGTTTGGTATATTTATATGAGTATAATCCTTAAATTATATGGAATGGTTGTAAGTGGTTGTGAGTGGAGGAGAGATAAATGTTACTGTTCAATCTGTAAATTTAAAGAATTACTGTTCAACCCTTATAATTTTTTTAATATTTTTAAAAGTTGTTGTGAGTGTAGGAGAGAGAAAATGTAATGATAATGGTATAAAAAATATTATTTAATTTAAAAGATGAGAGAAAAAGTAGTGTTTTTAGTGTAATTATATGGATAAAGATAAGAAACCGGCAGTGAATGCTCTTAGATTTGTAGTAAATTTTAGGTTTCGTCTTTAATATAATGACATTATAGTAAACATTCTTTGTTTTTGAAAAACTTTGCATGTTTCGTTATTTCCTCTGACTGTCGTTTAATTTAGCTGTTACGTCTAGTCATGTGACTTGCACATAAGACAGTATGATCATTTTACATATTTAATTTAAAAATTAGAAGAAAACAAAAACACAAACCACATATCCTCCCCCACCCCCCCCCCACCCTAAACCATAGTTCCATCGTATGTTATCAACATCGTCCCCACCACCAAAGATTATTATCATCATCCAGACATCCACCACCATCGTCGTATGTCAGCCACCACCACTCCATCATAATCATCCTCCACCACCCCCACTCTATTATCCTCATTATCCACCATCACAAAACTATGGCAACCATCACAAGTTTGATTAAACCTCGTGAAATCGATTAGTTTCCAAAGGCGTAGCTAAAATCAAACTTGATACCAGATTTTGAGGTGTTCTACTAGGTTAATTATCGTTGGTGTTCGTTTTTCCGGTTAACACAAACCTTCAGAACCCTCGAACTAGACCCCTTTGATATCTTTAAATTTGACCACCACCACCACCACAACTCCTTAGCTTATAAAGGGCTTCTTGGCGATTATTGTTGTTAGATCTGCCATTTAGTATGCTAGTTTAATGGTGAAATTGGAATTGAAGAATGCAGGTAAGTACTTGTACAGCAAAGCGACGACGACGCTGGTGGATATGGTGGGTGGATCTGCTATTCTGACGGTTAACAATGTCACTGACATTGGAGTTTTAGTGGAGATTAACATTTCCTACTTGAATGTTGCTTATGTTGGTGTATATATTTATTATGCCCATCAATTCGTTAATATGATCCAAACAAATTCTACTTCTATATTCAATCATTTATGATGTTTTACATTCATTTGAAAAATTAGTTCAACATTAAAGTGGTAACATGTATTGAAAGCTAATTTAGGTCAGGGAGATGGGCAATGTCTTTGCTTGTGTGTGTATAGAGAGAGAGAAAGTCGATGGTAGGGTGGCGGGTGGCGGGTGGCGGGTGGCGGTCGATGATAGCGAAGGAGTGACAGCTAATGATGGTGGATGAGGGATGGTGTTGTTTTTATGTAGAGAGAGAGCGAACGAGGGATATCGAGGAAGAGCAAGTGAGAGAGAAAGAGAGGGGAAATAAAGAGAAATAGAGAGTAGAGAGAGATGAGGGTGGGTGGGACGAGGTTTAATGGTTTTTTTATTAATAAAGAAACAAGGACCAATTTACCCTTACATGAAAGACACATAACCTGATTTAAAGGATAAAATTAACGTCCGTTAGAGAAAATGACGTAAACAATTACAAATTTTAATTACAAAGGATGATTTTTGTTATTTCATTGGTTTGATGGTTAAACATGAAATTTGGCACAAACGCAAAGGACGAAAGATGTAATTTACTATAGTTTTAAATTCAAATTCGATGACCTCATATCATTAGTTGGTGGCTATATCATTAGTTGGTGGTTAAAATAGTATAGAACAAGAAAGATGGTGTCTCGCCGAGGCTTTAAAAATCTTGCATGTGCTTGTCAGGTGTGGAGCTACGCAGCAGTTTAGTCGATTAGCATTTATGGTGTCTGGTTCTAGCATTTATGGTTAATATTTCAGGCTTCATATTCGCTAAGCCATATTGATCTCGAATAAGAGAGAAAATCAAAAGCTAGCATGTTTAAGTGTGGGTATGTATGTTTGTGTTTAACAAAATAAAAGGTAAACCATGTAAGGTTGCTTAGGCATGAGTGAACTAAGCAATAATACTAATGAGACATTTGTCATGAATCATTTTATAAGCTTGTGTATTTCTTTCATCATCTACCTTGATTACATATACTAGTCGCAAGAACCTTACGCAAACAATGATTATATACTTTCCAATGGCCGTAACAATTTTAAATATATAAATATATATAAAAAAACATGGGTGTTGCCTCATTTATGATCTAGAAACCGAGTTGCAAATTTTATAGAGGATTTGAGTGAAGAAACAAATGTTTCTTTAATCCGTTGCACGCTCGAACAGTCTCCACCATACACAACCATTATCAACAACTTATGCGGTGATAATTACGGTGGTGCGAGTGAGATCGTGCCGGTGTTAGTACATGCATAAACAAGAAGGAACAAAGATACTGGCATATGTTTAATGGTCTGCAACCTGACAAATATGGGATGAAATTAGGGTTTTGAAGAGAACACTTTCGTACTGATAACATGATATAAACAAAAGAAAATGTAGAAAGTGACAAAATGATTCATTCTATTCATTAATCAGAGAGTACACATACATATATAAACAACAACAAACCTTAAAACTCATAAATAATAAGGTTGACCTACAATGTAAAAAGCTATAATTGCTTTTATTTAAATTATATAGCATAGATAGAAAAAGTGTTATAAATACTCTTACAAGTTCCGTGAAGTAAAAAGAAAATTGTTATGAAAATAAAAAGATAAACAAATACTTTATAAAGTTAATTGTTATATTCGTTTTTGAGTTTTGGTTTGTTTTGTTATTTTCATGAATTTTTTTTCTCTTATGGGTTTTTGATTTTTTAAAAAGTTGTCATTTTCATTTATTTTCATTAACTTAATTAATTGTGTTTGTTAATTAGGGGAATTTAAGCCATTATACAAATCATTTAATTTAAGTTTTCATAACTTTAGTCATTTAATGCCCCTAACTTATTAACACACAAGTAACTAAGGTGCACTTTTTTTTCAAAGGTAAAATGTCTGAAATATGCGGATCATATTTGCAGACATCTATAGAATAAGAGGTGAACCAAACCTCTACAGTCTGCATGAAGAAGACTGTTTGATTTTTTACTTCTGCAAACTACTAATTCACAAACCAACCAAAATAACAAAACAAACCAAATCACAAACTAATTAGCAATTTCACCTTCTCATGAAAAACTAATATGTAGATTACATTTACAATTAGTTGTAGAAATTATTTGAGACAATTAGCATCTATTTTTAATTGAATTTGGATAGTACAAGATTTGACAATCACCATCTATTTTCAACCACTGTAAATCAAACCCTGTAGCACAATTGAAGAACACAATCCTATGAATCAAACCCTAAAGCAGTTATTCAACCTAGAAGATGGAAGTTTAGATGAGACATACAGGAGTCGATGGTGGGAAGGCAGTTGCGTGAGTTCTGGCAGGGAACGGCGACGGTGGGAAGCGGTTGTGGGAGCTGGCGTAGGGGACGGCGACGTTGGGAAGCGGCTGTGGGAGCTGGCGTAGGGGACGACGACGGTGGGAAGCGGCTGTGGGAGCTGGCGTAGGGGACTGCGGCGGTGGGAAGGCGGATGTGGGAGTTCTCGGTGGTGGCGGCAGTGGCCGTGGGAGGGTACGCTGGCGGCAGGTGACGGGAGGGTGGGATGAGGGATTAACAATCGAGAGGATGGGGTAAAGAATTTGGGATTGATTTGTTCTTTGAAGATGTTAGAAGTTAATATTTAGGTCTGCATCATAAAGAGGTCAAGGATTTCACGCAAAGCTTTTTTAATGAAATGTTTTCATAAAAACAAACAATTTGCAGTTGTTAATATCTGCGCGTGGTTTGCACGACGTAGACAGAAAAACCTGCGCAGAATTTTTAAAAAGAAACAAACCATCACCTAAGTTAACAATAAAACCTTAAAAGAATACTAACCTTTTTCCCTATTTTGATTTATGAGTTGTAACAAAGGACCAACAGGTAAAAAAACATCGGACCCAATCTGACGTGTCGGTACCGAATGACACGTGGCCATCTCATCTTGTCCGTTTCACCTACTCCCCAAACACACACCAAAGCCTTTACTCTTTAACACAAAAACAAACCCTTTTTCTCACTATTTACCCCTTTCAACCTCACTCGCCGGAGCACCACCGTCAAACCACCGGAAATGGTCGCCGACGACTGGCCAGAGTGGCTCCCCGACGACTGGACCGTCAACATCCGCAAAGTCAACCACCGAAAAGTCAAGGTAATTGACTTCTATCGTCTTCAATTTCAATAAAACTGTAAGTAGGGTTTTTTTTTAAAACTTTTCTAATCGTGTTCAGATTTTGTGGTTTTTGGTTAGATTGTTGATTTGAGTGATTGAGGTTGAACATTTAGTGAAACGAGTAGCTGCATGTGAGTTGTATACTTGTATTGAGTTGAATCGGGATCGTGAGGGTTTGTCACTCGTGAGGTCGATCGTTTTCGTTTCGAGGTGGTTTTGCTACGTGGTTTGAAGTTACGAGCTATTGTTTGGTTTTTGTAGTGATTCTAGTGTTTTTGTAGTGTGAAGCTGTTGTGATTTGATGTTGTTGTATGAGAGATAATGGGCTGTGAGGATGTATTTTTCGGATATGGTCGTATTGGCTGTGGATGAGAGGAGAACTGTGCAGTTTGGTTTGGTGTGTTCTGGTGGAGTGGTAGGGCAATTTGAGGATGGGTGACTTCCGGTGAAGTGGTCACTCGGGCAACTAAAAACAAAGTCGTGAGCTCTTTGTGGACGAATAGAACATTATTGGTTGGTACGAGTGGGCGGATGTTACAACTTACACATGGCAACGTCACACGAGTTAATCAATAAATTTTTTTCAGGTTACTTCAGTTTGATCGCTTAACACTGTCATTTGTTAACAAAAATCTTTTTTCTTATGGGAAGAAAAATGAACTTATGAAAGAGGAATATAGAATGTTTCCACTAGCCACTTTGTGGAAAAGACCATTGTAGGAAATATATGTATGATGTCGATTTAGTATACAAATTTGGTCATTTGTATACGGTGAGGATTACCGTATACAAAGTTAAATGGTAATTTGATTGAAGTCCAAGATTGAAGTGTAGCTTATTATATTTGAACAGGAGTTGGGTTATGTTGTAAATTGTATAAAGTTAACAATCCATTATTGTTGATACTGAAAAACAGTCGTTTTGACCTCTTTGATGTTGCAGTGTTATGTTCATCCTGAAGGACACAAGTGCTACTCAAAGCCGGAAGTGTTGGACTGTCTTAAGAAGATGAACAGAACTGTAATTCCCACATTTTGTCTGCATTCCCTTTAAGATATATCTATGAACTCGTAGCATTCTCACAGTCTTGTTTTATGTTCAGAAAAACATGGATGAGTCAATAGACTTATCCGTGGACCCGAACACTCCCCATACTAATGAATCTGCCGAATTCTTACCTGGAAAAGGGCCTACAAAACTGACAACTAGAAGTAGCAGAAGGAAATCCAACTCCAGGGTATTAAACATTTAGACCGGTCTTTACCTATTCATGTCGTTGGTTAAATGCATTATATAATCATATTTATGTGCATATGTTATAGGATCTATCTGAAGACGCTTTAGCTTCAGCTGGAGGTGGATCTTCTTCTGAGCATTTATCATCTCAAAGAAAAAACGAAGATTCTTGGCTACCTGAAGGGTGGACCGTGGAAGTGAAGATTCGGAAAGGTGGTAGCAGTAGTGGAATGAGATACAAGGTAATTTAAAAACGATATTGCCAATATATGGAATTAGATTATAACCTGTCAGCAATCTACAATCATGGGTTGGCAAACGAACACGAACCTGACCCAAAAAACCCAAATTTATAAAATTGATAGAAGTATAGTTGAATATTTTGTATTTCAAGTCGGTTTTTAGGTGAGTTTAGGATCAGATTTTGGGTAATGGGCACCCTGCGAACAGGTAATTTCAACAACATAAGACCATAAATGAGCATACTTGCACACCCGATGGCATTGAGTAGCAGTTATTCTACCTAGTTTTATAATTGTGCATGGGACTTGGATTACGGATACGCATCCCATACCCGACCCATTGTCATCCCTAACAATCATGTTACTTGACATATGAAGAAAAGGTTGTAAACATCCTGTTTCTGGTCATGTTGATAGGTATACCTTAAATTTCTCGATTAATTGTACCAAATGTTTATTTCCTGCCCAGGGTTTTGATGACTACTTTACTGTTTTGTTATTGCAGTGTTATATGGATCCTATAAGTGGACAGAAATTCTTTTCAAAGCCACAGGTTCTGAATCATCTTGCCAATACAAACAGTAGTGCGGGTGGACAGAAAGAAGTATTCACTGAACCTATTACCGCTACCCCAGTATCAGCTTGGGTATTCGTTTTTTCATTTTATTTGTCTCCTACAATAGTGCCAACTTGAGGTTGCAATTTCGAGCCATTTGCTTTAAAGGGTAAATCTAGGCCGTGTTTATCTCAGGCGTGTCAAATAAAAAAATTTAGCAGAATGAGGAACGAGTAGATTGTTCCAAGAATTGAGAATACCAAAATATATAATCATAAAAGTAAAAGTAGTCAATTATCTAGAAAAAAGCTTTAATAAATTTGGAAGTAAACCCTAGTGGGGTTGAACAAGTAAATCAATTTAATGCATACAACCTCCTAAATCATTTTATTCAATGATTTAGATCAATACTGTGATAATATTTTTTTTCTAATCATAATTAATGCATCTCTAATCCAACTTTATCTCAACATAATAGTCTTACCATAAAACTAAATGTAACCGGTTATCTAGAAATAAAGTTGCAAATAAAACTCTTATAAATTAGTGCGATCAAAACCAACTTTATCTCAACGTAATAGTTTATCATAAACTAAAAGTTACCGGTTATCTAGAAATAAAGATGCAGATAAAACTCTTATAAATTAGGAAGTAAACGCTAATGTGGTTGAATAAGTAGAACAGTTTAATGCATACAACCTCCTAAATCGTTGTATTCAGTGTTTTAGATCTTTATTGTAGTAATATCTTTTTTGTAATGATAATTAATCCACACTGTTACAACATTAAAATTGACAAATGACTGATTTCGACCAGTACTAAATGATAGCTGTTTT
Source organism: Flaveria sonorensis (assembly GCA_025506505.1). Lineage (NCBI taxonomy): Eukaryota > Viridiplantae > Streptophyta > Magnoliopsida > Asterales > Asteraceae > Flaveria > Flaveria sonorensis. The sequence continues at coordinate 5,313,288 of CM046426.1, forward strand.
AACCTGAACTGTTTTGACACCTGTTTTAACCTGAACTGTTTTGACCTGTAACCAATAACACCCATCTTGCAACCTCTAGTTATTATCTGTTTAAGTTGTAACATATTTAGTACAGTAGTAATGTATTATTATGTAATCATAATTAACCCATACACTTTTATAACACAAAAAATGACAAATGACTCATTGCAACCCATACTAAATGATGACCTGTTTTAAGCTGAACATTTTGGCCAGTAACCCAAAACATCTATGCCACTTCTAGTATCGACTGTTCAGATTATGACATGTTAATTCTCCTTACGTTGGTTTGGTTAACTGACTGGTTGCTGCTAACATGTACCTCAACTCTTAAGCAAGGGAAATCCACTACAGAACCTGATAACTCTCTGACACATGGAGCCAGTGAAGTCAAGACGAGTATAACTAGAAAGAAGACAGAAAGCGCCCGCTTGTCCTCTAACTACGAGGTTTGTTCATTTTGGATCCCGAAAATCATGTTTCTAAGTTTGAATATGTATATTTCTAGCTTATATGTCAATATGACTTTTGGGGCCATATCTAGGTCGTTTCAAGGACTCCTGTAGAAGGGTTGCCCGCGGGATGGGTAAAAGAAGTTAGAGTCAGAAAACACGGGCCCACAGCTAAAAAGGATCCGGTAGTCAAAGTTATCTTCATTTAAAGTCAGCATCTTTTACAATGCAACGCCTTATAACTAAATCTCCGATGTACACAATGCAGTACTACGTAGACCCTTTGAGTGATTACGTCTTTTTCTCAAAAAAGGATGCCTTGCGCTATCTGGAATCTGGAGATGTAAAGAAATGTGTCATAAAACCAATTAGAAGGGATGTCAATAAAGATCACACTGTAAGTTCTTAGTTACATTAAAAAAGAAAATGAAAATTGTGGTTTTTGTTACAAACTTAACTCAAAAGTTTTTTTTTTTTTTTTTTTTTAAATTTCATTTCATCAGATTTATAACTGAATTTCCTTCTTTTTATAGGTTGAGTCTGTAATGTTATATATTCAATTATCATAACCTTTTTTTAATTAATTGGGTTATCAGTGCTTTAATTTTCTTTTACTTATCGCCGTTGACATAATCCAACTAAATTCTGTTTATGTTCAGCTTAATGTCAATTTTACTTTGAGTAGAGAAGAATTGACTTCACCTGATCCATCCAAAGGAACTGAAACTCCCAAAGAGCTACCAAATGGTGTTGTAAGAGAGTCGAAAACAAATGAAAGTGGTACACATAACCTGGTAAAGTACAAGTTATTTTGGATAATTTCATCTTCAATTTATCAAGGATTTTGTTTTTCCATTTAAACTTGGTATCAGATAAATCTTATTGTTTTTTCATCAAAAGCTTTTGTTATATGATAATCCTTCTGCTTGTACTGTTATTTTAATTCCGATAGTGAACTATTTTGCAAAACTAAAGAAAAGAAAATTATTTTTGTGATTCAGAGACCGGTTCGCTCTATAACCGGAGGAGCTTTCAATATGCCAAACGAAGAAAATTCTGATTGGCTTCCGGATGGGTGGGTTGTTGAAATTCATCACAGAAAATCTGGAATGAAATCTAAGGTAATCAGATATATAACCATACTTTACTGTTGATCTTAATTAATTTGTATATCGAATTCTGAGCTCATAGAGACATCAATAATGTTATAGACATTGTGTCTTTCATCTTCTCTTAGAATTTCATTTTTCGATTGATTGTAACGTATGTTATGCTTTTTTTTTCTTTTTCTAAAGAGATGTTCATGCAACAAGCTGGTTATTGTTCTGCTATTGTAGATTTTTAAGGAAGTGGCAAGTGGGAAAAAGTTATATTCAAAGCCACAGGTGTTGAACTATCTTGCTGGTGGCAGTAGCAGCAACTCCAATAAGAGAAAAGTATACTCCTACACTGTTAGTAATATCTTTCCCGTAGAGGTGGCAAAATGAGCGGGTCAGGTTGGGTAATGAAATGGGTAGTTTTTGTTATGGGTTGAAACAGGTCAGTTTGGGTTGGACCCAAAAAGCTTCTCGTCTGAACATTTTAAAATATTGTACCAATATTTAGTGTACAAATATGATTTTAATAAACTAACTTTTTCTAATAAAAGATTTAGAAAATTTATGCAATATAAAAATAGAAGTTAAAACATAACCCGAATCCACCAATTTATAAGTAGGCGGTTTGAAATCTTCATTTCTACTTTCCAGAATTTCAGCAGCATTCTTTTTTGTTATTTTCTTTATCCTTATTTTGGTATGTCTTACATAACATAATTTTTTTTTCCTCACTTGTTACTTTGGTTACTTGACATGTTATTAACCGACGCGTGTCTCAACTCAAGCCTGATTCATCCCCAAACTCTGCACCTGCTGATGTCACGCGCCCCAAAAGATCCATGAAGAAGAAAGGGAACACCCAGAACTCTGTTTGCCAAGAAGTCTGTTTCTTTCCTTTGCAGATAATGCTATATATATTTTCTTATGTTTGTATGTTTAATCGCGCATGTTTGATGTGACATGGCCTCCTAATATTGGAAACAATGTCTAGATTGTCACATCATCTGCAGCAGATGGGTTGCCACCAGGATGGATAAAAGAAATCAGAACTAAAGTATATGCAACCCACAAAAGAAGCGACCCGGTACTTGATTTTTTCTTTTTTGTTATTTTTGAAACCTAATATTAAAAGACCTTTTTGCAAATCTATCATTGTGTATCATTCAGTTCTACATAGACCCTGAGAGCGGCTATATTTTTCGCTCCAAAATGGATGCTATGCGCTATATGGAGACTGGAGATGTGAACTTATGTGCTATTAGACCTAAAGTTAAGGACAAAGACGGAAAGGAAGTTGTAAGTCATCCATTTAAAGTGTACTTTCAATTCAGAAAACCTCATAAATCAAGTTATTACAAAAGTTAGATTATTGCTGAAATAATATAATTTTTATAATCATGCTCAACACTATTTGTAATTAAAGATCACCTGTAGAGAATCTTAGCTGATCTTAATGTTTTATTTGGCAGTTTGTATATACACATGATGTGCAAAAACCAGTGAAACCCACAACGGGGAAACGACTCTTTGAAGGTAAGGGATAAAAATGATTAAATCTTCACTTTTGATCATAAAAAACAAATATACTTTCTTATTTTTCACGAAGAAGTCCCTCAGCATAATTTTGATATATTAAAGTCTCCAACTTGTAAAACATACAAGAAAAACTCACTAAACTAATTGTTGTATATCAAAGTCCCTATACTTGTCTAAAATGCACGTACTTTTAGTTTTTTTTATAAAATTACTTGTTAACTCTTAAGTTGAACAAAATTTAATAAAGTGACATCCATAATTTTTGCTAAAAAAATTATCCCAAGCTTATTTTAACCAAGTTAAAAGTTAGCAAATCATTATTTTAAAGAAAAATTCAAAATGCGTGTATTCTAGATAAGTTTAGAGACCTTTCGTGTATTTATTACAACTTGAGAGACTGTAGTACACCAAATGTAGGGTGAGGGTTCTTTTTGTGAAAATAAGTACTTATAGCGGTTTTTTCTGGTATTTAAAATTTAACCCCTTCATTATAAAATATTTAGTTCTCATATAACCTTATTGACATAAAAGACAAATATGATTGTCAACAGAAGAGAATCAAACCACTGATCCAAAAACCGCTGGCAACACAAAGCATAAGGCATATAAGATCATAAAGAACAGTGATCCATCGTCCAGTTCACCTGCTCGCTCTTCAAGAAGGCAAAAAGGGATGGATCCCGGGACTGACCCGACAAGTGCAGGTGCCACCGAGGCTAACGGAGCGGTCCCAGTGAAGCAGGCAGCATGGGTAAACCTGGAAAAACAACCTCCCGAAGATGACAACCTGTGTTATGACTTCCCAGAGGATGATAACTGGACAGACCAATGCATTGACTTTGCAGTCAACACACTTGCAAATGAAATTATGTTCAATGGTCAGCAAAATGTTGCAGGCACGACAGGTGTGAATGAGACTCCAACCAAAGTGAACTGAGGTGTGATCAATGGCTGTGGATTTGTCAGTGATTAGTGAGGTAATTTGACTTTGATGTTATGTAGTTAATTCTGATTATGAAGTTCTTGTTAACTTAAAGCGGTATTTTAGTTAGGATTGTTGTGTAATCGGAGTTTTATGTGAAATAATGAACCAACTGGTACCATTGTCTATTTGTTGTTCTTGATGTTTTAATCCAGCCGCTTATATAAAGCGCGAGTAAATAAACAAATTATAAACGTTATAATTACTTTGGACTAATAATGCAAAACCTCAAAATACTCACGACTCACACATCATCACTCAATTCTTTCCTGTCAGCACACGCTATAACTTTCTCGTGCTCTCAAAACAGTCCAAAATGCAACATGAGTACATGACACAAGTCGCATCCTCACAAGGCCTGACGAAAGTAGAAATCTTTTAAGCTTCACACACACCCTTTTTGTTCCATTGGAGCTAAGTGACTAGCGTTTAGGGCTGTTTAAATGGCTCGAAGCTTGCTTGGAAAAAACTCATAAAGCTCACTCGAAAACAGCTTGTTTATAAACCGAGTCAACTTGGCTCGAAACATATACAAAACCAAGTTAGCTCAGTTTGGCTCGTTTAAACTTGAGCCAGTTTAATTTTGAATCAAATTGTTTACTTCTCACTATGTGTACATGTATAATGGTGTTATGAGTGGTGATTTTTTGTTGGTTTATATAATCATTTAATAATAGCAATAATTATATAAATTATAGTTTATACCTTAACTATAGCCAAAATACTCAATAATTTATACCGCTCGTTTTGTTCAAATGACTCGTGACTTGAAATAAGCTCAAAGAAGCTAGCTCGAATTCAACTCAGATAGTTTACAAACCAGTATTAAACCCTAATAAATAGAGGAAATGTGGATGTCACACGAAATGCTTTCGTGTCTTGAATTGTTATGTTATAATAAACATGTTAAAATAAAAATGTAAAGATCCTCAAAACTACAAAGTAGAATACAAAGGAACTAGTTTTGTCAGCATGTAACTCACAGTATGGTCTTACATTAGGCGAAAAATTTACATAAACTCACCAAAGGATCAATCAAAGAGCAATCTTAATCAGTTATTAAAACATATCATATATGTTTAATTTACAGTTTGTTAGTATTATTACTCAGATCAAGAGGAAAGTGCAAGCTCAGCCCAAGCTAAAGATGAAGCCTTGAGCTCTGAAGATACCGAAGTGTCGATTTTGCTTTCCAAAATCGCGCACAGATCTTGCATCGATACTTGATCTCGAGGCCTTAAATGAATGCAGATCGAAACTACGTCACAAATCACCTTCAGATCTTCATCGCGAAAATGTTTCAGTGCAGGATCAACAACAGAAGTCATCTCTTCTGGTTTTTCAAGATAATCTCTAGCCTGTCAGCAAATTTAAAGATTTAACCGTTAATGAACATGAACGAACCTATGGTTTTATGAAACGGGGTCAAGTCTTTTTCACTTAAGGTTAGCAAAACAAATTCGAAATTTGATTTTTTGATATTATGGCCAATAATAAGATTTTGAAGAAGGGCAAACACACTGCACGATTGCAGGGTCCGGGGGTGTCAGGCCACTTGGGCTCATACGCAATTTCCCCCTGCATTTCTACAAGAGGCTGTTTCCATGACTCGAACCCTTAACCCCCAGGTCACATGACATGGGACCATATAGTTACCAAACTATCCCTACTACTGGTTATTAATGTCATAATGATCACCTTGAAAAGGCACATCCAAACACCCTCTTTAACTTGTGAAAAGATTAATGAAGACGAATGAAGTTATGGTTCTTGAACTAGGTTTGCGTCTTTTTTGTTTAAGTTGACACTTATTGCGCATAGTATAATTTGAGAACAGGTACAACATTGCATGCACAAAGTACAAAATGCAAGAAGAGTTCTTACCCAGTCCACCAGGCATCCTTTGTCCTTGCAGAGTGGCGGTCGTCCGCTGATTATTTCCAACAAAAGAACACCAAAAGCATAAATATTACCTTGGATGTCCAGCTGGCGTCCTTCCAAAGAACTTGGGAGCACGCAGATAGCACCCTCGTTGCTAATACATCGTGAGTTATTTTCTGATCTTGTAAGAATTGTTTTCCAACTTTCAAAATCAACTAGCTGCAAGAACAAGAAAAACACAAGTTGATATCTTTTTAAATCCATTTGGCCCAAACAAACATCCCTATAAAAACCTAGGTATATATCCTGCTAGCATGGGTCGTTTTACAATATCAAAAAAGTGTTGCTCTAGTGTCGTGCGCAGTTTGGCCCAAACAACTATGCAAACAAATAATTTAGTTCGTTTGAAACTGATAACTCAGTTTCCAGTTTGAAGTGATAACCTGGCGATTTCAGCCATATATAAATAATATAACAAATACCTTTGGTGAAAAATCTTCTGTGAGATATACTGCACTAGAATTCAGCTCGGATATAGTAAATGGTGGTTCAATTTCTGTGTGAAGATACTTTAAACCTTTTGCAATGCCTATAATAATGTTCATTCTTCTTGTCCAGCTTAGTTGACACCCTTCTTCATCTAAATTATAAAAAAGCAAAATGTTTTAGCCTCGGGAATAATAAATTAAAGGCCAGGCTCGGGGGCAGGGTGCAAGTGGGACTTACAATGAAGGTGTTCATACAACGTCCCGTTTGATGCATATTCAAAGACCAACATTCTTGTGAATGGAGTATTATCTATACAGTACCCCAACAGTTTCCCCGTGTTCTCATGATTTAGCCTTGCTAGATCCGCCACCTGAATATTTTGCAAGAATTTAAACAAAAGAAAGTTTAATAGTTACAATAAGCAAGATATTTAGTTCTTGTTGTCTTATAAATTCTGACCCATTTATCAAAAGGGAGGTGATTTGTATCCGACAAAAAGCAAATAAAACACAACATACGATTGTTATTTGATGATTTTACCTTACATCATAAGAAAATACATATAAAAGTGTTTCATATATAAGGATAAAATACAACATCTTTGTTGTATGGAAATCACCTCCCTAATTAAAAAGATCTACAGGAAACTAAACGTGTTCAAAATCTCCCATAACTGAATTCAAGTGCTTTCAACCTCCATTATCATTTTATTAAAAAAATGATATTACTATTTTACAGTACAGTTTTTGGAATCATATCTAATATACTAACTATATATAAATTTTACAGGGTCAACCCAACCCAACCCATTTTGACCCAAACATGTTTTGACCTGTTACCCAACTCGTTCAACTCACTGATTTTGGCACTCTAGTTATTTGCTTTACCTCTTTCTGAAAATAAAGCTCAAGATAACCACTCCAATGCTCTTCATTGACGCAAAGAGAAATCACAGCGATTTCAGGTCCACCTTTCATGTTTCCTTTGTAAACTAAACTATCTGAAGAGGACCCGATAATATTGCTAAAATCTTCACATGCTACTTCAAGCTCATGTCGATTGTATCTCATCACATCCTTCAACATATTGGGATCTAAATATGATACGATCACCAACAAACTTCAATAAGAAACATCTTATTTATTATGGTTTTGTTTTTCAGTAAGGGAATAACTCCTCACCCGCGTAGAATGCCATGTGGTCTCTGTCACTTGCGGATTTCTTCCAGGGAATAATAATTGAAGACTTGTTTTTGCATCTGTAAAAAGTTGTGAGAATGGCAACTAGAAACAGAGAACCGACCATTATTCCAGTCACTATTTCAAGAGCTAAAAGCCATGATGGTTTTGAAGCAGAAGCCTGTTTGCTGTGTTCAGCTGATGGAGGGCTGTGTTTCGTCTCTCCGGTTTTCTGCTTAGCTGGTGGAGCGCCGGCTGCACAAAAACATGTAAAATTACCAAACTACACAGCACTTATTCTGATATTTTAAGGTCAAATCGTTAGACTTGGAGAAGCAGTAAGGAGTTGATGCAAGAAAACAGAATTTTGATGAGACACACCTATGAAACATTACACTTGAAGATCAAGAAAAGGAAAAACTTGGTTCTTGAAAGAAATAGTTCACTAATAAACTTAAAGTTTGTATATGTAAATTGATGGTTTCAGTATCCTATGTTGGTGCTATACATAACCTAGAATTTATTCGATTAACCACATAAAAACATACCACATTGTTCAGATGTTCGTTGCTTGATATCTTTATATGGTAGGCAGTTCCCCTGAAAGCTTGTCCTGCAAGGATAAGGAAGAAAAGAAGAGTGAACACACACACACAGAATATGCAATGGAATATAGAAAGAAAGAATGTATATATACCTCGGAAGGTAGAACAAGCATTTAGGTATGCTTCCAATAAGAAAGTTGTATGAGAAATCTGCAACCTTTAAGGGAGCCCAACGACAAAAACCAAATCTTGTCACATTTGAAGCATACCTAAACCAACAAAATCTTCATATCAGATGTATAATCTGAATGGCTAATAGAATTCACTCATGAAACTTCTGGTTGGTGACATAGAACAATCATTGCTAGACTTATAGTTATTAGTGAGATGAAACTCAAAGAGGGAGTATTTGATCAAATTAGCAGAAAAGAAAGAGGCACAAATGGAGGTGATTTGCTTTGTGATGGATTGGTGTCAAACATGTCGATCAAAATGTTCAAACTTTTCTCGTAATTGTGATAAAGTTTGATGGAGTCATCGGTTTTTCTTAAAAACTTCAAAAAATTTGCTACTAATATCAAAGTTAAGAGTATAGCATTTTACAATGAAGTTAACACACATCTCCCTCTTTGGGTGACCAATTTCTTATAACGGTTTGCATAACTTATTGACATGAGCAGCTCTTAGATCTTGAAAAGTCTCATAAGTACTATGGAATGGTGCATATCAAGTTAAGCGTCTTTAAGGGGTTAAAGAACACTTGTCATAGAGTTTCTTGTGACATATGGCAATTTCTGTCAATTTATGTAAAAAGGGTCAATTTGGGTTACATTTTACTAAAAACAGGTCAAATGTGTAAAACTAAAATATTCAGCTAAAACTAAGAAACAGGTCAGGCAGTGTAGAAGTTACTCAAAGTCTCAAAGTATAAGTTGTTTTATTCAAAAAACATATCATTATTTTATACTATTCTTATAACCATAACTAATATATTATCTATTACAAAAATACAAAAGAATCAGCGTAAAGAAGCATTAGCCGGTCAATCCAACCAACCTATCTGGAAACGGACTTAAAATTTTACTCATTTTGATGAGAACTCGTTTTAATCGGTTTACCCAACTCACCCATTTTGTTACCTATCTGAAATTTCTCTATATCAGCAGTATATAATCATCTTTCACTTGTGAAAATTGAGATTAAATAGTTAAATATGACAGCATCACAAATGTAAGAAATAATTTACTTACATTCCTTGCGTGTTGGAAACAATTGAACCATTGGCACCCGGAACATTGCCACGCAACTTATTTCTATCCAACCGCAGTTCTTGAAGGTGTTTAAGATTTCCAAGCTCTGAAGGCAGTTGACCAGTCAACCCATTTGACTGCAAATTTCTGAACCAATATAAAGAAGCTTCACATATAAGAGAAATCCTCATAAAGCTGGGAAAAGAACAGCTTTTGTTCAATATAATGAAGATAACTTACATTATAACAATGTTAACCAAATTCCCAATTTCATGAGGAATCGGTCCAGATATCTGGTTCATCCCCAAATCCAACACTTTCAGGTTCTTTAGTGATCCAATTTCTTTTGGTATTGAACCAATGAGTTTGTTGCCATGTAAATACCTACAAGCATAACCATTTCTAAGTAAACTTTCGATTTTTATTATATTCTTGAAGGTGAAACAAGATGTTGAAAATAAACATACAGTTCGTGTAAGGAACCAAGCTGAAAAAGTTCACGAGCAATAAATCCCGTTATAGACGAGTGAGAAATGTTCCTGGAGAAAGTAACAAACAAAAAAAGGAGAAACTTATTAGATACATTACTTATACAACACCTAATCATATAATTTAATGTTCTACTTCTCATCTCAAAGTTAGAATCCATTTCCAAAACATTTCTCCCGCAATAAACGTCTAAATTCTTGATGCTAAAACAAAACAGCCAAAAACAAACAGTCATATCTAGCTTCCACTTCCCATAAATTGTTAGTCACCTATTTCTGGAAATTTTCTAAAAGTTACCTAGTTGTTCATAATAGTGATAATAATTTCTTGATGTTGTTCATTTTGGTCATAAATTTCCTAAAATTCTCATCATCCAACAGTCAAACTTGTGAATTGAGTTACAATGCTCTTATTTACACTCAACAAATGTGAAATTCAAGTTGACTGAAATGTAAAATAATACAGATAAAAGTCAAAGGCAATTTCTTACAGCTTTGTAACTTGACTCTCAGAACAAGAAACACCAACCCAGTTACAAGGATCTGAATCAAGAGCATTCCAGCTTGACAACACCAATAATGGGTCATCAAATATGGCTTCTTTGAACATTGAAAGAGCATGAACTGCAAAAATCATGAATTTTTACACACCCACCAAAAAAAAAGATATTTTTTAACTAAACTTCAAATTACTCACTACATTACTAACAAGTTCTTCAATTAAGATCACAAAGCCCTAAAAAAGATAACATTTTTACTGATTTGAGAGCTAAAGTTGTTCAAGATCTGCACAAGACTACAAATGTAAAAAATCAAACAATACCTTCAATTGGTTGAGTAGCATCACAAGTAGCTATAGAGATTCCCAACGTAATCAAGAACAGTGTAAATGGAGTCGATCTCTTCATCTTCTCTCTCTAGAACACTAAGAACTCATCAAAGCAGAAGTCTCCAAGAAACCACCCAAAGTCCCATTAAAAATTCAAGATTTTTGAACCAATGGCTGAATTAATAATCTTTTTCAAGTGAATTTAACAACAACTGAAGCAAAATCAAAGGGTTTTTTAAATCTGTGAATCTTTAACGAACCCTGAGATCAAATCAGATAGAAATCTCAGTAGGTGGAGTATAAAGATCGAAGCAAACACCAGTATAAGAAAACTTGGATTCAAAGATACGTTTGGTGGCAGACTGGCAACACTGCTTCAAGAAATAATCTTTTTGTTTTTTTTTTTTAATTTTATGAGGAAAATAGAAAGATGAAAGAATCACAGACTAGCAAAATGAATAATAAAGATTTACAGATGAATGAATTTTGTAAAGTGGGAATGTTTTGTTTCTTCTGTTTTTAATTGAAGGGAAAAGTGAATTAAAGATATCATTTCGGTGGAGTTTCTTTTTATTTTGTAAGAAAAATAATTTAAATATAAAGAAGAGGGTTGTTTTAAAGACAATCGGTAAGATTCTTGATTTGTAATGAATGATGTTATATATATATTTTTAAAATTATTTTTATCTGTTATATTTTTTCTTTCAATTTGTAAAATAGTTAATTTTTGCTGTTATGTTTTTATTTACCATATCACCTTTTAATATGTTAAACTAATTTTTTTTAATTTTATCTAATTATTATTACTTTTAGCCTTTATAACTTTTAGGTGCAGTTTGTTTTTTCAGAGGTAAAATGTTTGCAGTTTGCGAACCACATCTGCAGACATCGGTAGAAGAAGATGTTGACTAAATCTCTGCAGTCTGCAAAAAAAAGACTGTTTGGTTTTAACTTCCGCAGACTACTAAAATAAACTGGTGTTGGTGGTGGACGGCGGTGGTAATGGTGGTGGAAGGTGGTGGTGATGGTAAACGGTGGGTGGTGGTGGACGGGTGTGCTGGACGACGGTGGTTGTGGATGGGGGGGGTGGTGGACGGCGGTGCTGGACGTCGGTGGTGATGGTGGTGGACGGTGATGGTGGTGGACGGTGGGTGGTGGTGGTGGTGGACGGTGGTCGTGGGTGGTGGACAGTGGGTGGTTGTGGTGTTTAACCCTCTGCAAATTTTAAAAGATCTTAAAAGTGTCTGAGCCAAATCTGTACTAGGAAGAGTTCGCGCAGACGTTTTTTAATGAAACGTCTTCGAAAAAACAAACAATCTGCAGATGGTAATGTCTGCGCGGTGCAGGCAAAAGAGATCGCGCAAACATTTTTTAGAAAAACAAACACCACCTTAGTCTTTTATTATTTTTATTTGTAGTGGTTACGAGTGTTCAAAAAATCCCTAAAATAAAAAAATAACCGAAAACCAAATCGTATTCATAACCATAAAAATCAAATCAAATCAAATCGCAAGTTCGGTTTTCACTTCAATCAACGGTCACACTGAATCTTGCTTATTTGGTTTGTTTATCCGTATAAACTGAATAATTACCAGTTTAACAGGTTTAATCGGATAATCGAATCGAATAAATTGGTTTAATTGGTTGAATTAGGTTCGTTTAGGACTATTTCAATTTTAAAAAAGTTTTTATTGACTTCAGAAATTGTTATATTAAATTTTTATAGATTTTTTTGTACTTTTAGATATACTTTGATATCATTATATATAAAAAAGTGTATTTGATACCTATTAATTTTTTTTTCTAAAACTAATTTTTTCAGGGTAAAATATGACAAGTTTTAAAATTATTTATTTAGGGGGGAGTGTGACAAGTAATAGATAAGAGTGTGCATAGCCTAATCCTTTGTAATCTAGAGCTCAAGGGTTTAAGCCGTGAGAAACGTACTATTACACCAAGTGTATGGTAAAATAACATACAATTATATCGCTAAGTAATCTGGTCTCTCACTGGACAGTGGACCTACGCAAAACGAGAGCTAAATCAAATACTTGTTACGCCCATAATTTAGGGGTAAAGAACATAAGCACCTATTCCTCTCAAGGTTAAAGTTTAATCATTTTATATTATAATTGTCAAGTGTAATTTATAATTTACCTGATCTGTTTTTAGTAGTGTATTGACGGATCTCGTAAATCGTTTAAGGCGATACTTATGATATTTTGTGGTGGGGTAGGGTTGGACTTGGAGTGCCGTAGCAGGTTGTTAACCTCCAATCGCTGATCAATGATCATTGCTCATGTAAAACTTTTTAAAAATTGATATATGTTAAAATAATACTTCGATTAATTATTAATACATGCTGAATAATTAATAAAAATAACTATTGACAAGCATTGCTTCAATATACAAATAGGGAAAAGGAATTCAACCACATTGATTAGTACAGAAAACCCTAATTAAAGGTTTCATAATTGCTAGTGAGGTTGAACTTGTGAAGCATTCAATGATTACTTGATCAAATAGTCAAAGGGTTGGTTTATTGGATTCACATGAATTTTTAGAATTTTGTTTTAAGCCATTGGACCGACTTTTCTTACCCACTTCAACATCATATTGTCTGAAAATAACAAAAACAATAAAAATGTTTATTTACCTGCACAAGTGTTTGATTTACTTTTGGTAGCTTACATATGTTTATGGTTTGGTTTAAAACCACAAAAACCGGATTTCATGTTTCTTTTAGAGAAAAAGTTGGTAGATCGGTTTGGGGTTTTTAAACCATACTAACAGTTTGTTTAAACTTCTAATTATCTTAAGCTGGGTATTAATATTACGATTGGGTTTTATTTTACAACAAAATACAATCGAGTAGGGGTGCTAAATAGGTCTTGTTTGTGGGGTGGTGGGGTCAATCCAACGATTCCGACATGAACTTGAACATGACTCGAACAAAAAAAAATCTCAGACATATGAGCCTGAACATGACATGAAATTTCGCAGGTTGATGCGAACACGAACACGACCTGTTCAACCTAAATTTTTTAATTTTTTATACTGTTTTCTAATATTATTACTTTATAGTTACTATATTTCAACAAAAATATAGTTTATATATAACAATTATATTTTAGTTACAAAATCTTGTATCAGTTTCTTTTTTAAGTATCAAATTTAGAAAGAAAACACCCAACTAATTTATTTTAGGGCATAACATGTTTAAAGAAGAAAATGGGTTAATCGGGCCAACAAGTCAGTGACCCAAATACGACCCGTTTAGTTTAATGGGTTTGCGGCTTCGACCCTGAAGTTTGTGTCGTGTTTAAAACTCACACCTGCTTCGACCCTGAAGTTTGTGTCGTGTTTAAAACTCACACCCTTACAATCAAAAAGTCTTGAAAAATTATTAGTTTTTATTTAATCAAATTTTCTTTATTCTTTTATTGTAAAGGCTAGATAAAACCAAACTATAAAACCAAATGAAACAATTTGGTTTGATTCGATTTTAACTTTTAATAAGTTGTTTGATTTATAATAACCGCTACTAACAGTCTGACTTGTGATTTAACCTAAGAAACATTAAAATCGGGCCATAAGCAGTCTTAGACTAGATTCACTATCATATATATGATTTCTTTTATAATTTACTATATATATATATTATGTTTCGGTTTTTAAGATAAAACACTTGAGAATATAAACTAGATGGATCTTCGGTTCATTTTTTTAAAACATTGATATTACTTCTTTCTTTCGAAAATGCTCTCACTAAGCTCATATCTTCAATTTACTTAAATAATAATGTCTTTAAATCAATATCGACATCAGAAGAAAAAAAATACATTTTTTCTCTTTATTTTCTTTTAGATTTATACAACTATACTCATTTTAAACTTGATTACACCAAAATGCTTTCTAAAGTAATTGTTTGTTGTGATATCTACAAAAATTTAATTTCTTTGTTTGCTAGAATTGGTGGAATACGTATTGATTAAGAATTAATAAACAAGACAATACCATGACTCCATGAGCATTAATGACTTTGAGGTGAAGCATATGACATGTAGGGACATTGTAAAGCAACTTGTATGCATGATGGAATATGGCCCCTTTTTATTATTCATAAACTCTCTTTTTCATGTGGGATATTGGGATCTAATCATATTAAACATTGCCATTTCATAATTAATTGTTATCTTTGTTCTTTAAAAAGAAATTCAAAAACAAATTTATAATTCTTACACTTTTCGTAGTTTAGAGTATAAGTTGTTTTGTAGATTTGAATGTGTTTTACTACACTTATACAATGCTTGTCAAGAGTATATGTAGATTAAGAAACTCTTTTAAATTAATCATAAAGTTACATACAAGTTTTATATTTGGATTTGTTTATATGTTTTGATCCAAAGACACTCATAAATTTATCATCATTCATGGTTTATTTCGGAATTATAAAAAGTATAACGTGTGAAGATAAATGTTTGTTGTGCTATGTTTTCCAAGTCATGGCACCTTTATTTAGAATCTTACATCTGTTTCTATTAACGATTGTAACAAACAAGTGTTTATAAACATATGTAAAAGAATACTAACTAATAAAAAGTAACTAATATAATTACTCAAATAGGAATAATTATTTGAAGACAACAGTTTCTATCAAAGTGTTTCTTCTTCTTCTTAGAACCACCATGTCTAGCTCCAAGTATGGCTCGTATAGGGTTTAATGTTTATATTTATGTGTTTTATATTATAAACATCATACTCTTAAATAACAAGGGGTTGATTTTGATTTAAATGAACAACTTTTTGCTAAATATTTTCGAACAATAATTTTTTATTTTATTTACCATCTAACATCACACTTGTAAGATTTGAAACTCATGTAACTTTTACGAAAACAATCAATTAATACAACCAAACTACAAGACCATAAGCAACAATCTTTTTCTACTATTTTGTGAAATAGCATCTTATATGGTTTACCAACTGATGACGATTCTAAGTAGAATAATGTAGGTACGGATAAGAAGATTGGTGCAAATACATATAATCCATACACGAAGTAGAGGTTTTATAATAATAATAACTACGCCTATGTAAGTATGAACAAATACCACTTTTAGTTATAAAATTAATGGGTTTGCATTCACACACCATTGATTAAACATTTAACATAACCGACACACTACAAATTGCAGTTCGCAACAAGATAAATTACAGTTTAAAGGTCAAGTGGTGTATGTAATCTAGGATCATGAAATTAAATTATCTGTTTAAATCTTACACTTAAAAAATAACTAAGTTCTTTAGTCTTTACTTTACTTTCGTTATAGTTTTATGTTAAAAATATATCCTAACCTTTTCCCAGGTACATACACCATACGTGATATCTATAATTCAAAAACTTATACTAAGGTATGAAATGTGTCGATCCCATTGAGTTTGGTTACCAAGTCAAGAATCAAATATATGATATATGAAGTTGAGTACATATTGAAAATGCTTTTATGAATTTTTTACTTAACTTTGATATTTGTTATTAAAATATTTTCTTCTGATAACTCTTAGGCTCACAAGACAAACACATTTTTTCCGTTATAAAATACGCTAGTGAATGCATTTTAAAGGCTATGATGCTCGACAAAAGCATCTAGATGTTTGAAACATTTATATGGAGAATGCGACATGAAAAATATCCTTATCATATGTTGGTAACGCACATAGTAGTTATCTTGCACTAGAATTGTTGTTTTATCAATGGATAGCCGATCCTTATTATTGGTGTTAAATGTTCGTATAAAATAGTTAAAAATATGAAAAAATACTACCAATTATGTGATCTTTTACTTAACACAAGCCCAAACACCCGTTTAATTTGTTGTATCACTTAATAACTTCCTGGTAATATCTAAAATGTTATTAGACGGAAAAATCAGCTAATACGTATTAGCATTTTCTACTTTTTAATGATTGTAATTTTATAATGATCGTGAGTTTATTATTGAGAATGGTTTTTCTCTTCTTATTTGGCCCATTTACATGCTTGGTAAGGCCCAATTA
This sequence comes from Flaveria sonorensis, assembly GCA_025506505.1. Lineage (NCBI taxonomy): Eukaryota > Viridiplantae > Streptophyta > Magnoliopsida > Asterales > Asteraceae > Flaveria > Flaveria sonorensis. The sequence goes on from CM046426.1 coordinate 5,330,096, forward strand.
GCAGTTGGGCTTCATATATGTAGTTTCAAATTTTTAACATGCCTGTAAAATCTTATATACGGCTAACGACTATACGACCCATTACACTCCCCTATGTCTCACTAATTGAGTCTTTAAAATCAATTGTAGATTTAATACTTGCTCTTAACAAGATTTGCACATAAAGCCCAAAATAAGTAGTCTACTATATCAACCCTTATTTTTTTAAACCATGAGAATACGCTACGGACCAGTCAATCAAGAGACCAGGTAAATCATAGTTTTGGCTGGACATATGACATTCAAAAGATTATCATTAGAACCAAAGGAAGCAAGATTCGACCATGAGACATCTGCTGTAGTTGAATTAGGTGCTTACTATTGTACAATCCCTTAGAAGGTCTACTCTCTTGATTTTTTTTGTCCCTCTAGTTTGGTTAGATGGGGGTTGCTCATTTGATAAAAATGTTAAGCTTAACGTAGAACAAGTTTAAAGTCGTAAAGTTATTGTAAAGTGTAACCTGACCCGTTACTCAATCCTGACGTGAGCCACAAGGTGGAATAGAGATCACATCCCTTCAACCCGCGTGGGATATATGTCTTAGATGTGAGAATTAAATCCCAAACTAGATAATATAACTCAACATGTACGTTGGTTTTAACATCCTTATAAACATATTTGTATTAATATTATTAACAAGTAAAAGTTACTATTTTCTTAGAGTTTACCACATGATATTAACTATCAAGGGTAGGCTTAGGATTTCCTATCTATGTTTGTTAATATGATTAAATTTTTCAAGAATAATGTAACTATCACCAAGATTATGAAAGCATGCGCATGTAACTAAAGCCTTTTTTTCTCAAGTCACAAGAAATATTAAACATATTGTTTTGTCATTTAATCTGTCTTCTCTTTGAACACTTGAATTTTGATGATTATACTTATTAATAAAATAAGGTTGATCTTTGTAAGAAGCAATGAAAATACAAGTAATTTCTAAAGATACTTAAAAAGTATCGTTATTTTTCTATATATTATTTAAATGATAAAATTCTAATAAAAATCTTTCTAAAAAGTTGAAATGATGGTTCTAAATATTAATATAAGAAAAGTTAGGCCAGAATGATCTAATTAGACGTCTTGGGAACAGATAATCATATATAATTGTGGAGTCAAAAGTATCATATGAAACCAACACATTCCATAAATTTCGGGAAAATGTCTTTATAATAAGAAAACAATAGAAACATATTACTTTAACTTTGAATTAAAGATGTATCAAATAACACTAAAATCCTAATAACTTGAAAGTTAAGAAATTATCACTTTCTAGGTTTATTTACTTTTTACAAACAAGTATAGAGTTACAATGTATAACTTTGTACTGTAAACTGTGTAATCTATCATTTAACATCCAACTATTATTTCATTCAAGTTGATAAAATATGATGATACAAATTTTAAGGTTTACATAATACTCAACAAACTTTACACCAGTCAAAAGTCCATAAGCTCAAACGAAACTATAAAACCATATGAATTAGGGATTTTTACACATTTTCCCCTTTTAAAACCATTAATTACATATTTCTTTAAGCCATAAAATCAATTACATATTTTTCATTCTTGATACACATATATTATATATTTATCCATTTCATTAAAGTGTACTTATCATATAACTATTTTATCTTGTTTTACTAATTTATTTCTACTTATTGATGTTTTGTTATTATAATTATTTAAAACTCTGACAATTATGTTTTGTATCCGTAGATATAACTTTGATAATCGGTGATTATTGTTTTAAAATAAAATTTTAAACTTTTGTATTTGGAATTGTAATTTTATTATTTTTATTTATATAGAAGTCTTGAACTTAATGAAATATGTAATGGATGTTTTTAGAAAGTGAAATGTATAGAATTCACTTAGTAAAAATATAAATACAATAATCATTCAATAACTAATTTTAAAAAAAATAAGTAAATATGTAATATATGTATTTTAAAAAAAGGAAATATGTAATTAATTTTTTAGTTTAGGGTAACTATGTAATTAATAAGTTTAGGAAGGAGAAATATGTAAATGAATTTTTTTATAACATGACGTATTCTAATTGAGACCTCCACGAAATTTATTATTAAAAATTATAAACCAATAATAAAGATAACAAAATCACAAAATATTTCATCACTTCTTTTAGTGTTAATGATAAAACTAATATTAAAAAAAGAGTTTAAAATTTAAACATTGAATTATTATTACTTAAAAAAGTACAAAAGAAAATTGAGATAGAGACTTTGCACATGGGAAAGAAAGAGAGCATTTTCTTTTTCTTTTCCTTTTTCTTTTCCCTCCCAAATATATATATATATATATATATATATATATATATATATATATATATATATATATATATATATTTATTTATTTATTTATTTATTTATTTAAGTGAAAATATAAGTAAGTGGTGGTGGACCTTCACCTAATTTTGCTTTCCTACGTGGGTATGCCATCATCTTATGCTCCACCTAATTCTTTTCATTCTTAATTACTAGATTAATTATCTTTTGATAATTATGGTAATATATCTATAGAAAAACACATATACAAAATAAGAAATATTTTAGCACGAAGAACTTTAGATAAGTTATAGTCATTATGCTACATCAAGATTTCAAATATTTCAAATATTAGATCTATAAGAAATGTTAGAAATTAAGTTATAACTATTTAATTAAGGGATGTGTTCGGTTCGATGTGCTTAATCTTTTTAACGCTAATCCGCTTAATTAAGCAGATCGACTACCACTCGTTTACTAGTCTTTAGCCTATTTACAACGTACAAACTAGGATTGTTGATAAATGGGACGAGTGAGTCGTATTCATGTTACATGATTTAAGCGTGTCTAGGATAGAGTTATGTACTTAACATGCATAAATATATGGTCCACCCTTTGTTTCAACAATTCTACCAACTAACCTATCAATCAATACAATAACAGCACCTAGATGTAATAAGTATATTAGCGGATTTTTAGCTCCACTTAAGTAAATAATATTATAGTAATAAAGTATTTATCAACTGAGTTGAATTATCACTAAAAAGCTCATTGTCTTGTACCCTCATAAATATGGTGTGAATTTAATTATTTGGCTCCAATTAAGTGAATATATTATACTAATAAATTATTTATCAACCGGTTTGAAATCCAAACATAATTACAAGTAACCGTCTATTATCTGTATCCCATAATATAAAATATAGTATTATGTGGTATCTAAAGTAAAAGTTGTTAAGTAATATTATAACTAAAGTAGTTATATAAATTAATTACAAGTACGGACCCAATGATACAATAGGATCCCACTTGAACACAAAAACACACATACATACAAAAAAAATATTAACATAAGACATGGTTGTCTAGCTAATGGCATAAAGTAACATTATTATTTGCGTCATAAGTCTCATAAAAGTAACTTTTAGAGCTACTTGTTTTGACAACATGGTTTCTTCCTTATGCTTTTGTTTTTTCCTCAATAATTAGGTGTATCAAACTCCAATTCTATCATCATTAACAACTTAAAATATTCGGATTCCAATGATGATTATGCTTGTTGGATGGTTGTGTTTGATGGTTGTCAGACTCACAAGGTAGATTTCTTATTATAGTAGGATACAGTTTGGTATAATTGATGCATCTCAATTTTGTGGATAACGCTAGAGTTCAATAGAGCTTATTAATGTATTATTATACTCTTATTTATAGTTTAGCTATAATACATGATGCATGATGCCTGCATTTAATATATATTATTTTTGTCTTTCCAAATATATAGTTTCTTGTACGATAAGAAAATATTATGAAGAGTAACTTCACTTTTGTTTTTTGTGGTTTGGTTAAAATAACGGTTTTTTTTTTCAAACATTTCAAAATTACAATTTTACTTCTTGTGGTTTTCAATTTGTCTCGGTTAACTCCAAGCCACTAACTCTGTTAAATATTCCTATTAAAAGTAAGAGTATTTAGGTTATTTTACATGAAAGGGCTAATTATGTCATTACTCATATTAATAAAGGACTAATAGTGTAATTTACTTAAATTAATAAAAGCCTTTATTTCCTCAACAAATTCACCAAACCACCACCGCCTCCTCTTCCGGCAACCCCCCACACCACCGTCACCTCTTCTGGCAACCCCCACCACTTCCGGCCACCCCTACCATCTTCCATAAAAAAAAAAAAAAAACGACAATACCCCTTTCATCTTCATCATCAACCGACAACCAATAGTTGAAACCCTAGCACAATCGCAGCACCGACATCATCACCATAGACCACCACCACTGAAGCCCTACAAACCCTCACTAAACTCACTAGCCTTGACACATAAAACCCTAATCCCTTCGGTTGATTTCAGATCTGAAAATGGTTGATTTCAGATCTGGTTGGGCTATTATGGTGGTGAAAGATCGAAGCTGGATTAGGATTCAATCGAAGCTTTTTTAAGGGTTCTTGGTCGCAGGTAGAAGGGTAGCGATGGTGGTTTATTGCTGGTGACGAAGGTGGTCTTAGGGGCAGTGGTGTTGGACTGTTGGTTGTGATTTTATATTTTTGGGTTTCAAGGTTCGATTTCGGTGGGAACGGGATGACAAGGTAGCGATGGTGGCGGTGGTATTGTAGTGGCAGTGCTGGTGGTGTTAGTGGCGGTGGTGTTTGAGGCGTGGTGTTGTGGTGGTGGTGGTGTTGGTGGCGGTGGTGTTTGGGGCGTGGTGTTGTGGTGGTAGTGGTGGTGGAAGTGTTGGTGCTGGAGTTGTGGTGGTGCTGGTGTTGTGGCGGTGGCGGTGCCGGTGGTGGTGTCGGAGAGAAGGTTGTGGCCGGAAGGGTTGTGGTGGGGCGGTTAGGTGGATAAGGTTGTGGTGGAAAAAGGTGTGGGGTTGGGTTTGAAGTAATGTACAAAATTAATCCTTCTAAAAAATTTACACAAATAGTCCATATCAGTAAAAAGAAGAAAATGTCCTTTTAGTTAACAGAATTTTTTAACGAAGTTAGTGCCATGGAGTTAAACAGAGACAAATTGCAAACCACAAGGAGTAAAATCAAGATTTTTAAACCTTTGGATGAAAAGCGTTATTTTGATCAAACCAAAGTGAGCAAAAGTGAAGTTTACTCTATTATGAATTATAGTTTTTGGGTTTTGAACAAATGACATTGATCGTATTGTGTAGATGTTTTATGAAGAATAAAATATCTAAGAGATAAGGGGATCGTATTGAAAAAGTTTCTCTGTTATGATATCATGACTAATGTTTTTATAACTGGACTTGTTATCTAATCAACCTCTTAAATGATAATATCATAAATAACTTAAAAGACACACACATATAATTAATTTAAAACAAAATATGAAAATACTTTATCTGTTGGTATGAATTTGCTGTTTTAATAACATACAAACCGTGAATAAGCAAATATGGAGTCTGAAATAGTAAATGAATAAGTAAATACTGTAGTGAAAGGAAAAAATTGGAAATCTGGTCATGCCATCGGTATGGCTCTTCACTAAACTGGTCCAACCCAATTAACCGGTCCAGACGGACTCAACCAGATCAGTTATAAAGCTAGTACCCTGTCCAATAGATCTTACCGACCGATCCAGTTCAGTTAAAAAAATAATGGTCATTACGTATCAAGCTTTGTCTCACTAGAAATGGTTTTCCTATATCGATATCTAGCACATGCTTATGACTTATAATGTTATGAACATTATATAGATATGTTGGCCGATAGATTATTCTGTTATCTTATTGTGTGTTTATGTATATCATGTAGCTAATATGGTATCTTATTATAATGAGCTAAAGTTTGTTCCTTAGCTTTTCTTCTCTAGTAAGACTACATATTTGGCATCTTTTACTTGCCATGAAATGAACGTGTGTAGAAAAATAGATATTCTTGAAGATAGACATGTACACTCAAAACACTTTTGTATTCAAAATCTCATAATTGATCTAATTTTGATGTTTTAAGATGCATGATAAGTTTTCATATAAAAGTATTATTATACTTTCTCTTACAATCGTTTGGTGATCTTGTGTTAATTTCTATCCAACTCTTTTCTCGTTTGATAATTTTATGGTAATGTTTTTTATTCATACTATGTCTCTTTTTTCATGAAGTAATTCAAAGAAACAATGACATGTTCGAAGATTTACAATCGTTTTCATGGAAAACATATAGATTAAAATATAAATCAAAACATAAAAAAACAAGTTAGTACTCAAACGAAAGATTGTAAGAACATAAAGATTTACAATCGAAGATTTACAATGTTTATTTTAGGATCTTTGAATCTAATCTTATACAAGTTAGTACTCAAACTAAAGACTGTAAGAACATAAAAAACAACTACAATTCTATATTTACTTACTAGGTTAGATACTCGTGTGTTACACGGGTTTAAATAGTGAATATTGTATGCGAAACATGGAATTATGAATATTAGACTGTGAGGTAGTAAAACATACTTAAATTTGAAAGATGAAATCATGATGTACATTGAAGCGGATATGTTGTTTTATAGTGAGTAAACGCTCATTGTAATTGTGTTTGACTTCGTGAATATTGATATTTTAAAAATATTTGCTTAAAATTTACAATGTTTAAAGTACTTTGATTTCAATAATGATTAGCTTGAAATTAAATTTAATTTTAACAAAATTAACTCTAATAAAATATTTTTTAATGAAACATTTTATTTAGTTTTGGAAAAAAATTAATTTGATTAAGATAATAGTAGATGAATATTTATTAAGAAAACTATATGTATATACTAATTTATAATTTTTATTGTAATAAGAACATGTGTCTAAATCTTAGGTGGAGTCTAGACGGACTTTGTAAAAAACTGACATGTGACTTTTGGAAATTTTAATTTATCAATAAAGATTTTCTCGTATAACAACTTCAAAACCGTGACATTTTCAACTTTATGAGTGGAGTGAAATGGAATTAATGTGAATATTTAAAAGCTTAAGCATGAGCAAGAAGTGATTATTTATTATTTTTGAACGGCGTTTGAAACTACCCTTAATATCTAAATGAGCTTCATGAGAAAATTGAGATTGCAACCGTCCATATTGAATTTCACGCTCCAAACCTGACTGACCCACGAAGATCATCGAGGAGGAAACCTACCATTGTAAGAAAATCCTATTAAGCCAAGTTTTAAACATGAGACCTAAAAAGATCCCAATCTCTAACCATCACCTCCATACTATAGGACCAGAAGGACAATGGTAATGGAACCGATTATTTAGATACAACACCTATAGGCTTTTAAAAATTTGTTAGGTATTTCGTTGGGGCAATAGATTCCAGGTTGTGACTCAAACTCGGATAATATAAGTTTCTGAAAATTTCGTTAGGCATAACTTTCAGGTTAACCTGATTTGTTATCCAAATTGTTAACTATAAACGTTAGAAAATCTTGGTTGGTTACCATTATGGTATAACCCCGGTTTGTAAAACAAAACAAAATACTAAGCTTGAAAATAAAACAAATTATGGGTCTATTATAATACTCTGGTTTATTAACACCAACCGTACTATAACATATTTAAAATAAATTGTTTCATTAGAGTTACATATAGAGCCCGGTTTTTACTATAAATCAGGTTCTACTTGTTTGCTAGATGTAGAATTAAATAGTAAAATTATTTCATTTAAAATTGAGTTATATTTTATACAACATATCCTGGTTTTGAATGTTTGGTACAATGAGAGAGTTTGACGAGCATGGTCAAAAAAAGTTGTCCTTAATGTTTCTAAGAACATGACATTTTCAAAATGTACGTACCTTTTTACCCCTGTAACTTATGGCTGTATTTAGCACACATATACCCATTAATGAAATCAATTATTTAAGCAAGTCAACTTCATTAGCAATTTTGCTATCAAAAATTAACTTTAAAAATGTGGTCAATTTTGGTGAGCATAATTAGCCTAACAATTCCACAAAATAAGACTTTTAAAAGGGCAAGGGTAAAATTGCTTATAGGTCACAACAGCCGGTAGGGGTGTTCAAAGTCGGACGAAAATTTCGGATAGTAGAAATCACTATCCGTATTCGTATCCGAAATTTCGGATACGGATACGGATAGTGATTCTGATATCCGAAATTCATTTTTTATTATTTTTATTTTTTAGTTTTTTTACAATATTTAGACATATGCTATTATAAAAATAATATAAAAACTAATTCATATCATAAAAGTCCCAATATACACTTAAAAACCTCAATCTAAAGTAAAAATATGTCTAAAATTTAAAAAAATAAAAAAAATATTTTTAAGTTCGGATAATATCCGAAACTTTTGAAAATCACTATCCGAATCCGAATCCGAATTTTCGGATATATGAAAATTTGGATATTTCGGATTCTCGGATTCGGATATTTTTGAACACCCCTAACAGCCGGAAACAAAGTGATGATTATTAAAATGTGTAAATAAAAATTAAAGACTATTCTATACCCTATATGTACTACCAAAATTCATTGATTTCTTTTTTCTTTTTTGAAGGTTATCAATTTCACGTTACAAAATTTTCTAATAAAGAAGTTCCAATTAAACCGAACAACTTTCATATAAACTTAGTAATTTTTGAGTAAAAGTACTATCATTTTTGTGCCGATTAGACACGCGTGCAAAAATACAACCACTTTTGCACCGTTTGGTGCAAGTTTGTTATATATTATTGTTACTGGGTTTCATGTAACTAGAATATGTATAATGATCAAACTGTTTTTTTTATTACAAAAAGTCGATGACTATTTTAGTAAACAAATTAGGTCAAATGTTTATTCTCATGATTTTCTCATTGAAAATACCCATATGAGATTTCTTTAATCATGTTACCAGCTATAATAATTAGTTGCCTGCATAAAATATATTGTTAGTTAAATAACTAAATAAATTATGTTCTTAGTAAATTACCAAGATATGAAATATGATAATTGTTTTTTCTAAATAAATTACTCATTTGTAACTTTCAACACTTAGACTACTAGTCAATTCAAGTTGTATGAAACTTAGTTATAGCATGGGACACAAACTAAGACCAATTAGGTCAAATAACCTTACCTAGATAGAAAGAGAAAGGGTAAACTCATATCTAGTTTTACAATTTACTTGAGGAACCCGAAATTTGATAATTTAATGAACACTCCTAGTGGATTGGAGGGTTTGACCTTGTAATTTCTTTTAGCGTAGTTTTTTAATCTTCGTTAAATATATCTTGAAGAAGAAATGCATCATTTCACTTAGGAGTTAAGCAATTTAAGCACTCAATTATCCCTTATGGTTGACCATTTAATTATAATTGTTTTTAACAAAGCTATATTTCTGTTAAATTGTAATGTAGCACTAAAAAAGACAAATGCATAATATTCGATAGAAGCGATTCTTTTCCTGAAACCATGGTTGACCTCTTGAAGAGTGAGTGAACCTGTGTAGGACATGGGTTAATTTTTTTAAATAAATAACAACATAATAATCAGATTATTGATGAAAAATACAAAATTGACATACCGCATATAAACCAAATGTAAATAATAACAAAGTTTACATGAATTAAGACCAATTCAAACTGTATTCTTTAGAGAGAACTTCTTTCACTTAAATATTGAAACCACAGAGATTCTTCACAACTTTGCTTACGACTGCACAATCAACGAACCAAAAAGTGAATTACAAAAATTCTATTAAAACTTAATCAATCTCCTAAAGGAACATATCCTTTTGTATATATATTATTTGAGCAAGTATGTAACATCCGACCCCTCATACCACCAATATTGTCCGCTTTGCCCACGAGTAGCTCACAGATTTGCTTTTGGTTGCCCGGGTGAAAACTTCCCAGGAAGGTCATCCATTCTTGGATTGCTGCCACCTGTGCACATTCAATTATGAAATTCTCCTTTCATCCACAATCAATATGCCCAAAACGAGTTGGTGATATTAGAGGTCATACATTACTTATGAACATAACATATCTCTTCTCCACGTCTGATGTGGGATTTACGTAAGATATCACAAAGTAACAACTTCAAATGAGTTATACCAAAGGTCTCGTCATTAACACTAAGTTAATTCTTTAATTAGTGATCATTACTTTACAAGTTGTTATAGAATTAACTTCTATATTTGCTGAAATCTATGTTTTAGTAATATGCTTTTTATCAAATACGTAACAACAACATTCAGAAAGAGTAGTGCATCTGCTGAGCATCAGACGACAACCGTTAAACCCTCATGTCACAACTTAAAATACAAAGACGACTCACAAGTGGTGATTGCGAAGCCACTAGGTGTCCCTAACCATGTAGGAACACGTTCCCATGGAAACGCAAAAATATAAATCCATTCAAGATTTATTAGTCTTTCAGTTTTAAGGTTTGTTTTATCACTCCACTAATGGTAGACAAAACCAACCACTTCCATTTATTCTATTAACTTTGAAACTCGATATCTAATTCATCTTATCTCGGTTTGGGATATAGTTTGATTCGTTATGATCCTCTCATATATAAAAATACAAACTCACTAATAAATAATTATTTTATTAATATATATAGATAATTATTAATATCCACAATAAGTAAAAAATCATATTTTTCGCTATAATTTTCAAACAACCTACTGTTAGGCCAATCTAAATTAAAAAAACACAACAATCTAAATTAAATAGACAAAACAATTTGTTCCCCACATGTTTTCTTACATGCAAAATTTAATGCCACTCTTTTCCCTTTCATATTTTTGTCTAAAACAGTATATTTTAGGGTTTTGATAAATACAATCCGTGTTATAACTTAGTGGATAAACTTTTTAAAATCATCGTGGTTAATTGTTGTAGATTAACTATGTTTAAGAATTTAACAAAAATGGATGTTAATTAGCTTACTAATTAACTATAGGCTTAAGAACTATGTTTTCCAAAGCCATAATCTTATAATATATTGCATGCGTGTATGTAGATAAACTCTATTGTTTTAGAATTATTTAAATGTAGTTCAACATGAATCTCTATTATAAAGTTTGAATATTAATTAGATCTATATATGAGAAAATATGAAACTTGATTGACCTGCCTCGTAAAAATATGTTTGCTGTGAGCAAATGGATCTTCATGAAGAGTATAAGAACCTAGAGTGAGGGTGCTTTAAACTTAATTACCACTTTTACAAATCTTTGCTTTCTTTTACAAAGTATTCTGATGAGGAACTTGTAAGTTTGAAAACAATATGTAAACAAGTTTAAAGTGAGAAAAAATCAAGACAAAGATTTAGATTTAGATTAGTTTAGGGGAGTGTTAACCAACTCATTTTACGTTCCCTTGGTATTCACCAAGGGTGTCTCACCAAGAAATTTAAATTTAGAACTATTGTTTTTTATAAATTTTTTTGTTAAAATATTGAATTGAATTTTTTTTTCTAGAAATTAATAAGAATAATATATAAATAAAAAGGATTAACTAATCATTATAAAATTTATCACTATCATTAATTCATTACACATCTTTTTCGCTATCGCACCACTGCCCATATGACGTCTACATGTCAATATTTTTCTATTATTACTACTCATCTAATAGAATGATCTTAAGGGTACTTGGGGTACCCACGGGTGCCCCCCTTCCGGTAGATCGGCTTCTTCAGCAACACCATCACAACCCTCTGTCAAATTAGCTTCTACAACATGAGTATTTTTTTTTTATCTTTTGACCATTTTGAATTTGGATAGTTTCGATTGTACACCTATCAATCTAGATAGTGTTGAATAAATAGTAAAACTAAGATAACAATCAATTATTAAATAATTTAATTTGAGTAGTTTTGGTTATTCATCCAATACGCTAAGGTTAAATCTTTCACCTACTTATCATTTATTGGTTCATAAATTACTTTGACAATATCTTTGTTTTGAAGATTTTAAAATCATATTAAATGTTGTATTAATTTCATCGCCTTGCATCATAGAAATCATCACCATCCATGTGAGACAAAAACACCAAACTTGCCCATATGATGTTGTTTGCAATTGATTTTTAAATTAATTAGATGGTACTTTTAACAATTAAAAATTTTAAACAAAATAACAGAAAATATTCGCCCAATTAACATATAATGGTTGTTCTTAAAACCACATAGATGTATGTATATATATCCAACCCTCTTCCATCTTCTACCAGAACCTACTTTCCTCTCTTCAATGGCTAAAGTTTATCCTCAAACTCCATCATCACCACCATCATCACCACCACCATCATTATCACCATCATCTCCATACATAAGCTCAAAACAAGAGTGCTTCACAATATGGATGAAGTCTCTAGTGTACAACAGCCATGGTTGCACTGCATACAATTCAAATGGAGAAATCGTTTATCGGGTCGATAACTACGACAAGAAATGCAGCTCACAAGTGTATTTGATGGATATTCGAGGCAACGTTCTCTTCGCGATACAACGAAAGGTATAAATCATCCTACAATTCACTAATCATACCATCTTTGTAGTTAACCACTATCTAACTCAGTGTTTCAATATTAATGCAGAAATTACCAGTTTTTGGATGTTGGGATGGATATAAATGGGAATATTCTACGAAACAACGATGGTTTCGCGCTACGCGAAAGAGTCAAATGATTCGCGTAGATTTAGGAGCTGGTGGTGGAGGTTACAAGATTGTTAAAACTGGTGGAAAATTAGGGTTCAAGATTGTGAATCTTGATCAAGATGGCACCTTGGTTGCTGAGGTTAAACCAAAGCAAACAGCTTCAGGGATCAATCTTGGAAATGATGTTTTCAAATTAATGGTTGAACCTGATGTTGATCAATCATTGATCATGGCAATCATCATGGTTCATGGGTTGATCCACCATCAACTATAGATATATGGATCTTTCTTTACAAGATCTGGTTGATGATAACCTTCGAACTGCGTTTTACCTGATCCTGTTGGTTAGCAGTTATTGTCCAGTCGTGGGTTTTCTAGCAATGGGGTGTAAGAATTAAAAAAATTTGATTGAAGATTTTGTTTAGCTTGATTCTTGGATCAAAGATTTGAAGAGATTTGATTGTGGGTTCTATTATTTTATGCAATTTTTAAAGGAGTGAAGATGGGACTTACAAAATGAAGATCCGCAAAGAGAGGAGAATATTGAAAGGAAATCTTTGTGATTAGTTGTAAATAAGACAATTTTTTTGCTTGGGTATTGGTGATTAATCATGCTTTAGGTGGTTGCACCTAACATGGGAAATTTATTGTAACATGTAAAATTCATTTTTTTCAACAAATTCAATAGAATTTGTTGCTAATGAGAAATTGATGTGATGTCTTCCACACATATATGTGTATGTGTAATAATTATAATAACTTTATATATCTTGATATAATGAAATTACTACTGAGTAAAAATGTTTGTTTTGAGGAAGATTACAAATTGTCTGAGAGAAAAAAATATTTTTTGTGTAATTTTATATGTTTAGAAGGTTGTGAAAAAACATGGCAATTTACTTTATTTCATACTTTCTAATATGGTTGGTTATTAACTAAAGTTGATAAGCTTAAGAACTCTTAAAATTTGTTTATGTTTTTTTTTAAATTGCTATTAACATTAAATTTAAGTTTACCTAAACTTCGTTGAAAATTGAATATTTGTTTATGATTTTCATACTTTTGGTTAAATATCATGTTAGAATTTGGATGAAAGAGTGTTGTCGTTATGCTGCATTTAACTATTTTATTATTCAAAGGAATTAGTTACTAGTAATTAGTAATAAATATATACTTAGGTTTTCAAAATTTCAACTCAATCAAATTCAATTTTCTAGAAGGGTTACCCACTCATTAATCTATTTTTTTCCTTTAAAACTACGACAATAAACAACATCTAAATAATCCAGAATAATATGTCATCCTGAGACTTAAGCCATAACCTTCGATTGGGGTGATAATATTTACCACTACACCCAACCTTCACCGCAATTAAATTCTAATGATGGCATGATTACAGAACTTTAGATATATACTTTAATAGATTTCTTTAAATCATATATATAACACACATATATAAATTATTAAAGAAGCTATTAAATTAGTTGGGTATTTGGGTTGGTAGATAGAAGCTAAGAATCTTTTACAGGTTGGAAGAAGTGATATTAGGTCATATGTTGTATACGTAATTCTGTATTTAACAAAGTTCTTATACTAAACTAATACAAAAATGCTACCAATTTTATATAAACTGTCAAAAGTATCAACTATATATATTAAAAAATAGCAATTAAATATACAAAGTAGAATTTTAATAAGCTAAACTTAATGAAAGTATAATATCATCATCAACTTTATAACTAGTGTAACTTGACTCACTTCGATCTATAAGCATCAACGTAATCTCCACATCATTAAATGATCATTGATCAAATATTAAAAAAATGATTATTAAACTTTACAGAAACAACTGTTCTCTCGGTTGCAAAAAGAGTGATCAATCGGATGCAGGAGACGGTTAATTAGACGAGTAGCCAGTAAAAACACCGATGCCAATCCTCCATGGCTAGAACCAATAAACTATTGATAGGAATGAATTCATTTTGATAAGAGCAAATGATCGACTCAATACTCAAATTAAACAATCAACTAGCTGACAAACTTGCCACTAGATATGATAACGGATGAGACACTAGATTAATCAATCATATATTGTTTGCTTACTTTTAACAAGTTAGGCATATGACCTACATGCGATACAAGTCGATATCTATCTTTATAACATTATATATTGTATTATTACGTAAGACGTCCTGAATAACAACTTTAATTTTAAAAAATCTTTATATTTCAATTATTGTGATGAGTATGAGGGTATATATCATCTTTAACTTGGCACCTAGCCCAAATGATTTCTTTGGCTACAATAAATACAATTGTCAATTATGCATATGCAATATATCAAGTAGACAAAGGCAACAAGGAATAATGTAATGATAAGTAGAAGGGTGACAAAATAAAAGATCACTCCACATGGCTACTTGAAGATTTGGAACCCACATAAATACCTTGAAAAGGTTATGCATTTAACCACATGGTCATGATGTAAAGATAGAAACCAACATTTTTGGGTCAACACCATGGACCATTTTATTGGGTGGGTTGGGGTGGGGCAGTGTGTGTGGGTGGTTAGCCAAGGCTAGCTGGCCACAAATTTAATGGGTCTATAATAATGGGACATCTTCTATCATAATTAAGAAATTTGACATACTTCTAAGAAACATATGTAGATGTCTGGCCTGTCTAAATTGACATTTTATAAAACCATTCTTTAAATTAGAGTTTTCATATAACATTAAAACCAACTGAATAACTTAAACTATAACATGTCGACTGGTTTGAAATATATACGGGTTGGTTCATGGTTATGAAAAAATAATTTCAAGCCATCAAACAAAAAACCAGTTTGAAATATATACGGGTTCGTTTATGGTTATAAAAAATTAATTTCAAGCCATCAAATCAACCATAAAAACCAATCGGTTTAGTTTGTCTTTTCCTTAATTTGTAATTAGTAGTCCGGTCGGCATAAAGTTTTTTATCAAAACCGGTTGAACAAGAGAGTAATACCTTCTTTTAAGTTGCCTTTACTTGGACTCATTAACACTGAATGAGACTAGTCCTAAGGAAGAAAAATGGGACCACGAGCTAATGTATGTTAGTGACACAAATATCGACATTAATATTCTACATCATATTTTATAGATGGTGTATTGGATTTTAATAAATAAATTATTAATCATTCATCGATAATATTTCATAGTATTAATTCTGTCAGTGATACTTTCAACTTTTTTTTTATTAACAATACAATCTCAGTATCATAATTATAATATATTTACACTTGGTTTGTATTTATTTTCCTTTTGATTTAACTCCTAATTTTTTTATTCATAACTATTATTGTAACCGAAATCGAGTACAAATCAAATGTAAATTTTTGATAATTATGTTACTCAAACTGTTATTGGTAATACAAACAAAAGTTGAAAGGATCACAAACCAAATTAATAATATGGATTATTATCAGCCGATCGTAATAATTTAGATTATTAAAATTTAATATAAATAGACATGTTAATTCCTTAGTTTAGAATTTATTTTTCAATCATACTTATAACAGCATATACAAAAGAATTATAGTAATATTTTCTACTCCTATATATAGTATATAAATTAAAATGCACTACGTTCATTTTTTATGATCTATCATACTTTGACATCAAATTTAAAGCAAAACACAATGAGTGCTAGAAATTATCATGAGTAATTAATTTTTAGACAATATCAATAAATCAATGACCATATAAAAGTTCAAAATAAAACATTACATGTTGAAATTCTCAAGAATAAATCGTAATCATTGCTTAGAAAAGCCAAATTTGATATTTAAATCCAAATAAAATAACTAATAAAGAATTAAAGATATTAAAAAGTTGGTATATATGAAAAATTGTATTATGAAAAGAGTCGGGTCATAGTTCGTCTCAAGGGTGTTTATCAGATCGGATAACAAATTATTCGGATCAGTTTATTCGGATTTGAAAAGATCCTATACGAAATCTGATCCAATTCGAATAAGGAATATCTCTATCCGATCCGAATCTATCAGATTCAATTCGGAATGGATTCGAATAAATCCGAATAAAACGAATAACAATTATTTTGATTTTTTTTGTTTCCATTTTTTTACTTGCTAACTTTTTACTCTTAACATTTTACTAGCTTAAAATCAAAATAAAACATATAAAACTAGAAAATACAAATTAGTATTAATCATTTGTCGATAATATTTCATAGTATTAATTTTGTCAGTGACACTTTCAAATTTTATTTTTATTAACAATGACAATCTCAGTAGCATAATTATAATATATTTACATTTGGTTTGTATTTATTTTTTGCTTGATTTAGCTTGTATTTTTTTTTTTTTTTTTTTTGCCATTGAATAAAAGTTATTAACTAGTTGAGTATAAATATTTAATTTGCAAGTAAATAATAAAAGTATTCGCATGTGAAAGAAAAAATATTTTTGTCATAGAGTCTAAGATTGTAGTTTTAATTATTTTGTTCTTAATTTTTTTTTCTTTTCATCTCAAATCACTTTTCCTTCTTGTTAAACTTAATCTTCCATACTTACTGATATTGTCCTTTTTAATCATGAAAGGTTCATAAACTTTTTTTAGAGTTTACAATGGATACTTCTTAGGTCGCCCATTCAAATTTACACTCACCCAAACATGTTTAATTGTATGGTTTACCGTTTACTTTCATTCACGCTTCAAGGTCAAAAAACATGTTGACAGCATCTAAGGTTAGAATTTCTTACAAGCCTAATACCCTTTACTTATTGGTTAATGTGTAATTTGTCTAGGGTGTTAGAAACACACCTTGTGGATTGCTTTTGATGATATTTGATCAAAAATTATCATGGATTATGGATATGGCTATGAGATTTACCTAACGTCTTATACAATACAAGAGTGACTTTGTATCTTTGTAATAGACTCCTCTTACCAATAAAAATTTTCATTATTACTCACTAAAACATTACATGCAATGAATAATAATAATAATTAGTTAGTAGAATCTTTTGAAAAAGAAAAATAAAACCACATCTTAGCCATTCATCGGTGAATATACTATACAAATACATAAAAGCACCATTGGCGCATGGTTGTTTACTTGCATTCAGTCATTCACCCTAGCTTACCGAATGCTTACTTGTATTAACCCATGCATTCTGATTCTATATTGCTATAGTGAATAAATGTAGTAACCATTGAATATATACTAAACGAAATGACGTTTAGATAATTAGTATAAAATCACGTTACATTTCCAAGAGTAATACATTATTTGAAACTATATTATAGGCACTTGTGAATACATTATTTGTATACAAGTATAACCAATGAATATGTTATACATACAAATAATGCATATGGCGTATTTTCGCACTAATTAAGAAAATACCAATATATAAAAAGATTTTTATTAAGGAGATTGATTGGTCAAAACTAGTTTTGTGTGGTTTTAAAATGTTTGACGTGTTAAAAAATGCATATTAAAATATTAAAAGGGATTGTTGAATAATAAGATCTACGAAAGAGAATTCGTTTAAAAACAAAGATTTAAATAAAATTATATTCTAGTGTTTAATTGTTAGCCGATCATCATTATATATACTAGAATACAAAGCTAAGAACATAGTAAATATGCCGAAGTAGATATTCGTATATTTTATATGCTGCATTTTAAGTAATAAATATTTCAATGCGGCTCGCCCATAAACTTATATGTAAAGGGACGAGGTTTCTTTCGTTTTTGACATAGTTGGGTTTTTCATGCTGTCAAAGAATTAAACAATGTTTTTGGCGTTTTGCAGCGATAACTTTGTATATCTACTACACGAGCATTGACTAAAATATGTCTATGGGTCTTTTGTTGAAATCGAATGCCCTTTTCGCTATTATTTATCGTATATAAAAGAAACATTACACATAGTATGCTCGTACCCGTCATCATTGTGTATTTCTTGATCCCAAAGTGCATGCTATTAATTATTAAAATTTGGTTTATTAATGCAACGACCAAATTGATGAGAAAACTCATTCTAGGGACGGCTGATTAACCCAGTTAAATTTAAAAAATTAAATTTTCTATTTGATTTAGGTTTGCACCCCAATATTGATTATTAAGGAGCTCATGTTTACTTTTGGCACAAGACATTCAAAATGTACGACCCACTCCTAATTAGAGAGTTCCTAGATTAGATAACCCTGAAATTTCATACAATTTATAACTATAATATTTTTATAAATATTATGATATTGTTAACCTCAATTTATATAATACAATATATGTTAATTACAACAAACCGAATAAAATCCTAATCAAGTTAAACATAATACAATAATATACAGAGATCATATACTAGATTAACATTGTTTTCTATTAACAATAAATAATTATAACTTTGTTTTGTGCACATAAAACTATACATTATAAAATTTGATTCATTGACCCTTTAGTTCGTATTTTATTGATAAATCTAGTAATGAAGATTATAATAAAAGTGCAGTTATGCAATCCCCAATATAAAACTTTATGAACTATTATGCAAGGTTCTTTTATTTCGTTGGTTATAGGAGGCCGTTCCTTTATTATTCTTCACGAGTGATAATTCAATTTCTATTATACATATTCACCATATAGTTTTTTATTTATATTTAATGAGATTTGAGGGCGTAGGTTAAGATTTTTCATTATTGATATTGACTTTCTAAACATGTGAGACATTGGAAGATTTAGTATTAATTAATGAGTGCTTTTACCACCAACCATTTGTAATAAAAATGATAAAATTGTAATAATAATAATAATAACGAACTTAAATAAAATAAAATAAAATAAACAAAAAGTAATGATAATAAGTGAGTACAAAGATATCTTTATATTTTGTAGATGTACTAATTAAGAAACAAAGTTATGAAATTGATCTTTAAGAAAAACTAAAACTCATCTCTTACTACGATAGCAATAAATATCAATATTATATGTTTGTAAAAATACATACATACATACATATACATACATACATACATACATATACATATATACATACATACATATACATATATACATACATACATATACATATATACATATATACATATACATATATATATATATATATATATATATATATATATATATATACATACATACATATAAATATATACATACATACATATCTATACTTATTAATAAAACAATAACTTTAGTGCCTTTTAAGGTTTTATTTTTTTAATTCCCACCTAAATATATATCTGTTCTCAATGTTAGTCTAGATTCATTTAAAGATATTTGGAAAAATTTTGTAAATTTAACCCTAAATTAGAGTGCATCTTTTTTGGAAATGAAATCAAACCCGATTATTCTTCTTTCTTCAAATAATTCATCTACAAAAACCGCAGATCACTTTTAAATCCATAAAATGCTCGGTTTATATTCGAATCGTGACAAAAATTACGGGATTTCTTCATCGAACCTCTTCAATTCGAAGGAATTCATGGGTATCTTTATTTGGAAATGAAATCATACCCGATTTTATAACACACAAATTGAAGAAATAAAATATCAAATAGTTTGTATACAATTTTAGAAAATATAAAACAATATTTTCATATAAAATATGATTAAATTAAATATGTAAATATTTCAAGTAAAATAACAATAATATCTTTTTAAACTTTCGTTGATGAAATTGTGTTTTTAACTGTTTCTTAAAAAATAATTTCATTTTGTTTAAAAAATCATCCTTAAAAATCATTAAAAAATGGTATCTGTTTGGAACACTCGCAATTTGTCTTTATAAACTCTGATGATAACGTCTTCGACAGACTTTATCAACATTATCATTTTGGCTTCGGTTTCTTCAAGTTTTGTTCAAGAAAACGTATTTATTTTTTGTTATATTTGAGCTTTCATCCTCTGCGATTGTGTTTTTGGATTGATATTATTTTTCTTTCGTTTTTTTGATTTGAAGGTGATCTGATTCGATAATATATCTTTGAAGAGGTATTACATGCTTCTGATTTTTAAACTTCTTTATTTCTTTTTATGTATATTGCCATATTATTATTATGTTTGATTGGAATTCTTTTGATATGTGCAAATTGTTTTGATGCATCTGTAGTTGGGCAAATGATGACAAATTTGTTTTGAAACTCTATCTTAGCTTTCTAGATAATCTATTCAACACGTTTTGAAACTCTATATCTTGAAACGATTATAAGATGTTGTTTTGTTCATCACTTAATATTTAATTATGTGATATTAAGCTTTAAAAGAATTGAATGATTAGTGTCATTTGTTTACTCCGCTTAGGGTTAAAACATTATCTTATATGTTTTCTAACATTTATTTTAAATTATTATGGTTTTTTGTTGTGTTTGTATCGTTTTACATTACTATGATATAACATTTAGTTTAAATTATTATGGTTTTTGGTTGTGTTTGTATCATTTTACATTACCATAAACATCAATGAAGCACCTTCTTTGATTTTTCACTTAGTTATACACAATAGGGTGTTTTAGATGCTTATTTTATCTGAGTTGTATTGTAGTTGTTTAGTTATGTGAAAGTGTCAAGTTATCGTGCCTTTAGCTATATATTACTTAAGATGGTTTAATCATATGAGTAAACTATTGTTTTAGATGCTTACTTTATCTAAGTTGTACTGTAATTGTTTAATGATATACACTTTCATTGTTACTTTATTTGTTATTTGATATTCTATCTACAAGTTGAAAAAATCATAACATATATACCTGTAAGTTTAAACTTATTATATACATGTAAAGATTGTTTGATGCATACTACAACCTGCAACCTGTTTATGTACCAGTAAGCATTGTATATCAATTTAAATCTTTAATTACTTTGTTGTTTAATTGAATCAATACATTGTTGTTTATAATAATTTTGTATCTAAATCAATCTGCTAATAATATTTTTATTATTTTAATTAACCCATCTGTTGACTATATACCTACAGGTTGACTATATGCTGGTCAATTTTAATTATACATGAAATTAGTTCATATATATATATATATATATATATATATATATATATATATATATATATATATATATATATATATATATATATATATATATATATATATATATATATATATATATATATAACATTAAGTACAACTATATATACAATTCACACAATCTTTTGATGAGGTATGTATGAAATGTTATGCAGATTAACTAAAGAGTCAAATTTTATACTCTTTTTAACTCATTGTTTGTATCTGTATACTATGATGTAACATTTAGTTTAAATTATTGTGTTTTTTGTTGTGTTTGTATCATTTTACCTTACTATGAACATCAATGAAGCATCTTCTTTGACTTTTCACTTACTCATATACAACAGGTTGTTTTAGATGCTTACTTTATCTGGATAGTATTGTAATTGTTTAGTTATGTGGAATTGTCAAGTTATCATTCATTTCGCTATATATTACTTTAGATGGTTTAATTATATGCAAACTGTTGTTTTAGATGCTTATTTTATCTGAGTTGTATTATAATTGTTTAATGATATACAATTTTTATTGCTACTTTTGTCTGTTGTTTGATATTCTATCTGCAAGTTAAAAAAAATCATAACATATATACCTATAAGCTCAAACTTATTATGTACCTGCGAAGATTGTTTGATGCGTACTGCAACTTGCAACCTGTTTATGTACCAGCAAACATTATATATCAATTAAATCTTTAGTTACTTTGTTGTTTAATTGAATTAATACATCTTAATCCATCTGCTAATAATATTTTCACAAAAGTCTATAAACAAAGTATTATAAAAAACATTATAACTTACGAATCTTTTTAAACAACAACAATATTTTTGGATTGAACCCGTGTGTTACACGGGTCTTTAGCCTAGTACATATATATATATATATACTATATTATAATGCACGAAGGAAGGATTCCAGCTAAAGTTAAGAGATTTGTAAATTTTAAGCACAAGGTACAATCCAAAAAATCAATTTAACAATGATAATTATGTCTTTCTAACGCTACTAAAAAGTGAAACTTTAAACTTATTTACACTTAGACCCTTGTATCTTTAATTATATATAATTTTTTCCATGTTTGTTACAATATGCTTAAAAGAAGGAATTCAGTTTTTTAAATATAAAACTAACCAGAGACGAGTACCATAATGAAAAGTGTTGCACACACCGCATCGCACGGACACGTTACTAGTATATATATATATATATATATATATATATAGGGTCAGGATCTTTTCAGAATTTTAAAGATCATCAGAACTGCGAGAACTAATATCAACCATTGATTTAAATATATTTATTTTTATTTATTTTTTTAATAAAGGTAAATTGGTATTTTACGATTTAAATAAGTTGTAACTGCCATTTTTATCTCCTATATATTTGGTAACATTGACTTTTCCACTTTTATATAAAAAATAAATCAAACCAATATGAATATCACGAATTCATAGGAGTTGATTTTCATTGCTAAAATCAAGATTATTATTCCTTCATTTGTTTTTGCTGCAGATGATTTTCTCATTGCTAGCGAAGGTGATTAATTGAAATTAACAAGCAAAGCTCCATCGTATTTTTTCGTCATCTATTTGATTTAGTCATCATGCTGAAGACATGTAACTCCAGTCTCCATTTACTTGATTTTGTTATTGGTAAATGTTTTAATTTGTAATGAAGAATGTGGTAATGTATATTTCGTATTTCGATTTCCACTATATATGAATTATTCTTCTGGTTATCACTAGATTGTTAAGTATGCATGCTCAACTTTATTATCCAACATCAATTCCTATTTTTACTTATTCATCGGATTTGATGATTGAACTTTTGGTTTTTAACCGATCAATTTCCATTAACAAAGATTCATGTATTTTAATTGATTAAAGTAAATTTGATTTGGCCAAATTTCATGTATTTTTAAATTGCATGTTTTTATATATGTAAATAGTGTGTTTACATATACGTTTATAATAGTTACATATGTAATTTACATATGTAAATAATTAATATGTACATATCTATATAAATTATAAACCAAAAAGAGCCCCATAACATGAAATACCTCGTAGGCTGAGCCCCATTTTGCCATTTTGGTCTTAAAAGGTTGTTAAGTGTATGATTGGGTTGACCGCTCCTGCTAGCCCCATTGGTTGTGTCATCCATCCTAGACAAATGAGTCTAGATCAATTGTTTTGAGAGAATATAACCGTGTAGTTTTTAAATTTGAAGATTATGGGTTCGAATCTCAATTGATCTCAGGGCCGATTCAATATTTTTAGGGGCTTAAAACTAAACAAAATTTCAAAGCTATCATCTATATAATTATTCTTAAAATCCTAGGCTTTGGACCAACTATTTACAGTTTGCCAAAAACAACTTATGCCATTAAATAACTTAATTAACTAAAACAAAATTAATTAAAAAATAGCATATTAAATGATAAACACAGAACAATTGGTTAAAATAAAGAGAAAAATCAATTGCAAATATAAATTAAAATCAAAACAAACAATAATATATTAAATTGGCAAAAGAACAGTAGTAGATTAAAGTAATTTTGCATAAATCAATGTCATACCAATAATAATTAGTAGATTAGGTGATTAATTGCAAGAGAGAATTAAAACTAATGAACCTAAAAGAACCGTCAATAGTAAACTTTTGATAAACTAAGTCTCGCAAGTCAACCTCAATAAGCCTTCAATCATTTTTTTAGCTCTTCTCATGAATCTCCAAAAACATAAATATTAATTGTCACATATATTTACAGCTTAGAATATAAATGAAAGTAGTTTTTTATTTTCAATTTAAGAAATCTTAAAATATTGGGGTTTTAAAATTTAAAGGCTTAAAACGGTTGCTTTAGGTGTTTATATTATAGAGATGTCCTTGCTTGATGCATATGTTTCAGGTGGGTCAGGAGTTTTACTACAGTGAGCTTTCGGGCTATAAGTTCCCCCGGAAATGATTGACAAGCCGAGTCACCAGAGCCGTCTATGTTCGCAAGGTATGGGTGGCCTTTTGCCAATAGGTTTACCTAGATGGTCACGCTTATAGTTTTCGTTGGCCGTTCAAAAAACTTTAAAAAAGTTAGTACATAAAATCTTTAGAAGAGTAACTTTTAACAAACTCATAGATATCAAATAGACGTGATACCCGACATATTCAATTATTTTACAATTGGATTTGAGACTAATATTGGCTATCCCTGTTATGTGTTTTCGTTATTGGATCAAGCCCTCAAATATCCCATTTAATTTAAATCATTAATAATGTAACGATATCAAAATCATCAAATAATGAAATCAATAGAAATCCAGAAAAATCAAATCTTTCTGATTCAGAGAACAAAATAATTTTATGTTGTGTTTGGTTGTTTAACAAGAAGCAAACACAAAATCAAATTGTGATTAGCCTAGCTGGCCTTTGATTTTGTAGATAAACACATGGCCACAGTTAAAAATACACGCACAGTACAACTCAACAATGCATCCTAAAAGCTAGATGGTAGAACTCCAATCATGCACAAAGTACAACACCATAATACATGATCCGAACACCCTTCACAACATGAACTCAAGTCAAAGAATCCAAGATTTTCAAGAAACACCAACTACGAACTTGTACAATTGTTTGTTAAACAATTTACTAAATTATATATATAAATGCACAGATAATCTTTAAACATAATCACAAAGGTCATTATTGGCAGATTATTAAAATTATGCTAAATGTACTCCTGCCCCTATTATTTAGACCGAGTGTTATATCTTCCTTAAGAAATCACTAAATCTGACATATCATCTCTTTACTTTTACTCAATAGGGATATGATTAGCATACATGAGGAGTACGTTTAACCAACCCTGATTATTATAAAACTAATATACATTGTAAAAAAATGATCTATACTGACATGCATTATGCTCAGTGAACCCATAAGTACTTACCAGCTTTCCAATGTGATGAGCATCGGTGTATTTCATCTCAACTACAATGGCATCATCTCTGCATGTCATAGACTCATAGTGAACGATAAAAATGATGAAAATGTTAAAACCGACCCATTTCTACAAAAGGAGTGAGTGACAACCCATTATTCTTGGGAATATGCAAAAAGAATACTACAATGTTTAGCAAGAACAAGTGATTGTGAACACAACAACACACCTTGTTCAAGATTGTCTTCTACTTGCAAACTCTAGTGTTATGATTTATGAGGCATTTTACCAAGAACTATGGCTTGTTTGCAACAAAAAGCTAAGTACATAGTGAAAATGTTACCTTTTCATCACTGGTTGATTTTTAGCAGTGGTCACCTGAAGATGAATTATTGCTTATGTAAAGATAGCCCCTGAAAATGAAAATGATTCGATCTTTAGTGCTTTCTGTAGAGCGGCCGTTTAATCATTTACTTGTGAGTGTGTTGATTTGGGTTGTGGACTTGTGATTAATCTTAAATACAAGTAAAATAATATTAACTATAAGGGAACAGGTCTACAACCCCCTAAATCATGTCATTCCAGGTTTAAGTTAATTCCTTTGAGAATTAACTCACTAGTTATTTTGCCGTTCCAAAAAAAAAAAGAAACTCACTAGTTATTTTAAAAATGGTGAACACCGTAAAAACCAACATAATCGTTTATTTTGCACCAATAAATGATACTTTAACTCAATTTTGGTATATTAAAGTCTCTTAACTTGTTTGAAGTACATGTATAAGCGTCGTGCAATCATTACATGTGAAGGTTATGTTGATTAAGGCTAATCGAACAATACCAAACAGAAAACCACAATGATGCAGAGATCTTTTCGGAAGAAATCAAGAACAGAGAATCACGATGTTCGCTTGGATTATCTTAGGGTCGTGATTGAAAATCACTTTCAGATAAAATCAATTCGAGGCACGCGAATGTTTTATCGGATAAAACTAAGAAGAAATCAAAGAACAAGTTTGATTTTGAGAAAGATGCTTTCTGATGTTCTGTATGCCCTCGAACCGATCGAGAGCTTTGTCTCTGTTTTTCAAAAGAAGAAACCACAGAAACCGTTTTTAACCATTGGGTCTGTTAATCTTGGGCCTTTCTTAATAATATGGCCCAATAATTTGCACTTTATATATATAAAGTCCAATACTCACTAAATGGCCCAATTAATAATTTAACCATAGTTGTTAGTTATAAACGTTTATGGTTAGTAGCTTAAAACGAGTCCATCTCCATCTCCTAACTCGTTAATAACTACTAACGTGTACTCGATCAAAGTTAATCCAATATTACAAAATCTATATTGATAATTAATAAAATTACCAACATTCCTCCCCCATTTTAGTAATATCAATAATTAACTCAATTCAGCTCTTTCACAAGACAAACTTATGCATAAATGGAAATATCCTTTGGATTGAATTTCCATATTAGTATATTACACGATTCAAATATTCGAATACCAAAGGTGTCACAAGGATTGAACCATCGTTATTCTGTTGAATACCTGAATGTAATATACACACAAGTTTACAAATTCATTGTTCTTTCATGACATTATATTTTACTAGCTTGTGTCCTAATCCTTCAATGAGTATATCAAAGCCAAGTCCGAAGCTTCTTGAGGCAGCTAAACCTCATACTCATATAGGTAGTTCTTTAGTATCTTGCACCTGCAAATGCAATTTTTCAAAGAGCTATTAAGAAGAAAACTTCAACCTACTTTCAACTTGCAGTCTAAACACATACCTTGGGATGATTTATTGATGTGTTCCATTGTCTTAGTAACAAGCATTCCACATTGAATTCAACATCTAACATTGTATTAGATAGGAATTGGGTGTCTTGTCATTAGACAATTTTATATGGACTTTAAACCCATCCATATGGCTGATCTTTTCACGAGATCTCTAGTTAACCCTTTGGTTAAATGATCAGCCATATTAAGTTTTGATTTAACAAACTGTATAGATATCACACCATTCATGATTAACTCTCTAATCATGCTATGTCTAACACCTAAGTGTCTTGACTTTCCATTGTACACATGACTATAGGCTTTAGCTAGTGTAGCTGCACTATCATATCTGATAGATATAGGTGATATCGGTTTAACCCACAGAGGAATCTCATAAATCAGATTCCTTAGCCATTCAGCTTCATTACCAGCAGCTGCCAAGGCTACAAATTCAGATTCCATAGTTGAATTTATGATACAAGTCTGCTTCTTTGAAGCCCAGGTTATTGCTCCTCCACCCAGAAGGAACACCCAACCACTTGTAAAAGAGTGATCTTCCATATTAGTTATCCAACTTGCATCAGAATAGCCTTCTATGATTAAGGGAAAACCTGAATAGGTTAGCCCATAATTCATAGTTCCCTTCAGATATTGTAACAACCTATTCATTGCTTGCCAGTGTTGGGTACTTGGATTGCTAGTAAATTTGCTCAGTTTTCCAACTGCATATGTTATGTCGGGTCTTGTACTAATCATAGCATACATCAAACATCTAATAGCTTTTGCATATTGAAGTTGAGAGACAGGACTGCCTCTATTAGGCAATAACTTGAGGTTTGAATCAATGGGAGTGTTCACTGGAGAACAATCCCAATGATTAAACTTTCTTAACACCTTCTCAATATAATATGACTGAATCAAAGAGATACTGGTGTTATGTCGCTTTATTCTTATTCCTAGAATAACATCTGCCTCACCCAGATCTTTCATATCAAACTTAGATGACAACAGACTCTTTGTTTTATCAACCAGTATTTGATCAGTACCAAATATAAGCATGTCATCTACATATAAACATATGATAACTCCTTTTCTTGAGGAATCAAATCTACTATAAACACACTTGTCAGCCTGATTCAAGTGGAACCCATTGGACAATATTACCTCATCAAATTTCTAATGCCACTGTTTAGGTGCTTGTTTGAGACCATATAATGACTTGACGAGTTTACACACCTTATGCTCATTTCCAGGTAATATGAAACCTTCTGGTTACTTCATATACACTTCTTCTTCCAGCTCACTATTTAGGAAGGCTGTCTTTACATCCATTTGATGAATTATCAAATTATGAATAGAAGCAAGTGCAATTAGTAACCTTATAGTGGATATTCTAGCAACAGGTGCATAGGTGTCAAAGAAGTCGATGCCTTCCTTTTGTCTAGAGCCTTGGACAACAAGTCTAGCCTTAAACTTATCAATACTTCCATCCACTTTCATTTTTTTCTTAAATATCCATTTACAACCCAATGGTTTGCATCCAGGAGGTAAATCAGTCAATTTCCAAGTATTGTTGTGCATAATGGAATCCATTTCATCTTGTATAGCCTCCTTCCAAAATACCACATCTCTAGAATCCATAGCTTCTTTATAACTACCTGGATCTTCCTCAATATTGTAACAATATTGAAATTGAGGCTCAGTGTCACTTGGTGAACCCTCAACAAGGTACAGATGAAAGTCGGGACCAAAGGATTTTGTCTTTCTAATTCTAACACTCTTCCTTGGTTCTGATGGGAGAGATGTGTTGATTCTACTAAAGGAATTTACTTTAATGTCCCTAGGTCTAGGCATTGATGCGAATCTCTCTTTATCAAAGATTGCATCTCTTGATTCAATCACTGTATTTACTGACACCGATTCAGTTGATTCTAATACATAGAATCTATATGCCTTTGAGTTTTCAGCATATCCAATAAATATGCAATCAATTCCTTTTTCACTCAGGTTCTTTCTTTTGGGTTCTGTAAGTCGTACTACGGCCCTACAACCCCAAACTTTCAAGTAGTACAAATTAGGAGGCTTTCCTTTCCACAACTCATAAGGAGTCACTTTGCTCCTTCTGTTGGGAGTTATATTCAGAATATAGCAAGCAGTTAACATTGCTTCTCCCCAAAACCCATCACTCAATCCTGAGTAAGACAATAGAGAGTTAACCATTTCTTTTAGGGTTCTATTTTTCCTTTCGGCAATACCATTTTGTTGTGGTGTATTTGGTGTTGTGGTCTGGTGAATTATGCCAGTGGATTGGAAAAATTCTGGATCATAATATTCACCTCCCCGGTCGGTTCTAAGAGTTTTTATTAAAATGCCATGAAACAATTCGACTTCTTGTTTAAAGATTTTAAATTTCTCAAATGCTTCATCTTTTGTGTGAACTAAATATACATAACAATATCTAGTTGCATCGTCAATAAATGTCACGACATATTTTTTATTTCGTAAAGACGGTGTACTATGAAAATCACACAAATCCGAGTGAATAAGCTCGAGTTTAGTAGATAACCTTTTAACGTCTTTAAACGGTTTTCTAGTAATTTAGTCAAATTACATGTGTGACATTTATTGTTATGCACATCAAAAGCCGGTATGAGATTTGTTTTAGACATGTCTAACATTCTAGAATAATTGACATGGCCTAAACGAGCATGCCATAAATTAGAAACCTTGTCAATCGGGTCACTTGAAGTGGATGTCATACACACAGATTCATATGTAAAGGGAACAAGAATATTTAATTTAAACATCCCATTACATAGATAATCAAATCCAACAAAAGTACCATGTTTAGACAACAACAACTCCTACGCCCTTGATGGGTTCAGTAGCTACATTTCCCATTAGCAATACGGAACCATCTTCAATTGACTTAAGATTCTCGAACCATCTTAAATCCTTGCAAACGTGAATAGTAGCTCCAGAATCCACCCACCATGATACCGAATCATCCTGAACATATATAGATTCAGAAACAAAAGAGACATTATTCAAATTTGAATTATAATGATCTCCAATAGGATAACTTGTGGTTGGACCGCCATCATTTAGCCGAGTTGTTTTAAAACCAAAACCCGAATGTTGTTTAGATAGTGGATCGTAATCTAATGACTGCTTGTTATTTTTAAGATAACAACCCACTTCATTATGTTGTAAATGACTTTTATGGAATGCATGTTCCATAGGTTCAACTACGCGAGTCCTTTTATTAGACAAATGTAAAAGAGAATCAAC
Source organism: Flaveria sonorensis (assembly GCA_025506505.1). Classification (NCBI taxonomy): domain Eukaryota; kingdom Viridiplantae; phylum Streptophyta; class Magnoliopsida; order Asterales; family Asteraceae; genus Flaveria; species Flaveria sonorensis. The sequence continues at coordinate 5,360,833 of CM046426.1, forward strand.
CAACATACCATTTTGTGTCGGCGAGTCCTTGGACCCACTTAGGCCAGCGCCATCGGCTGCCTTGTTCCCAGGAACCGGTTTCACTCGACAATCTCGTTTGAGATGACCCGGTTTTCAGCAGTTCCAACAAGTGGATTTCAACTTTTTATTTAGACTTTGGAATTTTCCACCAAACTTACGCTTTCCCTTATCAATCTTATTAAACTTCTTTTGCTTTTCGTTAGTGTGTTCAACCATATTCACGGTTGATTGATTTGCATCAATTTTCTCTTTCTCTTTATCAGTTTCTTGAGACCGAAGGGATTCCTCAATCCTCAAATGACTACCCAATTGAACAAGGTTCAGATCATCTTTTCGGTGTTTAAGCGTGTGTTTAAAATCCTTCCACAGTGGTGGAAGTTTGTCTATGAAACTTGACACCGAAATAGATTCATCCATGTGCATTTCATGTTGTGCAAATTGACCGAGTATGTGAAGCAATTCGTTGAATTGTTCCATGATCGGTCGACTATCTACCATTTTATAAGAATTAAAATTTGTTACCAGGAACTTTTTAGATGATGAGTCTTCTGCCATGTATTTTGCTTCTAGTGCATCCCACAATTCCCGAGTCGATTCCACGTTCTGGTACACATCGAACAGGGCGTCAGACATCCCGTTGAGAATATGCCCCCGGCATATGTAGTCGTCGTTTTCCCATCTCAGACGACGACGTTGTTGATCAAGGGTCTCGTCTTCGGTTACTTCGGGCATGGGTGTCGACAGAACATAGACAACCTTCAAGGTTGTAAGAAGAAAATGCATATTTTTCTTCCATCTGCGAAAATCTTGGCCCTCAAATTTGTCAAGTTTTGCAAACTTACTTGATATTTCTTTAACAAATTCTCCGGTAGCCATATGAACGAACTGATCAAAGAATTGATTTTATCTTTGTTGATTAAGGCTAATCGAACAATACCAAACAGAAAACCACAATGATGCAGAGATCTTTTTGGAAGAAATCAAGAACAGAGAATCACGATGTTCGCTTGGATTATCTTAGAGTCGTGATTGAAAATCACTTTCAGATAAAATCAATTCGAGGCACGCGAATGTTTTATCGGATAAAACTAAGAAGAAATCAAAGAACGAGTTTGATTTTGAGAAAGATGCTTTTTGATGTTCTGTGTGCCCTCGAACCGATCGAGAGCTTTGTCTCTGTTTTTCAAAAGAAGAAACCACAGAAACCGTTTTTAACCATTGGGTCTATTAATCTTGGGCCTTTCTTGATAATATGGCCCAATAATTTGCATTTTATATATATAAAGTCCAATACTCACTAAATAGCCCAATTAATAACTTAACCATAGTTGTTAGTTATAAACGTTTATGGTTAGCAGCTTAAAACGAATCCATCTCCATCTCCTAACTCGTTAATAACTACTAACGTGTACTCGATCAAAGTTAACCCAATATTACAAAATCTATATTGATAATTAAATAAAATTACCATTATGTAGACGACTTTTTATTAAAATGTATGTCATGTAGACTCTTTTGCTAACATGCAATACAACCTCACCACTTTTAATTGATTTAATTACATATCAATCCACGTCAGTCCTTTGAAACACTTGGAATGCCACTTAATCATTTCTTGACCCGTTTAAGGGGCAACAAGTTATTCTTTATTAAAAATTTCTTAAGTTTGTATTTTAAACTAGAGGAGAGACTTCAACATGCTAAAATTGGGTTGAGATACTTTTTAGTGCAAAAATAGAAATGCTATATTAATAACCTTTACAATACTAAAAATATGGACATACAAGTGTTGCACTTCGACCCAACCCGACCCAGTCCATCTCGAACCATACCAGAACAACGCATTTCAACCCCAAACTCTTTTTTACTCACTAGCTAACCGCTTAAACCGCACATCTTGCCACCTCTACCTGTAAGTAAGAAGTTCAAAGTGTGGATACCCGTGATTTCTCGGTTTTCTGAACAAGAATATCCAATTTTCTTTCCAATTCTTCGATTTCAAGTTGCACATCTTTCTTCTTATCTAAAAGCAAGTTTTCAGAGATAGCAAGTTCCTTCAATCTTTCAATTTCAAGATTGTGAATTTCTGCCACATTTTCAATCATTTTCTTAATCTCTTGTAATTGCTTTGACTTAAGAGTTACTTGATCTTGAAGAAAAGCTAGTTTTTCTTGAAAACAATCACCAAGATCCTGTAAATCTCTTTGTACTTTCATGAGTGTAGCTTCAAGAACCCGTTTTTCTAAATGAAGTTTATTAGCTTGATCCCTGGCTTTCATGGCTGCCTTCTCATTAACTTCAAATTTTGATGCCATATTTTGTGAGAGCCTTCTAAGTTCCTCTCGAAGCCTTGTGGCTGCATTAGCATTATGCAATCTCATTTTTTCCAAATTAACTTCTGCACGAATGGCTCTTTGTTCCTGATAGGTTTTTGCAAGCATCAATTCTTCACGATCAGTCTCAAACTCACAACCTTTATTCTCCAACTCTTCCTCAAGATTCTTGATATGGGATTCGAGCTCTTTTATGACAAGAATTGACTTTGACAATTCGTTTGACTTTGACTTGAGAACGTTCTCTAAGCTCTCTATTTGTGTTTCAAGTTCATCTAATGTTGTGTCAGGCATGCACTCATACGCCAACTTTAATTCTTCTTGTAGTTGACTACGCTCGAGTTTTAAAGATATATCATGATTTTCTTGCTTAATGATCTCATAATCGAGTGCCATTTGTTCCATTTGCATTTCAAGATCATCTTTATGTCTTTTATAGATGTCAATTTCAGCATAAAAATCTATAATTTTCTGCTCTAGTAAATATGTTCCCTTCACACCACTATGTTCTAGAACAATTGCTTCCAACTCCCTTTGTTCGTCATCATAATCCATCTCAGATTTAGATATTGACTCTGACTTCGACTTCGACTTTTCTAAGGCAAGAACCAACTCAGCATTTGACTTTTGTGTTTCCTGAAGTTGTAACAAGAGACTAGAGCTTAAATCCTTCTCATGTACTAATTTTTGTCTTAGTTTATCAACAAGAGCCCAAGGATCACTTTGATCGATCTTCAGCGTACCGTTGACTTTGACTTCTTCTGCCTTGAGCTTTTCACACTCCTCTTTCAAAGCATCTCGTTCCTCTTTAAGGGTAGCTACTTCCTGTAAAATATCTTGATCCTTTTCCATTGCGTTCATGATTTGCTTACGAAGCGTCTGTAATTCTAACTCTGAAACATCGGCTTGCCTGGTCAATGCTGCAACTTTGACCTTGAGATTTTGAATGATGGTATCTGAAGAACTCTCTTCAGAACTTTCTCCTAAAGTACTTGTTGAAGAATCACCTATACTTAATTTGGGAACTGAACCATTTAACCAATCCCACTGCAAAAATCTATCATTCGTGATTGAGGATTCACGAGTTAAACTAGGGTGCTTAGGTTCATGTTTGTTTGGGGTGTCATGCCCAGAACTACTACCAGAACTTGACAGTATGATATCAGATACAACGGATGCTTGGTGATCTCTGTTATTGCCATTGCAGGTCTCATAATCCTGTATACATAAACACTAAGATTAAGCTACATTTCTTATAAATCTTTCGATAAAAATGCTTAATGTGGTACAATTGTTAAGGAAACTAAACCACAATGACTAAACACTATAAGAGTAAACTACGTTGATCACTTTCAGTCATAATCATGAAATACCAGACTTCCAAATTGTACTAAAGAGGTGTTTTAAAGTGTGTTTTGAATGTGATTATGTGATTCATATAATCAGGATCAATTAATTAATTTTAATAAAAGAAGATGTTTGAATATATAGTATTTTGATGCGCTTATGCTGCGTGAGTATGTTAAAATCAGTCTACCGTTAGACAGTCAGTTCTGTTGCAGTTGGTCTGAACTGATTATCGAAAATTGATTTTTTGATGATGAATAATCAGAAACAGAAATAGTTTATCCAAGCTGATTATTTAGAGATCAAGTTGCAACAATAAGATAATCGGTTCAAAATACAAATCTAAACACCATCTTAGTTTTTAGCTAGGCGAAATGAAAACTTACTTCATTATGATTCCCTCTAATTCTTCCTTCTAATTCACCACGGCCAAAGTGTGTCCACAAGCTTTGATCACGGTGGCTTACATTTTCAATTCCATCAATATCCCTGCAAATTGTAGGAGTGTATATACATAAATAATTTAACAATCTAAAAGATTAGAACACTAAAACTTTTCTGAAATTTATTTTTACCTCTGATCAGAAGTACCCGGCACTTTTTGAATCGATACCTAATCAAACAACATACACAACCATCAAACTCGAATGAACAAATCCACTTAATGGAAATTTTGCGAGGGAGAAGGGACCAACATGCAATACTGCAGTAAAATTAGCATTTTTAAGGGGAAGAGATAAAGAAGAGATCTTTGTAGCCTTAGCATAACTTGCAAAATCAATTGACACTTCTCCAACACCACCAAATCTTGAAGAATCCTACAAATTGTCAAAACCCACAATAAATTTATTTTTTCTTTGGAAAAAAAAATATAATCAGTTTAGACTAATTTGAAGCAGTATGTACCTTTGTCACAACAAAGTAATAAATTTTCTCATGAAACTTTCCTGTTTTAGGATCCTGAAAGAATTTTACAGTTTCATAAAGTGGTTTTTCCCAATAACAACTTCCATCTTGAACTCTCGCTTTCTCTGATCTTGATGTCGGTTTTCCGACATCAGCAGGAACCACAGATATCATTAAATCATCTCCTGCTAACAGTGCTAACTGCATATATATAACAGATATCTAAACTAAGTAATTGGCAGCCAAAAACTGCAATGTATATAGACACACACACATATAGGTATCTTATTTTACAGCATGAATCCTGATTTATCATAACAAAAAAATGGATGACTTTCAATCATGTTTCAAACAAGTTTCTTTTTTTTTGAACACTCTAGGATAAAACTCAACCTTTTTTGTTTCAAACAAGTACCAGCTAGTTTGACCAACTGCCCATGTTAGAATCATAAATGGAGGTGAACATATGCACATATAGCCAGAATACGAGTCTTTGAGGATTCAATTGACTAATATAGCACAATTCCTTTTTTCATCTTGAAACTATTATCAACTAATGTAAACACCCTCAAATCTTCTTCCTTTGACTTTCTTTACATATGTGTATGTATAAGATTAAAAATACTCACGATGAATTCCAAAATTCAACATTATAGTAATACATTAAGAACTTAAAAGATTGCATTTTTCCCCAAAACAAGAGGCCTCATACCCAAATCTTTAGCATTTTCTCTCATAGTCATTTCATCAAACACATTACATGCAATAATGTAATATGGCATATGAATAAAGCCATTATGCATGCAATTAACGAACCCATTTGGGTTTTAATCAAGAAACATGTTACCTGAGTTCCATGAAACTGCAATTTGAATACACATTTGATCTTGTTCTTCTCGCTCATCCATCTCGTTGAATCAGACATTCTATATCAAACACTCAATTCCACATTGTCGTAAAGAAATTTGGTGAAGTCTAAATTAAAGGTCACACGGAGTAGAAATGGATGACTGATGAACAAAAATTGACATCTTTTACAGTTTGGCATCTTCCAAAAATAAGAAAAACCCAAATTCAATTCTCAAAAAATCATAAATTTATTGCTTAGTAGACATATTTGAAAGAATAGTTCGAGTTCTTGACGAGTATAAATGAAACTATTCGGATATTAGTTGTATAATAATATTACACAATATAGTGTATATAGAGGGCACATAGTGCGTTTCTTGTAGAAAGTGAAATTTATTATACAGAGCGTGAGAATTAACCAGAATTTAGCGAAATTTAACATGTGGCATGGGCCGAGATATAAGACTCGCCTATACTTATGCACGTATGTTAAATATATACATGCATAAGTTAAGCCACTTATATAAATAATTACACAACTTAATCGATAATTACCTAACTTATATAGTAACTACACAATCTTCGTTCCATACTCTATACGCACAATGCATCGATATAAAAAAATCAACTTTTAAAGAAACAATATAGCAATATTATTTTTTAAATGAAAAAGGATAAAATACTTGATTTTATGTTATAATTTTTTTTTAAATATAGTGTCTTATAAAAAAGTTTTATATATTTAAAAGAATCTAAGGATTTTAAAAGGTCAAACAATTAAGCTCTTTCAATTTTACCCATCCGGGTCTTCTAATTTGTTTTAATTTTTACGTGGCATGCCCTAACATTACAATTATTGGTGATTGTAATCAATTGCGTTAAATTATAACTTCCAATTTTAACTATTTTTTTGTACATAAAAAATTACTTTTTAAAAACATCACTTTTAAAATATATTGTATTTTTTATAAAAGTTTGATGTTTTAGAAAAAAAATTATTTTTTAAAAATTGATTTCTTTAGAAATAACATTAATAAAAATATATATTTATTAATATATTAAAAAATCACTCTTAATCTAAAAAAGAGTTAGATAATAATATTAGTATTTAAGATAATTATTTAGTAGCAGAGAAGCGGAAGAATTTTGGTGATGAGTAATATGATCTTGTCATGTGTCCCTATTAGTTACCTTTTTATTTAAATAGATAGATATTATATTATTTTTTTAAAAAATAAATAGAATGCTTAATTTTTATAAAGGGAAGAAAAAGATTTCTAACATTTTCAAAACACATATTTAAGATTTAAAACACTTCTTGTACGTATAACATACTCTAACACACTTAACTATGATTTTTATTGGTGGTTGTTTTCATGATTTGTCATGTCTTTTTGTTTTTATTCAACATATACACACAATACCAAAAATATATTGAAAAGCCAAGCATAATAAATGGAATATTAAAAGAATTTAACGCATATGAAATGGTTCATGTTGCAAAAGACAAAGATGTATGTTTTTTTACCATGAAAAAACAAAAGAATTTGGAAGTCATCATCAACTATTAAAGGATATGACCTTTCTATATGGGCCACACTAAGGATTTATCGATCCCAACACGCACCATTAACCAAACTAGACACATGGTCGAGTGGACCACCGGTTAAGATCACGAACTAACATGAGCCATGACTATTAAACCGGAACATAGGCTAAACCATCGATGGAATATTGCTATGGTTATTGGCTCGGCTAAATCACATATAAGCCGACTAACACCAACATATGAACTAAGTGAAAACCGAGCCATATATATGCTATCATTGTCGGTCACTCGTGGTTCCACCCTAGCTTTAGAGGTTAATCATCACACTAGTATCTTCACTAAAGAAGTAAAAATAGCATTAATGATCTAATTTGGATGCTTGAGGAGAAATGAGGTTTGTGAATAAATGACAACAAGTTCGCCATAGTTTGAATGGTAATTCAGGGATGTAAGGATAGTGACATCTAGTGCATATTCTAAGTAAAAAATCCGGTGAAAATTCACTTTGATACACACGCGAACATGTCGAACGCTAATACATGGAAATCTTTTTGTAAAGCTTGTTTTTAAGTACAAAATTACCAATTTCTTGTCAAATCCATCATCTCATTTGACACCATCATAGGTGCAACTGCTTGAACCCCTACCAAGGTGGTTCCCATCATTGATACAACTAAAACTTCTACTGTTAAGATTAATGATGTAGCAACAAAAGGAAACGATACTCGAATACTCATTAATGTGCAGAGGAAGTAGTTGCGTTTATTGGCCCAATGGGGAATTGCAAGCTCCCCATAATAGTGGTGGTGAAAGATGGTTAGTGAATATGGAGTATTTTAGTCTGAGTACTTGATTCTTAATGTCGTGTTAGTTTTACATAGAGTTTATTATGTCAGCTAATCATGTGGGCCCCAACTTGATAACGACCCAAATCCGTTGCCACTTCTAATTTTCCACCGGTTCGGTTGATGTATCTCCCGGGAGATGGTAGAATCCGTTCGTACTATTTTCCAATAATGCATCGATTTAGTTGATTGTAAATTTTCAGATCAGAATAACACCTAATCCATGTTGTAAATCAGATAAGGCCAAATAGAAAATTGATTAATTATTATTATTACCAAGTTATTAGCCGAATCAGTTTGATCCTACGTGAACAAACTGATTAAAAGAAAGGTAAAATGAGAGTGTGCCGTTATCGGACGAATTAAAGAACACGTAAAAATATAAAAAAACAACCTATTAATTGGTTAGACCGTAACAAAGTATGAGAATAACGGGATGATGAAACTGGTAGCAAGAGGCCTCTATTTATAGGCTTAGACCGTAACCAAGTTTGATAATAAAGTAGGATGGGGATGCCCCCACCAATTCGTGAATTCGGTTATGCAGAGAATCCAAATTGCTTGACTAATCGATTCTATCCATCATGTTTATCTCGAAGTTGGTTTCGATTCTATCAGCAGGTCTCTCGAACCTGAACCGGACATTAGCTAAACATAAAAGCTCTTTAGCTCCGTTTAAAGTATGCTTATTCGCGCCTCAAATACGCCCCTTCGCTAGCTCACACTCCGCCTCTACCTCTATCTCGCTAAATATGTGGGCTTAACCCTTCTCTTAGCCCAACTAACACTTTGGTGACCCATAAGGGGAAGTACCTTATAAGTGATGTGTCAGTGTTTTTCATTGCATTAACATGTTTAATTATTTGTTTTTATGTGTTTATTAATGTGAAACACAATTATTTTGAGAGCTTATTGAATTTCAGGTTTGCGGAGCTTAACGGATATAATTCGGGTGTTTTTCGGGAGTTAGAATGGAAGCCGAAAGCTCACGAAGAAAGCAACACTTGAAAAATAGAATAAGTAAAAAAAGTGATGGGAAAAGTAAATTACGTCCCTAAGGACGCTAATTACGTCCCTAAGGACGCTAATTACGTCCTATATGAGATCAGCCAAAACCACCCGTGATCTTCTCCAGGTGTAAGGTTTGTGTTTTTGACAATTGTTTAACTTTAGTTGTTCTTAGATTGGGTTGAAGTTTTGATTGACATGTTAAGCCATATGATTTCATTTATTGGTTGATTACTTTGAACAGTTTTTACTTATTTTGAATCTTAATCTAATTCTTATTAGTTTTTGGTTTCTTTACATCATGAAATTATAAATCTTAGGTTTTGATTAGCAAATTGAAATTGGTAGTTTGTGAATATGTCTCAATACAACTTGTTCCATCTGTATCACTAAAATAAATTCTATGTGATTGTTTGCTAAGCAAAACTAGGTTACAACTTTGTTTTACAAACCTGAAGCCCGGAGTGGATCATTCTTCTTATTATCGTTTTCAAAACCAATCAAGTTTTTTACTTTGCAATTTTGTTTTCTAAATCAATCATAATTTCAAAGTTATTTTCTAATTTAAATTAACGTTATTGAATTACATATACACTTTACACATATTTTTCATGGAGATGACCTTACTTACATGTGCTGATACAGGTGAGCTAAGTCTTAATTTAATTTGGCTTTTAGTAGATCACGACATTCTACAAGTCATTCAAAGTTTCCTCCCCATCAATGTGGAATAAAAGATGCCAACTTGTTGATTACTTGTAAATTTTCAATAATCCATATTTAACTTCCATTCTGGGTTTCACCCCTTTAGAGAGACATTTAGTAAATAAAAATTGAAACAATTGAAGTTTAGTGCTAAGTCGTTAAGCCCTTAAAGAGTACCTACAGGCTAAGGCCCACTAAATTTATGGGCTTTTTCAATGTGCTTTAATAGTTTAATCTACTCTTCACATCCTTAGGGGTTTTTATGTGTGTTAACATATTTAATTATACTTTTTTTACGTATTTGTTAATGTGAAAACACAAATACTTTGAGATTTAATTGATTTACAGATATATGAAGCTAAACGGATGAATTCAGGTGTTTTCCGGAAGTTATAACGGAAGCTTGAAGCTCACAATTAATTGACACAAAACTTGGAAAAGAGAAGAAACAAGCCTAAAGTGATTAGGGGCGTAAATTATGTCCCTATGGATGTAATTTATGTCCTACAAGGAAGTCAGGAAGGACGTAAACTAGAATATAAAACAGGAGCAAAAGGTGATTTTTCTAAGGGAGACATAAATTACATCCCTGGGACATAAATTACGTTCCTATGACCGTAAATTACATCCCTGGGGACATAAAATACGTGGTTGCGCTATCAGATACGCAAATTTAGGGCTTTGTGACCTATTTGAATAGGAAAAAGGGAGTTATGAAAGGGAGCTTCCCCAACTCACTTTTGATCATACCAAGGTCGATTTTTGGAGTAGAAAACATCCCCAGATCCATCTTTTCATGCCATTGATTCCTACAACATCCGATTTCAATTCCATAACGAACATGAGAGGCTAAACCACCCATGATCTTCTCCAGGTGTAGTTGTTCTTAGTTTGGTTTTATGCTTTGATTGGTATGTTAAGCCATGTGATTTCATTTATTGGTTGATTACTTTAAACGGTTTTTATTTGTTTTGGATCTTAATCTAATCCTCATAAGTTTTTGGTTTCTTTACATCATGAATATTTTGAGTCTTAGGTTTTGATTAGCACATTGAAATTAGTAGTTTATGAATAGGTCCGTTTACAACCTGTTCTATCTCTATCGCTGAAATCAATCAAACCAATACAATTATGTTTACGTGATTGTTTACTAAATATAACTAGGTTACAACTTGTGTTTTACAGACCTGAAACCCAGAGTGGATCCTTGTTCTTATTATTGTTTACACAATCAATCAAGTTTATAAATTTACAATATTGTTATCTAAATCAATTATTAAGTCAAAGTTATTTTCTTTATAAAGTTAAAATCATTGAACTAGAGTTACACTTTTCACATATTTCTCGTGGAGACGATCTTACTTACTCGTACTAGTATAAGTGATCTACGTTTTAATTTAATTTGTTTTTTAGTAGACCACGAATCTACATCAGTAATACTTTTTCAGAAAAACTATTTGTAATTTTGTTGTAAACCGATCATGAATTGCGTTTTTGAAAATTTATTAATATAACTATTAATAGAATGCCTAAGTTGTTGTTGATTGCAGTTATCACTGACGATTAGTTACTACTGAGACCAACTATTATCGACGATGTTTACCACTGATGATAAGTTATTACTATCGACAAACTACTACTGACCCGGTTAGTACTAGCACTCAGTTTCTAATGATGGTTAGTTACTGGTAATAATTAGTATTGATGTAACTTTTCATCAACCAACGAGACCCTTTCCAAGAGCTTTGCCCATTAAACCTTGTCTAATGCAATACTATTTTAGAACCTCCATGGTTTAGGGAATTTCGCCATATAGAACCCTCGAGGTTTCTAGGTGTCAAACTGCCTGTGATCTGAATAATCTTAACTTGAGGTTTCACCTTTTAAATGAGTCCAACTAAACTAAAAATACTGGTAGAAACTAAATCACCAATATCTTTCGATAGTCAAATCAGCCAACGCATTCATGTTGTTTCCGGATGACATGGTTTCTATGGGTTTGTTGCGATGCATATAGCTTTTTCATTATTATTTATGGAAATTAATAAACATCTTTATGATACCTTCACTTTTGAATCACTCTTAATTATCATAAATGAGTTTGTAATGATTTAATCGTCAGTATGGATGTCATTTGTGGATCACTCATGTATGTTTACACATAAAGGGTAAAATCGCATTTTCACTAGCGTCGTTAACGTTTAAAAAGTAATAAAAGCACACCCCACCCGCACCGTTATGGTGTCATCTGTTACCATTTACATCCTCTAACCATCACATCACTACAAATAATTAAGAGGCCTTCATATATTTGTCGAATACTAAGATCTATATTTTTTAGGATATTATCGTCCAGTCTATGAATTTTTCACTCCTGGCCGTGAGTAATTAAAGACATCACCAATGAATTACCGATAACCATTATTGGTGGTCATAAGTAACATTCATGTAAAGTTTTCTTATAAAAATCATATAAACTTTAAAAATACTTAAGAAAGGGAAGTAGTTTACTTTGGAGGGTGTTGATGTCATGTCTAGGCACATGCCTTCCCAAATTGGATTTTTCCTAGGATATGCTTGTATTGTGATCACTGGCGAAGCTTCATAGGGGCCGTCAGTAGTGTTAATTTTCGGTTTGGCAGTGTAAATTTTCGGTCCGGCAGTGAAAATTTTTTAATAAATATAGTGTCAGCCTCCCTTAAAATAGTTTACTTTCTCCTCCGCCCCCCACTAAACCGTGATTCAAACTCCACCACTGATTGTGATCCCTTCTAACATTCCCATTTTCTTTTGACGGAAACAAAATATTGTTAACGACTCGTCAAGACCATTGACTTCAAGAGTTTGTAGATTTGTTCTTAATTAACTCCCAACAATTCAATAACTTGTTATAAAATGTATAATAGAAAATGAGTTTTCTAACTACTATGTTATTAATTTTAATAAAATAATTAGTCTACTTATAAGTATATAATAATAGTAATATCATAAGTTTTGTAAGAGAATAATCAAAAGATTGTGATTAATAAAGTTATGTTTTTTTTTCTATATTTTTAACTTTTGTTGTGGAGTACGGGTAGAAATCTTTACAAGAGTTATATTAGTTTATGTCGAATTTTACAAGGGGTTTCTTGTTCTGGTTCTGTTACTAAGCTATAAGGAAGCTTTAAACCGATAGCTTCTCCTAAGGCAAATCTATATCGAGCGTGGATATATTTAGTTGAGTAGGTTCTTTCTTTGAAAACAAGCAAATCAACTATTAAGTTGAAGAGAAGTAGCAACTCAAAATAGTAAACATCAGATTTTCTTTCATTTTTTGTTTGATTCTTGCTATAAATTAAGTAGATAGATACGTCTTAACAAACACTTTTATGTAATAAGAAAATAGATCATATTTAAATGCATATGCTAAATGATTGTCCCCGAAGGAAAAAGTTAAAAACTATTTGTACTAAATCTCTATAAACTATGTAAATGGTTTGACTTAAATTTGTTTTTATATATAGTTTTAAAAGATTTCTGATGTGAATTAAAAGTATTATGATTGAAAAGATGTTCAAATACAAAGTGTATTTTTGCTACAAAGTATGAGAAGACATAATGAGTCAAAAAAAGTCACAAAAAAAATTATATCTCACAATCTAAATCGAATTTCAAAAAAGTAATTCCGAACTTTTGTTCCCCTAGCCGTCCTCACTAAGAAAAAAAATAAATGAAAAATAAAAAAATAAAAAAATTAACGTTTTTTATTATATCATTTATGAAAGACACAATGACGTCATTGTGTCATTATGAAAGACACAATACGTCATTGTCATAAAAAATACAATGAAATTATTTTTTATTTTTTTATTTTTTTTCTGAAAGAAGACGACGAGAGGAACAGAGACTCTGAAGTACTTTTTTGAAATTCGATTTAGATTGTGAGATATAATTTTTTTATGATTTTTTAGCCTCATTGTGACTTCTCACACTTTGTAACAAAAATACAATTTATAGAATAACCACACCCTTATGACTATTATCACATCATAACAAATTAGAGATCACTATGAATAAAAAATTAATCGATAATATAGGTTAAATGATTACAAGAAACAAAGTAACTTAAAATTTTTGAGGAATAAAAAAACTAATTTATAGTCGATTTGAATCTTTGAAAATAAAAATAGGGAAGTCACAAACAAACCATTGACAAAGTATTCATCTTAAAAACGTTAGCAAAATATATTTTACATATAATGTCGCAAGACATGATCTGTAAGATCTGGAGCAAGTTTAATTCCATCGTAAAAAAAGGTGTAACTACTTACGATCATTTTTGGCCGTCGTTGTAATCACATTTGCGACGCAGATGCTGTCACAAAATGTCATGTATTATGTAGTAGCGTTTTGCTGGTAGGAAAAGATATGATTAATGGTTATTATAACTGAAAATTAGAGCGATGTGAGTTTTCTTTACTTCGGTACTAGTAATTTCATCTTTTATAATTTCATATGGTCAGCCACACTTTTCATGTCTAAATAAGTTTATTTTTTTGTATGTTGAAGTGTTACATGATTTCTCTTTTATAACAAGTTTGGTGTTTAACAATAACTTTCATTAAAGTTCATATTAAAATACCCTTTTATAAGCTAAAATAACGTACTGTTTATATAAATTGTTAAAAATAAAAATAAAAAGAAATATTTTATGCAACCATTAGAGTATCACAATAATTAGGGTGTTTGAGACTAAACTGATGTGGTGTTTGAGGCTGCTACATATCGATTATTGGAGTGTTTTGGGCGTTTCGCAGGGGTGCCATTCTTATCTTTTTATTTTCTAAAAGTAAGTTATGTTTATATATTTTTAAAAAATATAAAAAGATTGGTAATTAAAAATATTTAAATATTATTTTATCAAAAAGAAAAAGATTGGTGATTAAAAACAAATGTAAAATATGGTGATATCGTGACAATATTTTGTAATGTTTTTGGTTCTTATTATTGAAAAGATTTTGGTATTTTTGAAGAACAAGATGTAGGCGAGAGAGGAGTCATTCGATCTTGTGATGTATTCCTTTGTGATGAGTAGGGCCTCTTTATCGTTGATAGGTTTGCATGCGCTCTATTGAAAGGTCTCGATATTCTATGGTGATTTTGTCAATGAACCATGGATATGCAAGCCTTTTTTGCAGACCGTTTGTTCTACTTAGTTCCTTCCTTAACTAGTAGTAAAATATGATGATATGCTTTGGCCATGTTACCTATCAAATGCAAAGTCCTGTTAGGTGTTCGTAATCGCTCAAGTCAGCGAAAACTCACTCACGAAAACTCACTCACCTGCTTTTTATCTAATACTTTCTTCTATCCACTGAATTAAAAAAGTGACTCTTCGCACGAGGCTATAAGATATGATATAGTGTACTACAATGTATTTTTCTGATATGACTACTTATTAAACATGGTATTCTTAATGCCCTTAAATAAAACTTTCGGTTTCTTCATTTAGAATACTCACCAATTTCTTATTTGATTTTGAAAATATTCGGGTAACCCTAAAGTTGAATAATGGCGTTATCGATGAACCATGACTATTCTGCCAAGAGCTAGGGTATGACAAATTGACAATTGCCAATTTGTTTATATTCTGTTATTTAATATTAAGTTTAAATTACTTTATCATTTTGATTTTGTATATTTAATTAGTCATGCTGATTTAGCAATTGGTATATATGTCACCAACAAACAAACATAATCAGCTGGGTCAATAATATTCGATATGTTTATCAACATCTATAACATGCTTGCAGTTACTTTGCAGTTACTTTTTGAAATATACTACAAAATATACTACAAAATCATTTTGCAGTTACTTTTTGAAAATAAAAGCATGCTTGCATGATCTAGTTCAGTTAGAATTTTGAAATTTATTTTATGAAAAGCAAAACAAAACATAATACTGTTAAAAAAATTTAATCTTAATATTAATTATCAACTGTTAAAAAATTTTGAATTTTAATATTAACTAGTGATCATTGGTTGGCCTCTACTGAGACCAATCAAGAGTTCAAGATAGACACTTGTTTTTTTTATTTAATTTTTCTAATTTTTTCTTTATCAATTTATATGTTTAAAACGAGATTGTAAACAAATTGTTCTCAATCTGTTCGTTGTGTGTGCCAACTCTATACGCCCACCTAGGTTTGAGTTTGCGCCTCTCCCTTTAAGCCAGTTTCTTTGATTTTTGATTTTTAAATTTTGAAATTTAAAAATACAGATTCATGTTAAATAATAGGGTTAATGGATTTAAATACTCCTAACTATTGGGAATTGGCCGCTGCCACTCCCAAGTATCATTTTGACGAATATAGCTCCCAAGTAAACACTTCGGTGTCTGTATCACCCGCCGTTTGTCATAACCCTAACGACGTTAACTTTCTGATGATGTGGCATGCATACGTGTACAGGCCTCGCTTGTGTGGCAGCTGACGTGGTTAATCAACTACAGCTCCATGACAAATCAGAACTCCACCTCAAATCCATCCAATCCCGCTCCTCCTCTAGCGTCATCCACCTCTCCGACAGCCTCCTCCGCCGCATCATCACCACCAAACCCCGATCCTCAACCTCATCATCTTCTTCGACACCCTACAGCTCCATGACAAATCAGAACTCCACCTCAAATCCCTCAAATCCGAATTCTTCCTTCTATCGAAATCCTTCACCATCAACAACCAAAACTCGCAATCTGCATCGAAGCTCTTTTTCTGCGATATCGAATTCGGTGAATCGCAAGCAACTTTCGCCCAATTCGGCGTCAACGCGCTACCGCACATCCGCCTCCTTCCGCCGGACGCTGTGACGTTGAAGTCCGATTCGATCGCCATGGACGCCGGAGATTTCGCCGGATTAGCGGATTCCATGGCGGCGTTTATTCAATCGAAGACGAAACTCACCGTAGGTCACATTCATCGTCCTCCCATTCTCTCGAAAACTCATTAGGGTTGTTGATTGCTGTTTTTATCATCTCGTTCATCGTCAGCTGCCACACAAGCAAGGCATGTACACGTATGCGTGCCACATCATCAGAAAGTTAACGTCGTTAGGGTTATGATAGACGGCGGGTGATACAGACACCAAAGTGTTTACTTGGGAGTTATATTCGCCAAAATGATACTTGGGGGTGGCAGCGGCCAATTCCCAATAGTTGGGAGTATTTAAATCCATTAACCCTAAATAATATGTTGTTGTGTACTTGTGTTTGATTACAAGATGGTTGTGGCGTGATGCGGTCAGTTAAGACTTTGGTGTTTCTTCCAGCTTGCAAGGTTTTGAGTCTTGGTATTTCGCTTTATATTTCTAGAATCTTTTTGTTATCATAACTTTGGTTATTTTTTTCCCATTAAAGTGTAGTTGATACTATGTATTTTTGTATCCACGTTTTGATATCCAGTCCTATTGCGGAGTTTCCAAGTTGGCTTAATTAGCAAAATAGCCGGCCACTCAAGTAAGCTAATACTCAGGCAAGCTGGCGAACATGGCCGGCCTCTTTCAAACCCTATTTTAGTTATATATTATTATTATTATTTTATTATATATTTTTTTTCATATGACATATTCTAATAACAAAAGTTTGGTCATTTCTCATCATCTCATCTATTATATAATCTTGATTATTTCATCATTTGTTCCCTCTTCAATTCTGTCGAAAATATTATCTTTCATTTGATCTCTCGTATCCAGCTTGCTTATGAAATCTTGAAATAAAAGAAGTGTTCCCAACAAATGGTCAATAACTAATCATCTAAGCAGGGTAAGAACCAACAAAAATATCATTTTGATTGATTTCTAGCCAGTTAGTCTTTTTTTCTTCAATTACTTGATTTGATTCTAATAAGAGAACTTTCACTGGCTGATAGATCCGATGGTTATACCTTGGTAAAGGTAAGAACTGTCGATCATGTTCCATGGAGAAGATGTGGTTAATCATATCATTGACCCATCAACGACCGATATTATTGATGGATCACATGTTACGTTTATAGGATATTACCGACGGATTAGTGAAGCGAAACTATTTTCTAGTAGTGCAATAACTTTTAATTCTTGTGTACACAGGTGTTACTATATGTTCTCCAAACATACACTCCCTTCAATGTGTCTCTAGATTACCCTCATCTTGATTATATAATCTTCTTCTCTCCATTATTTGGTTAAAAATACTTTTAACACCATCTACATTTCATTGTTCATCAAATCTTTAGGACTTCACAATATTACAACATACAACAAGAGATCAAACATTTGCAATTGTATAGTTTTGGTAGCACGCTTTGTGTAGTCTCTAGATTTGAGATGAGGCAGGCCAAGACTGCGTATTCAGGAATTCTATCCGGAATATCAAAGAGACACGCGCCCCATTCATTACCATTGGCAAGGATCAAGAAGATCATGAAGAAGTCAAGTGTGGATGTGAAGATGATCTCCGGAGAGGCACCACTCGTCTTCTCGAAAGCTTGTGAGCTTTTTGTCGAAGAATTAACCAAGAGATCGTGGAACATAGCGATCCAAGGCAAAAGGAGAACTATACTTAAAGAAGATGTCGCGTGTGCAGTGGAAACTACTGATATCTTTGATTTTCTTGTTGAGTTGGTACACCCTAACACTTATGGTCATGTACATCTAAATGAAGACCCTGAAAAGAAACAATAAAAGGTCAATCACAAGATTTTGTTTTAAGTGGTTGAATCTTTAGTTTCCCTTGATAACTTGAGGGTCATATGTGTTTAGTTGCTACAACAATCTACAAGGCACTCGCGATATGATCCCCTCGTTATTGTGTCTATTCATGTTCTGTGTCACTCGTGTTAAAAACTTGTTATAGCTTTGTGTCTCGTACATTCTTTATTTGAAGCTTTCATGTGTCTTTGAATATAAAGTTATCTTATTAAGTTTCTTGTAAAGGGTCTATTCGGCTTTATACGTGCGTTCTTAACCAGAGAATCATTTCCTTTTTACAAGTTACGAAAGTCTTGTTGCTTAAATAGTACTTGCATACATACATATATGCATACATGATACATCAACAAAATAAGATTGACAATTATTATATTTTCTTGTACACTTTTTATATGCCTTAAACTTTTTATAATGTTATAACAAACCAAGTTGTCCGTGAGCTACTAAAGACTTAACATAATCCTGTATCTAGCCCCACTTAAACAAGCTCGAACAAATTAAAGCTAATTTTCTAAACGTTGTTGAGCTCATTTTCAAATTTTGATGTTTTGAATACTTTAGACAAACTAATTAATTGCTACTCCATAATAATTTCACTGGTATAACCTGTATGGTAGTATAAAATCATAGACATATATTATACTAGGGTGTAACCTTGTATATTACACTGGTTGAATAATAAAAATACTAAATATTTATTTATGAAGAGTTAGGAACTGTAAAACGTTATTTTGATATAAGATATAATGAAATTACATATGAGCAAGTACTTTGATTAACTGATAAAATATTTTTATTATAACTTTTGTTTTAGAAAATTATTGCTTTGATAAAAATTTATTTTTTATATATATTTCATTGTTAAAAACTTCTGGTTTGTTTTGTAAAATTTTTTTATATAAAACTTTTGTTTTATAAAAAGAATGATTTAAAATAATTTCATTATTTAAAAAAGTTTTCTTGTTTTAAAAAATTTTATTTTTGAAAAAGTGTATTTTCTAATCAAAATACTTAGTTTTTATTTGATGAAAAATATCTTTTTAATATTATTGATTCAAGAAGAATATAGATTTATAATATAGAGAGAGAAAAAGAAAGTTTTAAAAATTAGTTATTTGATTTTTTCTAAATAAAATAAATAGTTTAGACGAGAAAATAAATGGAAGAGTAAATATGAGAATGACATATGTCAAAAAATAGAAACAATTATTAGATAGATTAGCTACTTAATCGAGTTATATTATCCTGAACTATCATTAGCATATCAATGTCAAAGGAAACTTATGCGGGTCCAAGTCAAATTAGCATTACCACAAATATAAGAAGCATACATCTTTGCCATATGTTTAGTAGTTTAGGGGTGTTAATTATTCGTTTTAAAATGATAACAAATCAGTTTAAAACGAATAGAATTACATATTTTTGTTGGTTCTATTCTAAACGAAACCAGAATAAGGTTTTCGATTCCCGCTATCCTAATTCGGTTCAAACCAAATTACATCATATTCTGATCTAATAAATCAAATCTAATAAATCGTAAAAATCGAAAACCAAAATCTATGAACATGATGTATATATTCGCTTTTTTTAATAGAGAAAATAAGAAAAACAAATGGCTACTCATTGTTAGAGATTTTATTACAAAAAGAAATTATGAAATTATTTAAAGCCGACAATTTGTCATGTTCTAAATTTGAATATGCTGATGATATATATGAATGGTTTTTTGTTTATTTGCTTAAATAATCAACATTATTTAAACAAACAATCTATCAACTTTAAACATCAAAAATATATTCAAATAGTTTCCAAACCTATATCCAAATTAACACACGTTAATCTGATTATACTCTACCCAAAGTTCAAAAGGTTGAAACTATAACAATTTAAAATCACATTGATATTCGCATTTTGTTTAATAAAATATGAAAATATAGTTATAAATAACCTCAACCCATCGTTGACCTACAAATTCTCTCTTAAAAACATGGAAATTTCCCCACCTTAACTTATTTTCTTTGGAATTTATTTTACCGTTTTATACTACAACAAAATAATTTTACAGAAAAAGAAAAAAGACAGAAGAAGAAGGTGGTGATCGGAATTAATGGCGTTCACCGGAACATTAGAAAAATGCAAGGTTTGCGAAAAGACGGTTTATTTTCTTGAAATGATATCGGCTGATGGAGTCACGTATCATAAAACATGCTTCAAATGTAGCCAATGCAATGGCAAGCTAACGGTATATGTTTATTTCTGTTTCTCGGTTTTTCTAATCCTTGAATTAACGGATTGACACGCGATAATGTGACCAAACACGTTTTCTTAGTCGAATTTCAGATGATATGAAGATGTTAAGATAATAGATTTGATCTCGTGTCGTTTTAAGACAGATATGAAACCTAAAAAATGTTTTATCTATTCTACAAAGACGCATTTCAAAGGATGATATACATAACTTAGAACAATTTATTCCCATTCGAAACACAAACTAAAACATATCATTCGTCAAAATGATACATTATATAGGGGCGGAATCAAGGGAGGTTGTTAGAATTTGTCATATTTTTATATATAAAAACTAAGACATGACTTGAACCATTTAACTGTAGTCGGTAGAGAAAAAATTTTAATAGCAAACCCTCCCTCGACTAAAAGACTCATCTTTTGTCAATGACATTATGTCATTATACGTACATACATACATACATGTGATGTATAGTATATGTACATGTATAATGTCTTGTTATGTGTATTAGATGAGCACATACTCATCATTGGAAGGAGTGCTATTTTGCAAGCCTCATTTTGAGCAGAAGTTCAAGGAGAGAGGAGGTCTTCCTAAGGTCACACGTACGTTATTTTTGAAATGATCGTCATTAAATTTATTTAACAGTTAATTAATTATTGTTTGATGTTATTTATCTTTATGCTAATTCAAATTTTAATGATGAACAATGATCAGCTGCAAAACCACAAGAAGGGGTACGTTATACTCTAGTTAATTTTTTTATTTAATTATAGAAATTGTATAAGATTAAAGATTTTAATTAGTTAGTTTAATTAATTTATTTAATTACAGAGTAAAGCCCCAAGTAAATTAGCCGCATTATTTTCTGGAACCCAAGATAAATGTGCAGTGTGTAAGAAGACTGTGTATCCACTTGAAAAGGTTTGTTATTTTTTCTCATAACCAAATTTGAGACATGACTTTCATATTCAACTCATAAACATAAACATGTTTAACTAAACAAGTTGGTATTAACCACACGAGATCAAACAACTTACTTGTGTATTTATATGTTAATATGATTGGTATTTTATGTTAGAACTTAAAAGTTGCAAGAAAAAGTAGCTGGAATATGTTGTTTAAGCACGCAATCTATAGACATTTGGTTTTTCTTGGTGTAACTTTGTAATTTTAGAGTCACAATATGCAAAAAAATAAATTTTAAATATTTTTTGGTTAAATGGGTCATGGGTGTTTCAGAGCTGATACACATAATTCATATTTAAGTTTTCATGTTTGCATGTGCTTCAAAGTGAGTACACATTTGAGCAAAGTAATATGTTTGGTTACTAAAAAAAACATGTTAGAGACCAGCAACTCAATATATGATTGATTTGTTATATTGTTTGAACACTGGTGTTTAGGTAACTGTGGAAGGAGAGTTCTACCATAAAGGATGCTTCCGATGCACGCAAGGAGGTTGCTTTCTTACACCATCTAACTACGCGGCTTTAGAAGGAAACTTGTTCTGCAAGCCACATTTCTCGCAACTCTTTAAAGAGAAGGGTAGTTATGCTCACCTTAAACAAGCTGCTACATTAAAGAAAACTGCTGCTACAGAAGAATCATCGGGTGATCAAGGGACAACAGAGAAAGCATCTGGAGAAGAAAGTACAAGTCAAGAAGATCAAGAAGAAGAAGCACAAGACTAAATTTTAAAGAGTGTCATGTGAAAATGAAATGAATGGAATTACTAATAATTTAAAATGTAAATGTCTTTAAAAAAGTTATAAAGATTGAAACTTGTTATTTATTTCAATTTGATTAAATTCTAAAGTTCTGACTTGATTTTATGTCCTTCGTGAAGCTTGATTATTTTTGACACATACTCAAGTAATAATATGTAACTGCGATTAATAAATATTACGTCCTGCATAAAATCGTGTCTAAAATGAAGTTATGATGAATGAGACATCGATGCTTGAAGTTGGCTAGTTGTAAAATTGAAAGAGAATGGATGGAACTTGTCTCATTCCATGTATTTCCTCTGCAAACAGTGTTATTTGTGTTCTTAATATCTATGAGAAACGTAATCAACTGAAGTCTAGTTGTTTGTTTACATAATGAGTATGCAACTCTCTTTGACACTAACGAGGTTTATGTTTTTGTAAGTTGTTTCTGTGGCGCGAAAGAACAACTCTATACAGGTATGGAGGGTATGTTCATGTTCTACGACTCTCTTGGAATTGACCTTTTCTTTTGGCACTTTTTGCCCACTAATTCTAAAAGTGTGTATCTTGTAGTACTTGATCATGATTTGCTTGAATTTGTTGGCAAACCTTAAGTATATATGTTTATGTCTAGATCCTAGCAAGAAATCTTGAACATTGTAATAAAAGGTTTCTAAAGGAAGTAAGCACCCATTTCAAGTCTAGATTTCAAGCACCAAATTGCAAAATTTTCTTAGATAATTAGTGTTACAAATGCACTTAAAACCACTTTCAGACACGTTTTACTCTTTTATTTGAAGCTACATTTTTGTAGTTTTGTTCATTTCGTCTAGTAAATGGGTTAAAATTTCAGAATCTTGAGTAGGTTGATTTCAATTGTTATAGCTATAACACCCTCCAAAATCCAAATCTACTCTAAATGCTTTTCACTTTTAGCTTGAGCTTCCATTCAGTAGGTTTTACTTTTACTTCTACAGCAATCTGATCTCAAAGCCTCCACCTCGTAAGGATAAGATCATTTTACACGTATAGATACCGCTAGACCAAAATGTCTTTTGGTAGCAAGATCTATTGAGGTTCTGTAGCTCTTCATCATGTAGGTGGTAATTTTTTATGTTATAATCCAAACTGGAACTAACAATAATGTAGATAATCAACATTGATAAATTATGGGGTTTAAGATAACGAACATTAATGGTTTAGTAATTAAGACAACCAAGAAAATAAAACCAAAATTGCACTCACTTGATCAAGCAAGAATAACCCATGAACTCGGTACAAACTTAGACAAAAATGCAAACTACAAACGCATGAAGACAACGCTAATGCTTAGAACGAGAATAATGATTGTCATTCGGGTTTCTCTTGCCACTGAAAACCGCTAGGGCTTTCCTTACCGGTGGTTGCAGAGGCGCCCTCTTGTCTGTATGGTGAGTAAACAGTTCATTTGTAGCAAATATGTCGTCCACCTACAACATTCAATCAAATAAACACATGAATAAATATAAGCTATATATTTATAAGCATTAAGGTGTGACCCATTTGGTCACAATTGTTGTAGTATCGAATTTTTACCTCTTTATTCTTCTTTTTGGTCTTGGGATGCAAGTACTTTTGTGGGAGTTGATCCTCGCGTAAAATAGGGTTTTTGGTTATAGCATCTCTTCCTCCTTGTGGGAGAGGCAATGAAAACTGCATAATGAACCACCATCATGTAGGCATGAGCACATGACCAACCAAGTGGGCAAAAACAAATAGAAATGTAGCACTAAACTATCAGCAATTATGTAATATGATGCAAAAATACTTACCTTTGTTCCACGCAACGATATACGGGGGCGACGAGCTGCAATGATGGTTCCATTTTCACCAACAGTAACAGCTACTTTCCTTAAAGTGCCTCCATTCCCACAACTTGGACAGAAAATCCTACCGATCTCCATTGTTACCTTAAAACAAGCATGACATTTCAATATCCACCTGCAAATTCAAGTAAAACGGGTCAAAAGCCTTCAAAAAGAGTGTAATTTTAATGCATACAGTCCAAATGACTCGGTTTAAAAAAACACAAACCTGTGGAGCTCGCGTATTTGCATTCCCCCTGGTGCCACTAGACGTAAACCCATCTGCAGTATAACATTCTGCATTGCAAAATCACCAGTAACACAAGCAACACTCGACTCAGAAAGTGATCTCAACATCCAACTTTGCTCACTACTATCATCATCCGCATATGTAGATGCATCAACACTTTCATTAGTCACACTATCCATATCCAACTGTTCCAACTCTTCATTCACATTTTCAACCTCATTACCTTCACCGTCTTCTTGAAGCCTCAATTGATCAAAAGCTGTTGAAATATCTTCACCATTATTGCCCCCATCAGCCATTTTTTCACCAACAGATAACTCATCTGTATTCTCATAAATAAGATCGGGCAATTTAGCATCATCAAGATGTTCTTCATTCCCATCATTTTGAACATCTTTTTCAGACGACTCATACTTTTCACGCCTAGCTTTCCTTCTCAAAAACCGCCTGTGAGTGCTTCGACTCACAGCAGGAAGCCAGTCACCAGCATCATCATCATCAAGTTGCCCTTGAGATGCATCAATTCCATCTGCCACCATCTTCTTCCCTTCAATGACAACCTCTTTCTTTTTAGGTAAATACTTCCGAGATTTTCCAAAAGCACCATTATCAAGTGATTCAGATCCATTTACTGTTGCAGAATCCTCACTGATTTGATCCTTATCCCCCGAAACGATAACATTCATGTTCAAATCTTTCAAAGGAAGAATTCTTGAGTCGGCCCTGAACCATCCCCAACCGCATGTTCTAGCACCTCCCATTGTGCTAAGTTAGGAACATTAGACCCCCATCCGGGTAAATCTTTCTCGGGTAACCTTTTTACATTAACTGTACGAATAGGTGGCGGGCTCTCTCTAAGATGGCTAGTTCCATGAATTTGAGACTCTAAGGTATAAGTTAAAGCAATGAGTTTAAGGTCAACGTCCGATAGCGTTTGTAGATCTCCAGTTGCCCTTGCAAAGCTAATAACTGCAAAACCAAAAGCCTTTCAACCCATGTATCCTATAGTCTTAGCGAAACAGATCAAAACTAACCTCTCAACGAATAAAAACAAACAATTAATCTGCTAGAATCAAAATCAAACTAATCAATCAACTAATAACAGTCTTGTAAAAATCATTCCCAGGCACCAATTAATCAAAAATCAGAGGGAAGCCCATGCAATTTCAGCTTATCGTCCCATTCATCCATCAAAAATCAAAATCGGTCAAAATCCAGGAAAAATCAGCCAAAATTGGTCAAATTTTGATCAATCGGTCAGAATCTTTGGTCAAATTACATACAAAATTGTATATGATTTTGAATAACTACATATAAATATGTGTGTGTATATAATTTCAAAGAGTTACATATAAAATGTCAATCCGTTAATTCCTATTAATCCTTATTAATCCCGATTAATTGATAGTAGCGACCGTAGCTCAAATTTATAAAAATTGCAATCCACACTGACTAATAAAGCATACAACTTCAAGCTACCAAATTAATATATAGTATAATCATAATTAACTTTGCAGACTACTAACAATCAAATCACAAATCACTCAGTAAGCAAAAACACCACACATTAACAAATCAAATTTGCACAATCAACCAATTCATCAAACACGAAGATCAGATCCTAAAACAACACCTTTCTTAAGCGATTCAGGCGACGGTTCCATGGTGTCGACGGTGAACGGAAGAAAATTCATGCGGTGGCGCGAAGTAGGGTCTCGTATCTCATGAATAACATCGTCGACGGAGACGAACTTATCGGCGGCGTGGTGGAGGTGTTCTCCGCCTTGTATGATGGCGTTTGCATCCACCACGGCGACGGCGATGCCTTTGGTGGACTTGCAGCTGCCGACGAGAGATGTGGCGGCGGATTGCGGCGGATCGTGGTGGTGGTTGCTAGGGTTCTGCGGCGGTGGTGGTGGTTGTTGTTTGACGATGTTGCTCCAGCAAGAGGTTGATTTTGGGGGATCCATGGGGTTTGGGTGTGTGCGAATAATGGTGCAAAACCCTAGCAATATGTTTGATGATGATTAAATATTAGTAATTGATATACGCTTTTGTCACCATACTATTTGCTTGTGTTTCTTTAGGTCCCTATACCGAAAACGTTTATCTCGAATACATGTAAATTTGATTTTTGAGTAAATTACGTGAATCGTATATGAGGTTTGCTTGAATTTTATTTTTAGTTTTTAGGATAAAAAAATTACAGATTTAGTCATAACATTTGAAGAAAATATCGCGTGTTTCGTCTCTGAGTCAAACGGTCATTAATTTATTCGGTTAAGTAGCTGTAAAATGATCATATTATCTTTTTTTCTCATTCAACTTAATCTCAACCACCATCACCACTCCACCACCACTCCTCGCCACCATCACCACACACCCCTATCTCTACCACCACACGACACACCCATCTCCACCACTACTCCGCCACACCAAAACCCCCACCCCCAAGCTCCACCACTACAACTCATCTCTGGCAACCCACCGCCATCAAGAAACACCAGATTCGACGCCTTTTTGGACCCCTAGTGTAACAGATGGTTGATAATGCGATTAATATGTGTAATAACAAAAAACCACTTACAGAACTTGCAATTGTGATAATATCGTGGTTTTCCGGTGACAATGAGGTTTCCAATGAAAACTCGTCAGAGAAGAAGATGGAGATGGAGGTAAACTACAGTGGTTGAGATGGGGTGGTGGTGGTGTGGTGTAGTGGTGGTGTGGTGTAGTGGTGGAGATAGGGGTGTGTGGTAGTGGTGGTTGAGATTGGGTTGAATAAGGAAGAATAAGGGTAAAATGATTAATTTTCAGCTATTTAACGGAATAATTTAACTGTCGTTTGACTCAGAAATGAAATGTGTTATTTTTTTTCAAACCTTAGGATAAAACCTATAATTTTTCAATTCTAGAGACAAAATGTAAAATTTAAGCAAACCTTGGGAACAAATCATGTAATTTACTCTAGATTTTAATAATTGAAACTATCATTTGTTTGTTGATTTTACCGATAACACTTTTAGTTTTTACTTTTGTTGATATTACAATCATAATTATAAATTTATATTTGATTTTCACTCAAGTTCAGTCACAATGATGATTATAAATAAAATTAATAACATAACTTTCTTTGTGATATAAATTGAATTTTTTTATATTTATACATTTGCAATTGAAATTGAAGGAAAAAATGAAATTAGGACTAATATTTTTGGTAAACTGCCGATATGAATTGCTGCTATAGAGTTATATTTTGAATTATTAAAATTTTAACTTATAAAAATCAATTTAAGTATAGGTTTGGCCCAATGTATCATTCGACTAGTGTCAAAGCATTTTAAGCTGTATTATTGCTGGGCCAATTATACGGGCTTAATTCAAATTCTAACGAGCAGTTTATTGGGCTTAGGCGTAGTGATACAATTATTGGTCCCTTTCCGTATATTTTCATAAAAAGTTTGGGCTTCTAGGCTTACCATTGTTTGCTTTTAATTTTTACGGGGAACCGCGACCGTCTAGCATAGAGTTTGGGGTCGTTTGGTTCGCGGAATGTTTTTGCGAACGAATTTAAGTTAGAATTGGAATTGGAATCTTATTAAAATTAATAAGGTGTTTGGTTGGTAAATATTGAGTGGAATTGAAATATTAATTTTAAGGGGCATTTACATATTTCCTTTTGCTAAAGTCATTAATTACATATTTACCCAAATAAAAAAATCAATACATGTTTCCCCTTTCTAAAATATACATATTACATATTTATCCATTTTATTAAAATTATTTATTAAATAATTATATTACTCGTATTTTCACTAAATTATTTTTACACATTTCACTTCCAGCGTCTATCAATTACATACTTTCTCAAGTTCGAGTTTTCTATATAAACTAAAAACAAAAAATTTCATCTCGCTTAAAACTTTATTGCGAAACAACAACAACTGATAATCAAAGTTATATCTTCAAATGCAAAACATAATTGTCAAAAGTTTTAAACAATTATAATAATAAAACATTAATATGTAAAAATCCCTTAGTAAAATTAGGTAAAATAGTTATCTAATAGATAAAGTTTAATGAAATGGATAAATATGTAATATATATATTTTAGGAAGGGAAATGTGTAATTAATTTTTTAGCTTGGGGAAATATGTAATTTATGTCTTAGGAAGGGGAAATATATATAAATCCCTAATTTTAAACATTCAATTTGATTGTTGAACATTTAATGGGTAAGTGAAAGAAAGTAAATTTCAATGAAAGGGAGAAATTTTTCAATTTTAATTCTATCTTGTGACCAACCAAACAGGATTTTGGATAGAAAATTTTTTTAATTCCAAATTTATTTCCAGAGAATTTTATAAACCAAACAAAAACTTTGTATTCTACATCTATTTTACCTAAAGTCACACGCTTATACTTTGCAAGATTTGAACCACTACTTTAGATTGAATAGTATGTCTTCTTAACACCCGGTTTCCTCTTATGAATCTGACCATACATCTACACAAAATCATTTGCAAACTGTTTGAAAATAGCCGAAGTTAGTCACTATCTATCATAAATGTTGCGACTTTTATAAAGTATAAACTTTCATAATATTGCAACTCTTATAAAATTGAAACTTTGAAATGTTATAATGTTAAAACTTTAAAAATTAGTAAAATAAATCTTTTTAGTAAACTTTTAAAAGAAACTAAATGGTTTATTATAGGTGAAACATCACATTGAGCTAGAACTAGGGACTAAGCCACCAGCAATGGTACCCTTACATGAATCTAAAATCCTGTCTCTATTATATACATCACTTTCTTATAAACTATTTGCATTTTATAGCGTAGTCTCATCCTCCTTATCATATAGTTAATAGCACGGAAGAAAGTTGATATATCTTGTTTTGATAAATTCAATACTTTTAAGATATTATTGAACAGTTTAACCCTTCCTATTTCATAATTTATATGTTAATTTTCCTATTAGCAAGCGCCTAGCAGTGTCTTTTGTGATTTAATGGTTGCTTTTGTTAAAAATAAAAAAACGGTTCTTGTAAATTTAATGAAAATAATTTAATTGATAAATTAGAAATGTACAAATAAAACTTTGAGAACGTCCATGTCAAATAATAAAAAAATACATTAAATACTTAATGGTTTATCTAAGATCTTTGAAAATTTAAATGACATTTTCCATTGTTGCTTTTTATAGGAAAGTGGAAACGAATATAAACATTAACATATATTCACACTGAATAAAAAACTTCAACTATTTCCATTAATAGAAAGCTCCACACTGCCTTTCAAGCATTTATTTAGTGTCCATATTTTTTTAATTACAAATTAAAATGAAAAAAAACAATAAACATGTTATGTGCATATAAGTGTAGAACATATTATGTGGCCTAATATCATGTCACATTCTAATGCTTTCTTTATGTGATAGAGTGTTTATTCGTTATTGATCGGTTACAAACTGATTAAGTTAAAAGTCAAACCGAACTGAAATTGATTAAAAGCAAATTAAAATATTTAATCTGGTTTTCGGTTTAGTTTTAAGTCAACCCAAAAAGTTATCTAGTGTTCTGTTCGGTATTGGTTTAAGAATTTAAATTCAATTAAATCGATGACACCGAATTCATATACACTCGGCTAAGAATTTTTCTATTTGTACAACCATTAAACATTTGGTCCAACACAAAAGGAGAAACCCAAACAAAGGAATCCAAGGAACTCGAAAACCAAGTGCAAGGACACCCCTAGATATAATCTTGTTAAGATTTGATTTTATTAGTTTGAAATCAAAACCTAAAGAATTCAAATTCAATTTTTTCATTCTGTTTGACCATCTTAAACTCAATTCGGTTTGGCTTCCAATTTACAAAGAATAATAATCAAAATCATAAAACATGATACCCAAACCAATAAACACTCTTATGAAAAAGTAGAACCGGTTTAGCTCTACAATCAAACATCATCCGACTAATTATTTTTTTAATAGAACATCCATGTCATAGTCTTTTCTTAGTTTGAATTCTCTATTATTGTTTATAGAATAATTAAGACGTATATAAATATATTACATGCTAAGATAGGATTTAAAAACTTCTAGTTATGAATAAAAATGTAAATAGATGGTTGTAAATTATCTAAAAGTGTATAAATTAAAAAACTTATAAAAGCAATTGAAGGGCTTCTAGAAAAGGGATCAAGAGATACTCACGGACAAAGAGTGGAACCGCAATTTGTTGTCACTATTTCGATTTTGAAACTTTGTATTTTGATATAACGTTCTTATAGATTTATATATGTTAACTATACCCCCTTTAACTTTTAAAACATATATAAACTCTATATTTGTCATAATCATGATTCAACTAACATATGTTGAAAATTCCCGTCACACGGGTGGTTTCGGATAGATGCTTCACAAGTATGGGGTGAGACTCTTTCGGTTCGGGTCTATCTCGTCGTATTGTAACATTGTTCTCCATTTCTACAACTATAAAAAAAGCAAAATGTGTGGATATAACTTATATAGATATTTGTATTTTAATATTTAGTAAATTAAGTTTTTCTGAAAAAAAAATTGGCTTATAACTAACTTACTATCCATCGAACACCATTATTAAATCCAACCACGTAAGTTAAAACCCATAGACATAAAATCCAAATTTCAATTAAAAAAAAATTTAAACCATGACGATTACAAAACAACCCTAAAGCAAAATCAATATATAAACTTCCCACACGAAAATAAAGTAGATGTAAACCGAGAGTTTCTGAACTGATACGTCAAAGATGGGCACTAAAGCGACAAACCAAAAGCAACATGCTCACCTCTATTAGTATTCACGTTTGCATATGTAAGGAATATGTCCTAAAATGCCAGAAAAAAAAACTTTAATAATCAAAATACTCACATGATTACGTGAAACCTAATCAACAATAACTACAAACACATCAATTGAAGGAATGATAGCATCAATCAAATCTCTATCATTCCTCTGAATTAAAAATCACACTAAACAACTACAATCGATAGATAGACCACAATAGAGATCTTTCTCTTTTTGAACTCAATTGTACTCGTCGTTAAATTGGTGTGTGTTCTTTGTTGCTAGCTTCTTGCTAGTTTGGAATCAAATTGCCGTAAAAATAATAATAATAAAAATAAAAACATGACAAAAGGCAAAAAAAATATAAAGACTAAAATTATTAATACACCAAACCTCAAAGGGTTATTTTGTCAAAACTTCTAAACAAATCACCTTTTGTACTCTGCATTCACACGTAATAATAACTCTCACCGTTAGATCTCGCAACATCAAATCACCACCGTTAGATCACCACCGTACCTCCGCCCACCACTATCGGCCACGTCATCAACCCGGTAACCGCCACGTATCCACCCCAACACCCACACACACACACACGACAACAATAAAACACGTTTTCAGCAGCAGATGATTTCAATTTCTATAAATACAGATCACCAATGTTCTGTTCATCATCAGCTCGTGTGTTCAATAATAATCTTATTGCTCAAAGAATTCTCATTTCCCCTTCGAAAACCCTTTTGAATTCTCCTGTAATTGCATCAATTTCTTCATCATCTCATCCAATAGGTTCGAAAAGATCTTGGTTTTCCACAAGATTCCGTAGTAATAAAACAATCCCTGTGTTAGGTTCGAAATCAATTCGATCAATGGCGACTCAATCGAAGCAATCAGTTTACGACTTCACTGTTAAGGTTTGTTGATTTCGTTTCATGGTTTTGATATGATTTCGTTGATTAAAGATTCGTTTTTTATCGTTGGTTCAAAGTTTGATTTTGATGTATGATTTTAGGGTTTCGAATTGTTTTAATTGGTTAAAGATTTAGGTTACATTGTGGGTTTTTGTTGTTCAGTATGTTTATATGTGAAAAAATTGATCTTGATCTAGATTCTGTAGTTTGTTTTGTGTTTAATTCATGTTATCTTGATTTTAGGGTTTTGAAATGATTCCCATTGATAAATGATTGATGTTGATTATGTTAATTGTTGGGTGTTTTAAAAGATGTTTTTTGAATCAATTAGTGCTTTTATTTATTCATGATGTATGCAAATGAAAATAAATCAATTATAGGTTTGTTCTTAATTGTTTTAATTGCTGTAAAATATACAATCTAAAGGTAACTTCTTGCAATATGATCATAGCAACCTTCAGTACCTGTGATAGCTACCAAAGCCATAATCAAACAAAAACATTGTTGGATCCTAACAAGGGATGTGTTAATTTTTTACTTTCGAAATTCTGATTTGTTTTTACATATCATGATCTTGCATTTGTTTTGTTAATCATTCATGGGATTGCGTTTTATCTAGTTTACATGTGCTGTAAAGATTTTTCTATGCATTTGTGAAAATCTGCATACAAAGACCTTCATCAACAGTCCTTATTGAGCATTTGTTCGGTTTTCTTTCAGGATTCCAAGGGCCAAGAAGTGGATCTTAGCAAGTACAGGGGGAAAGTGTTGCTGATTGTTAATGTAGCATCACAATGGTAATCCACTAAACCATATGTTGTAATCAATATCCATTAACGGTGATATGAATGCAACACATATGTATTTGAACTTTTTAAGTACCTTTCAATATTAACTTCCTGTTAATGTGCCCTTTTACTGTGTGCCTCAGTGGATTTACAAATTCTAACTACCCTGAGCTTACAACCTTGTACCAGAGGTACAAGGATCAAGGTTCGATCTTTTCTCGCATTCTTGAAATGTTTGTTTTTCTTCCAGCGTTTTGGAGATGGGCTCATTGTGTTTATGTGATTTATAGGTCTCGAGATTCTCGCATTTCCATCCAATCAGTTTAATGGGCAAGAACCAGGAAGCAATGAAGAAATTCAGGAGTTTGTTTGCACTCGTTTTAAGGCTGAATATCCCGTCTTTGCCAAGGTTGGTATTCTACTAATTGTTTTGTAATTCAAACGAAAACATTGGAACAACTTGGAAGTTTTTCGCGTTGTGCCTTTGATAGTGATTATGTAGCATTATATAATAAGAATCAGTCAATTAGATGTAATCTTGGTTTTAAAAAGCACTCCTGATGTGTGAGGCGCCTCAGACAATCTAGATAACGCCTCAAGGCCTTGATGCTGCACCTTATGTACATCTGGGTCAACATTAGGGTCTCAGGAGACTAATATGTAAAAAGATTTAAAGGGATGAAGCGATCCATGAATGGACAAATGGTTCACTTGATTAAAAGGCTGAGGCAACGACACCTTTCAGTTGTAAATAAAACTTATCTTGCTATACATAGAACAACACATCGCATATGAAGCTCTCGCCTCTCACGTCATGCTTTTGAAACCAAGGATGTAATAAAATGGTTTGTGCTTCTGCTGACCGAAAATGTTGGACACTTGGTTAATGTAGGTTGATGTGAATGGCAAAAACGCCGAGCCCTTGTACAACTTTTTGAAGTCAAGCAAAGGAGGGCTTCTTGGTGACAGCATCAAGTGGAACTTCACAAAGTTTCTAGTCAATAGAGAAGGAAAAGTTGTTGACCGTTATGCTCCAACCACCACTCCCCTCAGCATTGAGGTAAAAGCTTGTTTTATAACATCATCTGTCTAGATTAAACTGCCTGAAAACTCATGTAAGTTTGTTTCTTCTTTTTGGTCTTGCAGAAGGATATCAAGAAGCTGCTTGGTGTTGCTTAAGTACTGTCCCCTATGATCTATGCTTCCATATTTTCACTATAAATAAGCCTCGGCATCGTTATGTGTCATGTAGCATCATAGTTTCCGAGTATTTTAGTTCCCAAATGTTTTATTTCAATGTAGCCATATAGGGTTGAAATTTGAACTTCATGTTGTGATGGTAGTTTATATATAAGCTAAGTTTTATCAATGAAATAACCTTTGATATGTATGCCTTGTCTATTATCATTATGCCACTACTTGGGCGCTGAGACCCGAGGAAAAACAAGAAAAACCGGAGGAACCCCATGGCCTTAAAGCTAAAATTTACTCAACAATTGAAAAATAAACATAAAGATGTAAACTTTGATATGTATGGTTCAAGAAACATGAAAAAATTTTGCTAAAATTGCAATGAACAAACACCAAATGGTCAAATGAACATATTCCAGCCTAAATGAAGATAACTTTTAAACCCCAGTTGATGAAATGATACTACAGATAGCCAATGGTGCATTTCAGAATTTCCTCAACAATTAAAAAACCAAAGTCCTACAACTAAACAAAAACACAAAGATGTAAACTTTTTTTTGTTACAAATACATTAACACGGCACGCCATAAATCTACATGATGATGTCTAGTTAAGCTGAACTCCAGGACTCTTGTCATCTCCCGAGGGTGGCTCGACTGCGGTTTTTGCTTTAGGATTATCTCCACCGCCATACACAAAGCTACTAACCACCACCTGCCACCAGAGAAGAATGTGTGATTTGGTGAAAGATGGAAGTGAAAATAACACGAGATGTGGATATGATACCTGGACTAGGGTGGAGGCGATGAGTTTACCACCAATTGCGCCGCCAATCACTTGACCATCAGAATTGCAAACAGAAATGCTAAGACCACCGGTTCGGTTGCGGGCACTACCGGTTTCAGCAAGTAGATAGCAACCAGACAAGCATAGTATCTCAAACCGACCCTATAAAGTTCATTGAAAAACGTTAGAGTTATGATCAACTAATGGGCATCAAATTAGCTCAAACATTTAGGCTGTGTTTATTTTTAAATTTTAACAAGTAAAACTAAACTAATGTAAGTTCTGTAATCATATTATCAGTTCATAAAAAATAAACATTGTAGACACTGTTTTGGGCCAATCCAACCCGACCAATTTTGACCTGTACCGAAAACTACAATTTTTGACGTGTAACATAACCCGCCCATATTGCCACATCTATATTTCAGGCAAGAAAACCAGTGAGGTAAAGATACTAAGCATGCATTGAGATAATTTGTGTTAACTGATCAAAGTCATCAAACCTCATAAGCCACAGTACCACCAGCAGCTGTAAATTGGCGTAATGTCACAGTGGAAACAGAACCGCTGCCTGACATAATGCAGAGCGCCCTTTGCCGCTGTTGTGCAAATGATAGTATCTTTTCTGCAACATCCTGTAACATACAAGCAATTTAAGTTTCAGATTCAAGATTCATGTTCACCAAGTTAAACAAAATAAAGTGTTCATTTTTGCGATGATAGAAAATAAATCGCAACGCCCTGACAAAGTTTAAATCTTTTCCAAGTAAAACATTAAAAAGTTACAATTGTATTGATTTCGGTCCACAAGATTTTTGTAGGTATTTAACTATTGCCCCAACATTTTTATAAAGTGTGTCAATGTTTTATTTACTTCACATACCTCTCCAACTGATATATGGATGATATGAGGTGTGAAGGCTGATCCTGCTGAATTATGCATCCATTCGCCTAAACATAATTCAACAAGAAATCAATGTAACAAACACAAGAAATTAGTGAAAAACATAACTGAAAATGTATTGAAAACAACAAATGCCTCTCAATTAGCACTACAAGATATCCCAAAATGACATTAAACGTAATATTAGCTGCAGATCTCCATATCCATATATGCGGAAAGAGGACCCATTTTCAAGAGTATTCTTCCACTAAATTTTTTTCATCTCCAACCATCTACTCCAAAAATATTCATATTGACTTACTTTATCTTTATATCTGAGTTTGTTTTCATACAATACTAATGAGTTAAAATGATGATATAATGAGTTCAAATAATTTACCAGTTTTCTAGAAATGAACTGTGATCCTCAATATGATTTGCTCCAACAATAGCCAAAATATGTTTGTAGGTCAGACCGACCCGCTTCAATCAGCAGTAAAAGTTACCTTTTAAAATTTTTTTTACTGTTATCCAATCTACATGACCCATCCATTTTACCACTTCTATAGAAACCAATCAAAGTCCCAAAACATAATGAAGAAAAACATATGCACGAGTTAACTGCTTCCTAGCCCATTGCTTTAATACCAATTCAGCAAAAAATGTTAAGCCCCTAAATTGACAAAAAATCTAAAATAACAGGAGGTAATGGTAGGCTACAATCAAAATCTTTAAAACATTTGTCCAGATTTCACATCAATTTTTAAATATTGAACCCAAATAACCTATAAATTCTACATCAACTAAAACCATGATGGAAATTTACCAATCACCAGTTACCAATGGCTTGCAATTCATAACAACCGATGTAGAACAAGATATTTCTAACTATAATACATGCCTACAGCCTACTCACAATTTACTGGTATTTAATAACATACGTAAAGCCAATTTATAATGCAGACACCAACCAAACATCATAACCATATTACATACCAACATTTGCAAGCTGCTGCTTCCTTCCACTGCCACAAGGCCGTCCCCTTTTCTTTTGTGGCGTCGGTGTGGTTGGATCAGGTGTCCCAACCGCCGGTGCAGGCGCTAGCGCTAACGCCATGTGGGACCCATCAGGGGGATTCTTTCTAGGTCTCCCTCTTTTTTTCTTTACAACAGACTGATTCCCACTTCCAGGTGTGGCAATGGTGGCTGCACCATCACCATCATCACTCACACCACCACCACCACCACCGCTACCGGCACCACTACCGCCACCATCCATGTTAAACCCATGAGGGAAATTGGATGCTGATGATGGTGGTGCTTGTGATGGATTATGTTCCAAATGGAATGAAGAACCTACTGATGATCCTAACCTCATATTATTATGGCCATGGGGAGACAAGTTAGGGTTTGATTGAGCCTTAAAACCAGGTGGTGGGCCTTGAAATCCTCCACCCTGACTACCCGACCCGACATTAGAACCCGACCCACGAAACCCTCCATTGAGATAAAACGATTGAATTCCTTCCCTTCCATCCATGCATTTACTCACTAATCACACACCCACCTATAAATTTAACCTAAAAACCACAATTGAGCAAAACCCACCAAAGATCAATCAAAATTTATAAAGATTCACATGGATTTTGCAAGAAAGATCATGGGATATCATCTTTAGCCCAGAAATCGAAAGAAAATGGAAAAAGATTGAACCCTTTGTTCAAAAGATGCAACCTTTATGAGCTCTAACACAAGATATTACACAAGCAAAACAAGAAGTTTTTGAATTTGGAGAATGTTGAAGAAGATAAGCAATTGAGGCAAACAAACCTGTGTACGACGGTGAAAAGGGGGTGTTTTTAAGGTGTTTATGCAAGTGAAATAGAAATTGAAATTGAAAAACCCTAGATTTAAAATTGCAGATGAAATGACAAAGGGTCAAGAGTTTTGGGAAAGAGAAATTAGGAAGGAGGGTAAAGACAAAAGTAAAATGAGTTTGAGGTCTTCTGGATTATATATGTAGTACTAGAAACTACAAGTGACAATTTTTTTTTTCTTTTCGGTTACGATTATACGATAAAGACTTTTGACTCTTAAATAGAAGATCATGATTTAAATTCTAACATGATATAATTAAAATTGATATAATCAAATAAACTGTTGATGTACAAACCAAAATAAACGTTTGCCTTTATGAAAATAAAAATAAAAATGGAAGCAATTTAGCTGTAAAAAATCATCACATGTTCTACGATAATCAAACCTGAAACCTAAGAAGTTTAATTATATATAGTAAAAAAGACAAATCATATGATGTACATTAGATTGACTCGAAAATGTAATATGATATGGTTTTTTGAAGAAGGAATATTTTATGTATGTATATCTTTTGTATTAAATATATGTTTTTATTAGATTTTAGTTAAATAAGTTACATTTAGTCTACATCAAACTAAAGCATATCATCTTTAGCCACCAAAATATCCTTTAGCCAAATATACAAATATCAAATCATGGGATACCATCTTTAGCCAAGAAAGATATATTTAAATTTGATATTTGTGTTTATATTTACGTTTAATTAGTCTTGCATTTAGTTTTCATATCTTTTCATATACATTTCTATTCTGAAATGAAATCTACTTCACTTTTATTTCTAAGCTAGTTAAATTATTTTACATCATATTCAATTTTAAACGCAAAATGTTTCATCTAAAAAGTAAGAGCCCGCAAAATATCCTTTAATTTGAAACAATATCTTTGTTTCAATCTTAAAAATACCTAAATTAGTAAAGTTGTTTATGACTATTCTCTTAATTATTATAATAATTTTTGAAATTCTCAGATTTATGTCCATAAGTCTTTTTTTTTTCACTAAAACTCATTTTGTGTTTTCAGTGACTTGACGTGTCAAAGGCTTACATTAGTTAATTGCTCTAGCTACAAATTAAGCATGCACGTTACAGCAAGTTTGCAAACTTTATAATGTGTGTTGTGAATGTAACAATAACGTGATTATGTATATAGAATAATGTATTCTGAAATTAGAGAAATAGATAGAAAACAATTATATACCGGTATGAATATTCTTCGGTCGGCATTGGTCTCGGTTCGTTACACGTGTTGCGACGCTGATATTAAAATGTGTAAATACATAAAAAAACATATTTAAAATTAAATGTGTTAATAGAAAACAATATTATACAGGTAAATAGTGAAAAAGTTAGTATCTGACTTACATTTTATTATTATAACATGTAATTTTTTCAAAAATCATCATAACTCCAAAGGTGATAGAAATTTTAAAATATATTAGAGTAAACACGTAACCAAATATAAATATAAAAAGTTGGATGCCCAAATAGTTGCCATCCAAATGAAAAGAGAAAATAGAAATGTAAATCTTGAAACTATTACCTAGTGGATAAGAGGAAAGAAGTTTTACCACAAAAGATTTTGTTCAACTTTGTTTTCTATCTCACTCTTTATCTTTACATGTAATAAATGAAAAGAGATTTTGTTACATGACTTAATTTTAGCTACTATATTGTCATATGATATAATTTTTAAAACACAACAGATACGTGTCAGCTTTCTGCTTAAATAAGGGTTATGAAAATAATTAAGTCAATAATTTAAATTCAAATTTAAAATTGATGTGTAGTTATTTTTCCTAAATTTAGTTTTTCTAAATTTAGTATTGATTATTTTTAATCAGAAATAATGATAATAATTAATGAAGACAATAATTTAAAATTCAAATTTAAAATTGATATTTACTTATTTTTCCTAAACTTAGTATCAATCTTATTTCAATTTTTTTAAATTTAGTATTGATTACTTTTGGAAGAAACCTAAATTTAGTATTTATTATTTCTTTTTAATAATAACTACATATCATTTTAAATCTAAACTTAAATGCCACATGGTGTATTCATAACATACAATTAACACGTGATAATTATTAGCAATATGGTTTTAAAAGTTTATATCTAAATAGTATTTAATGTCTAACTAAATAACATTCTAAAAATAAATTTTAAAATTTAATTATTAAAATAGAATTTTAAAAACTTTAAATTTCGAATTCAATCTGCAATTCAGTTCAAGAATTTATCTAAAAATAACTAACTAAATTAGTTAAAATTTGAAATTTAAAACTAACAATTTTAATATTCAAATAGAGTATATGTAGTTCACAAATTTTAAATTCTAATGGTAACAGTCAATCAGAGTATTTTGAGTTAATAATTTCAAATCTTGAAAATCTTTACTATTTTAATAATATTGTATAATA
This sequence comes from Flaveria sonorensis, assembly GCA_025506505.1. Taxonomy (NCBI): domain Eukaryota; kingdom Viridiplantae; phylum Streptophyta; class Magnoliopsida; order Asterales; family Asteraceae; genus Flaveria; species Flaveria sonorensis. The sequence goes on from CM046426.1 coordinate 5,400,865, forward strand.
TTTGTGTGCATTATATAACATAATACCATAATTTTATAATATATATACAACAATTTGTTTCCGCTATCAAAGATATTTCAAAAATATACGAAATAACTTCTACTATAATTAAAGAGTTCAGGTATTATGCATGAAGAACTTCTCCTACTCTTCATTTATTCACACAATCATTATCTTCGACTCATTTCGTATCACATCAAATTACAATATTATGTACACTTGAATTTAAAAAAACAAGTTTTTTTATGATAAACCTTAATACTAATATTTTTTGTCCTGCAATCAAATTTCACTTTGTTTATTTTTTATTTTTTATTTATGTATACTGATTTATACATTATAAATAACCCATCAAGTTACATTTCTCAACAGGACAATATTAGTATCAGAAGTAACTTTCTTAAATGATCTTGATATATCATGTCGTGATTCGTTTATGAAGGAAGTCAATGTATAATAATCCGGTAGAAACTTACTCTATTGAGTTTATTGTGGTTGAGGTAGAGGTATTGTTCAACTAATCAAATTGTTATCTTATTTTTTTAATATTTATCTTTTAAAACATATGTGCTATATATTCTTAATTTTTTACATTTTTAACTACGAGACACTACAATACAGAGAAATATTCTAAAAAGATGATTTTTTAAGTTTGAGAAGTTATTCACTGAATCTGGTTAAAGATTTGTATACAAAAAAACTTTTAATATTTATAAACATAAATATTGTTTTTTATGTATTAAATTCTTTTATTTAATTTATATCACATGCGTATATATTATAGACTTATTAATAGTAACTGATAATTTATGTTTCTATTTATTTTAAAAAGTAAATTACATGGATTGCTTTTGTAATTTGCTCAAATTTTGAGATTTGATCCTTAAATATTTATAATTTCAAATATAGTATCTAAAGTTATATTTATCTTTCATCAAAGGTCCTCATTCTGTTAGTTTGGTTACTAATGTTAAACTTTTCAAAATGGTTATTTTACCTACAAAGATCATCAATGTAATTCATTTTTTTATTTTAATAAAAATATATTTTTAAATGTCATTTTTAGAATGTTCATGTTTTTAAATATTTCTCTAAAACTTTTGATTTTCTAAATGTTTCTCTTAAAACTTTTTGATTTTTTAAAGTACTTTTTAAAAGCATTATAGTCTTTCTTAAAACCATTCAATTTTTAAACCTAATTTTTATAATTATTCATTTTCTAAATATTGTTTTTAAAACTATCTGTTTATTGAGCGATTTAGAAAATATTAAAAATGTTGTTTGATATTGAATTGTTTTTGAAAAAGATGTATAAAGAAGTGATTGTTTTTTTAAAGATGCTTTAAAAATAAATGGTTTAATAAAAAACTTTAGAAAACCAAATGGTTTTATAAAAATATTTAAAATATCAAACGATTTTAAAAACAACATTTAGAAACGGATGGTTTAATCATGTTAAAAATCAAACATTTTATAAAGTATGTTATTAAAAATTTTATTCATGTATTTAAACGTATTTTATTATATAATAAACATATTAATAATGAAATAATAAAAATATTTAAAAATTAATAAATTGGAAAAACAAGAATATAATTCTTTCCTTAAAAAAATAATACTATAGTTTAAAAGGTAAATTAAATAGATGGCCAATAAGGGTAAAATTTCATTCATATAATTTTTAACATTATTAATTGTTGACTAACAGAATTTGGGACCACAAATGGAACATAATGAAATATTAGGGATCATATTCAGAATTTTCAAACTTTAAGGACCAAATCCAAAATTTTAGCATAACATAAGGACCATACGTGTAATTTACACTATTTTAAATATAACTTTTTGAACTCGTGTAACAAAAGAGTGGTTAGGCTAGTGATATATAACTTAAATTTGCTGCTAGTAAATCATAAGACACAACCTTTCGATCTAAGTTATAGTAAATATCTAAAGTTATACGCAATAACACAAATAAAACAATAGATAACTATATAGACACCTCTAACGAATAAGTTAATACAAGAAAAAACTTGATTTCAGTTACTAACAGAACCTGATATTTTAAAAGAAAAAATAGTTTTTAAAATAACCGGTTAATAACCTTATTGTGAGTAATGAAAACCCTAAGAGGTCTAACGGTTAGGTTACAAACCGAACCATTTAATCGGTAGTGGTTAAAAAAGCGGTTTTATATTTAATATACAATCCATTTAGCACTAGATAAATATTATAAACTCAATAAACTTTATTATTTATTAACTCTTTAATACATAGAGAATTACAAACTATTGGGTAGTTATTTAACAATATATAAATTTGGAGATACATTTATATATTTAACACATAACGATCTTCGTTGAGTCTTTTATTACGTGTATATATTCTAAGTGGAGATAAGTACAAGTACATGTCGTAATCAATGCTTAATTGATATCAACACTTATGAAAAATATTTGACATAACCCTTCACTTAAATATTTCCATTTTAAGATAGAACAAATAGTGTTTTCGAATGTTGGTTCAGTTGAGGAAGCACCAACACACCTACTAATTACTTATACTAACATATGGGGAATCTAGGCCAAAAAACGAGTAGATATTGAAATAAAAAAAGAACTGTCATATAGTTGTTCCCAACGCCTAGTTTACTTAAGAAAAGTTGATAGCTAGTCGGTTAACCAGCTTTCAAGGGGTTAATAAATCCGGTTAAAAACCTGGTTAGGAATCAATTTGGGATTTCAAAACTATAAAGCAGTTTGTAAACAACGTTTAGGATCAATTAGTGACCGATTACTCCTATATTGGTTAATAACTGGTTATGGTTTTAGTTACAAAAGTGAACCCATTCGATTAACCAATTTTTTTGGCACCTCTACCTCTGATACAACACACTCTCGAATTAAGGGTTATCAATGAAGTTGGACCATTAATAAGATACACTGCCTCTTTGATGAAAAACTCATGTTTCATTTAGATGAGATGTGATTTAAAAGAAATGTAGATTGATCGTTAAAAATAATCAATGAAGCAATAAAGACATCAACGTTAAATATTGAAATCTTCCGTGCAACAATATAATATTCCTTCTAACAAGTAATTTTTTCAAACATATAACCTCCTTTTAGTCACATTTCACAAAAATGATTCTTAGTTGCCATAATTATGCGACTTTATTCTTTCATGTAATGGTACAGACAGACTCAACTTTTTCATGAAAAAGCTTTAGGTAATGTCCAATAAAAGTCCACTATATAGTACACAACAATACGATACAAAATAAAAACTTAGATAATATGATAGACCAAATCTCGAGTATGTTTGGTTTGCATAGTTTAATAAAATTAGAATCTGAATAGAACTTTTTAATGTAAATTGTTTGTAAATTTCTTCATAACTGAAATTTGAATTATCATTCTTATGTTAGCATTGAAATTAATTCCGTCAAAATTCTTTAAGTGAAATATTTTTATTTTTCTTTTAAATTGTGAATAAATTCAAAAAAAAAAAAATGAAATCTTCGACCACTTATCTGCCACTCCCAAGTTGTCACGTCCCATCACCACCATTGCGGTCGCCACCACCATCACCCCACTCCACCTTGTCATCGACCACTACCGCCACCACTGAAAAACTTAATATATAATTTGGTATTTTTTACGCATAATGATAAACGGAATATAAAAACTAGTTATGAAAAGAACCATAACTAAATGTTTGTTTTTCAATTGATTTGGTTATCTAGATTGTTTTGATTATGGTTTAGATATTCAGCTGTATACTCACTCTAGTTATATAGAAAATTGTTTTTCAGCTTTTTTACTCAATATCTATGTTGGTTCTTTATTTATGTGTTAATCATACTTTCTATTTTTTATTTGTTTTTAAATTTAATATATTTAAAAGCAACTTGACAAATTAATGTTAGCTCTAAAATATGACAAATTGAGGGTAGCTTAATTGGCTGATCACCTTCTACTCGTTTTTAAGTAAAAACTAATTTGGTCTAATTTACTCCTACTCAAATACTTTTTTATACCTATGCTCTGAGTATATTTAAACAATTTTACTTTAATTTGTACACCATCGAAGTGGTAGTGTGATATGGTAGTTATCCTTTTTTTTAAAAAAAAATAATATTACACAGTAGTGATATTTACTTAACTGATAGGGTGCAAATAATCACATGTATTGAAAATATTTATTTTCCAAATGTGAATTTTTTAAATAATAGTTTTATATTGTATGTTTTAACTTTTTAGTGTTTCTTTCACAAACCACTATATTTCTAAACAATATGCTTTTGAAAAGTTTTTTTTAATAGTAATTAAAAAAATTTAAGATATTTTTTCTAAACAAGAAACGGTTTGTATTTTTATTTTTAGCGCTTTTCTTTTATTTGTATTTTTGTCTTTTGATTATCGGAGATGTGAGAGTTAATATAATTCGTTACCTCTAATTTTAGATTTTAGAAAAAAAAAAGAAATTTGATTAATGGTTAACTAGATTAGGTTTGAAGTTGTATGTTGACCTAATTTCCAGATGAATGTTGAAATGAATGTCAATGACCCTCTATTCGCACATTTAACAATGTGTTAAGTCACTACGAAACGAAACACCAATGCATTATGATAATGTGAAATAACCATTAGGTTAAGTCTCGAAGTGTGTTTAATTTTTTACCTAAAGTTATCTAAAGTATGTAACAGATGTCAGTAAATGATCGTAAAATTACTCCTCATGAGTTCTAAATTGCTATACATGTAATTTGTACTTCAACTTAGCTATTCTTACTAGAATTTGAGATGAATCTCATTTTGAAACAACAATGTATAAATAGATTTATGAGTATACATAACTTAAATCAAGTTGAATGATGATTGAATATGGGATTGAATGTTGATGCTATAAGTAATTTCGTTTCTTTTCTCATCAATGACACCTATTGTAATTTTGACCAACTTTAAGAATTATAGTTTTTATAACACGTAGGGTTGGTAAATGAAATGTTTGTTTCAAACAACACCTTTTAGCTTTGAAAGGATGGTTTTGGTTTTCAAGCAAGGCTCAAAGAAGACGAGCGAGTCTCACGTCTTTTTTTTTTTTTTTTTTTTTTTTTTTTTTAAAAAAAAAAAACAAGGATAGTCTAGCCATTTTATCATTAAGTTAACCAAAAATATAATCTCAATTAGCGGAAGTAATGGAATGTATTACAACGCATGACAACATCTACAAGTTATCCTATACATCTTTCTATTCTAAGAGCATTCACACCCTATTCTTTATATATATCTGAGTGCGTTCTCTATATTATAGAGAATTGTTATAAGTGGTTGTGAGTGAAGGATATAGAACATGTTACTGTTCATCTCTATATTTGGTAAAACACTGTTTATCTCTATTATTTTTTTAATATTTGTTGAAAGTGATTGTGAGTGGAGGAGATAGAAAATGTAATGATAAAGGTATAAAAAATATTACTTAATTAAAAAGAAGAGAGAAAAAATAATGATTTTTAATGTAATTATACAGATGAAGATAAAAAATAGGTTCTGAATGCTCTAATAAAAGGATAACTAAGGATGACACTTGTCACCACTACATTCTTGCTCATCAAAAATTTTTCACTTCTCTCCTATTAATTGCTACATTAATTACTAATAATTTTATTTATCTTTTTTTTAGATTAAAAATACTTTTTTCATAAATTAAGCAAGAAATACTTATATTAATGTTATTTCAAAGAAACAAATTTTTATAAAAATAAATTTTTCTAAAACATTAAACATTTTAAATACAAAATATTTTAAAATTGATGTTTTTAAAAAGTAAAAAATTTATAAAAAAATAATTAAAATTGGGAGTTAAAATAAGAAATTTTTTGAAAATGATATTTTTTTAAAAAGTTTTTTTTGAAAAAAATGTTTAATTTACCTTTGAATATACAGAAAAAATGTTTAAAAACAAAAGGTTAAAAGCTAATATCATTATCTATCACTTATAACCATTACTTGTATATAATTTCACTTGTATCTTATCTTATAATACCATTTATAATTAATGATTTTTTTTATTTAATATAGCTAGTAAAAAACATAAACTTTAATTTACCCAATACAACTAGTAAAAAATAAAACACTTTAAGGAGATTTAATATCCGAGAGCATTCACAATCCATCCTCTGTCTCTATTATTTTAATTACATTAAATATCATTGTTTTTTCTAGGGGTGTAAACGAGCCGAGCCCAAACCTTATAGCACTCGAGCACGGCTCGATTGATTTTTTTTTAAAACTCGAGCTAGAGCTCGTTCGAGCCTGTTATTCGTGCTCGGCTCGAGTAGCGAAAATAAAGCTCTAGCTCGGCTCGTATAGGCTCGGTTTAGTTTACATAAAACACAACTAACGAGCCAAAGCTTGGCTCGAGCTCGAGTTTTAAGTCGATTTGGCTGCACTTTTTCATGTTGTTTTCTGGACATAAATATATAAAATACTCTTCATTTGGAAACTTAATATATTTTAAAATACCATAGCAAAGAACATAAAAAACATCATCATAACGCAATCACAGTTTACAAACGAGAAAAAACATCCTTAAATCATATGATGTTACGAGACCAAAATAAAGTAACTTAAATCATATGAAGTAAATAACATAACCTAATGTGAGTTGCAGACTTGAAGAAGACGGGAAGATAAGGCGAAAAATCAGGAAGACAAGGCTGAACAATGAGGAAGATGGGGCTACTTGGGGGTGCCAACTGCCGAAGGGAGGGAGACGGGAAGTAGAGGCTGAAAAATCGGCGACCGTCAAAGGGAGGATGGGGGTGTCGAGTTGCCGACGAGAGGACGGGAGGCCGACGGGAAGATGAAGGATGAAATCGTGTTTGTGGAGTAGAGGGAATTTGAAACAATTTAGGGTTTTAACTTTAAAAGGGGGAAATAATATTTTACATATAATATATATATATATATATATATATATATATATATATATATATATAATATAATATAATATAATTTAAATCCAACTAGGCTCGTTAAGGCTCGCGAGCCTAAACGATCTTTAAATGCAAGGCTCGGGCTCGGACTCGATTAATAATCGAGTCATATTTCAGGCTCGAGATCAGGCTCGAGCTCGCTTAGGCTCGGCTCGATCGAGCTTTTTACCGAGTCGATCTCGAATAGCTCTCGAGCCGGCTTGGTTCGCTTACACCCCTAACTTTTTCTATCTCATTTTCAATTAAATAATATTTTTTCATGCATTTATCATTACATTTTCTCTCTTATCTACTTACAACAACTTTTCAAAATGGTATAATATCATATATATCCCTAAAAACATACTAATTATCATATATATATATCCAAGTCAAATTTTAAATATCATATATATTGTTATATAATAAATTTTAACTTAATGACTAATTTTCCTTTCCAAAACACTATTATTATTTTTATTAATCAACTACTCTTCTCTCATTCATCGTAGTCTACGATTCATCTTCAGTTTGATCACCAAAATAAAATTTGATAATTGATTCTGTTATTGATCTAAAAACTTCATCAAGATTTAGATTATTGTCATGATCATATGGTTTTGCTTTTACACATAGGCATCGATTTTTAGTATTTTTTTTAATCGCTATCGTCGAAGGTGCAGAATTGAACGTAGTTGGTGAATTGACGAGAGCAACATACCATAATCAATATATAAAAACTTTATTTTGTCGAATATCCAAATTTGTTTTTATGCAAAAAACATCAATTTTATTCCGTTGATTAAACAGTAAACATCACCAATTTCATACGCCAATTTTTTATTATGCTGAATGTTCATAATTTTTGTTCATTATATAATAAAATGATCAATCACCGTGAAAACGTTGAAAACCACTGTAAAAGCTTGTTGCGAATGTGAGAGAATTAGTATAAAATTGCCGTAAAATGAAAAATAAATAAGTAAAAAACATAAAAAGATGGAACTAACTACGGGTAAACTTTAGATTTTAGAAGTTTTTAGTTAAGGATAAAATGGTCATATAATGATTGTTTTTATAGGGACATATGATATTTAAAATTTTATTTGAATATATATGATATATAATAAGTTTATAGAGATATATATGAAATTAACTATTTAAAAATATTAAAAAGTTTATGGGGTTGTATTATGTTTCTACAAATATGGAAAAACATGATACAATCCCTCTAAATATTCTATCTCTTTCATTCATAATACTGACAACCATTCATCATAATATAAGTCATCCACTCACATATATATAAGGAACGGGCCGTGAATGCTCTGAAACTACATACGAAAAGTTATACTAGAAATATTCTACGTACTTTTGTCCATAATTTCACTGTTAAACAATACAATTAATAAAAATAAAAAAGGTGAAAAAGGTTTTATTGTCGGCGGAAAGTTGAAATCTTGGAGAGTAAATCGTGTGCACGCTTGGAATACCAAAGGGATCTGCATACTTATCATCACAATCATCAAACAACAGCACATATGCTTTCGAGATTACTCATTTCAACCCCATTTCTTCTTGATCTCTGATTCATCCATTCAAGAAAGAGAATCTTGAAAGTCCTTGTTGGTCTTTCTAGCCTTTGACCCATCTGGGTCCAAGAATCTGCAGGTGTTCTTGTGCTTTGATTCTTTGAAGCAAAAGGTTTGCAAGATTTCTTGATGTTTGCTGATGTTTGTGTTTTTCATTCGATTTTGGTTTCTTGAACTTGTGTTGTTTAGTTTGATATTGAAGTTTAGCTGATTGGGGTTTGAAGTTTGAAGCCCTAATTATAATCTTGAAGTTGTAGTTTGTTGATTACTGCTGATTGCAAGATTTTGTTGATGGGTGTGTTGTGTTTAAGGCTAATTAATGAAATTTGTAGATCATGTGGACATGTGGTTGAGATTTGACAGTTGGTGGATGTGAAAATGGTGTTGATGTGGAGGTCTTAAGAAGGAGAATGCTTTTACTTATTGATCATTTAATTGTGTAATCTTTCTCAATTTAGGGGATTTATGAATTGGGTTTTTCATACTTTGTGGCCCTAATAAAAATCATGTAATTTCAGCTTACTGATTTATGCTAACTTTAGTTATTATGTGTTATGGGCATGCTACATTTATTGATATTAATGGGGATTATAGATGCATAGCTGAGATCTGATAGTGAATGTGAATTGGTGTTGCGTTGGTTGCTTTTTAAGTGGGAACAAGCTTTGATTTTTTGTCTTTTGATTGATTTATTGTCTATCATATACGCGTTCTTGATGTTTTCAAATGAAGGAACATTTTAAGACCAATGTTTTTTTAGCATCGAAACCCTAATTGAAATCTTGTATTTGCACTTCACTGATTATTGTTATTTAATTCGTTTATTGATGGGGATGCTACATTTGATGGGATTGGTACGTGTTATAGATAAATTGGTCAAGATTTTGCAACAGTGATTACATTTTGATGTTGCTTTGGTTTTGTTAAATGATTTGATAAACTGATTGTTCAAAACTGTATTTGTGTATTTAAATTCATTTTGAGTTTTGCAACAATTCAAGAACTGTCTTTTAAACAGTTCAATTTGGGCTTAATTTGCATTTCAATGCATTTTACTAGGTTTATTGATGATTCATGGTGGCGTAAAGCGGAATATTGAGACCCTAAGAAGCTGTATTAATTATCTGTGAATCTTCATCATTATTATTTATATCAAGAACTGAAGGATTATAAGTAGAAGCCATCTACCAGCAAGTATTTGAAACCATGGGCTGTGAATTTTCTAGACTGTGCTCATGTTGCGATACTGTACAGGATGGACATGTAGCTGCACCTGGTAACGTTGGTGAGTAAATTCGCTCCGTTTTAGATGTGGCAATTTCAATCCATTATATCTAGAAACAGGTTGATTGGGTTATATTTATACTCTTAACAAGACCATTGGCTTAGAATAAAAGATTTAACTAAAAGGGAAAGGATCAAAGGGGCTTGAAATGCATTCGAATCGAGTTAAGTTTTAATCCTCTTAACAGGTCAATTGGGTTAAGCTAAAATATTTAACTAAATGGAAACAGATCAAATGGGTTTGAAATGCATTATACCTGCTGTTAAGCTATTAAAGAAAGGATAAATTGCACAAAAGAAAGTAACATAAGATAATGTAGAGAGCCCAAGTATTCTCTCATAATTAGGTTGGAAGTTTAATTTTAAGCATTATAGTTAGCACTATAGGGGAACAAACTTTTTTTCACATGATGTTGAAATCTCATCCCGTTTTCGTCTGTGTCAGTCCATAATGAACCCTTTAAAGAATTAGATTGTTATTATTAGTGTGTAGTTTCATAATCTATTATTATTAGTGTATAGTTTCATAATCATAATGATCTCGTTAACTATTTGTAAATGAATTGTTTGTGGGTCTGCCTGACTCGACTCGTTTTTAATTGAATCCAGTTTGATTTGATACCCAACGTGCCTGGCCCACCTTTTTTCCGCTCATACTCATTAAATCATATCAACAAACCGGGTTATGTTATTGATTGTTTTCTTTTAATTCTTGATAGAAAATGAACCGGGTGAAGCAAGTGATTTGCCACCATTTCGTGAATACTCTATTGAACAATTAAGAACAGCTACATCTGGATTTGCTGTTGAAAACATTGTCTCTGAACATGGGGAGAAAGCCCCTAATGTCGTGTACAAAGGAAAGTTGGCAAACCAAAGGCGAATTGCTGTCAAACGGTTTAATAAATCTGCCTGGCCTGATTCAAGGCAGTTTTTGGTAAACACATTATATGTTCATATTTTATCTGTATGTTCTATATTCATTTAATTTTGTTAGTTAAAGTGATTATTGGACCTAAAAGTTATGCTCAGTTTGCATATTTTGAGATAATTTTAACTTCATTTGTGTATTATAACAGGAAGAAGCACGAGCAGTTGGTCAGCTTCGAAACCCAAGATTAGCCAATCTGCTTGGTTGTTGTTGTGAAGGCGATGAAAGATTACTTGTTGCTGAATTTATGCCACACGAGACCCTTGCAAAACACTTATTTCATTGTAAGTTAGTAGCAATTTTTTTAAAAACTAAATTATAATAGTTACAACATCTTTGAAGTGTGAGTTTTGATCTTTGTTGCATCTTTCAATAGGGGAGACACAACCTATGCAATGGGCAATGCGATTACGGGTGGCTTTATATCTTGCAGAAGCTCTAGAATATTGTACTAGCAGAGGACGTGTTCTTTACCATGATCTTAACGCCTATAGAATAGTCTTTGATGATGTATGTTTCTAGTTCGATTACTGTTATTTATACTACTATTTTTTTTAACAATCATTGATTTAATCTGCTTGAATTTCTTTGGAACACATTTTAGGATGCAAATCCAAGACTTTCTTGCTTTGGGTTAATGAAGAACAGCAGGGACGGAAAGAGTTACAGTACAAACTTAGCATTTACCCCACCTGAATATTTGAGGACTGGTATCAACTTCTATCTTCTTAACACATAATCACATATAATAAATTGCAATTCAACTATGCTGGCGAAATGATTGTTTTTTCTTTTTGAGTTGATGGAAATCATGTTTTAAGCTTGATAGAACAAGCAGTAATGTTAACTTAAGAAAAGTTTTTGACATAAACCCTTATTTAGACTATACACTCAAGTCTTCGGGGTCGAATGGGGTCAAATAGGTTGTAAGGCACCCAAGTTCTATTTTTGATGCATATAACCTTATAAGTGTTAAATCAATTCATTCAAAACTTTAGATTATTGTTGTTCTAGACTTCTAGTACTGTTTTTTAATCATACTTGACGCATTGAATATTCATAATCTTTTTTAAAAACACACAAAGAAAGGTGTTCGGGGGTCATTCTAGTTCGGCTTAGACCATTCGGACTCATACTAAAAATGTCTCATTATATATACCCATTTTAACCTGTTACCCCACCTGCCCGGTTCTCCCTTTTTAACAATTCTACTAACTCATACATCTTATCATTTTTTAAAATTTATATCATAGTATAACTTGAGTTCTTGATATTTGTTTTCCAATTGTAATATCTTTATTGAATGTGTAGGAAGGGTAACTCCAGAAAGTGTGATGTACAGTTTTGGCACCCTTTTGCTTGACCTTCTAAGCGGGAAACACATTCCACCGAGCCATGTATGTGCCCTAGCCTTTGAATAAGTGCATATTGCAAGATTACTTATTTGTCCACAGATATTGTTGCAAATATTTAATAAGATTGCTAATGTTTGACTTAATTCCCATTTACTGTTTAATCAGTGAAGGGCATTTTAGGCGTCAACCAATCGTTAAAAAAGTTACATTGATTATCTAAAACTTGAAATATTACCAGGCCCTTGATCTAATAAGAGACAGAAATCTTCAAATGCTCACTGACTCTTGCTTAGAAGGTCAGTTCTCTAATGATGATGGAACTGAATTAGTACGGTTAGCCTCGAGATGTTTGCAATATGAGCCACGTGAACGCCCAAATCCAAGATCATTGGTTTCCGCTTTAACTCCACTGCAAAAGGAAACCGAGGTAATACATTTTTTTTCACCATTAGATCATAAAACATGTTATATTTATAAAATTTTCTCATAATATTGCTGTTTATTTTCTAATTCTAGTTATTCAACACAATCAGTTTAAAACCCATATCGTTTTTTTTTCTCTTATAACTTTTAAAATATGATGTTCTATAAAATTTTCAAATATACCGTTGCGATTTGTTATGCAGGTTCCATCTCATGTATTAATGGGCATCCCACAAGGTGGGTCCAGCGTTCCTCTGACAGCCCTCGGAGAAGCTTGTTCAAGAATGGATTTAACGTATATACATGACGTTTTGGAAAATTTGGGGTATAAAGATGATGAGGGTGCTGCAACCGAGGTTTGTTTATTTTTTGTAATATTTTGATTTTTTGAATAGGGTTTTTCTCATGGGGCCCCACCATTGCCCAAGGGGATTAGGTAAGACACCGTCTGCGCGAAGCAAATGGCTTTTAAGGGGGTTAAAGGCAGAAAACTAGTGCGCCAACCCCTTAACGGTTTAAATAAGGTTTACGTTTGACTATGACTATGATGTTTGAAGTTGGTTATAATTGTTTTGATTGTGTAATGGGTTGCAGCTTTCTTTCGGGATGTGGACTAACCAAATACAAGACACATTGAACTCTAAAAAGAAAGGGGACTCTGCTTTTCGCCATAAAGAGTTCAAAGCTGCAATAGACTTTTATTCACAGGTTTGTCGTCTCATTTCAAAGTTGGTCGTTTTTTGTTCAATTCTTACCCCCTTATAATTTGTGCTTTGTATTGTTCCTATTTTCCCATAAATCTTTGAATAAGTTAAAGGTGGCACTTTCGATCCATTTACTTACAACCAAATCGATCTGACCATCCGAGTTGTGTTTTAACTCGAGAGGCATCAAATAAAAACACAATAGCTAAAATCGGTACATCTAAAAGTGTCGTACGAGTGGAAAGTCATATACAATCTTCTGGTCGCAAGGAGCCTAAAGTTTATTTTTAATGCATACAATCTTCTAAATTACTTTTATTAATAAATTACTTTTATTAAAACACACATGTCATAATTGTGATAACATATCCTTTCATACTCATATTTAACATGTTCTTTATTAAAAAACGAACAAAAAGTTTTTGCGGGTCAATTCAACCTGACTCAGATTTTGACCCCTTACCCAAAGTGCCCATTTTACCATTGTTCTGAGGGAAAGTAATGACCTTTTGGTTTGTTTGATGATGTGACACAGTTCATTGAGGTGGGAACCATGGTCTCCCCAACAGTGTTTGCGCGCCGAAGCTTATCACATTTAATGAGCGACATGCCACAAGAAGCACTCAACGACGCAGTACAAGCACAAGTAATATCTCCAATTTGGCACATTGCATCCTACTTGCAAGCTGCAGCTTTATTTGCATTGGGGAGGGAAAACGAAGCACAGATCGCGCTCAGAGAAGGAACTGTTCTCGAAGAGAAACATAACGCCACTTGACGACCATACAGAAACACACCAAATGGTGTCAAAGTCATAACAGAAAAATGGTTTGATTTGTTTGTTGTATGGACCATTCTTTGTGTAACTTTTTTGGTACAATGGGTTTTCGGTTGGTTTGTTTCGGTTTTATTAGTTAGGGGATGGTGTAGTGACATGTTTACCCTTGTTCTTGAGGAAAGTAGTCACCCTTTGTTTTCTTTTTTCATGTTAATACAAAATCTTTGGTGATTTGAAATGGATTTATTTATTTTGTTTGTGAAATTTTTGGTTTTTTGTTGTCTTCATGTTTAAATCATAAAAAGTTCAAGTATAGTGTGAGGAGTGAAAATGTTTTAAAAAACTTTAAAGGAGCCGAACCGGGTTCGAACAAGTGACCTTTGATCTGCAATCAAATGCTATGGACCCTGGTTGTATGTAAAATATTAATCATTTAAATTAATCAATAAAGCTCATTGTTAATTTCAGTAATTTATAGCGTCAAAAAATAGGGTAGCACTTTATTATTATGTAAAACGCCATAATAATACTTATAATTTCTTGCTTAGAAAAAATAGTGAATGTTGACTAATATGGGTTTAATAAGTTTATATGGATTTGTAAAAAGTATTTTGTTTGATATTATTAACTAAATAAACATAACAAATTAAAATGATAGTACGTAAGAGATGATAAGTTGCATCAATTTGAAAGATAGTGTTTTGATTGTATTTATTTTATAGTAAGTTAATTAGGGAAAAGGGCAAAATAAAAATGTTATATTGTAGATTAGTTTTATGTCATTTGTTATATTGGTAATATACCTTGTTTCGAAAAAAAATTAAAAAAGATTTTTTAATGATTAATATTATAAAAGAAATTCTTTATATATTATTTTTAAAAGTATAAAAAACAGACTCTGTGAAAATTGTCAGATCATATTATTGAGTTTCAAAACACGTCTTAGGCGTGAGGAGCGTCGAAACGTAAAGGTGTGGCTTTTGACTACATGAGGCACATGGTATATAAAATGTGATGCGCATAAAATAAAGGTCTTGAGACGCCAATGCAAGACGCGTGTGATCGGGATGTTATGCATATAACTTTTACGTTATATATATATTTATTAAATATATACAACTAAATTTTGACACTGCTAAAACATTTTAGCATATGAGAAATATACAAAAGTTATATATAAATACATTGCGTCTCGCATACAAAAAGCTATATGCTTTTGAGCCTTGCGTCTTGACTAGAGGCCCTATCGTCACAGTGCGCCTCATATTTTATAAAATCAATTGTTTATATATATGTTGATTTTTTTATAATCACTTTTTTATTATTTACACATATGTATATTTAAAGCTATGAAGAAATATGCGGACAATGCAACTATAACAACATTTATAATCCCTCCTCATCCTCATACTTATAATAACATTAAAAATTATTAATTTTTCTTTCTTTTCCAATTAAATAATGTTATTTCATATATTTATTATTATATTTTTTCTCTCATCCACTCACAACCTACTTTCAAAACTATTAAAAAAATTATATGGGTTGTATCGTGTTTTCTCAGATACGGGAAAACACGGTATAACCCCAATAAAATTTTCATCTCCTTCACTCACAATCATTCACAACCATCCCTTATAAGTTATAATATATAACACTCATTCACATATAAATGAAGAACGGATTCTGAATACTCTAATTGTAGTATACTATTTCATTGATCACGCTAGAACTGCCTAGAAGAAAGAGACGTTCGAAGTAAAACTCAATTAATCACTAAAAAGTCACTTAGTAAACTTTTAAAAATATTAATATCATAATTATGCTGTTTATTATATATACAACTCAAAATTTTTATTTTAATCATCTATAACTAATTGCATTATTTACTTAGGAAAAATATAATATTCAACTGCTTTACACTACAAAAAATATTCTTAGCAATTGGGGCGACATTATTAACAGCGACACATACCTATAACAGTGACGTCTTTAGCATCCGAAATCACCCTCCCGAAAAAAATATGACCGTTGATCAGAGTCTAAATCTAACGGCCCATATTTTTACTAAAAAGAATGCTTTTGTTGTTCCCTGATGTTTAAATTTTAGTTTCTTTGTTAACTTTCTAGTAGGAATATTAACTATTCTTAATAAGATATGAGAGATGGACATTTGACGTTGATATATAAAACACAAAGACTGATTTCCATTTGATAATGCATGCAAATGCATGTGTTTTATTACAACGATCACAATGCGACCAGCGGCGGAGCTTGAACCAAAGCTTAAGGGGCGGGGACGAAAGTAAACTATTTTAAGGGGGCGGACTCTATATTTTAAAAAAAAAATTCCACTACCGGACAAAAAATTTACTCTACTGACCAAAAAAAGAGCCCCCGGCCCCAAAGAAGCTTCGCCCATGATTGCGACCATTATTGTTACATGCATATGCACACACATACACACACCCCATGTTGCAGTCGTTGCTGGACCTTCAAGTTGCAGTCGTTGGCGAGCACCCGAGCCTTCTGAACCAGATGTTGCGGTCCGCTTTGTCGTCGTGCTTGGTCAAACGCCTCTTGGATCGCCTCACATTGGCATTGATCTTCTACTTGCCTCAGCTGCTGACAACATTGTTGAAGGTGTTCTTGTTGTCTAACCACCATCCTCAGCTTGTGGTTAAAAGAGGTCCCCTCAGTAAGGTGCGTCCGACAGTGATCCAACTGCTCAGTTTGAATCTGAAGGATGCATCTTTTTGAGGGGCCCTTAGGGTTGTCGAGGCCGTCTGGACTGTAGGGCACCCAACCATTGTCTCTAAGGCCGTCTGGACCGTATGGCACCCAACTGTTTGGTGCCTTGAGACCGTCTGGACCGTAGGGCACCCAACTGTTGGGTGCCTTAGGTGCCCCAAGACTGTCTGGACCGTAGGGCACCCAGCCGTTAGGTTTCTTAGGTGCCCCGAAGCCATCTGGATCGTAAGGCACCCAGCCGTTAGGTTCCCCAAGGCCGTCTGGACCATAGGGCACCCAAACATTAGGTGCACTAAGACCGTCTGGACCGTAGGACACCCAACCGTTGTCTCTAAGGCCGTCTGGGCCGTAAGGCACCCAACCATTGGGTGCCCAAAGACCGTCCGGGCCGTAAGGCACCCAGCCGTTGAGTGACCCAAGGCTATCTGAACCGTAGGGCACTCAGCCATTGTCACCTACAGTAACGATACTAATGGTAGTGGTTTTGTAAGCAGAACCACTATCACATGTTACCATTACTGTCAATGCAGCTGCAACAAGTGAAAGTGTACTCATTGTTTGATAATGGGAGATATGAGACTGATTGATTTATAGTGAAACTAGCTAGTGGATTTGCAGGGCATATAAGTGGAATGTTAAGTGGTGATTGCTAATGGTTACTTGTGACACACGTATCAATATTTTCATGATAGTGACACGTTTAATGTAGAAAGCTACGACTGTAATTCACCTTTTTTGCTTTTGCACATGAAAAATTCAGAAAAAGGTGATGTGCTAACGGGTCGGGTCGGGTCCTAAAGTTTTAACATAAATCCCCATAGATATTTGTTGGCATTTCCTTTTCTATAATCATATTGTGTTCTAATCAGCATATTTGTGATTTGATTTAACCAATTGGGGCTGAAATAAAGGAAAAACAAGGTAGACTATAAAGTTACAAGGTTTAAATTATGTTTAGATAAGTTGTCCCAAATATTCTTTTTAATCTAATAAATTAATCTTAAATTTGTGGATTATTACTAAAGTATTGCTTTATCTTTTAGCCATTGATTGATTTATTTAAAAGTCCATGTAAATTGTTTAAGTTCTCTGAAGTTTTTAAGTTATGAAATTATCCATCTTTTATATATATGCAATGAATAAACCTCTAAGAATTAAGATAAAGAACAAGATAAATAAAAAAAGAGATTCAAATATAAAGTGTATTTTTGCTACAAAGTATGAGAAAACACAATGAGTCAAAAAAAGTCACAAAAAAAATTATATCTCACAATCTAAATCGAATTTCAAAAAAGTTATTCCGAGCTTTTGTTTCCTTAGCCGTCCTCACTAAGAAAAAAAATAAACGAAAAATAAAAAAATTAACGTTTTTTTATTGTGTCATTTATAAAAGACACAATGACGTCATTGTGTCATTACAATGACGTCATTGTGTCATAAAAGACACAATGAAATTTTTTTTTTATTTTTTACTTCTGAAAGATAACAACGAGAGGAACAGAGACTCCGAAGTATTTCTTTGAAATTCGATTTATATTGTGAGATATAGTTTTTTTTGACTTTTTTAGTCTCATTGTGTCTTCTCACACTTTGCAGCAAAAATACATTTTGTATTTAAACCTTTTTCTAACTTGAGACAAAACGAATATCTCCTTTCTTAAGGTTGATTTTGTAACATACTAAAGTTTCAAGAATTAACTTTATTAGATATGTAAATTAATCACATTATTTTTTATCAAAAGATGTCAAACTTTTGAAAGATTTTCAGTTTTGAATCTTGAAATGATTATGTTTCCTCAAAACTCAAATTTAAGCACATAATACTTTTGTGATAAAAGGATTACGTTTCTAACTTCGTATTTCAGTTTCTAATGTTGTCATTGAACTTGACAATGAGAATTACAGAGCATACACCTGCATTAACCATGAAAATAACTGAAGATAGGTTATATGCTGTTGACTTCAGTCGTTTTGTGATTTTGACAATGCAGGTCAACTACGATCCTCAATCATTTGAAAAGAAACATACTTATTACACATCTTGATACTACTAGACTACAAGTCATTTTGTGCATCGACAAATCTTATTGAGGGTGGGGAGGGCTCCCGCCCCCCCTTTTTTTTCGTCAGCAGTGTTAATTTTTAGCTCGGTGGTGTTAAATTTCGGTCCGGTAGTATAAAATTTCGGCCCGTAATGTAAATTTTTTAATATATATAGAGTTCACCCTCTTTAAAATAGTTTACTTTCGCCCCCGCACTCCTATAGTGAGGTTCAAGCTCCACCGTTGCTTTTGTGGTAAAACAAACACGTGTTTGGGTTTATAGGTTAATGACCGATACTAAAGCACGCATATGTTTAAATGTGTATAAAAATGATGTTTGACTAGCAATTATCAAGGATGGATCCTCTAAAACTACCAATGATAGATGAAGTTAACCAAAGGGTCCGTAATAGTTCAAAACAATTAACCACAAACAAGTAAAAAAGGTATTGTCTGAGCCCGGGTTCGAACCGGGGACCTCTAGTGTGTGAGACTAGCGTGATAACCGACTACACCACCCAGACACTTTTGTTTTGCTTCTTGTTACTTATTATATAACTTTGTTATTTATTCAGATAAGGGTGCCACTCAAAAGAAAAATAATCACCGATATATCTTCCATAATATCACTTAATTTTATAAACTTTTTAATATTTGTAAAATAATTTCTCAATATGGAAATGATGGATAGTATGAGTGGTTTTGTTGAAATAATATTGAAGGTTAATTGTTACGTCATGGTTTTATCCATAAATTAAAACAAACATATACAATTAATGAAAGGTTTTCATTAAATCAATCTAATTAAAACATACTAGGATACAATCCCGTTAAAAACTTAATAAACATAAGTCAACTATCTTTTCATATACGTAAATGTTATGTTTAATAATAATAAGACATAACAAAAATGTGGACGGGTCAAAAATTTTTTTTAATGAATGATATGTCAAATAATTAGTCAATTAGGTTGGTATTTAAGTTGATTTACTAAAACCATGAATGACTACTGATTACTCTTATTTTATTAATCTACTACTCTTATATGTTATATAATTACTCTTGTTTTAGGTTGATATCTGCACCAAAACCAATATTCAAATCAAAATTTTAAAAATATTGATTATATTGGTTTGAACTGGTAAATTAATAAATGTGATTATACAACAGTGCGTCTTCACATTCAGTTTTTTTTTTATTCTTTTAGATGCAATAACCTCTCGCCATTTGAGACATGCGACGCCTCCTGGTTGCTTCTCACACTTTTGAAGAATTTGTGTCTTTTTAGCATAACCCAACACCACATGACATTTAAAATAATCATATCCATGTCCTCTATCGTAACTTCTATCTAAAATAATCCGTATTGACTTCTAAATGATATAAAGCTACAAAGAATTTTCTTGTCATAATTAGTTACTTCATCAATCCTAAAGAGATCCTTGTTTCGATTTTTAGTTGTATTTAGGACAAATAAGTCTGATTCTGAAATAATTATTTTTTATGTTATTATCAAATTGAGCTATTTAGATGTTCATCTTCTTAGAACTTGTTCACTTCGTAGGGTAAAATTGACAAACTACTTAAAAGTATTAATCGCGCATTTAATAAATTTGTCAGTTTTCTATCATATTATTTGAGGGAGTAAACATATCAGGATATTAAGTGTGATGAACTTTAGCGTGACTCAAAATAATAAACGTTTTTAACCCATTTAATTAAACAAATCCACCTCTCAACCGTTTAATTCTTTTATTACAACTCATCAATCCACATTACACATTTACAAGACACGAAGAAATCCATTTCGAATTTCGGTTATTGTTCCATCACAGGGTTACAAACATTAGTGGGCTTATACTTATTAGTGTAGTGACTCAGGTGATGTTTGTTTTCTTAAAGAAAGATCTACGAAACTTCTTCTGTCTGCACCCCGCAGACCACGCGCAAATATGAGTGTCTGAAGACTATTTATTTTCTCGAATATATTCATTAAAAATTGTCTGCTCGAGGTCTTCTTGAGGCAGACGTAAAAATATAACTTTATAGATCTTCTCAAATATTTTTTCATTCTTAACCCTTATAAAACTTTTCTAACATCAACAGTTTTTAGGCCCAATATGATATCTCTTCAAATGTATGATTATTTTCTTTTAACTATATAAGGATAAAATGTCGACCATATGGCAGCAAGATGTAACCTTTAAAATGAAGAGATCAAAACCGCAATCATATCTTAATACAAGACCCTCGGTGTAATTACTCTTATATATTTATAACTAGATTTAGTAAACCCATGTATTACACTAGTTGAATAAATAAAATATTAATATAATAAAAAATAATAATTATAAAATAATATTCTAAGAATGACTGAAATTACATATGAGAAATGACTATAAATAATAAAACAGTTATATCAACTTTTTAAAATTTTATTTTAAAATTTTTTTCCAAAAAAATAAACATTTTGTTCTAAAACAAACCGTATAAAAATGTCATTTTTAAAATTTTTCTTATTATAACTCCCAAATTTGATTATTTTTAGTTTTCAAAAATTTAACTTTTTAAAAATACCAATTTTAAAATATTTCGTATTTTTAAAAAAGTTTTATGTTTTAGAAAATTTATTATTTTATAAAAAAATTATTTATTTAGAAATAACATTAATGAATAGATTTATTTCTTAATTTATTAAATCTAAAAAAGTATTAAATAATATTATTTTTAATTAAGGTAATTATTATTTAATATGAGAGAGAGGCGGAAAAATTTTGATGAGGATGATTGTGGTGCTACCACGTGTCATCTCAAGTTACTCTAGTATCAATACTTATTAATAACACAATAACTTTAATGTCACGTGGCATTCTCTTAAGCCTCTACTTTTTTCATTTCCCGCCTAAATATGTATCTGTTCTTAGTGTTAGTCTAGGTTCATTTGACTAAAAGTCAACTTCTGATACAAGAGATATTTAGGAAAAATCTAAAAATTTAACCCTTAATTAGAGCACATCTTTTTTTGTAAATTAAATCATACCTGATATTTCTTCTTTTTTCAAATAATTCATCAACAAAAACTGTAGAAATCATTTACGATTTTCTTCATCTCTGAAATCGATTCCTTGATTGTGTGTTTCCATTAAATACTTGGTTTATATTCGAATCTTGACAAAAGTTGCGAGATTTTTTCATCGACTCCTATTCAATTTGAAGGAATTCATGGGTATCTTTTTTGGAAATAAAATCATATCCGATTTTAAAATATTTCTCAACCATCCCAGCTTTACGACCTCGCGATTTTTGTATTTATAAAGTCTGATGATATCACCTTCGGTTTCATCAAGTTTTCATTTTAGCTTTGGTTTCATCAAGTTTTCTTCAATAAAATGTATTTGTTTTTTGTTATATTTGAGATTTTGATTTAACCTATCATTGTCTACAATTGTATTTTTGGATTAATATTATTTTACTTTCATTTTTTTGATTTGAATGTGATCTACTTTAACAATCCATCTGTGAAAAGGTATTACATGCTTCTATTTTTTAAACTTCTTTATTTTTTTGTGTACTACCATATTATTATTATGTTTTATTAGAATTCGTTTGATATGTGTGCAAATTGTTTTGATGTATCTGGAAGTAATATTGAAAATCGTACTTTTATTCCACGGTTGACTTTAACACCTTCAAACAAAATGATTTCTTTTAAATTTCAAAGAAGATAGTTCCTGTTAGGAGTGTGTTTTGTAATGACAATAAACAAGAGCCAAGAACAATCGCTATCTAAAGTTAGTTTGTTTTTAAACAAGGATCATGGCCAGCTCTATGTTGCATTATCTTGAATTAAAAGTAGATAGAGATTAAAACTATTAATATTAGATAATGATAAAAAAAATCACCAACAAAACATCAAATGTTGTATACAAATAAATTTTCGGATGTTTATGAATTTGAAATATTATTTTTCATGTTCAATTTAATTTATTTATTACTTAAAGTTCTTATTTATAAGTTTATTTCATTCCATATTATACACTATTTAGACGTATAAATATTAATAGAGAAAACCTACTAACATTAGATGTAGCTAATGTTAAAAATTATACGTAAAAGTCGATATAGAAAGTATTGTCAACAACATTATAACTTACGAACTTTTTTAAACAACAACAATATTTTTGGATTGAACCCGTGTGTAACACGGGTCTTTAGCCTAGTAGATAGATAAAACAATAACATCAACTTTTAAAATTTTTATTTTTAACTTTTTTTGTTTTTCCCAAAAAATAAATTAAACATTTCGTTTCAAAACAAAACATATTAAAAATGTAAATTTTAAAATATTTTTTGTTTTAAAAAAAATGATGTTTTAAGAAAATTTCTTTTAAAAAAAATTGTTTCTCTAGAAATAAACATTAAAAAAATCTCTATTTTTAATTTTTTCTGAAAATAATATATATAAAAAGAACCAAATAATATAATTAATAATTAATGGAGTTATTTAATAAGAGAGAGAAGCGGAAAAATTTTGTTAAAAATAAATCTATACTTATTAATAAAACAATAACTTTAATGCCACGTGACATTCTCTTAAGCCTCTACTTTTTTCATTTCCCGCCTAAATATGTATCTGTTCTTAGTGTTAGTCTAGGTTCATTTGACTAAAAGTCAACTTCTGATACAAGATATATTTAAGGAAAATCTGGAAATTTAACCCTTAATTAGAGCACATCTTTTTTTAGAAATTAAATCATACCTGATATTTCTTCTTTTTTCAAATAATTCATCAACAAAAACTGTAGAAATCATTTACGATTTTCTTCATCTCTGAAATCGATTCCTTGATTGTGTGTTTCCATTAAATACTTGGTTTATATTCGAATCTTGACAAAAGTTGCGAGATTTTTTCATCGACTCCTCTTCAATTTGAAGGAATTCATGGGTATCTTTTTTGGAAATGAAATCATATCCGATTTTAAAATATTTCTCAACCATCCCAACTTTACGACCTCGTGATTTTTGTATTTATAAATTCTGATGATATCGCCTTCGGTTTCATCAAGTTTTTATTTTAGCTTTGGTTTCATCAAGTTTTCTTCAATAAAATGTATTTGTTTTTTGTTATATTTGAGATTTTATCCTATGTGATTATGATTTAACCTATCATTGTCTACAATTGTGTTTTTGGATTAATATTATTTTACTTTTATTTTTTTGATTTGAAGGTGATCTACTTCAACAATCAATCTGTGAAGAGGTATTACATGCTTCTACTTTTTAAACTTCTTTATTTTTTTATGTGTACTGCCATATTATTATTATGTTTTATTAGAATTCGTTTGATATGTGTGCAAATTGTTTTGATGTATCTGGAAGTAATATTAAAAATCGTACTTTTATTCCACAGTTGACTTTAACACCTTCAAACAAAAGGATTTCTTTTAAGTTTCAAAGAAGACAGTTCCTGTTAGGAGTGTGTTTTGTAATGACAATAAACAAGAGACAAGGACAATCGCTATCTAAAGTTAGTTTGTTTTCAAACAAGGATCATGGCCAGCTTTATGTTGCATTATCTTGAATTAAAAGTAGATAGAGATTAAAACTATTAATATTAGATGATGATGAAAAAATCACCAACAAAACATCAAATGTTGTATACAAATAAATTTCGAATGTTTATGAATTTGAAATATTGTCTTTCATGTTCAATTTAATTTATTTATTACTTAAAGTTCTTATTTATAAGTTTATTTTATTTCATATTATACACTATTTAGACGTATAAATATTAATGGAGAAAACCTACTAATATTAGATGTAGCTAATGTTAAAAATTATACGTAAAAGTCGATATACAAAGTATTATCAACAACATTATAACTTACGAACTTTTTTAAACAACAACAATATTTTTGGATTGAACCCGTGTGTAACATGGGTCTTTAGCGTAGTTAGAGTATATATGAGATATGAGATGAGATGAGATTATCTCCTTTTTAACTTCATATTTAAATAAAACCAAATTTATATGTGTGGTCTAACTACATATTTAGATTCACAATAGAATGTTTTCAATTTAAATGGTTTTATTATTTGAAATTTTTCGTTTTATATTAGATATTTTAGGTAGTTTTTGAATTGTTGGTTCACAACCTTCCAAACTGGGTTTAAACCGTAGAGTCCAACTTACTCGATGCTACTTTGTTATTGACACTCTCAGTTTGTTTAGTGAGTGTTAAAGCATTCACACTCGCTTTTCAATCATCATTCCCATATTTACATTAAAAACATTATTTTTTTTTATTTTTCCTTACAATTAAATAATGATTTTTTATATCTATTGTAAGAATCAACACAATACAATTAGATCGATCTCGTGATGAGAATGGGGAATGTAATCATCACGGTAACAAGATTGAATATAGAAAAGATGAACACAATCAAGTAAATAAACTTCCAAATCAATAGATCTCTAATTCGATTACAGTACAGTAGTACAAATCAGAAAAGTGAAAATATCTCTATCAAAGTGCTAACTATTACAAAGCAAAACTTCTATTTATAAACAAAAAGAAGTTCTCGCGCGAAAACATCAGTTCTCGCGCGACTAGTAGTTGTCGCGCGAGAAGCTGTTTTCGCGCGATAACTCTAGGTTCTCGCATGACTTGTTCTTGATCTTCATCTTGATTTGATTTCCCGATCCTCATAGATTCAACCTCTACAATCTCCCCCTAGGCTCGGTAAATCAATCTGTTAGAAATCCACGTCTACAACCTGATAACTGCCCCCATAAGCATACCTTTTGTTGTTCAGGGCCTTTGTAATCATCCAACCGAACTGTGCCGCTATGAAGTGTACAGATTCATCAGTTGTAATAGGACATGCCTGCAGCTTCATCAAATCTTCTTTCCCAAATTGTAGCAGATCCACAGGGTCGATGATACAGAACTCTTTATCTTCACAATTGATCACCGCATGACCACTATCTTTTTCACAAATCCATCCCTTTAGTTTAGATAAACTGTTAATTGGAACTGGAGAGTGAATGGGAATCTTCTTAGCATAGCGTGGATGTCTATAAACCCTTATCTTCATTGGCTCGTTCGTATTTGGGTCCATCTAGGTCTCATCTTCAATGACTTTTGATTTGGCTGTCTTAAAGTCTTTGAAGTTGGTTCGGCTCTGTCTATAAATCATATTTCGAATCCACTTAGCCTTACTGTAATTATTTGGGTTAAAAAATGGAACACGACCCATAGCATATAAATCTGATGCTCTGAGTGTACGAAAGTCGTGCTCATCTTGAAAATATTCTATAGCTCCGCCCTTTCTCTTCACAATATACATCTTCTTTTCTGGATCATAAGCCCAACTAATAATTGGTTCTGAGTTTCCGTACCTTATGAAAGGTTTGAAATGCCTCAGCATGTGTATATAAGTCGGCGGGGGAGGAGCACTAACTGTAATATTACCAACCTGACGAACAACACTTTGACCCGTAACATTCACTGTTTCGTCAGTCGTCTGAGTGTTACTCGACTCCCCTACAATCTCTCCTTCTTCAATCAAAGTATCAGAAACCAAGTCTTTTAGACTATTTCCGAATATATCAGTGTACTCAAAACCCTCTTCCAGATCATTAAATGCACCAAACTCTTCTTCCGTCTCCTCAGCATTAAGACTTTGCTGGAATGTATAGAATTCTTTTTCATATGCAGCCTCAGTTTTCAGGTCTAATGTAATCAACTGAATCATCAGGACTTGGTCCAGAGACATTGTCAGTACCTGATGTTCTAGCATTACCTGTAGTAGCTGACCCCACATCACAACCCTGATCATCATCATCATCCTCATCATCATCATCCTCAGACAATTCATAATCAACCATATCTAATCCCTCATCTTCTTCTTCTGTTGGGTTTGGTATTGGCATCATATGTTCAGGCTCAATAAATGCCTCTACAGTAAGAACTACAGGCTGGTCCTCAATAGTCATATGAATATCAGCAGATGGTGACTCTTGACCAGCTTAAGCAGTCTCTGTTGTCCTTTCCTGAACAACAAGATCAACAGGATGCTCTGTAGGAATAATCAGGTCTATCACAAGTTCAGGACCAGTAGTTTGTTGTCCGCTACTTTCTCCAACTTCAGTGGTTCCTTGATTTGTAAACTGAGATGAACCACCTGAAGTGAAGTCCAGAAACTTTTGCTCCAGAATCTGAACATAGCTAAAAATGAAAGCTTGCTGTTGTTCAAGATTCTTAATCCTCTCATCTCTATCAATCAACTGCCTCTGCAGATCATCTATCACTTTAGGCTTCTCAAACATCTCCCCTTCTAAATTCTGAACACGCTCCTCCAATGTAATACGTATAGGTGAACCAGCAAATGTACTAGCACCCTGTCTAAACTCGGGAGGTGTGCTTAGGAAATCTTCCATCCTAATCATCTCATCCACCATCTAATCTCTAGGAGGGGTCCTCAAAATGTTAGCAGTAGAAGTGGGCACCTCAGTTTGTACAGTTGGTACCTCACTCTCTGTGACAGGATTCTCTGTAATAGTAGTCTCCTCTATAATTGGCTCAATGGTCACTAGGGTCCGACGTCTCCTCAATAAACCACGTCCTCTACCCCTACCACGAGGACTCTCACCTGTTATTCTAGCCATCCTCTTTCTCCTCCCTCTAGTGACTGGAGTCTCCTCAGGAATGAAATCAGAATCACGCTCCTCAGCAGTGCGTTTGGCTGGTGTTTCTCGCACTCTGGGAGGTTCCTGTAATACATAGGGTACATTCCCTATCTGGTCACTATCAGTCTCACTCCCACTGCTAGTAAACCATGAGTCTATCTCAGCATCAACTGTAGATCTAGTAGCACCCTGAGAACTCTCAAGTGCTTCTGGTGCAGTTCTAGCTGATGGACCAGCTGTATCAGCTTCAGCAGCCCGAGCAGTAGATGTAGATGCACCAGATGTGACATCTATATGAATATGAGAAGAATCAGTCGCTTGTGGTCTATCGTCAGCTCTAAAATCATCTACAAATCTTCCCAAATTAGCGAAATGGGAACCATCCCATGCATTCCCACGTGCACCCATCAGATACGTGAATATATCTTTCTTCATCGTCATGACTACATACTTGGGTGAATCAGATGTAGCTAGCTCAGGATGAGCAGCATTAACTATCATCTGTATAAAGCGGGGGTACATGATAAACTTCTTCCCCACTGTAGCTATCATATTCTTCTGCATCTCCGAAAAAAACGCATTGGATATGCTATAAAGAAGATTATCAACAAGTGATATTAGCAGGGATCCGAACACAGCGCTCAAACTATCCATGCTAGCCTTAAGATTGCTAAGGCAGTGGATAACTACATGAAACAAGTACTTCCAAAAAGGTAGAAGGTACTTTTTCTCCAGCGATGGGTACCTATGATTGTAACCCATACGTGTCAAACAGTCCTTGACTGCATCATCATCTATCTTCACAGGTGCATTTGGTACATCCTCAAGTAATAGCACACTGTTTATCACCTCTGCAGTAATCACAACCCTCTTGCCTTTAACTGTGGCAGTAATACAGGGTTCTCCATCTTCATCTATCTCGTTGGCAGCCGTGTGCCAAAACTGATCTATGATATCAGTGTAAATAGTAGGACTAGCAGAGATAGCATGGTGAATTCTGGATGTCTTAAGTCCCTCAATCAGCGATCTAAACAAGGCTTTGTCTTCAGGAATGTCACCGAGATAAGCTATGGCATTATGGTTTTCATTAAAAACCAATGGACGAGCCATCTGAAACATACAACATTAATATGAATAAAAAAAATTTAGACTTATTCAAACATAAAGCAACACAAAAAAATTCAACACTTAGAAAAATAATTTTTTTTAAATTTTGAACTTCTCGCACGAAATCTCTAAGTTCTCACGCGAAAGCATCTCTACCTTTCGCGCGACAAGTCAAGTTATCGCATGAATTTTGAATTTGACCAGAAGTCAACTTTTCGCGCGACAAGTTCAATATCATGCGAATAGTTTTGAAAGTTCTCGCGTCTGTTCATATGTTCAGTACTTTTCGCATGCGAAAAGTTTGGTACGCTTCAAAAATTTTCAAACTGTCAATTTTAAGTGATACAACCATTAAAACATGTTCACTAAGTGTCGTCTAGGTGATTATGAAGGTTTATTATGGTTAATGAGTTCAAATTTAACGTATTTTAAGTTCTAGAACATTCAGTCTAGTTCAAAACACACTCAAATCATCATTATAACCAAATTATACCTTAATATATGTATGGAAATCAATAGGCGACCTTAACGAACACTTGTTTCAATTTTGACAGAGTTTCAACACTTAGAATTTTTTTGAGTGAAAATTTCAGAATTGTTGTGCGAATACTTGACTTTTCGCACTACTGTACCTTTTATAGTACTCTGACTTCTTGCGCGAGAAGTCAGTGTTCTCGCATAAGAACTTTTTGCAAAACTTCAAACATTTCGCATGAAATAAAACTTTTCGCATCAGAAAAACGTTTCGCATGAAATGAACTTTTCGCCTGAAATTAACCTTTCGCGCGATAAGTTCTATTTTTCTAAAAAATTATTTAACTTTTTAATTTTTCAAATTTTAATGAACTTATTGAGATTTATGATTTGTTATGAAAAATAATTATGTTTAACTAAGTGTTTACAATCATTCTAACACCCTTAATTTTGAATAGTTTGTAAAACAAAAACAAAAACTAAAATGAAAACTAAAACAAGTAAACAAAAAACACTTTTAACAAAAATCAATTTGACACAATAACTATTCTAATTAACTTAAATATTTTTGATAAATTTTCAAGTATAGGATCATATTTCTTAGAAGAAGATCATTAAAATCATCCAGCATCATTAAAAATAAGACTGGTTATGTTGATCGTCAATATATTGAGTTCATTTTAAGCTTAGACTTCAAGTTGTACTTAGACACATAAGCTGTGATATTTATCATGTTTTTATAAATTATATGTCATCAGTGTGTCCCACAATCAAAAATCCTATAGAACCTTATCCCGCTTCAAGACACTTTCGAGTTCAAATCATCCCAATTTGAATTAAACCTTTCACTTCTGATCAGCATTTTCAAGAATGATTTTTCTAATATAATATCTATTATGAGCATAACTAGCCTGAGAAACGTTTCTGAACACAGAATATTAACAAGTTTTAGGACTTATTAACAACCAGTCGGACTTATGTATTTGCCCTCGCAAGACGTTTAGGACTTACATGCCCCATCTTTTGATTTTGCCTCCTGTGTAAGAACATATTCTCAAAAAGAAAAATATTTATCATATAGTATGTATGTCTTTGATATATCTTTTATTAATGTGCTCATTGGCATATTTTATTCCTATATGTCCTTTTAGGCTTTTTTTTTGCTCATTTTGTTTGTTTTTCTCTTTGTATTTTGTTTTCATTTGTATATTTATTATTTTTTATTTTGATTTTATAAATATATATACAATATCTGAAAGAAACTGAATCAGAAAGTAACTGGCTTGAGTATGACTAGACTATAACTCTCAGTCTGTTTTAGCATGAAGTCAGAGTTACTACAAAACCTTCATGAGTTACCCACTTCAGTCATAAGATTTACTTTTAGTGCATCACAAATACCATGTGCTTTTCAATCTTGTTTGTCCAGCCTATCAACATATCAAACATAATCCAAGTCAGTTTCTTGTATGCCTTAGAATGTAACGATTCAAAATCATGAAATGTACTATCATTTCCTATATACACTTGAAAACTTAATTTTTCTCAAAAAAAATAACCAAAATCTTTTTGGAACGTAATTTTTCTCAAATCTATGTACTTTTTACTCCCCCTAAGAACAAAATATTTTTGTATTTTCAATTTTCTCCCCCTAAAATTATGATTATCTAGACAAAAAATAACAATTTTAACAAACAAAATTTTTTTTGAAAAAGGGTGTAAGAATAAACGTTAACCAAAGTTAATCATTCCTAAAGAGTTAACTAAAAAGTCAAATCTGGAATGATCAAACACCTTAGTGAACAAATCTGCAATATTATCATCTGTAGAAATTGACTCCAAATGGATAAGTTTCCTTTAAAAACAGTCACAGATAAAATGCATTCGGATGTCGATGTGTTTAGTCTTAGAATACTGAATTGGATTCTTCATAATATTTATCACTGCAGTATTATCACAAAAGATTTTAATATCATAAATATTAAGGCCATAATCAAGAAGTTGTTGTTGAATCCAGACGATTTGTGATTAACAGTTTGATGCAGCCACATATTCAACCTCTGCAGTTGAAGTGGATACTGTCTGCTGTTTCTTGTATTGCCAAGAAATCAACCTATTGCCAATAAATTAACAACCACCACTAGTAGACTTCATGTCCAAGTTACATCCTGCATAATCACTGTCAGTATAAGCAAATAAATTGAAATTAGAATTTTTTGGATACCAAAGACCAAGTGTGGATTGACCCTTGAGATATTTAAAAATCCTCTTGACAACTTTCATGTGAGATTCCTTTGGATTACTTTGATAACGAGCACACTGACAAACAGGAAACATGATGTCTGGCCTGCTTGCAGTGAGATACATCAAGGATCCAATCATTGATCGATACAAGTGTTGATCAACATCTTCACCTGTGGTATCTGGAGTCAAGGTAGGACGAGAAGACATAGGAGTATGAGCAGTCTTGGAGTCTTGGAATTTGTATTTATCTAGAATACTGTGAGTATATTTTTCTTGATGTATCAGTATTTCTTTCTTATCTTGTTTGAGTTGAATACCCAAGAAAAATGTCATTTCTCCAAGAGCACTCATCTCAAATTTCTTCTTCATGACTTCCTCAAATTCCTTGCACAAGTCATCATTTACAGATCCAAAAATAATATCATCGACATAAACTTGAACTAGAATCATATCATCACCAATCTTTCTGATGAATAACATTTGATCAATAGCACCTCTTGTATAACCATTTGCAAGCAAATGTTCAGTGAGAGTGGCATACCAAGCTCGAGGTGCTTGATGTAAACCATAAAGTGCTTTGTCTAACTTGTAAACATAATCAGGATGATCAGGATCTTCAAAACCTGGTGGTTGACAGACATAAGTTTCTTCCTTCATTTCTCCATACAAAAATGCAATTTTCACATCCATTTGATAAACCTTGAAGTTCTTATATGAAGCATATGCCAGAAAAATTCGTATAGCTTCTAGTCTCGCAACTGGAGCGTATACTTCTTCATAATCAAGACCTTCGATTTGATAGAATCCTTGTACAACAAGTCTGGCCTTGTTGCGGACTATCACATCCTTTTCATCCGTTTTGTTTTTGAAAATCCATTTAGTGCCGATAGGCAACTTACCTTTTGGTAATTCACACAAATGCCAAACATTAAGCTTTTTGAATTGCATCAGCTCGTCTTGCATGGGCTCTACCCAACTGTTTTCTTTCAATGCCATTTTAACATTCTTTGGCACTATTTGAGATAAAAAAACATGAATATAGACATGTGTTTATCGCTCCTGATTGACTTCGAGTTCTGACGCCTTGGGATAATGGACTGATGATTGCCTCTGTTGGATGGTTTCAATGAACTCTCAGCTGTGGAATAGCATCTTCAGAAATAACTTCATCTAGATTAGACAGATGACCAACAGGTTCTTCAACATTGTTCTCTTTTTTAGGTTGATAAACAATTTCTTCGTCTTGATTATCATTACCAATAGAAAGATCTTCAAATGGTACTTGAATAGTATTAATTGGATCACTTAAGGTAGAAGAGGAACTCTGATTAGAAATTTGTGGTTCTTGTTCAACAACTGTATCCAGATAAGATGAATCTGTTCGAGAAACAGAATGTGGAACACTCGCGGTATTAGAAGATGAAGGTATATCTAAAGATATTCCTTTAGCTGTAGAAGATGTGAATCCAACATCATTAGCAAAGATATCTTGAATTTTGGATGTCAATGGTGGATCAGCTGTAAAAACAACAGATCTTTGATTAAATGTTTCAAATAAAGAAGCATAATCATAAACCCATAAAGGAGCAGAACCTGCATCTGTTTTGTTAGATTCGTGCCAATCAATATCAAATGACTCAATAACTTGTTTAGTTCTTTTATTATAAATCCGATATACTACTTTGTTGGCTGAATAACCAATAAAATAACAATCATCTGCTTTTTCATCAAATTTTGATTTATTATCAGACGTGTTTAACAGAACAACATCTAAAAGTTTTGAAATATTTGACTTTGGGTTTATGTTTGAAAAAGATTTTATAAGGAGTCATATTTTGTTGCTTGTTGATTAAAACACGATTCTGAACATAACATGCAGGGTTAACAGCTTCAGCCCAAAAGAATGATGGTAATTTGGCTGCTGATAACATAGTTCTAGCTACTTCAATTAAAGTTCTATTACGTCTTTCAGCAACTCCATTTTGTTGTGGAGTTCCTGCAGAACTGTTGTGGAGTTCCTGCAGAACTATATTATCTAGCTATTCCCTTTGAATCACAAAAATCATTTAAGATACAATTGCAGAATTCGGTTCCATTATCACTCCGTATGCATTTTATGGTATTGTCCGTCTGATTTTCCACAAGTGTCATGAATTTCATTAGCAAATGAGGAGTTTCATCTTTGGTTGCTAAAAAGAAAACCCATGTAAATCTAGAAAAATCATTAGTAATAACGAAACAATATGCACGACGTCCTAAACTCAAAACACTTACAGGATCAAATAAATCCATATGTAATAATTGAAGAATAGAATCAATTTGTGTATGAGCAACTGGTTTATGAGGAAGTTTATGTTGTTTGCCTTTAGAACATGACAAACAATGTTCTATTAAATGAAATTCTTTCAGTGGTAAGCCAAGAACATGATTTCCTCTAACCAGTTTGTTCATTGTTTTGATATTCACATGACCAAAATGACAATGCCATAACAAAGTGTCGCTTTTCGAGGCCTTAGATAACAAACATGACGCAGTTACTGTCACACCCTCAATTTCCACAAACGGGGTATTACCGCCAGACGTGTGACTTCCAGGATCTCAGCCACTAGTTACACCAAACGACACGTTATTTATAAAATATAATTATTTGTTAACATTTAAAATATCCCAAAAGCAGAGTTATTAACGTAAACATAATAGTAATTGCGAAAGCATAAGTAGATCTTAAATCTTTAACCGGTGCAACATGCGCAAACTAAATAAATGAAATTTATTTAAAAGCTGTAAATAAATCAGACGATGAATGCATGAATGAAATGTTCCTAAGCGTGCGCATCTTGTGAACCTGAAAGAAACATGCTAAAGTGTCAACACAAGGTTGGTGAGTCCATAGGTTTTGATAAAAGAACAAGTAATAACCGATACAGTAAACAAATTAATATCCGTAGGTAGCTAACCTACTTAACAAGTTACATAGTGTATGAAGTTCGCAACTGACGCTGACAATGAACATAGTGCCTCGGCTGTGGCTACCAAACCATAGCAACAGAAAATTAGGTCAATTAAACACCCGTTCGACCACCGGTCGTGCTTGCGCGACTAGCCCGGGTGGGGTTTGTCAGACCTAGTAGATCTACTCAGAATTACCTCGCTGAAGAACATATATTAACGGTTCGAAATGTGAGGACTTAAGTTGGTACAACACTAGTAAGCAAGTGACATTACAGTAATACTGATCAAATGGAAATACGTTTTAATCACACGTTTCTTTCCCCCAAGAAAATAGGTAAAGTGGGGCTGAGAACTCACCTTGGATGTACAGCAACAAATAAACAAAAGCACAAAGATTTGGGTTCCGGTTAACCCACACAACATAGATTCACTTCAAATGTATAAAACTCCATCATTTTATATAAAAACTTCTTTTAAATAATGTGCATACGAATCTATGCACCCAATGCACATGTAACTTACACACATATTATAAAAACCATGAATTTGAGCACACATAATTTAAGGACTCTCGCACCCCTTTTACCATTCATATATGAACATGGACATGCTTACATACAACTATCAACACACACCATAGTAGCATATGCACACAACACGTATACATACATCTCCATACACAATAAAACACACACACGTGCACCTGCAGAATGCATGTACACAACTTCAAACACATTCACATCCTGCACATGTATACACCATCCCCCTAATACGCCCACTCCACTACAATTCACTTCATGCGCCCACCTTCACCTTAACACTCCCCCATGCGCCCACTATACCACACATACCCCCATCAAAGCCCTAACCACAAGAACTGCATACCTCTACATACATGCATACATGCAACCCACACATACCCAACACATTTAATAATAATGAACGTGTACGTATATAGCAACTATTTGCAAACAACACAACAACCGCCGATCGAAACTGAAACATAAGAGTGCACACAAGACTACACATACATACACATGATCGAACACCCCCCCCCCCCCCCACACACACACACAACCCAACGACCATGACTCCCGAGCCCGCACACGCGAGTGTACCAACGAACCGCGGCCTGAAATCGAAACGTAACGAACATGAATAGAGTAACAGAGAGATCGTACCACACGGCTGCTCCAAATTAACTTTTGTGACTACCGAATGTGCGGTTCGCGGTGGTAGATGTTGTCGGTGAGGATCGTCGTCACGTATACGTCGGAAGAAGAAACCGTTTATAGGTATGGTTGTGGATGAAGAATTGCCGAGGTGATAAGCCGCCGAGAGGGTTGAGAACGTGGGTTTTGGGAAGAGAAGAAGTTCTGTGAGTTGAGGTTATATTATTATTATTATATTTGTTTTGTTTTCTTTTCGAGAGATGTAACCGGTTGAAGTGGAGAGTTTGTTCGGTGGGGATAAGGGTAGTGAACTCTTTTTGTTTAAACGATGAATAAATTTATTTAGTATAGTAACTTAAACATTTTAGGTTCAATTTCTTTATGTTGAAACTTGTTAAGTTGTCAAAAGTAAATAATTAACTAAAGTCGTAAAATATGTCACGCATTAGGTAACAAGGGAAAAAGTCACGATGTTAACCTAGGATACCGAGTGTCACAGTTACAAGTGAATGTGTGACATTCATGTCTAGTAAATACGTGTCTTTGTCTCTTGGAGTTCTCAATAATATCCATTCTTCAGGTATTACAAAACCAGATTTTAATATTAAACATTCTTTATCAGTGAAATGGGTTGAATATTTTTTGTCACAAATTTGAGAGATACTTAGCAAATTATGTTTAAGTTCTTCAACAAAATTGACATCTTCAAAGCTTAATACACCATTAGTCACTATACCTTTCTTTGTAATCTTACCTCCTCTGTCCCCGGCAAAGATAACATATCCTCCGTTGTATGGTTGAATGTTGTTTAACAGAGATATATTACCAGTCATGTGTCTTGAACAACCACTATCTACATGCCAAACACTGTTGATAGCTTGCCTTGGATGTTCCTACACAATAGGAAAAAATTAATTATTTTTAGAAACCCAAGCCATGGTTGACTTGAGCTTTTTGTTTTCATCTAAATATGATACATTTTGTAATATCAAATCTCTTTTGTCATTGAAAATGCATTTTTCAGCAACAAAAGGCTCAAAGGTTTTGTATTTAATTTTTCATCTTTGCACTTGTTTGACTGGTGATGTGGTGAAATTGTTTTTATCAACTTGGACTAATTTTACTTTTGTCATATCCTTGTTTAAATCAATTTTATTCTTCGCATAAACATCTGATAGATGTAAGTTTCTTTTATAATTTGCATTAACAAAGAAATGTTTTCTATTGTTAGCAATTGAATTATAAAACTTTTGTTTACTTGTTAACTGATGCTGATAACGACAATTTCTATCCATGTGATTTGACTTTCCACACACATAACAACATCTTTTACTATATGCACTTGACGTTCTCATGTTTTGCTCAAACTGCTTTGGATAACTTCCATAGTTATCATAGAATCTGGCCTTAGTATGTCCTTAGCCTTTTGATTCTTTCACAGTCTCTATTTCTTTCCTCTCTTGTTGTTTAACTTGATTTGGTTTCGAAGGATTTGAGGCAAATGTCCTAGCTTTTGGATTTATTACAGATGCTGATGTAGCATGATTTGTGGCTTTTGCTTTATGAATCTTTTGTACTGGATTAGGACCAGTTTCTTTTGAATCTGTTCTACACACATCTTGTTTCACATTGTTAGCAATAATAGAAGATTTATTTTTAAAGAAAATTGCATTTGTTTCTTTAAAAATATGATCCTCTTCATTAATGTTGCCTACAGAAACAAATCTGTTCTTGAAATCATTTTTCAAGTCAGACATAGATGTTGTGACTCGTTTATTTTCTTTGTTTTCAAAGTTTATTTTTGATTCTCGTTTTTTATCCTTATTTGACAATTTTGGACAAACTTTTGAATCAACTGAAACTTCCAAACTTCCATTAAATTCTGATGATGAATTACAAAATGGTTTTTCATTACAAATCTTGTTTTCTATAAAATATAATTCATCATCACTCTCTCATTCTTCAACTAAACCATCTATCTTCACACTTTCTGCAAAACAAATTGTCATTATTAATGTTAATTTTTATTTTTATTACAGGGTCAACAGTCAATGAAACATTGACTGAAGGTGTGAAGTCAGATTTTAGTTGAAAACCTAAGCCATAGGTTTCTTCATCATGAGTTAGAATTGATGAGGGCAAAGATGTATAATTATGATTAATTGGTGGTGCAATGTTAGCATAACCCACTCCACTTTTGCCACCATTAATCTTTTGTGTCATCTGTGACTTGATTATACCTTCAACCATGTTGGATGATAGTTAAAATTTATCAACATCTAATTTTGCAGATAAGAGTTCACTATTGAGTTTGTTAATTTCTAAAGATAATTCGTCATTGTGTTTTGTCAAATCTTTTATGTTACATTCTTTATCATGAAGATTTAGTTTTGATTGGTAAATAGATTTGTTCAAACCTTCAATTTTATTTTTAAAAATTTTCTCATCTGTTTTATACTTACGAGCTTGATATTGAAGTTTTCAACTTCTAATATCAAGCGTTCGTTGTGAACTCTATATCTTTGTACCTTTTCTTTACACATATCTGAACAAAGAGAAATATATACCTTATCGGTTTCTTCTTTCTTCTTTGTCTTTTCATGGATCACATTCACCATGAAGGCCTTTTGTATTTTTGGTTCATCTAATTCAATAGATGCTGGAGTATTCTCAACAGCACTTTGCTCTTTGGCACTTGCAGAAGCTGGAGCAGGCTATTAAAGTTGTAACACCTCAGAGTATTCTCAACAGCACTTTGCTCTTTGGGACAAGGCTTGGTT
This sequence comes from Flaveria sonorensis, assembly GCA_025506505.1. Lineage (NCBI taxonomy): Eukaryota > Viridiplantae > Streptophyta > Magnoliopsida > Asterales > Asteraceae > Flaveria > Flaveria sonorensis. The sequence goes on from CM046426.1 coordinate 5,439,125, forward strand.
TTTAATGGTAGGAAGGGCAGAAGATGCTGACTGTTGTTGTTGACATAGTTGGGAATAGCTGACATAATAGTTTGGGTTATTGGCCATGTTTGCATACAATGCAGATGTTTCAGCTCCCATTGAGTTTATGTAGTTGGCAGCCCTCTGCTTATCATCCATATCATAAGATTTGATGGTAGAAATGAGATCACTGAGTGTTAAAGTGAACAGATCCTTGGTTCTTTTGATGGTTGTGCAGTTGCTGTTCCAGCTATACGGTAGAAAAATTAACAGCTTTTTGTTAACTGCTATATTCTCCAAGATGATTCCTGCACTTTTCATGTTAGTGACTAGTTTCACGAACCTAAACATCTGAGCTTCCAAAGTCTCACCCATTATATGATTAAACATGTTAAACTCTTGGTTCAACATATTTTTTCGGCTTTCTCTCATATCTTTATTCCCCATAATTTGTTCCTCCATTGCGTCCCATAAATCTTTAGCCTTTGTAAAATCTTTGAACTTCTGTGCAATCTCAGTCGTGAGTGCCATAGTGATTGCAGCATAGGCTTTATCATCCAATTGCTTCTTCTTCATGTCCTCTTCATCCAACAAATGTTTAGGTTTTGGGATCAATTCATTCTTATCATTCGTATACACTGGAATGTATGGTCCTTGATTAATTGATCTCATCAACTGGGGTTCAGTATACATGACATGGTTCTCAAACCTGAACGTCCAATCAGGGTAATCATCTTCACTGAGTAGCCGAGGTGGCTTCGTGCTCGTACCAATCTTATTGTCGAGATTCAAAGTGGCAGTAAGATGCTTCAGATTAGCCATTTTCTTAATCAGAAAGTCAGATTCTTCACAAATTCTTCAAAAAAATTTTAATCCTAAGGCTCTCGCGCGAATGATCAACTTATCACGTGAAATCTTCAAAGTTCTCGCGCGAACAGAGCAAAACTACTCGCGTGGAAACTTCTGTAACTGATTTGTGCGAAAACTGAAAGTTGTCGCGCGAACTAATTCTGTTGTAACAAACTTTTAACCAACTCTTGCGAAATCTTCAACTTCTCGCGCGAAAAGTAACTTTTCGCACGGAAACACAATTTTTCGCCTGAATTGTTCTGTGTGATTTCGAGTCTTTCAGCCTCAAATTTTTATCCAATTATTTAAAATTTGATTAATTAAGTGTTCAATTAGTGATTTAGGTTCAAATATGATCCTAATTGTCTCTAATTGATTCAATTAATCTCGTTTTAAGCTCAAGAGGTCATCAAATCAACGAACATGCATTTTATCAGCTTCAACATCTTCAAATGATCAATCTCAGCAAAAATAAGCAGAAAACTTAGAACAACCGAGAGTTTAATGCTAAAAAAAGCTCTACAAAACACTTCTTTAGACTTCAACCAATCGATCTAGAGCAACAAGGCTCTGATACCAATTGTAAGGATCAACACAATACAATTAGATCGATCTCGTGAGACCTTTGAAGATTTCAATGTAATCATCACGGTAACAAGATTGAATATAGAAAAGATGAACACAATCAAGTAAATAAACTTCCAAATCAATAGATCTCTGATTTGATTACACTGCAGTGGTACAAATCAGGAAAGTGAAAATATCTCTATCAAAGTGCTAACTATTACAAAGCAAAACTTCTATTTATAAACAAAAAGAGGTTCTCGTGCGAAAACATCAGTTCTCGAGCGACTAGTAGTTGTCGCGCGAGAAGCTGTTTTCGCGCGATAGCTCTAGGTTCTCGTGTGACTTGATCTTGATCTGATTTCCCGAGCCTCATAGGTTCAACCTCTACATTTATTATTATCTTTTTTCTTCCCTCCACTCACAACTACTTTTAAAAATATTAAAAAATTTATGAGGGTTGTACCGTGTATCCTCAAATACGAGGAATCACTATACAATCGTCATAAATTTTCTCTCTTATTCACTCACAACCATTCTCAATAATATAAGACACGCACTCAAATCAAAATAAAAAACCTAGTGTAAATGCTCTAAAGTAGTTAATGGAACATTCAGTTTCTTTGATGTTTATTAATGTTATTGCGTATAAAAAGACGTTAATTGCAAATAAGTCCGATGAATTTTTTTTTGTGGGATAACTATACATCTATCTATCTATACTAATAAAAGAAGGTTTTTACATGCCACATGACACAATTCTAAGCCTTCTAAATATTATTTTTTCGCTTCTCTCTCCTAATAAATATCACATTAACTACCAATAAAATTATTTAATTTTTTCGTATTAAAATTTTTTTTTATTAGATTAAAAAAATGATCTTTCTGCAAAAGCTATTTCTAAAGAAATAAGTTTTTATAAAATAAGAATTTTTAAAAAAAATATCAAACTTTAAAAAAAAACACAATATATTTTAAAACATGTGTTTTTAAATAAAAATTAAAATTCTTATATACTATTTAATATTTTATTTGTTCAACCCCGTGTAATGCACAGAATACTAACCTATTTATCACAATATAAATTTATCGCGTGTATGAAATTATAATTGAGCTTATTATTTTATATAAACCTGGAATTAAATAATTAAAATCAATAAATTAAATTATTAGGCGATTTTCCACTAACTCACTAAGCACAATCAAAAACATTTAATCAATCTTTTTTAATGCAAAACTGAGTGGATGACTATAATAAGTCTTTAATGATGGTATGAGTTTTTATTTTTTATTTTTAAAATTAACATTCTGTAATGCAATTTAATATTATCTGGAATTCTCTTTAGTCTTTACTGATAGAAATGTATATAGTTGTCGAGTTGTCGACTACTTGTCGTTTGGAAAAAAATTATGCCAAAGTTTAATAAACCATAGCAATAGACATTTTTATGGCTCGTTTTTACTTTTAACAGATTATCTAGTTTTCATTAATTTGATCAAATAATTAATATCATATTGTTTAAATATTAACTTTAATTACGATCAAATCATAACATTTTGCTTTTTTTTTTGAACGGCATAACATTATTATTGTATAGTGGACGAGAGGATGTGATGATTAAATACACACGTACATAACATTGTTGGAAGCCACAATTCTTACTTATATATTATAAGAGTAGGTTAAATTGAAAAAGGTTTAAATAATTACAAATTATTTTTTATTTTCTTTGATCTTACATGCACGAGAGGATGTGATGATAATCAAAAAGATAGTTAATTTATAATAGCCATCATTTTAGCATATTTAAATTATACTAATTACTAACTTTTTATGCATAATGAGTTGTACCTTTAGTTTTAATTGTTTGTACTTATTTTTAGGTTTTTTATCTTTAATTTTTTCTTTTAATCCCAATACTTTATATTTTTTACAATTTAACCCCTTCATTTTCTTACTTTCACTTTGGTCTCATATACTTTTTATCTTTTATAAATTTTCCATTTTACATTTCGGTCTAAATTTTACGAGTTAACATGCCGCAACGTGCGCGTATGGTTCAATTTTACTTGTATATTTCCGTTTAACGGCCCTGTCACTACGCGCTGGTCCTACATCGATTTAGTTATTGTTTGTAATGTTTTACGTTTTACGTATGTGGTTCAATGTTTTTACATTCAGTTTTATTTTTTCATTTTTATTTCATTTTTAATACGAATTTTTCCGGTGTTAGTGCATGTTTAAAAAGTCAACTTTTTAACCAACTTTTTACTTATTAATTTTTGAAAAATTAATAAGTCAATGAGTATGTTGGATAACATTATTAAGTATATTTTAAAAAGTTAAATGGAGTTGCTTTTGAAAATTTACTTTTCAAAAGTAAATCTTAACAAAAATAAACAATATATCCCAAACACCCATTTAGTGGTCGTTGATAATGGTATGACAATGACTCTACTTGTTATGGATTTAGGCCCCCTGTCGCAACGCAGGAAACATAATACTAGTTATATCTAATAATCACTATTTACTATATTTGACTTATTTTTTTTATCATTACGTTATTAAAGGGGTATTTTTTAAGTTGGAGTTATATTTCTTAATTAATTGTGACCCAACAAATCAACATTCAAAGGATTGTGAATTAAAGTCTCAACATTCAAAAATGACAAATGATTCTTTACCATTATTGCTAAAAAGTAACACATTTTTAATCAACTTAATGGATAGTATCAATCAATGTTAAAAGAAACAAAGAAAGAAAAAAACTCCTAAATCTAGTTTCTTGGTAACGTGCATGGATTATTTCAATCAAATAATTTTATTTATTTGAACTACGAATTACTTATAACATGGGGCTCAAACCCATGACCTTAAGGGAAACTACACTACTCTAAATCTCTAACTTAACCTCAAATTTGTATGTACCGTTTTATTCTAGGGAACGTAAAAAAAATAAAGCTAAAAACAAACCATGGCTCTCACTATCGCCTCATGACCTCATTACATCCCTAGTCCTTACACGTCGGTCATTTCCTCTAGTGAATTTCCTCTGCTCACCATCTATCCACCACTAATATATTTAATGAGATATTCTGATAATAAGGCGTCTTTTTTTTTTCTTTTTGAATGACAGGTTGGGGGGGGGGGGAGTTGTTGATTCATAAGACTAGCAATGTGCTAAAAAGTTACATGAGAATAAAGCATTTCAAAATTACATAGACGACACTTAATGGGGAAATGCATCATTCTTTCCGGTCCATGTCTTGTATCCCAGCTCGAAATTTGATCCCAAGAAAACCCGAGGATTTGATTTCTCGATAATTTTTATGACGGAGGGTTGTATTTGATTAAAGCATAGATTGTTTCTTGAATTCCAAATACATTTCCCTCCTACAATTTTATAGTGATCTAGCAAAAATTACATAGGTGTGTCTATTCTATTCTAAGGGTTTTAGATCGAAGTTTTATAATATACATGTATAAGTAATACTAAAAGAAATCATTTTGTTTTGATATTGTGGTGTGGGCTAAATGATGACCTTATATATCTTATGGTGCGGTCGGTTGGGGGGTGGGTTTGTTTTCCACTCGATGGACCTTAAAATAACACTCATTGGTTCTACATCATTTGTTGCCACGTGTTTGATTACTAGTGGTTTGGACGGTTGGTATTATGCCTTTGGATTTAGAAACTTTTAAATCCTTTTTAACGTTTTCCGTATAGTATTGCATGACAAAGTTGCCCATTAAGTTTTTTTTTTTAAATAGAAGGAGTGTGTAAGAAATCATAATAACCGAATCGTAATTTAAATAATTAATGAAACCGAACTGAAAAACCAAAACCAATAAAAAACCGACGGTTTGATTTGATGGTTTTCTAAAAACCGACGGTTTGATTTGATGGTTTCAGTTTTGCTTGTAACAAAAACCGAAAAAATCGAACCGAAACATACAAACCGAACTTGTAAATTTATATGTATATTCATATATTTATAAACATGATTAGCCTATTAGTTACTTATTAGCTTTCGCTGTCTAACCTTTTTAAATTTTTAGGTTACGAGAATAATATTTAAACTTCTTTGTTTGAAATGGTAGATTTAAAATGTTTTATTGAATTTTTGGTTATTGTCTTTTATGAATTGCAAATCATTTTAGAGGGTGTTTAGGATTGCTTATTTTAGTAAAAAAAAAGTGTTTAGCAATTTCAAAATTACTTTTCAAACTGAGTTTTTATATAGGGTAAAATGATGTTTTGAAAGGTAAAAAAAAAGTTACCTATTAACTTTTAAAAACTACTTTTAGTCTAATTTCCTATTACACCCTTCTACTACCTCTTATTAACCCTCATCATTTTTAAAGTATGTCTTTTTGGTCATTTTATAATGTTTTAGTTTATATGTAATCTAAACATTTTTTTAAAAACTATTTTTAAAAAGTCATAAGTTAATAAGTTTTTTTTTGTCAAAAGTCATTTTCAACCAAAATAAACAATCTCAAACATGCTCTTAATGTCAAGTAATGTATACAAATGTGTAGATTATATTTAAATATCAACAAAATGATCTAAGCCTAAAGGTTTTAGTTTAAATTCATTACTTTGAACAAAACTATTCTTTAAAAAATTGAAGCTCAAATGACAAAACTGAAACCGAATTGAAAACCGAAAACCAAAAAAACCGAAACCAGACAGTTTTAAGAACCTAGAAATCGAAATATCGGTTTAGGTTTCGGTTTTTAGACTAAAATCGAATCAAACCGACCTATGCACACCAATAACGGAAGGTGATCAACAAGTTCTTCACACATGTTTTTTTATCCTAAGACGACTTAGTTATGTGTGTAGTAAATTTTGATTTGTGAAATCTAGCTCTATCACTAGAGAGAGGAACAAAAAATGGAAATGACGGTAAGCCCAAAACCTAAAACACAGGAATGGGTATTTTGGTATGGAAATGCGTCAAATGATGGATTGATTACTTATGATGATTCGTATTTGATTTGTATTTAGGTAAAAGTGTGTATGTATAAAATGTGAATTAAAATGTCTAAATTTTGCAAATACATGCACGTTTTGAAATTTCGATGTATACAATTTATGCCTTAATAATTGTTATTTTTAGTTTTTAACTTTTTTTATGATTTTCTGGGTCTCTGCCGGACCATGAACCCATTTGATCATCTTCATTACTCGAATATGAAACCTTAAAACTCATGTTTCTGAAGGAAAGCTTTTACATTAGTCTATAACCATCACTCCTGATTCTGAGATCACCTTTTATACAAAACATATCATAGGCGAGAAAACTTTTTGCTCAACTTGAAATCTTTTTTTTTTTTGTCAGATGTGTGACTTGAACTCAAAATCTATTTATTTCGGTGAAGTTTTGTGAACTGTACCTGACACTAATTACTTTGGTTAAAGATTATTGATATTTTTAGTTTTATTAAAATAATATATTATTTTATGAATACATGACACTCACCACATAGGAACAATAAAATGCCACAACCATAATATTAGAAAAGGAAAAAGGGAATAATTGCCTAAGTGGAATAGGGTGTATGCAGCATGCAGGACCCACGGTTGACATGAGTGGCCCAGGCAATTCATATTTTATCTTTTTAGTAGTATCTTATTCCTATCAATATCAACATCAATATTAAGTTTCATGCTTTGATGCGTCACTAGTTCGCAACTAAAAGTAACTCATGAATTACTTGATATCGTCTCCTCAAAACTTTAAGTTAACCACACCCCCTCAACCGACCTCTTCGCTCTCGCTCCTCTAAAGATGATGCGTAGACAAAGACTTTTATCTTAAAAACTGATAAAGTCCTTGATATCGCTCCTTTATACATCTTTCATGGCGTCCATATATCAAAAAACCAACCATTCGTGATGCACCTACGTATTAGGTCTAGCATATTAGCTTTTAGAATTATAAGTAAATTATATTTTTCGTCCTTTAAGTTTATACCAAATTTCAATAATTATCCTTTAACTAAAGAAATTACAAGACTAAAGAAAATTACAAGGATTGTCTTTTACATTTAAGTTGTGTTACATGTTTCGTCCTTTATTCTAACGGGCATCAATTTCAAACCTTAAGTTATGTCATGTGCCACGCACATAAGGACAAAACTGTCATATGGTACCATACCACATCTCTTCTTTCTCTCTTTCTCTCTCTCTCTCTCTCTCTACACACACACGCACATATATATATATATATATATATATATCCCCACAAAGAACACCACCATCGTCTCCCTCCTTGCTGCACTCCTCCGTCACCATCCCCAACCCCCCCCCCCTAAAACCGTAAAACGAAAACCACCCACCATACATTCCCCTTCCAAAACTCTAATTCAACTTCCACAAATTCCCTAGCTTCAAAAATCTGACCTCTACAATAATACCCAAGACTTTAATTGCTCCGCCGATCAGATCCACCACCACCACCATCTCCGACACCACCCCCACCCCACAAACCATCAGATCTCACCTAAAAAATGGCGACACCTTGTACGCTTTCAATCGTCTTCATCCAGTACGCTTTTAATGGCGACGCCTCAGGAGTGATGTTTCCATTGATTGAGAGCTCGAAAATGGTGGAAAAAGTTGTCTCATACTGTAAATTCACTTTTACCAAAGTCTGTGGGTTTGCACATACAGTTGTTATGGCTTCTAATAACGAGATCGGCAATGAGTATTTAACCAGTGACAAAGACGAACTATTTATCATCTGTCAAGCGATATCAGAAGAGAGAGAGAAGATGATTGAAGAGATTGCATCTGTTGATGGTGTCGATTGTGTGAAACTGTGGCCGTTGGACCTGAGTGCGAGCATGGAGTATTTTGTGGGACCCTGGTAATAAGAAGGTGAAGGTGAAGCTCGAGACGACGGAGAAGGGGGTGTTGAAGATGACGGTGAACGCTGGTGGTAGGAGAGAGAGATGGGGTACGATGGGTGGGTGTGTTTTTGTATTTCATATATTTATTTATGATGTAAAAAGACTAATTTACCCCTTATGTGCAAGTCATGTGACCTGACTTAACCATTAAAACAAAAGGACGTTAGAGTAAAGGACTAAACCTGTAACAAAAATCAAACGTAAAGGACAATTACTGTAATTTTCTTAGTTTAAGGACAATATCTGAAATTTACTATAATGATAAAGGACGAAAATTGTAATTTAATCTAGATTTAATGATAATACTTTTTATGTTTATTATATATTAATTGGAAGAAAAAGTTTATTACTTTTTTGTAGAAGGCATCTAATTACATGCAACAGGGATTTAGTGATAATTACAATTTGTCTTATTTTTAAGATAAAGTAATCATCATGAAAGTTTAGAGAAGAAGCATTGAAATTTGAAATAGATCATCTAGAATACGGGCTTTGATGAGTAAATAAGTTCGCCAATAGTTCGATGATAGCTATTTATTTGCTTGAGAAAAAATAAATATACATGCAAAGTGTTGTGAAACTAACATAACAGCAACAGCAATAAGAGAAAGAGATATATAGAGAGCAATGTTTATATTATTGATTGATGTTTACAAATAAAATGCATTGGGTATTTATAGAAGTAAAAACATAATCATTTCATAACTCCAACAACCATTTGAATAACATGATAAGTATATCTCTAATAAAGTTTATCTATATAATTGTTGATAATCACAATAAATAATATTTATAACACAAACTCGGATTTTGGTAACAACAATAAATTTTTTTTTAATTTTTTCTATGTTAGATATGTTGAATTTAATAATTAGTAATGATAGTAACTATTTAAAAGTTGCAATTATGAATCGAAAATTATTACTTAGTGGATGTTAGAAACATGCTAGTTAAATTAACAATTTACTAGTTTTTAGAAAATAAATAATATATATTTCTAAAACTATGCTATAACCTTTTCTAATGCTAATCAATTATAGTTGATGACAATGAATCATTATCCAGATAACAATATATGTCAATGACATCAAGAAAACTCATAGACCCATTCTAAAAGATACATATATGATCATTTTTAAACATACATCTTATAAAATTAGTTTCAGGAACAATTCATTAATATTATCATTTTCAAATATACACACTAAAAAATAGAAACACAATGTCACAATCAAACACACACCCCAAACCCCAAACCCCTGCTTATTTTTATTTTTTAGAACCCAAGTGATGACTTCTCAACTATAAAACCCCATGAACACCCTCAATTCTCCTCACAACCTCAGTACCTCACCATCTGTCATAGTGTCATCCAAACCTAAAGAGAGAAAAAGTAAACCTTTTTGTGAGGGTGAAATCTTTGAGCAACAATGGAGGGTAAGGAAGAAGATGTTAGGCTTGGGGCCAACAAATTCTCAGAAAGACAACCCATTGGCACATCAGCTCAAAATGATAAAGACTACAAAGAACCACCACCAGCACCCTTGTTTGAGCCTGGTGAGTTGTCCTCATGGTCCTTTTACAGAGCTGGGATTGCTGAGTTCATAGCCACTTTCTTGTTCTTGTACATCACTGTGTTGACTGTCATGGGTGTGGTCAAATCTCCCACCAAGTGTGGGACTGTGGGAATACAAGGGATTGCTTGGGCTTTTGGGGGTATGATCTTTGCACTTGTCTACTGTACTGCTGGTATCTCAGGTATGTTATCTTTATAACCCTTGGTTCAAGTTGTGAAAAGTGTGTTTTCTTTTATGATTTAAGTGTTATGTTAATATAGTGCTTTGAGTGGTTGTTTTGGGTCTTCTTGATGGTATACTTCACAATTTTGAGTGTTTTTGGTGATTTTGAATTTTGGTATGTGTAAGGATTTACTTAAGGTTTCAAATAACTTTCAATTTCAGAAAAAGAAAAAGGGAAGAAAAGTGTTCAGTAGAAGGTTTTCTTGAATTTACACTGAATTTTCAAGAAAATCTTGTTTTCCCTCTAAGCTTAAGTTCTGTTATTTGGATTTCAAAATTGTTATGTATCATGATGACCTTTAAATTGAACATAATTTTGCTTCATATGATATGGGTTATTCTTGTTTTGAATCTTGTTTTCCCTCTAAGCTTAAGTTTTGTTATTTGGGTTTCAATATTGTTATGTTTCAGAATAACCCTTTTAAATTGAACATAATTTTGCTTGATATGATATGGGTTATTCTTGTTTTGGTCAAAATAAAAAACTTGAAGTAGAAGTTTTTCTTGAATTTCGTACTTATTTTTCAAGAAAAATGTTATTTTCTCTTTAACTTCTGCTTTTGTTCTGTAAGTTCCAGTATTAACATATTTTCTCCTAACCCTCTTTAAATTTACCACATTTTTGCTTGATATGATATAGGCTCTTTCTATTTTGTGTAAAAAACTAATCTTTATTTGTTAAATGTGGTATCTGTTGATCTAAAACAGGAGGACACATTAATCCAGCAGTGACTTTTGGTTTGTTGCTGGCAAGAAAGCTGTCTTTGACCAGGGCAGTGTTCTACATGGTTATGCAGTGTCTTGGAGCCATCTGTGGTGCAGGTGTGGTCAAGGGTTTCATGGGCAAGAACCAGTTCACCACTTTGGGCGGTGGAGCGAATTCCGTAGCCCATGGCTACACCAAGGGTAGTGGTCTTGGTGCTGAGATTGTTGGCACTTTTGTCCTCGTTTACACCGTGTTTTCAGCCACTGATGCCAAGAGAAATGCCAGAGATTCTCATGTTCCTGTAAGTATATTCCTTACAACCTTATAATTGCTTTCATAGTTGATAATTTGCCTTCAATACCTTCCAAAATAGAGAAGCAAACCAATATGATAGACGAATAAGTAACTTTAGCTTAGAATTCAACACCAAGAAATGGGAATGTGTAAGCTTCAGTCTGATTTGATGTTTATGGTTCATGTTCAGACTAACATCCTAATTTGATCGTGCTCTTAGAGAATCTTGATTATATGTTTACCAAATTCATTCGGCATATGATGGGCAAATATGTTACTTGTAACTTGAAAAACACAACAAAGATGAGAATTACTGCAATTTTGATTGTTTTTGCATCACGCATATATTATGTTCTAAAGAAATCTTGATTTTCTTGGTTACCAATGGTTTTTTATAAGACTCGTTTTTGTTGTTGTAAAGAATGTTCATTTGATCATTCTATGGATAATGGCGAAACTACCCTTTGTGTCATTTTTTATTCTTGTGAGGAGAATCTTGTAAAGTTTGGCAAGTAGCTTTATGTCTCTATCTTCTTTTTATTTGGCATTTTAATGATGCTAATGGTATCATGTGCAACACATTTCTCTTTATGCATCCTAGTGCACTAGTGCTTTTCTTGGTCATAATTTTTTCTAGATAGCTTTAAGTGGGACGTAATATTTGTCATTTCACTATAAATATAGTAAAAGCTAAAGGTAGTTAAGGTCTAGGTGTCAAAAGACTGGTCCTAGACCTAGACAATTTAAAACGCCCAATGGTCCAGGACCAGACATGACTACTTTGGGCACGCTTAGACTTAGTTGGAACGATCCACAATCAACTCGGCCCTTTGTGGGTCACTAGTATAAAAGTTAGTTAGAAAACATACGTTTTCAAGGATGAACAATTGAACTTAAACCTATGTATGTTACATCTAATTTGTGAAACATTTGCAGATTTTGGCACCTCTCCCAATCGGGTTTGCAGTGTTCTTGGTTCACTTAGCCACCATCCCCATCACAGGAACCGGTATCAACCCTGCAAGAAGTCTTGGAGCTGCAATCATCTACAACAAGGACCATGCTTGGAACGACCATGTAAGCCGATCATTTCAAGCCACATTTTGACAATAATAATAAACATACCAAGATTACTTTTTGAATTCAAAAAAACTACATTGAACGTGAATGTGCTAAAAGGGTATATGTTTTTTTTCCAATATCTGCAGTGGATTTTCTGGGTTGGTCCCTTCATTGGAGCCGCACTTGCTGCTGTTTACCATCAGATAGTCATCAGGGCCATTCCATTCAAGAGCAGATAAGGGCGTACTCTGTGCTTTACTTAGCTCCTGCTTTGCATAGGATCTGGAGAAGAGCATGTCTTAAATTCAAATGCTAAAAAGTTGTGTATTGTGTGTGTAAATTATGGTCATGCTATTTGTATTTAAGCTCTTTATGTTGGTTTATCAACTCTCTTTTATGGAATGAACAACTCTTTGTTTAAGTACATGTTTGGAGTACTGTGTTTTTGTGTAGATAACATATACTCTTATTACGTATACTCCTACAACAACAAAAAAAGGTACCGGTTTTGAACATGAACAAGAACCGATTTTGTAACCGGTTTGGCAATGTAAAGGTAAACATTGATGGGTTCAAATCCGGGTCATATGTTATTAGTCATGGAGCATGAATTGTGCTTTTTAGTTGGACGGTTATCAGGAAGCATATTTTAGTGACATGTATCTTATGGAGTTATGGTATTAAGGGGTTATGGGTTAGTTTTTGTTTGAGTCAAGTAATGATGTAGTGGGCAGTTAGCAAGTCATGTGCCTAGAATCTAGATCATGTTGTAGCAAGTTAGGAGTTAGTTTATGTTATTTTCCCACATATGCATCTTGAAAATTGAAATAGATATATGAAAGTTAAAGCACTAATACCTTCTGTCCAAGTGTGTGTTTATATGTTTATTTCAGGCTTGAACCAATAGGCAAGGACAGCTTAGGAACCGATCCGAAACTTAGGGTAGAATTCGGTTTGTAATCTTATAGGTTGGAACTAGTTTGAACCCGGTTAAACCCAAACTGAACTAGTCAGGTTTTCAATTCTGTCAAACCTCCCTCAAGAACCGGTTCCATACCCAAACTGGTTTGAAGAAAACCAGTTGAGTTTTGTTGATCAAATCGGAAAGAATTAGAGCTAAACACCCCCCCCCCCCCCCCCAACCCACCCACCCACCCCCACACACACAATTTGCACCTCTACATGTTTTTGAGCTATATAACACATATTCTTATTACATTCAATCCTACTAAAAAAGATATGGGTGACGGATCAAGATAACTTACGGCGATCCCATTTGCCATTCGGTCCAAGTGGCATCAGACTCAAGACAGTTATAACATGAACCCAACCATCTTGGCTTGATGTTTCTGACCAAGTGAGAACTTGTGCGCATAAGTTTGACCCGAGTTCATGTTTCTTTTGGTATTTTTGTGTGTCATTTTTTAGTTTTACTTTTAGTTTACTTTAGTTTTATTCCTAATCAAACTCAATCTCTTTCATGTTTCTTTAATAGTTAAATACTTAAATGGAACTTAAAACCCTAGGGCTCAAACTCTTTAGTACTTATAAATAATAACAATAATAATAACTTTGATTATGTGAGGATTTAGATGCGATAATAGTCTCAGCGTCTTCAATATAGACAAGAGTATGATGCTTTCACTCCAGGTAATAGTCTGTATTTAGTTTAATATAGATTGGATTTGCGATGTTTGAAACTTCTAACCCTCGATTCACATAATTCGTTGTTGAATAAAAGGTTGTAGACACCACAATCGATAGTGTTTATATATTGAATTAGAGGATGTAGAAGGAAAGAGTGTGAAACAGAATGATCGGGTGTTGTTAAACATACCCCCTCCGACCAAGCATATAACTTTATATTCTGAAGACCAAAACTACAATATCGATAAACCACAAGGACCGTTTTTGGCAACATAAATATAAAGATCTAAAGGATATGCATGTTAGTGAAATACCAAAAACATATGAACCACTTAAAGGATAGAGTTTTGCATCAACCCGCAGATAAAGTACTAAACTTAAGATGACATTAATATCACAGTGATCACAACTTTAGCCAACAAGAGGTCATGTGAAAATTTGACACCTTAAGTTCATCATGAAGAAAGCTTCAGGCAATAGCTGTAATTTATTAGTACATGAAAAGCAAAACAGCTTTATACCAGTTCACTTTGTATATGATAGCCAATTTGATTCTTCATAGAACGATAAAACGGATGTGTCTAAACAGCTAAACTCTTTGAGGCAATCTCGTATACATTCTCTGATAGCCCGTTAGCAGACACGATCATCTCCAGCTGCGCCTGTTACCATCAACAAGAATTTCAACCATTAGAATATAAAGAATATAATGACATCATCAACAAAATCTAAACATAAGTGGCAATTTCAACCATTTATAAAGGATGTGTTTTATCTCAAACAGGTCAAATGAAATCTCAACTAAAAAAGGAGCAGTCAAATGGGTCAAACATATTGAAAGTAATCCAATTACCATGTTTCATGCATACATGCATGCAATCTCAAAAAACATTTATGTTCAAAGACTCAAGAGTATTATAGTAATTATAATGTTTTTAAAAGCATAAATAAATAGTAACTCAACCCATATGTTTACCTTGGCAAGGTTTTGTCGCGTTTCATCGTACCGCTTCCACCTAGAAAAGGCTGAGACCATGCGAGACGCCACCTGCAACAAAGATATAAAGATTATAGTAAATTCAGCATGACCCAAAAGATATTCATCATACAATTCTATAAAGATTACAAAGGGGTCCTAAAAATATGATTTTGACATGACTCGAGAAAAGAGAAACAGAAAAAGAGTAGTCAAGTCGGCTGTACCTGTGGGTTCAGTTTGTCAAGCTGCACCACAATTTCTCCCAAGAACTTGTAGCCCGAACCATCTTTGGCATGGAAATTAACAGGCGAAGCACAGAATCCCCCAATCAACGAGTACACCTGTTCATATTATGGTTAGATAACTGGTCAAACAGATTTGGCTCCCCTGTCAAAAAAATTTATAATCTTTTTTACAATTTACAGATATTAAAACAAAATTCTGAATTAACTGATTTGAAGGAGCTGAAGACATTATGATAACACGTTTAAGCATATTAGCTTGCAGACCAATTTGTATGCTTCATTTCTAAGGTAGTTAAATTGACCCATAACATTCGTTAGCAACAAAATCTAACCCATTTAACCATTTTCATGTACATAGGTAGAATTTGCCACCTCTAAGGAAATGTAACAGTGATTGAACTAATGAACTGAAGATTCTAACCTTGTTGGGATTCTTAAGGTCAAATGCTGGATGGGACAAAAGTTTGTAAACATTCTCGACGTTCCCAGGAATATCCGATGAGGATTGAAGTGCAAACCACTTGTTAACCACCTAAAAATAAAAACATATAAGACAAATCCCAGTGTTTTTTTCTTGAAATCCAGTAATTCTAACGAGTTAACAATCGTGTCAAAGCAAATTCCAAGATGAAATATGATTTAAAGGAAAAAAAACAAAATGTAAAAAAGATATTTAACTTTAGGTGTAGAGAGGCTACCAGATAATCATGCTGCCATTGGTTATAGAAATCAGCCAATGCATCATCACGGGCTTTACCAGGCTTCTGGGCAATGGCTGCCAAAGCCGAAAACTGATCTGTCATATTAGTGGCGGTTTTGTATTCGTGCAACATAAGCTCGGTGATTTCTTCATCTTCAAGAGACGCAAGATAACCTTTTTTCCCGAAAAGTAAACAGTCAAAACACAAAGATTTACGTGCCTAAAACAAAAGATCAACAAGAAAGCAAAAAATACCAAGGGCAGTGTTCTTCAAAGCGCGTCTTGCCATATTTGTGTGGTCAAACACGTACTTTTCTGTGCTCCTGTTTTCTTTCACCTGCCAAGAATTTCTATATTAATTATCCCAATTTCGAAAGTGATTTATGTGATATTGTCAAATCAATAAACAGACAATCATTTGTCACATAAAGGTTGTATATGAAAGTATTAGGATGTGCATTTGTTGTTTGAAGTTGTAATAATCAGATAATGTCATGCATGTTTGACCAATTCTTGATATTCAATGAAAAATGACATTTTTTTCAGAAAATAAAGAGACTTTTTTTGTGTAATAGAAGTAAAAGCCTCTTTTAACTAGATTAAAAGATTCGTTAAATAGTTAACTTTAGTACCAGGTTTAAGAGCTCTTGCTTCAATTCGGAAGCCAGCTGTTTTCTGATAAACTTTCTAACAGCATGAACCGCATCAGGGTCAGCAACTTCCATCATGTCCATGATCTCACCTTCACCGGGGAGAGTTATTGCTTTTGCAATAAATTCCTAAATTAAATAAATCAATTTAGTTTAAAATTGAATCAAATTATCAAACTAGAAATAATAATCAAGTAAAAAGTGAGCAAAATACCTTGTCAAGACTCGAATCCAAAAGAATGCACTTAATACCATGCACAAACTGTGGATCAAGAACCAACGCGTTACCCTTTTGGAAATTAACAACTTGGCTAAGCATCAATTTCCTCGCCAATATTTGTCCAGCTTCCCAACTGCAATAACAATATCATGTTATAAAATTTTCTTTTTTTTTAAATAAAACGTGTGTGTTCATATTAAGAGAAGTTACCGATTAAATTCATCTGAATCATGAGCAAGAAGGAAAAACAAATCATTGTCCGTGAAATCAGAGTGTAGGCGGATAGGAGCACTGTATCCCCGTAATAAAGATGGAATAGGTTTTTCAGGCACATCAGTGAACACAAATTCTTCCTCACCCTAAAATATCCAAATATGGGTCAGTTTTTTATGCTTTGAGATTAAATATATTACTTTTAAAGTCCTCTTAAATACAAAACCTACCTTTGTAAATCTGAGGACTGTGGTGTAAACGGGCTGACCGTCGCATGTAATGGACTCTAATTTCCCGTCATGATAGATTGATGATAGTGGCATATCTTTGCCATTTGAATCAAGAAGCCCAGTGGCAACAGGAATAAACATCGGTTCCTTTACGGGCTGACCTGGCGTAGGCGGTACCGTTTGACTGGAAAAAGGTAAAATCGACTCATCATTCACATATAAAACATCGATATGTTGGAAAACTTAAGAGGAAATAGAGAAACTTACCTAAACTTCAAAGAAAAGGTATGAGCTTCAGCATTGTAAGAAGATGTAACCTTCACGATAGGAGTCCCGGCTTGTGAATACCTTAACATGAGTCAAGAATCACACGCATAAAAATTTTAGTGAGAAAAGAAAAAAGGCAACAAGTTTAGGTGACAAAAGGGATGCTCGGATGCTCATTTTGAGAAGGATTATATGGTAATGAATAATCAAAATCAGATAATCAGTTGTGCTTTTGTTACATATAAGTTTTGATGATCAGAAATTAGTTTTAGAGTGTTTCACAGATTCTGATAAAAGAAACTAACAAATAAAATGACCAAAAAAACATTACTATAAATATACACTTTTACTAATTGACTTATCGATACATTACTATATATACACAATTTTATTAATTGACTTATCGATACATTTTTAAAAGCACTTGTCATCAACTCATCGATAATTCCAAATAGTTTCATAAAACAAATTACTTGCCATCTACTTATCACTGCAACTTGAAGTCACAATAATCATATGATCAGTCATTCATTCCTTATTGTAAACCCAAAAGCCTATAATAAAAGTTGGTCAAATACCATAGCAAGAAATTAGCAAAATCTGCATCATTAGCATCTCGCATAGCAGCAAAGAAATCTTCACAAGTTACCGCCTGACCATCGTGCCTTTGAAAGTATAAATCCGTTCCCTAAAATAAAATGTGTCAGTATTACACTAAAATAATCACATAAACATCAATACATCATATATTCAACCACTTAGCCATCGTTTTACCTTTCGGAACCCTTGACTTCCCAATAATGTTTTGTACATGCGCACAACTTCAGCTCCCTTTTCATACACCTATAATTATAAAATTTAAAAAACCCAAATCAGTCGCCTTATTGTTGCCAAAATAGAATAATTGTTAATATACAAAGGGTCAAAATGGTCAAAATCATACCGTTACTGTATAGAAGTTATCCATCTAGAAAAACAATGAAAAGAAATCAAGAGTTAGAAAACTTGATCAAGAAATCAAATGAGATATTGAAGACAACATGCAAGAGTTTTGAACCTTGATGTAAGAGTGAGGCCTAACAGGGTGAGCCATGGGACCCGCATCCTAGAAAAGATAAAAAGAAAACACAATTGTTACATATAAAAGATAAATATAATATATTTACTGTTACAAAAAATGCTCCAACAATAAAAATACGATACTTTAATAGTTAAAATAACCTGTGGAAATTGGTATGTACGAAGCTTTGAAACATCACCAATCCGCTTGACAGTACGGCTACCCAAATCAGATGAAAATTCCTGCAACATGAGTTAACCACTAAAAGCTTAAAATTATTGTACATTAAAGAAAAAAAAACTTCTTAACAGAAGTTGATGCCCTTACTTGATCACGAAAAACGGTAAGACCTTCCTTTAAACTCAATTGGAACCAGTCCCGACATGTCACTCTACAAACATTTGAATACAGTGTTTATAACAAAAAAATTTAACTAAAAAAAAGGTTAAAAATTCAGATATTTATAATATGATATATAAATGGATATAAGAGAACCTGTTGCCAGTCCAATTATGGAAGTACTGCAAAGTAGATCACAAAGCAAATACATGTCATTATGATTAAAAAAAGATATAAAACTAAAAGAGACATGCAAATAGCATACCTCATGGCCAATTACACCCAAAATTGCAGCATAATCTGCATCTGTAGCGGTTTCTGGTGATGCCAAAACAAGCTTAGAATTGAAGATCTGTTCAATCAGCAAAAGAAGAAGAAATCAGCAGATAATTAATCAGAAACCAAATAACAAAAAAGAATGAAGATCAGCACACATACGTTCAAGCTCTTGTTTTCCATGGCACCCCTGGTAATCATGAGTTTGCGGGGGAATTAAAATTCGTTAAAATACAAAAATATATTTAAAAGAAGGAAATACAAACAGATAGCTTACATGTTGAAATCTGGAACAGACACAACATTAAAGATATCAAGATCATATTCGCGACCATACACCTGCAAAAAAGGGGTGAGTCAATTTTCAACCAAGTAGATGTTAATTTAGTTTTTTAATCTTAACAGGTCAACCTCCTACATTGCTTTATTTTTTAAGAAGTTTGATGATGATTATAATGATGATGATGATGATAACAACAATAAAAGTTTCTGTATTTATGTTTAACGTTTTAGTTGTTGAAAATTTTAATATATGAATAAATAAGTGTTTGCAAGTAGGGTCAGCCCGGCTCGAGAACAAAAAACTATTTGTTCCGACCCGTTACTAAACCCATCCATTTTCACCACCTTTACAAAAGAAAGTAATAAAAGAGATTGCAAAGAACTAACATCTTCATCCCATTTCATGGCTGCTTTGAGAGAATACATGGCATGTTCAGTTTTTGGTATATCCTCTGGTGGGGTCCATATTCTCAGGGCAACTTTACGACCCGAACAAGTGGTGAAAGTATCATCTCGGCTCTCTAACTGCCCCGCAACTAATGCAAACAGATAGCATGGTTTCTTGAACGGGTCCTCCCAAAGAGCATAATGCTTCCCACCCTGCAGAAAGTTTCAAGTATTCAAAGTACTTTCCATGCATTACAATCATACTATAAAAACAAATCCAAAGATCTTCTGGTTTATTATTTTCAATTATGTAATTATAGTTGTTTCATTTATAAACAGGTCTTAAATTAAATTAAACGAAAATGTAATAACAAGTGAAACAAATAAAACCATGTACCAGCTGAGTAATTCTGATTTTCCAAATTCATAGAGAAAATATCAAAATAACAAAAATTTAACAAGCAGGTAAAAGTATTTTACTATAAAACTAATACTTAATGTAAACGTTAAATTAGAAAACTATTGCAACGTATTATCTTATTCTAAACCTTAAAAGGTCTCAATAAGCACTTTGATATATTGATATCCAAATTAATTAATAAAAAATCTGGAGTTCAAAAAAAAATCTAAATCATAATTTCTATTGAGCTTAATACACAATATTTTTACCTCTAGGTCTCCTTGCTCAATGAGGTTTCCATTGGACAACAACACGGGGTACAGTGACTTGTCAGCCTCAATACGACAAGTATATTTTGCCATAATATCAGGACGATCCTGAAACGGTAAACATAAACGAATATAAAAATTAAGAAAAAAAAAGAAGAAAACATAGAATACAAATTAATAATCATTTGAAGTAAGGAACCTGATAAAATGTTATCTTTCGGAAACCTTCTGCTTCACATTGTGTGCAGAAATTACCAGAAGACTTGTAAAGACCCTGGATTAAAAACCACAATCTTATCACATAACTCCAAAAAACAAGCAACATCTAAGAAGAACATGCTTACATAACAACCAGTTTACCTCTAATGACGTGTTCTTTTGTGGTAGAATCTCAGTGACTGTTTCCAAGATAAAATTCCCACTTGGCGGTGAAGTGAGAATAAGATGTCTTGCGTCCAAGTGAAAATCTCCCTCCTGAAAATAAATAGCAGACTTTAGCCATTAACGTTATATGAATTCAGAATAGACGTTAGGGTTCCATATTTGCATACTTTCAGTTCACTGCCATTAATTTTGACAGATAGCAGCTTGAGATCCACTCCATCCAAGACCAATGGGGAGGCGGCACCTGTCCAGACAACGAAAAAATTCAAGAAAAAAACGCAACATAATTGTTAGTAAAAATAATCATAAATCAAATAATCAGCTGTAATAAAACAGGATGTAGAAGATAGTGTGGATGTGGCTGTGCTTGAAAGTTGTAAGAATCAAATAATCAGTTTTTTTGAGTGTTTGACGAATAATAATTATTAAAAAATTAATACATAAAATGACCAAAATTGCAGATCATACCATCAACTCTAGGAACGACGCTGATTTTTGCAGACACGATGGTTTTTTCTTCGCCCAACGAAAAAGATAAATCCACCTGTTAAAGCTCATTATTGCACATCATAAACACAAATCTTACATGGGTAGTATGTGTTCTAATTGAACCAAATACAAACCGTATCAAAGTAGTAGTCGGGTAATTTATAATCTTTTAGAAAGATCTCTTTAGGAGCGTCCATTTTCGATTCTTCAACTGACTTTGGCACGGGTTCAGTTGCCACAGATCGAATGAGTGTCCTACTCGTTAGATTTGTTCGCTGAACAACAAACATGTTTTCGCTATAATAGAAGATATCATACAAAGGTCAACCCGTTCAAACACACGTTAAAAAACTTAAATACTAACCGGTAAAGATTGGTATGGAAATCGGCAACTTCTATGTATTATCTACAAAACCACAACATGCCACAAAATATTCAAATTAGTCCTGAAATACAAACTGCAAGGTTTTCTATCTCAAGGAAAAAACTTAAAATAACTTTTTAAAAACCTGCGAACTATGATAATTTCTGTATTTAGAGATGGGATTTGCACATATCACTGATGAAACACGACAAGTGCCTTGAAGCTGCAATGTTTTTGTTCATAAATGTAATTGTTTCAAGTAACAGGTTTTAATAGTACACATAAACAAAGTCATTAAGATATCAGTTGAGTAAACTAAGAAATAGCAATCTGATGTTTTATTACACGTTCACAACCGATCCTGTAGACTAAATATTACAATGTTTTCTGTCTTTCTTAGATGAGGCTTTTAAGAAAAAGTTGACTCCAAAAAATAAGTTAACCACTCTTACAACCATGCAATTGCAATGCAATCAACACATCTTATGTTCTCCACAAGCAAGTATATAATAAAGGAAGAAAATAAAAGCAG
This sequence comes from Flaveria sonorensis, assembly GCA_025506505.1. Classification (NCBI taxonomy): domain Eukaryota; kingdom Viridiplantae; phylum Streptophyta; class Magnoliopsida; order Asterales; family Asteraceae; genus Flaveria; species Flaveria sonorensis. The sequence goes on from CM046426.1 coordinate 5,461,254, forward strand.
CAGCAAATAGTTGTAATAATCTTATAACTGTTTTCCAGATCGACAAAGCAGTGAATTTTTAATGAAAAGCTTATTCTGAGAAATATAGATAGGTAACATGAACATTAGTTACAAAATCTTATGTTGAGCGTGTTGGGATGTACTTTTTTAACTAATAATTGCAGTTTGAAGTCACAAATCATAATAATAACTTTTGAATTGTTTTGATAAATTGCTAATGGTTCTGATTTTCAGGTTATTTACCATCAAAATAATCAAATTCAAGCATCCCTATCATTAAGAGAGTAATTATCAGATTTTGATTCTTCAATCACAATAAACATTTAGAAACGCGCATCTAACTATCCAAGTAACCTTTATATGTACATTCCCAACCAAACACAAAAAGAACAAAATCGTATTATCATGTTTGATACTAATAAATGGTAAAACATCCCAAAAAAAACATGTTTCAAACTCTTCCAAATCAATAAACCAACCGAATAGCGTGTTTACCTAGCCACAACCAGTAAAAATCCATTTCCAAATCAATAAACCAACTTTCCAAAACATGTTATTTCAAACTTTCCATCACATTTTTCACAAGAATACTATTCTTAATCAATCAAAACCTTTTTTTTTAATTTAAAAACTACAAACAAAAGTCAACCCAGAGCAAACTAACACATATGTTCAAGATTTTCACCAATCACAGCAACAGATATCCTTAATCTCTACAACTACTAAAAACAAACAAGCATATACATCAAGATCAACATTAAGATTAAGACTAACAGATGGTATTGGATAATCACATGTGCAGATGAAATCAAACCCAAGAGACAAGTCCTCGGCAAGCTCGAACCTTTGCAAGGAATAATCAATCGAGCCATCATCAACCAATCAAGATTCCAGTAATTTCGCAAAAAGGGTATAACTTTATATCAAAAACAGATACCCAAATGAATAAACCTCACAAAACTTACACTATTAAAACCCTAAATTCTAAAATCGAGTGTGAATTTATAAAGCTGCCATTAGAGTGTTTCTTATACTGCTTGTATAGAAGATAGGGTTAATGTGAAATTATGGCCAAGAAAAATCAAACAAATTGAAATGAAACAAATAAAAAATTACCCTTCTTTGATCTTAGTGATGGAGTGGCAGTTAGAAAGCCTTCAGAAAACCTAAGATGATACAAAGGTAAAAAGAATGGCCCAAAGGGGATATTTATATAAAATAACGTTGTTGATGATAAATAGATTTTTTTAAACGGTGATGATGATATTATAAATGGGTATCGCCAGAGCAATGGATAATGTATTATATCTTACTCTCTCTGGTAACAGAGTAGTTTAAGATAACACGTATTTTTAGTAAAAAAAATTTGTATCTTTCTCCTATTAAATAATTATTTTAATTAGTAATAATATTATTTAATATTTTTTAGATTTAATAAATTAAAAAAGAGATCTATTTATTAATTTTATTTCTAAATAAATAAATTTTTTATACAATAACAAATTTTTCTAAAGCATAAAACTTTTTTAAAAATACGAAATATTTTAAAATTAGTATTTTTAAAATTCAATTTTTTAAAACAAAAAGTAATAATTTGAGAGTTATAATAAGAAAATTTTTAAAAATGACATTTTTATACGGATAGTTTTAGAACAAACTGTTTATTTTTTGGGAAAAATTTAAAACAATATTTTTAAAAATTGATATCACTGTTTTATTACTTGTAGTCATTTCTCATACGTAGTTTCAGACATATCATATCTTAGAATACCATTTTATTATTAATAAATTTTATTATATTAATATTTTATTTATTAAACCCGTGTAATACACGGGTTTACTAAAGCTAGTCCTTGATAAAAGAATTAAATACATAACTTATCTTAAAAAGTATAGATATGTGAAAACCATATTGTATAGAATGAGTGATTAAAATACTTGTTTAGAATACGGTTCTGTGTATCATGTTATACTTTAAACATACTTATACATTGTTGTGAAAATCAGTTTTGTATTTAAAATTGTGTACTAAATGAAAGTTTGTGAATTTCTTTGTACGATCTTAATTTAATCTCAGTCTACTTAACTTAAATCTACTTTAGGTTATAAGAAAAAGGTTTGAATACAACACATCTTTAAAACACCTTGAGACCTTGAGTTGTTGATGCTCATGGGGTTTGGTGCTATAATATTATTTGTTATTCTTTAAGAGTTTAAGTGAATGATGTTATGGGCTGAGGTGAACTGATTATTACAAAGCCCATGGCCCAGTGCATCTTATATTTTGATGTTGGTACCTTTGTTATGGTATTAATTACAGTATTAACAAATATGGTTTAACTAGTATTAAGCCCCCCGCATTGGGAGGGCGTAAAACCATACCAAGTAGCAATAATGTCACACCACCGTCAGCGACCACCAACACCGTAAAAGCTCTTATTAAAAAAGAAATAGAAACGAATGATATAAAATCGAACGGAAAGTAAAGATAAAAACGTTGAACCACACACGTAAACATAAAATATTAAAAAGTAACTAAGTTGATCTAGGACCCTTGGGTTGTGGCGGGCCGTTCAAGGGGAAAAATAAGCGTAAACGTAAAATCACAAGCGCATGCTGCAATGTGTTAACTTATAAAATTTAGACCTAAACCTAAAACAAAAAAATTGTAAAATAGGAAAGTAGGGTATTATGTTTTGATTTAAGAGAACAGAAAAATAAACGTTTAATATCATGAAAGCTAATCTGATCATGAAAGCTAATTTAAAAATAAATGAGCACAATTTGTTTCATAAGCATTAAAATAATAAACGATTAAAGAGCAAGAAAAATAATTTAAAAACAGAGAGAGCATGAAGCTATTTAGAAACAAATAAGCAAAATCTATTTTATAAGCCGCAAATAGAATTAATCGTAAAAGTGGCACATTGAAAACCTATAACCTTATAATCTAAAAAATGTCAAACACAGAAAAAAAAAAAAATGATATGTATCACGATCATATGACTTTTATGTAGTGAAAAATAACAAAAACATCACATACGTGTACACATGTATAGATATATTGTATATTGAGATGAACCATCAAATAAAAATGATGAGAACTAAAAATTATATAGAAATTCTCTCTCTCTCTCTCTCTCTCTCTCTCTCTCTCTCTCTCTCTCTCTCTCTCTCTCTCTCTCTCTCTCTCTCTCTCTCTCTATATATATATATATATATATATATATATATATATATATATATATATATATATATATATATATATATATATATCCGAATCGATCAAGTTAAATAAGAACATTCTTTTAGGTTAGAAGGACTTTGTTTGAAAATATATATTAATAACTTAAATAAAATACTACATACAAAGCTCGCTATGCTTTTTCCAGACATAGACATGGAGAAAAAAACTCTCAAACAAAGCAAATAAAAAGTCGATAAACTACTAACAGTTATCTGAAGAAAAACTCAAGACATGAGTAAACTAAATTACTAGCAGAACACATATGAAGTGAACATATCAATCAATGAAAAATCAAAAACAAGTAATTATACGTCCTTAGAAAACATATCATTTGTAGAAGCATCATCTACCGTTAATAATTAATCACGTAACCAGAGCAAACCTCACAATAGAAAGAGCGTCGATGCTTATTCTACTACAAGAAGTTAGTTGTTAGTCATACTTGTGCATCTTAACAAGGAATAGACATGATTGTTGTCTTTTTTTTATATAGTTTTATTATTATTAAATTCAGTTTTATTTCTATATGCTTCACTATAAAAAAATATCAAATTCTCTTTAGTTTATTGTTATATTTTTTAAACAACTTCTTTTGAAAAGATTCACATAATATTTGTATAATGATACGTGTAACCCAAGCATCCTATTGATGATAACATGTATTTACTACTCGGCATATAATGACATAATGTCTCCATAGTTTCTCACACTAAAAATAAACCTCCTTACACGTTATAGACTACTATATAATACAAAATTCGTGAGTAGATTGGTAATTTTTTATTCTTATAAGACATATAAAACAACTATATAAGCATATAGTACAAGTGTTTTATGCAAGTGTTCCTAAATTGTTCGCATTTAATAAACTTATTCTAATAATACATGAGCTAATGCATATGATTAAATTCACTATATAAAGTATTACTTTATTTATAATAATTTAAATTAACATTAGATTTATATTTTTCATTTATTTTTTTACTATTTAAATTAAGTATTACATTATTAACTAAATACTATTTATCAAATATTTACATCATCATAATAATAATAATAATAATAATAATAATAATAATAATAATACAATCAGTATTTAATGCTGGTCGGAAAATAGACTCGGTAGCACCCGCGCATCACGCAAGACAATTCATTATTTACATAATATATAGAAAGCAATAATGAATATATATATTATCTATATTATTTAGAAAACATTTTATGATGTCAGATTAATAATTTTACCTTGACCTTAAGACACCTATAGCTAGTAGGGCTGCAAACGAACTGAACGTTCAGCAAATAATTCGTGAACTATTTGGCGGAAAGTTCGTTTATGTTCGTTCGTTTAGTAAATGAACAAACACGAACAATAAAATTTTGTTTGTTTAGTTAAACGAACAAACATGAACGTAAGTCGTGTTCGTTCATTTATGTTCGTAAACGTTTGATAATGTGTTTGTTTATGTCCATTAATGTCCGTTCGTGAACGTTCGATTATGTTATTATTTTTTATGTTAGTTATTTTTTATGACAAGTATGTCAAGTGTTTTTTGATATTTATGTTACGTGTTTATTTATTTTTGGTAAATTTTGTGATGAAAATGCTAATTTTATTCTAAAATAAATATGTGATCATTTGTATTTGTTTGTGTTTATGGACTTCTTTGTGTTCGTCATGTTCATGAACATTTGTTTGTTTTCGTTTGATTTTGTTTATGTTCGTTTGCGTTCCGTAAGTGTTCGTGAATAGTTCATGAACATGATCATTTTCTTAATGAACGAACACGAATAAGAAAACCCGTTCGGTAAGTGTTCGTGAACAGTTCATGAACAAGTTTATTTCTTAATGAACGAACACGAACAAGGCATTGTTTGTGTTCGTTCGGTTCGTTTGCAGCCCTCCTATAGGGTTAGTATGATAATATTATGATGGATTTTAATTTATTTATTTTTAATCCATATGAATTCATTGAAATTAATAACAATAACAACAATAATAATAGTAATAGTAATAATAATAGCATTTAAAGTAACTATAATAGTTATTTATAAAATAAAAACAATTTTGTAATAAGTAATAATGTGTATTAATATACAAGTTATCAAACTAAAAATATATAAGCTCTCAAAACTACTTTAGAGTTTCGAATCTTATATCGTTTTTCTTTAATAATCATAGAAATATGATGGTTTATAAAATCTAAGTTTGTTGTTATGATTTGCTTAATTTTATCAACGTCTCGACATTATTTATTTTTTCAAAACAGAGTTGTCAATATAATTTCTATCTATATTTACAAATTGAATATTAATATACAAATAATTGAAATCAAGTATTATAAGTTTTAACAATACGGGACAAAACGCGAGTTCAAACACTACTACAAAATAACACGTCCTTCCACATTATAGTAACATTATTATGGAATTATTTATTGTTGCTTAACTAGTATTTGTACCCGCGCTTCGCGGCTGGTCACACAGATTAAATGTTTAGAAAATAGCATGGAATCTGTATTATTTTTATATCCTTAAACACGGGAAATTACCAAAAGCTTGAACATTTGGTTATTCATGTTACTACATAAATAAATCCAACATAAGCAAATCCAAAAAATTGTTGTCTGCATTATACTTGGTTACATATCTACATCTGTTTATTTCAAGAATTGAAGGCATAAACATTTTTAATATATATTTTGGATGTCATGAGTTATGTTTCTCATGATTGGATTCAAATACATAAGTTTCTTTTCATATAATGCACATATACTTGCATGTAGAAAGCAAATATAAGATTACAAATATGATCACTCCTAATACTTATTATATTGAACAACTGTTCTACTCTTTTTAAATTTTATTATACAATGGTCTGTGAAATATGTTAAATTAACAAATTCATTAGCGACAACGGGTCACGAAAATGATGCTATATGCTATTATATATTTTTCTTAATGGATGAACTACCATCAATTGCATAACTTTTAGCTTTTGGTCCTAATGATACTAATAAACAGTTAATGAACTTAGAAATTAAAGAGATTATGTCATACCTTCACTGAGATAATAAGAATAATGTTTTTCCAAACCTTTCACCACTTCAAAATGGAACAGAATTAACGTCTGATCATTCAAGCAACTTTAAAATTATAGCTTAACTCATGTAATGTCAAATGATTGGGGTTTATAATGTTACACGTGGTTAGTCATGCATCAACTAACTGTAACAGATGCATTACTTGTTGAAACCAGGCATAAACCCTTGTACCATGTGTTGTATAAGTGGTAAACCACTGTTGATCCAGTTTGTAATTGTATATATTGTAATTATTGGTTTTTCATTGTTGTTAATAAAAAAAAATTATTCCAAACATGACCTAGAAGTACGCGCCAAAACCATATCCAAATTGAGGAAAATTACAAAAGAAATCTTAAAAAGCGGAAAGCATAGGTCTTGGTGCAATCCCTCTTTAACCCCTCAAGCTTTCTTGATTTTACTTTTAGACTTTTTAAGTTTTACTTATTCTCAATTTTTTACGTTTTTATTTGTTAAATAAATCAGAAAACTCTTCTCACGCGATGAATTGGTTGAACTTGTACATTTAAAAATTTATTTAGAACTATACTATATTTAATCACACAAAATATCTATCAGTGTAACCAATAGATAAAATGTAATTGATGATAGTTACATTATTATGAAAACAGATATCGAATATGTCATTTCATTAGCACGTGAAACATAGCAGAAGCTTCATTGAAGGGAAAAAACAACGATGACAACAACATTAATAATATACCTATTCAAAAATAACATTCTTAAAACCAAAATTAACCTGAACCATAAAAAAATTATAATTCTAATATTCTAATTAAAATAATAAGAATGAAAAAAATTTATAATGGTTTAACTAGTGCGTAACTTGAACAAATATATAGGTGAACGAAAGTCCTGAGACCCATAAATTTTTTTCCTGTCATTATATCAAAGGGGTTCAGACTCAATACGTATAAATATTTCGAACGAAATATGCATAAATTCTACTTCTGAGCTAAGGGGGAGGGGGCGGGCCCCTTAAACCTTCACCGATCCCGATGATTAAAAATGTATAATAGATATGTAAAACTATTGTTTGTTCTTAATTTTCATTGTCTATCAAGTGATATGAAGTATAAAGTATAGGGGTTTCACTAAACACAAACAGAAAACAAGGGTGAATATTTAAAATAGTGTAAAAGTGTAGGGTTGTCTTGTAGCTATATTACAAAACATTGCGCTACAGCTGCATTGAAGCAAGTGAGCGGACTCCAAATGGAAATTAAATTTTGAAAAATTATTATTATCACGTACCTCCCAACGACCTACACGTGTGCTTCTGGAAGCTCTTCAGCCAAGCGGCTCGATTCAATCGGCTTCGCTCGGCGCGCCATGCTCAATTAAAATACTTATTGTCTTTGGTATTTTTTTCAAATTGAAATCGGGAGCTTGAGAGATATGGAAAATAGGCTGTCGGTGAAGTATTTGCCATCAAAACGTGAGGTGGCCCTCCAAACTGCTTGCGGCTTATATGGATGGCTTTTGGAATCTCTAGATCATGTAAATGTGTAGTTATGCAATGTTCAGTTACGCGTCAGTAATCTAAAAAGTCATCAAAAAACTAGTAGATCTGGTACATAAGTTTTCTAAGATAAAAATCTTTTCAGTTAGACTTGGGCGAGTGATAATAATGAAGTAGTATTGCCTGCCATGTGTAATGAAAGAAGTTATATGATTGTGTTACGTGTATGTAATAAGCTAGTAGACAGTGATACATTTTAATTAAAACATAGATGAGATGCATTATTTTGACTGCTAAAAAATAAATACACACATACCCCCCCCCCCCCCCCCCCCCCTTTCTCTCTCTCTCCTCTCCCTTCCTCTCTCGCCTCTCTGCGGCTTTACCCAAAACCACCTTCATATTTTCCCCAATCAAAACTACGAATGCGTCAGTAGGACCTTGGAGATGTTCTTATGTATATATTATGATTTGTTTTTTTATTCATCAATGAATTTGTATGTAGGGGTGTGCATGGTCGGTTTGATTCGGTTTTAGCTTAAAACCAAAACCAAGGTTTTTAAAACCGTTCGGTTTTGGTTTTTTCGGTTTTTGGTTTTCGGTTTTCACTTCGGTTTCGGTTTGTGTTTGGGCTTCATGTTTTTTTTTTTAAATCGATCCAAAGTAATGAATTTAAGCTAGATAGTTTAGACTTAAATCATTTTGTGGGTTTTTTAACATAATCTATATATTCTTACAAATTACCTAACAATAAAATTAATTGCAACTAATAAAACAGAATAATAAAAAATTCAATAAAACAAATTTAGTCTACCAAACAAAAAAGTTTAAAGATTATTCTCGAAACATAAATATCTATCTATTTTAGATAGCATAAGTTAAATAAGTAATTTATAGGCTAGTCATGTTTATATATATATATGAATACACCTCTAAATTTACAAGTTCGGCTTTATGGTTTCGGTTCGGTTTTTTCGGTTTCTTTTACAAGCAAAACCAAAACCAAACCGAAAATTTCGGTTTTAAAAAATCAACAAACCAAACCGTCGGTTTCTTATTGGTTTCGGTTTTTTCGGTTTGGTTGCGTCGGTTATTTCGATTGCAGTTCGGTTATTTCGGTTTCTTGCAAACCCCTATTTGTATGCATCGTTTTTTTGTAAACTACGGTTAACGACATATCAAAACAAGACAATTTACATTAATATATTTGGGCTACCTGTCTACATGATGTGGCGGGCAAAGGATCAAATGATCAATTTCTATATTTTGTAACTGATTCTATATTTTGTAACTGATTTGGATAAATGCATGTATATGAAGTATGAAATCACTAATATTGTGTTATGACTATTAAAAATGAGATTACAAAAGGAGATATACTTACTCAATTGACTGCTAACCATGCGCGCGCAAGGTCATAAGGTGTTGTTTGAAAACGTAGGTGCTAACAGTAAGATAATATGAACCGTCAAACATTCAAAGCATACAGGCGTTTCAACTATCATGTAGAGTTTAAGGACCTACATCCAAAAGTCTTGCATTACATTACATTTACAATATGTTAAAAGAAGAATACTTAATAATGAACATTTTAGGGTAACCAAGGAGTGGCAAAACAACGTGTTGCAACAAGGAACCTGATATATGTAAGGCTTGATTTCAACAATTTGATAAAAATAAACTGTCGCAATGGAGACTTAAAAACTTTATAAAACATCATATTTCAAAAAGTGAAGAAGAAAAACAAAAGTAAAAAAGAAAACCATTGTACGTCTGTATTTTAATGTTTTATACATTATTACGTACAACTCGATTTTGAGTAATATTTATATATAAATATAGATAAAAATAAACTAGATAAAAATAAATGCGTCACAATAATAAATCTAAACTTTAATAAAATATCATATTTTAAAATTAATAAAAGAGAGAAAAACTCAAAGAGTTATCATAACTTGATTGATTAAAAGAAGTAAAAAAAACAAATGAAAATGTGAGAGAAAAATATGGCTACTTAACTACTTTGTAATTTATGAAATGCCATTTTTAGAACTTTAAAATTTCAACGTGATGTAATGATGACATAACACCATCTTTAATAATACTAAACCATTGGTATAAATTTCTCGCTCAGAATGAACGCTAGCTATATGTTTAATACATACAAGTCGAACTTTGTTTTCGGGGAGCTAGGAGGAAGGTAATCTTTTTAAATTTTTACACATTCTATATGCAAAAGAACCACAAAAACTCCCCACTGATCCTTAGTGCAAGGAGGGTCATCATGTGATAAGTCATTATATCCTCGTTTTTACGGTAAATTTACACGACGAGTTTACTCTCTCTAAACCCTACCAAAATCATTAATGAAACCCAAGCATCATTGTTATTGTCGTTAGCGGCCCCATCCCTTAGTCGTGTACAGGCGCTCGATCACCACCCAATTACTTGTCTCTACAACCATCGTCTCATCATAAGGTCGCAATCTCTTACACGCTCAAAGTCTAAAAAATACGGCCTTCTTTCTTCACAAAATAAATGTTAACTAACAACGTGACATTTTCAATTTATTTTTATGGTGACATGATAAAGTAGCCTAAAATAAACAAAATATCATAACAAATTACTTTATTACTTATAAATAAAAATATCATAGAATCCTAACTGGAATCAAAATCACAAAAGCAACGATAAGAAAACTCGTCTTATTTAACATTTTATATATTTACAAATGAACTATTTAACCTTTTAAAAAAAAGGAAAAATGGGAAAATTAATCTTTTAAGGAAAACAAAAGGTCAAACAGTGTTTTAGGTTGTGATATAAAGACAGGAATGGTGACGTGGGCGTATCCTGGCCGTACGATTGTGATATTGGATTTGCGAGTGGATGTCAGAAATGAAAGGACTCGTGGTAGCAGAGTTTGGTACACTCCATTCCGTATATTTTGTTTTCCTATCACCTCAAATATTTTATTTTTATTTATTCTTTTAACTAAATCTATTGATATAGTTTTATAATAAACTAATAACATGTTAGTTTTACTTTAATAGTTACTTGTAGAGTTGTTTTTTTTAGTAATTACGTCAATATCATCAAAAACTAGCAAGACGTTAGACAAGAAAGAAGTTACAAAGTGCAATAGTCAGGGAGGAATCAATCCGACCGATTTAAATTACAACTATCAGCTCTACTATCGATCCTATTTAATGATTGAAAGACAAAAGCATGATCTTGTATGTTGTTTTTATGGCCAAACAAACCTTCTTCCAAAACCGTCGAGAATTCCTTGGTTTCCAAACTTCCCATATGATTGCGTAGATTAAAACCATCCTCAGCTTATTCCCCTTTCTTTACAAATAAAAAAGATTAACGTAGCGTTTGGTACGTATAAATAAGGAATGAAATGAAATGAACCATTGAGTGGGATTGAAAAAAGATATTTTTGGTTGTTGGAGATAATAGAATGAATCATTATAAAGTTAATTCTATTCACTCAAATTCATTCATTCAAACCCTTTTTTTTTATATTTCGTTCATTCTTTGATCCATAATCACCAACACCACCCCCCACCACCGTCGCAACCCACCACCGCCACCGGCCACCACTAGCGCTACCAACCACCACCGCGGCCACCATCGCCACCACCGCCAATTACCGTCGTCGTCGCCACCACCATTGGTTGTCATTATCATAACCACTTTTGTCCACCACCACCGCTCAACACCATCGCTGCCGCCGCCCATCACCGCCGTTCACCACTACCGCCACCACTACAGCTACCAACCACCGGCCGCCACCACCACCATTGGTCGTCACTATCATAACCACTTTTGTTTTTCATCTATACATATTTTCCTACCTAATAAATAATATAAAATAATGATTTTTTTTTATTCTCACATGATAAACAAACATGATAATATAATGTAATGATTTATTTCATTTATTCATAAATTCCATTCTCCCTTTCATTACATTCCTTAATTTATTCCATACCCCGTAACAAATAGACAATAAAAGAATCGCAATTCTCTTTGTCACCGTAGGTTTTGAGTATCTCCAACCATGATCCTGGAAGGAGTTTTGTTACAACAGGTTTATCGTAAATAAAAGGGAAATTTTGAAAAGCCTTTTATACGTTTTACCAAAAGACTTCTAGAGTTTCAAACATTCATATACGAATTCAGATACTAAAATCAACCATCTGAAACGTTCGATTATCCGAATTCAAAATTGAGCCCAATCAAGTTCATCAGCAACATCTGTATTTTAACATAGTTATTATTATAAATACATACCATTCACTACCAGAAAGGAAAACAATTGTAAACAGAAGATAATTCATTAATTTGTACATTCGTTGTACCTTAAACCACACAAGCCGATTAGCCGAGCCGGCCGAGCCTAAAACCTGCTCAACCGGCTCAACCGGCAACAGCAGGTAAAACCGGTGAAACCAAAGGGAAAATGATGTTACCGTACACACTGTCTTATTCATTTGCAGGTCGTTCGAATGGCAGTTGGTAAACATTTAGTGTATGTGTATGTGTGTACTTTATCATCTTCTTCATCTTCATGATCATCACTCTTAAACCCACATGCTCTGTATAATATCATCAACAAAACCCTCGATTGATTGGTGAATTTCTCCCCTCAATCATCATAAATCCAAAAACCCATCAAGAATCCTGCATTTACCCCCCAAAAACCCTACAAAAATACAATCTTTTTCCCCAAATTTGGATCATTCATCGCAAAAAACTTCTGATTGACTCTGTTTTCATACACTTCATTGTCCATCTTCTTGGTGACAGTTGCTGAAATTGAGTGTTGTTACAGGTAATCATTGTTTGATAGTTGGTGATTTAGCTTCAATGCACTGTGATTTCGTCTGATTTTAAGCTTGATTAGTAGTTCTGTTGGTCTGTTGATTCGATTTGGGGGTTTGTGGGTTGATTCATCTTTGCATGTATTTGATTTCAGTGATGTAATTTGATTGAAGTCATAATTTTGCATTTCTTTTTAGTGATTTCTTGATTGATTTGATTAGATTGGTGATATAGTTCAGTTTAAAAGGGTTAAACCTCAAGTTTTGTCTTTAAAGATCAGAGTAACAGAATTAGGGCTTAAAATGCTATGCAATTAGTTTTCTTGATTTTATACAACTGCAAGAGTCACCAAAATTGGCATAGTTTTTAACTTTTTTTTGGTGAAAGTATTGAACAATAAAGATTGGTTTGTAACAAGGGGATTCATTTATTATATGTTTGATTCATTTATTGCTACCAAACAGAGTCTGTGAATTGTATGGAGATTTAATGAATATTATGGGTCATATTGCATTCAACATTCTCTTAAACTGCATCCTGTCAGATTTTTAAAGATTCAAAAAATTTGAGCATAAAGAAGTAAAGAAAAGAACAACACACACATACACACACTCTCTCTCTCTCTCACACACACACGGACAGACAAAAATAAATAAATAAATAATCCCACTGGCTTTATATCAAAAAGATGATTCTTTATGGGTATACTTAATACTTTGTACAAATCAGTTGCCTACACTAAAAAGTACAATTTAAGAAGAAAATGGTACAACAACAAAAAGCATCCTTGTGGAGTTGTATTAGTTCCCCTAAACTGGATTGTTGACTATTTGAAATATTATAGTTAATTATATACTGTGAATTAATTATCTTTCTTTTAAAAATGTTAAATAAGTTGGACATCCTTTTGAAATTAGAAAAAGTTGGGGATAAAACACATGGTAGGTGGCACTTTTTATCTAGAGTCTGATCATTCTTGCAGAGTTTATATTCTTTAACATTTTGCAGCAAAGCTTGTTTTTATTTTTTAAATAGTCACGTGTGAAGGTTTGAAATCCAATCATCCTTTATACCCATATGAAATTAGGTGAAGATTTTCAATTTTTGCTAATTCATGAAAACTTGAGCTTCTTAATTATAGGATTTTGGTTGTTACCTTTACAAACATCATGGTGTGGAAATCGGATTATGAATTTGAAGCTATACATATTTACTTATGTTCTTTTCATTTATGGGAAAATTTTCAGATTCTTGGTGAATGTGGTGGATGTAATAGCAGAACTTTGTGTTCATTAGCGGAAGTTTTAGATAAAAAGAGTATCTTTATTGGATTTTTGATAATTTTTTAAGAAGAATGCTGGAAACTGAGCTATATTCTTCTAGAATCTTCTCACATTTCCGTGAAGACTGTGGCGATGAAGAGCTTTCTGTTCTTCCAAGGCATACGAAAGTTATCGTGACAGGAAATAACCGAACAAAGTCTGTTTTGGTTGGTCTTCAAGGCATTGTGAAGAAAGCTGTTGGTCTTGGTGGCTGGCATTGGCTGGTATTATCTTTTACTCATTTTTCAGCAATTTTAGTTCTTTTAACTTACCTATGTTAGTTTGAATCTTTTGACAATATAAATGAACAAGAAAAAACAGAGTAAGACATGTCTGTTGTTCTTTAGGTTTTGAAGAATGGAGTGGAAGTGAAGCTACAAAGGAATGCTTTGAGTGTTCTTGAACCCCCAACGGGTCACGAAGAAGATGGAGATTTTGAATTCGATAATTCTAGCTGTGGCTCAGATGTTGGTGAGAAACATAATATCTTTTGTAAGTTTGTACTAAGAATTTCTTAGAAATCCTTGCACGGACATGACTTTGGTTCCTTCATGTTCTTCGGTACCCATTTGCATTTTTAATTTTTTTAATTATGCTATGGCAGCTGCTGCTATGGAGTTTAGCAAACCGAGCAAGCCCAAGGTACGGTACACAAGACCATGGAGCCCATCCTCATCAATGAAGCCTATTAACCGCAGCGTTTGTAGAGAAACTCAATCCAATAACCATTTGTGTCATTCGGTAAGTAGAAAAGAGAACCTCTCTTGTATAGATTTCTTGATAAATCAAAACAAATCACCTTTTGACATGAAACAAAATCAAGATGTACTTTTGACTTTTAAAGTCAAAATGTAAACTTTTCAACTTCCTCATATGATTACTTGAACTTGGTAAGAAAAATTGATAAGTAGAACAATATTTGTAACACATGTCATAGAGATAACCGTTGCTGATAGTAAAAGTGCAAGAAAATCGATAGGAATGCTCAGATAAGAAGTGGTATGATTGACTCTGACCTAAACAGTCAAAATACAAGTGTAAAAAGCATGAACAAAGACTAAAGTTGAAAAGCATACGAGTTGTTATATCGAATCTTGAATGCGTCTTTCTTTAACTTAGTTGTTATACGAGTTGTTTTATCGTGGGTTCTATAATGGGTTTGACCAGAAAGTCAATTTTGCAAAGCTTGGAAGCCACACACTCGCCCGATATTACAGCACCTACAACCTTGTAAGTCAGATAACACGCCTCCCTACACACAAAAAAGACATTCACACAGCAAACACACTCATGCTCTCATTTGCTTACTGAATTAATGTCTTTAGGGAAACATCCGTTCAAATCCGACAAAGGAGCAGCTGATTAACGCCATCAGAAAGCATTTTGCTTTACAGGTATCACACACATTCAAGGAAAACTCACAGTTACATGTTATTGATGATTATGAAACTGACTTATGTGTGTTTTTCATACAAACAGCAAGTGAGTGAAGTGGAAGTGATATCGGAGTTCATTCACGCTGCAAAAAGACTAAAATCTGGAAGAACACAAAGGGATCAAAGTTGAGCGGATCCGTGTGGGCTTTCTTGTGTAATCTAATCATGTAGTTTAAGCTAACCGATTTAGCTCTTGCTAACAAACCAAGTAACCCCAGAGATAGGAAAACTTATTTGTGAATCGATGTGGTACTCTCTGCTAGATCTTTAACCCTGTAATGTTCTTAGTGTGTCGGTTTATAGAGTCTAATTTGTTCTATATCATTTCCATGTTGAATGTATACCATCTTTTGGAGTGCTGTTATAACTTGTAACTTGTTGGGTGTGATATGATGCATAGAGGTAAGAAAATCATGATATCAAAATGGTTACTATGATCATACACAGGAAACGCATAACATCAAGGCCTTTTATAGGCTTACATAACCAAACACCCACAGCATACGAGTCAGAAAGACCGAGCAATTTGATTTCAAACACATAAAAAATAACACAACGCATTGATATTTTCCTATAATTTGCCCAAAATTGGTAGGTATCAAGGCTTCAATGTCTTTCACGATCTTTACAATAACAATAATTTGAAATAAAAAGAAGGAAAACAACAGTTGGAAAAATCAAATCACCAGTGCTGTAAAACAAATCAAACTTGTACCAAATTATTCGAGCCTAATCGAGTCAAACTTTATCAACTCCCAGAAAACATTCACCAAAATATGACGAATCAAGCCCCAAGGAGAGTTTCAAGTGCTTCAAAGAACAACGGAGCCATTTCAGGGCTTGGAGATTTGATAGCACACTTGACCCCTGGAACACCAATGACTGCTGTAATTTCAATCAAGAAAGGAATTCCTTTTGGGATTTTGGCTGAGAGATATAAAACCTCCTGGTTCTCGCTCTTACGTTTGGCAATAAAGAACATGTTGGAAGAACCCAATCGCTCTATAGTCGCCTCCATGTTGTTTATCACGATACCAGCAATATCCTTTGACACCTCGTTTGAATCCGGTAATGACTTCCATGTCTGCAATAAAATTCACCCAAATATCACACTTCAGTATATGTTTAATGCATGTGAGACTTGGTTTAGAAAACCCAAGGAACTCTGAAGCATTTAGGTCCTAAAGGATGAGACAAGAAGCGTTACTCTATGTACAACCAAATAAATTCTCTTTTTTAAATATGAGCCTTTTGATCAAGAAAAATATTCATGATCTCTTCATCCTTGATTGTTTTTCACATATCAGCCTCCTCAAGATCCTAATTTTGACCCAGATGTACATGAAGCACCCGCCTCAAGGCCCTAAGGTGTTTTGCCTTGAGCATCAGACATGCTTTTTTAAAACCAAGATGTTATATAGACAAAAAAAAGTTTTGTTACCTCAAGGAAGGTAGAACGTTCCATTCTTCCATCCTCGGTGAATAAAACTAGTAAGGATAATCTATCATTAAAGTACCAAACAGGCTGTTGATTGTTCTTTACTGCAACTTGCAAAACTGAGTTAGGTGGACCTGGTGCTATATTCTGGAACAGAACCATAGGAAGAAGGGTTCTTGATGATGTTCCCGGTTGAATTTGTGGGACCTGATAAAATATACATATGTTGCTTAGAATAAAAAAACAAGATGCAGGTATTGCAGATGACTAATAAATTTTAGGTACCTGGAGTGGTCCACCAGCAGCGAGACCAAATGTATTTTTGTTGAATTGAATCATAAATCCATCCAGTGGGATGTTTGTGTTGTTCTCGAACATTATACTGTAGAATATCTGGCCATCCCTCCGTACCAGCTGTGCACTAATTTCTAGACCTTGACCTTTCGCTGCTGGTAATAAAACAGGCAGAGGTGGCCTGCAATGGTAGATTGGTAGCAAAACTGTTGGTGAATTTTTGCACGATTATTTAGTAGAGTAAGCAAGATGGGCTAGTTAGGTATCTGGTCCAGATTGAAACCAACATTTTTAGAGTGGGTTGGGTTGGGTCGATCAACAACTTGACAACAAGCAGTTTTTGTTGTCCTTTCTTGAAAAAATTCTTGTGAACAATTCTGATTGTAACAACAAAATTAGTACAACAATATGAATTTGAAATACACTTCAAAAGTTAATTGGCTCTCAATCAGGCCCATTCTCCTCTTAGCTAATTTTTTTTAACTAAAACCGTTCAACCCGTTTGAGATAAAACATAACACAAATAGACCCATTAATAAGCAAATGGGTCAGCTTTTTCGGTATTTTATGTTAGCATTACTGAATACGTCAATTGCACGTACCCTGCATCAGTTGAAGGCTGATCAACCGAGACAATAGCATTATTATCACCACCGTCAAGACCCATAAGATCAAGTAGATCTGGCACAGGAGCAGGTGCGGCAGTTGGCGGCTTAGCTGCAGCATTAGTGGTTGATGTAGGTGGTGAAGATGCAACACCATCAGAAACCAGTGTAGATGATGTTTCAGCATACCCGCCTTCAATACCATCGGGAAACTCTTCTTCTTCGGTTCTTTGAACAGTCCTCACACGGGTTATGAATGTTTCAGGCGGTTTGTGATACACAGAAGACAAAGTAGCAATATTTGCAAGAAGCTCATCAAGAAGAGATTGATCATATTGATTTGAATCATCACTTATCACCGGCTTCTCAGCTAAAACAACATCTTTAGCAGCCTAATATAAATAATGCAAGTTAGTAGAATAATAGGTTTTACAAGTAATAGCAACTTTGAAGAACTGAATCATAATTAAGAACCTCAGGATCAGTTGAAAGAAGGCGCCAATATATGTAGGCACGATCTCGTAGATCGGGATTGTCAGTTTCCACGGTGGCATTATTCAAAACAACCTATATAAAACGGTATAACTTCAACTCAGATCCACTATGCAGAGGTTTGACATTTAAAGAACTTTAATTGATACCATGAACTTCATAGTGTATTAACATTCTTTTTACCTGAATCATTTGCTGTGGTCCTTCAGTTGGCTTTTTAAGGAAAAGTTTGACTGTGGCAGTCAATAACTGTAACTGGACTTGTGCAGGTTCTTCAGGGAAACTCTCCAGAAAGCTTTCAAGAAGTTCATCGGCGTTATCAATTCTTTCAGCATATTCACCAATTATCCAAATCATTGATGCCTGTTAGAATAATAATAAATAAATAAAGACTAATCAAGTGGTAAGGTTTTCACACATACTAGAACTCTAATATTTCACAATACCTTCGCCTCTGGCTCATCCAAAGTGTCCAAACTCTCACAAAGTGTGGCAATGATAGATTCATAACTGAGGTGGAAATTTTAATTAAGAGAGAAATTTGTAGAAGTATTCAATAAAAATCATGGTTAAAAAGTTGATTACAAATAAAGAAACAAAACTTACGTGTTGGGATATCTTCTAAAAATATCCTTAATGACTATAATAGCTTCTTGAACGACATAATTAACTTTAATTTTAATCAGCTCTAGAAGAACACTAATACAACGTTCAGCTGCTCTCTCTAACTTGATAGCACAACGCCCAATAGCACGGACAGCTTTTCTCACAAAATCGACATCTACTTCTGTAGCATATTCTTTAAACTCCAACAATACCTGTATGACCAAATCCATTTAACAAAATTAGATGTGACATTTTGACCCATTTACCCAAATGGTTCAATTCGGGTTTCTGTTTTATCTCTAATGTGTCAAACAGATAAAATTATAAGGAAAAGATAGGTCAGAGAGAAACAGGTCAAAAGCCTCCTGACATGCAACGGTTTTGGGTGGGTAGTTGAGTATTTGACCCAGCTAAAAAATATCACTATCAAAATTTGTAATCATATTTGAGTCGCTAAATATTTATAAGAGAACAAAAAACTCTGCACACGAGGTTTTTGAGGCCAATCTGGCCTCACCCATTTTAACATGTTACCTAACCCAGTTCATTTACCGCCCTTAACATATATACCAAAGCTTTTAGAGAATTGTAGTCACCTGATCAATATTTCTATCTGAAGCAAGCTTTATCATGATCTCTAACTTTTCCATTTTTACATATATCGGATCATTGTACTTGCAGAAGAACACCTAAAGAGTAGGCATAATTTTAGATGATACATCTTAATTCCTATTAATGGAGGTCAAAAGAAAAAAAAAATTTAAGTCATTATACCTTAATTTCATGGGCAAGGATTGTGGGACGCCTTTGTACAATAAGGTTGATGTTCCTTAATGCAACATATTGAATTTCAGGTTCTGCAGAGAGCAATGTTACAAGAGGAGGAGCCATTTTCTTGCAAAGGTTCCGAATCACATCTGGACTAGTGATGAGTTCCATTTGTTGAAGGATCATCTTTTAAGGCAATAATGTAACAATTAAGACAAGAAAAATAAATACATGCGTATAGGACAAATACTTAAAGAATTGGTAGTTTTTGCTGTTTTTTTCTCAAATGGGGTCAAATGAAAATAATTAGCTAAAAGAAAACGGTCAAACGGGCTGAGAGGTGAATGAGCAGAATTACCCATAGTCTATTATAAACGCAATCAACCTCCTAAAATCGTTTTTAATCGAAGATGTAGATTATTATTGTTTTCGCAATCATATGTAATGCATTTATTACACACAAAAATGTAAGGAAATGGACAAAAAAAAACAGCCCGTTTAAACCAATACCACTATACCAATAATGACCCATTTTGACCGAATCATTTAAACAAGTTACGCAGGTCATCCTTTTAGCCATATTTAACAATTACATAAGAAAAATCAAGCAAATCCACCTTAACAGCTGAAAGAACAACAGCAGAATTTGCATGTTGTAGTCTTGGAGTGACTCTCTCTACGATATTTTCAGCTTCACGAGCATCAGCTGCCTTGTACTTGGAAAGAGCATCTAATATGAAAACTTGACCCCACCTGTCGTCATGTTCATGATAACATTTAAAAACACAAATCATAGCATACTATAAAATAGCAATAAAAACTACATATTACCAACCACACTATTATACTAAAGAAATCATACTCACTCGGTGCATTCATTAAGAGCAGTGAGGAGCTTTGTAAGTATATTGCTGGTGATTGCAAAGATGGGTTTACTGCTGTTATCTTGAATTTCTGCAAGAGCTGCAACAGCATTTGCTACAACCATAGGGTTATTGTCAGATATCAAATCCTTGAGACCTTCCAGGAAGCCCCTATCCTCAACTAGCTCAGCATTAATGTCATAAAGTTTAGCAACACATATAGCTGCTGTCTTTCGAACATAAGGATCATCATCCTGATAATAAAGAACATAAAGATGCTCATAGAGGGGAGTTGAAAGTTAAATCTTCCAAAAATACTATGGTTAATCAATAATCAAAGATCTCAAAAACAGAGACATATGTTACCTTAAGACACCTCTCCAGAGGATCGCAAAGATATTCTGTAATTTTATCAACTCGGATGCATCCCATTGTTCGAACAGCTAATGCACGAATCAAAGGATTTGGGTCCTGTGTATCCTGTAATATTCATTTACAAATCCTATAAGAAATTCACTACTGAGATCTGATGTCTTTACTTAAGAGAATGATTTGAGTGCTTATCCCTGATATGCTTAAGATATTCAAAGAAAAAGAAGTAAAATATAACACTTTAACATGCAAAAGAAATTACTATTTCATTCATTATCAGGTGCTATGACAGCAATTTTAAAAGTTTTCACTAACACTACCAAGTATCAGTTTCCATATTATACGGAATTAGGACCGATTCTACATTGCCTCTCAAGATACAAGATCCATCACGAACACTGGATCATACAGATGTAGTGATGTACACCAATCATACTAGTTAGATGATAAACTTGAAAGGATACATGAACAAATTCCTCATTTAGTAATAGATCACAAAATGAAGAATAATGAAAAGGATACCAAAATAGACATTATAGTTATCATCAAGTGATCATCAACATAGTGGATAGCCCCTCATTTCCCTTTCAAATAAAGCAGTTCAGAGTTATAAGTTACATAAGATCAAACTAAGCAACTGGTTTCTCAAGGCTAAAACATAGTTTGTTACTTTATTAATATAGTTAACAAATCACGATACAGGAGCATGCATAGTATGAGTGAGCCTACTAGGTATGGGATCCCATTTTCCAAAGATAAAAACACCAAGGAGCAATTTTTAAGTAAAACAGAGAATTCTCCTGCTTCTAACCTTTACAAATGTATTGACTGCAAGTATAGCCAAGTCAGGCTGACTTTTAGCGTAATTGATGAGATACAGGTAAACAAGCTTTTTGAGCTCCAGATTTTCTGTCTGCATACAGTTCAGGACATCTGTGAATAGTGAGGAGACATCCTTGCCAACAGTCATGGCAGCGATCACCTTTTTAACAGCATCTTTTCTTTTATCCTGGATGTCAAAAGTAAAACACATCAAGTAATATATTACATAACTATCAGTCAATGTTATGCAAACAGAACTACAGAAGGACTTCTTGTAGTTTCCTAGGAGTCTAAGCTTCCGAAGATTCAACAACCTTCGATTTCCAGTAGGAATATTCACTGGTTCAGATTATCAATGACCTTCTTGTCTGTTTTCACATACATGTTACGTGCCTTAAATCAGATACAAACGGGAAATCTCCCCAAAATGGGAAAATTATGGAACGTGCCAAATGCAAAGGTGTGCCAACAGTAATTAAGGGTGGTTCAACCTATGTAGTCAAAGGCATGCGCCTAGGTACCCAGGAGAGGCACAGCGAGGCACAAGTAAACCGCCTTGAGTGAAGCAAGGCGCACTGAACCAAAGAAAACCAGCCTGAAACATCTATAAACAGCCTAGAACCAGTCTAAAACAATCTAAACCAGTCTACACCACCCTAAAACATGTCTTAAACAGCTAAAAATGGTCTCTTTACACTATGCATCTTGCTTGTCTAGGCCCTCCCTTTTCAGCACCTTTCGCCTACGCGACAAGCTCACACACTTCACGCCTTGAGCGCCCACCCTTTGACTACCTAGGGTTCAATATTAGAATCTATTCTGAAGCAGCTCACTCATTCAACATTTCAAACTTCTAACAAGATGCAGCAACCACCGACAAGCAAATGCATCAATTATGAAACCACATCTACGGAATCGAAACTTATGTAGTGATTAGAATCAAACTCTTCGTATTACAAATCACAAATCAATCCAACTAAATGCTTAAAAAAAACATAATTCAATAATCTCACACCGCAATTACAGATCTGACACTACATCCGGCATAACGATGAAGCCTCTAAGCAGATCAAAAACAATATACACAAACTTTCAACCATTTCAGCTATTCCCTAATCAGATCAGTACATAAATCTATAAACAGTGTATGCGGATGTAATAATTTGTATGCATAGGGGGGGTGAGATGCGATACCTTGTACTGTGAATTGAGCTCTTCTTTAAGCTCAGGGATTTCGCCCTTTTTAGTAGTGGAGAAGTACTTTGAATCGTGACCGCTCATCTCTGCCGGTGATCGGAGTCAACGACGGCGATTCGACGGAGGAACAGATGGATTTGAAGGGGTGAATGTTGTGGAGCTTTGAACGAGATGTGTGAAACTGTAAATGGAGATTGATGAAAACGGGACCTTTGAAACACGAACTGGATCCGACCCGAGTTGGTAACCCGTTTTGAAGTCAGAAAGGCCAACGGCAAAACATATAAAAATCTTTTAGAAAGTTTTGTTTTTTTCAATGTAAACAGCACGACTCTACCGATGAGTGATATTAATCCGGTTCATATATCTATTTCTTAGCTATGACTGTACATTCAATTCTTACGGAAGAAAACCTATAAGTTGAACCTCTGGGTAAGCCTAAAGTAATTTTGCGAATTTTTTTTTAAAAATGAGTGTAAATTTAAAAATATGTTGACATGGAGGGTATTTCTCGGTGTATTTAGGAAAGAAGGGTACCCGTCACCCACGGTGGTGGGTTCTGCAACGATTTTCAGAGTTCCCAGAACACGCCGACGGGGATGGCGGGTTCTGAGTTCGAGACAACCACAACCACACAATCTACCAACTTATTTTCTTTATAGACACCAATTTTTCCTTTCGATTTCAACCGCGCAAATCACCTACTCAACTCGATTTCATTTCCTTTATAAACACCCCATTCAACCCGTATTAACATATATTTTTTTACATATCTTCATTATACAAAATTTTTTAGTATGTCTCGACCTTATTTTCTACAGTTGTATTGGGGTGGTGATGTTTCTTTTGTGAATGGAAATATTATGTGCGATGTTTCAACCCGAAGTACCACTGTTGTTCTTCATCAAAGAATGTCATACGTATCATTTGTTGATTTCATTTACGGTCATCTTGAAGTTGAAAGAGATCATTATAATTTGAAATTCAAATTATTTTACACGTATGGTGTGTTTTCTCAAACTTCTGAAATTTTTAACGATGCAAGTCTTGAGATATTGTATCATTTGGCAGATAACATTGAAAATTTCTTTGGAAATATTCATGTTATTTTTCAGCAAATACCATCTGTCCAACAATCCAATTGTATGGATCCACTACGCGATCATCAAGCCGGTCCGTCATGCAATTTCAACCCGGAATATTTTACAACTCAGCAATCAAATGTTGATGTGAATGACGATGAAAACGGAGGGTTTGATAACTTGGATGATGATATATCGCAAGATACTGAATCGGTTCCATCGCATGATGAATCAACTGACGATGAAGACGTGTACAGAATTGTAGACCACAACAATTCTATGGCTAATGCAGCAGTATCCTACGGGGGTGTGAACTATTCTAAAGATCCACAACAACTACGAGGTTATGAGACTACTGATTTTGATGATAAAGACCATATGGATATATGGAATGAGGATTCAAAAGAAATTCGTGTTAGTATGTATTTTAGATCAAAAGCTGAACTCAAGTATGCGGTGCAACTATGGAATGTTACACGTAATAGGGAACCTTTTGCGGTTGAAAGTAAAGCTACAACCTATAGAGCAAAATGCTACACCACCAACCCTAAGTACAAAAGTGATCTTCCCACTGGTCCTCCATGTAATTGGTTTGTGTATGCTACTAAACCCACCCATCATACCATGTGACGAATTTCAAGATGGGTGAATGCACACAACTGCTTTGGTAGTGTCGTTGGAAACAATAACAGAGGGTTGAAATAGAGAAATATTGTAACTCGGGTCATCCACTTTATTCGCCAAGATGTTACTTTTCCCGTCAAACAAATTCAAGCACATATAAAAGACACTCTGAATGTTGATGTATTATATAACAAGGCGTGGCGTGCTCGAAAGGCTGCTATTAATAATATTTACGGTACTTGGGATAGTAATTTTGAAGAATTACCTAAGTACATCAACGCACTACAAGAAAAGAACCATACTATCGTGGAATGGTTACATGATGCAGTCAGTTCTTCACAGTGCTATACGTTTAAATACGTTTTCTGGGCATTTGGTCCGATAATCAAGACATTCAAGCATTGTCAGCCTGTTATATGTATCGACGGGACTTTCTTGAAAGGATCCTACCATGCTAAAATGTTGATTGTTGTTACCAAAAATGCAAACAACTATGTAGTACCGGTAGCATATGCAATTGTGGATGAAGAGACAACTGAAAGTTGGAGTTGGTTTTTGCAGCAGTTTTGGTCTCACATTGGAGTTAATCATAACTTTGTGGGTACGGGGAAAAAATTGTGTGTTATCTCCGATAGACCCAAAGGAATCGTCAACGCAATGAACTCCCTTGAAGACCTGAAATCCCACACGGTTCATCGTTTTTGTCTCCGACATGTTCGTAGCAACTTTATGCATAAATTCAAGGTTTCCAGTTTGAAAAATGTTTGTTGGTTAATCGACGAAGCATCTGGAAACATCTGTTGAAACTGAGGGATATATGGTAATGGCTCAGACTGAGACTGTTGAAACTGGTTAAAAAAATTTGTTTGAGGGGACGCGTAAGTATTTGATGTATCCCTTTCCTCGTAATTTTGGGTACCGATTTCAAACGGGGTGTTTGATGTTCCACCATAATAAAAATCTAGGTTACCCATGTTGCTAAATTGTTGGTATGGAGAGCTTAAATTTGATTATTCAAACTGATTCCCTCAGTGAAAGTCTTGCCCTCCCATATCCTGCTGTCTCTCATTTTCTTCAACAGCCTGACCACCAACCCTCCCTCGTTCCCGACCCCTTCTACGTAAACGTTGCAGGACAGGTGGAAGTTGAATCTCAACTGGATTTTGCATCATATGTGTAGGTAGATAGCCTCCGTGATCAACATGTGCAAACTCCATATAACGACTAGACATGTCCGTACCCATTTCATCTCTTGACCTTTGATAAAATTGGCTCATCCCTTCCATCTACAATTAAACTATGTTAATAATACAAAATAATAATAATAATAATAATAATAATAATAATAATAATAATAATAATAATAATAATAATAATAATAATAATAATAATAATAATAATAATAATAATACCAGCATTGTCATTCTTTGCCCTTCGTTTTGAAACCCATGCGGGTTTATGTCTTGATGGCTTGGGTTCGTTACATATATAACGGTACGATCCATATACCACCTCATGTATGATTCGGATGCAACTGTCATATCTGTGTAACTACCATTCACAATAGTATCATGTCTCGACTTTCATGCCTGAACATACAAATTATGCATTTTCAATCACTGTTTTTTCCACCTCTACGAGCAATGGAATGGAGTCGGAAATGTTCCTCCCGTGTTAGTAGTACACTTGTTGGGATCGGTTGAGCCATTCCAAATTGTCGTAAAACCCTGTTAGCACAGTGGGGCTCAACGCATTCCCAATAGATGAGATATGTGTCACTCCTCCAACACATATGACCATTTGTATAAATTTCAGATAGATATTGGATAATATGATCATAAGGCCTCCAGTTAAACTGAAATAAATAACATATAATTAAATTTATAACACATTGTA
Organism: Flaveria sonorensis; assembly: GCA_025506505.1. NCBI lineage: Eukaryota > Viridiplantae > Streptophyta > Magnoliopsida > Asterales > Asteraceae > Flaveria > Flaveria sonorensis. The sequence goes on from CM046426.1 coordinate 5,487,717, forward strand.
ATAACTAATTTTTTAAAAATATATGATTAAAAAATTAATACCATCCTGTCATTTAACGAATGTAATGTGGATCGGTACGCGCTCAGGCAATGCGGAGTGGTGTTAACATAGCTAAGTTTGCCGCCTTGCCATCTTTCAAAAATATTCAAATATACCAACGCTTAATCGGTAAATTTTTTTATTAAACATACAAATAATACATGTACCAAAAATTTGTACATTATTTTAACATACCTTGCACCGTAAGGTTTCATAAAATCAATAACGCGGTTATTAATTGGAGCCATGGTAGGAAATCTTTCCCACACCCATAGTTGTAGCAAGAATAACGGACCCCCAACATCAGTTACTGTTATTTTTGTTGCTCTGCAAAGTTGCCTATACAACCACGCTAAAACTGCACTACCCCAACTTAGTTGCACACAAACACTTAAATTTTCAATGTGGGATAAAAAATTAACATGCAACATGTTGGAAGACGTATCCGGGAATAAAGTTGCCCTAATTATGTAAAATATAATTAATCTAGCACGTTGTACATATTGCTCTTCGTTGGCATCGTCAGGAAAGTCTTTCCTTATTTCATTTAGAATTGCAGCAAGATTAATTTTGTTACCTTTCACAGCACATGCATTAAGAGAATAACCAGTTAAATGTTCAAACATCATTAATATTTCAGTTTTGCTCATCAACTCATCAGTGCCAGAAATAACATCACCATCAACTTGTAAACCCCATAATACCTGGACATCTTGAAGGGTGACCGCGCATTCTCCAATAGGTAAGTGAAAAGTGTGTGTCTCTGGCCGCCATCTCTCCACCAAAGCAGTAATGAGACCACAGTCAAGCGTACGATATCCATAATCGATAATACCTCCGAAACCCGCCAACCTTATGTGGCGCATGACATTATGCGAGATAGGTTTTTCAGCAATGTGTTTCCAAAATTTTTTATCACCCCTTCTAGCTCTAAATATACCAGCATCACTCGATGGATTTTGAAAATAGTGAGCCGCTCTATGCTCACCACCCAAGAATAATAACTCATTGTTAATAGGACCTGGTGTAATTCGCCAACTCATTTTGTAAGAATTTTTCTGTATAATGAAGATATGTAAAAAATGTATGTTAATGTGTGTTGAATGGGGTGTTTATAAAGAAAATAAAATGGAGTTGAGTAGGTGAGTTGCGCGGTTGAAATCGAAAGAAAAAATTGGTGTTTATAAAGAAAATAAGTTGGTAGATTGTGTGGTTGTGATTGTCTCGAACCCAGAACCCGCCATCCCCGTTGGCGAGTTCTGGGTACTCTGAAAATCGTCGCAGAACCCGCCACCGTGGGTGGCGGGTACCCTTCTTTCCTAAATACACCGAGAAATGCCCTCCATGTCAACAAATTTTAAATTTACACTCATTTTTAAAAAAAATTCATAATTTTGCACCAGACGAGACTTGAACTGGCGATATTTTATTTGAGAAGTCATGGGCTACCACTAGAGTAAAAGAGGCTTCATGTTTTTTAGTGATGTTATTTGCTCTCTTAATTGGAAACAAAAGCAAACGGAATTATTAAAAGGTTCATTGTTTGGAATGATTGGATTATCCAAACTATATTTAATAACCAGATATTATTATAATTTAATATAAATGTACAAAAAAATATATTTAATCATAAACTAAATTTAAACAAAATGATTCAAGTTTTTATCATTGTTTTGTTAGAAATTAGAAATAGGATCTCCTGTCATTATTTTCTAAAATTCGAAAACAAAAGATGTGATTTTTTGTTCAACAACCAGAGAACAGCGACCCATACCAAACTCAAAAACCAATGAACAATCGGGACCGACCGGCTAATGCGCTCTGATCTTACACACGCCCAAACGGACCGGAGATCTTAGTGATTGGTGGGCGGGTCAGCCTTATGGTAGTGCGATCTTAATAGCATCACTTTGTAAGTTCCTATTTTTTATAGTTATGCAACATTAGAGAATTTTGTAGATGCACTTCAATTTCACAAATAGTTACATCCTTCAAAAGTATAAATCTAACTCATTGTTTCACTCTGTATGAGTGTATACGTAAAAAGGTTGTGTTCTGAAAATGTAAAACGTTGAATGTATAATTATATATTTGTTATTTTTTCTAATTTATAATTATATAAGTTAGCAATAATGCAATATGATTATCCATTAAAGTTGAGTATTAGATCTGAAAACAGTTTTATAAAAATTGCACATCTACACACCCAAACAAGTCCTCAGCATCCAACAATTTAATATTTTGGGCCTTAATCAAGCTAATAGTACAAATCTACGTTTAGTTTAACTAGCCCATCCTTACTCGGACTAAACTTCCAATCTAGAGGTGCACATCAAACCCGGTTCAGAACCCGATATGACGACCCAACTCGGTTTCAACCTGGTAGTTGCTCAACCTGGTTCGGACCCGATACAATCCGTAGGGATCGAACCGGGTTCCCCCTTCCGGTCGCCAACCTGGGTTCTCCCGAACCTGACCCGGTTCAAACCTAGTTTGTTTGTTTCTTTTTTCTTTTTTTGTTTTCTTTTTTTACCATTTTGCCCTCATTTTGTCCTCTTGAACCCAAGTTGGACCCGACCCGGAAACCAGTCAAACCCGAGTTATCTAAATAGATAACTTAGATATAAAATAATTAAGTTTCTTAAGCTCAATAACTCATGATCAAAAGCATGTTGGGCAGTAGTAAGAGGACTCAGATATTTTGGAACACTTTTGATTATTGTTATTTTTTGAACGACAAATGTACGACTCTGATTCACAGGATAAATGTTATCTTAATCGGGTCCATCTAATTGTTTTCTAGTCGGGACCACACCCACAATCCCCTCAGAAGGAAACTCATTGCTAAAAAAACCATCTAGCTCAATTTTAAACATTTTGCTCACAGTAAGACTTGAACTCATTACCCTCTTATGTTTACATGTCTTAGGCTTACCAGTTAGACTTAAAATCATTGATTATTTAAACATATATTTCTTGCTCTCTCTGCCTCCCTATATGCGCATATGTGCGACTAACATGCATTATTCATGTAAAAGTTTTTTCTTTTTTTTGTTTAATCTTCAACTTGTGTATCTTTTTATTCATAGGGTACTCGTGTGATGCGGCAGACATAATAAAAAAATTAAAATTACTAAATTGTTCAAAAGTCATTCATGCAATTAAAGTAATACACGAATAAACAAATATAACTTTTAACATAAAAATTAGAGAAAAAAATATTCGGTACTCATTTTATACAGTGGTGAAGTAATCTCATCATGATGAGATAATTTTAATCGAAATGCTCACACACCCGATGATCTCGTCTATGTTGGCCCACCACCATTTGTTATCAAGAGCAAACCCATGAACATCCGGTATTTCTTCTAGATTCACCGCTACATCTTTCGGAGGTTGGTTTTGGAAACTATTCTCCACTTTGATAGACTCGTCGGCAGCTACAACAGGTTTTGAAACTGAAAAGATAATAAATATTTTAGTTTATTACATGTAATTTTATCATAAATAACAATGTTAAATAACATAAATAAATAGATAAAATTAGAGTTTTAGAAGTTAAAGTGACACCTGACACATCTTACAAAATATTCTTTGTCTCCTCCATATTAAATTTCTATATTATGTAAAGCAAATAGAATAAGTTAATATGTAGTAAATTGGTGATATTTATAAATAAAAGAACTTTTATTTGTAGAGAAATGCAAAGATTATTAACGAAAAATGACATCAAGAATATAAAACATAAGCCAAAAAATTTTAAAAATCATAGTCTTAGGTTTTGGCACACATACGTTTCATCAATCAAGTAAGACTTCCCGATATACAACATTTGAGGTGTACACTATTTATAGACTGTTTTAGAAAAATTTTAAAGTTTGAAATTATATGTTGATAATTCGTTTGAAAAGCACAAATCTGAAGAAAGTTCATAAAATAATGCAATTTTAAAATATCAAATAGTGCACTACGATTGAGGATATCAAATATTGTTTTTCTTTAATTCACATTTGAAAAACACATACCTGAAGAAAGTTCCTAAAATAATGCAATTTTAAAACATCAAATAGTGCACTGCGATTGAAAATATCAATTACTGCACAACGATTGAAGGGTTGAATAATTGGTTCCTAAATTCCTAAATGATGCAACGATAAAAGGGTTGAATAATCGGTTTCCTAAATTCCTAAAATAATACAAATTTCAAATATCAAATAGTGCAAATAATTTAATTTTTTTACGTAAGTGTAGGGTTATTATATAACTAATTGTAAGGGGGTAATCCGTACATAATAATATAATTACTATTTTACCCTAAAAAATGCTTGTACCTTATGCATTGAATAAAGTAATTATTTTTTTATTTTAGAGTATATTAAACTACCCCTGTCAAATGCTTTATATATAGTATATATATATATAGATATTTTTGGTTCATTTAAAGTTACCTTTAAGATTCTAAGATCTATCATAATAGTGTATGAATTATGGACATTGACTCTCAATTCTATCATTGGTTTTACATTGTCATAATTTTGTTTACACTCGTTTTGCATTTTATCATGTATTCACATCCATGAATTCATGGTCCCATGGTTATCTAGAAAAAAGCAAATAAGGAAGCCAGAGTCCTTTAAAATAGTAAATCCATGAAGGTCTAACAAAGGGGTGGATCATAGAACACTCTCTAAAGACGCTACTCGTTGTTAAGAAGATACGACTTCATCTAAGACTGTCCTCAAGAGTCTTCAAATTCATGTAATTGTGTAAAGCAAGTTGACTTAATGGAACTATAAAGAATCAATATTATAAATCTTTCAAATATGAGCACGTTTAAGATATTATTAGCTCTCCAAACACTTAATTCTATCTCGGGGAGCACCTCCACGCTGGAGCCTTTTCTCTAGAACCAAATCATATCATTGTAAGTTACCACAATTGTGTCGATAATATTGTCATTAATGTAATATTAACAATGGATGCTATAAATAAATTTGGACTCCATATCAAAAACGCCACCTGGCTATACAATTTTGGTCGATATATAAAACGCTATTCATTTCTTATTGACATAAGTCTAAGACATCCTTATCTTCTAGAAAACTTAAAGCCTATAAATAGACCGTCATCTGCATTTGGGACAATTCAAAAAACCTATTTCTTTCATTACTTTCTCTCATAAGTGGCAAACTAAAACATTGGTATAACCACTTTCATTCCCGTTAAAAACTTGAGTGAGACCCTGGTTGATATACACTCAACCTTGTTCCCTTTTTGTACTCATGGTTGAGAATGGTCTAGTATACTTAAGAATGTGAAATGACATTTTTTTCCTTCTATAACTTACCAAATTAGATTTGGATTTTTGTAATGTAAAGGTAAGAAGAAAACATGTTAGTTTGTAAAAGAATGTAAAACAGAAGAACCTTAAAAGCATGAAAGGGACCATTTTGTCATTTTCTTTTGGGTTGGCCAAACACTAAACAAGAAAAATAAAAATAAACTTTGTGTTGGTTCATGGGCTAATGGCTGCCTTTTTTAGTCCATTGTAGCCATTGTTCCTTCCATAAAATTCAACTACCTTTTAAGTGATTTTTTTTATTATTTTAAAACTTGATGGGCAAAAGAAATAAATAATATAAAAACTATTTTCTCTTGTCTCTTTACTTGTGACCATACTCACACTTAGACCATATTACGCCCCTTGTCAGTTGTCACACAAATGCGTAATAATGTTGTGTCTTGTGATCATACCGGTCACGAGAATTCCTAAGAAACCTTGGGCCCGAGGCGAAAACAAAAAATAGACCCCCGTAATACGGCGTATAAAAACAATCTAAACTGAATAATTTGTTTATAAAAAAATTATAATACGACGGTAACTGTTATAACAATAAACAAAACGAAAGTATTGTATCATAATAATCTAATTTGCTTACTTAAACGAATCGGGAAGTTCTCTTAGTGTTTTTGAAAACAAAGATCTCGATCAAGTTTTCATATTAAAGTGAGTTTAGACTGGATAAGGTTTAATAAGTTAAAATAATTAAAATATTATTGGTCTTTTTAATGGGTTTATTAATAGTTTATAGTTTTTTTTATATATATATATATATATATAAATATATAATATAATTTTTTTTAAGTTTCGGGCCCTGAGCGGTCACTCACCCCGCCCCCCCTCAGGGCCGGCCCTGTGTGATGGCCTGAGGTGGCACATCACGTCTGTTACATAATTATACCTTAAGCTCTTAGCACTTGTTAAAAAAGGTTTATAGTTAGTTTTACCGAAAATGTTTTATACCTTTTAAGGCCCTGTTTACTTTTTCTCCTCAAACTTTCTATACATCGGATCAACTCTTCGGTCGCTTCCCCTATATGTTTATGTGAAAAATAACTGAAATGCATTGCCAATGCATATGTAGATTGTAGAAACTCCAACCCTTTGTATAAAAAATTATTTCGTACATCAAAAGATATATAATACATAACTATTAAGTAGGTATCAATGATGGTACTCAATTTTATATAATATTATAATATAATGTTATGGAACATGGAATTTTGAATGAACAAAAAACCATCTTTTTCACTAATAACCTACAAAAAGGGCATAATGGCCAACAAGCTTTTTAAACATGTTTGATACTTTTATTTGTTCAATATACATGTAATACTTTTTATTATTTATCATTAAATAAAATAATTTGGTAATTAAATATGTTTAGATTTTATAAACCGATAACTTGCCATATTTTTTAAACAAGGATCCATGACTTCGAGTAATAAAATGTATTTGAGTTAAATTCAATTTTGTTCTATTAGGTTTGGAAAAATAATTTTTTTCCTTACCAGATCAAAAATATTAGTTTACCTCTAATAGTTTCACTATTGTTTTAATTTTATTCTAAAGTTTAATTAATTGTTTCAATTTCATTTCAAATTACTTTACAATAGTGAAATTTTAGACCTAAACTAAAGCAAATAACAAAAATTTTTGGATCAAAATTGATGCTTTTAAACTTTTGAAAGAAAATGTTTATTTTTGTAAAATCTCAGTGGACAAAGTCAAATTTAATCAAACTTTTTTTTTCCTTAATCTTGTAACCGTTTTATAATGATTACACTAAGCTTTTTTTTTTCTAAGTAATAAACTTTTTAGTGTGATTAAAAAATTATAATATGATTTTAAAAAGTTTTTATAAAACTAGTTGTCCTTAACAACTTTTTTTTAGAACAACATCAATTTTATAAAGAAGTAAAAAATAGTTACATGCAATCAAGTGGATATTTTCATCCACATAAACCAAGTACAATGAAATTTTTCTATTTGTTTGATTGGTCAACGGATAAAATTAGAATTAAAATTTTTTCCAACATTCATTGGAATTCACATTCAAAATAAGAATGAGGTAGAAAAATATATCGTGATTGCCATGGTTTCGCTGCATCACAAGGAGCAATTGTGAGAAATAGTCATTCTAGAATAATCATTTGATTTGTTTCATTTTTTGACTGCTCTGCTCCCCCAAAAAAACGAAAAGACTTGTTCTTGCTCTTCCAATATGATTCTTTTTCTGTATTTGTTCGATGAGAAATGCGAGTCTGTTTTGTCCACTTTCTCCATCCCCCTATAGAAAAAAAAAAATAAAAAAAAACAAAAAAAAAAAACACTTACCTATGGAATGTTTAACATTCCAATAAGATGTTCAAAATTAATATTCCAATTTCACTTAAAATTAACCAACCAAACATATTATCAATTTTAATAAGATTTCAATTACATTTCAAATTCCAATTAATTTGCAAAACATTATGAAAACCAAACGCCCCTAAATGTTTCTCCTCTTCTCCTTGAATAGCATATCTTCTTATGTCTTCAAAGTACCCACTAACTAGTGAACACGAAAAGTTTTCTTTTTAACTTCTCACATTTTTCTTTATTTCTATATAGTTTTTTCAATCAACACACAATATATATATTTTTACCGTTTATAACCATCCAACTACATTTTTTTATGAACTTTCTTCAATAAAGTCCTTTATATTATGAGTTGGTTATAAAAAAAAATAGTAAATAAATATATCAGACGAATTGATTGGTAAAAACTCAAGGAATATACAAAAGTCTAATGTGTTGTTAAAAACTAGTTGGATAAATAGATTTTCAGAACGTATGACCAATTGAATCAATAAACTGCCACTGTTTAGTTATAATTCGGTTTTTAAAAATTATACTTATTCTAGAATGAAAAAGTATTAATATTAAAAGAAATAACATATTAAACATATCAATCATTGAATGGTCTTGTAAAAGATGATTTCTATTTTTTTTTTGTCCTTTGAATATTGCGTATTGGTCAAAAGTGGATGTTTGCAATCACTATAAAGTTATAAGTTGCGGACTTGCGGTGCGAAAATGATAAATTAAAATAAGTATTCTTTTTGACAATCTTCCATAACCAATAATTGATCATTAGAAATCATACTAACATGTAATTTAATATGATATTGATAAAATATTTCAATTCACCAAAATGTTTCTTTTTTATTTGATAAATTTTGTAGGAAATTAGTGTCATGTAAGTTCAATTGAACTATGACCCATTTTCTCCTCCTTAGGGGCTTGTCTATAGCCGTCAAGTTTCGCGGTTCGCATCCTTCGTTCGATTTGACCATTCTGTAGCAGGTTCTTGGCTTCCAAGCCCACCTCCTGGTTGTCATACACGACAAAAGTGGCTATACATACAAATCCTTGATCGTTTGGCAAGGTTGTTCGTTTGGGAGCACTATTCGTTATCAGTGATAACTTTGTAAAATAAAAATCAAATACAAGAATGGTTTTAACTAGGTCATTCATAATTTTTTTCGTCCCAATTGGGTCATTAAAGTTCAAGATTGTTCTAATTAGGTCATTTATAAATTACAAAAATATTTTTAAAAAGTTGAAATATTTTTAAAAAATAATATTTATAAAAAACTAAATTATTAAACAAAATTGTGAATTATTTAAAAAATATGAATGAATTAATTTGAACACTCCTAAAATTTTAGTGACCTGATTAGAAAATATAAAAATGTTTATCACCTGATTGGAACAAATAAATATATGAATGATTTCATTGAAATATTCTTAAAACTTGTTTACTATTATATGAAGTTTGGCATTGTACTAATGTACAAAATAATTACGTTTTTCATGCAAAACATTTTTTTATATTAATTTTCTTGATATAGATATTTATAAAATAAGAGAATATCGAGGAAAAAAAGTAAGATTTAGAAAAGAAATACAATTGATGAGATTCGGTTGTGTTAAGTCGCGATATTCCTTTTGGATATTAAGTGGTATTATAGGTGTCAGTTAATTAGTCCTAATCATATTATCGAAGATTCAAAAATCAACAATTATTAGGTAAATGTTTAGTGATGAGAATAATTATGTAAATTCACAATATTCTTTTAGATATGAAATAATTAATTGGTAAACAATTGAGATAATGATAACTTATAATGAATGCCAAATGCCAACTTTCTAGTGAAGGTTTAGACGAGATTTTGACTATTGTTTTCGATGAATTTGATTAGTGAATCCGAACAAGACTGATATATTTATTTTTGTAAGAATATAAACTCTAATTTGTTTGCACTCGAAAATGTGTAACCCAAATACAACTTGTTTTATAAATCACAAACCTAACACGATTAACAACCATTGTGTCATGTGTGTACTTCATTTATACTTCAATTCCTATTGTAGATTCCCTCCTACATAAATTTCAAACATTGTAAGTATCCTTTCATCTTTTACCAATATAGGAAAATGTTTCAAACAGTATGACAGCTACTACGACTAGAATGGCGCCCATAAGAATGAGATGACAAGCGTAACCACTATTTGTAATGGTGTATTGGGATCTTTATACCTAATAGCCAAAAGAACATATAATTCAACCTTAAGCAGTGAAGTCTTCTTTCATAATGAATCCACACGACATGAACAAAAAAATAAAAACTAAAAAAAATACCGATTTACATGGTATATCTTGCATTGAGCATCACGTTATGGTATTTTATCACTCACAACTTCATCTCTGTATTGAATAGGACGTCTTAGTTTCTTTTTTGAAAAAGACATTTATATCTATTATGAATAAGGCCACCATACAAGTGTTCTAAACTATTAAAACATTAAGAATAAAATACATCCAATTTAATCAATACACGTGTGTAGGCGGTCAAATTTATTTTAGTAAGATTGCCTTTATTTTCTTTGTTATAGTTCTCTTTTCAAAAAGGCAAGGGACCAGATGACACCAAACAATTATAATCGTCCTTAGATAAACCGTTGACTAACGAACCTAGACACACACATTGGTGGATTAGCCATTATAAGAGAATAAAAGTTTAAATGTATGCACTAAGCATCATAGTCACCAAGTATGGGGGAAGAATAATCATGTGATTAAACAATAATTAAGCACTCCTAGGACATAGGCTTTGAATTCCTTTGACTCATGCATTTTGTGACATTTAGAAATGAAATTTGTGCTCCTTTCTTTTATTAGAATACTTTGTCTTATTTGGATTGGGGGTCCAAAGTGACCCATTCATGTGGGAGGTATATATTCCTCAATGTCTACATAATTGTATATTGCATTTTATAAAGGCAATGTCGATTAATCTTTAGAAAAGGAGAAATATTCTGTTATCATTTAATGCAACAAATTTAGAAACGGTATCACTTATTTCCACGTGGTATTTTTTTTATTTTATTAGTTTGTTTTTATGATATTAAGAAACACACAAAAACTTGAGATTAGGCAAATAACTAAAGATGCACCTAGGGGTGTAAACAAGAAAAATTATTTAAGAGTTACACGAAATCAACTACCTAAATGATCAAAGCAAATCTATCTTAACCAAGACCGTGTCTAAATTAGAGCTCAAGTCTAAGCTTGTTACACCGAGTTTGATTGGATCCGTGATTCTATTATCATGTTGTTATAATAATTTTTATTTAATATAATACATATAATTACAAATATGTATAGATAATATAACATATGAATATAAATTTTATACTCAATAAGAACAAAACAAGTTGAGTCTTAGCCGAACTTAAGTTTAAAAACTCATGAACGCAACTTGAAACAAGTCGAGCTTGTGCTAGAAGTCTCTTTATTTAAAATCAATCTTATCAAACGATCTAAAACTCAACTCAAAACCTTAACCACCTCATACTTCAATCTGAACACTATTCTATTCACACCTTTATTCTTTTATGATAATATTTTTATATTTTTGTGTTTATAAAGAGAATTTGGAGCCATTGTATTGGGGATGTGTTCCTCCTTCGTTTGACAAAGAAATGATGAGATAAAACAATTAATATCAACGTCGTTGTTTTTTATCTGTAATTTACATATTTTTTTAGCTATAACGGCCATTCAAGATGTTAGAAAAAGATTCAAGCTTGAGTTTTTGAAGAAAGCTTATAATTGTCTTACCACTAGATCATATCATGATAGTAATTTATGGAGCTTAATCTACGTAACTATACTCATATATTGAATTATATATTATTGTAAAAACATTCAATACAATAAGTTAAGTTATTCTAAATACCTTTTCGAAACTTTTTAAGTCTTTCCTCCTTACAAGTTGTTTCTCCCATATTCTTATATCACTTACTTGGGTCGTTCTTTAAAGTATAATGTGTCACTGATCTAAGATAACATGAATGTGTGCGTAGACTTGGTCCAAATTCATTGAGGATGTGTCATGATATTGGATTTAATGTTATTAAAACTGAACCAGACCGATTGGTAGAGAACCGACTAAATCGTAAACCGGGTAGAGTTTTAGATTATTTTCCCACCTAAACCACTTGAGTTTAAACTATCCACCTTTTAATCAAACTGGATCAGACAAATCATTTTTACTATTGAATGGAATTACCATTAATGAAACTTTATAATATTGAGATTAGAAACAGTTTTCATGTTTGTTTTATTAAATTGATTTATTACTTAATTAAGTTATTCAGTTTCTTTCGAAACAAAAATATTCAGGGTTGAGCCCGGGGATTTTCTCAGTTGTGGCTTTTCTCCTGAATGGCTTGGGGGGTGCAGTCCCTGCCGAAAAATGGATAGGTGAGTCCGATTAAGATAAACATATCCTACGAAGTACGGTCGTACATTTACCGTTAAAAAAAATAAAAACTTAATTAATATTTTATAAACATATAATGATCCGAATAACAATATGATGAGATAACATAAAATGAAATAATATCCAATGCTAACTAAATACATTATATAAAATTATCACTACACACTAATAGTGGTTTACATAAACCTCTTAACTTACGCAACTCTTAAAGGGAACTACTTAAATTTAATTAATCTCGAAAACATTTTTATTTTATTTTATGGCCATGTAACAACCATCCTAACAAATTTTCCCCATGATTTTATTGGGGAATTAATTATTGATTTCATTATGGAAAATAGCTATATTGATGAAACTTAGTGGTGGGCACGTAGGTGTTAAAAAACTGTCCTCTTGTCATTCCTTCATGGTATTCTTCTTGAAACCCCTCCATCTACGTAAACGAAAAAAATAAATAAATGATTAAACATCAGATGTTACTAAACAAAAAAAATCATAATCATAAGTATTAACAAAGTGTATTTGAATTATCCCTTTCTTATAGTTTATATAAAAAGAGAATACTTACCCACAATTCATCTTCATCCTCGTATCGTTGAAATGAAAAAGTTTTAGGAGTCTCTCCAGGCTCATCGTTACGTGCAAATCTCCCACGGATTCTTGGCCGGTTATCAGCAAGGGTTTTTCGACATGCATACTTTCCATCGGTTGATAATGTTAGCAAATACATCATATATACATATAGGGTAAATATCAAATGAGAACTCATAAATTTTATAAGAACTCAAAGAAAACAATGAAAAACATAATTTTAACTACAGTACTAATATTATTATTAAATCTAACCATCTTATATGAGTTTATATATGATAATTTACTTGTATTCGTATATTCTAAAATTTTACACTTGTGTAAATGGTAAATACTTACGCATGCATAAATGGTAAGCTTACATATTTGTAACTGGTAACCTTATTATTCACACATATATACACTCAAGGGCACGTATAATACATAACCAAATGCAAAATGAGGTGATAAAAAAGGTGTTAAGTATCACTATTACAGTCATATCTATAAATGTCAGTTCTGTTACGTATTTCTTATTAGGAAGATTAATTACCTTAATTGTCTTATTAAAATTTCTCTGTGTCCTTTTGGCTCTGTATCTCATGATTCTCACTTTTCTTTCTTCGGGACTATAACGACCCACCTTGAAATTTGCTTCCTCCATTAGCGACGCTTCCGTCGCTAATGGACTTGACGACAATGCTTGCGTTGTTTTCAAGCTCTAAAATCAAGAAAATAACCAAACTCTCAGCTTTCAACAAATTAAACATCAATATCTACATAAGTACAAACTCAAAGTATATATCAGTGTTAGAAATTTGGGCACATGTGATCGAAAAAAGAATCATTAATTTTACGACCATTTTACGACCGAATCTTAACGTGGCCAAAATTAACGATCAAAACTGAAACAGTCGCAAAACAATCACGATATGATATTACCCGTAGAGGTTTTTGCCACCACATTTCCGGACAGAAAAAGTTATTTGTGACCCAAAAACGTTCACAAATTTTACGACCAAATTGCGAGCGAAATTTAGTGGTCGTAAGCCTCAAATTGGTCGCGAAATGATAATACCCAGTTTTCTAGTAGTAAATGTACTCGATTAAAGTCAAACGGTCAATTTTTTATTTTGAAAATTCGGCTGTTCTACTTTCAAAATTCAACATGAATTTCTCATGTTCTACCACAGATTGTTCTTCTAATATTTGTACCATTAACTTTGTGCAGAAAAAGCATAAATCATATGGATTTTGAAGTTAAAATTGAACTTATTTGACCAAGAAAAAGTAAAAATTGAAACGCATAAGTAGGACTAACATGTAAATCACCAGTGCTGCAAACCCTTCTCATATGGCTAGAAGAGAAGCCATGATCAGGTGATGTGAGGCTCACAGATTGAAGATTTGAGGACTCAAACAAGCTCCTCTGCATCATCTTCACCAAATTGTCACACCCACTATAGCTATGAGGCAAGAAAGAATTGATGATGTAAGAATCATAAAAGGGTATTTGACTTTTATCTGGTTTGACCTCAAGAGGACACAAATCTTGTGAATTTACTGAATTGCCCATTTGGTAGATGGATAGACTTTGAAGCTGGTGGCATGGTGGGGAGGAAGAGAGGGTGGTGGTGGTAGTGGTAGGGGCAATTTGGTCAATTTGGTCAATTTCATCAAATGGGGTGTCTAGAATATCATGGGTCAAAGGGTTCAAATTGTGATTGTTTTCTTGAAAAGATTTGAGGATGTCATTGGATGAAGAATCACTCAATGGAGAGAATGGATGAGTGAAGAAACACTCTTCAAATTCACACAAATCATAAGACATTGGATATGGTATACAAAAATTTCTTGTTTTCACCAATGAGAAAACACGAAATGATATGTTACTTTTGGTTGGTGAAAAGGGCGGAACTTGATAGTGTGACAGTCTTTTGAAAGAAAATCGAAAAAGGTAAACTTTAATCTCCGACAATCTTAAAAAATCACACCTTAATAGAGGGAAAAGGTAAAAATGAATCTTTGACGATAAAATGACTAACTTTTCTTCCTTTTGCCTCCCCGTAAGTGTGAAACTTGAGTGCTGATAATCTTGAAATGAATAGACGTTTAGAAACACAATCGCTTAGAAGCGAAATGCTAATGATGCTAAAAAAGGTGGAAACTTATCAATCACAAGGTTCTTCAAACAGAATTATGAGACTAACTTACAACTTCCACTTTCTTGATGAATAAAAAGAGTGAAGCTTTAAACTATGACATTATAAACTATTTGAGGGTGGCCAAAAGCATTTGAAGCAAGAGAGGGAGGGAGAGATGACACTTTCTCTCTCTAAAAGAAGAAGAGGACACCATACTTTTGTGAAGAGGAGGGCAGTTTAAAAGCATCAACCTCCCTCTTGTCACCATACTTATAAAAAGAACTAGAAACTAGTCCACTTATGCTATATATTATATTGATATATGAAAAAGTTGGCAAACAGACCCCTAAACTTTACTTTTTTTTCTTTCAAAAGCTTAGCCCCTCATAAAAGTTGATTATCCAATCAAATTCATATGAGGCTTAACATTGGCTGAAGCCCACTCAAATTAAATTCATTTAAGGAATGTTTTAACATACAATGAAAGTTAAGACAATGAACCATATGAATAGAGATGAAAATTATTTATTAAGTCTTATAATAATGTTTTATGAACCATATGAATATATAAACGAATGAATATCAAGAAACCTAAGAGAACATAAACGAACGAGCACAAACAGATATAATGAAACATACAAAAACGAATGTTGGTGCCTATTTGTTTATTTAAATGACATAGTAACCCCAATGCTAGGAACAAACAAATGCCATAGTGTTCTTGAATCAGATAATGAACGTCTTGACTTCGGTAAATAAAAAACAAGATTAACTTCAAACTTACATGAAAAGTTCTTACCGGTCTAGTAGGATCAATGCCATGGGTTGTGATCGGTCCACAAATTTCAAACAGTTGCTAATTAACCACAGTTGCACATCGCTATTGATAAACTTTAAGATCAGATGAAAAAGATGATGACTGTCTTTGCGAAATAAGAGAAGGATAAATTGAAATAGCCTTACGTAGGGTATTTAACGATACGAGTAGACGACCATCTAAACGAATGATCATGAGTGTTACTAAAAGGTGAACAACATGAACCATTCTTGTAACTTCTTGAAAATTAAGAACAATTTATTTCAAGGTAACCTAAAATACTAAATTAAAATTAACAAACATAATTTATAAATATTTAAAAACATTAAACATATTTCATTAGATAAAAAAATTACAAGATTAAAATTTAAAAACGTTGAATAATAAAAAAACATAAAATAAAATATTAAAACTTTATACTCATTTTCAAGATTCTGAAGACTAAGAATGTGTTCCACAAGATTATTGTCAACAATGTCATTCAATTGGTGTAAAAAAAACGAGGCATGTTAGATCACATTATTTACTTATTCTTTTAACCCACACGTTCTAACAGTATCATAATCGTTCAACAATGGATTTTCAATAGATTCAAGGCAGGGTTTACGAGTTTGGTTTCCATATCTGAATTCCCCGACGTGGTGCACCCGCTTAACCCAATAAGCCCGATCCTCAACTCGAACAGTTTGCGAACCGCTCGTCGGAAGGTTAACTTTCGTAAAAGTAAAGGAGGTGTTCGAGTAATATTTGAAATCTTCCCTTGAAGTGCACGAAGGGCTTCGTGCATATATCATATCTACTTCCACCAAGTCAACGTTTTAATCCTTTAGGGTTCTTCAATTGTTCAATTCAATTCATCTTCGAATTCAAGCTTCAACCGATTCGACACTCGATCTTTATCCAACAATCAACAATGGCTTCTCAGGAGTATTTGGACAAGATGCAGCTCCGTCAGAACTATCGAAACGTGTGGCACACGAATCTCATGAACACAATCTCTGCCGACACTCCTTGTAATCGAATCTCAACTCAATCAATTTGATCATACTTGATTTCATTCATTGATTCTGACTTCTTTGCATGTGTGTGTGTGTGCGCTTGTTGATGGAGATTGCTGCTTTGCGTTGTTCTGGTAAGAGCCTCGGTTTGAGCTTTTGTTTGTAGATCTTCGATCTGTTATGTGGATTATAGCTTTTGGTTCATGTAATTGTTGAATGCTGTGAGATTGTGGACTTGATCTGCAATGTATTCGTATTCGCAGCAGATTATGTGTTTAAAGTTCATGTTTATTTATTGATCTTCTGCCGCTTGATGTTTGATCATTTGTATTGAGTTCTATTATGTTTGGTGTTTTCGATTGTAAGGTGTTAATAGTGTGATCTTGGTTAGGATTTATAATCTGTAGACAATTATGTAATCAATTCTTTTAGAATTAGGTTACTGGATTGAGACATATCACTGAAACATGGCATTTCATTGTCATTCATCAAACATGAAAGCAAGGTTTAATTGATGGGCTTCATGACACTCGTAAATTTCTGTTGTAGGGTTGATGAAAATTTGTGTTTAGATGCTGTAAATTGAGGTTAGTGAAAAGGTTTGTCCTCATACTATGCTCCGAGAGCCTATCAAAGTATCAGTAGCTCTAGAGTGTGATTTTAGTATGTTCGATCGTAAATTGATGTTAGAACAATGTTATAGCATCTTTTTTCGTGTGTGTTGTTATTAAAAGCCCTCTATTTTTTTTCGAAATGATCAAGGAATTTTGGGATATGCGTGTAGGCGTGTAGCATATTTTATGGTTGAAAAAGTTGTTGAATGAAAGATGATAAGCTAGAAATCTAGTTGCTTGGATATAGAAAATGCTTACGGTTACCAGTTTAATCTGGAAGGATATAACAATGGGGATCTTATTACAATTGTGGGCATTAATTTTTTCTATCTTGCAGTGAGTTCTTTTCTTCTTATTATTTGGGTTGAGTAATACATTTATCTAAAACACTTCATTCTAGTACTAATGCACATTTTCTGTGACCCTATTTAAATGGCAGCGGACCATGTGTCTCATACTTACTACGTAAGCGAGCTCTCTATGATGATATGTCAAGGTATGCAAAATTCCCCACCAATTACACTCTACTTCAGAAAGGAACTGTATCGTGATTTATATTGTTTCCTGTCTGTCATAGGTATACATGCTGTGCTGGATATATGCCATGCAGTGGTAGGTGTGGAGAAAGCAAATGTCCTGAATTATGCCTTTGCACTGAGGTATGCAATTCCTCATCTTATATAATTGTGTGCACAGAGTGGTTAATGTAAAATTAATCGGCATTTAGCGTCCGAGGAAGATATATGCATTACTCGCCTCATGATTAAGATGTGGCATGGAAAAAAACCATTATCCTTTATGTTATTTGTCCTTGTAAACATAATTTGTTTTGCACGTACGACCTCTTATTTTTATGGTGTTTAGAATTATGTTATTGTAGCCGGTTATATATAGAACTCTTGTTCTATTCCTAATCATTTTGTATTTATGATTTTATTCTTTTTTGGAATCCTCAGGTCTTCCTGTGCTTTGGGAATTCAGTAGCATCCACTCGGTTTCTATTGCAAGATGAGTTTAACATACAAACAACACAATGTGATAATTGCATCATTGTAATTTCTTCATGAAGCCTTTTTAAGTTTATCGCTATTTACTCTTTTAACTATTGATTAACTTGTTCTGTGGCAATAAGTAGGGTTTCATGTTTTGTCTCCAACAACTTGCATGCATATTCTCCATTGTTGCTTGCCTTGTTGGAAGTGAAGAACTCAGTGAGGCATCTCAGTTGCTGAATTGCTTAGCTGATATGGTTTATTGCACGTAAGTCATTTCCTTTACTCTCCAACCTGATACATTTGGTTAATTCTATCAAATATGAGTTCTAACATGTATTTTCTAATTTACCTTTTGCAGGGTTTGTGCGTGCATGCAGGTATTAAAGTTTGCTAGAAAAGTGGGAAGTTTATCTATTTATAATTAAGTGCCTTTAGCCACCAATTCTAATAGGTTTTAGACAGATACATCATAGTATCATACATTGTAGGACTTTATGTGATTTTTGTCATTTATTTTTTTCTCTCTTTTTTGGGGGTGTGTGTGTGGATTTTTCTTTTGGGTTGGGGGGGGGGGGTATATTTCAAGGATATTTCTAGAGGTAATCTTTTAGCGTGGATCAAAATTTGTCATGTCGGGTTATTTTGACCAAGAGACTTTTTTTATTTTTCCTTCTAGTGTGATGGGTATGATCACAAAAACTATATTATCATAGCCGTTGTCTATTTTTTCAGTAATGTGTGTAGTTTTATGCATCTGAGTACATTTTAAATGTTTTATGACCTGTTTCCTTCTTAACTCATCTGATCCGTGAAAGAGAGAACATAAATTACTGTTTGCCACCTCTAGTTATTATACACCAAACGGGAGTCCAGTGCTGTTTATGATTCTATACCTTGTGTGGTTATTTATCTTTTATGTAGTCTTTTTCATTCATGCTTTTAATTTCACAGACACAACACAAGATCGAAATGGACAAACGAGATGGAAAGTTTGGACCACAACCAATGGCGGTTCCACCCATACAACAAATGTCAAGGATCGATCAACCATATCCTCCTAATGTCGGATATGCACAACCACCCTATGGTTACCCTCCGGCCCCACCACATCAAGCTCAAGGCTACCCACCTGCTGGTTACCCTCCACCACCACCACCTCAAGCTCAAGGCTACCCACCTCCTGGTTACCCTCCACAGGGCTATCCGGCCCCAGGTTACTAGAGGTAAATCTTTAAAACGTCGGCGAGTGTTTTTGTGAATGAAATTTATTTCTGTTGTTAACATTGAACTTCTTGAGGAGACTTATATTTTTTCCTATGATGAGAGAATGCTGTAAATGATTTATATTTATTGGATATTTGATTACTTTCGTTTTGTGTATGGTGGTCATGTATAAGCATATGCTCTAACGAGTTGCTGATCTACTCATAAAGTACCAGAGTCCTGGACTCGAAGAGAGGTGATCTATGCACTACTAAATTTACGAGGAACACCAGATGTGGTGGTGTATTTAGTGTGTCTCGTAAATTTAGTTGTTTACAAATCACCTCAGACTCAAAAAGCGGGTAATTCTAAAACCGATTAAATTTATTTTGGAATTTCTTACGGGTGAAAACTTGACATGTAAAGATACAAATTGAGTAATTGCTTTAGTTGTGTTTTTTTTGGTTATTTACACACATCTAAAGTGATGTTTATGAAGCTTATAAATAGAATAATACAACGGAAATTATTAGAATCATATGTTATCGATTAAAAGTAATTAACATAAGCTCAGTTAACCAATAATCATGTATCATGTTGTTACTTTCAAGCCTTTCAAGTTTGCTGGCCTTTCTTCTGGAAACGGTTTCATGGTCTAACAAAAAGTCAATGACCTAATCAAGCTTGACATGTGAAGCTAAGACTTAAGCTCGTTTTGTAAATTAGCATTGGTATAAGCATGAGCTTAAGTTAGTTTTTACTTTGCTCAATATAAGTTTTTAACAAACTGATCTCAAGTAGCTGGGCTCGTCTACACCTTTAATATGCACTTAAACTTCTATTTTTTGTATTTTATCAAGGGTACATAATTTCTCACGACTCCTAGTTCTTGGTATTATGAAAAACGTTGCATTTCAAAGTGTCATAAGACTATCAGGTAGTCGTAATTTTTCACAACTCCTGTTACATGATCCGCATAGACTTTGCTGAATTTATATATCTTTAAGATGGGTAGATACACCCTACTTATCATGCGCCACCAAATATACATCACAACTGATTTATATCAACCTGTCATAAGCGTGACTTGTACGTTTAACCTTAAGGGAGCTTTACAACTCTAATTCAAAATGACCTTTGTTACTGCAAAGAAAACTGGCACCTGGTGATCTTGTCCTTTGAGAAAACCAACGACACTTGAGAGAAAGAACCGTTACGCTCACTGCAGGGGGATTCTCCTGTGATTCACCTCCGACGTGAGAATCAATTCTCTATGTGGAGTGAGAAAGTATTTTACTAGAAAGAGTAGTAGTTTTAGTGTGGATGCATACCTGGGTGTCCAAGAAGCTCCATTTATACTTGAGGAGATTCTATTACGAGAAGGTCTTTTCTGAATGGGTATCTTTCTGTTTTGATAGGCTAATCTCTCTTGTTTTATCTTCCTTACCTCGATCCTAGGACATGTCCCTTCTTGGTATAATATGTTGACATCTTTTTACTGTCTTCTCAGCTTTACCTTTTCTGTCCTACCAGTAAGCTTTAACTTTCCTATTCGGTGATTATCACATTAACTTTTTCTTTAACTTATGTCAGGATTACCTCTTTTTGGTCAGTCTTGGTGTTTGGATTACCGCCAACCGTTAAGGTTAGGCTTGTATGAGCTGTCTTTGGAGCCAAGGTCGTTGTCTTATTTGGTCAGGGGAAACTGCACGCGGGTTACGTTTCATCGCAAGGATCATTTACCCTTACTTACATCGTCAACCTTGCCATCAAAATCAAATGCCGTTATCATCATTAGAGGGAGATGTACCGTCAAGGTGTCCATGTGCTGTTCAATCCTTTCAACTCACCGCCACTTCACTGTGCCATCTTAGCCCCAACTCCACTCCCTCCTCCCTTATAGCACATCCAATTGAAAGAAGTCAAAGACTTTCTCTCTGCGCGTGCGCGCGCACGCACTACACACAATATTTGTTGCTCCCATGCACGTATCAATCCCACTTTCTCACTCTAATCCACTCTCCTCCCTCTTACATTCAAAGTTCGTGGAGGTACATCCCCATTGACCTGCAACATTCTCTCTTTGACCATCTCAAATTTACTTTCTTTCACTTCAATCAAGTCAAAGTGTATGTTAAAGTCTTGGGTCTGTTAGAGTCCATAGTCATTATGATTTATTGATTTGTTAGCATAATGATGTAACGCTTATTTAACCATAAAAAACATTATTAGTGATTATTTAACAGTAAAAAATTATTAGTTATAATAATTCTATTAAAGAATGTATTCATCTATGAATACATATACATGAATAAAGTATAGTTCTAATGGTTTACTTGACAATACTTTTGTCATTGAATTGTTAGTGAATAAAATATTTTTAATATAGTAATGCTTATTTTAATTCATCCACTATATATATACTTGTGTAGTTGTGTGTATGAGTATTATTTATGTGGAAAAGGCCCAACAGCCCGCACGCGGCACGCCTAGAGGTGGGCAAAATACCCGGGTACGAATCCGACCCGGGTACGGGTACGACCCGGTATAGGGTGTACCCGGTTTGGACCCGAAAAAAACCGTAGGGTTGAAACCGGGTATATTTTTCTAGATTTTAGTAGAACCCGACCCGACCCAACCTCATTGAACCCGGGTTGGACCCGGTTTTGACCGTTTTTTTTTTTTAAATCTAGCCGTTAATAACGGCTATATAGCCGTTAGCCCCGATTTGTTACCGTTTTTTTTGTCTCTTTTAGCCTTATAAGTTAGTATAAATAGGTGTGGGTTGATATGGTTTAGTACCCAAGTCTCAAACGCAAAAACATAAGCAAAAAACGCAAAAAGTACTCTCGTTTATTCTCGTTCTACACTTTCACTCTCTCGTTTTACACTTTCACTCTCTTCAATCTTGATATGGCTCAATCACAATCTTCCGTTGGTCAAAGTTCGTCAAACTCTCCAACCGTCATTCGTGTTCTTGCACACAATCGTAACATGGATGTTTGGTGCAATTGGGATATGGTTGAGTTGAGTGACGGGTCTGTAAAGGCTCGTTGCAAGTTTTGTGGAGCTTTGCTTGCTAAAGATTCTAACACGACTTTAAGCAAATACATTAGCAAGAAGTTTTGTAAGTCGTTGAAAAGTAATCCGGATTCTCAACAAACATAATTGGGTGGAGACGGTGGAATCTTTAATTACGATTTTAATACGGTTGGAGATCGAATGACGAAGTTCGTGATTCAAGAAGCTTTGCCTTTTAGTCACTTCGACAATCCTCGGTTGACCAACTTAATTCGAGAGACGCTTCAACCTCGTTACACCCACGTAAGTCGTACTACACTTAAACGTTATTGTTTAAAATTATGGAAACAAGCAAAAAATGATTTAATTGTATTATTTGAAAATTTAAATACCGGTGTAAACTTAACTAGTGACGTTTGGTCGGCTCCACACGGTCGGCTCCACCGCTAATTGGGTGGATCCCAATTCATGGCAATTGATGAAACGTACGATTGCATTTGATCTTTTTTCGTATCCACACACCGAAGAATTTTTTTTTTTACTTTTTAAATATGTAATAAATACTTTTAAGTAACAAAATAATTTTTTTTCAATTGCATTTGACACACACACAAAAAAAGAAAAAAAAAGGAAAAAAATAAATTAAACCCGGTAGGAACCCGGTTTCATACCCGACCCGGACCCAACCCGACCCGGGTATACCGGGTAGGGTTTTTATGATGGTGAACCCGACCCGGGTTCACCAATACCCGGGTGCAAAAAAATCCGGTTGGGCCCAACCAGGTTTGCACCCGAGCCTAGAGATGGTCAACCCGTCATCATCATCATCATCATCATCATCATCATCATCATCATCATCATCATCATCATCATCATCATCATCATCATCATCATCATCATCATCATCATCATCATCATCATCATCATCATCATCATCATCATCATCATCATCATCATCATCATCATCATCATCATCATCATCATCATCATCATCATCATCATCATCATCATCATCATCATCATCATCATCATCATCATCATCATCATCATCATCATCATCATCATCATCATCATCATCATCATCATCATCATCATCATCATCATCATCATCATCATCATCATCATCATCATCATCATCATCATCATCATCATCATCATCATCATCATCATCATCATCATCATCATCATCATCATCATCATCATCATCATCATCATCATCATCATCATCATCATCATCATCATCATCATCATCATCATCATCATCATCATCATCATCATCATCATCATCATCATCATCATCATCATCATCATCATCATCATCATCATCATCATCATCATCATCATCATCATCATCATCATCATCATCATCATCATCATCATCATCATCATCATCATCATCATCATCATCATCATCATCATCATCATCATCATCATCATCATCATCATCATCATCATCATCATCATCATCATCATCATCATCATCATCATCATCATCATCATCATCATCATCATCATCATCATCATCATCATCATCATCATCATCATCATCATCATCATCATCATCATCATCATCATCATCATCATCATCATCATCATCATCATCATCATCATCATCATCATCATCATCATCATCATCATCATCATCATCATCATCATCATCATCATCATCATCATCATCATCATCATCATCATCATCATCATCATCATCATCATCATCATCATCATCATCATCATCATCATCATCATCATCATCATCATCATCATCATCATCATCATCATCATCATCATCATCATCATCATCATCATCATCATCATCATCATCATCATCATCATCATCATCATCATCATCATCATCATCATCATCATCATCATCATCATCATCATCATCATCATCATCATCATCATCATCATCATCATCATCATCATCATCATCATCATCATCATCATCATCATCATCATCATCATCATCATCATCATCATCATCATCATCATCATCATCATCATCATCATCATCATCATCATCATCATCATCATCATCATCATCATCATCATCATCATCATCATCATCATCATCATCATCATCATCATCATCATCATCATCATCATCATCATCATCATCATCATCATCATCATCATCATCATCATCATCATCATCATCATCATCATCATCATCATCATCATCATCATCATCATCATCATCATCATCATCATCATCATCATCATCATCATCATCATCATCATCATCATCATCATCATCATCATCATCATCATCATCATCATCATCATCATCATCATCATCATCATCATCATCATCATCATCATCATCATCATCATCATCATCATCATCATCATCATCATCATCATCATCATCATCATCATCATCATCATCATCATCATCATCATCATCATCATCATCATCATCATCATCATCATCATCATCATCATCATCATCATCATCATCATCATCATCATCATCATCATCATCATCATCATCATCATCATCATCATCATCATCATCATCATCATCATCATCATCATCATCATCATCATCATCATCATCATCATCATCATCATCATCATCATCATCATCATCATCATCATCATCATCATCATCATCATCATCATCATCATCATCATCATCATCATCATCATCATCATCATCATCATCATCATCATCATCATCATCATCATCATCATCATCATCATCATCATCATCATCATCATCATCATCATCATCATCATCATCATCATCATCATCATCATCATCATCATCATCATCATCATCATCATCATCATCATCATCATCATCATCATCATCATCATCATCATCATCATCATCATCATCATCATCATCATCATCATCATCATCATCATCATCATCATCATCATCATCATCATCATCATCATCATCATCATCATCATCATCATCATCATCATCATCATCATCATCATCATCATCATCATCATCATCATCATCATCATCATCATCATCATCATCATCATCATCATCATCATCATCATCATCATCATCATCATCATCATCATCATCATCATCATCATCATCATCATCATCATCATCATCATCATCATCATCATCATCATCATCATCATCATCATCATCATCATCATCATCATCATCATCATCATCATCATCATCATCATCATCATCATCATCATCATCATCATCATCATCATCATCATCATCATCATCATCATCATCATCATCATCATCATCATCATCATCATCATCATCATCATCATCATCATCATCATCATCATCATCATCATCATCATCATCATCATCATCATCATCATCATCATCATCATCATCATCATCATCATCATCATCATCATCATCATCATCATCATCATCATCATCATCATCATCATCATCATCATCATCATCATCATCATCATCATCATCATCATCATCATCATCATCATCATCATCATCATCATCATCATCATCATCATCATCATCATCATCATCATCATCATCATCATCATCATCATCATCATCATCATCATCATCATCATCATCATCATCATCATCATCATCATCATCATCATCATCATTGTTATTGTTATTATTATTCATCATTTATTATTTAAAAAAAACAATGGATTAATCGTCATGTATTTCTATAACAATATTAAAACAACTTAAAAATACATAAATGAATCAATAAAAAAATAACATAAATATTTTATTTAAGTTATCGTCTAATTTTTATTTTTTACGAGATGCTTGATCAAATGATAATTATTATGGGGCAAAAATGCCAAAAAAAACTGTCAAAAATCTTTTCTAATGGCTATATAGCCGTTAAAAACGGCTAATTTTTTTAAAAAGACAAAAAAATGGTCAAAACCGGGTTGGACCCGGGTACAAACGGGTCGGGTCGGGTTTTTGAAAATCCCATAATACTAAACCCGGTTCCAACCCTCCGGTTTTTTGGGTCCGAACCGGGTACACCCTCTACCGGGTCGGGTCCGTACCCGGGTTTTATGCCCATCTCTATTGTATGTAAGCCATTTGTCAACCGTTAGCAGTGTCTTATACGTTGAGGGTATAAACAAATGTATATAGTTATATTTATATATATATATATATATATATATATATATATATATATAATATAAATATAATACAAATACACTCTAACGTTTCTTTCTTGCATTCTTTACTCCCTAAAAGTTTGGTTTGAAAAAACATTTGTGTATTTCAATTATAAATTATGAACATTCCACAAATATATTAAAAAAATTAAAATTTAATAAATATTTAATTTAAGTATGAAAAAGCAAAACACTAGATAAACCATTAAACAAATTAAATTTAAATAATACAAACTACTATTCATCGACTTATAACATTTCATACTAGTAATTTAACCAATTAACTTCTAATGTTCACTTTCGTCGTCAAAAACAATTCTAGTAATGTAATCATCAAATATCTAGATTTGACATTTTACTTGATTTTACTCGCAATAATAGTTATAAACACAATACAATACATACTTAGTAACTCCTGCTCACAGCAAAATAACAAATATGAACTAAATGAAAATACATATAAATAAAATTAAATTGAAAGTCAAAGCACGTAAGTGTAAGTCACTTGTACGGAGATGCATACATAAAGGTTTGGAACCTTTTCTTATCTGAATCTTAAGAACAGGACTCTACCCTATTCTCGAACCCTCTACCGAGCTCCACCCTGCCCGCATTTATTTTATTTTTATTTATATTTTATTTTTCTTATTTTATTTATTTATTTTATTTTATATTTTTATTTTTTGAAGGGCCAAAGAAATGTCTCTACCTGCTGCCAACAGTCTTTCTTCGGAATTCTACTGAACGGGTCGATCCTCCTCCCCGTTTGTTTTAGCAACTGAAATCAGTGGGGCCATGCCGGTACGACTGAATATGCGTTAGAAAGGTCAATCCCTCCCCTACGACACAAAAAAAAGCGGGCCGAACTTCTAACAGCCCGCCCGCTTCCATAGAACAATATCGTGGCAACGTAGAGGTGGCCAAAAAAACCGGTTCAGGAACCGGTTTGGCCGAAAAAACCGAAACCGGTTTCTGGCCCAAACCGGTTTGGCCCTAACCGCCGGTTCCTCCACCGGTTGGAGGTTTCAAAAAATGAAACCGGTTTTAAACCGGTCCGATCCCAAACCGGTCCCAAACCTTACCAAACCGGTTCCCAAACCGGTTCACCAAACCAGTTACCAAACCGGTTTTAAAAACTAGCCGTTATATAACGGCTATATAGCCGTTTTTTGACTTTTTTATGTTTTTTACCATTATACCCCCATTAAGCTAGTATAAATATGTATTGGATGTTTTGGTTGAACCACAACAACTTAAAACGCTCTCTACTCTCAAAAAACGCTCTCTATTCTCAATTACGCTCAATGCTTTCGTTCAATTGAAAAAAACTCTCAATACTCTCGTTCATTTCAAAATGGCTTCATCAAGTGCTCAATCACCCGCTGGTTGTGATGCGTCTTCAAGCAACGTGGTGATAGCAATCCTTTTTACGAATAGGAACCCCGAAATATGGTGCAATTGCGATTTATGTCAAATAGCTAGCGGTCCAAACAAAACTCGTTGCAAGTATTGTCATAAGTTTTTCAAAAAAGATGCAAATACAACTTTGAAAATTCACATTGCGAATAAATATTGTAAAGCTTTGAAAGGTGAACCGTCTTAAGGTCAAGCTTCGATGACAAGCGAAGGGAATGTTTGGGCTTATGACGTTGAAGCGGTTCGTGAGCAAATGACGCATTTTGTAATTCAAGAAAGCTTGTCATTCAAACATTTCAACAATGAACGTTTGACTTGGCTAATTCAACGAACTCTCCAACCGCGATACATACATGTAAGTCATGCTACACTTAGAAGATATTGCTTAAAAAGATGCAAATACAACTTTGAAAATACACATTGCGAATAAATATTATAAAGCTTTGAAAGGTGAACCGTCTCAAGGTCAAGATTCGATGACAAGCGAAGGGAATGTTTGGGCTTATGACGTTGAAGCGGTTCGTGAGCAAATGACGCATTTTGTAATTCAAGAAAGCTTGTCATTCAAATATTTCAACAATGAACGTTTGACTTGGCTAATTCAACGAACTCTCCAACCGCGATACATACATGTAAGTCGTGCTACACTTAGAAGAGATTGCTTAAAAATGTGGAAAAAACTAAAATTGAATTAATATCTTATTTAGATAGTTTTAAAAGAATGTTACGTGACATTTTTAGCAGTAACCAAAGATATAGTAGGTATCGCAAGTTTTGTAAAGACGTAAATTCCAAGTGTTTAGATCCGAATTGGGACGTACCTACAAGATGGAATTCGACTTGTAACATGTTTGAAAAGGTTATTGACCAAAAAGAAAGTTTAATAGCCTTTTATAATACTTTGGTGAGTCGTGGAAAGGCTTCGACTTACCATACATCGGGTTGGGCTATTATTGAAGAAATAACGAAAATGCTTAATGTTTTTAAAACCGCAACTACTTGTCTTTCTGGAGTTTATTATCCAACGAGTCCATTAGTACTTCACCAAATTTACTTAATGACTTCAAAATTAAATGAGTTGTCATTCAAAGGTAGACCTTATTCGGATATTGTTAGGGATAGATCTCTTGTATAGGTTTAGATGATATATATCACTCTTGTAATCATAATTGTAATTATTGTTCTTAATGATATAAAATGAATATATTTGATTATAATTGTGTTTATGAACTAAATAAATTTATTTTGCACTTCATTTAATATATTCATCTATGATATAATATATTTCAGAATGTATGTGTGAATTTGCATGAAACATTAAACTGTGTCAGTTTGGAAAATTGACTAAGTGTTGGAACAACTGCGGATGAATAAAGTGTTCTTCCGTAGATGTTCTCAGGAACATAACTGAAGAATGTACATCCGTGGATCTCATACGGAAGAATAACTTCAGCTGAACAAGAAAAAAAAAGTGAAGCTGCTGGAGGGAAGGCTGTGGAAGACAGACTACCTGCGGAAGACCAATTAACTCGGAAGTCAACATCAAGTCAACAAGTCAACGTGACAGAACATCAACACATTAATGACGATTGAAGATGTTTTATTCAAGCGGATATTCCACGTCACATCAACAAATTTTATCATCAGTAGAATCATTGTAAATCACGAATTCCTAAGCCGATAAACATGGCGAAGATTCGGATAATGATGATTAGCTTAATTATAGCAATAAAATAGCTAGCAATATAACAGCATTAGATCTCTATAAATAGATACGGGATCATCAACAGATGAAATCAATAAATCATATAACAATAATTGAGACTCATTAGAATCATTAGTGATCATTATCTGAATCATTGTATTCAAGATCAGCAACCTCAATAGCAACAAGAAAGCATTCAATCAACGTTCTTGAGTTCTCTCAGTTTGATTATTCTTATTTTATTTGTTTGATTGATTGATTTTATTATTACTACTATATTAAACACCAAGTATTGATAATTCCGCGATCAATACTTGTTCAAATCAATTCTGATAATTCCTGAACGATCCAAGGATTCACAGGTGGTATCAGAGCTTGGTGCTCATTGATTTATATCAATTGATCTATCAGGTTTGATTAAGTTTAATCGAATTCTGTTTAAAAAAAAAACCTCTGTTTTTTTAAAATTAACTATCATGAGTAACTCAGTTGTTGGTGCTTATCAACCTCCTAAACTGGAAAACAAATCTGATTTTAAAACCTGGAAAATCCGGTTCAGAAATCATGTTAATTATACAGATTCTGACTTATGGGCTTCGATTACCGAAGGACCTTATATTCCACCTGCCTTAGGAGCGGATTATAAGGATAATAATCAACCCATTAGTTTAAAGAATCTATCACCTGATGATGCCAAGAGAGTCAAGATTGACATCAAAGCCTATAGTATGCTTACTATGGCTTTGCCTGAAGAACTCTTGATCAGGTGTGAATCATACAAAACTGCTAACTTGTTATGGAAAATCCTGCACATTCTGTGTGAAGGCAGTGACGAGATTAGAAGTATCAAAAAGGACACTCTTCGTGCACAATATGAAACCTTCCATCATATTCCGGGAGAGTCAGTCCCTCAACAATTGCATAGATTTATGCAACTTGTTACAGAAATGAATATTCTTGAACTTAAGTACAGCAATAAGGAATTAAATAAAAAGATGCTTCATCTATTACCAGAAAACTGTATGTTTAAAAATACTATTGATCTAAAAGCAATAGGACTAGATACACTAGTAGCTAAGGTAGAAGCGTTGGAGCTAGATGAAAAGACGAGAAACAAAAGTGTGAAAACACCTATAGCACCTTATCAATTCAAAGAGCTGAAGAATACTGGGAGTGCATTCATCTGCAATGAAGGTGAAGGCAACTCAAGTGATGAAAGTGAACCGGAAGAAGAAACAAGTTTCTATACAGCAAAGCCTTCAAAATCAAGATCTTAAAGCAAGCAGAACAAAAAGGAAAAAGGCAAGGCTGAAGAATCAAAAAGCAAGAAGATCATCAATCAAGCGGAACCAATTATGGTGGTTCTAGAATCTGAAGAACAGAAAGCCGCCTTTGCAGCTTTCAGTTCAAGTTTTAGGCATATCTAGGAAGCACCTTGACTCCTGCTCATTTTTGTCAACAAGATCTACGAGAACTTCATCCTGATAAAGTAGAAGAGATGGATCTGGAATGGCAAATGAGAAGAAACAAAGATGTATATGAAAAGAAACAAAGGACTATCTGTTGGAAGCAGAACAACAAAACTTGGGGTAGATAAGTCCAAAGTAAGATGCTTTAAATGCAATTTGTTTGGACACTTTTCAAGGGAGTGCAATAACAACCAACAGCAAACAACTGACTCAAGACAGCCCAGTCAAAGGAGTTTCACACACCCACAACTAACCAATGCATCCCCACCAAACAATACAACAGGTACCTCTAACACTAAAGAAACTGGTTTGATTATTTTGCAGGATGGTACTTGTGATTGGAGCATGTATGAGAAGGAAGTGCTTGCTGAAAATCAAGCTTTAATGGCCAACATGGAAAACAAAGTGCCTCCAATGGCCACTGAGGTAAGACAAAGGTTGTGCTCTCCCGCTTGCATAGATGAAGTAGAAAGATATAGATCTCATGCTCAACAATTGGCTGATAAAGTAAAAGAAACCTTACTTCTAAATGAATCTCATGTAAGAAAACATAAACTTTATCAAGTTAAAATTAATTCTTTACAAAAGGATTTAGATAAACTTGTGTCTGAAAATTACAATCTAAATGCACAAGTTGAGCATCTGACTACATCTTTAACCAAATCTATGTCAGAGCATGCATCTACAGAGGTGAAACTGTAGAAATTCCAATTGTCATCAGAACAATATGAGAAATTGTTAAACTCTCATATTGAGTCTAAGAACAAATCAGGATTGGGATTTCATGCAGTTGCACCACCAGTTAACAACAATTACATTCCTTTACCTGAGTCAATGACCAACAGTTTAACTAATCACTTTGTATCCAGTAACAAACCTAAGACATCAGATAAACATGATTTGTCTGAGTCATCTGAATCTAATTCATCTGAATCAAAATCAGAATTGTCAGAATTTGATTATGACAACTGTGATGACTTAGATGAAAAGGAAGAGACTAATAATGCTGAGTTGGGTAAAGGTAAAATTGTGTCAAATGAATACTCAATACCAAAGGTCTTAAATGAACTTAAACTACCCTATCCACCAAAACAAAGAAACCTTCTCAAGACAATCCACACAAGGATTGAGCAATTAAATAAAGAATTACATGCATTCAACAAACTAAATGTAGAAAAGTCAGCAAAAAGAGGATCAGGAGAAAAGATCAAAACTTTCGCAGATCATCTGCGGAAGAAATCAGAACAGACAAAGAAAAAGGTCACAAAAGATACAACACAAGAACCTTTTGATATCATGTCCAGAAGAGGAAAAGACTCATCAGCAGATAAAATTGATAAGGAATTAAAGAAGCAAAAACTGATGAGCAAGAAGAAGGCAAAGAAAAGGAATGAATCTGAAAGTGAAGATGAAGTTTACTGTAAATGGTGTGACATGCACAACCACAGCACAGAAGAATGCTACTTCAGCAGCTATTGCTCAATATGCAACATGAACAATCACATGACTTCAGATTGTTACTTCAACAAATATTGTGCAATATGCAACAAAAACAACCATACTACAAAGGAATGCTACTTCAACAAGAAGAACAAAACCAAGATCATCAAGAAAAAGAAAGTAGATACCTCTGAGTCAGACTCACAATCTTTGAAGATGATAGAGATTCAAACCAAAAGAAACAACAACAAAAATAGAAAGTTACTAAGAAAAACAACAAAGCTGCTGAGGTGAAATTAAAGAATAAGAAGGAGAAATCACAAGTGCAAAAGAATGCACCGTATAAAAAGGTAGCACTTGAGGAAGAAAACAACTTCTTTGATCACTTTGACAAAGGCAATGATGTGCCTAAGTCCAAAGCAAAGGATGCAGAAACATTTTCTGGCAATTCCTCATCATCCACATCAAAGAAGAAGTCTCAAACAAAATGACTAACCAAGTTAGTATGAATCAAGAAGACATCACCTCAACCTCATCAACCATTACATCCTCACCCCAAACTAAACATAACGAATTAACTGACTGTACAACTAATCTAGAAACTTCAAGTCTTATTCATGAGAAAGTTGATACATTAGATAACAATGTCAAGCCCAAGACCAGCAAGGCTTGGGCTCCTAAGTCTAACTAAATTCATTTTGTTTACAGGAACATCCAAGGAGGGCTGACAACAAGTGGTATATTGACAGTGGCTGTTCCAGACATATGACAGGAGACTGCACCCTCCTGCAGGACTTCAAACATAAGAATGCTTATATGTAGCATTTGGTGGGGATAAGAAGGGAGGTAAAATTACTGGTGAAGGAATGGTAACAAATGGAGTTTTAAAGTTTGAAAAAGTTAACTTTTGTGAAAACTTACAGTTTAACTTACTAAGTGTATCACAAATATGTGACCAACACTATACTACTTTCTTTGATAACTCTGATTGCTACATTCTTAAGCCAGGTTTCAAAATTCCAAAAGACTGGATCCTTCTAAAAGCACCAAGAAAAGGTAACACCTATGTGTTGGATATGAACAACACTGCACTAACAAGCAAAGAAACATGCATGTTCTCTAAACCATCAGAAGATGAAGCACAACTCTGGCACAGAAGGATGGCTCATTCTAACATGAAGAACATGAATAAATTGGTGAAAAATAACTTAGTCATTGGTGTTTCAAAGAAAGAATTTTACTGTTCTAATCACTGTTTATCATGCTATAAAGGCAAACAACATAAAGTATCACATAAGTCCAAAACAATTAACACAAACACAACACCACTAAATTTACTGCACATGGATCTTTTTGGTCCCACCAATGTGTTAAGCATTGGCAAAAGGCAGTACTGTTTGGTTATTGTTGACGATTTCACTAGATTTACTTGGGTATTTTTCTTAAAACATAAAAGTGAAACATCAGAAATTTTAATGGAGTCACTAAGATAGAAAATCAATTTGATCTAAGAATCAAGATACTGAGAAGTGATAATGGAACTGAATTTGTTAATTATGTCTTAGACTCATTTTGCAGGGATAAAGGCATAGCTAGGAAATTTAGTGCTCCAAGAACTCCTCAACAGAATGGAGTTGCTGAAAGAAGAAACAGAACTCTAATTGAAGCAGCAAGAACAATGCTAGCTGACTCACATCTGCCAATAACATTTTGGGTAGAAGCTGTGAACACAGCCTGCACTGTTCAAAACAGAACTTTGATTGTCAAAGAACATAACAAAACACCCTATGAACTTCTGTTTAAAAGAAAATATTTTATAGGATATCTTAAAGCTTTTGGGTGTCATGTATCTGTATTAAACACAAAAGAATAGTTAGAAAAATTTGCTGAAAAAGCCTATGATGGTTTCTTTGTTGGTTACTCATCAACATCCAAATCATATAGAGTCTACATTCCACATGATAACATAGTGGAAGAAACTCCTAATGTATCCTTTGATGAATCCTTATTCCCACAGTCTGTGAAAGAATCATCTTGGCTATTTGATATAGATGCATTAACTAACTCATTTAACTCTAGATACATGTTATCCCTATGTTCCTCCAAATATGGGTGTACCATTGACAGCTGATCCACCAAGAGTCATTACTCCAGAAAACCAAAGTGATAATGATCCTAGTACATCAGCACAAAAACACAAAGATGGTTAAGATGTTTTTACTCCATGCACATCAGCAGCAATACCCAGTACTTCCGTAGATGTCTCTACTTCCGTAGTAATCCCTACTGCATATGTTGAACGGAGACCCCCCAAAAATCAAACCATATCAAAAAATCATCCCACACCATTCTCACACACAGATATGCCTTGGACAGAGACCATAGCTGATCAAGTACCTGCTACGGAAGACATGTCCACTACCCCGGATGACATACATGTTCCTGCGGAAGCTCAGTCAGCTGCACCAGAAAATCAGATGAACTATTTTGTTGACTCGCCATCACAACTACCCTCATCTCCAACAACCAACATCACAAACCTGGATTCATCCATCCAAGTTAATGATGTACCAACAGTTAGAACACATAAGTATCACCCAATTGATAACATGATAGGTGACCTCAACAGCTGAACTACCAGAAGACAAGGGGGAGCTGCAAACACTTGTCTATTCTCTGTTTTCTATCTCAAGTAGTTCCACCCAACATCACAGAAGCCTTAAAAGATAACAGCTGGATTGAAGCAATGCAAGAAGAACTGCAGCAGTTCAGGAAACAGAAGGTGTGGAACCTAGTTGATCTCCCTGAAGGCCAATATCCTATTGGCACAAGGTGGTTATTCAAAAACAAGCTAGATGATAGGGGAATAATAATCAGAAACAAAGCAAGACTAATTGCTCAAGGCTACACACAAGAGGAAGGCATAGACTATGATGAAGTCTTTGCACCAGTTACAAGAATTGAGGCAATTAGAGTATTCTTGGCATATGCATCATATAAGAAGTTCACAGTTTATCAAATGGATGTAAAGTGTGCCTTCTTATATGGTAAGATTGATGAAGAGGTCTATGTATCTCAACCACCAGGCTTTAAGATCCTGATTATCCTCATAGGGTGTATAAGCTTGATAAAGCTTTATATGGACTTCATCAAGCACCAAGAAAATGGTATGAAACACTATCCAAGTTTCTCCTAAAACATGGATACAAGAGAGGAACAATTGACCAGACACTCTTCCTCAAACATGACCACCAAGACCTCTTAGTTGTTCAAATATATGTTGATGACATCATATTTGGATCAACAAACAAGAGACTTTGTGAAGTGTTTGAAGCCTTAATGCAATCTGAGTTTCAGATGAGTTCAATGGGAGAATTAGCTTTCTTCTTAGGATTACAAGTTCATCAGAAAACAGATGGCATCTTCATCAATCAAGAAAAGTATATCCTTCAAACATTAAAGAAATATAACCTTGCAGACTGTACATCATGCAAAACACCAGCATCTACTATAGATAAAATTGTACCAGATCCAACAGGGAAGTCTATTGATCAAAGATTATATAGATCTATGATAGGATCCTTAATGTACTTAACTGCTAGTAGACCTGACATAATGTTTGCTGTGTGTGTGTGTGCTAGGTATCAAGCAGATCCAAAAGAGTCTCATTTGAATGCAGTAAAGAGAATATTCAGATACCTCAAAGGGAAACCATCACTTGGACTATGGTATCCCAAAGAATGAGACTTCAAGCTTTACTCCTATTCAGACAGTGACTACGGAGGATGCAACAACAACAGAATATCAATAACTGGAGGATGTCAATTCATAGGCCCAAGACTTGTGTCTTGGCAGTGCAAAAAGCAGACAAATGTTTCAGTATCCACAGCTGAGGCTGAATACATAGCTGCTTCAACAGGCTGCTCCCAGGTTCTATGGTTACAAAATCAATTACTTGATTATGGTTACAACTTTCTCCAGACACCAATATATATAGAAAATTCAGCTGTTATGTTTATTACTGCTAATCCAGTCCAACATAGTAAAACTAAACATATAGAAATCAGATACCATTTTCTAAGATACTGCTTAGAAAAGGGACTAATTAAGTTGATCAAAGTGGACACAACAAATCAGCTTGCTGATTTATTCACTAAGGCCTTTGACTCAGTAAGATTTAAGTACTTAATTGAATCATTAGGCATGATCAACTTAGAATAAGTCCAAAACATTAACAAACAGGTATATAGGCTCATTAACTGTGCTCATATGAGGAAACAACATAAACTTATGTAAGTTTTTGATAACCTACGGATATGATAGTATGCTATAAACATGACATATATCCTGCCTGTACCCAACCAACTATCTACTGATCTGATGTGTTGAATATGTGAATAGGTCCATCCTGAGGGAAAAATAAGCTATGTCATGCTCAACATAAAGCCAAGATGACTTAGTATGGATAAGTCATTGTGAGGAGTTAACAAGTAAGTCTCATCAGAAAGTCCACAACTCATCACTTATGCACACTTACTATGTTGTAACACCTTATAACCTCTATCTTTGCGCATCATGACCCTCTGTTTTGCATAAGCAAAGACCTGGGTCAAAGGACACCTCTGTTTTACGTAAGTAAAGACCTGGTGACCTGATGCTAATCATTAAAAGTTCCCAAAAAAAAGGAACTGCTCCCAAAAGAATCCTAAAGGATCAAATACATAGTATTCAAAGAGCATTCATAAAAGGCATTAATAAGATTTCCAAGAAATCTTAAGATAGAGCTTATAATCTACGGAACATGGTATGTGTGATAAAGTGATGAATTAAGCACAATCTGGGAGACAGACTTTCATACACCTTGCATGATGCATTCATCCTTGTTTATCTTTAATTCTTACCAAAACATGATAACTAGCCGGACATGCCCAACATACACTCTAGGTTGAACTTCTGCGGATCACCATATTTGCAATTTGCACTAGATCTAGTAGGCTTTTCTCAACCAAACTAAGCAGGAATGTGTCTGATTTATAGTATGATCCTTAGATTCTCAACAAATTGCCTGCCACAGAATACTATACTCATGTGATTTTCAGTTGCACACTCATGGATAATGCGATCTTCGTATAAATTTTTGATAAACTCATCCGTAGATGTTTAATCACAAATTTAGGAGGAGTAAGTATAACTGATCAATTAATTCCCTTAATCTGAGCAGTATAACTAATCAATTAATTCTCTTCGGAACCGAAGGTGTACTACGGAAGACATGAGCTATCTTCCGTAGATACAGTGAAATCTGTTCATCGGCAGATGTTTCTGCGAAAGACAGAATGGGTCCACTTCAGTAGATAAAGTACGAAAGAAACAGAAACTACGAGTTTCGTGGATATTATACTTTGCTTAATTATATGATCAATAATTGCTATTAATGATTTATTAGGCATAGTTAATAACCGCGAAGGGGTAAAAACAAAATGTAAATAGGTCCCACATGGTAGACAGCCTGTCTGAAAAGGTATAAAAAGGTACTTCGACCATTGGCTTCTCTATTCACCCAAAATTACCCTTAACCTAGAAATTCTGAGCCAAAAAACCCCTTTTCAACTGCATAGAAGTCAATCGTTCAAACTCAAACCTCACAGACATCATGGCAAACAGATTTATAAGAGATCACAATGTTTGTGCGTTCTTAAACCCAGATGTGGATGATGAGTGCAGTGACATTATATGATACCTGAGGAGAACACGACTCTTCTATGCACTAACGGCAGACCCACTCATCTATCTATCACATATGACAGACTTTTGGAGCTCAGCAAGAGTAGACGATGAAGGTGAAGGATCTGTTATCACTGCAACCATTGGAAATCTACCACTGTGGGTAGATGAAGGCACAATACGAAATGCATTAGAGTTAGGAGATGAAGAAGAAGGACATCCTAATGTATTCGACCATGAATACATTCAGAGGGTATTTGGTTTGATGGGGTATGATGGAGATTATAGGAATGGGGAGATAAAGAAAGGGAGACTATGCAAGCCATATTGCTTCCTGTGCCACACTTATCTTAAGTGCATCTCCAACCGAAAGTTTGGGTTGGACAGATTTTCAAGGCACATCTCCTCTGCCATTATCAAGATATTCGACTGGAGAAAGTACAACTATGCCAGATACATCATGAATTGCCTCTGTGATCATATAAGGGTGGAGAAAGAGAACAAGATGTTCATGTTTCCAAGGTCCCTACAACTGATAATAAATGAACAATTGCCCGAGGTAGAGAAAGAAGGTGACATTTGTGTGCAAACATACCTTGGAAGATCCCTCCTTAATAAACTGAAAGGGCAGTATGAGGGAGGAGGTATGGATATGTTTGCCCATGTCCTGGATGAGTCTTAGGACATACCACAAGAACTCATATGGAGTGAAGATCCTCACCACCAGAACACATCAGTTGAATCCCCTGCACACACTCAACCATTACATCAACCATTACACACTCAACCACCATCACCACCTGTTCACTTGATATCTCCCTCAAGTGAACACACACAACCCATCTCTCCTGACCACTCATAAACCTCTATCAATACTGCTTCAACTGAAGTATTTGATGAGGAGGTGACTCAGCCAACAACCACACATCTCAGCCAAACTGAACCAATCTCATCCCCAACACCTACTGAGCCAATCTCTTCACCAACATCTTTAGAACCAACCACTTCCCCCACACCCATTGAACCAATTGACAGCCTAGCACCAACAGAAGAACTTAATCTTGAAGAGGATGGTGATGAAGCTGTTAATGATGGAGATACAAAAGAAGTTTGTATTTATGAAGTTGAAGGAGGTACGACTGAAGAAGTTTGTCTGGAAGTTGAAGGACAGACTGATGAGATGGTAGAGCAGGAGGAGGGTGATTATGTTAAAATAACTGCTTACAAAGAGGATGATCTGAAGGAGGAGGAGATCAATGTAAGCAAACGCTACTTGGTGGCTCAGTACAACAATCTTGTACTAAAGGGAAACAAGAAGATGGAAAAGCTGAGAAGGCTGAGAAAGGAGCTAAATGAGAAAGGTGAGACCATTAGTAGCCTAGAAAGAAGATTGACAAGATTAAGAGAAGATGCTAAGATGAACAATGAAGTAATTGATGCTCTTCATGAGCTTGTGGCTAAACAAGTAGAACTTCTAAAACAGAAAGATCATGAGATTGAGAAGTTGAAGAGGAAATTGAGTGAAGCTGAAAAGAACAAAAGTGATTCAGAGATGATCACTTACACCAGAAAGAGAAAATATCTTGGAAAAGCAACTGGTGTTGCTGGTGAATCGTCAAAAAGAGCAAAAACAGGTTCACCAAAGCTGTCAGCCCCTAAGGAAGAAGTCAAGAAAGATAATGATGAAGAATGGGAGGAATTGACTAAAGAAGAGTCTCCCAAAACTGAGAAAGAAGAAACAGAAGTACGTTTGACTACTGCAGACATCCTTGATGAAAGACCACAGTCATCCATGTTCATGCAATTAATCAATCATGGATTTCCATTTGACTTGGTGGAAAAGATGAACATGGAGGAGATGATTCAAACTCTAAAAGAATTTGAAGATGTGAGTATGATGATTCCTATGTGTAACTTTGACACCTTCTCAAAGTTCAAGTCAATGGAGAGAATAAGGAAGGTGTTAGGTCATTGTGACACCTCCGGGCTTACAAAGTACAACATGGTTTGCTGGTTGCAAAGTCACAACCATAACCAACATGAACTCAAAAGAAGAACCATTGGTGAATTAAGGGCGATGATGGAATATGTTATGAAGGTAGAGCTGGATACAGGAGTAAAGTTCAGATTCGGAGCCTCCAATCCTGCTTATCAACAACAATCATCACAAACCCCTGCTGAGCCTACTATGGTTCAAGCAAAAGACATGCATGAAGAAAAAGAACAATTGATCAGAAAGCCAAGAGATATAATTCCCAACAAGATATGGCCTCTTGGAACAGCTGTGAGGGAGATCACCCATGAACGACTAAGTCTGATTCAACTTTTTGATCAGATGACAACTCCAAGATCAGCTGAAGACAATCAGATTATTGCATGGAAGTATGATGGTGATTGGGATTGTGCAATGATCAAGAGGGCATCTGACATGGTGCAATATTTTCAAAGACTAGAGAGCTTACTGTCACTGCCAGATGTAGACCTTCATACATTACAACGCCTTCCCATCATTAATTATCCCATAAGTCCAAGGGGAAGAAACTTCTCTGGGATTATGAACAGTCTGAAGAACAAGTTCAAGGGGGATATGATCAGGGAAGCTATGATGGATGATGCTGTGCACTTTAGAAGAAAGTTAAAGTCTCAGTCCAAGTCCAAACTGGTTGATGATGAATTCTTGAAAAGGATTGGAGCTGAAGATAGATTTGTTGCATCAATCAAAACAATAGATGACAATCAGTTCACATGCCCCATTACTGACTGGGGGTATGTTGAAAAGAATAAAGAACTGGTGCTGCTAAGGAATGATCCTGCTAAGAAGTCAACAAGCATAAGACTTTTTGACCCTATAGAGCTGAAGTTGCTGCACCCAAGCTATACCTCTTATCTTCATGATAAACACTTTCCAAGGCTGCAAGATTCAACTGCTCAAAATGACTTGTGCTTCTATGTACACCTTATTCAAGTCATTGACAAATTGCATGCCAAGGCGCACAAGAGGAGGAAGTTTGAAGCTGGGCAGCTGATTGGGTCAGAGATATAGCCTATAATAGAATTAAGAATTTTAGAACAGGACGAATTAGAGGTGGTGTCAAATAATAGTGTTGTTGTAACACTCACCACTGAAGAGGATGTCCTGGGTATGAAATACAAAACACTGAAGATGATGAACATAAGATAGATAAACTATCAGTATGAAGATCAGAAGACGACTGCTGACTACTTCAAATCAAGAATTTTGGCAAGAGTGAATGAACTTAGAGTGCTAAACCAATGATTACTAGAGTCTAAACCTAAGGGGGAGTACTGTTAGAGATAGATCTCTTGTATAGGTTTAGATGATATATATCACTCTTGTAATCATAATTGTAATTATTGTTCTTAATGATATAAAATGAATATATTTGATTATAATTGTGTTTATGAACTAAATAAATTTATTTTGAACTTCATTTAATATATTCATCTATGATATAATATATTTCAGAATGTATGTGTGAATGTGCAGGAAACATTAAACTATGTCAATTTGGAAAATTGACTAAGTGTTGGAACAACTGCGGATGAATAAAGTGTTCTTCCGTAGATGTTCTCAGGAACATAACTGAAGAATGTACATCCGTGGATCTCATACGAAATAACAACTTCAGCTGAACAAGAAAAAAAAAAGTGAAGCTGCTGGAGGGAAGGCTGCAGAAGACAGACTACCTGCGGAAGAGTAAATTCCTACGGAAGACCAATTAACTCGGAAGTCAACATCAAGTCAACAAGTCAACGTGGTAGAACATCAACAACATTAATGACGATTGAAGACGTTTTATTCAAGCGGATATTCCACGTCACATCAATAAATTTTATCATCAGTAGAATCATTGTAAATCACGAATTCCTAAGCCGATAAACATTGCGAAGATTCGGATAATGATGATTAGCTTAATTATAGCAACAAAATAGTTAGCAATATAACAGTATTAGATCTCTATAAATAGATACGAGATCATCAACAGATGAAATCAATAAATCATATAACAATAATTGAGAATCATTAGAATCATTAGTGATTATTATCTGAATTATTGTATTCAAGATCAGCAACCTCAATAGCAACAAGAAAGCATTCAATCAACGTTCTTGAGTTCTCTCGGTTTGATTATTCTTATTTTATTTGTTTGATTGATTGATTTTATTATTATTATTAGATTAAACACCAAGTATTGATAATTCCGCAATCAATACTTGTTCAAATCAGTTCTGATAATTCCTGAACGATCCAAGGATTCACAGATATGATACCACCAATGAAAGAAAAACTTAAAAAATATTTTAAAGAAATGCCTCCGGTTATTACATGTGCCGCTGCCTTAAACCCTTGTTAAAATACGTCAGGGGTTGAAACTTTACTTGATAAAATTACTTTTAATTTGGATTTAGACGAAGAAAACCTTTATTATGCTCAAAGTGCAAAAAATAATGTTAACACATATTTAGGCCATATATTTGATGTTTATTTAGCAAAATATGGTGAAACATCAAACATACATGAGTCTATGCGGCATGCGGCACATGACGAAGGTTTAAGTGATCCAATGTTTGCTTTGTATAATACTTTAAGATATGAATGCAGTAAACGTCAACGTGGTAACACTCCGAGTAGTGAAATCGGGAGGTATAGTGGAACAAACTTTTTATTCACCATGACTCCACAAGATTTTAAAAATTTTGACTTGTTGGCTTGGTGGAAAGGTATGGAAGATTAATTTTCAATCCTATCCA
This sequence comes from Flaveria sonorensis, assembly GCA_025506505.1. Classification (NCBI taxonomy): domain Eukaryota; kingdom Viridiplantae; phylum Streptophyta; class Magnoliopsida; order Asterales; family Asteraceae; genus Flaveria; species Flaveria sonorensis. The sequence goes on from CM046426.1 coordinate 5,530,938, forward strand.
CCATGCCCCGAGATTTACTAACCGTCTAAGCTTTCACGGTAGCTTCGGAATCTGCTTTTTCTGTTAGTGGCATGATTATATCAATACGAAGAACCCGACTCACTCCCAAAGCAGTTGAAATGTGTATTTGCTTGAAAGATTATTTTGATGCAGCTGAAAAAATACAAGACAAATGCTCACTTGAAGAAGAATTAGAATATGAAGCCGAAATATATGAAGACGAAGTAGACGGTGGATTGACACCCGGAATGACCGATGATGAAGCGGCATTTGATGAGTACATTCGTAATAGCTCGGGTTCTGGTGGCGAAGAATAAAGTATCCAAATATGCAACGGACGAACGGAGAACGACTTTAGTTTTTAAAAGTTACGTCATTTGAATTGTTTATATGTTTTGAATAGTATCTTTATTTTACATTTTATGTAATCTTTGATAAAAATAAATAATCATATTTAATTTTTCATGTATCATAAATCATAATTATATTTTTATTTAAATTTATATTTTATGTAATCTTTGATTTTTAAGCCTTTTGTATTGTTTTATGTTTTAATATTTATAAATAATTTATATAAATGTTTAATCTTTGATAAAAATAAATAATCAAATGTTTGATGTTTATTTAGCAAATTAATGTTTTAGATCAATTGAACAAGTTTTGAAGAATTTGATAAGTGTGAAAAACTTCGGAAATTTTGCTAAGTGTTTGGGCGTGTGGACTGTTTGGGCGCATCATCACTATTTGGGCGTATCAGTTAGGCGTTTGGAGACTGTTTAGGCGCATCATTACTGTGAGCGCATCAGCACTGTTTGGGCGCATCAGCACTGTTTGGGCGCATCTGTTTGGGCTTTTCTTCAATCTTTATTGGATTTAAAAAAAATATGCAAACCCGAACCGGTTTGGGCCCGAACCGATTTTCAAACCGGCCCGGACCGGTTCGATAGGTTTGAAGTTACTAGCCCTAAAACCGGTTTAGGAACCGAACCGGTTTAGGAACCGAACCTGTTTGGGGTTCAAACAGGTTGAAAATAAACCGGTTCAAACCGTACCGGTTTGGCACCAAAAACCGGTTTGGCACCAAAAACGGGTTTGTACACCACTAAGTGTAACACATTTGCTCTTTATATTTAATGTGAAAGTTAAGATTGTTATTTTGTCAAATTATAAGAATGGATTATTATCATCAAAAGAGTTTGAATTTAAGTTATTAAAATTCAATCCGTCAACCATTTATACATATTTTCTTAAATACAATACATAACACGATTTTTAACAGTATGTCTTTCTTCCTTCGATACATATTTGAATATTTGGTCTTCTATTTCAATGACATAAGATGATGGTTTAAGTTTAAAATCTTTAAAGTTATAAAATTCAAATTTGAGTTAGAGATTTTTTTCCTACAATTGTAAGTTTCTCCTTAATGAGTAAGTCAGAATTACAACGTCAAAATCAATAAAGATAGTTGGAATCTCGTCTTAAAAATTTCACTAAGAGCATTCACAGTAGGTTTCTTATATTTATATGAGTGTGTTTCTTATATTTTATGAAATGATTGTAAATGATTGTGAGTGGAGGAGAGAGAAAAGTTACTGTTTAATTTTGTATTTTTGATAAATTACTGTTGAACCCTTATAAATTTTTTAATATTTTAAAAATGGTTGTGAGTAAAGGAGAAAGAAAATATAATGATAAAAGTATAAAAAAATATTATTTAATTGAGAATGAAAGAGAAAAAATAATGTTTTTTAATGTAATTAGAGCATTCACAACGCATTCCACATCCTTATTATCCATATAATTAACTAAAAATTATTATTTTTTTCTTTTCTTTTCAATTAAATAATACTTTTTATATATTTATCATTATTTTTTCTCTCTCATTCACTCACAACCACTTAAAATATATTAAAAATATTATAGGGTTTTAAACAGTCTTTCCCAAAAATACAGATTGAACAGTAAATTTTTTATATTTTTCATTCACAACCACTTATAACCAAACCATATAATATAAAAAATATACTTAGATAAATTTATACAACGGACTGTAAATGTTTTTAGAAGGACAAAAATAAAAAACTTGAATACTCTAAGAGTTAGTTACAAACCATGCCGTTCTTAACTTGTAGTAAGAGACAAGCTAACTTACTATACCAAACATACACCAAAAAAGTTAACAAAAAAAATACAAAAAAATACAACAATGTACCTTCAAAAGATGAATAATAATATTATCATAACTTCCACACTCCACACCCTCATACCATTCTTTCTACAACTTCATCATCACCACCAACCACCAACCACCACCCACCACCCACCGTCACCGTCACCATCACCATCTTCACCAAATTCACCTTCCATGAACACCCCATCAAAAACCACCTCCACCCCACCAACCCCCTCCAAAAACCCACAAAAACCCCCCAAAAACCTCCTCCGATCATGGGTTTTCCGGTGGCCTACACCGATCTTTTCATCCCCAAACCCTTCGTCAACATCCTAACCCTCGTCGCCTTCATCTGCAACCTCATCTCCACCATCCTCCACTTCGCCGGAATCCAATTCAATCCACCGTCGGAATTGGTGCAATCGCCGCCGTGCTCCGCCGTGCTCTTCCCGGTGGTGGAATTCTCCGAGATTGGTGACCGATTGGAGAGATGTGTGGTGTGTTTGTGTGAGTTTGATGCCTGTGATGAGATCCGTGGGTTGATGAAGTGTAAGCATGTTTTTCATCGGTGGTGTATTGACCGTTGGGTGGATTGTGGTCGGAAAAGTTGTCCGGTTTGCCGGACAGCGGTGGTGCCGGAGGATATAAGGGATCCCGGTGATGAATGGTTGACGATGGCTTCTGGCGGTGCTGATTATTATGGTGGTTCGTAGCTTGATTATTATTATTGTTAATAGAGTTAAATTCGATTTAGCTCCGTAAGTTTTGATAAAAATAATTATTTTCTTTACAAATATTAAAAATATCGGTTTACATCTATGAAACTTTTAATTCAATCTAAAATTTTCAAAAATTGTTTTAATTTTAATAGAAAAAATAAAATTTTTGGATTGAAACTTAAACAAACGAAGAAACATTCGGACTGAAATTGATATTTTTAAAGTTTTAAAGAAAAATAATTACTTTTGTAAATCCAAATAGTAAAATTGACATTAAGTTTGTTATTATTATGTTTGTAAACAGTCTTCTGATTCTGTCAGTGAAGTGAGTTCACGATTCTTAGTAAAGAAGTTAATATTTCTTTTTGTTATATAGTAGGGAGTTTAATTTTCTTTGAATGATAATCATAGGAACGTGTTTTAAAAGATAGATGCCATTATAATCGGGTGTAATTATTTGTTTCTCTATCAGTACCGCACTTCAAATCTTACGGGAGGAATATTTCAAATAGGAAAATATGCGGCTCAACACGGAGCATTTTACCTTGAGCGAGAATCATTGCCTAGAATCAGTTATAATTATAGAGTTTAATTAAAGAAGAGATTTTTACGTATTATGCTTTCTTAAAACCAAACTTAAATATTTTCACAAACCGGTTAAGTTGAGTTATACCTTATCCAGGTTAGGTGCAGTTTAATCGGGTTGGATATTCGGATTCAAATCAAAAGTAACACCCAGGTATATTCGGGTTCAAGTCAAAAGTAACACCCGTACTTCTCACAATCATTTATTTTCAAGTGTTTCATTTGATAAATTTTATTTTAATAACTTTGTACCCATCACTGGACTTAAACAGACCACATTTTGAATTGTGGTCGTTAAAATAATAAAATAGGAAGTACATGTCAGTATGTCACTCAATAAATATGAACGCAGAAACATAAAAATAAAATAAAATGATGAGTACATATCTACTTTTAAAAGTTTAAATTGGATTGAACATCCCAGTTGACCCAACACTAGGGATGTTTATCGACTCATTTTAAGCACAATTTTTAAAGCGCAAATGGGTTATAAAATTATGTGTTTTGGAATCAAAATGTTTTCAGGTAAAACACCCTCGGCGGATGGAAAAGCTTAACGAGTAATCTGATCAACGCCATCACACGTTTTGGAATAACCGTGTATAATGCTATGAGTCATTCAAGATGATGAATGTAAAGTTACTAAAGATTTACACAATTACAGTAAAACACATATTCACTTCACTACATTACCATCCTTCAAAATTCTTCAAAGTTGAAACAACACATTGCCATTAAAATCAAGACTTACAGAACTACGATCGTTGAATAATGATCAAGATTCTAGTCCGCTCACGAGTCATGATCACACAAAACTGCAAGACAAGTAAACCAAAACATTTTTCCTTATTTATGAACGTGCTACAAAACATCACCTTTCAGTTATCATCTCGGGTTGACCATGTTTCCCATAGCGACAGAAGCACAAGCGGTCCAAGCACCGGTGGTACCGGTGGCGGCTTGCTGAAAGTAACGATCAGATCAACCTCCTCCTTCTTCATGTCACCTTTCTTCTCAAAACCATCATCCTTTATCTGCTTCGGCGTCAATGTGGCAACTGCACATTATGATTAAAGTCAAGATCAGTATAGAAATAAGGGTTTGACACTTTGAAAAACAACCTCAAAACTAAAACTTGGATTACCCCATGATGTTTTCACAGGATAAATGCTGTTGAGTTTATTCTTCGCCTGAAATAATGCAGCTATTCCGCGCATATGAGTTTGTTATATCCTCGTTTCCTTAGAAATCTGCATCAATTTGCATATGTTAGAAGAAGCCAGAGTAAAAACCAACAAATCATGATGTTTTGCTCAAATGAACCAACTGTTAAACTTGTTTGTTCATAACCTAAACCAAAAGAAGTAAAGTACTTAACAACTAATGCAGCTAACTTTCATATCAAATTCTTAAGAAACCTTTTCATATAAATATGCACACATCCTTCTTTGCATTTACTGCTAGAAAATCATAAAAAATAAATGAAATATTAACCCTGCAGTCAAACTACCAGACCGCATAATTTACAGTCTCATATCGTGCGCTAATTGTCGATCCTAGCACGATAATATAGTATGTGAGAAGATAAGTTGTAAGCTTCATTGCCATCCTAACTAAGATCAACACTCGCAATACCTTAAGCCACTCGTCTAGATCGATCTTCTCTATTTCCCTTACATTTCCCCAAAATGATTTACATACTAATCATGCTATCAGATAGCTCATTACTTCATTTCGTGACGTAGATTGTTTCAGTGAAACAGCCAGTTTTCTGAATGAACTAGATCTGTTGGGAAACAGTTGAAATTGAAATCCACAATGTCATAATCAACCACAAAACAATTCAATTTCAAATGAAAATTTAGGTTTATCCGGTGTTATCAATAACAAATAGCTGTAAATAGCGACAAGCCATCTGTATGTTAAGTAGCGAATAGCAGTAAATAGCCACTCGTTATATTCAATAAATAAACATGTTTAGCAATAAAATATTAGAAAATTAACGCAAACACCACCAAAATAACTACAACACTCTTGTTACTAATCATCTAAATCTCATATTTTCACAATTTGGTGTTAAAAATAAAAAAATAAAAAATCTCTAAAACACTCTGTTACTAAAACACTCTGTTACTAATCATCTAAATCTCAGATCAGCTTCTTTTTTCTAAATAAAAGAACTACAAACAAAACTGAATATCTAATCAGGTTACACACATTACAGATCATCACATTCGATAAAAATTCCTCGATGTTTTTCTATAACGATGTCGTAAACATTAAACACTAGTATACACTGAATCGTATGAATAAGAGCATAAGGCACAGTCGCACAGATCAAACGTACACTGAATTATCAGTATAATCATACACCTGAACACAAATGATTCACTAAAAGATTGCGGATCAAATTTGAAATGTTCATACAAAGGTTTATCGAAAAAGGAATCAATGACAAAGGCTTTAATTGTCAACCTGTGATCGGAAATCTGCCGGAGAGATACTGGAGTAATCAACCAAGTTCCAGAAGTTTCTGAAGGTGGGTGCTTTATAAATGGACTTATTGGGCCGTGAGTTTGGGCTTCTGCAAATTGCAATGGGCCAATGACTCGGGAAAGCCACTTGGTTTTGCCTCGCAACAATTTTAAGTTTCGTATCTATTTATTCTATTAAACCAATGTTTTTTTTTTACATATGATACGATTCTATACATTCTAAGATTGATTTTTCCGCTTAAACTCATATACATATATTAATTAATGATTTTAAAGACTTACTCAAAGCACTCTTTCTTTTATTAACTTCTCATTTCCCTTTCTATATTTCTTTCTTTCATTATACATTAATAATATTTCTTATTTCTCTATACAATCAAATGACTTAAAAATTTCTATTATTAACTTTAAATTATTTGTTTGATTTTGTTGGAGTGATTTAATAACTGGTAAATAATTATATTAGTTATTGGTAAGTTATATTAAAAGATAAGGGTTTTAAGTAAATAAACTAAATAATTATATATCTAAAATGTAAATCTTTTTATGCTAATAATTTATTAAGATACACTAAACTATAAGATTTCAATTATATCATATTTTAAAATATGATTTTAGAATTTTTAATCTTCATTATTTGTCATTTACAATTTCTTAGATATTTATTACTCTTATTTACTAATGGTTGATAATATATAATATACAAAATTTAAAACTAATGACTTCAAAAAATTAGATTTAATTCATCCATGTAATACATGAGTTCTAACTTAGTATGCGTATATATATAAATAAATTGTTTGTGAGCGGTGAATGTTGTTTGTTAGTATACTAGTCATTTTTTTAATAACAATGGTACCTATATTTGAGTTTATTATACCTTATTTTCAGCAAGAGATCTAATATAATAGTATATATTCACACAACTCATAGCTTGAATCCAACTCTAAAGAAGCTCATAAACAGCACGTGAGCTAGCTCGGTTTAACTCGTTTACAAACCAAACCAAACCAAACCAAGCCGAGCCAAACCCAACCCTAGCTCTGCTCGTTTTGTTAACAACCAGCTATCATGAGTGTTGTGCCCTAAGGCGGAAGGCCGGGCAAGTATTTTAAAATAAAACTAGTTCAGGTTGGGACAACAAAAATCAAAACAAGTTTTTCCTTTAAATTGGTGTGGGTTAAATAATAGGTAAAATATGATACTGGTCTAAGTCTCACAAGCAAACACTGGCGGTATTTAGAGTAATTTTTAGAACGTGATACGATAAGAATATTCACATAAAATCCCGTGGAACATGAGCGCAAAAATATGCACCATATCCCATCTCTCAATAACTCCCTCCACATCTCCAACAGCAAACCAACTGTCATTCTCTCACAAACAAAACCACACACTAACCAATAACCATGGCCACTTCTTCAACGTCTTGTTACGCATCTCCACTCCCCACCGTAACGTCCTCCAAACATCAAACACCTCTGACCTCCTTCCTCACCTGCTTCACTGGACCCTCACCGATCTCTCTTCGGACGACGTCACGTCCAGCAGTCCTTGTGGCAGCAGCAAACGCGGTTGGAGTTGGAGTTGAGACAACGGCTGCGGAAACTCGTACGAAGACTCTTCCGTTTAGAGTCGGCCATGGGTTCGATCTTCATAGGTTGGAACCTGGATACCCTCTCATCATCGGAGGCATTAGTATTCCTCATGACAGAGGCTGTGAAGCTCATTCCGATGGTAATTTATTATATTGTTACTTCAATCTCTTTGTTAAGACCACACAAAGTGAGAACCGGGGGAGGGTAGAGAAATCACGTCTTGGGTGGGAACACCAACCACTGAACCCGGATGGGATAATTGTTCTCAACCCGGTGAATATTCATTGGGCTTCACCGGTTGCCTCGCCCCTAAACGGGGAAAAACTAGAACAACATTCTAGAAACGAGAAAACTAGAAGAAATGGAAATGTTAGATGTTATGTTGATGTGTCAGTTGGGGAAAACTTGGGAAACAGGATGACTCCCTCTCTCTTAAGTTATCCATGATTTGGTGCTCGAATTCAATCATCATAACTCTGCAATTATTTGAGTTCTTTTGGATGAGTTATACATCTCAATTTGGTGATCTGTTTGGAATAAATGTCAGTCAACTGTGTGAACTGTGAAATGCAATTACATATATCGGAACATTAATTTTATTGATGAAAACATATATACTTGTAAAAAATCTCATTGGATTGAGGTTTACAACAATCTAATTCATCCTCAGAGCATGAGAAAGAGTATTTAAATATGACTTTTAGTATCGATACAGATATCGAGCGAAAGTTGATAAATAGTCTTTTGAACAACAAGCATTCAAGTATATCTCTGTGACTTGATTATCATAAGCAATGTAAGAAAAATAGCTGATATAGTAGCAGGTTATTGGATTTGCAGAGTGCAATCAAGGTCATATTTGAAATTAAATGTGAAGATGGTACCTGAATGTGATGTAACCTGTCGGTTATGCTTGCATTTACGATGAATTGATGTGTTCTTTTGAATGATTGGGGTGTTTTAGGTGATGTGCTGTTGCATTGTGTTGTCGACGCGATTCTGGGTGCTTTGGGTCTACCTGACATTGGACAGATCTTTCCGGACTCGGATCCTAAATGGAAAGGGGCAGCGTCGTCTGTTTTCATCAAAGAAGCAGTAAGATTCAACTTCATCATCTGATTTTTAATTCTTTTAAGTGGCACCTGGGTATTGAGCAAATGTCAAACATCAGGTGAGACTGATGGACGAGGCTGGTTATGAGTTAGGAAACTTGGATGCAACGTTGATTCTTCAAAGACCAAAAGTAAGCCCTCACAAAGAGGCGATTCGAGCCAACTTGTCTTTGCTCCTCGGTGCAGACCCTGCGGTTGTGAACCTGAAAGCTAAAACTCATGAGAAGGTAGACAGCCTTGGAGAAAATAGAAGTATTGCAGCTCACACAGTTGTGCTTTTGATGAAGAAATGAGACCCTTGGCTTTCTTCAAGTGACTTTTAACCTGTTTGACATCCTCAAACGGTTTTACATGTTTCCTTTTCAAGTTGTATTTAGCTCAATCCATATGGCTCTTATTTGCCAACAGATAAAACATAAAATAAATCGCATCATTTTCATATAAACAGGTTTTTGTGATAGCTACTGGTGCATGAACTTACAATTGCTTGTGAAAGAAAATATATGCATTATAACAAATACAATGGTAACAAGTTTCTGAGGTAGCGCAACAGATACCTCCACGTCAGGTGAAGACTGAAATTGCGGTACTTACAGTAGTTTCAGAAGCACCCCTCAGCAAAGTTGGAAGTTCTAGAGGTCCACTAACATCAAGATCTTTATCTTTGTCGTACGATGATAACAAATAAGTAATAGACACACTTCATCTTATCATCCCCAGCAGTGACATGTAATCTCAGTCTACACAGATTTGGGAAGGTACTCCTAACAGTGAAGAAACACTGGTACCTAACAAAACCTAATTAAAGTTCATTTTCAAAATTTAACACGCACATATGCATACAAGTTAAGATTTGAATGAACCAAAGTTGAACTCACCTGATTGGAGTCAGTTGATGACAAATTCCACCAGCAGATAGTTCCATGAGATCCACCAGTTTAGAGAGTGAAAAGCCAGAGGTCAATCAAGTACGGTGGTGACAGTGGTAACTTTATGAGCCTGTAGGCCTGTAGCAACTAAAAGCAACAAACTGACACTTCCAACGGAGAACTACATATCCGCACTAGAAGGATCATACATGATGCAAATCAAACAAATAACAGAGCACCAGAAAGTGCTTGCATTTGTCTTATTTATATTTTTTTGGTACGTAAGCATATAAATTAGAAGCATTTACGATTACATGTGTGTTGTCGTTGTGCATGTCTCACAGTAATAAGAAAACTAGCAGAAACAAGAAAACAAGAATCCGTAGTAATATGTCCACATATATATTCGAAGATGACGTAACCAAGTGTGACCCAAGCAACAAAAATTGAACCACATTCTACTAAATTAGCTATGTATGCTACTATGCTATATCCATACTATCCCCTACCCAGGTATCCTAAATATAAGGCAAAACTCCAGCACCACCATGCCCATTCAATACCGAGCCATGTGCACCGTCTTCAAAACCGTTAGCATTTATGTTATTTGCCATTAGGACTTGCAGATGGGGTGGTATAAAAGGTCTAGGAGTGTTCAAAACTGGTGGGCTAGCCGCCTGGATCGGTTGTGTTGGATGAACCATGGATCGGCTATAAGCATCTGAATAAGCCTGACCCGACAAACTTCCACGCATGCGACCGGTTGGTCGCCAGCTTTGGTCTGCTAGTGCATTCGCTGAACCCTCTTGCGTCCTAAAAGCTTGACCAAGACCTACACATGAAGTGAACAAAATACCAATCAAATTATCAATCGTCCAGGTGGCAATTTTCAACACGTAAATGGTAGACAAGTCACTTTTGGTTAAACTTTTAAGTCACTAAAAGGTCAAATAGATAAGCTTCATGAAAATAAGCTAAAATGGAAAGAGGTCAAACGAGCTTTCGGCCACCTAAAGCGTATTTAAAGCCTCCTAAATCATTTGACTAAAATTTAGATCATTGTTGTGATAGTAATATAATAGTGCTATAAACTAGTACCTCTTTGCTCTTCTAAAGATATCACAGGCATAGATGAAAAAGAAGTCTGCACTGGAGCTGGAATAGGTGGTGTCCAGCTGCTGATTTGGAAAGCTTGTGGAGCAGCGGCATTGGCATAGTGATGGGTTTGTTGGTTACTTATGGAACCAGTCATGGGACCTACATAGTGGTGGGCCGCACCAAAAGGAGGCATATTGATATTTTGTTGGTTGCTTACTTGACCAGTTGTGGGACCCACAAAAGGTGACTGCACCAAATTCGGTAGTGTATGGTTGACTTGCTGTTGGTAAGCGTTGAAGTGATGACCACTTGATTGATGAGATGGACCTGAGTGAGCACCAAATTGTGGAACTGGTTGGCTTGATACATTTGAGAAATTATGATGAGTCCAATTCTGTAGGGAAAAGAAGAGTTAAATTAAGAATATGACACACAACTAAAGGAGACAATTAACTAAGAAAGAGCAAAACAGCAATCAGTTAGAATTGTATAACTAGAGTCTAGAGGCGGCAGATTTGATACTTATAATTATATGTGGGTTTATTTGGGTTAGTTTTATAAAGATAATTATATGTGGGTTTATTTGGGTTAGTTTTATAAAGATAGCTTAAAAGAAAAATGAGTCAAAAGTCACCCAAGTAGTATTTTTATCGCATAAAACTAGGGATGTTGATAAACCATTAACACCGACTGCACTGCCCAAACAAGCGTAAATTGGCGGTTTGAGATCCAAATTATTCAGTTTCTGGTTCAGTTTTGGTGTTTGGCGGTTCTAACGGTTCAATTCAAAACTTGGAACTAGCTATGTAAATCGCACCAGCCATCTAAAAATTAAATTTTATTTAATATTTTTTCATTTTCAAAACACATGGTTATGTATATGTATTATAATCATGAAGCATCATTATCATTTTATAATTTTTCATACAAATTAATGATTTGAAGGAAAAAAAAGGACATTCAAAACACCCAACCAAACCGCTAAACTACCAAACCAGTAAAACCAGCCAGGCCGGCCAACCAACCCAACCCAGCCGATACGGTTTGTTGTTTCCCAAAAACCGTTAGCGGTTCGCCATTTTAAATATTGCGTCAAAACCGGCCAAATCGAACCTATGAACATTCTACATAAAACCTCATAGATCAATACATTCAAAGAAATCTTTAGTATTGGAAAGATATAATATTTGTAATCATACTTGACACACCAACTATTTATAATAATATTCAATTTTTTGAACAGAAAATGTGTTGGCTCAACAAAGCCCATTTTGACAAAATATCTAACCCGTCAGTTTTGCAAATCAATTAAAAACACTAAATACAAACTACGAAGGAGATAATATATTGTTTGTACCTGTGTTGTTTGTAACTGTGAGCCTATGTTCTCAGACATTGAAGTTGTGTTCATAGGCATCAATTGATGTTGATCCATTTGAAATCCAGAGAATTGCTGCTGTCTGTTGCCACTAACCATACCTGCAGGAGTCTGAACTGGAAGTGCTTGAACAGCAATTGGAATTTTTGTCACATGCCTGCCAGGTGTCGTGTACCTCGGACCATAACCATTACTCATACTGTTCATGATAGGCTGTTGAAACAGCATAGTGGAAGCAGAAATTTGTATTTGACTTTGACCCTGCAAAATAGGATTCATGACAGTATTGGATGCCCTGATTGCATGTGTTGGTAACTGCATATTGTTTGAACCAGAAATTACAGTTTGACCCTGAGAAATAGTAACACTCGATCTAGTATATGACGTCCCATTTTCATGTGCCGGTCTTGAAGATCGATTCTCCATATGAGGTGAAACATTTGTATGGACGTGGTTCACGTTCACATGGTTGGGAACTTGACCACTGGGATTAGGTTGGTCTTGCAACTGATTAAGAGAAGGCTTTTTTTCATTTTCTTGATGGGAATTACTGGTAACAATGTTGTTATCCGCTTCTGTAAGGTCCATAATATCTCTAACCTTTTCTGAAGGGGGGGTAGGTTCTCGGTGTGAAAGTGATTTATCTTGTTTATCGACATGCTCATCACACTCGGTAACAGCTTCCCACGAGCCATCAGCAGAGATTTTGACATGAGAAATAGTAGCAGCTACCTCTTTTAAAACCTATGACAGATCAGTTGTTTTCAATACGCACGTCAAAGTATTAAATGAAGGGAAAATGGTAGGTGTAGGCGGGTTGGGTAGAAGGTGAAAACAGGTTCAGGTAGAAACAGGTCATCTTAGTACAGCCCGTGGCAGGCAGACCCACAAAAATATTTATAGTTTCTAGGAATATTCATTGCATTAATTATGATTACAGATACAATATTATCGCAGGAATAATCTAAACCTATGTGAATAGCCAAATTTCAACCCATTAGACCCTTTACCCTTTCAGCTAATTTCTTTTATTTGATCCATTTGAGATAAAAACAAAACCCATTCCGATTCGTTCAAAAGTAATGGATCAAAATTGACACCTCTACTTTCTAGTTAACTTGCCTTAGCCATGCCCCGGTCAATTCGGATATCAGTGAAGCAAACAGATTGACTACAATAGGGACAACGCCATGATGGTCTTCTTGAGTTTATGTCCTCATAATTGTCAAAATCAAAGCACTGCAAAAAAGAGTGAAAATGTAAAATAGATCAGAAAAAGCCAAAATTGTCAAAGTTAACAACACTCAGCTGTAACACTAACATCATCACTTTAGACAACGTAACCAGGTCAGATTACCTAAAATTTAAAATTCTAAGAGTTGGTTGCCTTAAATTAGTAATTTAGTATGTTTGTGACTTTGATGTTTGTTTCTAGGGTCAAACAAATTGGTTACTAAAAAGGAAAATTAACCAAAATTGGTTACCTTTTTATGCAATTAGCCCTAAATGATATTCCAATGTCCAAGGTTAAGACATTCTTAATTGAAACGAGCCCTATATACCACAAGTAATTCAAAAGGGACAATCACCTGATGATGTTTGCACAAATGACCTTTGACAGGTGTCATGATGCGTGTGAAGCTGTATAAAAAAAGAGAGCCCAGACCCAAAGTCATAAACAAGCAAAGATAAAAGAAATTACTAAATGAAATACTATAGAACTGAATTAGAAGACAATAAATTAGAAAACAATAGCTTCAAAAACGAGTCTGGTGCATACCTTATGGGGCAATTTAGTGAGATTCTAGATGGCCCTTCAACTATATCATTATCTATCATGAAAAGCAAGAATATGTTTATATTCCCACCATTTATGTTATTTAATAATACATTTCATGAGTATACCTGGATCAGATGCAGCAGCGACAGGTGGCACATAATCTGGAAGCGCGGTGCTACTTGGGTTTGAAATCACACTCATGTAGGCAACAACTATGATATAATTCCCTACCATAGAATTGCACATGGTTTAATATAGAGAATTCAAGCAATCAAGCATGTAAACTATGTTGGAAACAAAGGGCACATGTTTAGTAAATACCATTGAACTGGCCCACCGCTTGAAGAAGATTTGTTCCAGCCTTAACCAAATTTGATACAAGTGTTGGAATCTGTGGTCCAGGATCCTGAGAGAAAAATTAAAAACAATAATGCAATTATAGTATTCACACAACCAAAGGCCCAACATACATATGAGGCAATTAAAGGTGGCAATTTTGATTAGCATTATTCTGTATTTTTGGTCAGACGGATAGAATCAAAAGGCTTGCTGAAAAGAAATGGGTCAAACATCACCCGAAGTGTAGTTGTAATGCATACACTCTCCTAAACCAATCTATTAATGAACTAGAATATTGTTTGAAATAAGTTAACGCTATAAAGTTTTACAAACTAATTACTTATAAGAAGTTTAATTTTCTCAATATAAGTGTTTTGGGCCAATCCAAATGGTCAAGCCCCCATTTTGCCCCAAACCATTTGCCCTGTTACAACACGCTCATTTAGCCACCTGTAGCAGCAACCCTCATGGATCAGCACATACAAACCTTGTAAAGACAAGTTCTCCCATCCACTGCTTTCCCGTTCAACAAAAAGCTAAAGATTGAACAAAAACAATTACGGGTAAGACCACTTTATTGCATGTGTGCTCTGTAAGAAAAGTGTACAAGGGATTAAAACAAACATATACTTGACTAGCTGGGGACTTGTGAGGCATGATGATGTCTCTGTATTATCAGTTTGAGCAACAAATAAATACTGTAGTGAAGTTAAAAAGAGAAATAATTAAAAAAAGGCAAAGGAAAAACTGATTCACATCGAGATTAAAATATCACTAACCATAACTCATGGTTATAGAAAATTCTTAATCAGACTACATGATTAAACAGAACTTTTGTCATATATCAAGTTCTACTATAGAAATCTTACTAGTTCATCAGGAGGTTTTGCATTCTTCATAATATGGAAATCTTTAACAAATGCTCCATATCCCGGCTATAGTAGACACAAAACGATGATTAGTGCATAGGTCTTAAAGATAATATTAATTAAGGATAAACTAAGCACCATTACCATTGCCTCAATAAATGCAAGTATTTCACCCATCTTCATTCTTGGATAGAACCTGAGGGGAGAAAATAGAACCCAAAAGTTAATTCAACAAAAACAAACACAATAATCCAAATGCTAAAAAGAATTGTAGTCATAATTCATAAATACCTTGACGATACTGTTGAGATGCTCTGATGAACTGTGCTCTCCCCAGAGTTCATGTCTCTAACACTGCAGAAACTTGTTGATATCTACAATCACAATACAGTAGTCTTTATAAAAGAAGTTGCTACAAAAATGGAAGAGAACTCAATATCAAGTTATTAACAAATAGAAGTATTAAGAAAAACATTTACAAACCTCATTCCAGAGAATATGAAGCTCTTCATTATCCTTCTCACTGAACCATCCACTTCTACATGCACCCTGTTAAAAAATGGTTAACAAGATTTAAAACCTAAAAAGGTAAGAAATGCTCAACATATCATCAATAAGATACAAACAAAAATCAAAAACTTATAAACCCTCATTATGACAACAAATTATTTCAATCATATGGAAGAAACTGAGATACATAAGTACCTTTATAGAGATCATCAGCACCATGATAGCTGTTTGTAAGGCTGTATCATTTGTCCTTTGAAATACCTAAGCACGTAATGGTGTAAGTATTTTGTGCCACATGCAATAAACTACTAGAAATGCCTAGGTAGTTTTTTTAACTCTCATTTTGGATTGGAACACACTAAAGAGCCTTACCTGCTTCAATAAATTAGGCAACTCCAAAGCTCTGTCTGGAATTTCATTGTTACCAACAGCATAGTCAATACCTCTGTAACAGTCAATGTATATCTGATCAGTATAATATGTAGATTACACAATATTAAAGGCAATCTTAAGAAAACATGAGAGCTTAATTCGAAAGCAAAACCCTGATAGAGTTTACTACCAAAGGTCAATAACTAACATTAAACTCTACAATAAGAAATAAATTCAATGATTCATAGAAACAAATATTTAAATAAAACTGAAACGGAAACGATCCACTCTACTTTCTCAGCACTCCAAATCCAAACGCAAATCTTCCATTTAAAAAACAGAGAAAACACCTTTTATTCCCTAATAAGCTCAACATCCAAAACAAGCATACCATATTACCATGTGTGTGTGAAACCCAGCCACAAATAAACTATCCACTATCCAGCAACCAACAAATTTCAATTTCTACATAACTGAAGCCTAAACATAATCAACAACAACAAAATGCACCATATCAAGTATACCATGAGCGTATTTGAAATCAAGCCATAAACAAACTATCCAGCACAATAGGATAAACAACAAACCACCATTTCTACATAAATGAAGCCTAAACATAATAAATACCAACAAAATGCACCACATATCCCCAAATTACGCAAACACAGAAGATATTATTATTATTATCATCAATGTCTAACAAAAAGCAAACACCTTGAGAGAGAGACACATAAACGACAGATCTCATTACTATCACTCCTCGAACCACCGCTAACGTGAGCAAGTAGACGATCAACGACGGCGGAAATGCGTAAGGTGTTGTAGAACGACGGAGATGACGTCAGGCCCGCCGGAACGTCCACGGCGCCGGCGGCGTGCACCGGAATCATCACCGCTCCGGCCATCGTCTCCGGTGATGTTGGTCTGACACTAGTGTTAACTGAAATTTTGACGGTCGATTTGTTTCTGCAAAAAGCTGTAAAAGCAGAGGTAATGGCGGTGCCTTTGTTGTGGTACGAAAGTTTGAAATATTAATGAAGTGGTGATACGTTGATATGGTAGTGTTGTAGCGGTTTTTGATGTTTTGGATGATGGTGACAACGTGTGTATTTTTATTTGGGAAATTCTTAAATTGTTATTTTTTTACTATGTTTCTTTTAAAATATCTTTATTTTATCAAGTTTGGAAAATGTTTTCCGCTGACGCCTCCTTAAATAGGGCGTCAACGCCTTACAAATGAACGAATGTTTTGTTGACACGTATAGTTGACACGCCGTCTGTATGCGTTTAATAGCCGCGACGCTTCTATCGTACTAACGGCCGCCTCTTCACACCTCGTAACTGGTGAATGGCGTCGTCGCCACCTCCTTACAAGCGGCCGCCTCTTCAACAGGGGACATTATCAGAAGTTTATAAAAGGGTGACATTTTGGTGGAAAACATAATGAAAATGGATAGTTTAAGAATTAACCTTTTTTATTTTCTTGTTGAAGTTTTTGTTTCTTTGAATTTTTTTTATTTTAGTCGTTTGTTTTTAGAAATATGTTTTTAAGGGTATCGTGATAAAATGGGATTGATTTGATTGGAAAGTATTGTCATTGAACATGTTATCATATAAACTTTTTTCTTTTGTTTTTGTACGCTTTGTTTTCAATGCATTGAAAGTTTTAGACGAGAGACTTAGGGGCTGTTTGATAATTTCTGAATATTTAAGTGTTGAACCAATAAGGGCTCTGAACCATTAAGTGCTGAACCATTAAGAGGTCTGAACTGTTAAGAGCTAGTATATCGCTTAACTATTTAAAGACAAATGTTTGACCAATTCGGATAAAGAGGTCTTAACCATTCAGCATTAGACCTTTTAACCATTCAACATTAATATAATGCTTAACTATTCAGAGGCAAATGTCTAAACCATTCAGACATTTGCTTGCGAAACAAACAGTCTGAATCATTAAATGTTGAACCATTCAGACATCTGAACCATTAAAAAGCTGATTCAGATATTGCCAAACAACCCTTGGTGATTAAATAGACGTCAAATAAGAAGCAAACATCAGACTTCTCCCCCCTCCTTTTTAATCCTTTTCAAATTTATTTCTTTATCCAGGATTTTTTTTTCTTTTTCCTATATTTTTAAAAGAAATTGCTAAATCTTTTTGAATCATTAAATTCTTTATTTATTTTTGATATTCATTCTTTCATCCATCGGCTTTATTCGTTTTTTTATTTCTTTTTCTCTTTTTAAGATATTTTTTTTCTCTTATTTTAACATTACAAAATTTAATGCTTCTGTTGTATCCACATCCAGAAACACACAACCATTGTTTTCAAATGTTAGCGTCACGGATTTCAATCTGAGTTTTTGACTGGTTTTATCTTTTGGTTGATTTATACATGCATTTACAAGTTGTGTGTCTAGCCCTCGCATCCCCGCCATATAACGCAAGCATCGTACACTAGCTTTTTCTAATATATTGTTTATCTTATGTAATTAGCCATTTCAAATTTAAGTTACACTTTAATAACTAAAATGTTATATTTTTGCCCAGTAACATAACTCACATCTCATTCTCTCACTAGAATATAACATATGATCTTATAGTGAACATTAGATTCTTTATCAGAGTCTTTGACTGGGTCATTTTGTACATATTAACATTCATGTGTCTTTACTTTCCACTCTCCAATATTTTAATCGTTTGTTTAAATGATTGCATATTTAAAGTTCAACTTTAATCGTTTGGGCTTATTAAAACCCAAATTAACACTTTAAGTCAAATGAACGGCTTCTAATGGCAATTCATCTAATTATGCTGGTTGGCAAGGTCAACCGCGAATCCAGTGACAAACACCCCCCCCCCCCTCCCGGAAGACCGGAAATCATTCACCGATCGAATTGTAATTTGGGAAAACCGGGTAAAAAGTGGGATGACACCCTCTCCTCCCCTAAAAACATTGGTAGTTTATTTTCTTTTTCTTTTTTTTTTCTGAATGACCCTAACCTAATCATATATTCTTATCAAACTTTAATTTAAATTTAGTTCATTAAATGAGTTTGAACTCAACACCCCTTCAATCTACCTACTATAATAAAAAAATAATTTTCTACCTACTATAATAAAAGAGTAATTTAAGGTACAAATAGCAACATCACATTCTATCTCACCAAATTTTTTTTCATTTACATCTCCTATTAAATAATTACATTAGTTACTAATAATGCTAATTAACTTCTTTTTGGATTAAAAATAGTTATTTAATGAATTAAGGAAAAGATTTTGTATTAATATCATTTGTAAAAAAATATTTTTTTTAAAATTGATATTTCTTTTGAAACGGTTTGTTTTGAAACAAAATAATTAAGAAAAAAATAAAAAAAATTAAAAATTGATATCATTATTTTATTATTTATAATCATTACTTATACGTAATATTAATAATATATTATGTTAAAATATTGTTTTATAATTAATAAAATTTTATTATATTTAATATTTTTTTATTAAATCTATGTAATACACGATTTTAGTTAAAAGGTATACACATTTACAATTAAACTAGCATAATGATTGTCACTAAAAATTTATTTGGACTTAATTTTGCGAATAGCCGGTAGAAACTTTGCAGTTTGCCGATGTCATCTGGATTCTAGGCAGAACCGGATCCCTAGTTTCATGCCCATCAAGCCCAATAAGTCCGGCCCATCTAGTTGGATCATCTTCTTGCTTGTTATTGACTAATTGTAGATTTGTTGTTGATACTGTTATTTACATTTATATTTGTAATAACATTTATATATTCTTAGATAGACTACCTTTTTTGTTAACCTAATAGTTTCAAATATAAGTGTTATAAAAGGTATTTACATTTATTTGTAATAAAATTTAAATTTTCTTAGAAAGACTACCTTTTTTGTTAACCTAATAGTTTCAAATATAAGTGTTTGAAAAGACATTGTCTTGATCACCAATGCCAATGATATTTACATTTACATTATTAATACTAACTTTTGTTGGTTATCAAACGCCATTTATAGTTATATTAAAGTGTGAGTAATTCACGTAGTTCTTCTTCTTTCTATTTTAATAAAATGGTAACTATAGAGAACACGTGTCAATAACACATTCTTTCTCACAAAAAATTTCTCTTTTTTCTTTCTTATTAAATAATTACTTTAATTAATTAATTATATTATTTAATTTTTTTAGATTAAAAATGATTTTCTAATAAATTAAGAAATATATCTTTTTATTAATGTTATTTCTAAAGAAACAAAATTTTATAAAATAATTTTTTTCTAAAACATCAAATTTATTAAAAAATATGAAATATTTTAAATTTAATGTTGTTAAAAAGTAAATTTTTTATAAACTAAAAATAATTAAAAATGAGAGTTATAATAAGGATATTTATAAATATGACAATTTTTTAAACAAATTGTTTTATTTTTTCTGAAAAAAAAAATTTAAAAGTTGATATCGTTGTTTTATTACTTATAGTTTTTACTTCTACGTAATTTAAATCATATCTTATCTTAAAATATCGTTTTATAATTAAGTAATTTTATTTAATCAACACGTGTAATACATAGATTAATTAAAGCTGGTTTATTAAATATTCAATAATCTCTTTAACGGAGCTAGACAATTTATTTGGTTTGTTGTCAATAATCATTAAAAGCTCCAATATTTGTCATTAGTAAGAACTTAAGAATAATTCATACGAGACTTTGATAGAATAGTGAAGTTTTAAGTTTTTTAAAATTAGCCACTTAACTTTCTCTTTATTTCAAAGAGTTAATTACATAAATTGTCCCTATGGTTTATCAAAAATAACAGGTTTGAGTACTAAGATTTTTTTTAACAGGTTGGGGTATTGTATTTTCAAATTTGTAACAAGAATGGGTACTAAGACTAACTGACGTTAATTTTTCTGTTAAATTCAAATAAAATGACTAAAATACCCTTTGAGGGGCTACTTTTGTAATTTAATAACTCTCTTTTATCCAGGGACCATTTTTGTAATTACCTAAACTTTCAACAAACCCAACCCCACCCACCCGACCCACTTCTCTTCAAAATATCAGATGACCACCACGATTGATCCACCATCGTCGTCACTTACCGGCATCGCTGCCGCCGACCACCACCATGCATCTCTTTCAAAATCTAGATAATTTAACCCACCATCGCCACCCACCACCTAGTCCTATCGTCAGAGACTTAATGTATGGATGAGATTTCAAGATTAAAATTAGGGTTTTTGTAAATTAGGGTTCTTGGTGTTTGTTTTTGTAAATTATAGAGGCAGGTTAGAGAATGGGTTGTTTCAAGCGGTGATGGTTGGTTATTTCCAGTTGTGATGGCTTGATTGACAGATCTAGTGGGTGGTGGGTAATCGGTTGGAGATTAGGGTTAACATTTGTAAAGGAAACGGGGATTTGGTGATGATGGCCGGGGATGATGATGACGATGATGATGATGATGATGATGATGAAGGTTCAATGGCTGCAGATGGTGGTGGCGGCTGTTGGTGGGTGGTTTGTTGAAGATTAGGGTTTTACATGGGAAAGGGAAGGGGTTTTGGTGATGAAGGTCGATGGTGATGATGATGAGAGTACAAGAGATATGACGTGTTGATGCCCGGCGGTGATGGCCGGTGGTGACGGCCGATGGCGGTGACCGTCGATGATGGCAGGAGGTAGTGTAATTCAATATATGTATGTATATATATATATATATATATATATATATATATATATATATATATATATATATATATATATATATATAGGAGGGGGATCCCTTGAAAACCATGTTATAAATGAAAACCATGAAAACCAGGGGTTACATATATGTAAGTACGTGTTACAAAGTATACAACTAAGAGTTACGTATATGTAGGGGTTATGTATATGTAAATGCGTGTTATCATGTATAAAACTAAGAGTTACGTACATATAACTCATACAAGTTACGTATACGTAAGTTGTTTCGCTATCATCGTCGTTCATTGGAGTTTAAATTAAAAAATATAATATGACCTCAAAAAGCAATGTTGAAATATACTCAAATATACTTTAAATAATTTAAAAGTTAAATCAATTATAAATTATATGATTGGGTAGTGGTGCTTTTCACGATTTTCAAATATATATATATATACACGTGTGTGTGTGTATAGAGAGAGTGATATACAAATATATAACTTTAATTAAATTACACAAATAGTCCCTCTAATTTACATAAGTAGTCCTATAATATGAAAAGACTAAAAAGCCTTTAAATTTAACAAAAAATCTAACGTCTGTTAATGTTAATACTCAACTTTGTTATATAATTAAAAGTGAGTACTCAAACCTGTTATTTTTCATAAACCACATGGACCATTTATGTAATCAACTCTATTTCAAATTGATTGCCTTCACTTTGTCATACTCTTAAAACACTTTGATTTTCTTGATATCTACTCGTTGTTTTCTTCAAAATCTCATCTACGCAAATTAGAATTTTGTCTCTCCTGCAAATCCTCTTCAAGTGTTGCTAAGTTTCATATTAGATCGCATATCAGACGTTGAGTTCTATTTTTCCTTTATGAGACGTTACTTTCCGCAAGATTTATAGAATACTGAAGATGGTTGCTTTATTTTTGTCTTTAAAGTAACTATAACATTGGTACAAAAAAAACTATAACATTGGTTACAATACAAATAAATTATCATTTTCAATTAAAACTAAACCAGAAACACTCAAACACCTATGACATATAAATATGAGGAGGTTACGGGTTCAAGTCTCACTCTGAGCAAAATTGCTCAGAATTGAGCTAGTGAGTTTTCTTATCAATGGGTTTCCTCCTGAGAGGGTTGGGGGTGCGGTCCCCGGCTGGAAACCGCATAGATGGGTACGATTACAATAACACATGTCCTTCAAAGCAGTTTCGCACATTTAACGTTGTAAAAAAAACCTACGATGAGAAAAATGTTGCAAGAGATGTCATGTGAGAAAAAATTACAATACAGAATTATACCATGAAAGAACTTTGTATTCCAAAACAAAAAATGGACAGAGAGTTCATGGAAAGAGATGTCATCATGGGAGTAAAAGTCAAACTAAACAAACAATCAAATAAAAACATCCCAACAAAAATCTCACTCGTAGAGTGATACAACAAATAGACTTAGTAATAATCAAATAAAAATTAGAGTTAATTACATAAGTGGTTTCTGTAATTTATTTAAAATAACAGGTTTATGTATTAAGGGTTTTTTGTAACAGGTTAAGGTAGTGTGCTTTAGTTTTTGTAACGAGTTAAGGTATTAAGACTAACCGACGTTAGTTATTCTGTTAAATTTAAATGAAATGACTAAAATACCATTTGAGGGATTACTTTTGTAATTTTACATCTTTCTTTTATTCAGAGATCTTTATTGTAATTAAATATAACTTTAAAAAACAAACCCTTTTCCCCATCAGCCACCATCACCACCGTCTACCCACCATCACCACCATCTATTCACAACCACCACCATCTATCCCCGTCAACCACCATCGCCACCATCTAGCCACCATCGCCACCATCTATCACTATCAGCTTGTCCCACTGTTCACAATAAACCACCACTGAAAACCCTAAACTCATCAAAAGGGTAAAACACCACCATCTGGCCACCATCACGACCTGAAATTGATGCGTGAATGATGGTGGGTGTGAATGACGGTGGGTGTGAACTTAGATGTGGTTGGAGCTTCGATTTGGAGTATTGGATTTCAAATCGGAAGTTCACAGAAAAATGGGAAAGGGGAAGTTAACAGGGATCGACAGTGATGGTGTTGGTGGTTGCTGGTGGGTGGTCGGTTGGAAGATAATATGGTAAAGGGCCGAGGGTGGTGGTGTTAGCAACCGGTGGTGGATGGCCGGTTGGTAGTTAACTGGGGAAAGGAAAGGGGGATTTGGTGTTGTGGGCGATGGTGATGATGATAAGGGTACCGAGACAGAGATGGATGACGATGGTCTGAGGGCAGTGATGGCCGTTGGTGATGATGACAGTGGTGGAGGGCGGTGGTGCCGTGTCTGGCGGTGGTGGAGGGCGGTGGTGCCACGGCGTTAGATATACGGATATATCGATGTGTGTGTGTATATATATAGAGAGAGAGAGGGTTATATATAAATATATTATTTTAGTTAAATTACACAAATAGCCCCTCTAATTTACATAAATAGTCCTAAATATAAAAAGACTAAAATACTCTTAAATTTAACAAAAAATCTAACATCCGTTAGTGTTAATACTCAAACTTGTTATGAAATTAAAAGTGACTACTCAAACATGTTATTTTTTTTGCTTAGTATCCACACCTGGTATTTTTAATAAACCACATGAACTATTTATGTAATTAACTCTAAAAATTATAATAGAGTTAAAAGAAAAAACCAACATCCCACAAGTTGAGCTAGTTTGCTACTGTCGTTCTTTCAAAAAATATATATATAACATGTACAACAGTTGAAAATAGTGAATAAGTTACTATTTATTAATTACAAACTATTTATTAATTACTACGTTAGTATTTCGTGTATTATATGAGTTAAATAAATAAAATATTAAATATAACAAAAATTTATGAATTATAAAACGATATTTGAGATAATATATAATTTAAATTACGTATGAGTAAAAATTGAATAATAAAACAACGATATTATTTTTTAAACTTTTTTTTTTAATTTTTGTGTTTTTTAAGTTGGTTTCTTAAATATATAAAAGTTTGATGTTGTCAAAACTTTATTTTATAACAAAATTGTTTATTTGAAAATTACATTTATAGATATATCACTATTTTAGTTTAATAAAAAAATATTTATAATCTGAAAAAAATTAAATAATATAAATAGTAATTAATATAGTTATTTAATAGAAGAGATAAATAAAAAATTTATATTTAGGATGTCTAGAAGTATTAAAAATCTTCTTTTATTAATACAGATAAAATTTTCAACAATAATATGATTATCATATAATAACAAAATAATGGTAATAGAAAAGTAAAGACAACAAAAGATAAAAAGAATCTAATAAACAGGTTCATGAACCCAAAATCACTACCTAAAGCCACTACCTCCTCAACGGGTGAGGTATGTGTTCTTGCGATCCCAAATAAACCCGAAGACAAACGCGAGTGGAATCCCGAATAAACCCAAGTGCAATCCCGTGTCCACCCTAAAGGTTTAATGAGTACATTAATTTATAAGACATAAATTTAATGATCTAGAAACTAGTTAAAGCATAACATCGATCATATATGGTAACCACTACACTGAGTTTTTTAAAATAGACACAAGTTCGATCCTCACCCAGGTAACTACTTCAATGTGACTTGTTGACAGGACGCTAGGTTTTTTAAAAAGAGATTCGTCTTCGATTCTCACCCAAGAAAATACATTGGATCGAAAACCCTGACCAGAATTTGAGCATAATGCGAGGTTAGGCCCATAACATGAAATTGGGGAAAGATGATAGTTCAAACCCTAAGCATTGTTATGGGGTAACTAGTGAGCCATACTGGCTTTTGTGGATTATTGAAACAAAGTGTCAACGAATGGGATGATGTTATTTTTAGCTGAGGATATTTTGGTAATTGTACTCAACAGGAGGACACATGCCTGGGAACTTGTTACAAAGTAGCTAGAGCAACATCCAAGACACCAAAGTATTGTCATATCCATCTGCTGTTGCTGCATGCTCTAAACCCCCAAACTCCAATGATTCCCGGTACTACACTTACTGCACAACGTACAACACTGTAAATCTTTCAAAGAGTTTATCTTTTGTCTATATATGGTGCATGAATGTTTGATGCGTCTTCTCTTTACAAACCCTAATATTCTTCAACTTCCAAGTACCAGTTTTACTGCAGAGTAATAAAGAACAAAGTGATTATATTCTACAAGTGTGAAACAAAGATTATGCAAAGTGCTCCGATATTAAGACACCTCAACTTTTAAAATCAACACCCACCTCAACGTATACGTATCGTATGACATCAAATAGGACCCTTATGCAATCACACAGACATTAAATTCAGGTTCAAACCTCACAAAGTAGTTAGATGGAGTGAATTAAAAGTAGTACATGTTTACCATTCAAAAATAAAATAAAACAAAGAATAAGTCGTTTTTATGTATGTGAGATATATTACGGATTCTCGACCGACCATTAGGAATTTTGGATTACAACCTTTTGAGAATTTAAACTTAGTTAAGAGAGATTAACATATAAAATTTGAATTTACAACACAAACTGAAGAAAAAAATTAATCGACTTACTCATGTTTATTATTAAGAAGTACACTAAGTTTTCATGGTTATTATTGTTGGCTCAGAATCAATACATCAACACAAGAACAAACCGGAAAATTTATAACAACCGATCTCGACTTTAAGAATATTATTGCAAATTAAACCACATCAAATACAATGATCGTAACTCTCTATTTATACTACACTTATGATTATCATAATCTAATTCAAACATTATTTAAATAATCAAATAAATAAGCTAATCCAGTCCTAGTCTAATACAAACTTAATAGAATATTAACAAAGTAATATTAATAATTATCCTTTTATTTAAATCAAGATTAAACTTTCATTCCTAATTGTAGCTTATGGTAATTGCTATTACCTTAAAACCTAACGGTAGCTATCTATTTTTATAACGAATAAGTTATGATTATTTATGTAACCTGACTAAGTTAAAGCCAGGAGATATCCAAGCTTAAAAAAGAAAACCCAACCGTAGTGGAAAAATAACATTTGAAATGCATAGTATATTAGTGTTATGCATAACCTTGACATAAACTTATTAAAAACTAATAAAAGTTACTAGTGTAAGCATATATTTGACATGAACCCATTAAACACTAGTAAAAGTTACTAGTGTTAGCATAATCTTGATATGAACTTTTAAACACCGGTAAAAGTTACTTTATATATAAATCTTGATAAACCTGGAACAAAAGGTGTAAAACAGTAAAAAAAAAGCTTTTATAGTACTAGCATAATTATGAATTAAACTTGATCCTCTGATGAAACTTTTAGCGATAGCTTTATGTACCTTTAAAAAGTAACAGCTTTGATACAGATTTGACACAAAATTAGGGAGCTCCCTTCAGTCCAAACACAGGAAACTTAAGATTCAATTTGTCTCCCGCATCATTCAATCATTTACTAAGCACCGTAGCCCGTTTCGACTTAGTATTTGGGTGAATGAGTCGGCAGCTAATTGAGATCTTATCGTATCCCACGAGTGGACTGAAGAAAGCTCTCTTTCCACATATCTTTCTCTCTCCATGAGGCCATCAACCAAAACCCTAAAATCATAAAGAAAAAAAAATTTATGATGTTAAAGATTAAAAACTAGATTAAACACACAATTCATATAGATGATTTGAGGCATATTAGATAGATTTAAATAACAAGAGCTAGAAGCTTCAAATGGATTAAAATTCTAAAGAACCATAATCATCAAGCAACATGATAGCTTGAGAGGATTGTGTATGAACTTTAATAGAGATGTGTGTGTGTGTGTGTTTGTGTGAAGAGAGAGATGTAGGCTAACAATGATATGTTGATATACGATGGGATAATGGTTTTCTTTGAAGTGTAGGACTGCTATATATACACAGGAGATATCGATGGATGGACAAAGTAGTTATAAAATAATGCATAATTACATACTAAAAACTATGCAAGAATGGCATATATTTTTTGTATCAATCATCTTTACACTAAATACCACCATATCAAGATTGAACCCGTTATCACTTTTAGGAAGGACAAACACGAACAAATCTAGGAGTCGTTCCAGCTACGACCGTCGTAGAGGGCTTTGTCTCTCGGGGAGAATACTAGTGTTCAAATTTTGAAATAAGATTTATTAAGAATCAATTTAGTTTAATAGTAAAAGTGGATGAGTTTGTTTTATCGTTCAAAAAATAAAACGAATGTCACTAGGATAGAAGTCAATAGACATACATGATTGACATATGTTTACACAATACTAATATATTCGTGATGCTTAAAATATTAATTTACAAAATGTAATAAAAAATCGTCGTTTAAAATCAAGTTATATATCCATGGTCTCAAAATATTAAATAAGAAATTAGAATAGTAAAAAATCACCGTCTAAAATCAAGATAGTCCATTAGTTTAGAATTGTAACACAATGTATCATATAAATGTTAAAAGTTTTTAATAACTTGTATTATTAGTATATAGAGGGAGTTTGGAAGCATTTATGTGGCCTCTTAATATAAATACATTTTGCACATAACTTTTGTGTTAAGTTTCTTATTTTCACATACATTTATTATCCGAACATTTGATGAACATAAAGTTACACAAATAATTATCATATAAATCATGAAGACTAGATGGGTGATTGGTGATGGTCTGGTATTCCCTCATGTAACTTTAAAACCTCTTTAACAAGATTTTAACATCTTGCGATAATAATACTTTTAATTCAATTGAGTGATTAAACTAAACAAGACATACTTCTCTTCATATATTGAATGACTAATTTCACTTTGGTATTAAATGTAAAATCATATCAACACTTGTCAGGCACTTGATTAGTCATTTCTTATTATATTAGTGTCAAGGATTCCCGTTATAATATATGGTTAAAAATTACTAGGTGAGCTTCCATCATCAAATATACCTATCCGAAAGTGACTTAAGAAACCGATTTTAATATTAATTACTCATATACAGTTCTAATTAGTATTTTTATATTCTTTATCATTATCAATTCACCTTCGAACCATTTTTTACTTTCTAAAATATATATAATATATTCGGTAATTGTGAGCATGTAGAATTGAGAATGAACAATTTTGGGTAGGGTCACGAGCCGAGTCGAACCGAACGGGTCTTTGCTCGTGCTTGGCTTGTTTCTAAGCCGAATTGAGCCGATCGGCTCTTTTACAACAGAGCGAAAAATCGAACGAGTATTTTTCAAGCGTTAATTTTTCGATCGAGCGTCGAGCGAGCGCAAACGAGCGGTGAACAATTTGTACAACTTAACTATCTAGTGTCATTCGATTTATATTGCAATGAGAGACGATGAAAATATTGAATATTAGGTTTTAATGATTTAAAAAACAACCACAATTAATAACATAACATTTTCATGAATAATAATACTTTGTGGCTGTCGATGAATCTAACACTGTAGCCGATGTGGAGATGAGTATACTGCAGAAAACGATACGCGAAATCGGGAGATTATCGACTAAGAGTAAGAGCGTGGTCAAAATTGTCTCATAGCGACTTAGGATTCAATTTAATACATAGTGTTAATTTTTTTATTAGGTTGATTGATCTAATATGTATAAATATAATTGTATAATTATATATAGCTGGTCAAATCTACTAGAATAGTATGTATAAACTATATATAAATAATTCGAGCCAAACCGAGCCAAGCGGATCTTTGCTCGTGCTTGGCTCGTTATAAAACGATCCAAGTAGATTGGCTCGTTTACAACCCAGTAGAAGTTTGAATAAACATTTTTCGAACAAATTCAAAACGAGAATCGAACGAGTGTGGAGCCGCTAATCTTGCGTAATTGGGCAAACTGTGCGTAAAATTTTATAATCAATTTCATAGTCACTGCCACCGTACCCAAATTTCTGCCCAAGGAACCATCCTGAATATTTTGGGTTAACCTTTTTTTAGTCAGTTTTGGATTTTTCTATCTTCCACAAGTTTTGAACTTTTAGTAATTACCTCTAAAGAGACTTTTTTTTCATCTTGTTATTATTATATTTATATATTACTATTACTATTACTACTACTATTTAATTTTAAAATACAATGAATAAAAACGTAAACACATTTTATACAAATATAGAAAGAAGAATTTAAACAATGAATAACAGCGTAAATACATTTTATACAAATAACAACGTAAGTCCTACTTAGCCTCATAATAATTTTATTGAGGACATAACCTGTTAGTTTATAATACACAGGGACCGGTTACTATACAAAGTGTTTTTTCCTGTGAAACGTACGAAGTTATGGGTGGAATTATCACGCAAGAACAAAGCGATAATTGCGCAAGACAAATTACACTAGCGTGAAATTATCACGCAGAGATGAAATTATCACGCACGAATATCTTCTTGCGTAATAATTTCACCTTTGCGTGATAATTCCATCTCTGCGTGATTAATTATTACCATTGCGTTATAATTTCTTCTGTAACGTCCATTCTTGCGTGATAACTTCGTACGCTTCGCACGAAAAAAACATTTTATACCGTAAACTTTCTCATAATACACATGTTGGGTTGAGAATTAAAATAACCAATTCGAATTATTACTTTTGACTATTTTTTGATCCGGTTGATGTATCATAATCAACACTAATTGTTAACTCATCGTGTTTGTGAAATTAATAACACTATTATTCATATTCCTTTCCTTTATATTCATAAAGGCCACTCCAATGTCCTTGAACAACCAAAGCTCATCTCTTCCATGGCTAGCATATGCCTTTCAATTGTATTTTAAGAAAATTATTAGAGCACTTGGAACATATTGAACATCTTTAGACATAGATGAATGATCAAAATATTAACCAAAAATATTCCCTTATATGCAAGATCACATAATAACATATAAAAATCATTGTGTTTGACTAATAAGTACACATGTTCTCCTAAATTTATGTCGTATATTGTAAATCTCTTATCTTCATAGCGAATCTAAGCGCATAAGGTTCATATATGTGATGAATGATGGAACTATCATGTCGGACTTTGGTTCAAAAACAAAGAGGAGTTTAAACATGTCGAGTCAAAAGATATATCACATTTCATTATCTAAAATAGAGTGTGTGAAACTTAAGTATAATGGATTGATGCCTACACTGTTAAACAAATACCTTATGCTTAGGGCTGCAAACGAACCGAACGAACACGAACAAGGCCTTGTTCGTGTTCGTTCGTTAAGAAATAAACGTGTTTATAAACTGTTCATGAACACTTACCAAACGAGATTTTTGTTCGTGTTCGTTCATTAAGAAAATGAACATGTTCATGAACTGTTCACGAACACTTACCGAACGCAAATGAAAACAAACAAAAGCAAACGAACACAAACAACCGTTCATGAACATGAAGAACACAAAAAATGTCATAAACACAAACGGATACAATTGATTATAAATTTATTTTAGAATAAATTTTACATTTTTATTACAAACATTACATAAAATCAATAAAAAATAAATAAGTACTTAATATAAATATAAAAAAATACTTGATATAATAATCATAAAAATAAATAACAGAAAAATTAATAATATAAATGAACACATTAACGAACATAAACGAACACATTATCGAACGTTCATGAACGGACATTAACGAACATAAACGAACACATTATCGAACGTTCACGAACATAAATGAACGAACGCGACTTGTGTTCATGTTCGTTCGTTTAACTAAACGAACGGAATTTTCTTGTTCGTGTTCGTTCATTTACTAAATGAACGAACATAAACGAACTTCCCGCCGAACGGTTCACGAATGTTCGATGAACGTTCAGTTCGTTTGCAGCCCTACTTATGCTGAAGTTTTTTCCATAAATTATAAACATAAATTTATTGTTTATTTTTTTATTTGTACTATTTTGCAATTATAAGCATATTTTTATAATTTTATAGTAAGACCAAGTTTCATAAAATTCATCATTTTTAAGGTGTAGAAAAAATGTACAATTATTACCATGATGTTTTAGTGATATTTTTAGTCAAAGTTTGTCCCCAATTTTGTGCTAAATGTTAGCATAAAGTTCCCTGGAATCTTTTATAATGACAGCAAATGTTATATGAACCTAAAGATTCCACATGAGACCTACTAACTATTTCTTAACTAAGATTTCCATATATTAGGCTCATGAGCTATCTTTTGAGGAGGTATAACCCTAGTAACTAGCCTTTTTAGTCCATAAATAAATATATGGATGTAAAGATTGTCTACACAAAGTGACACATGATTTAACATGAAATAACCCTTTAAGTAGCCAACAAGTAAGCTTTGTCCAAAAAAAGTCATATACACCCAAGGACATAAAAAAATACTCTAATAAACTTGTAAGATATATGCATATGAACGCAATTCAAATGAATTTTTACATGGTCTAAAAAGTAGTAATTTTTATCTAATGATCATTCTATTCTACAAATTATATGATTTTTTAAAACTCTTTAGGTTTTTCTCTAGTTTCAACATTAAGAGCAACAAGTCAAGTTTATGTTAAGAGCACCGATTGAAATTCTTCAAACCCTCAATCGTAAATCTCTTCGAGTCATTAATACATTTGTATCAGGCTCGTGTCTCGTTTAATGCTCACTTGAAAATAGCTCATTTTTATATGAGTCGAGCTCAAGCATAGGTCAGCTCGGTTCGTGACTCAGTCATGAGTTGATGCTTCGATCGCTCGTTGACTGATTTAAATTAAAATCTAAATTATATCTTATATAAGTTATAAACCAAAATCGTAGCAAATAATCTGTGTAGACTATAGCTTGATATTTTAATATTTTCTATTGAAAAAACTAAGCATGAAAATATAAAAAAATTATCATAGTCTTGAAATACTAATCTTGTATCATTGTTTCAATACTTTATAAAAATTAACAAATATAACTTTTTTTAGTATTTATATATATGAATAGATGTAAAAATAACAAAAGTATTTTATTGAAAAGACAAACAAGTTGACTCGTGAGCCGGCTCAGCTCCGCTCGATCGTTCATAAACGAGCCGCCCGAGCCATCAATTTGAGCTTGTTAAGATAACTAAGCCGTCTTGGTTTTAAACAAGCCGGTCCGGCCTGGCTCGGATTTTAAATTAGTTGGGCCCAAACCCACATTGGCTTGGCTTGGATTTTAACAAGTTGGGCCCGAGCCCACTTTGGCTCGGCTCGAAGTTTAAGAAAATGTTGAAAAGCCGAGCCTGAGCTCACCGTGACTCGGCTTGGCTCAACTCGTCTACAATCCAAAAAGTCCAAGCTGAGATCGAGCTCATCCTAGCTCAGCTTTGTTAATTTTAAACCACAATGTTTAACACATAGTCTAGACTTCAGTTGCACATTCGAGTTATATTTTAGAAAATAAAAGGAATTTACGTATCTACATGTATAACTGAATAGTTGAATACCAATCCAATATATTTTTGTTACAAATACAACCCAAATCGAAACAACCAAGACAAAGTCTGAAACCCTAAGTGTTAGGGTTTCTTACAAGATAACAAGAGAACACTAGTTCAGATTATCAATGTGATAACCTGAATCACAACAATAACGGATAACATCAACGTGATGAAGTAGAACAACGAACAACCGCAATCGCTCAACTTAGACCAAATCTTCAAGAACAAGAGAAGCGAAGTGAATGAATGATCGGTCCAGGAGATGTTAACATATAAACACAGCAGCTTCCACACGACCAAGCCTAGCTACGCTCCAACCCAACACAACAACAAAGGCCCAGCCCAAAGCCCAACTCAACTTAACCTGAAATAGAAACAAAAACCAACAGCCCAACAGAAATATACAAATAACAAATAATGAAATTAAAAGAATATTTGGATATTGAATTAATATATACTCATAAAATTTTAACACCTCCCCATAATTCAATATCCAAAGGCATTGAATATTCTAAGCTTAGATACCAAAAAACCATGTTGTTTCGGAAATAACCCTTTACTAAAAACATTTGCAGGCTGTTGATCTGAAGAAGTTGGAACAATTGCAATAACACCAGAAGAGATTTTTTCTCGCAAGAAAAAAAGACCAATTTTAAAATGCTTTGTACGATCATGAAACACAGGGTTAGCTGCTATTGAAACAGCAGCATTGTTATCACAATGTAAAAGAATGGGGAGAGTCATAGAAACTTTCAATTCATGTAGCATATTAATCAACCACATGATTTCACAGGTAGCCACACACATAGCACGATACTCTGCCTCAGCAGGGGATCAAGAGACGGTGCTTTGTTTCTTGCTCTTCCAAGAAACCAAAGAGTTTCCCAAAAAAACACAGAACCCAGTAACAGGTTTCCTAGACCCTAAACACTTGCCCCAATCTGAGTTAGCATAGGTAGTTAAAGAAAACGAATTTGATTTGAAAAACAATAACCCATCATCAGGATCCTTTTTCAAATATCTCAATAACCGCAATACAAGCTTTAAATGGGTCTCACAAGGTTTATGCATATACTGACTCAGAAACTGAATAGAGTAAGAAATGTCAGGTCTAGTGTGAGACAAATATATAAGTTTGCCAATTAACTTCTGATATTCGGAAACATTAGTGAGAGTAGTTTGATCTTTTTCACACATGGAAGCCACAATATGATGTTGCTCAAGTGGAGTATTAAACGGTTTACAACCAGTCATACCAAACTCAGCAAGCAACTAAACATAGTACTTGCGCCGAGATAGACATTGTCACACCCTAAATTTTCACCGACAGGGTATTACCGTTAGGCGTGTGATATACCATGATCTCAGCCACTAGTTACACCAAACGACACAACAATTCCAAAACATAATTGCTCGTTAACGTTGAAATTCCCAAAACAAAGTTAATGTTGTAAACATAAGAATAATTGCGGAAGCATAATCAGTCTTAATTTTAAAATGGCGCAACATGCGCAAACCAATTAAATAATGTTTATAGAAAATGTAAATGTTCATGTGACCCATATGATGATAAATGTGTGACAACCGGCAAATTTTAGGTCAATACCGACCCCGACCTAGTCATAATTACACATATCATGCTTGATTCTCAATTTTGTTCCATTTATTGAAATCATTTCATTCATTGCAAAATTTCATGCGTAACATTTCATGCATCGGTGATTCGGCGTAATTAGCAATCTTACACGCGATACAACCGGCACACACGAGCGTTGGTGATAATTAATATATACACACTAGTAAATACTTTAAAGTGTTTCAAAGTATTTTATATTCCAAATTAAATACATTGGAAAAGTTTAAACTTATAAATAAACCTAATCGCGTAACTTGATATCTTAGCCGGAACGAATCGTTTTAACGCGACTGCTAGATACATGACGTATCACTATTATATATGCAATATTGGAATATGTAATATTATATAAGTTCTTATAATATATCAATCTATTTAAAAAAAAAGTAAAAAGTAAAAAGTAAAAATATAAAAATATATAAAAATACCTATAGTGCAACAAATACCACCCAAATACCAATACTACACAAAATTGAAAATCAAACCCCCACCCCATCCCTTTTGGCCGTCCTCCTACACCCCCCTTCCCTTTATTTTCTTATTTTTTTTTTGTTTTTTTCCCTCTTTTCTTGTCAAATACATCCAAGACCACTTTGCCTTTTGTAAATTTTGAGATTTACCATCTTTGTGTTAAAGAAAAGGTTATGGTCAAAGTAACATGTTTCACTACCCAAATTGAAATGTCTTTTCCCTTCTTAAATTTGACCAACAAGAAAGAGTTGTCAAATCCTAAAGTATTCTTACAAACACATGACATTATAAAGCAAGAACCCATCCGCAATTCACCTACACATTTCACCAACTTCCCTTCTCTTCTCTCCTCCCTTCAAATTTCGGCCAAAGCACCCACACCCCCACTTAATTTGATTTCCAACTCTTTTTCTACAAATCTTGGGTGATTGAAGTGCTATAATTGAAGATCAAGTGATTTTTGAAGCTTTCAAGCATCCTACAACATCTTCTCCACTTTTTCTTGCTTGATTCTTAGTTCAAGGGATCAAGTCTTTCTCTTTGCATTTCAAGATCATCTTCTCCTTGCTTGTTTAAGGTTAGCACCTTGTTCCTAATCTTCTATACATCACCGTGATGTGTCCATGTTCACTAACTCATCCAAAGGTGCTCTAGCAAAGCTTAAAAAGTTTCTTGAGCATATCCATGCATTTCAAGATCATCTTCTCCTTGCTTGCATTTCAAGACATTTTCTGGCAGATTCATGTTCTGTGTTTTAGACACCATAACTCGACCTAAACATGACCAAATGAACCGTTTCTTGAGCCTAACATTAACCTTAGAATGTCTAGTTTTCAACGCATCCAACCTTGAAATTTTTAGATAAGTATAACCCATCCAAAACGTACAAATATGATTAAGGTGTTAAATCTGAGTTTTTTTGGCAGATTAGATAGGGCAGAAAGATTGAGGCATAAGTTATGCTTAAAGTAATTAAATGGAGTCTTACTTTTTGTGTTAGCCTAGATTAAGATGTTAGGTTTAAAAGTACTATAGGCTCTATTTGTAAAAGTAGGGTTTGTCCCCTCAAAAAGATGAAATCCATGGACATGTACAGGAAAAATGCTGCACTGACATCTGTTGCCTCATGACCCATTACGAGGCACTTAAACTTAGTTATATATTACAAGATATACCTTTTTGGGAACCTAAGTCATAGAACTAAATGTGGTAAAAATATCCGATTTTATAAATATTCTTTGTGCCATGAAAAGGGGATGACAATCAGACCTAAAAATCCACCTATTTCCCAAAGCTAGGTAATCATGGATAGTACTATTGGGTTTGACTACCCCCACCCGGGTTAATTATCCTAACATTGACTAGAGGTCTAAACGGGTGCATTATTAGCCTATTCACCCCTGTGCTTACAGTAGGCATGGGTAGGGGCAATCTATTACAGTTACAGTCTTGCTTCGGTTGCGATGCTTATATAATATTGTAGTATTGTTTGATCGACAATCAAATCATGGAAAGACTTGTGGTTCATTACACTGTTTACTATTACTTTAAAACCTATGAACTCACCAACTTTATGTTGACATTTTTTTTTTGTTGCATGTTTTCTCAGGTATTTGATAATTGCATCAAGTTAAGCTAGTATGGAGCACATCGCATTTAGGACCAATCACTTTTGGACATTTGTTTCTGTATTTGTCGAGTTTGGAAAACGACTTGCATTAATTCCTTTGCTTCCGCAATTTGACTCTGAAAACAATTATGTATTTTAAACTTATTTGCGTCGTATGTTTTACCAAATCATATAGTGGTCGATCAATGACTATGATTCAATGATGTTCGCACCCCTCGGGAAACCGACGTGGATTTGGGGGTGTGACAAAATGCATGAATGAGATGTCCCTAATCGTGCGCATCTTGAGAACCTGAAAAAACATGCTAAAGTGTCAACACAAGGTTGGTGAATTCACATATTTTAATAAACAGAACATAATAGTAATCGATACAGTAAACAAAGTAATATCAGTAGACAGCTAGTCTACTTAACAAGTTACATAGTGTATGAAGTTCGCAACCGAAGCTGACAATGTAAATGAAGGCCTCGGCTGTGGCTACCAAACTATAGCAACAGAAATTAGATCAATTAAACACCCGTTCGACATGCAGTCGTGCTAGCGCGACTAGCCCGGGTGGGGTTTGTCAAACCCAGTAGATCTACTCAGAATTACCTCGCTAAAAAACATACATTAACGGTTCGAAAATGAGGACTTAAATTGGTACAACACTAGTAATCATGCGATAATTACAGTAATGATGATCAAATGAATGAACTTTTAAAATGAACATGTTTCTTTTCCCCAAAAAGAATTATAAGTAAAGTGAGGCTGTAAACTCACCTTGAATGCACAGCTAAATCAATAAGTTTAAGCCCGAACGATTAAGTTTCTGAACAACCTGGATGCACGTTTATTATATTAAAATATTAAATATTAACAATGTGGTCGTATAGTTTCGCGTCTTCGGTTCAGTCATGCCATAAAAACTTGGGCACGCCCCGAAAAATATACACATATAATAAACCAAGCCCAAACACAACCCAACCTTCGGCAATCCTGTTGGGTTTGTGGAGTCTTGACTTGGGCTCGGGTTAAAAGACAACTCAGTGGCAGATTAATTAAATTAAAGACCTGGCCCGTTTTCATTTAATTTTAGCCCATTAGGGTTTTCTTAGGGATTAAGTTGTAAACCCTAATTTTCTCTATTTATATTATGTCATTGTACTTCTAATTCCTCACGAGTGAGGCAGAAAGCAATAAAATAGTATCCTGGTTGCAGCCCGTGGACGTAGGTCACATCGACCGAACCACGTTAAATCTCGCGTGTTCATCTTTATTATTATTTTCTCTCGCCGTTTGATTGTGTTTGTGTGTCGATCTACACCCGGATCCCTAACAAGTGGTATCAGAGCTTTGGCTCGTTACACACGCAAGAAACACGAATCGCGAGAGAAGTAGCGATATAGGTTTTCAAGAATCAGCATCCGCTGCCGCCATTCTGCCGCCGCCGCTGTTCTGCCACCGCCGTTCTACCGCCGCCGTTCTGCCGCCGCTGTCCCACTGTCGTCGTTCTGTAGCCGCCGCTGTTCTGCCGCCGCCGCCACTCTGCTGTTGCCACTCTGTTCTGTCAAATTAGGGTTTCCTATCGAACTTA
Source organism: Flaveria sonorensis (assembly GCA_025506505.1). Taxonomy (NCBI): domain Eukaryota; kingdom Viridiplantae; phylum Streptophyta; class Magnoliopsida; order Asterales; family Asteraceae; genus Flaveria; species Flaveria sonorensis. The sequence continues at coordinate 5,569,391 of CM046426.1, forward strand.
CTGGGTAGTTTGATTGTGTGCTGCATTTCAAAACTCAGTTCCGACTCGACTGTTAAGCATTTGTGGTCTGGGATAATGGCTGAGAGCGGGAAACTTCAGATTGAGAAGTTTAATGGAAACGATTTTGGTTGGTGGAAAATGCAAATAGAGGATTTGCTTGTTCAAAAAGACTTGGATGTTGTTTTGGGTGAGAAACCAGAAAATATGAAACCAGCTGAATGGGAAACTTTGGATAAAAAGGCCAAGGCGGTTATTAGGATGTTGCGTTCAACATTCTGAAGGAAACTACAGAAAAAGGTATCATGGATGTGTTAGCTAATATGTATAAGAAGCCTTCGGCAGCAAATAAAGTTTTCTTGATTCGAGAGCTGGTTAATACAAAGATGAAAGAGGGAAGTTCAATTTTAGTGCACATCAACAACTTGAAGTCGATTTTGTCAAGACTTGGGTCAGTTGGCATCAAATTCGAGGATGAGGTTCAGGCTCTACTACTATTATCATCATTGCCTGATAGCTGGGCTGGTACTGTTACAGCAATTACTAGTTCCACCAGCACGTTCACTTTAAATGGGGTTCGGGATATTATTATGGGCGAAGACACCAGACGAAGAAATTCAGGTGAAACATCAAGTGAACTATTGAATGTTGGCAGAGGAAGAAAGAATAACAGAGGTAGTGGGAGCAAGAACAGGAAAAGGAGTCAGTCTAGGGATCGAAATGATGTGACTTGTTGGAACTGTAAACAGGTGGGACACTTCAGGAATCAGTGTTCGAATGATCAAAAAGAAGTTAACACTGCAGCAGACTACTCAGACGATGATGCTTTAATTTGTAGCGTGGAGAGCAGTGTGGATTCCTGGGTCATGGATTCTGGAGCTTCGTTTCATGCTACCCACAGCAGCGAAGCATTGCAGAATCTAAAAGAAGGCGATTTTGGTAAGGTAAGACTGGCGAACATTGATGTTCTTGATGTTACTGGCATGGGTGACATGGATTTAGTTACTTCAGCTGGTTCATGGACTTTGAAAGATGTCAGGGTGATTCCTGATTTGAAGAAATAGTTGATTTATGTCGGTCAGTTGGATGAACAGGGACATGAGGTTAAGTTCGGGAATAAGCAGTGGAAAGTTGTTAAAGGGAATCTTGTTATTGCTCGTGGAAAGAAAATGGGTTCATTGTATATGGTCAGTTTACCATCTAAAGGAAGTGATATTCCAGTTTAGAAAAATACCAAAGTCCAGTTCACAGAATCTTGTGGGCAGAAGAAGGTTTGCTTTGCAAGTAAGAAACCTAGAGTCACAAGAAAGATTCAGAATGAATGTGCATGGAAGAGTTCAGAAAAACCAGTTAAAGGATTTCGTGGCAGTGGGAGCACAGGTTGTGCTTCAGTTACAGTTCCTAGACAACAATGGGTTAAAAGAATTAATATTCCATCAAATAAAATATCTCCAGATGATTACTTGCTGATGTGGAGAGTGTTTGTTCTCAGGGTGTTCCAGGATCTGGCAGTTTGTTTCAGTGGGAGCCGATAGGGACGGAGAACAGATCAGGGGCAGATACAGCCGTGACTGATATATTGAAGCTCGGGGGAGCTTTAACGGGCCTTCAGGTTAACTGATGAGAAGGCCGCTGCAACCAGGAAGACGAGGAAGATTACAAGAGGTACAAGTGTTCACATCGGAAGGCAGTTTGAAGATGATCAAGCCTCCAAGTGGGAGATTGTTGGGTTTGTGGAGTCTTGACTTGGGCTCGGGTTAAAAGACAACTCAGTGGAAGATTAATTAAATTAAAGACCTGGCCCGTTTTCATTTAATTTTAGCCCATTAGGGTTTTCTTAGGGATTAAGTTGTACACCCTAATTTTCTCTATTTATATTGTGTCATTGTACTTGTAATTCCTCACGAGTGAGGTAGAAAGCAATAAAATAGTATCCTGGTTGCAGCCCGTGGACGTAAGTCACATCGACCGAACCACGTTAAATCTCGCGTGTTCATCTTTATTATTATTTTCTCTCGCCGTTTGATTGTGTTTATGTGTTGATCTACACCCGGATCCCTAACAAATCCCCATGCTAACCCACCAAACACACCATAAACCATCATGTAAGAACATCACCCACCATACATGCACACATACAAAATACACACCACACAAGCGGCTAAACCCTCCTGCCAAATGTACACATTCACATCCATAAGCATTTTTATACATATATATACACACACCATGTACCACATATATCTCATACAACCGCAACCCACGAAGACTAGCACAAAACCATGTATATGTACATGCAATCACAGAACACACACACAAAGTTCATACGCACGGCAGAATGCATACACCCACATACTTTCACATACTAACACCGATCAACAACATGACACAACACACGACATACACCATCGCATATATACATACATATAATCACCACACGCAGAACACATAGCCCCCAGACAGACACCAAACCTATATATATATATATATATATATATATATATATATATATATATATATATATATATATATATATATACGCACACTGCAGAAAATATACATACGTATATACTCAATACATAGATACATACAAAACACACACAACACATACACGGCTGCGCATACATACGTACATACAACTACGAACACACACACAGCGGGCACTCCCACGCACACCACACCGAACCAAAACCAACCCGAAACCGTAACGAAAAGAGTACGCGAAGCAGTCAGAGGGAACGTACCGGTTTATGAGATTAGCAGCAGATTAACGATCAAAGTACCTTAAGCGATGACGGTGACCAGCGGTAGAGGGGCTCACGATGGGAGGGCGGCAGTAGGGTTGTGCGAATGGTAGGGTTACGGGAGTTTGCATGGATGAAGGGTATTTATACTAAATCAAGTTTGAGGAAATGACACTTAGGCCCCTCTCATTGATAATCAAGTTTAACGAAATGGCACACGAGGCCCCTCATGTTGATATAATCAACCTACACCCATTTATTTAATTACCATACAAAGATAAATAATTAAATAGATAACGGGCGAGCGTCAAGGAAATGAAAGTTGAGTTGACGGCTTTAACCTGGAAATTCGAGATGTTACAGACATAGCCCATGTTTGGTATGAACAACATCTTCATGTAAAGATCCATACAAAAAAGCATTATTAATGTCAAGTTGATACAGAGACCAATCATTTTGAACAGCAAGAGAAAGAACACATCTTATTATCACCATTTTCACCCATTTTCACCTTGTATCGATCAATCTCCCCTGTGGATCTATATTTTATTTTATAGACCCATTTACATCCAATGGACTTTCTAGATGGGGGGAGATCAACCAGATCCCAAGTATGATTTCTGTTTAAAGCGTTCATTTCCTTAGTCATAGCATCAACCAGTTTTTATCACTACATGCCTCTTTGTAAGAACAAGGTTCAAAACTTTTATTAAGAATAGAGACAAAACACAGATTTTCTTTGGAAAGATTTGAGTAATTTATAGTTCTTTCAAGACCATATCGAACCTTTCCTTCAATGAGAAAATCATCGAATTTCCTAGGGACAGAACTAGGCCTAGTAGACCTCCTAGGAGCTACATTCTCAGATGAATGATCTTTTCCCTCAGGAGTGCTAGTGTGATCAGAAGTCCCTGCCAGCTGATCAGCCAAGCCAGCTCCTCCACTTGGACCAGAGGGCTGCTGAGTCTCAGCCGTGCCATCCAGAGGGTGCTGAGAGACTGTCAGGCCATGTGGAGGTTGCTGCAAACCAGCCAAGCCCTCAGGAACAGGGCTGCCACTTAGCTGCTGATCAGCAACAGGAACATCAAAGTTTCCCCCTCCTTTCACTGGGATCACTTTGGAGAGAAAACTCATCGGGTGGATTTGAAGAAATTAAATCAAAGAATTTAGATTGGTTATTTGGGATTGTAAAGTAGGATTAGAAAAATCATTCGAACTAGTATCTTTGAAAGGAAAAATATTTTCATAGAATTTAACATCTATAGAGAAAAAAACTGTTTTGTTATCAAGACACCAGACTTTATATCCCTTTTTTTGATTTGAATAACTAATAAAACACACTTATATGAATGACTATCAAATTTATTTGAACTATTTAAAACAGTACAAAAACATAGAAACCCAAAGATTTTAAATGAACAAGAGAGGGTTCAAAACCAAATAGTAGCTCATAGGGAGATCTGTCATTTAAAACTGAGGAAGGGGTCTTGTTAATTAGATATGCAACAGTCAGCACATATTCAGACCAGAAACTTAGAGGAACACTACTTTGAAAAAGAAGGGACCTAGCAACATTCAACAAATATCGAGGTTTCCTTTCGGCTATGCCATTTTGTTGAGGAGTATAGGAACATGAAGTTTGATGAATTATTCCATAAAGACGATTGAATTCAAAAAATTTTGCATTTATAAATTCCGTACCATTATCACTCCTAAACGCCTTAACAGTTTTGTTAAATTGATTTTTTAAAAGATATGTAAAACTTTCAACATTTAAGAAAACTTCATCTTTATGTTTGATTAAGAAAACCCACACAGCCCTAGAGAAGTCATCGACAATAGTCAAGAAGAAGCGATAGCCTTTTTTACTTTTGACCTTATATAGACCCACACATCAAGGTAAACGAGTTCACCAATCTGAGTGGATTTGTGATCATTTAAAGGAAAGAGCTCTTGATTTTGTTTGGCCTTGTGACACACATCACATGGTTTAATAGAATCAAGATTCTTTAGATTTAAAGTCTCTTTTAAAACTTGATCAGATGGATGACCAAGGCAAGAATGCCACAAATTTGACACTTCATGTGACATCCGGTAATTTTCAGTTACCAAACTCCGTTAGTTCCGTTAAGTCTTGCATACACGTGTCGTGCACACACACTAGTTGCCGTTGAACGTTGGTGACTTAACAATAATCAGTAATGTTAAATTGATGATAATTAAGTTAACAATGTGATTATTAAGTTATGCTTATGTGATTTAAATGTTAACTGTAATTTTATCGCGTAACGTGAAAACGTGTATATTTATTTCGTGTGTTTTGTGATAAATGGAAATTATGCATGATTGTTATTTGTGATTAATAATATTGTGTTTAGTAGTTAAAAACTATTTAAAAACTATTCAAAAAGCCTAATCTTTATAAAATACAAATTATAAGGGTTAAAAGGGTAATTATGGATTATTAAATAAAATAAAATCAAACCCAACCCTAATCCCACCCCATCGGCCGCGATCGACCTCCCCTCTCCCTCTCCTCTTCGAATTCAGCCCAAGAACAAGCAATCATCTTCGGTTTTGGTCGATTACAAGGCATAGAACACGTTGGAATCATCAATTGCAAGCCATTACACGTTTAAAGGTTAGATTTTTTACATGTTTGTGATGATCTTTCATGTTGGCCGAAAGTTCCATTCGAAATCCGCAATTGATGGTCGATTGATGCTTGTTTGTTGTTGTTAATGTGTTTGTTAGATAGATTACATGTTAATTAACGTCAAGTATGCAATAAAGGTTGGATTTTTACAAGTTCTTATGGGATTTACATTAGGGCCGAAACCCTAATTGAAACTTGCAATTGGAGGCCGATTTATTGATGTTGGTTGGTGTTATTATGTTAGTTGGATTGTATATATGCTAGTTAACGTCGATTATGCAAGAAAGCTATGATTTTGATACGTTGTTCATAGGTTACTAATAATAGTAACTTTATTTTGCATGAATTGATGATTGGATGATGTATGAATGTTATGGATGTGTTTGTGATGGTGATTAGATGCTAGGTTGATGATATGAACAATTTAAAATCGAGAAATGTCTTATAGTTCATACATTGCTAAAAATAGTAACTTTTGGTGTTGAACGTTGATGAATCATGATGATTAGGTGTTGTTGATCATGTTTAGATGTTGTCATGGACTTGAATTGGTATGTAAATGATGAATCCATGAATGTCTTGGGTGTTTGATGAAATTGGGATGTACTTTCCCAAAAGGGAAACTTTATTTGTGCAAATTCTTTAATTGGATGATTTGAGCATGTTTGGGATATTAGGATCATGCTAGTGTGTTCATGGATGGTTTCTAAGGTGATGAAATGTGTTGTTTAGGTTATAGGGATGTTGATTTGGTTTGTTACCTGTTTTGGCCTGTTGTGATTCGCATGACTTGTATGATATCTAGTTGTATGATGATCTAGGTAGTACGTGTGGATAATGAAGTGCTATATGTAATCAAGTGGTATGTTGATCATGTATGATATGTTGTTGTGTTAGTATTAACGAGTTATCACCTATAATGTCACCAACGGGTCAAACGGGTCAACTGGGTCAAATGTGTCTTGTATTTCTTAAACCTTGAGTCTCTTGGTTTGTAGAGCACTTAGGGTTTCATGTTGATTCTGTGTACACGTGCTTATGTACTCTTGTGTTCTAGGTGACCTTTGAAGGTTGTCTTTCCCCTCTTTCTTTCAAGTTAAGCTCTAAGTTAATTCTTGCGCGCATCAGGTGAGTTCTTGCCCCACTCATTTTACCTAATCTCTTTTGGGGGAGATAGCATACTGTTGATCAAAAACGCTTTTATATATGAGTGTGTATAATATTGATATAGTGCTGTTTACCATGGAAAGTCCTCACACTTTCGGATTGTTAATAGACTAGCGGGGAAATTTTGGGTAGTACTACTGGGTCTGACGAGCCCCACCTGTGTGACTCGAGGTCATACGGGTGCAATTTTGTCCTAACATATATTCGTCACGACCTGGATAAGTCGTGACGGGAGGCAACAAACGTAACACAGTCAGCTTCGATCGCGAAATCACTATGATTAATATTTTTATGTTAATAGACTAGCTATCTATTGCAATACACTACTTATGCTCTGGAAACTGTTGATTGGTTTATATTTTAACGCAAAATCTTGAACTCACCAACCATGTGTTGACTTGTTTAGTATGCTATTCTCAGGTTAAGGTTGCCAGTTGCCTAGGAGCACGCACACCAGCATTGTTGAGTTGTCTACATTGCCTTGTTTACAAATTTGGGATTATTTTCATATTAAATAATTGTGTTTGGGGCGCGTATGTTTTGCGCATTCTCTTTACATACTACTTGTTTTGGGTTTTCTGTTTTAAAAACGCTTCCGCAGTATTTTAAACGTTAACTCTGGTTTTGTTTATTAATCATATAGAGTCGTTCTTGGTAACTAATGACTGAGATCCTGGTATGTCACGCGCCTCGCGGTAAAACCCCGCACGCGGATTTTGAGGGTGTGACAGATTGGTATCAGAGCCATTGGTTATAGGGAACTAGGTTGCATACACACACTAGACTATAACCGCACAGTTGTTAGTTACTCATCGTTTACTCTCCTTACTGTATACTCATTGGCATACGCAACACGTACTTCGCAGCATGGCATCGTCGTCCAGGAATTTAGGCAAGAGACCTGCACGATCTGAGTCACCTCCTACTTCTCCCGTACCTGATAGGGGATTTAACTGGCCTCGACATCCTTATCCTCCTGGTGAGATAGACTGGGATCAGCCTTTCATACCTCCTGAGCTCGATCCTCCGCGGAACTGGGATTTCTACCCCACCTACATAAACCGTATGGCTTATAGAGAACGCGTACCACCAGTAGCACCTACACGACCTAGGACTAGGTCATCGACCGCCTCTACTTTGCCTACACTTCCTACCTTGAGCATCCCTCTGGAGCAGGCATTTGCAGCCCTAGTAGCAACACTGGACACAGAGCGACAGCGGATTAGAGGACTCACTGATGAGAACTCTGCATTACGATCTGAGATGCGTCAGCTGCGTTTGCAGGTAGAGACGCTTCAAGAGCGACTTTCGATGGCCATTGGTGGACATCATACGCTGGCAGGAAACGTGGTAGCACTTAGTGGGCGCATGGACGCACAAGATCACCATAATGTTGTGATCGATGATAGGTTTGCTGATTTAGAGGCACAGCTAGCAGCACTTCAGGTTGTTGAAGCCCCTGCACCTTTGGTGGATCCTGATGAGGAAGACCCAGAAAAGGAACCCGAGGAAGCCCCCGAAGAAGAACCAGCAGAGATGGATGAGGACAGTGACGGATCTGACGTACTGGACTGATCCTACTTTTAAATGACTTAGACTATGTAGTGTTTCTTATCTTTGAAACCTATGTGGGAAGGGTTGTTTCCCACCCAACTGACAAACTTAAATTTTGACATTGATGGAATATTTTGTGACTCAATTACAATTTATTTATCTTTGATTATTATTTCTGTTATAAATGTTATGGTTGTGGTGAATACATTATTTCTTATTGTTTACTGTAACTTGATGAGGTTAATGTGTTGGATGTTACTCATTTTTGTAATTGTGAATTTTAAAGTGAAATATGGACGCACGTGGAAGAGGACGTGGGCGTGGTCGTGGACGTGGCGCCGGAGGCCGTGGAGCCGGAGCCATAAACATGACGCCTGCGGAATTGGCGGCATTAATTAACGAACATGTTCAGGCGGCAGTGGCTGCTGCCCAACCGGGACAACCAGCAGGTACATGATAACAAGAGGTTAAACTAATTATCCTAGTTAATTGCCTAGTATATCTGACTAATGTTTGGGATTGTCAAAACAGGACCACCACCATGTACCTACAAGTCCTTCATGGACTGTAAACCCCATACCTATAGCGGGACGGAAGGAGCTGTAGGGCTTGTAAGGTGGTTTGAGAAGACAGAGTCTGTCTTCGCGAAATGCAACTGCCCGCCTGCTGATCAGGTGAAGTATGCCACCGGGACATTGGAAGGCGCAGCAATTTCCTGGTGGAATGCCCAGGTACAAATGCTGGGTCAAGCCATGGCCAATGAACTACCTTGGGATGAGTTCAAGGGAATTATGACTGAAGAATACTGCCCCCGAAATGAAGTGCAGAAACTAGAGATTGAGTTCTAGCAACTCAAAATGCAAGGCTCAGAAATTGAAGCCTACACGACTCGTACTCATGAGTTAGCCACTTTATGCCCAGGGATGGTGAATGAAATGCACAAGAGGGTGGAGCATTATATACGGGGATTGGTGCCCGAAAATCAAAGTATGGTAACTGCCTCTAACCCTACTACCATACAACAAGCAATCCGAACAGCCCACAGGCTGACTGACCAGGCAGTTGAGCAAGGACGGTTACCCAAACGAGGTGCGGTGGCAAGCGTGCCCGAACAGAAACGCAAGTGGGATGGTTCAAGCAACAAGGGATCGTCATCCAGCAGCCAATCTCAACCTCAACAATAGCAGCAAAGTCAGCAATAGCAACGGAAGTTCGATAACAACCGAAGCTTTAACCAGGCGACTCCCTCAAATCAAGGACCCGGTGGGTATGGTGGAAGACTGCCGAAGTGCAACCGGTGTAACTACCACCATGTGGGTCGATGTGATAACTTCAAGTGCCAACGTTGTGGGAAGATTGGTCACGCAGCCAAAGACTGTCGGGGTGAACTGATGAAAAAGCCACAACAATCACAAGAAACTCCGAAAGGTTGTTTTGAGTGCGGAAAAGAAGGCCATTACAGACGCAACTGTCCCCAGCTTAAGAGGAATGGTAATGGCAACAACAACAATGGGAACAACAGCAATAATAACAATGGCAACAACAATAACAACAACAATGGTAATGGCAACAACAATGGAGGAAATAACAATAATGGAGCCAAAGGAAGAGCCTTCGTCATTGGCTCAGGTGAGGCGCTAAACGATCCTACAACAGTAACTGGTAAATTTTCGGTTAATGGTGTTTTGCTACTGTATTATTCGATACCGGAGCCGATAGAAGTTTCATGTCCACTAGGTTCTGTAGTCTTTTAAGTGATATGCCCTCAGCCTTAGAATCTAAATACACCGTGGAGTTAGCTAACGGCACACAGATTCACGTAACGCATATTCTTAGAGACTGCAAGATAGAGCTTGCCGGTCATACATTCACCATAGATCTTATGCCTGTTATGTTAGGAAGCTTTGATGTGGTAGTAGGCATGGATTGGCTTTCCTATAAACAAGCGAAAGTCATATGCCACGAGAAGATCATACGGATTCCTATTGGTGAAGAAGTCCTTACGGTTAGAGGTGATAGGAGTGGTGCGGTGATAGGCATCATTTCATTCATGAAGGCACAGAAGTTGTTACGAAAGGGTCGACTAGCCATATTGACACTCGTCACAGATGAACAGATCGAGGAAAAAAGGATAGAGGATATCCCCGTAGTTCGTGATTTTCCCGAGGTGTTTCCGAAAGACCTGCATGGATTACCGCCTCATCGTCAAGTTGAATTCCAGATTGAGTTGACTCCAGGAGCCGCTCCAATTGCGAGAGCACCGTACCGGTTAGCTCCGAACGAACTGCAGGAATTATCCGCTCAACTACAAGAGTTGTTGGATAAAGGGTTTATCCAACCGAGTTCGTCGCCCTGGGGAGCGCCAGTTCTATTTGTGAAGAAGAAGGATGGTATATTTCGAATGTGCATTGACTATAGGGAACTGAACAAGGTTACTATCAAGAATAGATATCCCTTACCTCGTATCGATGATTTGTTTGATCAACTGCAAGGATCAAGCTATTACTCTAAGATTGATTTGAGGTTTGGGTATCATCAGCTGAGAGTCGAGAAGAGGACATCTCGAAGACTGCTTTCCGTACACGATATGGTCACTATGAATTTTTGGTCATGCCATTTGGGTTGACGAATGCACCAGCAGTATTTATGGACCTCATGAATCGCGTGTGCAAACCCTATCTTGATCAGTTTGTTATCGTCTTTATTGATGATATACTGATATACTCAAGGACCGAGGAAGAACATGGAGAGCACTTACGTTTGATCTTGGAATTACTTAGAGAGGAACAATTGTATGCAAAGTTTTCTAAGTGTGATTTCTGGATACGTGAGGTACAATTCTTGGGTCATATTGTCAACGAGAAGGGAATACATGTTGATCCTGCTAAGATTGAAGCGATAAAGAATTGGTCTGTTCCTAAGACACCGAGTGAGATACGACAATTCCTTGGATTAGCGGGATATTATCGACGATTCATTGAAGGATTCTCTAAGATTGCACAACCTCTCACAGCCTTGACTCACAAGGGAACAACATACAAATGGGGTGAGAGTCAGGAATCTGCTTTTCAGTTGCTGAAACAGAAATTATGTAGCGCACCAATATTAGCGTTACCGTATGGTAGTGATGATTTCGTAGTCTATTGTGACGCTTCTATTCAAGGACTTGGATGCGTCCTGATGCAGCGGGATAAAGTGATAGCTTACGCCTCTAGACAGTTGAAGATTCATGACAAGAACTATACCACCCATGACTTGGAACTGGGTGCGGTAGTGTTTGCCTTGAAGATCTGGAGACATTACATTTACGGTACCAAATGCACCATCTACACCGATCACAAGAGTCTTCAGCATATATTTGAGCAAAAGGAGTTGAACATGAGGCAAAGACGCTGGGTGGAATTGTTAAACGACTATGATTGTGCTATTAAGTACCACCCGGGGAAAGCAAATGTAGTTGCTGATGCGTTGAGTAGAAAAGAGACTGCTAAACCTCGACGAGTGCGAGCTCTACAACTAACGATTAGTACGCAATTACCTGAACAAATCCGAGAGGCTCAGACGGAAGCTCTGAAAACAGAAAACATTGGGTCTGAATCGTTAAGGGGAATGGAAAAACAATTGGAAGTAAAAGCGGATGGAATTCGTTACTTCATGGATAGACTATGGGTACCTCTACACGGAGACCTGAGAGACTTGGTGATGAGTGAGGCTCACAAGTCCAAGTATTCTATACATCCTGGATCTGACAAGATGTACCACGATTTGAAGGCGCACTATTGGTGGCCTAACATGAAAGCAGATGTAGCTACTTATGTGAGCAAGTGTCTGACCTGCTCGAAGGTTAAAGTGGAGTATCAGAAACCATCTGGTCTACTACAACAACCCGAGATCCCTATGTGGAAGTGGGATCAGATATCAATGGATTTTATTACTAAGTTACCTCGTACTTCTACTGGTTGCGACACAATATGGGTTATCGTGGATCGATTGACAAAATCTGCTCATTTCCTAGCAATAAAGGAAACTGATAAGATGGAGAAGTTAACCTGAATTTATCTGAAGGAGATCGTTTCGAGGCATGGAGTACCAATCTCGATCATTTCTGATCGCGATTCTCGTTTCACTTCACACTTCTGGCAATCACTGCAAAAGTCTTTGGGTACGCGATTGGATATGAGTACTGCTTATCATCCACAGACTGACGGTCAAAGCGAGCGTACTATACAGACTTTGGAGGACATGCTACGTGCTTGTGTGATTGACTTCGGGAATAACTGGGAAGTTCACCTACCATTGGTGGAATTTTCTTACAACAACAGTTATCACACTAGCATAAAGGCGGCACCTTTTGAAGCTTTATATGGGAGAAAGTGTAGATCACCAGTTTGCTGGGCTGAAATTGGTGATAGTCAATTAACGGGTCCTGAGTTAGTACACGAGACAACTGAGAAGATTGTCCAAATAAGAAACCGCATGGCCGCAGCGCGAGACAGACAGAAAAGCTATGCTGACAAGCGACGAAAACCTTTGGAATTTCAAGTTGGTGACAAGGTTTTATTAAAAGTCTCACCATGGAAAGGCGTAGTTCGGTTTGGTAAGCGAGGAAAGCTAAATCCGAGATACGTTGGACCATTTGAGATAGTGGAAAGAATTGGTCCAGTGGCTTATCGACTAGCCGTACCTGATTCATTGAGTGGAATCCATGATGTATTCCATGTTTCAAATCTAAAGAAATATTTAACGGATGAAACGATGGTCGTACCACTAGAAGAAGTTCAAGTAGACGAACAGTTACGCTTCATTGAGGAACCTGTCGAAGTGATGGATCGTGAGGTGAAACACGCTTAAGCAAAGCAAGATACCCATTGTCAAAGTTCGTTGGAACTCGAGACGTGGACCAGAATTCACGTGGGAACGTGAAGACCAAATGAAGCTTAAGTACCTTCAGCTATTCGAAAGGACGATGCCAGCCGGCGAAGGTACTGATTAAATTTCGGGACGAAATTTCTTTCAACATGGGGATGATGTGACAACTCATCCAAAACTCACATGATTTCGATTTTCTTGTGCCAATGCAGTAGACCAGTGATGGAACACTCACCATGTAACGCAATTTTCGGGACGAAAATTCTTTCAACATGGGGATAATGTGACATCCGGTAATTTTCAGTTACCAAACTCCGTTAGTTCCGTTAAGTCTTGCATACACGTGTCGTGCACACACACTAGTTGTCGTTGAATGTTGGTGACTTAACAATAATCAGTAATGTTAAATTGATGATAATTAAGTTAACAATGTGATTATTAAGTTATGCTTATGTGATTTAAATGTTAACTGTAATTTTATCGCGTAACGTGAAAACGTGTATATTTATTTCGTGTGTTTTGTGATAAATGGAAATTATGCATGATTGTTATTTGTGATTAATAATTATTGTGTTTAGTAGTTAAAAACTATTTAAAAACTATTCAAAAAGCCTAATCTTTATAAAATACAAATTATAAGGGTTAAAAGGGTAATTATGGATTATTAAATAAAATAAAATCAAAACCCAACCCTAATCCCACCCCATCGGCCGCGATCGACCTCCCCTCTCCTCTCCTCTTCGAATTCAGCCCAAGAACAAGCAATCATCTTCGGTTTTGGTCGATTACAAGGCATAGAACACGTTGGAATCATCAATTGCAAGCCATTACACGTTTAAAGGTTAGATTTTTTACATGTTTGTGATGATCTTTCATGTTGGCCGAAAGTTCCATTCGAAATCCGCAATTGATGGTCGATTGATGCTTGTTTGTTGTTGTTAATGTGTTTGTTAGATAGATTACATGTTAATTAACGTCAAGTATGCAATAAAGGTTGGATTTTTACAAGTTCTTATGGGATTTACATTAGGGCCGAAACCCTAATTTGAAACTTGCAATTGGAGGCCGATTTATTGATGTTGGTTGGTGTTATTATGTTAGTTGGATTGTATATATGCTAGTTAACGTCGATTATGCAAGAAAGCTATGATTTTGATACGTTGTTCATAGGTTACTAATAATAGTAACTTTATTTTGCATGAATTGATGATTGGATGATGTATGAATGTTATGGATGTGTTTGTGATGGTGATTAGATGCTAGGTTGATGATATGAACAATTTAAAATCGAGAAAATGTCTTATAGTTCATACATTGCTAAAAATAGTAACTTTTGGTGTTGAACGTTGATGAATCATGATGATTAGGTGTTGTTGATCATGTTTAGATGTTGTCATGGACTTGAATTGGTATGTAAATGATGAATCCATGAATGTCTTGGGTGTTTGATGAAATTGGGATGTACTTTCCCAAAAGGGAAACTTTATTTGTGCAAATTCTTTAATTGGATGATTTGAGCATGTTTGGGATATTAGGATCATGCTAGTGTGTTCATGGATGGTTTCTAAGGTGATGAAATGTGTTGTTTAGGTTATAGGGATGTTGATTTGGTTTGTTACCTGTTTTGGCCTGTTGTGATTCGCATGACTTGTATGATATCTAGTTGTATGATGATCTAGGTAGTACGTGTGGATAATGAAGTGCTATATGTAATCAAGTGGTATGTTGATCATGTATGATATGTTGTTGTGTTAGTATTAACGAGTTATCACCTATAATGTCACCAACGGGTCAAACGGGTCAACTGGGTCAAATGTGTCTTGTATTTCTTAAACCTTGAGTCTCTTGGTTTGTAGAGCACTTAGGGTTTCATGTTGATTCTGTGTACACGTGCTTATGTACTCTTGTGTTCTAGGTGACCTTTGAAGGTTGTCTTTCCCCTCTTTCTTTCAAGTTAAGCTCTAAGTTAATTCTTACGCGCATCAGGTGAGTTCTTGCCCCACTCATTTTACCTAATCTCTTTTGGGGGAGATAGCATACTGTTGATCAAAAACGCTTTTATATATGAGTGTGTATAATATTGATATAGTGCTGTTTACCATGGAAAGTCCTCACACTTTCGGATTGTTAATATAGACTAGCGGGGAAATTTTGGGTAGTACTACTGGGTCTGACGAGCCCCACCTGTGTGACTCGAGGTCATACGGGTGCAATTTTGTCCTAACATATATTCGTCACGACCTGGTAAGTTGTGACGGGAGGCAACAAACGTAACACAGTCAGCTTCGATCGCGAAATCACTATGATTAATATTTTTATGTTAATAGACTAGCTATCTATTGCAATACACTACTTATGCTCTGGAAACTGTTGATTGGTTTATATTTTAACGCAAACTCTTGAACTCACCAACCATGTGTTGACTTGTTTAGTATGCTATTCTCAGGTTAAGGTTGCCAGTTGCCTAGGAGCACGCACACCAGCATTGTTGAGTTGTCTACATTGCCTTGTTTACAAATTTGGGATTATTTTCATATTAAATAATTGTCTTTGGGGCGCGTATGTTTTGCGCATTCTCTTTACATACTACTTGTTTTGGGTTTTATGTTGTAAAAACGCTTCCACAGTATTTTAAACGTTAACTCTGGTTTTGTTTATTAATCATATAGAGTCATTCTTGGTAACTAATGACTGAGATCCTGGTATGTCACGCGCTCGCGGTAAAACCCCGCACGTGGATTTTGAGGGTGTGACACTTCAGAACTAAGAAAACACACCTTTGCAGGTTGTGTAGAGTCACCAAAAAGATACAGGCCATCCACCTGGTTACCGGTCACCAGGGTTCTCTTTATGTGCAAATCCTGGATATGGCAACCGTGCTCATCAAATGTTACACTCATTTTATTATCAAAAGCAAGTTTAAACATAGAAATAAGATTAACACTGTATTCGGGGACAACGAATACATCTGTTAAAATCACTTTATCACAAATTTTAATGTTCCCTATTTTAGTAACAGTGGAACTTGTTCCATTTGGATGATGAACCTTAATCTTAAATTCAGTTACATCAACTGGGTTGAGTAACTCATCATCATTCATTACCATATGCTGGTTCGCACCAGAATCAATTATCCATGAAGTTAGACTTTTCTGATTTGAACATGAGGTGTTACTATAGGTATTATGAGAGGAACAATAATCAGAGGAATTACCTCCCATGTTGGAGTTAACAGAAGATTCCCCTTGTTTGCTGTTTAGAAGTCCTAGCAATTGACTAATTTGATCAGCTGTGAAAGATGTCAGAGTGAGAGAGGAGACAGAATTGGACTTGTTAGTTGGATTAGAAGGGTTCTGAGTTGATTTTGAACCTTGACTTGGTCCAGAAACCCATCTCTGTCGGTTACCCTGAGGGTAGCCAACAATCTCAAAACATCTCTCTACTGTATCACCAATTTTGTTACAATGAGTGCACTTAAGGTTTGGATTTGGTCCTCTAGTGTTTCTTTTTTTATTTTCAGAAATCTGATTTGTTTTAGGCACAAACCCAATATTTTGACCAGATAGTTTTGAGGAAGAGTTAGAGTTTCTATGAGACTCCTCTCTAGAGATTATAGCAAAAACACTTTTAATAGTCGGGAGAGGGTCTCTAGTCAAGAGACTAGTTCTCACAGGTTGATAAACATCACCAAGCCCCATGAGAAACTGCATTAATTTTATTAAGTGACTAAAATCATTAAACGCTTTAGCAGCCTTGCATGTGCAAGGAGGCAACTGAAGCATATTATCCATTTGTTTCCATATAGTATTTAATTTGTGACAATATTAAGAAACAGGACAACCATTTTATTGAAGAGAATTAATTTTCTGGTGTAAACCAAAGATAACAGACCCATCAATCTTATCGTATGTCTCCTTTAAATCATTTCAGACTTCTGAGGCAAGTCTAGAGAAGACTTGCCCAACATATAGTTCTTCAGATATAAAGTTTAAGATCCAGGTTAAAACAATAGAATTACATCTTTCCCATTGACCCGCTAGAACATCATCAGTCTTTGATTTTTCACATTTACCATCTATAAACCCAGTTTTATTCTTTACTTGTAATGCTAATTTCATAGCATTTGCCCAAACCGTGTAATTCTTAGTGCCTTTTAATTTTATGTTAACAATGGTCAGAACACACGAGTTGCTTGGGTGAAGGTATAGTGGGTTGCTAGGGTTAAGTTTCCCGACCAGAGTGCTGGTGGGAGTTTCAGTTTTAGTTTCTTCAGCCATTTTCTTGAGAATATTTTAGCAATCAAGGAATGAGTAAGCACACAAGCATGCACACAAAGACACATAAACAAGTGATGCACACAAAGAAATACAAACACACACACAGGGAAAATCACCCCCTGTCACAAAAACAGTTCTGATACCCCTAACCCGGACAAACAATGTCTATACACACTATACAAGAATGCCAGAACACAAACAATAGAACAATAAAGAGAAGGGAACAAGAAACCCTCATAGCGAGTACCCTGTATCATGGATTTTTAGCAGCACATATTAACAGTTGTAACCTTTCACTTAGGGTTACAACTTTAATCGAAGAAGAAGAAGATCTCAGTAGATAGACAACTTCACCTCCGGCTCCTTTGAACCAACAAGAATCCACGAACAAGACAGGCGGATATTCCAGAAATTAGGGTTTTTGGGTGAAACCCTAAAACGATGATGCGCACCGATCAATGACAAATCAACAGCAGAAGACAAGATTCCAGGGTAATAGAGATCAACAATTGACCAGAGCCTTAAGCTCTGATACCATGTTACAAATACAACCCAAACGAAACAACCAAGACAAAGTCAGAAACCCTAAGTGTTAGGGTTTCTTACAAAATAATAAGAGAACACTAGTTCAGATTATCAATGTGATAACCTGAATCACAATAATTACGGATAACATCAACGTGATGAAGAAGAACAATGAACAATTGCAATCGCTCAACTGAGACCGAATCTTTAAGAACAAGAGAAGCGAAGTGAATGAATGATCGGTCCAGGAGATGTTAACATATAAACACCGCAGCTTCCACACGACCAAGCTCAGCTATGCTCCAACCCAACACATCAACAAAGGCCCAGCCCAAAGCCCAACTCTGTCTAACCTGAAATAAAAACAAAAACCAACAGCTCAACTGAAATATACAAATAACAAATAAAAAAATTAAAAGAATATTTAGATATTAAATTAATATATACTCATAAAATTTTAACAATTTTTGAGAAAAGTAAAAAGTTTAACCAACTGACAATCTTGTTTGTGATATGATATCACTTAAGTGTGAATAAATAAATATTAGAAAAACGCTCAAAACAAAATCCTATCATTTATATTTTGTACAATATCTGTTTTAGTGTATGTTCAAGTTTATATTTTATTCTTCTGTGACAGTATGCTTTCCAGTTTGGTAAAGCAAATGACTAGACTTTCAGCACAGTAACCCTAAGTTTCCTCACTGCAATAAACTTTTACAAGACTAGAGAAAATAATAAAAGGAGTAGCATAAAAACAGATTTCTCTACACCTGTTTCTTGAACTATAAGAATTCATATTCATTCCAAAAGAGTTCGAAGTAACAAATGCAATGTAGGGGATATTCGGGTGATAAATAACTTACTTTACATATTGCACAATGTTGGTTGTGATTAATTTATCATAGAAAATGTAAAAATTACTATTGTGAAACCCAAATATAACTTAAAATGTAAAATTAAGAGTGTCTGTTTAGGAAAAGTAGAATGTGAATTCTCGCCAAAGCATAACTGATATATTGAGTCTATTATCAGACACAACCTAAACATGATAAGAGATCAAGTCTGGTCATAGGCAGAGCCGAAGATCGAGCGTAGTGTGATGTGTCGATCCTATGCGTCGGTATCATTTGAACTTATAATAAGCTGCCAAGTATAAATGAGAAAAAATTATTGTATCAAACCAACGTTCTCGAATTGAGAAACATTTGGTGTATAAACCTGGTTGGTTAAAAATCTTATAATTTAAGGAATACACTCACAATTAAATGTAGAATGAAATATGAATGTTCTTATTTGCTTAGTTTAATATTACTAAATCATTTTAGTTGTATTGAACTTACATAATAAAATATTACATAATCTTCATTATGTAATTCGGACATATATAAACAATGAGTTAAATCGATCATCATCCTTAAATAAAAACATAACATGTGAGAGTGTGCTTTATTCACATTATTTCCCCTTACGAGTATAAATTTTATTATTGTGAATTGTGATAAAAGCTATCTTGTATGAAATGAGACATTTGAACTCATTGTAACACTTAACGTCCTTGAGAAACAATCACACTATATCGTAGATCCGACTTCTCTATGCTACACACACTCTCAGTGTGATACATCTCACTACTTTCATACAAACAGATAGGAGAATTACAAATATAAGATAGTTAAAAAAATAAAATAAGATTAAAATGGACTTATTTAATCATTAGCACTTATAATATTAGTGGTTAATAAGCAGATTATTTGTGGGAATTAGATCTTACAATTAAAATAGGGGGGTAGCTAAACATATCACATGCCTCTTGAATTTTTATTTTGCTCTCCCATGACAACATAAAATCAAGATGATTTTTTGTTTTTAGTGTGAAAATAAGAAATGCAATTTATGCATAAGTTCAAGAAGGGGTTTTAACAAGGGGTTTTAAGTTTTAACAAGTGAAAGTCATATTTAAAGAGTACATTAACCACAAACCTTAAAATACGTAATTACAAAGGGAATGTATTGTTATTTTTCTTCATGTGGTTTACTTACATTTGTCATTTTTTATTCAAAAGATTTTTTTTTTCATATGGTTCCCAAGATTTAAAAAAAAAAAATCCTTTAAAACGTTGACCCCGTTAATTTAAGATGTTAAACGTTTAAATTGATGAAACTACCCTATCTACAAAACAAAATCTCTCAATTACATAACCATAATTGAGTACATAATTGAGTGAAACTGATTCACGATATAAGAAAGATGGCGACTGGAGTGGTGATCTCTATTATACAACACCTTCGTAATGGGTTTCCAACCGCCACCAGAAACCAGGTTCATATTCCACCCCAACCGATGAAACCAACAATCTGATAACTCAGTCATGTTGAAAGGTTTGAAGATAAACAGATGCAATATCCGATGCAAGTTTCTTGAATGAAAAATAATACGTAAATATAATTTTAACAAAAATATATTAACATAGATTAGGATTTTGTCTTTACATGTAAAATTACATAGTTATATCTTTTAATAAAAATGTCATTTTAAATTAACAAAATTAACATTTTTAAATAAAAATAACAACTTTTACATTTGATGTTTGTAGGAAACTATTTAAATTCATAGAGGTAGTTTAGCGAACCCATTAATCAACCTTAGAAGTTAGATCTAAATAAATCCACAAAAAAGTTTAAAATAGCCTATATCAATAAAAAACTATATTTACATCTTTCTATGGCTCTACCTTACACCAACGTAAATTCTGCTGAAATTAAGAAAGTGAATTGAAGGTGATGACAATGAAAACAGAAGTAGGGTAAAGATAAGGGGAAAAGAGGTGTTGGGTGGTGATGGTAGGAACCCAAGATCACATCAAATTCAATCACAAGACTATTGTTCTCAATAAAAATAATAATAAGTTACAGAAATATAATGGTGGTCATGTCAAAAACCCTAAAAGATTGAGGTGTTGCACAATGTATGTATGGACTCTACACCAATCTATTTAGCCTCTACTTACTCCTATCATTACTTTTGTCACCTCTCACTTTCTTTCTTTCACATCCATCTATTCCCATTTCAGAACCTATAAAGATTTTGAACTGTTACCGAAGAAAAGAAGGTAGTTTGTCTCCAATTTGAAGTGAAAATAATTGATTTAATTATTTTGGCTTTACACCTAAGATAAAGGGTAGTGAAATGGCTCTACCAGAAGATCTATCCATGTGGATGCCACCTTGACTGCGTACATCATAACATGGTGGCGCGAGCAGGAGGGTGTGGGTAGACTCACGGCTGGTTTTACGTTTTGATTTCGTATTAGACTAGTATTTGTATTGTTTTAAAAAAAAAATAAGTAATGTGTTTGTTATATTTAAATATTTTTATGAATTTTAATTGATTATAATGTTTAATTTTATATTATTGTTTTACATTTAAAAAAATTAAATATACTAAGAAATTCGTTAGAGCCCCGAATCACCTGATTCACAACAGGATTGACTACTCGATCAGGGGTTATATCTAGTGACCAATCAGCGTCACATGTCTCAATATTACAGAATAACCTGACATGAGGCTTTATCTCACAACACATAGTCTAAAAAGAGTTAGGACGATGGCTACGTGTGCGAGATGGGATCGGAACGGGATGGGCTGAGATGGCATGAGGTGGCGTGAGGTTGTAGGGCGGTATTGTGTGGGAATACCACCCCTACCTCTAGGTACATCAAGATCAATATTATGTTGAACGATAGATGAAGAAGTGGCATGACACAATGTGGTGTCAATACTAAATGGGGCGATAGTGTGATACCTCACTCAGAATCGAATAATGAGGTCAAAAGAACTCATTTAGTATAATATAATATACGTTGGTAAAACGCTTCTGAATTTTAGTGTATTGGCTGATAATGTTAAATTAAATGTAATTTTATTGTTTTTTAGTATCTAAAAAAGAAGAATGGGGCGATAGTGTGACACCACCACCGAACGCCACCACCCACCACCGCCGGTATCCACCGGCCACCACCGCCACCGCTTGCCGCCACCATTGGAAACCACCATCGGTCATCACAACCCACAACCATCACCTGTCATTACCATGGTAACCACTTTTATATTTCATTGTTTCTTCGATTTTTAACTAACAAACAATACAATTAATGATTCATTTCATTCTTATAGGTAACCAAATAGGATAATGAAATTTAACGATACATTCCATTCATTCGTTTATTTCATTACTACATACCAAACAAACCATAACATTTTATCTCTCCTTTACTCACAATCATTCACGACCATCACCTATAATATAGGGCACGTACTCACATTAAAAAAATTAAACGAGATGTGAATGCCTCACACCCGTAAATATTTTCTCAAACATCTTGTAACGGGTGAAAATAATATATATAATTTTATATAGTTTGTACCTTGAACTCTAGTTTCAATTAGTTTTGTATAAAAATACTTTGTGAAGGTACAGATGTACAGTAAGTTGATTTAATGTGGGCACCCAGGTTGTGATGAATAGCAGTACTCTAAAAGTGAAAGCAACTCTTTTTAACCATTTTAATCAATAACATTATTGTTAATTGTTCATGTTATGTTTTAAGTAATTAATATTAACGTAACATATTTAATATAAATATAAAATTAACTTATATAAAAGATATTAGCACAAAAGTCTCCCTAAGACCTTATAACTAGGGTAGATTACATAAAGAACCTTTATTGTTTGATCCTTTGTTAAAACTGTTAACATATTTCATTCCTTGGTTCAAATTTATGTTTTATTTTATTCACTCAATTAAAAAAAATTAAAAAATGTTTTATAAAAATGAAACAAATATTTATACCAGAAGGATTTTTGCTATTAGAAAAAATGTGAATGGTTTTATTAGGTCATGTGTATTCTGCACCTTTAATTACATGTGGGCGTCACATCGCTAACTTTACTCTCTTTCATTTCACCTTACTTTAAAAAATTATTTAATCCTCTCAATTTGATGTAGGTATTAAATCAATAAGTGTAGAAGATTGGGTTTACCCCGTTAACGCGTTAATAGGCCTAGCTTTTAAGAACCCTTACCCCATGAGGGGGTGGTGTTCTATTCGTTAACACGTGCCACATCACCCCTAAAGCCCGATGGTAGGATGTATATACCCATTACCCTTAACTATACGTAGGATATACTACACAGATGTTCTCGCGTGAAAACTTAAGGTTTTCACGCACTAACTTAAGTTCTCGCCCAATTTGTTCATGAATTTTCAAAAATTCGACTTTGATTTCCCGAGCCTCTTGATTTGAACTCTGCATATTTTTATTTCATGATTTTATCTTTTTATAACTTTCTGAATTATCCAACAAAAACTAGTGGGGTGTCATTGAATTTTAAATGAAACTTTTACGAATTATTAGAAAATAATTAGTATAGTATCATGTGAAGTACATGGATTGAATAAAAGAATTATTAAATAGTTTGTAATAAAAGTTTAAAAACTACAAAATGATATTTTTAATAAGATATGATTGAGTTGCGTATATGTAAACACTTCAAGTAAAATCGTTTTATAAATTTGTGTTTTTTTAATTGTTTTTTAAAATATTTTGTTTTTTTTTTTAATTTCATTAAAAACAAGTAGCATCCTTATTATAGATAACATATTGGTAAATATAATCATATGCTATCTACATAAAATCCTAAAACTTATTACTGAAAATTTTAATGATTTCATTTCATCACTGCCTTAAAAGTTTAATGTAGGTTGTAGGATGCCCAGCATAATTATTAGTAATTTATTATGGGTAAATTCATTAGCGAAAGTCATCCATGTCATGCGAACACAGACAACGCTGGTGGCGCAGCTCGCTAATCATTTCAGGGGAAACTCATCTCCCGAAAGCCTACTATAGTAAAAGCCCTGACCCATCTAAAACATGTTAAATCAAATGAAACTCGAATCCATGATTTTCGCTTTAAAATGTCATGAGGTTACCTCCTCTCAAACCTATTAGCTTATTAAGGTATTATCGTCTATGTTTACAAATTTTATGCTTATTAAACTGACAACCGATCTAAGTCGATTGTCAGAAATGGTTATGGAGATCTACATTAGCCGGTATACACGGACAACAATGAGCTTGAAAAACTTTTTTGAAAAGTAATAGCAACTCCGAACAATTTTATGTTTTGAAATTGTTATAAAATTTCAAAAATTTTATATTTTCCATTTAAAAACATCAAAAAATATTTATCTTAAAGATAAACTTAACATACTAGATGAACATCCATGTAATAAACCATTTTAACTGTGTATGGCAATAAACTCCTTCGTGTTTATTCCGCAACTTATATTTTTGTTCTCTAAGAGCAATCTCACCCTAATAAATAAATAACTCTATATGCCTCTAATGAACAATCGACTGTGATGGATTCAGATATGTTCTTGAACAAGATTGATCTCCCAAGTACCTTTTTAATCTCTTAACAAACAATAAATCAATACTCAAACAATATGATACGGAAACCCATGATATATGATTTGATCTTTAATGTGTGTGTATGATTGTGTAATTGTGTGTTTGTATGGTATGAATGCTCAAAGAAATTAAAAATGTTTGTTTGATTGATAATCTGTTTAAAAACTTACAAAGGATTAGGGTACACGGCTATTTATAACCTATAATTACAAAAGTACTCTTACGTAAAACAAATTACATATAATCCTAAATCTAAGTGTTGTCCGCTGTGGATGCTTGTATGTCTGCTGTGGATGACGAATGAGTTGTCCGCTGTGAACTTTTGTTGTCTGCTGTGAACACTTTGCTGTCTGTTGTGAACACTTGAATGTTTACTTTGTTGTTGTTCGCTGTGGAGTGTTCATCCCCTGTAGATATTGAAAATCCGCTCTGGATTTGTTCATCAGATGTGAATTATTTGTTCATCTGTTGTGCAAAATGTTCATCCGTTGTTTATACTTGACATTCTTCAGACTTCATCCACTGCTAACAGTTAGCTATCCGCTGTGGGCTTATTCTCATCCGCTGCCAACACTTGCAAAATTTCTTTATCTATAAAATATGTAAAAGAAATTTAAACAATAAGTAGGGTTTGGTTTGAATGTTACTAATAATTGTATGTTAGTAAATGGTTGTTTGAATGTTAGAACATATTTGATTAATTATGACAAATATTATCTTTTATTGAGTTTGTTGAGTCCAACAAACTATATTTTTTAATATCTAAATTAGAATGTTGCAAGTTGTTTTGAAACAACATAAATTAAAGTGGTTAAAGTGTGAATGCTCCTAGCAACAAAATAGAAATTTAAATAGTTAATATTGTCACTATTCATCATATTATTATGGTTATTATCGAACAATAAGTCGTATTTTAAATTACTAAAATGCAATTTGATAACGAATATCCAAATATTTATTATAGATAAACATTTTTTTCAGACAAGACGAATTTGAACTTTGAGTCATTTTGGAGAATCAATCATAGTTTATTGTATTAAGAAGCATTTCTGGTAGAGAATAAAAATGTGGTCACCAAATACCCTCACACCATAAATGGCAGTATTTAAGAAAGTTTATTTATAGTAAATTAGATTCTACTTTAATTTTTGAATTGAAAAATACTAACAAAGAGCAACCACAAAACGCATTACATTATATTATAATAAAATAGATAATTCGTAATATTTATTCAAAAAAAACATAATACCACATTGTCCATATAAACAAAATTTGCAATACTATAGTCATAAAAATAACGAAAAAGGTTCATTAATTTATTTAAATGGCATGGATCATCAAGATCGCCAAAGTATAAAATCTAATCCGTTTTTTAATTGATCTATTGTGATTTCAGTTATTTAATATTTTGAATTTAACTTGCTTATAATTGATTAAGGAATTCTCTAATTAAGATAAATAATTGGTTTCTTTATACAAACTATTATCTCTAATTACACTTTTTTAGAGAAATGTTTAAATAAAAAAGCCCTTAAAACTAAAAAACTTAAAAAATATTATCAACCAATGATAGATAAAAGAAGTTTATATAATCTATAAAAAGAACAATAACAAAAATAACACATTGTGTTATCTGCAACACTATGAGTTTTAAAAAATACATTGGTGAAAATATATTATTATGTACTTCTAATTGTAAAACACAATGATAGATAACAAATTTATTAAATTTATATAAACAATAACAAAAATAACATAAAATGGTCTAAAACGTAAAACATAATGATGAAGACATATAACAAATGATGTAAAATACATGACACAAAGAACTGATATTTGACATAACGAACGTATAAGACACAATGAACTGACGTATCTGACACAATAATCAAAATGTCATGCTCTTTAAAACAATAAAAGAAAATGTGTCAAACATACAATCTTTTTTATGTCTTTTAAATTAAATACTCTTTTTATTATACCCTATATTTTCGAATCTAAAAACAATTATATTATAGCACGACAATAATTTTATAAAAGTAACACTATAAGTTGTCTTACAAAACTTTTATAAAAATAAAAATTAGTTTATTACATGGTTATAACTTGAACCATAAGAAACAAAATAATGCAAGAGAACTCAACAATCAACTACGACATTCAAGTGGAAGGATCTTATTCATTGTCGAACACTTGTGTGAACCATTTCAGTATATAAAGCCTTTGTTGATTGCTTTATGTGTGGATTTTTACTACGTAATTATATATATTGTGTTGATTTTTTTCGTTTCATATTTGATATATTATGTATTATTGAAATTTTATGATTTGTTAACATGTGATCTTGATCTCATAAGTCGTGTCATGATCGATATACGTTTTATAACAATAATTGAACTGTTAAAATAGACTAATTTATTGGACATCGTATGATGATGGAAGAATATATACATGATTAGGTTAGTATCCCGTGTATTACACGGGTTGAATAAATAAATACTAAATAATTAGTAACGAAAATACTTTTTTTGTATTTTAAAAAAATCAAGCATTTTGTTCCAAAATAAACCATTTTAAAAAAGTGTCATTTCTAAAAATATTTATTATAACTCTGAATTTTAATTAACTTTATAAAAAAATTATTATTTAAAAACACCGATTTTAAAATATTTTATATTTTTAAAATTTTTTGATGTTTTAGAAAAATTTCTTATCTTAAAAAAGTTATTTATTTAGAAATTCACTCATAAAAAGACCTATTTCTTAATTTATTAAAAGACTATATTTAATTTAAAAAGAATTAAATAATATCATTTGTAATTAATGTAAATATTTAATAGGAGAGAGATGGAAAAATTAAAATTAGAAGCTCTAAAATTTTACCAAGTGTCGACT
This sequence comes from Flaveria sonorensis, assembly GCA_025506505.1. Taxonomy (NCBI): domain Eukaryota; kingdom Viridiplantae; phylum Streptophyta; class Magnoliopsida; order Asterales; family Asteraceae; genus Flaveria; species Flaveria sonorensis. The sequence goes on from CM046426.1 coordinate 5,596,557, forward strand.
AAAACCTTATTTTATTATAATAGATAGATATGAACATATGAATGATTTTAATTTTTTGTTGTATCACATTAGTATATTTTTTTATTACTATTAAAATAGAGATTACATTTTATGTGTGATGGTTATCTTATCTTACTACTCTAATAAAATAGTAATTATGTGAGACACGTGGCGGCACCACATCTCCCTCACTATATTTTTCCCGTTTATCTCTTCTATTAAATAATCACATTAATTACTAATAATATTATTTATTTGTTTAGATTAATATTGTTTTTAATAAATTAAGAAAAAAATGTTGTTATTAATTAATGTTTTAATAAATTAAGAAACCGATATTTTTATTAATATTATTTTAAATTTTTTTATAAAAATATTTTTTTAAAAAAAATACGAAATATTTTAAAATTGATGTTTTTAAAAAGTAATTTTTTTATAAACAAAATGTAATTAAAAATTAAGAGTAATAATAAAAAAGTTTTTAAAAATGACATTTCAATCATATATTATTTTAGAATATCGTTATATAATTAATAAATTTTTATTCTATTTAATATTTTATTTATTCAACCTGTATAATACACGGGTTTAATAAACCTAATATCTTGTATACTGTTATGTCCTTGTTGTGTACCGTTCTCTAATGTTTACTAATTAGGATGCAAGTCTGAGAAAAAAGATATTGTAATAATGTGAAAACGAAGAAGGTAGTATAAGGCTTTTTTTAATCTTAAATGGAATTAGCCCTTATATCACCTTTTAGTTTTAAAATTGGACTTATATTACCTTTAAAAAGAATAAACAAGAGTTGTATTTAATATTTAAAATTTGAAGTCTTATTATATTTTCCCTCTAATTTCTTCTTTGATTCCCCACCTTACAAAACTTAAAAACTTATTATATCTTTTTGAAAAATTCCTGATTAATTTACAATATTAAGATATTTCTAGTGAGGTTCATATTCCGTTTTTCTTTTGTATATGGTGAAAGCACAAATTCTTCACACAAAAAAATGTGCCCAAAATATATGCACCGGATTTTTAATGTCTTGTGGTTTTGCTTTCTCTCTTCTTTTAGGATAATCAATCTCACAATCTGAGTTTTAGTTAATAATCATTTAAAAATCTTATTCCCGATAAGTATGCAATGACATGACTTAATATACAATGACAATATTATTCTTCAGGGTGAAAAAAGCTCATGTTAAAACACTCCGTGTAAAGTGTTAACTTATTTCAAACAATAAAGATTCACAAACTATAGTCACATATACAGAATTGATTGTAAATCAAAGCAAATTAGCAAAGTCACCAAAAAATTGACAAATAAGTTGTTTCAAATAAAAGACTTATAAACTAAGTTCACCTGTACACAAATGGTCGTTATGCACACACAAAGTACGATTAACAATAGACAACAAAAGCTTTCACAAATTGATCGTAAATCACATCAAATTAGCAAAAGATTATCAGCAATGAACACGATAACGAATGAAATATACATGTAAAATACTCTACTGAATCACCAAAAAGAACTTATATATTACATGTAAGCACACATGCATATCATCAATGTGTTAATAAAAACCTAAAGCTTAAATTAAATGCAAACGAAACTTGTTTTACTTTGTTGATACTTAAAAGGGTACTTAACAAACAATAGACAAATGGAATTATGAAAAATCGAAACCAAGACCAGAAGTCCAAGCCAGAGAGTAAAAGCCCATGTATAGCCTAAAAAGGCCTTGAGCCCAGCCCAATAGTTCATAACAGAAAGTTAAACAGCAGTCATTCAATCAGCTTGAAAGCTTATAAAGAGTGAAAGCCCATAAGCTAACTTTCATCACCACATGGTAGGGGTGTCATTCAGGTTTTTTTAATCGGGTTTTAGGTTTTTTGGGTCGGGTTTCTCGGATTTTTAGATGCAATAAAATCAACCCGATGACCGTACCAAATAAACTATATTTAATTGGTATTCGGTTTTCGGGTTCATCTCCAGAAGATAGGGGTGCCACAAGGGCTTACTACCACTTCGATTAATCACATATACATACACATTACAAGATTTGAAACCTCATCTGTATAAACACGCATGCTGAAAGATAGTGATTTTCTTGTGATAAAAAATATTATAAGATAAATAAGAATCTTTAAGGGATGGTGTGACACAATAGTAAGCGCAAGTCTAGCGAAAGTCTTAAGTTGAATCCAGCTTCAACTCTTTTAAGCAATTAACAGTCTTTTTACCCCTACAACCGTTAAGATCATAACTAATAGAAATTAAGTAATTAACAATCTATTATGCAACTCAAGAGCACATAACTTATAACAATGTCTTAAAACATTACATTTAACCACTAAAAGTCCAGCGAAAAATAAGAAAATACTTAAAAGAATACAAAGGATGTAACACGTAACGCTTATTTATTCAAACAAATGAAATACTGTCTTTTACTATAGCTTCAACTCAAACGAGTGTCCACTGAGCAAAGAGTCGCGATAACATAACAATGATGACCCGAGAAAACACAAATTACTCTAAAAATCATCCGACTCTAGTTCTTCTCACCAATGCCAATAAACTTGGAACAAATAGATATCATGATGCTTGTTTAAGCAACAGCTACCTGGCTAAACAACAGCTTGCGGATCTGCAAAACGAGAGTCTTAGATCAGAAGGGGAACGAAAACCACAAATTTCTTCGTGTAATGAAATGCAACAAGTATCATAATTCATTATAGTGAAGAAATGAAATCCCAATATCTGTTTTAAGAAAGAAAACACACCTCAGGAAGTTTCCCACGGAATACAACATCCAAACGAGCGTCAAGTGTGTTCTCAAACACAATTTTACCATCCCGAGAAGCCAAGACTACACCTCCAGAGCTGACCGAAACAACATCAGAATACAGACAAAAAATCAACATGAAGGTATGGTAGAAAGAAATAAATCAAGAAAAATGACATTTAAGAACGGGAATGTACCAGGAAAGGGCATGAGGGTCGTGATGAGAAGGGGCGGGTGGAAGGTGGATATTGTCAACTATGATCTCGGGTTCATGAACTTGTGTTCTTTCAGCATATTCGGCTTTTGCTGCATCAAGAACAGAATGAACCATATGCAAGTCTACTTTCCGGCAACGCAATAACACAGATGGCTCTTTCAGTCTCAGTAAACCCTGAAATAATGTAAATTGTTGGTAAAAATATTCAACCAGTACACATACTATCCCACCTAAAAAAATGTGTGATAATTATTGGTCATTCAAGGATTGATATTCTTTGGATTAAAACAATTAATACGCATATATACACACACCCACCAGACCATTCAATACAGAACCAATTTGTGGTCCAAAACTATGAAAAATGCATATAAACACATGTACCTGTTGCTTAAAATGTGATACATAATATGTAACCGCATTATTCATAATCACACACTCTTTCTCTCCCTCTATATCTCCACAACCCTACATACAAGTGATGATGTGGTTCTCATAGTTTGATACTTCAAAACTAGTTCTCTAGGGATTTATACATACATATATACATGTTAATGTCTTTATATGTGTATGTGTAAGAGATAGATGATCAAATGAAATTGAATAAAAAACAAAAACAAATATCACATGGTATTAAGAAATTAAATAAAAAGGGTTACATATGTTTAATTAGTACCTGGACAATGAGAGCTTTCAACAGTCCTTCATAGTTATGATGGTGTAGAAACTTGTGATGGCTGACATTCAAAAGATCCTTTGATGCTGCTTCTCTCATGGCACTGACCAAGTCATCTTGTGCTTGAAGAACCTTGATCCTAGACGCATTGAGTTGCATCGAGTATTCACTGCAATTAAAATTGTAAAAAATATTTAGATACGAACTTCAAAAATAGCAGTTTGCTAAGATGGTGTACAATATCCAAATTGAATTATCTCGAACAAACAGAAAAAAACATATGATGTTTAGAGTAAGATGTTTGGAGAATCTTACATTTTCTTTCTAACTTCAACTTGCTTCTGTTTGCGCTCATATTCTTGTCGGATCTTCTTTTTCTCCGCCTCCACTAATTGCAGCTTCTCAATGTTAAATTCCTGAAATAGTTGATTAAGTAAACAAATCAACTTTATGTATAACACTCGTGTACTTACTACTAATACAGTTCAAACTGATGGAAACTGATCATGTAAAAATCCCTTAATATGATTTCATTCGCTAATTGCAATTGCATAAGACTGCAATTATATCACATAGAGTTGAGTTCATTTCGTTTAATTTGATAAAATTTACTAACTGTAAATGTTTAATCCCTGCAAAAAAAGACCTAAAAAACAGTTGAATCCGTATCATGATCACATAATCAGCATAATTTCCTAACTAGCAGAAGCTTCTCAGTGTTGATTCCGGCAATAATTACCCAATAAGACAGAAAAATAACATGAATACTGATCACATAATTGAATTAAATTACATAATACTAACTTTATCACATATATAAATCGAAACATCTCAATACCAGTGCATATAATCTGCCTATAATCAATCACGAAGTTAACTGACATAATGATCTAACCATGAGTACATCTACAGATCATAAACCTGAATCGGTTCACACAAAACCAACACAAATTCTCAATGTTAACTTCCTGCAACAAATCAAACAAAACTGCATCATGCACTCCTACAACTTCTATCAAACATCATAAAACGCCCAAATTAATGTTCAACTCTTGCATCAATCAACTGAAATCCGAATAACGAAATAAACTCCGTATATCGATCATGATGAGATCAACACAATCACATAACCAGTGATATCCACTAAAGAACCGTAGATAACTACAGCAGATGATAATAATCCAACTGAAGTCATGAAGTGATGATAATTGAGTTGATTCGATTAGAGACTTGCTTCCTCCGCGTATAATCAATCACGAAGTTAACTGACACAATGATCTAACCATCAACACATCTACATATCGTAAAACCCAATCGATCTACACAAAATCAACACAAATTCACAATCTCAACTTCCTACAACAATCAACCAACTGAAATCCCCAAATGTTAAGCTCCGCATCAATCAACTGAAATCCGAACAATGAAACAAACTCCGCGCATCGATCACGATGCAAACAACACAATTACGTACCAAATGATCGAAATCAATCCAACTAAAGTGATGAAAACTGAGTTGCATTGATTGGAGACTTACTTCCTCAGCGGAAACGGAGATCTCGTTGGCTTTTTCATCGGCTTCTTGACGGATGAATCTGACCATCTGGTGGATCTGCTTGGAGACATCTGCATCGTTCATTGTTGGATCTGAAGGAAAACAGAGAGATTGTTGTGAGATTTTGGAGATGATAATGGGATTGGCGGATCGAACGAGTGGTGATGTGAGTTCTTATGGTTTAGTTTTAATCGTCACATGAAACATGTTCTTGTATTTTCACAACGAGTACTTGTTATCTTGAAGTTGTATAAACAGTCATTGACTTTTGCTTTCTGTTAACATTGATCGTAAAAATGCGAGAAATATAGAGTTTAACTTGATATAACATGACATTTTGTTGGTAACGCTGTGTTCCCGAGTTCATTTAAAGAAAAAAAAGAAAAGAATTGGAAGGAAATAAAAAAATTGTTGTGTTTCAGAGTTTTTTTTAACGAATGAAATGAAAAGAAAGTAAGAAAGTTGTGTTCCCGAGTTCATTTAGTGAAAGAAAAAAAAATTAAAAGAAAATAAAGACTAAAATGAATCATTCCAAATTAGAAGAAAATAAAAAAAAAAAGAAAAAAGAAAGTAAAAGAAAAAAAATAAAAGAAAAAGAAAATAAATTTTTTTTTTTTTTTTCTCTTCTTAAGTGAACTCGGAAACACAACGTATGGTGTTTCCGGCTCTATTCAAGTGGTTAAGAACTTAAATCATGTAACTTGTGGGTGTATGTGGTTAATTAGAGTAGATTAGGAGTTGTTCTAAATTTGGTATTTTTTTATAGCCAATGATGTATCTTTTGATCAAACAAATATTGTTATCTTTGTGTCTACTTTTTTATTCGTTGCTACTCTGGTCATGGGCGAAGATTTGTTAGGGCCCGGGTGAAGGGGGCGGGGCCCCTCTGTTTTTTTGCTCCGAAATAAAAAATCATACGTATTTTATTTGAAAATTTTATTATACGTATTAAGTTCAGCCCTCTGATCTGGGTCCCGTAACTTTCAGACCCCCCTATACTTACGTTCAACCTCAGCCATTGGTTCTGGTGCCTCTCATCAAACGTCTTGCTCTTTTCAGCACCCATCAAAGGTTACTCAGTTTATACTTTTAGTTAATTACATAAAAGGTCCCTGTGGTTAGGTCTGTTTTCACTTTCGGTCCCTAGGTTTGGGAAATTACAAGGTCGGTCCAAACGTTTGACAAAATGTAACAAACAAGGTCCTTGACGTGAACGGCCGTTATCTTTTTGCGTTAAATGCATGTAAAATTACTAAAATACCCCTAATTATTTAAACATTTAATATTTATATATTATTGAAAAACAACCAACCCCCAACCCCACCCCTACCCTGTCACACCCCAACCTTAACGGCGGAAACGTCGAGATGTGAGGGTTAAGATTGTTCACAGCCACATAACACTACCATAAATTGTAAATATAAAAATTCAATAGTTGAAATAAACCTTACAACCAAATGTCTCAACAAACAAAGATAAACAAAGTTCAACTTTCAAGTCTCAAGTTATTTTATTTATTTTTTTCTAGGTCCAAATCCTAGGTGTAGGCATGCTTCAAAGATAATCATCAACCTTGTGCATTTCCTGAAACATGTTAAAAATAAAAGGGTCAACTTTAAAAGTTGGTGAGTTTCCATGGGTTAAGCATACATATATATATATATATATAAAAGTTTACAAGTAGCAATTCATGTCAATGGTTACGAAATAAGCAAGTTTATAGATAACATATAGCTACAATCAAACCTTGACCAAGAATATCATTTACAAGTTTAACGATTAGCTAAGTGTACTTGGTTCCCATAGTGCTCAAGAATACGACACTAGGAGCCGGCAATAACCTCGGCTTTAGCACCAAATAGGCTTGTCAGGCCCATAGATCTATGACGTCGCCAGGCTAGCAATAGTTAATGATTGTCAACATATAATATTCATCATATAAAGCTCACAATATTACAAATAACCATGACAAAGTTCATAAATGAATTGCTCGTGCATTTACAAGTATCAAGATGTTTACAAGTGCAAGTTCATAAAGTTAACATGTTTCACCCCAAAAAGTGTGAAATAAAGTAAAAAGGGGCATGGAAAACTCACATGATATAAGCTGGTGTTGAAGGTAATAACAAGAAAATAAATGGTGCTCCAACGATTCCTTTTACAAGATACCTAAACGTATATGTTCCAGGATATGTTTAACGATTCATACGTAAACTAGGGTTTTAAGTGGAGTTCGGGGTTTTTACAAATAAGGTTAACTATGAAAATCATATATATATTTTAATCCAATACCATTTAGGTAATTTAATATGGAGAGGAAATAAAATCATTTATAATAATTTGTAAAGTTTAATTATAAAATATAAATAATTTTTATAATTATCATGATTAAACTATTATTAAAGGTAACATGTTGACCAATAATATTTTAGTATTTTAAACTATTATTTAAAGTTTATTTTATAAAAATAAACTAAGTATAACATTTGTTTAAAATATTTTATAAAAATATTAAAGTATTTAAAGTAATAATTTACATAAAATATTTAGGTGACTTGAAAAATAAATAAAGTTTTCAGAACTGATTTTTATAATTTTTAGAAATCTTCTATAATTTTTTTAAAGGCTGAAAAGCCCTAAAAAAAATAGTTGAGGGTGCCCGGGTTCGAACCCGAGACCCCAAGGTTGACAGGGGGTGCGGTTACCGTTAGGCTGGGCGCCTATGCCTGCCAAGAAAATGGTTTCTAATTGTTAAAAGCATTAACTACTCGAAACCCCCAAATCCCATGAACCCTAACTTCGGATTTCATCAAATTGATCGATAATTCGTATGTTTCGGCCGAATTAAACTTAGGGCTTTTGTTTGTAATGATCATACGACCATGATAATATGTATACATACCCGGATCAAAGTCGAATCGATGGTGAGCAAGACGAAGAACAAGTCGCGGCTATGTCGAGATTGGTTCAGGTTGCAAATGATGTTAATAATCAAATTCGTTGCACAGATAGCTTCTACTGGTCTCGGTGATTGAAAGCCCTTTATCAATTTTAATTAAGAATGACTGGAGATGCAAGAACACTAATGTTGCAGGTCGCGATGAAGGGGATGATCGAATGTGATGTTCGTGTGAGTTTCAGGTGAAATTGAGATTGATGGCAGCTTAGGATTAGTTAAACGTTCGATTATGACACATTTAATTTGATTATTATTGAGTTTTAATGTTCGAACGGCTCTATGATTAAAAGCTTCGGTTATTCAAACCGATTGAGTTCATAACCGACGTCTAAACGCAATTAAGGTGCGTGTTCAAGTTCGAAACGGTTCCGCGACTGTAATGGTGTGGTTTAATTGAGTTAAATTCGGGTATATCGACCGATTTGGGGGTGGCCGGAGCTCGGCCGGAGCTCCCACCGGAAAATCGGGTGTTTGGGGGTTGGGTTTTACAATTTACACCTTTGGTCCCTGAGGTTTTAATATTACACCTTTTAATCCAAAGTTTTATTTCTAGTTTAAACTAAATTACAGCTTTAGTCCCTGTAGTTTACATATTATTATTTTAAATACAAAACTTCTATTTTAAGTTTGTAAATTGTCTTAAAGACCCCCTAACTTAATTAAACTTTAAGTTTTAAACTTGTTAATTATTTAACTCTTATAAATTATTATTTCTATTATTATTATTATTATTTTTATCTTATTTTAACTATTATTATTATGTTTTATTATATTAAAACAAATTATTAACCCATAAATTAATGAATTAATGCATCATAAAAGAAACATTCATAAACAACCCATATAGTCTCTTAAATGACATAAATGGTCCTTACCAGAACATAACAAGGTTAACTATCAATTAACGAAAACACGAAAGGTTACAGTTTCCCCAACTTTTAAGAATTTCGTCCCGAAATTAAGATTGAACTAGACGAACAAATACGGGTATTTCATCTTCATATGCTCCTCACGCTCCCAAGTAAACTCAGGTCCACGCTTATTTTCCCAACGAACCTTGACGATTGGGGTAGTAGTGGTCCTAGTCTTCTTCATAATGCGGTCCATGACTTCAACGGGTTTCTCCACAAAATGTAATGACTCGTCGATCTGGATGTCATCTAATGGGACATACAGACTTTCATCAGCCAAACATTTTCTCAAATTTGAGACATGGAAAACAGGATGAACCCCGCTAAGATCGGAAGGTAGTTCCAGTTTATAAGCCACTTTCCCAATCCTTTTCAGGATCTTGAAAGGTCCTACAAATCGTGGAGCTAATTTACCCTTCTTCCCAAAACGAACGACTCCCTTCCATGGTGAGACTTTAAGAAGAACCATGTCCCCAATTTGAAATTCCAACGGCTTGCGTCGTTTATCGGCATAACTTTTTTGTCGACTTCTAGCCACTTCAAGGTTCTCACGAATCAGGGAAACTTTATCGGTTGTTTCTTGTATGAGCTCAGGACCAGTGATGAAATTTTCACCAATGTCAGTCCAGCAGATCGGGGAACGACATTTACGACCATAAAGTGCTTCAAAAGGTGCCATTTTGATACTCGAGTGGTAACTATTATTATATGAAAATTCCGCGAGAGGTAAATGCGTATCCCAGTCACCACCAAAGTCAAGGACACAAAGACGTAGCAAATCCTCTAGGGTTTGAATAGTTCGCTCGGTTTGACCGTCCGTTTGAGGATGGTAAGCCGTGCTTAAATCCAGTTGTGTACCCAAAAGTTCTTGCATAGACGACCAAAAGTGCGAAGTGAAACGAGCGTCGCGGTCGGATATGATATGCAAAGGTACGCCATGACGACTCACAATCTCATCAATGTATATACGAGCTAACTTTGACGTTTTGTAGGTGTCCCGTATGGGTATGAAATGTGCCGACTTGGTCAATCGGTCAACAATCACCCATATGCTATCATGACCACGAGAGGTACGAGGTAGTTTGGTTATGAAGTCCATGGATATGTGTTCCCATTTCCACATAGGAATCTCGGGTTGTTCAAGCAATCCACTAGGACGTTGATGTTCAGCTTTAACCTTTGTACACGTAAGACACTTAGCTACGTAAGTTGCTATGTCTTTCTTCATTCCAGGCCACCAGTATTGACCACGCAGATCCATATACATCTTATCAGAACCAGGATGAATTGAGTAACGAGTTTGATGAGCTTCATTCATGATGAAGGTACGAAGATTATCACAGTTTGGAACCCAAATTCGATTCAAGAAGTACATCAACCCGTTTGGTTTCGTTTCTAGTTGAACTCGAAGATTGTACTCCAATTCCTCTCCCATTTTCCCTCCTTCTTGAACCGCTTGTTGAGCCTCCATGATACAAGTCTCGATGTCATTCTCAATCCTCAAATTTTGTAGCAGCACCGTAGTCTCATTAACATCCAGACGAATCTCAGTATCAAATTCTCCCAAGATATCAAACCATTGTCGTCGCTCGCGAATTTCTTGAAACGAGATCATCTTATTATGAATCTTACGACTTAGTGCATCGGCTACGACATTTGCCTTTCCAGGATGGTAACGAATGTCACAATCATAATCACTAATCAACTCAACCCAACGTCGTTGTCTCATGTTGAGATCCTTTTGATTGAAGACGTGTTGTAGGCTTTTGTGATCGGTGTAGACTATACATTGCGTCCCATAAAGGTAATGCCTCCAAATCTTTAAGGCAAAAACCACAGCACCAAGTTCAGATCATGTGTCGTATAATTCACCTCATGGACCTTCAATTGTCTCGATGCATATGCTATGACCTTTCCTCGTTGCATGAGAACACAACCCAGGCCTTGTTTAGATGCATCACAATATACGGTGAAATCATCGTTCCCATCGGGAAGGGTTAATATAGGGGCATTACACAACTTGTGCTTTAAGGATTCAAAGGCTCCCTCTTGTTCAGACCCCCATTCGAATGGTTTATTCTTTTGGGTCAAGGAAGTAAGCGGTTTCGCGATTCGAGAGAAGTTGGCAATGAAACGACGATAATACCCAGCAAGACCAAGGAAAGAACGAACTTCGGTTGGAGTTGTGGGAACACACCAATTTTTCACAGCTTCCACCTTTGCAGGGTCAACGTGAATTCCTTGACTATTCACCACATGTCCTAGAAATTGGACCTCCTCAAGCCAAAATTCGCACTTTGAGAACTTTGCGTATAGTTGTTCTTTCTTCAATAGCTCAAGAACTTGTCGCAGGTGGTGTTCGTGATCGGTTTTGGACTTGGAGTAGATAAGTATGTCGTCAATAAAGACAATCACGAACTTGTCTAGATACGGCTTGCATACTCGATTCATGAGATCCATAAAGACAGCAGGAGCATTCGTTAAACCAAAGGGCATCACCATGAACTCATAGTGTCCATATCGGGTACGGAACGCAGTTTTTGGGATATCATCATCATGAACTCGTAATTGATGATAGCCAGAACGTAAATCAATCTTTGAGAAAATAGCAGCTCCTTGAAGTTGGTCAAAAAGATCATCGATGCGAGGAAGAGGGTAGCGGTTCTTGATGGTAAGTTTGTTAAGCTCACGATAATCGATGCACATACGAAATGATCCATCTTTCTTCTTCACGAACAAAATAGGTGCACCCCAAGGCGATGAGCTAGGTCGGATAAAGCCTTTGTCGGACAGTTCTTGAAGTTGACTGGCCAGCTCTTGCATTTCTGACGGTGCAAGTCGATATGGTGATTTAGCCACAGGGTTCGCTCCCGGAATTAAATCGATCTTAAACTCGACTTCACGCACGGGAGGTAAACCGCTAAGGTCATCGGGAAACACTTCAGGAAAGTCTCGTACAATCGGGACCTTCTTAAGATCATTCCCTTTGACTTTCGTGTTGACCACGTAAGCCAAGAAAGCCATGTAATTCTTGCTTAGACATTTTCGGGCTTGAGTACACGACATGAGTTTGAGTCCTTTGGATGATTTTTCGCCAAATACTTTCAATGTATCCCCCGAAGGCAAAGGAATTCGAATGCACTTCTCGAAACAAATAATTTCCGCATGATGTTTAGCTAACCAATCCATGCCAATGATAACGTCAAAACTTCCAAGTTTCATAGGAATAAGGTCGATAAAGAAATCATGCTCGTTTAGGCTCAAAATGCAATCACGAATAACGACACCAACGGTGATGGGTTCTCCATCGGCGACTTCGACAGTAAGAGGTCTTTCTAGTTTCGTATGTGGCTTAGCAAGTATAGGCTCAAATTCTATCGAGACAAAACTCTTATCGGCTCCAGAGTCAAATAGAACGTAGGCATAAGAATTATTAATAAGAAACATACCTGTTCAGTTTTAAAGACGTTTACGATACAGGTAAAGCAACAAAAGTACTTGGATCATAAAGTTGGGGTTGGATTTGACATACCGTTCACCACATCGTTGTTAGTCTGTGCTTGGTTTGCATTGATGTTGAAGGCACGTCCTCGAGCTTGTGGTACGTTACCCGCAAGACGAGGGCATTGTGGGCGAAAATGACCAGGTTCCCCACAGTTGTAGCAAGCACGATTGGCAACTAACGCGGCATTGTTTGGTGCACGGTGACAAGTAGCCACCAAATGTCCATACTTACCACACAGTGTACAGATACGGCACGGGGTATTACCCGCATGATGATACTTACAGACATTGCACAATGGTAGAGGACCAGCATAGGTTCTAGCAGCAGGTGCTTGTGTACCAGGAGCGGGTTGTCTTTGAGGTACTTTGGGTGTAGCCACAGCGAAATTACGCGCCGGTGTGAACTTGCGTTTCTTGTTGTTGTAAGACGGTTCATTCTTATTCTCCTTAGCTGCTTCAGGGACCGCCTTTTCAGTCTTTTTAGCCCCTTTGACAGACAAGGTGCCCGCTCGAATATGGTTTTCAGTAAGTTGAGCGGTGATGGTAATGGCATCTTCCAAAGTTGTGGGTCTACTTCCCACCACGGCATCTTGGATTTGAGGTGGCACCCCCTTGATGAACTTCTCAATGTTCCTAGGAACTGTGTCAACCATGTGAGGCAATAGGATGCTCAACTCGTGATGCCTAGTTGAATAGGCCAAATGATCTCCACCATCTTGCTTGAGATTCCAAAACTCCTCCTCCAGCTTTTGCAACTCACTTCTCGGGCAGAACTTTTGGATGGCAATGTTCTTGAATTCTTCCCAAGTGAGTGCCAACACAGCATCAGCACCACGATTCCTCTTCTCACTATTCCACCATGTAAGTGCTCTTTGTTGAAGAACACTTGTGGCATAACGGACTTTGAGTGCCTCGGGACACTCACAGTTGATGAAGGTGTTCTCCATACTTTCAAACCACTCGAGAAGTCCAGTGGCTCCTTCCTTCCCACTAAAGCTAGTGGGTTTGCACGAGTTGAAGTGCTTAAACGTGCAGGGTTGGTTGTTTCTTCCTTGATTTGCACTATTCTCTCCTTGCCCATTGCCATTAGTGTTGTCACTAGCGTTGGTCATCAAGGTGCTACTCAGTTCAGCAACCATGGTCGGAATGACGGCAGCCATTTGACGGGCAATCATGGCGGCTAATTTGCGGTCGGAGCTACCACGCTTTCCATGATGACGAGACATGCTGGATATAAAATACGTTAGTCACAGAAATTTGGAGATAAAAGATAATAAAACAAAGATTTTTCAAGACTTGTAAAACACATATGGAATGATTCCATTTGGTACTCATTACCATTTGGAAACGTTGACACGTCAAGGTGAGTTAACTCCAATTGCCTTAGAAACTTGTGTATATTGACCATAGTTTATCACTCATCCCAGAAATCCCCAGGTAAGCATAACTAGTCCCACGGGATTTATGCGAAATGCTTACCTTAGCCCGAAGGCTTTTTGCCAGGAAATCCAGAATACAGGTGTCTATGTGTCACACAATATTTCTTTAGGTTCATGGAATTAAAACCTTGATGAGATTTTCATGGATTAGTCATAAAGTCTAAAGATTTGAACCTTTTGATATAAAGCTTACGTTCCCCCGTGTCGTCGAGAATAAGTTTAAGATATTTCATCGCCGAGAGAATAAAGGATTAAGAATAAGTTTTAGAGGAGACAAGACAACCAAGTTTCTCAATTATAAGGCAATCCTAACTAAAGGCATCAAGTTGCACATTAAGAGGCCCTCCTTAACAAGTAGCATTATGTAGCATGCAACAAAATATATTACAAGATCATAAAGATTTTTCTTATGAGGTTCATGCATCAACTATAGTCTAGGTCACCATTTCTAATAACCTAAATCCCTATAGTTATGGGCTCTGATACCAATCTGTCACACCCCAACCTTAACGGCGGAAACGTCGAGATGTGAGGGTTAAGATTGTTCACAGCCACATAACACTACCATAAATTGTAAATATAAAAATTCAATAGTTGAAATAAACCTTACAACCAAATGTCTCAACAAACAAAGATAAACAAAGTTCAACTTTCAAGTCTCAAGTTATTTTATTTATTTTTTTCTAGGTCCAAATCCTAGGTGTAGGCATGCTTCAAAGATAATCATCAACCTTGTGCATTTCCTGAAACATGTTAAAAATAAAAGGGTCAACTTTAAAAGTTGGTGAGTTTCCATGGGTTAAGCATACATATATATATATATATATAAAAGTTTACAAGTAGCAATTCATGTCAATGGTTACGAAATAAGCAAGTTTATAGATAACATATAGCTACAATCAAACCTTGACCAAGAATATCATTTACAAGTTTAACGATTAGCTAAGTGTACTTGGTTCCCATAGTGCTCAAGAATACGACACTAGGAGCCGGCAATAACCTCGGCTTTAGCACCAAATAGGCTTGTCAGGCCCATAGATCTATGACGTCGCCAGGCTAGCAATAGTTAATGATTGTCAACATATAATATTCATCATATAAAGCTCACAATATTACAAATAACCATGACAAAGTTCATAAATGAATTGCTCGTGCATTTACAAGTATCAAGATGTTTACAAGTGCAAGTTCATAAAGTTAACATGTTTCACCCCAAAAAGTGTGAAATAAAGTAAAAAGGGGCATGGAAAACTCACATGATATAAGCTGGTGTTGAAGGTAATAACAAGAAAATAAATGGTGCTCCAACGATTCCTTTTACAAGATACCTAAACGTATATGTTCCAGGATATGTTTAACGATTCATACGTAAACTAGGGTTTTAAGTGGAGTTCGGGGTTTTTACAAATAAGGTTAACTATGAAAATCATATATATATTTTAATCCAATACCATTTAGGTAATTTAATATGGAGAGGAAATAAAATCATTTATAATAATTTGTAAAGTTTAATTATAAAATATAAATAATTTTTATAATTATCATGATTAAACTATTATTAAAGGTAACATGTTGACCAATAATATTTTAGTATTTTAAACTATTATTTAAAGTTTATTTTTATAAAAATAAACTAAGTATAACATTTGTTTAAAATATTTTATAAAAATATTAAAGTATTTAAAGTAATAATTTACATAAAATATTTAGGTGACTTGAAAAATAAATAAAGTTTTCAGAACTGATTTTTATAATTTTTAGAAATCTTCTATAATTTTTTTAAAGGCTGAAAAGCCCTAAAAAAAATAGTTGAGGGTGCCCGGGTTCGAACCCGAGACCCCAAGGTTGACAGGGGGTGCGGTTACCGTTAGGCTGGGCGCCTATGCCTGCCAAGAAAATGGTTTCTAATTGTTAAAAGCATTAACTACTCGAAACCCCCAAATCCCATGAACCCTAACTTCGGATTTCATCAAATTGATCGATAATTCGTATGTTTCGGCCGAATTAAACTTAGGGCTTTTGTTTGTAATGATCATACGACCATGATAATATGTATACATACCCGGATCAAAGTCGAATCGATGGTGAGCAAGACGAAGAACAAGTCGCGGCTATGTCGAGATTGGTTCAGGTTGCAAATGATGTTAATAATCAAATTCGTTGCACAGATAGCTTCTACTGGTCTCGGTGATTGAAAGCCCTTTATCAATTTTAATTAAGAATGACTGGAGATGCAAGAACACTAATGTTGCAGGTCGCGATGAAGGGGATGATCGAATGTGATGTTCGTGTGAGTTTCAGGTGAAATTGAGATTGATGGCAGCTTAGGATTAGTTAAACGTTCGATTATGACACATTTAATTTGATTATTATTGAGTTTTAATGTTCGAACGGCTCTATGATTAAAAGCTTCGGTTATTCAAACCGATTGAGTTCATAACCGACGTCTAAACGCAATTAAGGTGCGTGTTCAAGTTCGAAACGGTTCCGCGACTGTAATGGTGTGGTTTAATTGAGTTAAATTCGGGTATATCGACCGATTTGGGGGTGGCCGGAGCTCGGCCGGAGCTCCCACCGGAAAATCGGGTGTTTGGGGGTTGGGTTTTACAATTTACACCTTTGGTCCCTGAGGTTTTAATATTACACCTTTTAATCCAAAGTTTTATTTCTAGTTTAAACTAAATTACAGCTTTAGTCCCTGTAGTTTACATATTATTATTTTAAATACAAAACTTCTATTTTAAGTTTGTAAATTGTCTTAAAGACCCCCTAACTTAATTAAACTTTAAGTTTTAAACTTGTTAATTATTTAACTCTTATAAATTATTATTTCTATTATTATTATTATTATTTTTATCTTATTTTAACTATTATTATTATGTTTTATTATATTAAAACAAATTATTAACCCATAAATTAATGAATTAATGCATCATAAAAGAAACATTCATAAACAACCCATATAGTCTCTTAAATGACATAAATGGTCCTTACCAGAACATAACAAGGTTAACTATCAATTAACGAAAACACGAAAGGTTACATACCCCACCTCATTCTTTCTTCTTTTTTGTTATTCAGACCACCATCTCACTAATCACCATTGCCACCAAACCACCTCACTATCTCCACCAGCCCACTTTAAGACCACCTCACCATCGCCGCCAAACCACGTCACCATCCCCACCGGACCACCAAAATCGAACCACCGCCATGTGAAACAGGTTGATACGCCGTTAAAGACACTCACCCACGAGCTACCACCAGTCCACCGTACCTCAATCACCAGGCTACCACACCCACCACCGTTATTTGTTGACTCAAACATCACAGCCCACCATTGCCGGACCTCGACTCAAACCCACAACCCATTATCACCGTTCATTGACTCAAACACCATAATTCTATGGTAGTTGTAAGATACGAAGAAGAACAACAACACAAGACACCAATCACCTCAAGATCAACAGCAGCAGCATCATCTGTTCGAAAGAAAAAGCTCCGGGAACAAAGGTTTTAGCTGCAGCTCGCGTTGATGATGGGGTTAGAAAACGAAGGAACCAGCGGGGATTCCGTCGGTTTATGATCACACCGGAGGTGGGATGTTGCCGGAGATGTTTAATTTTCCGGTGGTGGTGGGTGATTGGTAAAAGGAGGGAGAAGTATAAGGGTGAGGTTTAGTGGTAGTGGTGGGTCCCACATATGTTTATTTTAATTTAATGAGTTTATTCTAAAAATAAGAGTATTTTGGTCATTTTTGAAAATTTAACGTAAAAAAATAACGGCCGTCCAAGTCGGAGACCTTTTTTGTTACGTTTTGTCAAACGTTTGGACCGATCTTGTAATTTTCCAAACCTAAAGACCGAAAGTGAAAACAGGCCTAACCACAGGGACCTTTCGCGTAATTAACTCTTATACTTTTGAGTCGTTGGTTATGATTTTAAAAAATGAATATTTGAATATCATGGTATTTTCTTTTTCTTCTGCCTTGAGCGATTTATAACTTTTATGTCTCACTATCTCTGTTTGATGTATTCGAACCATGGAATTTCTTTCTTATTTTACTACCTTAAACTATTAACATATCACTATAGTAGCTTGAGATAACTGGTTCTCTGAATGCAAGTATTAATTGTGTTTGAATGTATAAGTTGACTCGTAATATGTTTTGTTTAATTTCTTAACGTAGTTGTGCAAAAGAGTGAAAGGCCAATCCATCGCAGGTAGTCAAATTGTATGGTATTTGTATAAGATAACATCATGGATATTCTTAGTTTTTCTAGAGTAAATTATCACTTTTGTCCCTGAGTATTGTTTTTTTTTTTTTTTTTTTTTTTTTTTTTTTCATTTTCACTCAAAAATAATTTTTCTCCCTTTCAACTCCCTAACTTTTTAAAACTTGTAATTTTCATACAGCTTTGTTACCTAAGTTAATTTGGGTGTTAATTTTGATTTAAATGAAAGGTAATAACGTCCTTATACATTGTTCTAATTTATTAAAAACATGTTAGTTGTTTTGTTATTTATAAAACCCTAGAACATAGAAGTTGTACGCTGCAAATCGAATCTACAACTTCGTCCAACGTTCTCTTGCCATGAATCATGAACCATTGCTATGCTCATGTGGATTGACAATGAAACAATGTTATTATGGGTTAAGCGAACAACCAAAGGACTCTTATAAACAATGCATGTATTTTTAGGTTGTATTTTTTTACATGGATAGTACGAAATGACATTATTACTCATCTATTTAACACCCAAATTAACTTACCTAAGATAGTGAACGAATATGACAAGTTTTTAAAAAGTCACGGAGCCATAAGGAAAAAAACTCTATTTGGACGGACTCGAAGAATAGACTAAAACTTAGGGATGAAAATAACACTTTGGCTTTTTGTTATTCTATACCTTTTTAAACAATAACTGTGATTTTCACGTAACTAAAATTATTTTAGTTTGGTTTGCTTAAGATTAAATTTGAAATTAAAAAAATTGTTGATATGAGTTAGAGAGTATAAAGTACACACTTATACAAATGTATCATAATATATATGGCAAGAACTCGATTGTTTAAGAGGGTGAAACCCTCTAGACAACAGGGATCTGGCCTCTCGTAGCAGGGTCCAAGGGACAACACACATGGTGATGATAAAATTGATCAATCAGCGTGAAAAAAATCATTTGATGTATTAGTTAAACACGAGAATGCGCTTTGGATTCACTTGGTTAATAAAAAGTTGCATGAGTTTGATGATCTAAAAGAATTGATTCATCGATAGTTAATTGCTATTGATTGTCAGTAGACACTATGATCAAGAGCAGCTTTGATATTTGATGGTAGTTGATACATTAGTATTAGCTAAGTATGAGTAGTAGCAAATTTGAAACATGTTAATAGTAACTGTTACTTCAATAGTAACTATAAAATTAGTAGTAATTATAATTTATAAGATAAACAGGAATAGTGAGGTCGGTACTCGGCAGTATGCAGTTATTTAGACTTATATTTTTCTACAGACTCAGTAGAGATTGAAAAATATATATTCTAAAATTTTTAGATGTCATGGTTGAAAATTTATTTGTTTCCTTAGTGTTTTATTTTACCACAAAGGAATTTTGTTTTGACCTAGTCGGCTAGTACTGTTTTGTTCTTCCGGAGGACATTCTTGATTCTCCAACTCTTTACCCACAAGTTAAACAGACAAAAATACCAGCAAAAGGTAAAAGCTCTGTTTTTGTGCTGCTGCTGCTGCTAAACCCTTTTATTTTAAATTAAAAACCCCTGCATCATCACTTTCTCACCACCCCCAATTCAAAATCCCCATTTTCTCACATCTTCACTTTCTTCACCGATTTTGAAAAAAAGTTCTGATCTTTATCCTTTTCTTTAATGGGTTTGATTTGATTCACGATATTCATCACTCTAGAGCTGTAATCTGTGAATCTTGATACGAAATTTCGAATCTTTAGTAGGAAAAAATGGAGATTTTCAAGTTTTTCTTGATGGGTTTACTCTGGTTTGGAGCAAAAGCCATTGTTCTTGAAGATGATAAACTAGCATTGTTGGATTTTATGAACAATCTTCCTCACTCACGCTCTTTAAATTGGGGTTTAAACTCAAGTTCTGTGTGTAATCAATGGAGGGGGGTCACGTGCAGTGAAGATGGGTCACGTGTCACCGGTCTCCGGCTTCCCGGAGTTGGGTTTCACGGCGAAATTCCGGAGAACACCATTAGCAGACTCTCTGCTTTGAAGGTTTTGAGCCTCAGATCCAATGGTATTTATGGCAGTTTTCCTGTTGATTTCTATAACCTCAAGAACTTATCTTTGTTATACCTTCAGTTTAATCAGTTTTCTGGTGAATTGCCTCTTGATTTCACCGTTTGGAAGAATTTAACTATTGTTAATCTTTCAAATAATAAGTTCAATGGGTCAATTCCAATGTCCATTGCAAAGTTAACACATCTTGTTGCTTTGAATCTTGCTAATAACTCACTTATGGGTCAGATTCCTGATTTGGGTATGCATGATCTTCAAGTTCTTGATCTTTCTAATAATCATCTCACAGGGGTGATCCCAAAGTCACTGCACAAGTTCCCTAAATCAGTGTTTGTAGGTAACAATGTGTCTATGTTGTATTCCTCTGATGAAGTCCCAATAGTTATGCCTGCTCATAAGCTAAATTCAAACACTAAAAATGGTGTAAAGTTGAGTGAAAATGCACTTTTAGGCGTAGTTGTAGGTGTTTCTGTCATTGGGTTTGTTGTTTTTGCAATCTTTTGGACAATGTGTTGCTTCAAAAGGGACAATGGAGATGGGATTTCTTTAAAACTTGAGAAGGGCGGGATGTCACCTGAAAAGGCGATATCGCGAACCCAAGATGCGAATAATAGGTTGGTTTTCTTTGAGGGTTGTAGTTATGCATTTGATTTGGAGGATTTGTTGAGGGCTTCTGCTGAGGTTTTGGGTAAGGGTACTTTTGGGATGTCGTATAAGGCGGTTCTTGAAGACGGGACTTCTGTTGTGGTGAAGAGGTTGAAAGATTTGAGTGTTGGGAAGCGAGATTTCGAGCAACAGATGGGGATTGTTGGGAGTATAAAGCATGAGAATGTGATCGAGTTGAGGGCTTATTACTACTCGAAAGATGAGAAGCTTACGGTTTGTGAGTATTATAGTCAAGGGAGCGTTGCTGATATGTTACATGGTATGTTCTTGATCTCTTTACCTCATTTAGTTATTTTTTTTGTTGTGGTTATAATGTTATTAAGTTATTAATCCAGTTTTAAATATTCAAGTCGTGACAATCACTTTGAAAACACACAATTAGATTATTGTTCTTACTACTTTAGGGTTCACGAACAAAAAGAAATGATTAAAAAGAATCCAAATTAGGTATTCGTGGAAGTTTACGGTTCATTTGTTCAACCTAACTCCTTTCTTCTAGTGTGCCCAGTCTTTATCAAATCATAAATGGAGACCAGGCCGACAGATCATAATAGACTAGGATTGGACCCGAACCATTTGTCAATACTATATGCTTTTAAGGGCACAATGGCTTGATCCAACCAAACAACGCCAATGAACCCAAGATGGACCTACACCCTTTTGTGTCTACTAGATCATTTAGAGATTAGAAGATACACAGGTAAAAAGAACCCATGTTAGAGTTTCCTAAACGCTCAAGATCTGTTCTTGAATGTCCAAGATCTGATCTTGAACGTCCAAGATCTTTGATATGCTCTTGAACATTCAAGATTTATTCTTGAACGTTCAAGATCAATTTGTTCGACCTAGTGGGTCTGATCTTCATCTTGTCATAGACGTAAACGGTCCTAAGGTGAATGGACCATGGTCCAACCATATGATATCAATGAACCTGTAAAATCAGTTGGGTTGCTTGGGTCCATCCATGTACATGTGGGGGTACACAAGGACCATGAAACGAATGTCTTAGAAATAGAAAGGTTCATGATCAAGCCTCATAAGGTTATATTAAAGAATATATTGTGACAAAACAACCCTTTTTTAGTTGTTTTAATTTAATAGTTTATTAGATAGAATATTGCTAAACAGTAACATGAAAGATAAAAAAAAGTACTTGATTTATAAGAATCAATACATGTGGGAATAGGAAATCTTTACTATATATATTTTGGTTCATTTGTTATTGGCATTTGTCTCATTTTCATCAATGTCTTTTAAAAGTAAAATTACTTATTTGCCCCAATAAGGTACATTTTCATATTTTTTTGTTATTACGTCGGTACAATGCTAACCAATAGATCAGATAAAACGTGTTAAAAAGCATGTTATCATGTTATTAATTGATAATAATTATTACATTTCTGGGTTTTTTTGAACATTATAGGTAAGAGAGGGGAAGACCGGGTTCCTTTGACTTGGGCGACCCGACTTCAGATAGCTATCGGGGCAGCCCGAGGCATTGCTCGGGTTCATGCCTCGACAGGCACAAAGCTCGTTCACGGCAACATCAAATCATCAAACATTTTCCTAAACTCACAAAACTACGGGTGTATCTCTGACATCGGTTTGTCAGCAATCATGTCGCAAATTGCCACCCCTATCGCCTGGGCTGCAGGCTACCGGGCCCCAGAAATCACTGACACTCGCAAAGTCACTCAACCCTCGGATGTCTACAGCTTCGGTGTTCTCTTACTCGAGCTTCTAACAGGCAAGTCACCAGTCCACACCACGAGTGGTGACGAGATCATCCACTTGGTTCGGTGGGTTCACTCCGTGGTCAGGGAAGAGTGGACCGGTGAGGTTTTCGACGTGGAATTACTAAAATACCCCAATATCGAGGAGGAGATGGTCGAGATGTTGCAGATCGCGATGTCGTGTGTGGCAAGGGTACCGGATCAAAGACCGAAAATGACTGAGGTTGTTAGAATGGTGGAAGGTGTTAGACGAAGCATGGAACCCGAGAACCGATGACGCTTGCAGGAAAGCTCAACGCCACCACGGCCCGAGGTCTTTGAGACCGAGTCATCAGGTCTGTAACGAGTCTCTGGCAGATGGTGTTCCTTTCATTACCTCGATGAATTAGTTTATATGACATTGTTTTGTGTTGTATACCTTCAAAGTTTCTATGATATTGATTTTGTATGCAAAATATATCTTAATCTTATGTAAGTATTTTGATTCTTGTGTTTATTTGTTTGTTATGTTATTGGAGTTTCTAACGACACGTGAGATGTGAGTGATAGAGGAGGGAAAAGCGGCTTCGGGTCGCTAAAATGATATAACAACTTAGCGTTTAAGGGGTGTGGCTACTCGTACAATTATCTACTATTACTTTTAAATTACATTATAATCAAACTAAACAAATAATTATATTCTTTAAGGACTAGTTAACAACCGATAAGAAAGTAATAACAAACGTTATTCCACTTCAAATAATTACAAAAGTAATCCAAATATTTAAGTATTAACTCTTTATTATTACAACTTTTAAAGTAAAAATAACTCTGATGATGAATTTGAAGACAAAAAAAAAAAAAAAAACAATTTGTCGAATCCTCCACCAACATTAGACGAATGCTATAAGGGTGACATAGCAGGTATAGGAATTGATCTAGTTATGAGATAAATTCAAACTTATAATCGATGTTTCGACTTTTAGATTTTCAACATTGATAATTTTCAGTTTATTTAATTACCATCAGCTAACCGTCCGTTTTAAATGTGAGTTGTCAAATAAAATATTATCAATTATATTCGTTTTTAAAAAAGTAAGCTTGACAACGGTGGAGGAAGGATGACAAGAGGTCTCTCATAGATGAAAACCATCGAACTTATGGAAGAAAGCTTTAATTCGACAAATATCGAGGGCGCGAAGATATCAACGAACACAGTTAAGTAAACCAGAAAGAAACAATTAAACGTCTGATAACACCACCAAAGTTCATAAGGTTGTTAGATTAGTAAAAAAGGGCAATAAAGGTGATCCATGAACATCGTTATTAAATACGTGTGGAGTCTGAAGGCGATTGATGAAGAAGCATATATAAATGGAAAAAAATGAACTCCTTCAAGTTTGGATCATCGAAGATGTCAAGGAGTGTGTTCCCGACTCTAAAGAAGAGCTTAAAGAATCATTGGCAAACGACGATGAATTCATGATGTACACAGAGAATGATGAAGAAAAATGAAATGTAGATAATTGTCCAACACATTGAAGATAGGGTTGAAGAAGAATGCAACGAAGATATTAGTGCAAAAGACCTTGAAGAGGGGGAATTTCAATAGAGTTCACAATTAATTGATTAATGCATAAAACAACGTAAGATAGAGAAAAAAAAGTCTACAAATTCAAAAACAAATAAATCAAAAATGAAGTTTTTCTAGACATTAAGTAATTATAAAAATTAGAAACCATATTTAACATACTTCAACCGCATCTTCATCCTATAATAATACAAATCAAACATAACAACAAAATGATCATAATGACTGTAAAATCGAAATAAATTGTATAAATTTAAGTGACTAAAAATGTCCAACTTTCAAAGTTTTTAATTTTAGTTTGACATGTAAACCCAAAAAAGGATACTTAATTTAGATAGAAAGACCTTTTTAACATCTTAGTATTTAACATTTTGTGCATGATCAGATTCATAAGTTGTATTGTAAATTGATATTGATGTGGCTTGAATTTCTTATTGTTTAATGCATCATCATTATAACTAGTTGCATTACATGATTATTTAAACAATATTATTGATGATTGATTTTCTCCGACACTATTTTCTACTGAAATCTCGTATTCTTTATGCCTATCCTCGCTAGTGCTCCGTATGTAATACAACAAAACTTTTTGACATGTATTTTCACCTTAAAAATAGATGTAACTTGATTTTATTGGGTCATGTTTGTAGTAGCTGGCACAACTTACACCATCTTTTTCAAGTAGTTCAATGAAATATGAATGAATAATATAATAATAAAAAATCAAGATTTGACTCATGTTGGATGATGTTGTTTAGAGAAAAAGATAATAATGGAAAAGGATTACAAAAGAGAGACGAAATACACCTATATTAGTGTGTAAGAATAAGAATGGTAGGTATCGTGAGAAGGAACATCGAAACGAATTGTTGGCCGCCAAGAGCAAAAGTCCGATTGGCTCTCGGTCGTCGGTTCTTCTACCCTGATTTCTTTAAATTCTAGGTCGGCGTTTGCTTGAAGTTGCTCTCCCCATTTTATTTAACGCTCGGATATGAAGTAATAAATAAAAGAAAGAGTCTGTTATTATGACTGCGTGGTAGGTTATTTGGATATGAAGAAATAAATGCATATTTTAAGCAAACAATGTAATAAAAGAGTCTTTGTTTGATTATATCGTGTATTATCCTTTCATGTGGTGTATTAATATAATAACAAGGTTAAGCTTAATTGCGTCGAGTGGATTAAAATTCAGATCTATACATTTAATTTGCTATTTGTTATTGGTTAGTTTCTTTTAACCAATTAGTTTATACAAACTTGTCCAACTTGCTTGGCTTTTTACTGCCTTCACTCATCCACATGAATTTCCTCTCTTCATTTCGAAAACCTTGACGCTCGTACGACCCTCCTTATATATCCACCATCTTGACATTGATTTTTTAAGTTAAATCAAAGTACCCACAATTTTTTCCTATCCTCTACATTATTAGTAGTATACAAGTTAACATTAACAATAGTAACAACATTAATTGATTAAACTGATTTATTTGGTTTAGTCCGTTCGATTATCTAACTTAATCGGTTATTATTCAGTCTAGTTAATTGAATTTGATTTAGTTATCCGAAAAAGCATGATTTATGAAATTAAAAAACAAATCAGCAATTCAGATACAATTAAAAACCAAACCGAATAATCAAATAATCAATTTGATTCAACTTTAATAGTTACGGATACAATTCAATTTTCAAAAAATTTTGCACACTAAAAAATTAACTTTCTTGTATACTGGTATGATGGTGATGGTTAAAGATTGAAATCTTTTAGGCCTCAGGTTCAAAACTTGATTTAAGGAGGTTTTTTCTTACAGTGGTGAGTTTTCTAATTGATAGTGTTCTTGGATGAGTGAGGCTTGCAGCGTCAAAATCAGTATAGACTGTTGAAATCCCGTATCAGAAAAACTCGATCAATTATTAAATATAGTTTCAAACGCTGTTAAAAAAATTAGCCTCTCTCGTAAAAATCTATTACCTACAATAAAGCAAGGTTTTCTAAGGACATGTGGCAATCAACAAGGTTTCTAGGGACACGTGGCAATCAACGAAAGACTCCTCAATTGAGTTTTCCCACCAAAAATTTATTAAATTATGATTGCCTTTAATTTTGGAAGTTATGATTTGTAATTTAAAAAATGTATTTTTAATCATTTTAAAAAACAATCAACACTTACCATAATTAACATTTTAAATAGTTTACATATTAGAAATTGATATAATTTAAGTTTTAAATTATTTCCATATTAAAACTTGATATCAAATAAAGTGTATCGAATTACTAATTATACGTGAACTTCTAAATGTTAAAATTATCTTAAAATTTTATATATATTAAAGAAGTAAATGTTTTGAAATAACGCCTTAGTGCAATAAAAATACAATAAACTGTCATTCGTTTAAATTAAAACTAAAAATTAATATTAATATTTAAGTCAAAGACAATTTATAATCAAAATTATATGATAAATTATCATTCATTATAAACAATTTATGTCATAAAATAGCAAATTGTTTTAGAAATAAAATTCAATGATCTATGAACAGAAGATATTAAAAAATTGATACTATAGTAACCTTCGGATTTAGGCATTATTTAAAAGAATTGATATAAATATGATCAAAATCATCTTTGTATTTTTGAATGAATAATATAAAAAGGTGAGTTAGAGACTTAAAGAGAAAAACTGTTTTTTGTTTACTTATATTGTTTTATGAAATTATTATATAAAAAATAGAACTAAAACTTTTACTTTTTTGAATGATCTTGACATGAAAAAATATGATCGCACAATTATAGTAGAATAATTAGACCTTAAAAATAAGTTAATGGTCACAAGCAATATGAAATATATTTATTGATGAACATGTACATTTTAATTTAATTTAATTATTTATTATATCTATTCTTAAAAATTTTAATACTTAACTTTGTAATGAAAATATTTTTGTTGTAATTCCAAGATATCAAAATACAACCCAACGTATGGAACATAAAAGTTATAACGTTTAAAAATGACCTACATAAAAATAAATATTTGTTTATTCATAAGTCATTGCTTAATGAAAAATATTTAAAATTTAAGCATTTTGATAATGAACATATACTATGTTTAAATTTTGAAATAATAATTACAAAACGTATCAACTTTCTAAGCTTCAAATATGGTTTTGACTTCACTACTTTTAATCTATTTTAGAACGTTTCATTTCTCAAAATCTAGATTTGGTTTGTTTTCTAATCTCAAATTAATTATTATAATTATATTATTTTTAAAATTTTTTACGCTAACTATATGTAATTTATAAAGTCAAGGTACATTTACATCTTACTATGTAAACATAAAAAATCAATCTAAATTTAAATCTGAAATTTTAAAATATATTATTTTTATCAACCGTGTAATATACAAATCCTAATTTAATATAAAATAATAAAAAAGAAAGATGGTGCGGCCGTTTTTTTAACTTTTCTTTTTAATTATTCAAATAAAATATCTGTTTATACTTTATACAGATATAAAGCTCATTTGTCTGAACGCCATAGATTCCTCCGAATTTTCACAAAGCTCACACCTCCAATTGCCTCAAGAGGTTGAGGATCTTCAAGGTGATCATCATCATCCTCTTTCGATCTTTCATTTTAATCGTGTATCTAATGTAGATTTACAGCTGTTATGTGCACAAATTCATCTGTTTCTAGACGTGTTTTGATTCAATTTAGGGTTTTTTTTTTTACCTTGAAATCGTTAGGAATTCGTGGTGGTAGTCAGCGATGGCTTCGAAGCGGATCTTGAAAGAACTCAAGGATCTTCAGAAAGATCCTCCCACCTCTTGCAGTGCAGGTATTGTGTGCATATCGAGCTGTTAGATCCTGATTTGTTTGATAATTTTAGGTTTTTTGTTTTTGATCTTTTATTTTCTAGGGTTGTAATTTATTTTGGGTGAAATTGGGGATCGGTGGTTTGATGTTTAGGTGAATAAGTAGCTCGATTGTGAATGTAGATGAAGGATTTTGACTTGTGAGTTTGTTGATTATAATTGCAATCTTGAGGTTTTGGGTACGAAATTTTTAATTTTTAGGTGAGATTCTCTCAGGACATCGTGATTAAGGTTTATAGCTTTATGAATTGCGTAGATATTGATGTATCAGAACCTAAAATCTCGAGTATTTTGGGGAATGATTCATGGTTAGAAAAAAAATGATTCTTTCTGACAGAAGTTTGGATTTCTTCTGATATGGGATGTCACTCATGAAGCTCCCTTTTATGAAAAGGGAGTTGATTGTTACTTTAGAAAGTCACGCGTTACTGCAGTTTGACCTGACCGAAACATTAAAGAAGTGAATTAAACGATCTATGTATAGAACTTGATTTATTGCAGAATACCGAGTATTTAATAAGCAACCTAATGGGAAACATGCACCCCATTTCATGAGTTATTGTAAGGTACACATAATTATCTGATTAAGCAATAATTGCTAGATGAGATCCTTCCAGGACATCTGATTAGGGTTTATACTATGAGAATCGTGTAGATGTTAATATCTCATAGCTTAAAATCTCAAAAAAAAATTAGACTGATTCATGGTTTAGAAAAAATGATGCGTAGTGCAGTTTGATCAGACCGAAGCATTAAAGAAGCGAATCACATAATCTATGTGTAGGACCTGATTTATTGCAGAATACCGAGTATTCTTTAAGCACCCTAACAGGAAACATGCGTTCCATTTCACAAGTTATTGTATGGTACACATAATTACCAGATTAATCAATAAGACGAATAAATGATAGCTAAACGTGAAATATGCATCATAAACCCTGGCCACTATGTTTCTGATGGAGAGCGTTCATGCATGTTGAGTACTTTTTTACATTTGTTGATTTTACTGTAAGCTAAGAGTGAAAAGGATGGATTCCTCTTTGCATTTACCTCAATTTTGTATTGTGTTTTTAGGCCCAGTGGCAGAAGACATGTTTCACTGGCAAGCAACCATTATGGGTCCTCCTGACAGTCCTTACTCGGGTGGCGTGTTTCTAGTTACTATTCATTTCCCTCCGGACTATCCATTCAAGCCACCTAAGGTGATTATTAACTGCAATTTAATATGTGATTCTACTTGATTATGCTCAAATCTTTTGAGTTTTGAAGATCTAGCTTAATTAGGTTTGGAGTGTTGTTGCTTAAACATACATTTCTGTATTTCCTTAGGTGGCTTTCAGGACGAAGGTTTTCCACCCGAACATCAACAGCAACGGAAGCATTTGTCTTGATATTTTGAAGGAACAGTGGAGCCCGGCTCTAACTATTTCCAAGGTTAGCATTTTTAACACTGCAATTTGACTTGAATACCTAAAAAATCACGCGTAAGATTCATGATAGGCTCTGTGATATCATCAAACCATCAATATTGTGGGATTTATTTCCAATTCATGTCACTTAATCAAATGTTTTACGTAATTGGGTTTTCCATTTATGCATGTGATTCACGAAATGAAAACTGTAAATAATACCAACGAATATAATTTTGTTAGATGAATTAGGTGCTTTTTACAAGTATTGACCATGTAGAAATCATCTTTGTATGTAATGGGTCAAGTATATACCTTTTTGTACTTATGGGTCGGATTGGTTTGAACCGAAACACCTCTTGCAATTGCAGGTCATATTTTTTTTAATAATAGTTAGCGTTTCATATATGATTACAAAGGTTAAATTATATGGATAATATTGTAATTATATATTTCTGTTCGTTTTAATCAATCCATTTTTTTTAAATTTCCCCTTTTACTCATTATAGATAAAGAAACATAATCGAAATCGCCACATCTAAATCGTTAGTGAATTAAAGGTTTTAGATCTATATTTTTATCTGCAATGAGTGTTTTTTGAAGCATGATTTTAGGTTTTGCTGTCGATATGCTCCCTCTTAACTGACCCAAACCCAGATGACCCTCTGGTGCCCGAGATTGCTCACATGTACAAGGTTGACAGGAGCAAGTACGAGACAACGGCTAGAAGCTGGACCCAGAAGTATGCCATGGGTTAATTGTAGTGTGACCTGAAGAAGGAAATTGCTATTTTCTCTTATGGTTTCTGCCCTTTTGTTTTATAAAAATGTATGAATGAAAAATCTGCTAATTAAGTGGCTGTTGTAAGATAGACTTTAAAGGGAAAAAGGTAACATATTTCCCTTCTTTGCTTTCATTTATCATGGTGATTTGCTTTCAAAGAACATTTTATGTTCATCTGCACTGCTAAATGTACCTCTAAATTTCTATTTGTTGCGTATTTTCTAACACGTCATATCATTAATATTTTGTTGAAAAGGTAAAAAGAAATACACTTGATTTGATGTTTTTAAGGTGTACAAATAGCCAAGTATTACGCGTGATGCCCTCCAATGTTTGCGTGCACATTTTTTTGAATGACAGTTTGGATCACTTGCGGGCTATTGTCTCATCTGTTTATCTTCATTACTCGAGTACGGTTTTTTGGGGCTTTAGGCTGGCACATCATCAAAAGAAAGTTTGTATATCAGTCCATTCTTATAAGTATTCTTATAAGTCTTAAACCTGATACCATCTTTAGAAGGATACTTGTCTTTGATAAGAAAACCTTCTAGCTTAACCTTAATTTTTTTTATTTATTTTTATTTTTTTATTATATGTGAAATTTGAACTCAAGATCTTTTTCTTTTAATAAAGTTTTGAATACCTCATCTTATCCATTTAGGCTGAGTATTATTAACGGTGTTAACAATTTAGGTTGATGTTTTACATTATGGATGAAATAAAGTTTCTTAATTTTAATTATAAAATATGATTTAAAAATTGTATCATACTAATTTAAAGCTTTAAATAAAATCATTTAGAGGGTTATGTACATAAAAAAATTTCAATGGGTCACTTTTGATCCTTTGGCATGTCTTTTTTGCCTGTCTTTTATTTGTAAATTTATTTGTTTAATTTGTTTATAGGAAAATAAGTTGAAATTAACATAAACGCATATGAAAGATAAGTTTATGTAGGTAGTTAAAGCCCAATTATATAAAAAATTTAGATTTTTTTAAATTTCGTTTGGTTTATTTTTATTAATACTTTGTTGATTTTGGACCATTTGTTGAACTTATTAAATGAATTTAGTTTTCATATGTACACTTATAAGATACTTTTATAAAATTTCCCCAGCAATTAAGCCGGACTGAATGATCGTACATATAGCTCATTTCTTCGAACATCATTGTTTTTTTTTATATTCGGTGGATCTTAATATCCAGATGGTTGGGATATTTGAGGTGATTTGTTGCGCACTTTTCTCTTGATTCCCCTCCGTTTCATATCTCTAACTTAATACGCAGTTACGTTGTTTACTTTGCGACACAGTTTGTGTTTGCTAAAACGAATGATTTCCTTGGAGCATTGAGAGTTGCCTTGAAATGATCTTGAAAGAGCTCAAAGGGTCTCTAAAAAGATTCTACCATCTCATTTAAACCTTATACTTGACTTTTCCCTACTTATTTTCTTTTTTTATTTTTTTAAAATCACGACCTAATATTTTCAGTAACTATAAATGCTTTAAGTTCTAAAAAAGTTTGAAATAAACGAATACATTCTCCAAAAACTAAAACTATAAAGCACATTTTTATAACGATAGTGACCATCAAAATATGAACCGAGGAAAGGTTTGAACCTGCGCTTATTCGTGGATCTTTCAGACACGTATGGTTAAAAACTATAAAATATAAGCTTCTAGAACATTCGGCGATGTTCAGTCAGTGTTTTCTTTATGAACTTTAAGAAAATATACTTTATGTTTAAATTTTAATACAAAATATTTAATTTTGGCATTGAACGTCTATATAAACCTCATTTCTGTCAACCCCGTAGAATCCTCCCATTTTGCTCAAAGATTACAAAAGTCCAATTGCTTCAGGAAGTTGAGAATCTTCAAGGTGATCATCTTCGTTCGATCTTTCTTTCATCTTGTGTAGATATATATACATATAGCTATTATGTATGCACTATATTGTAATCTGTATGCAGATTCGTTGTTTTTAGAAGTGTTTTGATCTAATTTAGGGTTTTCACTTTGAAATCGTTAGGAATTGTTGGTGGTAGTCAGCGATGGCTTCGAAGCGGATTTTGAAAGAACTCAAGGATATGCAGAAAGATCCGCTTTCATCTTGCAGTGCAGGTATACTATACTGTCCATGTCGATCTGCTAGCTTAGGGTTATAAGTTGTTTTGCATGTCAGTTTATGTTTTTTGGTTGAAAATCGGGGATCGGTGGTTTGATCTTTGGGTGAATGATTAGCTCGTTAGAAGGTAGATGAAGGAGTTTGACGTGTAAGTTGTCGATCATAATCGTGAATTACGAGAGGTTTTGGTGTAATCTTGAGGTTTTGGGTGCAATGTGTGTAGTTTCTAGATGAGATCATCTTAGGCCATCATGATTAGGGTTTATGGCTATGAGAATTGTGTACATGTTGGTATATCAGGGCATAATGTCTCATGGTTTTGTGAATGGATCATCGTTATAAAGAATGATGTTTCTTAACAGAGGTTTGGGTTCTTATTTGACTTGATTGAAGTATTAAAGAAGCATATCAAGCGGTCTACGTGAAGAAACTGATCTATTTACACGTGCTGAGTATTCAGTGATCATGAAGTCATGTACAGTACGCTACTCTGCTCATGCTTAGAATTTATATTTGATTGTGGGTTCGGGCTGTGTCAGTTATGGTTCTTGGTTGAAACTTTGGGGATGGTGGCTTGATGTTTAGGTGAATAAGTAGCTTGTTTATGAAGGTAGATGAAGGATTTTGATGTGTAATTATCATAATCGAGAATTACTAAAAGTTTTGGTGTAATACTGAGGTTTTGGGTGCAATATGTTTAGTTTTTAGATGAGATCATCTCAGGCCATCCTGACAGGGCATAATACCTCATGATTTTGTGAACGGTTTGTCGTTAGAAAAAACTGATCATTATTAACAGATGTTGGCATATCAGGGCATAATATCTCATGATTTTGTGAACGGTTTGCCGTTAGAAAAACTGATCATTATTAACAGAAGTTTGGATTGTTATTTGAACTGATCGAAGCATTAAAGAAGCATATCAAACGGTACATTTAATTGCT
This sequence comes from Flaveria sonorensis, assembly GCA_025506505.1. Classification (NCBI taxonomy): domain Eukaryota; kingdom Viridiplantae; phylum Streptophyta; class Magnoliopsida; order Asterales; family Asteraceae; genus Flaveria; species Flaveria sonorensis. The sequence goes on from CM046426.1 coordinate 5,629,992, forward strand.
GTAATGGTAACATGCAATCCCATTTTTATTGTTAGGTACACGTAATTATCTGATTAAATAATAAATACCAATAATATGCATCATGAAGTCATGAACCCTACGCTACTATGCTCATACTTAGAATTAATATTTGATCGTAGGCTCGGATTGTGTTAGACAATGGTTCTTGGTTGAAAATTGGAGATTGGTGGCTTGATGTTTAGGTAAATAAGTAGCTCAATTATGAAGATAGATGAAGGAATTTGATGTGTAAGTTGCTTATCATAATCGACAATTACTAAAGGTTTCGGTGCAATCTTGAGGTTTTGGGTGCAATATGTTTAGATGAGATCCTCTCAGGCCACCATGATTAGGGTTTAGGTTTATAGCTATTAAAATCGTGTAGATATTGGTATATTAGAGCATAGTATCTCATGATTTTGCGAATGGTTCTTCGTTTGAGACAAATCTTCCTTCTTAACAGAAGTTTGGATTCTTCCTTAATCGAGATGTTGCTAACTAAGTCGTCTCATTTGCGGAAAAGGATATTATAGTTACTTTAACCTGACCAAAGCATTAAAGAAGCATGTCAAGCAGTCTACATAAAGAACTTTATATCATGAAGTCAAGACCCTTTCCCTTTGCTAGTTGCTACTATGTTCATGGTCTGGAAAAAATGATATTTCTTTTTGACTTGACTTGACTGAAGCATTAAAGAAGCATATCACGTAAAAAAGTAGATCTTCTTTTTTATTACCGAGTATTCAGTAATCTATCTAGTAGAGTAGTAGGAAACATGCAAACTGATTTTTACAAATTCTTGTTAGGCACGCATAAATACCAATAACGAACACTAGATTGAAATATGTATCATGAAGTCATGAACTCTATGTTACTTTGTACCTGATGGAAAACTTTCATGCATCAAGTGTTTTTGTACATTTTTGGATCTTTTTTGTAAGATAAAGTGAAAAGCACATTTTCTTCTTTGTGTTTACTTTACTCTGTAATGTGTTTTTAGGGCCTGTGGGTGAAGACATGTTTTACTGGCAAGCAACCATTATGGGTCCTCCTGATAGCCCTTACTCGGGCGGAGTGTTTCTAGTTATTGTTCATTTCCCTCCGGACTATCCGTTTAAGCCGCCTAAGGTGATTAGTAACTGCAATTTGTTTTGGATTATATGTGATCATTTTGTTTTTACATGCTCAAATCATTTTGAGAATTTGTGGTTGAGGATTTAACTTTGTTCTGTTCGGCGCTTCGTTGCTTAAATATACGTTTCTGTTTTTCCTTAGGTGACTTTCAAGACGAAGGTTTTCCACCCGAACATCAACAGCAATGGCAGCATCTGCCTTGATATTCTGAAGGAACAGTGGAGCCCTGCTCTTACTATTTCCAAGGTTAGCATTTAGACCCCGCAATTTGACCTGAATACATAAAAAAGCATGCTTAATGTTCGCGACTGCTTCTGTGATATTTCCATATTTTGGGATATATTTTCATGTCTTTTCACTTGAATTAAATACCTCCCGTAATCAGGTCTTGCATCTCTTTTTCTTATATGCGTGTGATCCAAGGAATAAAAACTGTAAATTCTACAAACGAATATGATCTTATTAGATACTCTGTGCCAGTATTGACCATGCAGGATTCACCTCAAGGACGCAACCCTCAAAACATATAACTTCTGTATGCAGATTGGGTTGACTCGATACACTACTTGTTCAAATCATATTCTAAATGTATCAAATATGATTAAAAAGTTGATTATATCTATGATAATCTAGTTTTTCGAGTTTAATGATTTGGGAAGTTTTACGCTTTAAGAAAGGCACTTCGTACAGCTTTTAACCCTTCTCCCCATCCGTCCATTTTGTCTAAGCTATATTTAATATTTTTCAATTAGACACGTTATAGATAAAAACATAACCCAAATTAACGCGACTATAGACTAAAATAGAAAACCCGATAATTGTTTGTTAGGTAAAAGTTTACAGCTATCTTTATATCTGCATTGAGCATTCGGGAACATGATTTGTAGGTTCTGCTGTCGATATGCTCCCTGTTAACAGACCCGAACCCAGATGACCCTCTGGTGCCTGAGATTGCTCAAATGTACAAGACAGACAAGAGCGAATATGAGGCAATGGCCAGAAGCTGGACCCAGAAGTATGCTATGGGTTAGTTGTAGTGTGAACTGAGGGAGCAAAGGGCTCCTCTCTCTTATGGTATATTATGCTATTTTCTTTTTAAAAATATAATGAATGAAAAATCCTTCAAGGAGCTGTTGTAAGCTATACATTGAAAGGGAAAGTAACAACTTCCCTTTTGTGCTTGCGTTTATTACCATGAAGATTTTCACTCAGTTCGCTTTTCATGTTTATTTGCACTTTTTTTTAATTATTTAGTTATCTTTTGTTAATTAGAAGAAACGGTTGTGGGCTAAGGTGCGTTGAAAATATGTTTCTCCTTAAGTGGTTGAAGGTTCTAGGTCCTATAATGGACAAATGTGTAGATTAGGAGGTAGATTAAGAGGTGTATGAATTAGTCGCTCTAAAAGGAAAAAAAAAAGAAAAAGAAATGGTCATCTGTGCTTTAGAAGAGGTCGTTTGCAGGCTCAATCTCCGATTGCACATAGAATTGTTTTTTTCTACTAAGATTCAAACTAGACATGGCTTGGTGGTACTGACACGCGGGTAGTGATGACGATGGGTTGAGTATGAGGTTGGTTTTGGTAGTCTCAGTCTCGTTTGTTTATAAAAATGTATCCTATGCATGGTCTCATACTTGTTTTGTGTTTGTGACTCGATATCTATTCAGTATGTTAGCATATCTGTTTATGATCTTATTATGTGGCAAAAGCATAATCTATAAGTAGGGGTGTCAAAACAAGCTCATGTTATTCATTTTGGGTCAAACGGGACATTCTTAAAAAGAAAACAAGATGATGATGGGCCTAAAACATTTGTTAAAAGGTTAGAATGGGTTGTAAATATTATGTCTGTAAATTATACGGGTCAGGATGGGCTCTGTTAAAAAAACGGGTTACCCTCAATTGCAAAGGATCTGCCGATCTGCTTGTAGCCGCTACTTTCAGAGTAGCGGAACTAAGAACATATCACCAAATCCACATCTCGGGTTACCCTCAAGTCTTCAACGAATCGGAACATCGAATCATTATCAAACGGATTATCAATCGGATTATCAAGCGGATTACCATCGTATGAACTTCATACTTCGTTCCATCCGATCAGATTACTAATCGGAATATCAAATGTCGAGGTTTGTACTTCATTCATGAGCAATTTTCATTTGATGCTTTGGAGAGATTGATTAGAGGTTCGGAAGATACAAGTGACATTTGATGCAAATCGAAACTTGAACAGGAGATTGGAAGTAGAAACGACGGTTAGAAGATGCTTTGGAGAGAGTGATTAGAGGTTCGTACTTCATTCCATCCGATTGATTAGAGGTTTGTATTGATTTTTAAATCAACACTTCAACTTTGATGAAATCTCAGGGGTTTTGGAGTCGGATGTATTGGTTTCTTTGATCAATTGGTTGAAACATGAAGTTGTTGCTTGAGATTTGAAGAACTGGGGAGTTGTTGACGCAAGTGAGTTGAATCCTAAACACCACCAAATCCTTTATCTCGATTGATCTTTTTGATTCAGTTTCTACTCAACAAGTGTGGAATTCATGCCCTTTTGACTCTAATAGGACTCGTTTGTTCATCATATCGTTTTTCATCGGATCAGGTTTGACATATTTGACATATTCTGCTTGTTTGGATTTGGGTTTGTTTTGTTTTTGTTAACTGATCTACTAGTTGTTTTACATCTTCTTTTGTTCTTTCAATCTCTGCTAGTATGATTATATTTTTGATTTCTTAGTTTTACTATTACTTGTTAAATGAATAACTAAGAATTAGGTGAATTTGAGTTTTGAAAGTCAAAGTATGATCATATTTATGTTGATAATATCTTGTGTTTCAAAGTATGAAAATATTTTTGATTTATTAGTGACACTTTTACTTGTTAAATAAAGAACTAAATTGGGTGAATTTGAGTTTTGGAAGTGAAAGTATGATAATATTTATGTTGACAATATCTTGTGTTTAATGTATGATTATATTTTTGATTTCTTAGTTTCCCTTTTACTTGTTAAATGAAAAACTAAGAATTGTGTAAATTTGAATTTTGAAAGTCAAAGTATGATAATATTTATGTTGATAATATCTTGTTTTCAAAGTATGATAATATTTTTGATTTGTTAGTGGCACTTTCGTTTGTAGGAGACACCAAATATGTCGAATAATACTGATTTTGATGATGAAGTAAGTTCATTTAGTTCAAGTAAGAATCATTCTAAAGTTTGGGATTATTTGATAAAATACCGGTTGGAGCTGATGGGGTTAGAAAGGCAATTTGTACGGGTTGTGGAAAATTGTATAGTGCCAATCCAAAATCGGGGACATCTAACATGAAACGACATATTCCGAAGTGTTTTGATCTTGATGAACCCGATCAACCAAAAAAACGTGCCCCTCTAGATCAAGCAATGTATAGGGAGAAACTAGCATATTCGATCATTAAACATAACTACCCATTCAGTTATGTTGAACATGAAGCAACAAGAGATTTACATAAGTTTTTACACCGCGATGTGAATCCCATAACAAGAAACACTGCAAAGTCGGATGTCTTAAAAATTCATGAAAGAGAGAAAGCGATTCTCAAAGATGAGTTACAAAAGGTAAGAAGTAGAATATGTCTAACTTCCGATTTATGGACTTCTATCACAACGGATGGATTTATGGCACTGACGGCTCACTATCTCGATGAGAATTGGGTTTTGAGGAAAAAAGTGTTGAACTTTCGACATATACCGCCTCCACATAGTGGTTCCATTTTAGCAGAGTACTTGATTAATTTTTTAACAGATTGGGGCATTGAGAAAAAGATTTTTACTATCACACTAGATAATGCCAAGTATAATGATGTTTTAGTAGAATATCTAAAAAGTCATTTGCGTTTAAATAACACATTAGTCTGTGATGGAGATTTTACTCATGTGCATTGTTCTGCACATGTGTTAAATCTTATTGTTCAAGATGGGTTGAAAGTAATTGAAGGAGCCATCGAGAAGGTTCGGGAGTCGGTAAAATATGTTCGAGAAAGTGCTTCAAGAAAGTATAAGTTCGCGAAATGCATACAACAACTTTCATTACAATGTGGGCAACATGTGCGTCAAGATGTCATAACAAGATGGAATTCAACATTTCTCATGCTTGATAGCGCATTGACTTATAAACGGGCTTATGCTCGTTTAGCATTAGTTGATTCAAATTATAAGACTTTTCTATCGGAAGATGAGTGGACAAGAGTGGAAAGAATCACAAGATTTTTGAAACTTTTTTTTGACATCACGATTTTATTTTCTGGAAGTTCTTATCCTACTTCCAACTTATATTTTCGTAATGTGTGGCGAATTCAATCATTTATTGAAGAGGAAATTCATAACACGGACCGTGTTATAAGTGATATGGCGAAAGACATGAAAAAGAAGTTTGAAAAATATTGGGAAAGTTATAGTGTGGTCTTGTCTTTTGCCGTTATTTTAGATCCACGATATAAGTTTAAGATTGTTGAGTATTGTTTTTCAAAACTTAATATGATAAATGACATACGTGAGGAGAAGTTGAAGAGCATTTATGATGGTATTCATAAATTATATGATAAGGAGTATGATGTTCGCTTTGAGACGCACAATTCTTCATTGGCTGAAAGTTCGAATGTTTGTGTTGATGTATTTGATGAGTTGGATGGGTTCGAGTCATTTGAAAGCCAATTTAAAAGTACTGAAAGAGAAAAGTCACACTTAACAATGTATCTCGAGGAACCTTCACTTGATAGAAAACAAGAACTTGATGTTTTACAATATTAGAAGGATAATCAAGGAAGGTATCCACGGTTGGCTTTAATGGCTCGTGACATTTTGAGCATTCCAATCACGACCGTTGCTTCAGAATCATCTTTCAGTATTGGCGGCCGAGTTATAAGTAAATATCGAAGTTCACTTGTATCTTCAAATGTCAAGGCGTTGTTATGCACACGTGATTAGTTGTTTGATTTAGAAGGTATTATGGTTAATTTATTATATTTGTATCTTTAGATTGCATATGCTTTTATGTTTATGTGTAATGTTAATAGTAAATCATACGTCTTTTATTTTTCATATATTCAGATGAGAAGGAGAATGGAAACGAGATGGAAGAAGAAATTGTAGAAGATATTGAAGCATTGATTCCGACTTTTGATAGTAGCAACTTTTAGGTAATATTCATATCCATTCTTCATACACTTCAAATATTGTTAAATCGTGTATTGAGGTTTCATTAATTTTCTTGATTATAGTATTGTTCATGGAGCTCCAAATGAGTATAGATGCATCAACAACCTTCATCTTAGATTTGAAGATATTTGAAGTGATTATCAATAGTTAATATTGTACTTCATGTTTCTTCTTAGACGATACTAGTTTCCATGGGTGTTTTAAAAGTTCAATTAATGTTTGAAACAACTTCTATTTGTAGTTTATATGTTTTTTATGGTTTGTGTCGGAAAATTGAGAATTTTGATATTTTTGGATTTGACCCGTCCTGACCCCGAACCCATTCTGACCCGTTTCTGACCCGAACCCGTCCTGACCCGTCCTGACCCGAACCCATCCTGGTCCGACACCTAACCCGACCCGACCCGCCCATTTTGCCAGGCCTATCTATAAGTCTAAAACTAAAGTAATCTCGTATCTAGTTTTAGATTTTTATGTTAGGGTTTGGATTTTTTTTACTTCTACGCACACATATATCGTTTATCTCTCAGATTTAGCTTATTTTTTTGGTTTAATACTTCAGGTTATTTTTTTCTTTTTACCATTATGGGAAATATGATTTCTTTTATGCTGTTATCTATATATCATGACCCGGTGTCAATTTTGGTCACCTCCGTGACTCGTATCGGTGATTGTACTATATGAGCGGAAGGCTAATTTGTTGATTTGGCTAATGCATTTGGCAAGCATGATGGGTGGGAGCATGAATTGAATGGCCGAGGTTGCAACATGTCGTTAGAATGGCTTGGATCATAACGAGTAATTATTAATTTGAATGACGTTGGGTTGAACATGAAATTAATAAATATTGATACAAATGAGGTTGAATTTGACCGTTGAAACATGTAATTTTTGTATAAAATGAGGTAAAATAGATCGTGAAATTGTCATTAACATCGTTAAATTGTCAGACTCGTATAATATAATTATTAAAACCATGTTATCACAATAATAAATTTTCTTAAACAAATTAGATACTTCAATTATACTTCCATAATTTAACTTCTTTTCCATAGTTATATGTTTTAATAAGATAAAATATAACTATAATGAATTTATTTTATACATATACAAGACATACTAATAATCAATAACTACTTTAGATTTCTATACTTGCATATTTATTTAAATTAACATTTAAACTTTATATACTCTAGACTTGGTTTTAACATCAATTACTAAATTTATTTAAAAATGCTAGTTTATTTTACTCTCAATAATATTCATACGATATTTTTAGCAGATGTGCATGACTCGGTTCCAAACAGTAGGCTGGTCCGGGTTGACATTATTTTAGTTCGGTAAAATAATTCAAAACTGGTTTGAGTTTCAAATTGGTCCAGGTTAACCCGATCGATTTTGAGTAGTTTGCCGTTGTTTGACCGATTCAGTTTAACCGGTTTGAGTGGAGAAGATTCTAAACCGTTCTCCAACCAACGTTTCTATTGATTCCAAACTGGATTAAATAGTATCGGTTTAAAACCGGTTCAGCTTCGGTTTTATCATGGGCTTGGGCTGTCTCTAGCCATCCTTGGGCCCAGAGCCCACAACAAAAACCAGCAGATAGAAAGGGAGAAAGAGAGTATATAAAGCCCATTTCTACAAACGCATCATTCTCCTCCGATTATTCACAGAATCCCAATAACCAGAGGTCAGGATCTTTGAGGTGAATGATTGCTCACTTTTCTCTTGATGCTCCTCCATTTTTGATCTCTAATATCTGTTAATCTGTTATACGTCGTTTAATTTCGACTTAGGGCTTGTATTTTGCTGAAATTTCAGGATTTCCTTGTGGTGTTGAGCGATGGCTTCGAAGCGGATCTTGAAAGAGCTCAAGGATCTTCAGAAAGATCCTCCTACCTCTTGCAGCGCAGGTGCGTTATCAGCATCGATCTGTTAGATCTCTTTTCGATGCTTGTTTTGTGAGCGTTTGGTTTGAATGTTTGATCTGTCGTGTGTTGTGTTGATTTGTGTGTTTGTGTGATGAATTACGCTCTCGTGGCTTTGATTTGGTGGTTTCTGTGGGGGAAGATGAATTTTGTTGTGATTATGTGGAAATTGTGTGGTAGATGGTTGTTTGATGTTTCTGCGGAAGTTAGGTGAAGTGATTTGTAGTGTAGTTTGCTCGTTTGTTGATATATGTTGTAGATTAGTGAGATCATTTTCAGTTTGTGTGTTATCGAAGTTTTGCCCTTTGAATACTGTGTATACCATGTCTTTTGGTTTTTAGATCGGATCATCCATAAACCTTGTGGTCTAAGGTGATTGTGTTGTAAGATAATTCCTAATGGTTCATTTTTAGGGGTTAAAAGAGGAGAGAGATGGTAAGGTGGAGGTGGAGGTGAGAGAGGATGGTAAGAGTTCATGGCCGAGAACACCAAGAGCGGTGGATGTGGGAGGGAGGAGAGAGGAGAGAGAGGGTCGGTTTTGGGGTATGTGAGTGGGCAGGAGAGACCAGCTCACACATTTTTGAGGTCCGCCATTGTGGAAACTCTAATGTGTATAATGCGTATTGGTGTTCTATAGGTAGGCTGCCATGGATCTTAAAAGGTGCAAGTTGAGCATGAAAGTCTTTATGGTGTATTGTAGCTTTAAGTAATTAACAATGCTACATGCTTCATTGATCTGTCTGCATGGGCTTTTGTAAGAATTTTGAGTTAAAATCTGATTTTTCTTGTGGCCTATTTGTCTCACTGGATGATATGGAGTTTTACTAAGTACTTATACAATAGATTTCTGCTAATTAGTGACCATAGTGAGTGGAACATTGGAATAATGCAAAGTGATTTATGTTAAAGCTGATGGTTTGAACTTTGAAACAGCAGAAGAACAACATGCTATGAACAGCACAACTAGAAACTTCAGATATGCTTAAAAGCACAATATGCTCAAAAGCACAATCACCAAATCACAAGTGTATTGACATGTGAAAACAATATTATGCGGTTGTAAAAAGTAAATTGCAAAGGAAGAATATAAACACACGACTGGGTACCTTACATATGTTTAAAGTAAAATAGTAAAATACAAGAGTAGTAGTATGTTAAAATAACGTAGCCTGACTCTGAAATTGTTGAAAAGGTCGCTATCTTGTTGGAATTGTTAAAAATGACAGATCCTCTTCTTTGTAAAGGATGCAAGTATAGCTTTACAGTTTAGAGCGTTCTATTTTCATCTATATTTTTGGGATAGGTATTGTACCAAATTGTTGGAATTTTCTAGCAATTTTACTAAAAAATGATTCTCACTTGCCTTTACTACTGTTATTCTTGTCTGTCATGTTAGGGTATCAAACACGCACACAATAAATGAAAGCAGTAAACGACAAAGAATCAAGCTTAAAGTATGCTTATAGATTCTGTTAGTCAATCCCCTTTGTTTGCTACAATTAACGAACTTATGTCGCTAAAAAAAATCATTTAACAAACTAATATTCTTGAAGGATCTCCATGCATTTGCGTATTAACATGACTGAATCTATCTCAATCTTGCTCCGCATGGTGCGTTCTCTGGTATCTCCAATATCCAAGCGTCACTATTAGCACCATGCCTGTTATAGTATTCTTCGTCAATCTAAGAAATGCACTAGTTCATCCGTCCTACTTTATGTGGGGCATCTATAGTTAACGTTAGTCTGTCTATGTTGCTGCCATTTTTTAAATTTGAGATGAATATTCTTCAACACTGGAAACAACTGAACTTGAGGTGGCAAGATGAGGTTGGCTAACCGTTCAAAACTATTCAGGTCAAGGCCTTCTGTTTTTATTAGGGTTGGGTGAGGACGACCTAAAACACCTTTTGTTCTATTTTTTTGGACTTCTAAGTAAGTAATTGACCTGTTAAGTATGATTACCAAAAACATACTAGTACGCTAGGAAACTTAATCTATGAATAAAGAGATTCAGGAGGCTGTAAACATGTATGCATCAAAAATACACTACAGGCAACTTTGAAGTATTAACCCATTCGGCGCATTTGACACGTGCTAATATTTAAATTTTACCCACATGAACCATGTTGAGATAGAAAGATAATCCAAACTGACTATTGATAAGTAAATGGGCTGGCACCTCTAAGCTAAACATGCATGGTACCACCAGATTATTCATGCATCTGATTGAACAGTTTTCATTTAAGCATGCATGATGCATCTTTACTAATATGGATGTTAATTCTAATCTAATGCGAGAATCATTAATAGTTCATTCCATTTACTGTTTACCCAAGTTTTGTTACTATAACTTTAGGCCCAGTGGCAGAAGACATGTTTCACTGGCAAGCAACAATCATGGGTCCTCCTGATAGTCCTTATTCCGGTGGGGTCTTTCTAGTTACTATTCATTTCCCTCCAGATTATCCTTTTAAGCCACCTAAGGTAAGCATTAGCTTTTCTGCATACTCATCTTATTAAAAGCTCAATATTTGTAACGTTGACTTGATGTCAAGTTTTCCCTCAAAAGGTATATATGTTAACAGATGTTGAATATACTAAATCTGCCATAAAAAAAGAAAAAAAAAGCTTCAATTAAAAAGTTTCCATAATTGTAAAATTTCTGAGTAATTTGAAGGTGTCACCTGGTTTTATGGTAAAACTCACATAGAAACTAAAGGCGTAGGAACAATAGGAGATCTGTAGAAAATAACTATTTTATTACTTAAAGATGTAGCAGGTGCTTTCTTACACTTCTTTCATTGCTATAAATGATTAAACAACACTTTAAAAACATTATAGTTGATAGAATGGCTAATAATTTGGTTTACCTCAGTGCATCAAGTAAGAGGCGTACACTGTATCATATTTCTCCAGTTATAGTTCATATTATGTTCCCTTTTGTAGTTTTGTTGCTTAATATGCATTTTGTTCAACTCCTCTAGGTAGCTTTCAGGACAAAAGTTTTCCACCCGAATATCAATAGCAATGGCAGCATTTGCCTTGATATTCTTAAAGAACAATGGAGCCCAGCTCTTACAATCTCCAAGGTTCGTGTTTACTACTAAACATAAAATTGTATCAATATTGTAGTTTTCTATAACCATACTTAATAATTAATATAATACTAAAAATTGTTACAGGATCAACCGATATTGACCTGAGCCTTGTTGACCCATCTTAAACTTTTACATTTTTTGACCCATTACCCCACCCACCCCTTTGGGCACCTGCACAAGTAACTTAACGGCCTCAAATATGTTTCATCTGTAGGTATTGTTGTCAATATGCTCCCTGCTGACAGACCCGAACCCAGATGACCCGTTGGTGCCAGAGATAGCCCACATGTACAAAACCGACAGGAACAAGTACGAGACAACTGCTCGAAGCTGGACTCAGAAGTATGCCATGGGCTAGTGGTGTTGCTGGACTCCCAAAGGTACGACGGAGATATGAGGAAGGGCTCCTTTTGTTTGTGGTTTGTGCTTCTTTAATCCTCCTAAAATGTGTGAAACTGAATTGAACGAATGAAAAATGTCTTTAATTGTAAGATAGAATTTGAAAAGGAAACATGCCCTCCTTTAATACTCTCGTGTTTTCATTTCCTTTGGGAATATATTATGCATGCCTTTCGTATAATATCAGTTTGCTCATTTGCTCTTTGTAATCAGTGATAACTGGAAGTGTATGGCCGAATAGCTGTGTATTTCTCGTGGTTTTACATCGTATATAACTATGTATATGTTGGGAGGGAGTCAACTGAACTCAAAACCTTAAACCCTAGACTATAACGATAAGGGGACGAGGGTTACATACTAGGTTATAGCATAAATAGATTAGTAAATGGTCAGGGATCATGGTTGACTTGTCTTGGACTTTTTATTTCTTGAATCTATCTGGTAACTTCGTACGTCTTTTGGGTCAAGTCTGACCCGTAGCTTGGTACCGTTGGATCGTATCTTGATTCATGAGGTCGTAGTCTCGAAGGCTACATTTTGACGGTCAAATGAAGAAGTACAAAGTTGTATATGATGTAGTTATAAAATAAAGACGCTTGTATGAAAATGTAGATGTTGTATCAATAAGTTGAGTATCAAATTATCAACCATTATGTTATGATTTTGAGTGAAGTCAATACATCTATAATCAAAAGACAACAATTTGCGAGTATAGAAATCCATTCAATTTTCTATGTATTAAATAATAAATGCTAGCCAGTCATCATTTAAATTGATATTGGTATTTGGTAACATATGCTAGCATCTTTATTTTCTCCACCAAGTGATTCTTCTTCTTCTTCTTTAGCTACTGATTTTTTTGACTCTAGTTGGAGTGAGTGACGAAAAATATCTGTCAAAATATGAAAAATATTTGTCAAAATGATTATTCCGTGAGAGCATATCCAATTTATCACATTCAATCGTCTAAAGACGCGTCACTTTAACTGTCACACCAGATTTTCACTCATTCTTAAAAAACTTTTATTTTTTATTCATACATTACATCATATTTCAAACAACCATATTTAATATTTATGCATGTTATATTTAATGTGTTTGTGTGTGTGGTACACTCTATGCTTTCGTTGACGTTTAAAAATTTGACTTTCCTTCAATGGAAGTCGATCATCTGCCATTACAACATCACCCTAAACCTCCACTTGTTTCTACACAATGTTCCAACTATATGTGATATAAGGTTTTTTAAATTTTCATTAGATGTTTTAATCATATGTGATATTTTTTATAAAATCATTACGATTATATAAAGTCACTCAATTTTATATATTTTTTTCTTTATTATTACATTCAAATTCAAGTTAATTGAATTATTTTTTACTTATTAGTAACCAAAATTCATATATATTTTAATTGTCTCAAATAATTTTAAAAAATATAAACATTATAAAAATAATTATGTATGATCAGACTACATAATGAAGGTTAAATGACTTTAAACGAAGGAAAAAAAAACTTTGTATGACTTTTATGTAACACTTACTAAACTTAAATACTATTGGGTGAAGTTTTTTCTTATGACAAGATTTCATGATATATAAAATAATATTAAATCATAATAGTAATGATAACATTTATTTAACTTGCATGTAACATACAAAAAGAGAATGCTCAAAGATAGTATGTGAACATATACTAAGGTGTAAATTACTAGAATCCTCTAGTTCTTGATAGTTTTTCTCCTATCAGTCTATCATTAGTATAACCTTCAGCACACATTAAACTGGTAGGGTGTACAGTGTACGTGAAAAAAAATACAAAAATATGAATACGGGAATAAGATACCAAAGATGTAAGAAATTACATTATTTTTCTTATCCCCTCTCCCGTGGTCAAATTAAACATTTTAGTGAATGAATCGTGAACATTGAAGTTTCATACTCAATAGAACTTTTGAATCGTATGTATTAAAGAAAACGATCATATTTATACGTATGCCTATTTCTTAGTATGGTCTGATACGTACAAATGGGCAACAAGTCACACGTATGTCTTTCTATTTTTTATAAATAAATCTAAGATCCACGTAGGCACTTGTATCTACTGTTTTTAATGTGAAACAATAGAATTTATAATCACATTTTTCTTCTACTCTTTTAAATGTGACACATAAGACAATTATAAAACTCATATCTTTCTCTCCCCCACTGCATGTAATTATCTTTTATATACAAGTATATACACATTTCTATATGATTCTCATGGTTATTTATAGTGTTAGTATTATGTGTGAATGTGTGTATGTACATGCTTGTGTGAGAATGTGGGGACTATTGAAGATTTGTTCTTCAACAATGGAGATGGAACATGATTATTTTTTTTAAGTATTATTATATCAAATATCTCACTTTTGTTCAATGTATTATCCGAGAATCTAGCTTGCAACTCATTATGATATTATGTGTTTTTGAAATATCACTCCTTAAGCAAAACTCAAGATATTTCTCTTATAATGTTTACAAGACAAGTATCCTAGTTAAATGGGTGTTATGCACTTAAATCATTTGTTTTTTTTAAACCACCACCATTATATAGAAAGGATTCGACTAGTAAGCAGCTAAACGGACTGAGAAAAACCAATGATCAGATCAATACAGGGTTTTTAAGAACTCAAATCCTTTGTTTGATCTGTCTATGTATTTCTCGACAATATTAGTCGTCCACGTGTAGTAAGAGTCCAAAGTCCAAATATACGCTAGCTTTAACTATGCACACTCTAAACAAACAACAGTGGACCATGTTTCGGGACCATGTCTAAGCATCCTTGTTAACTATTTCAATCGTAGTTAGTCACATAATCGAGCAAAGAAATCACTTAGACCTCCTCACGTGCCAATACGTAAGTGCAGGAACAACCCATGACTTCCTTGTGATAAACACCAACCTTAACCTATATAGCCATTCATGTATGTCAAGCATACCTTTGTTGTGATCGGCTATGGGCAGCACAACAAGCTTGATGTCCTCCTCTCATAAAGTCATACTTACCCCCGTCACACACTCAGACTGACTTGGGTGTCGAGCGGGCTCCCTAGGCTTCTACCTACGCCCCTTTAATGTTTCTTTGTGTTTACTACACTAGAACATAGATCGCCCTTTTCAAGACGGCTAACCCAACCTAATAAAAAATGGAGTCCTAAGCAGAACCATACACTATCAAATTGTGTCATTCGCAGGACCCAAACAAAACTCGGGTTTTCAATCACCACTAACGGAAGACGACATAAATATGATAGTATTCCTCTCAAGTCTCGAAAAAAGCAGTCTTCTTTTGCAGGACCACGCCTCAAGAAAAGGAACCGTTGGAAAAGGCGTCCTTAAGAAAAATGCACCAAGAAAAAGATGGTATGATATCCATACGAGTCCAGATGGGGCCAACCAACTACTAATGAACTGCTGAAGCCGCTACTGATCCCGAGTCTCGATGTTTCTCGTCCCTTGTTTACTCTTATGTGGCGCCTGTCTAGGCTAAGCCCCCTAGCAACCTTCAAGTGTTAAATGGTAAAGCCTTTGGGCAGGCCGATCTCAGGGGTGAGGGGAAAGATGGGTAAGTTTAAGACCATATCAATCAAACTATTTTAGTATCAAATAGAATAAGAGTAAAAGAGCTAACTACATGCCCTGAGTAAGTTCCTCTCAAATTCTATCCTCATGAAGCCATGTTGGCGCGCATCCACCCTTAGCCCTCAATGAGCATTCTCGTGTACACTAAACCACGGGCGCAAGATACCCCCGATGGAAACAACATAACCATGAAGACCAACTTTTGGAGGTTTAGTGCAAAAATTGCCAAGGATCTGAAGGGGAGCAATTTTGTATATTGTGTGTGAATAATATGAGTTTGCAAGGCCTCATAGGAAGAATGAAACAAGTGGAAAAAAGACACGTGGCCTAGCATACTCTCAAACATAAAAGAGGACTTGCCTGTGTCGCTTCATCTTATGACCACCCACAGCGTTTTTAAAGTGGAGCAGGCTCACTTCTTCAAGATGCAAGTGTTCTCCAGAGTGAAAGGGAATCACACTCCTTGCTTGGAAACAGTGACACACGACCGTCTATAAAATATGGGAAGAAGGGTGAAGCTGTCAATCCAAACAAGGACTAGAACCCTCAAAGATCAACAATCCAACCAAATCCGAGAAATGGAACCCGGGCAGAACCATGGACCATCAATATACATCGCAATCTCTATACAGGGTAGTTCAAACATTGTAAAACTAAAACACCCTTGATTAACAGCAATGTATAAGAAATTGTTACATGTTAGATACAACTAAACATCTTATAAAACTATACTAGTATATAGAACCAAAAGATGCTTGTTTGGCAAATCACAAATGTGGTTTGTACTCTACACAGCGTAAAATACGAACAATTATAATAATGATTTATTTAAGTCGATTTATAACAACTCTGGTATGTTTTCACAATATCACCGATGTTGTACCGTTACCTACAGATGAAAACTCCCATTCATGACACATAAGGAAATTGCAGTTTTTATTCATCATTTATCTTGTAAATATACTCATCCAAAGTATATTTAATTCATTAAAATTAATAAACATATTTTCTTCTATTAACATATAATTTTGTATTTTTTTACACTAAATTACTTGAGTTGTAATGAAAATAAAAAAATTGGGGTCATCTTTCACCCTTTTGTTTCCTTGAGTATGAAGATAAAAAAGTACATAGATTTACAGTAATGCAAAATATAAGTGTAAAAATATTTGGTTTAATCCTAGATTGACATATTTTACACTTGACCAATGTTATATATGACATGTTAGGTATAATAATTTAAAAAAAAGAGTTTGACTAAAAAGCAGTTCAACCAGGTTAGGCATGCAGAAAAAGATATAAAAAAAGGTATGGACAAGTCAACCCAGCCCCGACTGACTTGAATAGTCATAAAAAATTATCCGTTTTGACAATATAATATTGGCATCTTATGGCAAAGATTTCCATTCAATTAATAGGTTTATACAAGATACCAAAGTACCAAACCTTAAAGACATGAAAATTATCTAAAATAAATAGAAGTCAAGTAACTAGTTTCAAACAAAATGCAGCAGCCAATTATATTTGGTAACACCAAAATATCATTTTGTAACAAAACCTGAAATATAGCTTTCATAATTCTAAACTAACATAAGGAACACAATTAAAAATTACCATAATAATGTTATCACTGCAATATAAAGTGTCAAATCCATCATTGTGATCAACTGAGGTTAAGAGGAGTGTCAACGGTGTGGATGATGTATGTGAGCACCAAAGCCAGCAGCATCAGTAAATAGGCTATCCCTTGGTCAATTGATGTCCCTGAATCATAGTAACTTCGGGTCAAAACGTCTGTGAATCCTTAAACTGATCCCAAGTACAAGCAAAGCAAGCAAAGAACAAGATTAACCCATAAGCCAAACACCAAGAAATCAACCAAGAAAACTCTTGATTATAAGATCAAAGTTTCATACATCAATGCAAGAATAAATGCTTAGGTATTGAGGCTTGTTTGAGGTGCATTTATCTTTAATCTTTTGTCTAGATATAAGCATATTATCTTTATAAAAGAAACTGTAAGAAAGATTTAATGGAATTTTATAAAGGAAGAACATGAATTGTAAATTGTGATTGTATGAAGCTCAAAAGAACATCATGATACTTCATTAACTAAAAATTAAATGAAAGAAACTGAATGAAATTACCCCCCAAAATCAATAACACTGTAGAACATCTTTTCATAATTACATAAAACATGTAAAAATTATATAAAACTGAGGGAAAAAAGAAAATTGTAATTGTATGGAGATCAAAAGAACATGAATTGTAAAAGGTGATTGTATGAAGCTCAAAAGAACATCATGATACTTCATTAACTAAAAATCAAATGAAAGAAACTGAATGAAATTATCCCAAATATCAATAACACTGTAGCACATTTCTTCATAAATCATAATTACAGAAAACACGTATGAAACATACAAAATCTCCACAATTTCAAAACAACATCATGCTACGAAACAAAACATCCAATCAATCATCAAAACTGCCCTAATATCTGAACAAGCTATACAGGAGGAAGAAGATTAAGCAGAGTCATAAACAACTGGACATCAGTAAACATTCAATTTCCTCAATCGAAAACCTAATCCATCTGATTTCATCAAAGAAATCTGATACGAGCAATATTAAACAAATCAATAACACTGTAGTACATTTCTTCATAATAACAGAAAACAAGTATAAAACATATAAAACTTCCACAATTTCTAAAACACCATCATTCTATGAACCAAAACATGCAATCAATTCTCAATATCAAAAAAAAAAAAAAAAAAAAACTGCATATAAGTAAACATTCAATTTCCTCAATCGAAAACCTAATCCATCTGATTTCATCACAGATATCTGACACGATCAATATCAATCAAATCAATAACACTGTAGTTCATTTCTTCTTAGTTACAGAAAACACGATAAAACATATAAAACTTCCGCAATTGCTAAAACACCATCTTTATATGAACCAAAACATTCAATCAATTCTCAATGCCAGGCCTAAACATCTGAACATACAGAATCACAAACAACTGGACATCAGTAAACATTCAATTTCCACAACCGAAAACCTAATTCATCTGATTTCATCACAGATATTTGATACAATCAATATCAATCAAATCAACGAATGTTTGACGGTGTCTGAATAGATCATAGAACGAGAACAAAAGAAGAGATCGCCGGAGAAACAACTGACCGTCGCTGGTCGGCGCCTGAGCCGGCGCCGGAGCGAAAGGCTGAGCGTGAACGGCGGTAGGCAATGTGATGACGACAACGAGAGCAAATGCTGAGAGTAAACCGTATGAAACCATGGATGACGTCATTATCGGCTTTTGGTGATCTCCGACGATGTGTTATCGGAGAACGATCTCCGGCGATGTGGTCTCCGATGAGGTGAGTAGATCCAGAGAGTCTCTGATACGGAACCAAACGTCCGATCTTTTTTTATTTTCTTTTACTTGTTTTTATTCATTTGTTTATTACAATTTTAATATATTTAAAAAAAATACCACAAGGATATCGGAGCTAATGATCATTTTGGTTTAATAATCTGAAAGGGAAGTAAGAGGTTTTGTCTTTGAAAATTTAAGGTTTAAATATTAACATTGATAAATAATTACTAACTTGATGTTATAGGCTGCTAATCATTAACCTGTCGCTTAAAAATTGTTTAGATGAGTAGTTAATATGGTAGATAAGATGAGGGAAGGGGGGTTAAGATGGTTGGGGGCGTGTGAAGAGGAGGTATACGGGGTGTCATTAAGGGCAATGGAGACGGGAGGAGGAGTGGAGGAGTGAGTAATGTATATGAAAGTTTGTAGGTTTTGTTAAATGGAGTAGGATGTGTGTTTGTGTGTTAAAAAAGATTTTATTAAGAATAAAGCCGTTTAACGGCTAGAACGAATCAGGATGCGTGCTGGTCAAAGTCTCTTCCACCGTGAACCCACTCACGAGATTCTCCATTACATGTTGTCTTAAAACTTGTTTAAATCTGATTCTCCATTACATGTTGTCTTAGAACTTGTTTAAATCTGAATCTAATTGGTTTTTTCGTTGCCAATGTAAGTACTAGTAGTTAATTAAATATTTACACTTTATTGTCAGTATAGATTATTATCGGCTGATGGATCCTAATTTAGGTTATAAAACAAGTTACATTTTTTAATTATTAGATTTAACATTATGACTCGATACCCTAAGCAAACCCGTTATGACAATTACCATACCGCCCTGTGCTGATCTTGTCGGGCCAAACATGAGGCATCATCCATCACATGGTAGATACTCTAACTTTCTTCACAAGTAACATGGCATCATAATTTTTACCAGATCATTGAATCAAAGTGTTTACAAACGGATCCAAACAAAAGTACAAGTATTTATCATCGCTACGTAGATAATCAAATGGTCGATTCATGAGTATTTGATGGACAAAGGGACACGAAACAACATTGAAGTCGACATCAATCTTTTTTTGCAGTTTAGATGCATACATTGTAAGCATCTTCGGATCACTATGTCACATGTAACCATTCAACCACTATATGTTTATTACATAATGCATCATAACCAAAGCAACTACTTCCATAAAGATGTTCTTGGTCCTAATTAAGGTAGTTGGGATAGAATCAAGCCATCTTGATTTTGTTTTTTTATATGTTTGTGTCAAGATGGGGAAAGATAACTTGACTATAACGGCAAGAAACATTAAAATAATGAAAAAAATATATAATGTGCATTGTGCAAGAAACATGCCATTTACGATAAAGTTAAGGAGAAATTCACGCTTTAAACGTGTAAAATATCATATTTTTTCAAAACACAAGTTTTATGTTACTAATAAACATACTCTTTAGACATGATTTGAGAAAATTAATATGATATTTTGGATGGATAGATGAGGATATATGAACTTGTTCCATTTATTGCTTTACGACCCGTTAGCATTAGATGGCGTAAAGAACTTTAACTTAGAACGAAATATGTCACACACAAAAACCAAAACAATGTAGTTATACATATAAAAATTATAGTATTTACCGCTTCTAACTCTATTCTTCGTAGCATTCCCAAATCATGTTCCAAGAATTTTAGCATTTTTTTTAACCATGACAACATGTAACAGAAAAATTCACATGACATATAGACACTCTTACAATGTTTTTTTTAATTACAATTTTTAGTTGGGTTCTGCCTTTACATTAGTATTTTCTAAACTAAATTGTATATTTTTAACATGTCATTTTGGTTTTAAAATTTTGTAAATACATATAATAAAATGTCATCACGTCCTATGACACCAAAAGATTGAGGGTTCAAGTTTCTTCATGAACAAGTAACATAGATCTAAAAGTATGTTTAAATTGTGTGTGAGTTTGTTGTTAAAAAAAATAAATATAATAAATTATATCTAAGCATTGTATATTTCAAATAATAATGAATTCAATAGAATATTGAAAAATTATTTTTACTTTTTATAAACTTCTAAATTGTTGATTGTAAAATGTTATAATTAATCAAAAATTTATAACTAATATCTATGCTAAGCATTTAGTTAATTTCTTGTAAAAACTTCCCAATCCAAATTTATTATTTTGCTTACTAGCCAGTAATCATTTACATAACAATGATAACTTCAAGCACAATACATGATAAACATTTATAACACGATAATCTATAGTGGGCATCAACCTCACTTGACCAACAAACTACAAACACGACCCTTTTAACACACTGTACAAACCTTATATAACCATAAGATTGAAACTAACGACAAAGATAGATAACTCCGCCAGTACCCAAAGATTAACCAAAAGGAAAACCTTTTCATAGAACTAACGGCCAATGATCGCAAGTTTGATCAAGTCCAAAGAAAGGCTCCTATGGCGAACTTTCTCTTTTGGTTAACATCACCAATATCGGTTGGGAGTCCATATTCTTTAAGAAGACAATCAAGCTTCCATTCGGGCATCTTCTCGTAATCTTCTTTTTTGTACCTCGGATAATGAAGTGGCATCTGAAAGCCGCACGTGTTCTTTTTGGGATCTTTCTTCATTGTATGTTGATGATGCCCGTTAATCTTCAAACTCGTTGCGGAATTGGAGCAAACTATTTGACCCATTTATCTATTTGTGTTTATGTTAGATTGTGATCTAAAGTTATGAAGGTGATCAATTTATAGGGGTGACAATTTGGAGAAATGAATGAGCATGCTATCATCACTATTTGCATTTCCGTTATGGTGGTAATCTTTATTGACACGTATATATGCACATTTATTTGGATAAAAATACACATATGGCAAAAGAAGTAAATTTGGGAAAAGGGAAAAATTATGGGCAAAAGGATCTCGTGGCCAACAAAAACAGTAAACCTTACGTGTTTCTAAGTGTTATTTATGAATAGAAGCGAAAGGAAATGAAGTGTTATTTAAGAATAAAGTAAAAGGAAATGATTGAAAAGTATAAAGATGTGTGTTTTAGAGTTAAGAAAGTGTAAAATGATAAAGGAAGATTAATTAATAATCATCCATTCTAACTTTCTTTCAATTCTAGAAAAAAAAATTTTGAAGAGAAAGTAACCAAATATAATTATAAAACTTTACCATTTACATTTTTATCCTTGTAAATTGGCTATGATCTATGGTAAGTAAATATATAATAGTATATCGTTTTTTCCCTCTTTTTCTTTATTCTCTTGATACTTCACTCTCTTTTCTTTCCGTTCGTTTATTAGACATAGAAACATAGTATTAGCAACAGAAACCACTGGTCGTAAAATTAGTGACGGAAACAAATCCATCATAAAACCTATTAACAAAGTACAAATTGCTTGTAAAAGTAGTTGCTAATTTAAAAGTTAATAAAAAATAAAATAAAGAAATTTGATTATAAAATGGTCTCAAAACACTTTAAATACGCTAAAAGTAAATAAAAAATGAAATAAGCGGTAAAAACAGGTCAAAACAGGTTTGAGTAAATATAAACTATTTTAAATGTAAGACAACTTTTAAAATATTATCATGTCTAGCCTTGCACAAAACATGTTTCGAATTATAATTTTCTATATTTTTTGCGAAAAATAACAGACCACAATACAACATAGTTCCACTGATATTGAAAGGGTAGTGATGTCCTTTTATGATCATCTCATATGCATATAGTTGCCATAACATTCGTATACCAAGGACAAAATCATAAATTCACACTGCCTAAATGGTCCATTGGTGTAATATAGTTGATTGAGACAATTAAAAAGCTAGAGGATGTAAATGAGTGCACATTTGTATTGGATTTCCTTCACACAAATATGATATACGCAAATGATTAGAATTTTAAAACTTGTTTATCAAGAAACTATGTTTAGTTGTATTTAATTTGAAAAGACAGACAACAAATCACCATTGTCTTGTGGAAGGGGCTAACCTATAAGTTTAGCGGTTCAAGTTTTTCACAAACTTCTACTAATTAACGTTGCACCTCTAATTGCTAAATGTGAAAACAAAAATGTTTAGCTAAAATAGAAAGGCGTAACATGATTAAAAGTCATCCAACTAGACTTGTATTTTGTATGTAAATTGAGCGAGAAGCCTCCTAGGGGTACCTCGTCTCACTGGTTTGATATGTCATCGTTTATTAAAAAATTCCTTAAAGTTTGACAAAAATAATTATTTTCTTTCAAAATATTATAAACATCGATTTACCTTCAAAAGTTTAATAATTTATTTGAATTTCAGTCTGAAAGTATCATTATTTGTTCAATTTAAATCCAAAATATAAAAGCTTGAAATTAAAACAACTTATTAAACTTTTAAAGGTAAATTGACATTTTTAATTTTTTTAAAGTAATAATTACTTTTATCAAATCTTAAGGAGCAAAAGTGAAATAAACTCAAAAAAATTATCACTCTCACAAAAAGAAGTAACTTTATAACATAGGAGATGAGGAGGGGCACATTTAGGTGCAGTTTATTTTTTCAGATGTAATATGCCTGCAGTTTGCAGACCACATCTGTAGACATATATAGAAAAAAAGTTGGATCAAATATCTGCAGTCTGCAAGATAAACACCTTACTCGAGCCTGAGCGAAGGAAGGCTGAGCGACAGGAGGTTGTGCGACGCAAGGGGGTCAACGGGATGGGGTGTGCGACAGGTTGGGGTGTGCGACTGGATGGGGTGTGCGACGGGTTGGGGTGTGAGACGAGGAGGGTTGCCGGCGGTGAGGGTGAGGGTTGAGGGTGTGGAGGCGGCTGGTTGCGCGAGATTGGGGCTGCAGGCGGCGATGCAGGTGGCGACGAGGTGAAGGTGTCGGCGAGAGGGAGGCGGCTGGTGAAGGGTGATGGCAAGGGTTTAATCAAAAGGGTTGAGAAGTCAAGAAGATGTTTGAGAAGTGTTTTGAAGTTATATTTTTATATTCGTACTAAGAATACAACACGTTGACGTTTTTTTAATGAAATATCTTCAAAAAACAAACAGTCTGCAGACCCTAATGTCTGCGCGTCTGCGCGACACAGACAAAAGAGGCTTCGCAGATAGTTTTTAAGAAAACAAACACTACCTTAATTGCTTATATTAAGAAAATCTTTTAGAACATCTATCACAAACCTCACTAGCCATTTTTTCTGAAAAAATACTTCATCCCACACACATTGTTGCAATTTTTAAATCATTAAATTAAACAAAACTATTTTGTTTTTTAGTAATACACTATTAATAATATACACTGTTGCATTTTTAATATCATCTGGTTCAACGAGTGTCTATTCAACTCAAACCAAACTAGCAAGGGTCTGGTTCCTAGTCCGACAGTCCAGTACATTGTTTAAAGTCGAATCAAACAAGCCCAAAATCCCAGACCAATTTAACTCATGAAAAGCATCAACTTTGTAGCATAATTTGATCACCTGGGAAAATCGGGTATTGGGCCGTACCTGGGCACGGATACAAACCGGGTATGACCCAATCGGAGTTTTTTTTACCCGGGTACAAGTGAAACCGGTTACTGGTCCGGGTCGGGTACGCCATAATAAAAACCCTACCCGGTATACCCGGTTAGGGTAGATTCGGGTACAAAACCGGGTACAATCCGGTTTTTTTTCCTCTAATGTGTGTATTATCGTTTTCACCATTTATTAATTTTTAATAAACGTCGGATTAATCGTTATGTATTTCTATAACAATATTAAATAAACATCAAATTCATCATTTATTTATTAAAGAAACTTAAAATACATTAATGAATCAATAAAAAATAACATAAAATTTTTATTTAACTTATCGTCTAATATTTATTTTCTACGAGAGTCTTCATCAAATGTTAGTTTTTCGTCGGATATACCAGAAGATACTCCTTTTTCTACCTTTTCATCATGTACTTTAGCTTCGAGTGCAATTTCTTCTTCAAGGTTTGTTTTGTCTTGTATACGATCCATCGCGTCTAAGTGATCATTTAAACAAATGCACATCTCCACCGCTTTCAGAGTTAGTCTTGTTCTCTGTAATGATATTACTTTGCCACTAAGAGAAAATGCAGATTCCGAAGCTACCGTAGAAGCTTGTACGCTTAGTAAATTACGGGCCATAGCCGAAAGAATCGGAAATTGGGATTCCTTTCCTTTCCATCAAGCCAAAATATCGAATGCATAATAATCTTTGGTAGTCATAGTCGAAATAAAATCCGTTCCACTATATTTACTGAGCTCGCTTGTTGGGGTGTTACCCCTTTGTCGTTTAGCCGTCACATCCCGAACAACATTCAACATAGTCAAAACCGGGTCTTTAACCAAACTAGTAGCACTTGAGGTTGATTCTCTTGGTGTGGTTATGTTTACGTTTGCACATATCTATTTAAATAAAAATTATAAATTGTTTTCATAATTTTATTAAAATTTTCTTTTGCCGCGGTTGAAAAATTAGGGTTTTCGTCATGCATATCCAAATTGTCATTTATCTCGTCTATCAAACATTCAATTGAAAAGATATTTTAATTTAATTTTTCAACCGTGGTTGTGTTGTTGGAGGTGTTATCAAATGCAATTGAAAAAAATTTATTTTGTAAATTAAAAGTAGTTATTATATTATCCAAAAAGTAAAACAAAAATTCTCCGGCTTGTGGATACGGAAAAAGTTCAAATGCAATTGTACGTTTCATCATTTTCCATGAATTAGAATCTACCCAATGAGCGGTGATGCAAAGATACGATTCGGGTAAACCGTGTGGAGCCGACCAAACGTCCCTAGTTACCTTTACATCGGTATTTAAATTTTTAAAAAATACAATTAAATCATTTTTTGCTTGTTTCCATAATTTTAAACAATAACGTCTAAGTGTAGAACGACTTACGTGGGTGTAACGAGGTTGAAGTGTCTCTCGAATCAAGTTCGTCAACCGAGGATTGTCGAAGTGACTAAAAGACAAAGCTTCTTGAATCACAAACTTCGCCATTCGATCTCGAACTGTATTAATATCGTAATTAAAGATTCCACCGTCTCTATCCAATTGTATTTGTTGCGAATCCGGATTACTTTTCAACGACTTGCAAAACTTCTTATTAATGTGTTTGCTTAAAGTCGTTTTTGAATCTTTAGCAAGTAAAGTTCCACAAAACTTGCAACGAGCTTTTACAAACCCGTCACTCAACTTAACCATATCCCAATTGCACCAAAAATCCATGTTACGATTGTGTGCAATAACACGAACGACGGTTGGAGCGTTGGACAAACCTTGAGCAACGGAAAATTGTGAGTGAGCCATATCAAGATTGAAGAGAGTAAAAGTGTAAAACGAGATAGTGAAAGTACAAAACGAGAGTATTTTTTGCGTTTTTTGCGTATGTTTTTACGTTTGGGACTTGAGTACTCAATCATATCAACCCACATTTACTTATACTAACCTATAAGGCAAAAAAGACCAAAAAACGGTCAAAAAACAAAGATAACGGCTATATAGCCTTTAAAAACGGCTACTTTTTTTAAAAAGCCAAAAAAAGGGTAATAACCGGGTAGTACTCGGGTACAATCGAGTCGGGTCCGAGTCGGGTACGGGAAATTTTCCAAAAGCTATACCCGGTTCCTGCCCTACGGGTTTTTTCGAGTCCTAACCGGGTACACCCCCTCTCGGGTCCTACCCGTACCCGGGTCCGTGTCGGGTACACCGGGTCGGGTTCGTACCAACATAAAACTCCATAAGCTCTGTTGACAATACTAATCAATAAGATAATATCATTTCCCAACCGAGCAGGGGTCGGGACTCAACTCTGTGAGCATTTCCTTATTAGAGTTCATACATACGAACAACAGAACAAGAAACACCTTCAAAAAAACAGACTATAACTAACAGAAAACCATGCTTGGGGTGCATACAGGGGTCCGCTCGACCATATCAACACTGCTAGTTCTAAATCTCTTAACGTAAAAGAGATTTAAGAACAAAACTTTTTTACTTGACGGTTTTACCCTTTTGCACACGCAAGCAAACTAACGTGAATGTTTAATAAAAATATATGATAAGAATGCGGTGTTTACTCGGATATCCTCATCTCTACCTTGAGTACATCCTTAACCACCTCATATGTCACAAATGCGATGGCTATTGATGGAACCACCTGTAAAGGAAAGAAAGTTGCTTGAAAAATCGTTCATTGTAATGAAGGGTATTTTAGGTATTTGAGTATTATACGGACCTTGACCGAGTTAGGGACCAAACCCTTGTACAAAGCACCAAAACCCTCGTGGCGAACGGTTTTCCTGAATGCATCAATCATTCCAGTGTATTCAAGTGCAGACTTTGACTTTCCTTCACCAGTAACAACAGAAGCAGCATGTTTCCAACCAACCATTTGCATTCTTCTGCGAATGACATCGAGTGGGTATGCAACTGTTTGACCAACGGTTCCAGCAACGGCCCCGCATGCGAGCTTAGTTGTCACACTCAACTCGGTGTCTTCAACTAGTCCAAATGGTCTTGATTTCACCAGATAGTCTTTTAAGGATTCATATACCGCAAAATTAAGCCCCACATATGGTACCTAGAAACAACAGGAACGACACATTTCAAATATTGTAGTGATTATACAATGAATTAATATATAAAACAACCAAAAGGACATCATCATTAGAAGTTAAAAAGGAGATGATTTGTCAAATGGGATTAAAAACTTGAGTCCCAAACTATGATAAAAGTGAGTCAGTAAAGTAATTTCACTTTACCTTGCATAATCAGTTTTGTTGCAATGGTATGAAATTGATTATTTGAAACTCAAATATCAGATAATCAAAAGCAAGATATGCTTATCCAGGCACCTAATTTGTTATTTATATAAGAATTAATAATATTAAAACCTAAATCCTACATGTAACATGTAACGGCCATTATTGAGAAATGTCTGAATTTAAACTTACAACACCGATCACAGAAGGAAGCCATCCTTTGTATAATGCACGCGGACCTTCTTCACGGAGTACTGTCGTAAGAGCATGAGCAATTCCTCTATATTGGCTTGGAGATTTATCAGTCTGAAAATATTAATAAATTAGTAATAAAAAAGAACTTTATCTATCATATATAAAAAATACTAAATTTCAGCAAACCAGAAGATTATAAAGAATACCTGGACAGTAAGACGACCTCGAACCAAGTCCATTGGATAGGTTGCTGACATGGCAATAATTCCAGCACAAGCGCCAGCTCCGAGGCGTAAGAGTGGGTGAGTTCAGCATCCTCTGGAACAAAAGAGAAAAACATGTTTTTTACTTAACATTAGTTTATTCAAAAGGAGTGAATTAACTGAGTACTCGGATTTTAATAAAAACTATATATTCGTACCATTTCCAGGCTGCTGGCGATATAGCCACAAGATCCCCCTGTTCATGTGAAAAATAAATCATTTTAAACTATAGATATTAAAAGTAATCAACTCGACTAGAAAAAAAAAATGTTTTGACCGTGAAGAAAAGCATGTAAGCTTACTTGGATGCCTCTTCATAGCTAAAGAATTTGACGGCAGAGTTTGGGACAATGCGTGCACAATTAGTGCCATTTCCTTAAACATTCCTCTCAAACCCTCTGTTCTCCATATATATTTTAGTCCCTGAATAGTTCCGTTGTATTTGATTGCATGCGGATTTTGAACCTGTAATTTAACAGAACAGATATTGAGTAGTGTTCTGATATCTAGTCATACATGAAGATGACAAACTCAATTGGTTTATAAATGTACTTAAACTTTAATCATTCATATTTTCCAAAAGGCATTAGTGACATACCATACTTGCTCGATCAATTGCATAAACATCATAATAGACATGACTACAAATGAAACAGAACTTTTTTGTTCAAATTTCCTTATAATTTTTGTTCTGTTTGTATAACGCCTTATTTACAAAGAAAGCCAAAGTAGCGGTTTAAAGTACCAGAAAATGCCTAAAAATGTAGTGATTAGTAATGCAAAGACTTCTATAATTAAATTGGACAAAAATGCAAATACAAATGCATACAAGAATCTCTACATGTAACTAAAATCTTACATCATACTTTATTTAGAGATGATATTATCAAGCTAAATTCAGGATAAATAATGAACGATGACTTCATTTAACTAATCACAAACAAGTGCAAAAAAAGGGGAAAAAGAATGAAAGATTCAGAGACCTGGAGCAGAATTTTCATTCTTTCCAGAGGAGCAACAGCAGTTCGCGATCTGCAACATAAAGTGACCAAATTTATAAATCATGGATAGTTAACTAAAATCCATACTAATGTCAAATTTTGAAGTCAAAACACAAATGAAAGACTATAAACAATGTTTACAAGTCAAAACAGAAAATCCTTTTTTGCTCGTTTACAATCTCTATTATCACTAATCTTATTACGCAATAAGCATAAATATGTCCATGTTATATGTGTCCACATCAGCTTTACTGGTTTTACATGCTTTCTACACATATTGCCGTCACATTCACCATCCACCCAAATGTATATGTTTTGTTGGTGTAGTTTACTTCCTAGATCCATAAATCCATATTAACTTCATCTCTCAATAGCCGTTTTCTGAATAGCTTTTTCATTGTTTCAAAATATTCTAAAGCATAAAGTGGAGGTAGTTCCAATAGTTATCCTATGGAATAACACTTTTAAAGACACTAAAGCAACCACTTATGCCAAAAGCACCACAACCACATACTTCTTGGTGCTGATTGTCCACCTACTGACCTACTGAAGTACTGCAAAGGCCAAAAGCCATATCTAGGTTCTTTGCAGATTTAGAAGGAAAAAAATTTCAGTGTTTAATCATTTAGTCTTTAATACCAGGTAAACTATGGTGACATATAACTATATAAGTCAGATTTATTGTTTTCACCCCTAAGATTAGATATGTAAGCCAAATTTGATAATAACATTAATCACTTAATGGCTATATTTAGTAAATTATCTTCTTCCTGCACAACATCATGCCATTCATCTGTGAATTCACTTGCTTCACTAAATAAACAAGACCAAGCCATTAAAACCATCATTAACGTATTCAGTAAGAAGTAAGAACCATAGCAATTCAACATTCATAGATATAACCAGAAAACAGGTAATTCACAAATTTATGCATCTACAGTTCTACGGTTTACACTCACGTGATTCGTTCGCAAAACTCAATCCACAAATTCCTAACAGAACACATCCGTAATCCAATCAATAACACAAAAAAAAACCCAGTAATTAGGTCAACTAACCAGAAAACAAGTAATTCACAAACTTATGCATCTACAGTCCACACACACACGAGTCATTTACAAAATTCAATCTACGATTAACGAACTTCCAACCGAATGCCTCCATAATCTAAACGATTAGCTCAATAGCTCATAAGCCACAAAAAAGCAGTATAACCGATCAAATCAACTCAGAGAGCACGAGGGGGTACATTAACCAAAAAACAAGTAATTCACAAATTTATGCATCTACACACACGATTCATTTACAAAATTCACTCTACGCTTAACGAACTTCTAACAGAACGCATCCATAATCCAAACGATAAGCCACAAAAAAACAGTAATCAACAACAATAACCGATCAAATCAACTCAGAGAGCACGAGGGGGTACATTAACCAAAAAACAAGTAATTCACAAATTTATGCATCTACACACACGATTCATTTACAAAATTCACTCTACGCTTAACGAACTTCTAACAGAACGCATCCATAATTCAAACGATAAGCCACAAAAAAACAGTAATCAACAACAACAACCGATCAAATCAAAGCAAAAAGAACGAGAGAACTCACACTCCACCGGCAACGCCTCCGGCGACGAGCGATTTGCAGATGCTCAGCAACGTCTGACGGCTCGGAGCTTTCACACCTACACTCGCAATCTTCGCTTCTTCAGCGATGTTAGCGATCGTAGCGCTCGTCTTCCCTACGACGTCCTCCGATGCCATATCGCCGGAGAAATGGAAGAAGAGGTGAAACGTGATTGAATCGAAGGGGACTTCGCCGGAACCCTAGGGAATTCAGGCGGAGCGCCGTCGTGAGTGGCGATCTGAAGTGTGTGTGCAGAAAATGATATGAAATGAAATGAAATGATGATTGATGATTGATGAGAGGTTAATAGTTAATAGGATAATGTGATTAGGGGAAGTGGTTAGACTTATAGTAGGAGTGCACGTGTATGTGCGTGAGGTTGTATTTTAATTAACGGGGTCAATGATCCTTAGCTTAACTGGTTAAGGTGGTGTACTTATGATATGTAAATAAAAAGAAGGTTATGGGTTCAAGTCTCACTTTGAGCAAAAAATGCTCAGAGTTGAGTCAGAGGGTTTTCTCAGCAATGAGTTTCCTCTTGAGGAGGTTGGGGGTGCGGTCCCGGCTGGGAAACGGATAGGTGGGCCCAATTAAAATAACACCTATCCTCCGAAGCAAGGTCGTAAATTTATAGTTCAAAAAAAATTAACGGGGCGCTGTGGTCTTTGGACCATAAATGGTGCCAATTATTGCATCTTAGTTTTTGGGTTAGGCAGCTAGGTTAGTAGAATTCAGTAGAATTAGTGTAGACGGGAAAACATGAAGCTGATCGTGAGCTAATCGAACTTGATTGGAGTCGAGCTTGAACAAATCGGAATATGTTCGAGCATGAGCCGAACTTAAAAGTAAGAGACCGTTTGATTCGTAGAATGTTTTGTAAATAAATCGGAATTGGAAATGGAATTGTAATTGGAACTGGAATATTGTTAAAATTAATAACGTGTTTGGTTGGTCAATTTTGAGTGAAATTGAAATGTTAATTTTGAATATTCCATAGGTAAGTGTAGGAAATATGAATTCCAATGAATATAAAAAAAAATTCAATTTAATTTCATCCATTAACTAACCAAACATGATTTTGAATGAAATTTTTTTAATTCCTGAGAATTCTATAAACCAAGCAAGGCCTAAGCTTGTTTGATAAACAAGTTAGGTCTTAAGATTCATTTTTTGAGCTCAAGCTGGATTACAAACCTAGACTAACCTATTATTTTTTTAATATATTAAATATATTTTTATAATCGTAATTAGTATAAAATGAAATAAAATAACTATATAATATATGTGATATATAATGGTTTTGATTAAAAAATGAGTAGTAAAAATGTAATTAAATAATTTAATAGATAACGATCGAGCCAAGTTCACGCTTGAAAATCTACTAGGAGCCAAGCTCGAGCTTTAAGCTTGAAACGAGCTGGTTCAAACTCGAGTCTAGTTGAGCTTGGAATAGGCTTAATTTGTTTACACCTCTAAAAATTAGAATCTGACATTTATTTTTTAATATGTTAAAATTGTAAAATTTTTGGCACTAAAATCTATATTTCACTACTAATTCGTCTTGTCTAGAAATGAATTTGAAATTTAAATTAGTATTAAGTAATTGAAATTACCAAATTTAATATCTCCTTCAAACTATCAAGGAATTTAATCAAAAAAATTAAAATGTTAGGACTATTTATCGTTGCCCATTAGTCACCCCGACCCAACACTTTCACCACGCTCGACCATCAAACTTTTGTTTTACTTTTTCTAGTTTTTTTTTTTTTTTAATTTTTTAAAAACAATCATTGCTCTTGTAATGTTACTAAAGTTTGTCTTTTCATACATGCCATTTAAGAAAAAAATATATATGTTACGTTTTTGACATTTAATAGTTATTGTTATACCGAAATGTTGTTTACTAACGATCATTTTTTTTCTAAACACTACTAATCAAGATAGTCAGATTTAAAGAATGACTAAACTTCAATCAAACTGATAAATCGAACCGTATCAGATCAAGCTAGACTACAATCGACTATGTTTGGTTATGTAAATTTATGAACAAATTTAATGTTTCGTTTTAGGTTTTCATCATAATCATGTTAGGATATTGTAAGACCTTGTGTTTCTTGAAGGTGTTTCCCAGTTAATCTAATAATAGATTGTTGGTGTTATGTTTTTAGATGCAAAAATTAAATACACCCTTTTAATTATATCTTCCTTGATATATTTTATCCTTTTATTTCTTGAAACACAATATTTTTTTTATTATTTAAAATCTAACAAATATAATAATATACTTAATACTCTAGATCTGTATATCTTACTGCATAACTGTTTAAATGTTAAAATTTTAGCTAAAACAGTGCTTAAACTTTAAGTAATACTTTAATTATTTTTTACATAATTGGGATGCCATCCGCTTTTTAAGAATTATTAAACAGCCATATGGTTGGTTTAACAATCAATCGGAATCTTAGAACGCTATCTAGTAGTAATGTGAGTCTATAAAATCACTCTGTACACTATTGTGAAGAATAAAAATTCCAACCTGTTTAAAGTTTATAAACAAAGTGATAAAGTAAAAATAAATAGCATAAAAACCCACGCGTTAAAACGTACGGTGGTAAACACATTGGTTTAACTGACCATAATTGTAAGTAAGAGTAATGTATTGCCTATATAAAACTTTGGCCTATCACTATAAATACACGTCACTTTAAATCTCTTCTAAAACAAAGCGTCAAATAAGTATTGAGTGTGTAATCTTGTCGTTTATAAACAATAATATATTTCTAAATTTATACACGTGCTTTGCTTATATCCTTGGACACATACTACTACTATACTAGTAACGTTTCCTTTAATAAACATATCACGTATACACGTGAAATTGGTTGTAAAGAATCATGACTTGCATATTTTTCATTTCAGACAAAATGCATGATATATTATACAAAACATTAATGATTCATTGCGTTAATATTATAGTTCACATATGCCCAAAAGGCATCCCAAGAGTGTTCATTATTCTTCTTGTTAAACCAAAAATGAACCAAACCGAATGGAATTCAAAATAGTCAAAACCAAACAAGAAAACATAATTCTAACGTGATTACATTAAGAGGTGTTCATCGGTTCGTGCACCGGGTTTATGGGTTCTATTTTCTGAGTTCTGCAATGGGTTAAATGGTTAATGGGATGCACAATTAGGAAAAATCATATGCAAATTTGGTTTTATTTGTTTAACTGAACTGAATTTCTTAAGACTGAATAGCAATTCCAATTCAATTTAAATGATATAGGAAACACAACCTTTGACTGGTTTAGTTTTAGAAGGCTTTGATTGGATTTACACTATAGTCGGTATATAACCTAATATTAAAATCTTTACTTTCATCAAATATGAATTAGATGAGGTGCTCAAAAGACCACAAAGGGATATTCCGGTGGTTGCACTGCGTGCTACTCAATCAAATTGTTAACTTTTTAAATCTTGTAACATGTAGATTATGGTGTATTTATCATATTACAAAAGGAAAATTATCAATTTAAATGTTTGAAAAACCATTTTACCAAAATGAACATTTGACTTTTGGTCTACTTTTATCCATTCAACTGAATAGTAAGATTTCAAATACTCCTGCAAGCTAAATCGGCAACTCCCTAGCCGATACAAATCATTGACTTGGTCTCCTGTAAAATTAAACGAGGAACAGACAGATGTCTCAACTAACCTAACTACTCTCTAGCCGACCTAGTCATTGACTTAGTCTCACATGAAATTAAAGGATACTTGACATATGTTTCTGTTAACCCGACTAAATTATAGCCAAGAGAGACTTTTGGTTCTCCCGGCTAAATCCGTCTAAACTATTTTGGCTTTTTTGGTTGTTAAATGTTATTTTGGTAATCTGGGTATTCAAAATTCAAAAAGAGTTAATTGCCATTTTCGCCACCGAGTTTCGGGTTTTTTTCTCATTTTCATCCAAAAAAGTTTTTTTTCTTCTAGGTCCCTGACTTTTCAAAAAAGCTGTTGTTTCATTCATTTTCGTTAACTTTTTTAATTATGTTTGTTACGTTAGAGCATTTAAGTCATTATACAAATCATTAATTTAAGTTTTCATTTGTATAAAGACTTAAATACCTCTAACTTAATAAATACAATTAACTTATTTAACAAAATTAGATAAAAATAATAATTTTTTAAAAAGTTAGGGAGGTAGAAAAGAAAAAAAAAACTTTTTTTTGGATGAAAACTAAAAAAACATGCCAAAACTCAAAATGAAAATTAACTCTTTCAAAAATCTAAAAATGTTTGTCACCAAATCAAAACCAATCAGCCCCACTAAAGCCCATAATTTCTGGGCCACTCTAGTAAAAACTGATTAAAAAGCCTTAACGCATAGCTTCCCAGATAATTTCCCCTAATAAACTCAAATCAATTTGTGTTTATAATTTATACATTTAACATTTGCCATTGTTGATCATCGCAAGTTAACAACAGCTTTTGATAATCGGTTAGTCATATATCAATGTCCGATTGAGTTTGCTGTTAACTGTTCGACGTATTGCTTCAATGACTGACAACCCATTCATGCTCACATTTTCTTGAAATTGCTTCAATTTTGTGGTAAATTAAGAACAATACGTGACACCCAATTCACCTTATCTCTTAAAACCTTAAAATCACTAGATCTTTTCTATGCTGAATCGTTTCTATTACGTTATTTGACCCCCTCATTGTGAGTTTTGGGTTTGCATGCTAACTGTTCGACGTAATGCTTCAATGACTGCAACCCATTGATCTTCATATTTTCTTGAAATTGTTTCAATCTTGTGGTGAATTAAGAAAAATATGACACCCAAGTTACCAAATCCTTTCAAACCCTTAAAACTCAAGATCTCTTCAATGCTAATTCATTTGTAGTGCGTTATTTTTATACATACATTTTGAGTTCTGAGTTTGCATGCTAAGTGTTCGACGAAATGCTTCAATGAATGCAACACATTGATGTTCAAATTGTGTTAGAATCGTTTCAATCTTGTGGTGAATCAAGAACAATATGACACCCAAGTTATCAAATCCTTTCAAACCCTCAAAACTCATGATCTTTTCAATGCTGAATTGTTTTTAATGCGTTATTTTGATCCACTCGTATTGAGTTTTCGGTTTGCCTGTTAACTGTTCGACGTATTGCTTCAATGACTAAAACACATTGATGTTCTGATGTTCACATTTGGTTAGAATTGTTTCAGTCGTGTGGTGAATTAAGAACTATATGAGACCCAAGTTACCAAATCCTTTCAAACCTTCAAGATTCAAGATCTTTTCAATGCTGGTTACAAAAGTCACAGCCTTTTTGAATAACCCGTTAAGCGTTAAACAGTTGAAGCATCTGCACGCGTTGATACTGGTTAATGGGCTTAACCATCTTGAGCCTATGATCATCACCCAAATTGTCAGCAGCCCATCAAACCATTCTAAAGCTGCTATTCGTTATCTTCGATCAATCATCCACTATTCAAAGCACCCGAATGTCATTTCAAGAACCTCTGTCATTCAGTTTTTGTACCAACATGGGGAGTTTCAAGAAGCATTGGATGAGTATCTGAATTTGCAGAGAGCAGGGTTATTGCCTTGTAGTTCAGCGGTAGCGTGTGCAATAAACGCGTGTATGAGGTTAGGGAATCGCGTTGGTGGGATCTTGATACATGGTCAGGTTCATGGATATGGGTTATGTGGGGATGTTCATGTGGGAACTGCTCTTGTGGGATTCTATTTGAAGTTTGATGATATGGAGACTGCGAAGAGGGTGTTTGATGAAATTTCTGAAAGAAATTCACCATCGTCTGTGATACGTAGGTACTTAGACTTGGGGAATTTGCCCATGGCCGAACGTATGTTTTCTGAGATGGAAGATAAAGATTATGAATCTTGGAACTCTATGGTTTCATGGTACACGGCAACAGGTGATATGGAGAAGGCGATAGCTACATTTGGGCCAATGGCGGTTAAAACTTCCGCTTCATGGACCGCGATGATTACTGGTTATGTAGATTCGGGGAATATGGAAATTGCCCGCAACTTTTATGATGTAATGCCTGAACAAAATGCTGTTTCTTGTATCAAAATGATCAACGGGTATTCAAACACTGGAGATGTTGAATCTGCATGCGAAATATTCGATGAAATGGACGAAAAAGATCACTTGTTGTATGACGCGATGATCACTTGTTATGCTCAAAACAGGCGGCCCAAAGAGGCACTCCAGCTGTTTGATGAAATGCTTCAACTAAATGTAAACATTCAACCGAACAACATGACATTAGCCACTGTTATATATATCTGCTCTCAGTCAGGGAACTTGATCTTTGGGTCTTGGATACACGAGACACTGATGAAACAAATGAGGATCTCGATGGATGATCACGTGCGTGTTGCATTGATTGATTTATATGCACAATGTGGATGCGTTGATAAGGCTTACGATCTGTTTCATGGCTTGCAAAAGAAACACGTGGGTGTGTATACCACACTGATATTGGCTTGTAGCAGGAATGGATGGAAACATGATGCTATCAAATTGTTTGAAGAGATGCTAGAGGCCAATATCTGCCCAAATTTGGTAGCCTTTTCGGGACTTTTGACCGCTTTGAACCACACGGGTATGGTTCAAGAAAGTAACCATGGTTTCAACTATGCTAACCCATTAGCCCCTCAGAGTCCGTTGAACCATTAGACGTGGGTTTGAGAAAGTTACAATGGAGTTAGCCAACTAGCCGAATACCCATTCCGCAACCATTAAACCATTTGGATCGGGTTCAACAAAATTACCCAGTGTTCAATCCACAGTCTACAAGTCAATTGTCCTGTTCAAGTGGCTTGAACCATTTGTACAGGGTTGGATACACTACAATGGGTCAATTTATTACATATATTTAGCGCATAGAAAATTGTAGATATATTTGTTGTAACGA
Organism: Flaveria sonorensis; assembly: GCA_025506505.1. Classification (NCBI taxonomy): domain Eukaryota; kingdom Viridiplantae; phylum Streptophyta; class Magnoliopsida; order Asterales; family Asteraceae; genus Flaveria; species Flaveria sonorensis. Next base: position 5,667,647 of record CM046426.1, read on the forward strand.
TGGGTGTTTTGATTTTGATAGTAGAGAGGTATATTTATATACTACTTATTTTTGGTTTAATACAAAAAAAACTTCTTTAAGTTTATAGTTTATTACAAAAAAATATTTCTATAAACCATATTGTGGTTTATTAGGTTTTCTTTTGGTCATTTTATCTAAAAGGTATTTCAAGTATTTGATCATAGTTTGAAGGAGAGAGAGAGAAAAGAGAGGTTTGTGAGAAAGTAGGAGAAAGGGGATGAGGTTCACGAGGCAATTGCTAAACAAACGCTAACATGAAGGAGAGAGGGGGTGTTTGTGATCCCCCATTAATAATGCTCTTATGAGTTAATGATTGAAGATGACAAAATCTATAAGAGTGGTTTAAGATAATCTTGAAGAATAAGATAAATTTATCATGCAACCAGGATTGCAAATAAACCGAATGTTCAACAAACAATTTGTAAATCATTTGACGGTAAGTTTGTTTACGTATGTTTAATTTTAACTTAAATACAATATGTATTATACAATTTTTTTATATATAATTTTTTATGAATATATACCATTACGAGATGTTTATTTTTATCAAAATTTCGGTGTGAATTCCATTTAAAGCTAAGTTATGTCAATGCTTATAAGGTTTGTTGGATATACATTCAATATTTCCCTAAAAATCAGCGTAACAACTTTTTACTAACAATATATGTTTTTTCATTCGTCCATATATTGATGAAGACCCACGAAAAAAAACTCATACTAATTATATAATGCTCATCTTCACAACAATATAATCTTGTAATAATTAATTTGATATCACCATAAAAATATTTTCTATTTTAAATATATACAAAATTTTGTCAACGCGCGACATCACTGGTTATCTTTAATATATAAATGATTTAAATGAAATAATTTATATAATTGAAATACCTTTTTTAGAACATCTTTTAATTTACTTTCATACCACTTTTACATGGATATTTAAAGATTTAACTTTTTGAATATAATAAATTCATCCTACTCTCTGTATGTCTCTTTGAAACATATACTTAAAAAAAATACTTTCGTCTACAACTATACATTATCCATTTATCCTACAATAAAAGTGTTTGGACCACCATGATTCTTGCTTACATTATGTTGATACTTAGCGTATCAAAACCCACCAAGTTTACAGCTCAATGACTCACCCATTCCCATGGTCTGTATTTCAAGGCCTGTGATTAACTGATTACTTTTTATAATTCTTCTTTTTCTAAATTAAATTTTTTTTTAAAACAAAACAAAAAAAGTATATACTTATATACATGCAAAAACCATTAAAATCATGGATTCACCTTACGCGCATTAAAAACTAACGCCTTCAACGAGTATTGACGGCGTTAGTTTATAATAGGGTCATAATGTAAATCAAATCTATTTGTATTAACTAGTGGATAACCCACACGTTGCAACGGAGTGGACAATTTACAAGTCTATACTTATTATTTTTTTATTTAATTTATCAATTATTTTGTTTTATGGTTTAAATCTCTTATACGACTTATGATTCTTATCATATCTTAGAGCTAACACACCCCTACTTCAAAACTAATTAGCATTATCAAAAATAGTTGAATGATTTAACTCTTAAGTAAACAAAAAGGTTGAACATGATTAAAGTTTCATGAATATTTCTAAAAAAATTCACATTCAATATAATATAGGTTGAATTGTTTGATACCAAAATGAGAAGATTGTTATGATATAAGATATTAAATATAGATATATAAATGAAAAACCACATTGTAGAACTCTTTGAAACATAATAAAAACATAATAAGAGATTAAATCTTACACTATTTATATGTCATCTTAAAATTATTATAAAATTATAATTTTGTCTTAACCAGATACTTTTATAGATAGTAATAACTAATAGATAATATCTATATAGATTATTATTATCATCATTATTATAAAAGCATTTAGCAATTATATAGTTAAGTATTCAGATAAGATAATGCATATTTATAAAATTAAGAGTAAATTACTATTTTAGTCCCTGTGCTTTAACGAAAATTACGGTTTTAATTAAATAGTTTATTTATTACACTGACAGTTCAATAGTCTTAAGGTTTGTTTTAATTTCAATACACACCATTAACTCCGTTAAAATTTTCTGTTAAATTAATATGAAATAACAAATTTACCCCTATAATTTTAAATACAAAATAATTACTCAAAACAAATTAAACCCTACCCTCACCTTAATTTGCCCATTTCTCTCTCTCCCCCCTCTCTCTCCCCCTTCTCTCTCCACCCTAAACTCATCCCAACCCTAATTTGCCGCTACCTCCACCGTCCTCTCCGGCCACCACCACCACCACAAGCGCACACCAGAAGCCAACCACCATCACTATCGTACACCAGAAGCCCACCACCACCACTATCGCACACCAGAAGCCCACACCACAATGATCGCACACCAGAACCACCACTACCATCGCTCACCGAACCACCATTGCTCACCTCCACCACCATCGTGGCCCAGAACCACCATCACTCACCTCCACTTCGTACACCAAAACCATCTTTAGAGATTTGTTGAAATCAAAGAGATTGGGAGATGAAGATGAGTTGTGATGATAAGGTAGGGTGGTGGTCGCCGTCGGTTTTTGGTCAAGTTTTGACCGCCGACCATCACCCTACCATAACCACTAGTTGCATCAGAACACCGGCATTGTGCAAACTTTGTCACCGGGCGCCTTCGATTCGATTTTGGGTTCTATAATTTGGGGTTTTTTTATCAGTTTTAATGGAGACCAGTTTGAGGTGGTGGAAACATGATAATGATAGTGGAAGAAGCATGATACGGGCCTGAGGGGTTTTTTTTGTTGATGGGTGGTGGGTGGTGGGTGATGGGTGGCGGTAATCAATGGTGGTGGGTGATGGGTGGCGGTAATCAATGGTGGTGGGTGGTGGGTGATGGGTGGCGGTAAGCAATGGTGGTGGTGGTGCTGGAGGAATACCAACAAGAGAGATTGATTAGGGTTAAATGATGATGTTATTTTTTATTTTTATTTACTAAGGGCATTATAATCATTTCATGTTAACTTAACAGAATTAAACTAACGGAGTCAGTGATGTGAACTAAAATTGAAACAAACCTTAAAACTGTTGAACTGAAATAAATAATTGGATTGAAATCGTATTTTTCGTCAAATCATAGAGACTAAAATAGTAATATACTTTAAAATTAATCATCATCACCTTCATCATTATTATTATTATTAAAATATTTAGTTAATTATTCAAATAAAATAATACTTATTTATAACTATAAATGCTAATTTAAAATATTATAAATAAAATATATTTAATGTAGTAAATTAAATAATCTTAAATTATTAAATAATGTATTAATAATATGTATTAATCATGTATTAATTGTAAAAATTTATTAGTGATGGGTAAAATAAAAATGATTGCATAGAACAATTGTACTTAATAAGTAAGATTTTGTGTTAGAAATCTTAATTTTATTGTAAAAATTACACTTACACTTGTGTCTCAATGTCATGTTTTATATAGTAATAGTGGGTGTGACCCGTGCTATGTAGCGGGAGTTATAAAAGTTTAAAAAAATTTATTCTAATAGTTTATACGTTAGTACTAACCACCCGAAAAAAGATTATGTGTGAACCGCTGATAAAAAACATAACAGAAAAAAATACTATAAAAAATAAATAGCTCAAAACAAAGATAAAAATAGCAACTGCGTAAATGATGACTTTACAATAATTAACGAGCTCTATTGTAAATTGATTAAATTTTTTTTGACATAACTCTAAAGCTTAAGTATAAAATTTAAAAAATTTCAGGTGATTAAACGAAGATTTAACATAACTTAAAGGCTTAAGTATAATATTAAAAAAAATTCTGGTGATTAAATATAAATTTGACATAACTCAAAGGCTTAAATATAAAATTTTAAAAGAAAAAATGAATAAGTTTCAATTTGCAAATATAAAAAAAAAAGATAAAGAAAGTGTTGTGATTAGTTTTAAAAAAATCTTTAGAGGATTAGATGTAAAATTATAAAAAATATATATTAGGTTTTTTATTAGTTTGGAGAAAAGAAAAATTATTGTGGGAACATTGAGAAAACCTACACATTCACTACTCATAATTTTTTTTGTTTGTTATATATAGTGATGCGGCGGGTGTTATCGAGTTTTTTTAGACCTGTTTTAAACGTTGATATATTTGAGTATTATTATTATTATAACTATGTAAGTATTTAATGATTATATAATTAAGTGCTTAAATAATATATACTTAAATCAAATAGCATTAAGTTATAAAAATAATAATAAATATATATATATTTAAAATATTATTAATAAGATAATACTTAAAATAAATGTATATTAAATAATGTATTAATTGAAATGAATTATTAAATATGAGCAAATTAAAAACTATTGTATATAACACTTGTACCCTATGTTTAAAAAATTATATTATGTCTCTTAAATTTTGAGTATATTACAAGTTTGTCCCCATAAAATGATTTATATAATAGTATAGATTATTTAGTAGCGACAATTTAAAATATTTAACTTAAAGAGTGATATAATAGCTGTATGAAAATAAAATAGTATTAATAATACCAAATAATAATCATGTCTATACTTAATAGTAAAAGAATAAAACCATTACTTACTTTTAATGGAATTGAGTAAAATAAAAATAATAAATCAAATAAAACAAATCTAGAATGGAGGCGACTAACGCCTTTTGGAGCTCCGACCCGTGAAATCTCTAAACCCCTAGTTCTTGACCTAAAACACTTTTTAATTGACCCACCTGCTTCTAATACAATGATGATCCCACGCTTTATCAGGATCCACGATCGGTTCTTAGGGGGTGTTTGGAATTGCTTATCACTTTATTGATTTATTAATTTTTTAAAAAGTTAATAAGTTAGTATGGATTGACTTATTAACTTATTTCCCTCACAACCATCACATTACCAAACATTTTAACTTTTTAAAAGTTAAAAAGTTAAAAGTTAGTAAAAAAAAGCACTTCCAAACGCCCACTTAGCTTTTAATCTCTCAATTGAACGTCACCGGTTATCCATAGACTCGCAATCTCCCTCGATTTTCTCTCTTGATTTTAGCGGCTGTGACGCTACCTGTTGTGAAACACCACCGTACGCTACTGTACCGGTTGCGTTCTCAAGTGTTCACTAGCCATATAGCTCCGATTTGCCTGGCTTCTGGATTCATAATTCGGGTACGTACCCAAGTTAGCGTATGATGATTGTTTGAGTCTGATTTCCGTATGGTGTATTAATTCATTTTTTTTAACGGACACAGTCACCATCACCGTTATCGCTGCTGTCTCGTTTGTTAAATTGGTTCGGTTCGGTAACTCTCAAGCTCTAAATCATCGAATCTAACCGCTCGCTGCAAAAACTGTTTGAGTCGATGTCTTATGTGGTTCTATTTCGTTTCGTTTGTTCCGGCGACTAGGCGTCATTGGAGTGGTTATTAAGGGTCTTAAAACCATAGGATAGCTATTCATTCATACAATGTGTTCTCTTGTGATATATGCTTCTGATCACTTTAATGAAGAGTGGTTTCTGATACTCAATTTGGTGAATGACAATATTAGTAAATTGGAACTTGTGAATGAGACATGAAGGCTAATCACTTGGTTCCTAACTTCGAATCACCTATTGTTATGTATAATATTTCAGAATTAATCTCCTTATAATAATATAACTAATGTAAATAATTATAAGATGTTGTATGTAATCCGTGGTTTAATCAGGAACTATTGAATGGATAAGGAGTTGGGTTACTTGAGAGTAAACTACGGTAGTACCTTCTGTCATCATATTTAGCATACATGTTTATGTTTGTTTATAAAAACCTAATGGAAAAGTCGAATTTGGAGTCTAACAACGTACACTATCACAACACTTTGAGTTTTAAAAATAGTTTCTGAAGGATGCTCATGATGTTAATAATTTAGTGGATGATTATTATTTTATATAATAATGAGTAAGCAAAGGTTTACGAGAGGAATCAAAAGCATAAAATGAGAGTCTTAAACGTTTGTAGTAGATAAGAAAACAAGCATAAGTTAATAAGACTTTTCATAATTATTTAGAAATCCTAAAAGAAATAGTAGTCGCCGGAAAATCAATATAACGTATATCAAGAGTTGTGAACCTAACTCACAAAGTAACTAAAGTGTAGGTCCCGTACGACTTGAGCTCGACTTAGACGCGTTTGCTTTGTTAAGATAAGGTACAGATTCTTGGTCCTTTCTATCATAGTATAAACCATGTTTTTCCGTTACTTTGTAGTACGGATTTTTGGTACTTTATTGTTATATTCCGTTGTGGCTTCTGTTGATATGACTCGTTTTGGTTTTCGGGTATTTACTAGTCGTCGATTATTATTCATTTAGTTCTGCTCTGACTCGTTTTGAGACTTGTAGCATGCAATAGAGTTTTATAAATTTGTGCTCATTATTGCATGTTCTTAGAAATAATAAGTTGAATTTTTATTGATACGTTATGTGTTAGGTAGTTATACTACCCTTTGATTAGTACTTTGTTACCCGAGCATGTCCGATATGTCATTGTGGCGTCAATGACATGACACTTTTCGTGACGGTGTTTATAAAAAGTTCGCGGCGTCTCCGTTAACATGTTATTATTTGGGAGGCGGATGGATCGATCCTATTTCAGTTCAGATCAGTTCAGTTCCGGGGGATGAAATCATATGTGTACGCCCCACACACCATCTCATATAGGTGCATAGTCTAGCTACCTATGTACCCGTCAGTTCAGATTCAGCTCTGGGTACTTCCTTATATTACACGACTTATTTTATTCGACTATACTTGTCGTGTAGATCAGCTCGGTTTGAGTTTCAGTATTACATGTTCAGTTCAGTATCAGATCAAGTATTATATGCTTAGAATCAGATTTCAGTTTTCAGTATCACATGATCAATTTTGTATCAGTTTCGTGTGTAAAAGTTTGATAATACGTTTTATCGTTACACCGTCATTACTATTGTTCTTTCCGTCACTGAGCAACTTTTGGCTCAGCCGTATTTTCTTTGGTGGTGTTTTCTTATTTGTTTGTAGGTAATCAGGGTAATCCGGGCAATCAGTGAAGAGTGAATTGAAGATCAAGAATTTGTTATTGATTTAAATTGATGTAATGAATATTTAATTAGGTTCTTCTGAAGTTTTTGGTTTGTTGAATTGCTGACCTCGTTTTTGATTTGATATTTGTGATAGTGACACGTCAGCCTCCCGAGGTTGGGGTGTTACAAGTGACGACATTTATTATCGAACTGCGAATAATATAAAGTTTAGATGGATGGAACATCAAGGGATATCTAACCTCTTATCTAATTCTACTCTTGTATATGATAATAGATTAATAAAATAGATATCTCGTGCTTGACTTGTATTTTGTAATTTATTTAAATTCATTATAAAATATAAAATATAAGTACAAATTTTTGAAAAAAATGGAGAAATTAAGGAAATAATGGTGCGACACCCTACAAAAGGAAAAAAATCTGGAAAAACTGAAAAGATAGAAAAAAAACACTGATGTATTGCTTGTGTGTCACTTGTGTAGGGGTGAGAGCATTGTGATTCGGTGCAGTTAAGACTTCGGTTAATTACATTCTTAATTACTTCGGTTTATGTGTCACTTCAAAACCAAATCTGACAATGCGGTTAATTACATTCTTATAACCGAAACCGAAACCCGTACTGCGGTTAACTACATTTCGGTTAACCATCGGTTATGGATCGGTTACGGTTAATACGGTTAATCAACCAATATATTTAGCATATGCTTTTAAATCAAAATTTCAACTAATAAATGTTTGTTGAGTCACTTCTAGACCAAGTTAAATAACAGTGTGCACAATACGGTATGATTTTAAGCTCCCACTAAAACTAAAACCAAAGTAAGAGTGTGCACAATACAAGGTATTGAAAATATATTAAATAGCAAACAATTACTTTTGTTTCGATTTTTTACATTTATATACATGTTTCATTTTTGATGTAATTAATAACATACTTATACATATTATTTTGTGTCTATAGTTAACAAACTTATTTTATCTATATGTTAATGTTAGAAGAGTTATGTTTTTATTATCTAAAGAAAAAGTTAATATGTTTTGGTGCGGTTTGGTTAATGCGGTTAATTCGTACATTAAAACCGAAATCGAACCCTAATTGCAGTTAATCACTAATGCCTTAACCGAATCATCGGTTAATTGTTAGGTTCAGTTACGTCGGTTAGGTTAAATCGGTTATGGTTCGGTTAAGTCGGTTATTTACTCACTCTTAACTTAAGAAAAATTGAGAAAAACAGGAGTAACTCCTTATCTCTAATGATTAGTAGCAAGTGATTTGAGCGTTCACTTCATCGATCGTTAAAATTATCACCACTAATATTACATAACATGTGATCTTTTTTAATTTACACAGATTGGCAATGTACATATTTTAAGTTTTTAACACTTTCATCTAGATATGTTTCTTCTGTAATGCGTAATCTCTCTCCCTCTACGCGTAAGAAGTGTTTTTGCATGATTAGCTTAAGAAACCATCCTTATATTAAACATATTAAACGTGTATTTTAGGCTAGAGTACATGTATCTGTATAAATGCACATAATAATTACGTAACATATTTACCTATATATTAATAAAAGAATGTGATGAACAGTGTTTTTGAGTTGTTGATGTATTATGTACAAATGTTTTATGCACGTACCATTATTTTTGCATCCTGTACAACCCTTTGCGGTGCCCCTTTAAATTAGGGTTTTCACGTTCATTTTCACGCACACAAGATTGGATTCAGTTTCCACCACCACCAGCACCACCTCCATCATTGCTGCCGTCTGTGGCTATTGTCGAGGCAGGTGGATGCTCACGCCGTTTCTGGCGAGGGACGTGTGCTTGCTGCCGTTGCCGGCGGTCGTTTCATTTGACGATCGTCTGTAGCGACGACAACTGTGCAACTTCCATCGTCGTCTCCGCCGACTGTGGCCGCTCTATTGAGTTGTGCGTTGATGTTGTTTCAGCAATGGTGGTGTGATTGTGTTGCCATTGTCGAAGCCGTCTCATTTGATGAAAGTTTGTAGCAACGATCACCATGCAACAAGTGGCTATTTGTCGGACGCCGTATGGCCTAAACGTCGTATGCGGCGTCGACGGCTATACAACCGTTAAATGCGATGGCTTTGTCATGTCTCTCTTTTCGATTGGCTTCTTTGTTCTTGGTTTCATGACTTTACACTTTTGGAGTTTTTCATTGATGGTTGCTTGAGGTTCTTTGATGTTTTTAACTGTTTAAAACCCTAATTTTCGATGGGTAAACATGATGTGGAGTGGTCTTTCCTGTGTTTGACTCGATGACGACGAGCATTGGCTCATCCGAGAGATCTGTCTATGCCCTAACATTGTTTTGATTTTATTCATGTTCATCGTGATTATGCGTTGGTTGTATATGAGCTTGAGGGTTTTAGCTGAATCGCTTTTGATGTTCGATACTGATGGTGGACCATCACAGTTATTGGTGTTGGGGTTATGAAGACGAACATGCCCTCATTGAGCCTTCATCTCGCTTGAAATCTAAAAGTCGGGTTTTGTTCTGTTGTTACATATTGATGTCAAACCATAATATGTTTGGCTATTAAGGGCAATGTGCTGAGCCTTCACTCATCTGAGCCTTGATTTTGCTTGGCAGGTTTTGTTCTGTTGCTGCATATGGATGCCAAACCTCAATATGTTTGGGTATTGAGGGCTATGATGATGAGTCTTCACTCATCTACGCCTCAATTTCGCTTGAAATCTGAGAGTTGGGTTTTATTCTATTGTTACATATCGATGTCAAATCTTAATATGTTTGGGTATTGAGGGCTATGATGATGAGCCTTCACTCATCTGAGCCTCGATTTCGCTTGAAATCTAAAATCCGGGTTTTGGTTGTTTGGGTATTGAGGGCTATGATGACGAGCCTTCACTCATCTGAGCTTCGATTTCACTTGAAATCTGAAAGTCGGGTTTTGTTCTGTTGTTATATATTGATGCCAAACCTTAATGTGTTTGGCCGTTGAGGGCTATGATGTCGAGTCATCACTCATCTAAGCCTCGATTTTGCTTGAAATATGAAAGTTGAGTTTTGTTCCGTTGCTACATATCGATGCCAAACGTTAATATGTTTGGGGATTGAGGGCTATGATGATGAGCCTTCACTCATTTAAGCCATCGTAAGGATCTATTGGGCTTATTTACCTGTATTACCTATATATTAATAAAGGAACGGGATGACCAGTTTTTAAACAGTTGATGCGTTACGTACAAGTGCCTTATACAAGTACCAATTTTTGGCCTCATGTACAGGTGTCTTATGTTGTCGCCTTATTTTTTTATCACGCATTATTGTGACGCAATTGTGTTTATGTGATGCCCCTGGTTGGTTGTATGTTATGTGAAAAGGCGATGATGAAAATGAAATTATTGTTTGTTGTTTGGCGTGGCATCATTTTCACATAGCAGCTACAACTAGTCAACTGTTTTGAGTCTTCGTTGCCTATCAATACAATCTACCTATATTGATTGTCGTGTATGTGATATATGTTATGGGTAAAAAATCACGCAACGCGCGACGTGGTAAACGCCTAGTTAAATAAAAGTTGTATGTAGCATGCGTATAATTACACAACATATTTATATATTTACATAACATATATTAATAATTATGCACCGTCATTTTAAATGTTCTATAATAAATAATGTCACATACATATATAACTCTGTACGTTACAGATATTAACGTTTTTTTAATGTACGTATTTTTAAGAAATGACAAAGCATTATAAGCTACATATAAAAATAATAACATTCTTGATTTTATAGAGCAACTTTTTTTTTAAAAAGGTAACCTAGTGTATAAAGTTATTTGATCTTTAAAAAACAGTAAAACTATATTTCATCCAAAAAGTCAATAACAAAGAAAAGATTTTCAATTTTTCTTCATTATTTACGATCATGTTACCGTCATAATCTTGACCATTGAAAAAGCTTGATACGTGTCCACAATCGAATATATGTGTATATATAGATACATATACATATACATATACATACACATACTTCTTATTATATCCTAGTTATCTATACGTGTGTGTATAAAGTCAACAATAAATGCAAAAAGAGAAAGGAAGAAAACGAGAAATGTGAGAGTACAACACTTCTCTTTACTCCTCATTAACTTGAGCTCACAACTTTACACCACCACCACACCTCCACCATCTCCGGCCACCATGTCAATCTCCTACCACCATCAACCACCACACGCCGCCAAGAAACCATCGCGGATCTCCCGCTCGGTCCACAAGCTTCTCCGGTCAATTTTCCGCCCTAAACACCACCACAACACCACCTCATTAGGAGGAGCTTTTATGTCTATGATACCTCTAGTCCACTGTCTACCATCCCCGAAGTGCCCGAGACGTTAGCAGAGTTCGATGGGCTTTCGCCGGAGATGAAGTCTTTGATCACGAGGACAGTGTCCGGTGATCAATTTGTGTCAACTTCTATTGGTATATCATGTCTTTGATAGTTTTATATGGTTTGCAAAAGGGTTTACTTTTGTTTGGGATAATATTATGGCATGTATTAGTATAGTTCAAAGATTAATATATCTTTGGGACTTTTGTTAATGCATATGTATGATCAGTGTTACCTTTTTACAATTTTGTTTTCAAGATTGTATGATTATATATGGTTTTTGGTGTGAAATTAGTATTTGAATAGACTTTTATTTTCTGTTTTTCTTCTATAATTGCTTCTAAATAAACGTAAAATATGAAATAATATTTCATAACCATTTCTGAATCATCTATAAGTTATAAGCTTGAACTTTAACAAGGTTAAAATTCAATTGCTTTCTAGCTTTCATCTTACGTCTACAAGACTGCAACAACCTGATGATATTAATCGGCTAAAACGTGCCATGGTTAATCACATATATTTATTTCATCAGTAATTAACGGGTTAAAAAGATAATTATATTCATTTAAAAAATAATATACATGTACACGTTTGAACAACCAAAAAGTTAATGTTATTGAAAGTTTTTTTGAAAAAATCACCAAAAAGTTTCATTATTCATGTGAAAAAACTTTATGGCGTACTCTTGACACGTTTGAACAACCATTTCATTTATAGTTAGTTTTTTTTAACTTAATTAAGTTACTTATGAGAACCTTTCAAAACAAATTGACGGGTTAAAATACAAAGTGATACAAACAGTGACGGATCTAGCCTAAATATTCAAAGCTATCCTACAAATTTTTTTTACAGTACATTCATTTAGTATAAAAAAATTTGGTACATTCATTCAATATGAAATTTTTACTGTACATTCGTTAAATAATAAAAAAATTGCAAATAAAAACATGTTTAGAATGAGATTTCATCTATCAAATTTTAAATCCTCTAATTTATAACAAAATAAAAACTATAATCAATTACACATTTACACAAATACACAATAACAATTAGCAAATTTAATATTCATGATTAGAAACTAAAGTCTAACCTAAAGTCCAATTTCATCTAAACAAAAATAAAACTACAATTAATAGATTACAAACCCTAGAAATTTAAAATCAAAATCAAAACAATAAGTAATTACTTAAAGTCCAATTTCATCTCAACAAAAAGAAAACTATATTTAATAGATTACAAACCCTAGAAATCTAGAATCAAAATCAAAACTAAACAATCAAAAGTTCAAAACTATAACTCATTACCTGTGTAGGGGAAGGGATGGACGGATGGTGCATGCGGTGGCGGCGGCGGCCGGGTAACAAAGGGTGGTGGCGATCCGACGGAGGTAGTAGCAGCTGAGCAGGGGGCAAGGGCGCGGGGCGAACTGCAGGTCGAAACTCAATTTAGATTGTGAATATCTAGTTGTCTACCACACCAAAACACCAAACATTTTATTTAATCAATTGGATTTTTAATTAATCAATTGGGTTAAGCTATTAATTAAATTTTGGGCTTCTAATTAAACTCAATTTTGGACTTGTTAACTACATTTTGGACTTTTAAATTTGAGGGGTATCCTAGTTTATATATATATATATATATATATATATATATGTATCCCCATACATATAATGGTAAAAAAATTGTACTTCAGGACGAAAGTTGAGGGGTAGCCCGGGGGCTACCCCTCCCTCCCTCATAGATCCACCCATGGATACAAACATATAAAATTTATGAAGTCACTAAGAAGTGACACGTGCCTTTTAAGGATAGGGGCCATTTCATTCGTGATATATAATTACTCAAGTTATGTGATAATTACGCAATTGTAATTACGCAACTTGTGTTTATGATTACACGTAACAATAATTACTCAAGTTAGAGAAAGTAATTTTTAAGTTATATGATAATTACGGAACATATGTTTATGATTACAATTAATTATTACTCAACCTATTTATGATTAAACTTTAAGAAAAATTACAGTCATGATACCAACCGTTTGTCAAATCGTAACACCACTATTAACATGAATAGACGTTAAGCGTTTCAATTAAATATATGTAAAATAACCAAAATGCTCTTTAATTTAGAATAATATTAACAAAAAATACTTTCAATATTAAAAAAAAATGTGACCCGTATTTTAATTAAAATTTTTAAACCATCGTCTCTATATTCTTCTCCTCTCTCTTTCTTTTAAACCTTACTCTTTCTTCGACCGCAACCCTAGATCAACTCCTTTTTCTCCAAACCTACCTAAAACCATCAAACTTGAGTGACCTTATAGTTGTTATAGCAAACACATAGTGTTTAAACTATAAACTTCAAATTAAACAACACTAGAAATACAATTTTGTTTAGTAATCCGTTATATCATAAACTCGAATGAAAACTCTAGTAAATTATAAATTCTTGATGGAATGAATGACATCCTTTCAATGTGGAGAGTAACATTATTTCATGTCAGATTGTCAGAGAGAACAATGCATTTGAGAGTACCTTTGTAACCTAACATGTATGTTAAAAATCAGATATACCGAGTAACATTTAATTCATGCTAGGTCTTATTGTTACAAGTTTTATTATTTGTTTTTCATCCTATGCACGGTTATATTGAGTTATCGACTCATGATACAAGCTATTTGGTCAAGGTTCTTTAGACCATCATTTCTCGATTGTAAGAATACAAACATTTAAATCTGACGTCCCAGTTAGATGGCATACATATTTAAAAGGCTCTCCGAAGGAAAAATGAATTTCATTCATCTAAGTTGAATATTTAAGTCTTACAATTTTATTTATTTAAAAATGGTGCTAGCTACCCGATAAATCACCTGAACCGAGTTCAAACCATAAGATAAGATTTCAATTCTTCATCATTAATTAAGTATCCGTGTTGAATGGAACATTTACAGGCATTTGATGTAACATAACCATACATACCGTGCACTTAATACAAAATCCCACTGATAACCAGATACCTTGGAGACATAATAGTTGTTGACATCACAATCAATCTACAAGGCTCTTGTTTAAAACACACGTTTACAACTTACGTTGAATAATCACATTTACTCAGATATACCTAATCATCATTCAACCGATCTAGAGATTATTTGTAACAGAAAGACACATAATGCATCACCTGGAAGGCCGGTATGACCCATGACTCAACTCCGGTTCTTTTTGCTTGGCTTAAACATAACCAAATCATAAAATCTGCTATAAAATAATCATAACCCAATAAAAAACCTTCTATATTGGTTTTCTTTGATTCAACTTTCCTAAAACGAAAGCTACTCGCAATCGGCTCGAAAAAAAGCTCGAATCAAGCCTAGCTTAAACGAGCTCGAGCCCGAACTCGAGCTCATATTAGAGCTCGTTTACCAAACGAGCTCAAGCCCGAGCTTCATATATCAAACTCGAGCCGGTTTGCGAGCCTAAACGACCTTTGGCTATACAATTTTTTATTTACATTTTAAATACATGGGATAAATATATTTTACATAAATATAATATTATAATATGTGCATATATATATATATATAATGATAAATGAAATAATTTAAAAAATATATATTATGTTATATATAAAAGTATGATCATAAATAAGAATAAAAGTAATTATAAAAAAAATAAAATTTTAATAATTTAATAATAAACGAGTCGAGTTTGTGACGAGCTCGAGCTTATAAAAAGTCTAACAAATCAAGCTCGAGTTTTAAAAATAAAACAACAAACAAACTGAGCTCGAATTCGAGCTTTCAAAAACCAAAACTAGACGATCTCCCTGGCGTTTGTATGGGTAGTGACATTACCCAAAGTTTGCCCTAAACTGAAATCTCATTGATTTCCGGCGATCTACTGTTTACCTACTCGCATCATCGTCTCCACTCATTGTTGATTCGACAAAGAGATTGACGTACGTTCTGCTTTACTCTTTGCTTCAACACTTTGATGTTGACTAAGTTTTCTTATACTGTTGATTTTGTGGAATTGAACTTCGAACTATAGTCTGTTCAATTACATCTTCTAATTAACGATTAAGAGCATCTAATGCACTAATAACTGTGAGAGATCGTCAGATCAATACTTGATTGCTCTAACCGCAAAATCGATCGGTGCTATTTTGATCATTTTATAATCTTATAAGGCACCCTCAGATGGATGAATTACGGGTTTTATTTGTTGATGATTTAGAACACATATTGTTAATAAAAGCAAGCCATATAAGCTCATGATTTTTTTAAATTGAACATATGGTTTCTATATTGTCATTGTTTGTTCTATTTTTCCATGTATTAGATGGTAAATAAAGCATCACTAGTGTGTAGACAATATAATTGATTGATTCGGAGAGGATTATAGAGTTTTGATTATTTAGACACCGATCTTTAGTTTTTGTTTATAGAGTTTTGATTTAGGGAAATGAAAAGTTGAACCTCTTTAACAGTTTTAGGAAAGGATAAATTGATTAAAAAGTTAGAAATCGTTTAAGACTATCTGTGCTAATTCAAGTTCATACTTGTATATTTTATTCTCTGGATTCATGTCATTGATATACTGCATGGTGAAACTGATTTTGATCATGTTGATGAGAATTTGTATTTGTTGAATTTATGAACATGAATAAACAGCTGGTGGTATTTCTGCTACAACATCCTCATAAACACTTGATTAGCTGTCCTGTATTATAGTCTAGGGTGGTTATCTTTTGCATACTCAAAGTCTCAAATTAAAGAAGTTAGAAATGTTAACAAACATTTTATATGAATATTTAGAGAATGTGTGTCATTCGGTCAGATATTGTTCTACTTTGGAGAACATTTATACTAAAGTTTGAGAGGAATTATACAATCTGTTACTTTTCTCAATTGTTTATATGACTTAATGAAGTTGTAATTTGCATAAGAAACTCATTATTAGATGTTTGGATTATTGTATTTATGTTATATGCCTTTATAATAAATAGAAGACCTTTTCTTGTTTCTTTTTAACTGAGCGACAAATATTTTGATGCCACACCTAGTAACTCTCGAATGCATAAGGCTAACAGTTTGTTCATATGTATTTGTTTACTGATGTGATGTAGGTTACATACCGTGTATATAAACACATTCTTATAATAGCTGGTGGGAAATGGTGGAGTTTGTCTTGATTTCTCTGGTTGTTATTACTACCACACTACTTGTGGTCCGGGTGCTATATGTTATATCTCAGAGTAGCAAACCGACTCGTAACTCGTCTCCGAAGCCTTTGAGTACCCTCGTTGTTTTGGGTTCAGGTGTGCTTTTAAATACATGTTCTTTTCACTCTTACAAATAAGAAATTGTTTGACAAGTTTTCAAGCTTAAAAATCTTGTGATTACATTACTTAAAATCTAGGCGACGTTGATGTCGTGTTTCCTAACCAATTTTTTGGTCAATTTTGATTTGGGGAGTCAACAATTTACCCTGAAAATCAAACTGTGCAATCTTTTCTCACGGCTGGAATTCATCTTTTTTTTTTTTACTTCTTTTAATCTACTTTCAACCCCATCAGTTTCTTTTGTTTTGATTCAGGGGACACACAGCAGAGATGATAAATTTGTTGTCTGTTATGCAAAAAGGTTGGTTTGCTCCGAGATATTATATTGCTGCAGCAACGGATAACATGAGTCTTCAGAAGGCACGTGTTTTTGAGGGCATGTTAGATGATAAGGTAGAACAATAGTATGATATGGACTGTTATTATTGTATCTATTGGCCATCAATTTGTCTACAGTTTAGTGATCTTTCATGTGTTGTCACATGATTGATGCTGAGATAAACCTTTGAGTGGAAAAAACTGCATTTTTATGTTTAGGACATTATCCAAACTCCATTTGGTTCTCAAATCAATGAGTTGAACCTTTTCTTGGTTTGCAGGGGGCAGATGGTACTCAATTTATGCAGATTTATAGAAGCCGTGAAGTGGGTCAATCGTATATTACCTCAGTTGGGACAACATTGCTTGCTTTAGGTCATGCTTTGTGGCTCATGGTCAAAATCAGACCTCATGTGGTAACCAGTCAACTAATGTTATTTCATCCTTTTGTTGTCTTTGTAAAGTTTTAGTGACAGTTCATCTTATTTATGTAGATTCTATGCAACGGTCCTGGTACTTGTATTCCCATATGTGCAATCGCGTTCATTTTCAAGGTTTGCGTACTTCAGCTTTACAAATAAATTGATGATATTGATTCGAAGTGGCAATATGAACAAAATTGATTTGTGTAACTGATCAAAACGGGTTAGGACTGAAACAAACCCTGGAGCGTGGGGTTGACCTGCAAACACTTATGTCTATATTTTAAAATTATTTACAAGTAGTTACTACAATCATTAGGATAACAAAAATAGTATTTTTATATGTATATTGAATATTTGGATACAAATGAATTTGGAGGTTGTGTGCATTAAAAATAGACCCGTTAGCATATAGATTCTGTTTGACTGTATAGTATCAAATTGCCACATCTTTTAATCTTGTTCTCCAAGATTCATTTATATATTATTTTTTGAAAGCAACAAGCTGTAAACAGTTTCTTGAAATTGTATAAGAAGTCAAATGCAGTATTTTTGTATATTTTGACCATTGTAATGACTAGAAGAGTGCCCACGCAATGCGGCGTGGTGACATTTTACATTTGGCACGTGTTTCTAATATTTTGTTATTCTTGTAGTAGTTTTACAAAAGTCTATTATGTTTTTTCTAAGCTAAAATTTAAAACACCAAATAAACGGATTCTGCGTGACTACTTGTACATTTACGCATTAACTTATTGTATCTCACAAGTTACAGATCGGTTTAGCAAAAAATTTACACTAAAATGTTAAAAAAAACTCAGGTTACAATTGTAGTCATAAAAAGTTTTTAAACGTGATAAATTAAAAGATATAGCTGAAATCTTAAACAAATTAATTTTTTTTTTGTTTATGGGTAGATAATATAAAAATTTATGTATATTATGTAACTAATTGTAAGGGGTAATATGTAAATAATGTTATAAATACTATTTTACCCTAAAAAATGGTTGTATCTTATGCATTGAATAAAGTAATTGTTCTTAATTTTATGGTATCTTAAAATACCCCTCTCACATGCTTTATATATAGTATAGATAATGTGTGTAAACTTCAGGTTTTTGGAATCAGATGGTCACATATATTCTATGTGGAGAGTATTGCAAGAGTCAAAAGGCTTTCATTGAGTGGCTTGCTTCTTTACAAATTACACATGGCCGATCAGTTGTTTGTGCAGTGGCCTCAACTACAAAAACAATATCCCAGAGCTCATTACGTGGGCCGTCTTATGTAAACCATGTTTTATTTCATTGGACCAAAGGTCATTTTTTTCATTCTCTCGAGTTTTCAAGTTCTACAGCAAGATATCACACTTTCAGTCTGGTTGTAGATCCAATATGTGGCCTTTTATGATTTCCTTTTACAAGTTGAAGATCTAAAGTTGTAACCAAAATAGAGGTATTAGCTTGCAACTTGCAAGCTACAACCAGGTGTGAAACTCTTAAAAATGTCACGATTGATTTGACCTAGTTTGACACTTTGAGTATTGTACAAACTACAGAGTTACATGATTTAAGATTTCTGTTAATGAATTTGTATAATGGGAATGATATTTGTTTGATTGCTATATTTGAATTCATTTTTCTCTTCACATTGGTATACTCAAATTACATATTTGGATATTACTTCCAAGAATCAAGAGGTGTGTTTCCCTGATTTTGTGGCCCATTGTTGCTGTTCAAATGTTTGGAATAATATTCCCTTGAAGTTTCACCATTGAAATGACTGCTAAAAACTTAAATTTTCGGTTTGCGATAGAAGCCTTATTTGTATAGTTAGTTTATATCCTAAACCCCTTACTCTGTTAGTATTTAAGTTTAATTTGCAGAGAATTGCTTTTTCAAATGGCCAGGTAAAAGTTTGTGAATAACTGGCAACTTCAGCTGGCTGTGATTTTGTAATGCTACAGTGTGATACTTATTTATGGCTAATCTTGTGCATATATTATGTTTGTCTCTGTATCTTATGTTCTCTTGTGCTTTCTTACAGATATGTTTATCCTTTTCTCTTTTTGGTTTATAGGCTGAATTTCAGAATGTTCTAGATTCGGTGATGAATCTGCATCTACTTCTTGGATCACACAAAGAAACAAAACTCGACCTGCAAGTTTTGAGTTGATTCCAGATACTCTCCAATCAAATTTTCCTAAGGTACACCATAAACTGGGAATGATATATCTTTGTGTTATTCTCACTGGCTCACTGCTAGAACATTCTTTTCGTTTTGGGTTATCTTGGTGTTCCACTGTTCCCTAAATATTCTGACATATAGTTTATGTATAATAACTTGAGTCCTCAGTCTAGATGTCTGCTGGAGTTGATCGTAATTGCTATACAACAATGTATTATTCCGCGGTTTTGTGCGCGTGTAATATGCTCAGATCTTGCAACTTCAGTTTAATTTCCTTATTTTTCAAGTTAATTTTTAAAGCCTAAGAACGATCTTGCAACTTCAGTTTAATTTCCTTATTTTTCAAGTTTATTTTTAAAGCCTAAGAACAATTGAAATAGCATCTCAACATAAATAAATGATAATTATATATAATTTCTAGATGTTTCATGGCTCTTAAATCGTACATTTTTATTTGTAAGAGACTACAAGCATGGTTCCCAATGCTTCTATTGGTACAAACATGTTTTAGTGATGCTAGTAAGCATCCCTATCTACAACTAGCAAAACTTATTGCTATTTTTAAATGTTATCAATGACTACATTATTCATTATTCTTATGGATCAGATGAAAAATCCTGAGTTGAATGGAAAATTTGTGCTAAGATCCTGTGGATCAGCGCTGAAAGCCAATGGAGAATTTGTGGCTGAAACAGTGGTTATTCCCGACAGATGCGAGTCATCATGATGCTGGAAATCACTACCGCATTCTGCAAAGTAGTTTGACCCGGATGTGGCAGGTGAGATAAAAGAAGGCGAATATCCTTGCAAAAGATTGTGATCGAGTTCATTTAAAAAATCAAGTTGCTGGTAGTTATCTATGGATCCAAATGATGCCGAAGGGAAGGAAAACGAATGTGGAACCATTGCATCTGAATCCGGGGTGCTGACTCTGAGACTTTCTCTGAGATTTGTGAGCATATCTCCAGATTTTGGTGGTAGTGGTAGCGGTAGTTGGTGGTTGTTTTGTTGAATCTCATGTTTATCAGGTGACTGTGATGGCGTAGTGGTGGGGTTGCAAGTGTGCTGGCCTCTGTATGTGATCTCGAACACCATGGGGTCCTCGTCTGCTCTCTGCACTTGTTTCCTTGCCATGCACTGATGGATATAACGGTACGTGCATCTATAATAGCTTCTGCAAGATTAAGTAATAATCACCATCAATATAGGATTGTTTAAAATAATTTTGTCATATAAATTGACCTCACAGACACCTACTTCTATTTTCATGAGATATATATATACTCTGACATTTGACCCTATGACTGCACAAAAGTCGGTCCCACACTCTATCAATATGACTATCTTTCTAATATTAGAAAGAAATATGTAAGAGATACATTGGTAGAATGATTGTAGAGTCCAAACGGAAATGGCCCCACACTCATTATCTCTAAATAGATATCTCATAGGACAGTGGTAGCCAGGTTCCACTTCACGGAAAAGTGGAACCTGCTTAGAAAATGGGGCCGGAGTGGGCCCCACTCTTGCAAAATTTAGAAATGAAAAAAGTAGGAATAACAAAAAAATCATGCTTCTTGTTCGTACCTTGGAAATTTGGCACCCAAAATGTCTTTTTGGCCGTACTTCCTCCAACTATAACCGTCATCCGTGTTACCCTCCAACCCAGTGTCAGTCGAGATTCGAATTTGGTTTCGCCATGTCGTTATTGCCTTCCTATGACACCAATAAGAAAACATTAGAGCTTTGCAATTTGCATCACACAATCACAGATAATGCACAAATTACAAATGCTAGTTCAGAAAATATAGATACCTCTTCTTAGATACACCTCTCATGTCTTGTTGATCATCAAAGGTTTGATTGAAATCTCCACTTCGCGGGCTCTCATCAATGGAAACCGACGACTCCGGCTGGCTGATCACTGGCGGTGCTAGCGGTGGTGTAACTGGCGGTGTTTGACCACCCGAGTGACCCCACTTGACCATCATCAGAGCTCTATCATATGATGATATGATCTCCTGAATCAAAACTTGTTTTCTTCCAAGTGAAGATTCTGAACTCAAGATGGACTTTAGCTGCTTGGCTAATTCCATCCCTTGTGTGATCTCATTGATAATACAAGCACTAGTGTCCATATTGATGCTGTGTACAACTAAAGCTGCAGAGTGTACAAGCGAAGTGGGTTTGAGTTTGAAAAGTCAACGGTGGGTGTTCATGAGATGGGAGGGTGAGGTGTGTTTGAGAGCTGAAGAATGAGGTGAGTTATTAAGGTTTTAAAGTAGAGAGGATGTTGAAGTTTGACTGAGAAACCGTGTGAGCCGTTTAATGTTTATTTTCTTTCAAAAGGTTGATCATTCCGTCATTGTCTCTTTTGCTGCTGACCAATTCAAAACTAACTGATTTTCTTGTTAAACCCCTTTAGTTTAAGAACTTTATCCAACACCCACAACTTGTTTTATTCTAATATCTAGACCCCATATGCAATGTCACTTATACGTGTAGTGATGTCAAGTTCAAACCAACCAGGTTGGAGCGCAAGCGAGCATAGCGTGAGCTCGGTTCGTTTAATCTTAAGAGAGCTTGAGCTTGACTTGTTTAACTCCAAAAAGGTTGAGTTTGGCTGGTTTTGAACTCTATTTTTAAAGCTCGAACTTAGCTCATGAGTAGTTTTTCAAGCTCGAGCTAGACTCACCTCATTGGTTTTATTAATCATATATTCATCTATTGATATACATATATATTTATTATTATTTTTTTGTATATTTACAATTATAATTATGTATGTAACATAATATTATTAGTTATTTTATCATAATTTTATATATAATAACTAAAGCTTTTAAAAATTAATTAATGACAAACTCACAACATACTCTAATTATACTTTTAAATCTACGCCATTTGTCATGACGAGATTTGAACACTCTACCTTTTAAGGAGGGACGTCATGCAGCACACTTGAGTACTATTAGACCAAAGACCTTTTAGTAGTTAAGGCTAGTTTAGCCTGGTAAGCTTAGTCAAGCTTAACATGTGAAACTTAGACTTAAGCTCGTTTATTAAATGAGCTTTGATAATATGATATAGGCCTAATATAGGGTCAAGCACGGCCTAAATCAGCTGTTAACTATCCTAATTTCGACGCAGCTCACGAGCAGCTTGACTTATTTACAACCGTAGCCTTGAGTTTGCTCTAACACATAAAAAAGCTGGTGGGTGTGGTCTTTGCCCCTGCTTTTAAAAGGTTGGTGGTGTGGTGTTTGCCTCTGATTTTTAACGTGTTAGAGATGAATGCATTAAACTAAGGTACTTTTATGAAATATTTAACACAATCAGAAGAAATTTCAATTTGAACCCCTGAAGTAATGAAAATGAGATATTGTGATGGAGTAATAATGCAATAAAGTGTTTGCTGACCCATTCAAAGTTTCGAAGAAAAGATTCACCCATTATCCCCTTTCACTGCAGATTCTTTTTGGTGTTGACCATTTCAACTCTCTCTCTATCACACACACATAAACACACACACACGTGTTACATTCATAGTGGATTAAATTAACAAGAGTTTGAAGTTTTAACTCAGGTCAGACTCTAGTTTTATTCCACTTCATGTACTGTTTTAATGTCTTTTTATATTTAAATATATTTTTGGCCTCGTTTGATGACCTTTTTGTTTTGTTTTTAAGGTTGTAAGCTGTTTGACAACCCTATCCGTTTTAGAAACCATGACTAGCTTAGAAAGCTTTGTAAACCAATGGTTGAGAAATTGCTATTACAAAAAACATAAACAAAAAAATATATATGTATTAAGGTATGGTTTGAATTGCAAGCGAAAAGCATGTAATGTAATATTGGTGGAGCTTCTAATTGGTAAACCATGAGAACTACTATCCTTACGATACGTAATAATACATTGTTTTTGAATAAGTTAAAAAATGATATTCATAATCTATAATCTATAACATATAATAAAAAAAGGTTTTTTTGAGACACTTGTTATCATTCTAGCATATCAAATGATACGTGTCATCATTCTAGCATATCAGAAAAACTATTTTCTCTCATCTCTCTCGTAATAAATACGAAAATTATAAATACAATCAATTTAACTTTCCTTTTCTATTAAAATATGTTAAAACAAATATATCTATATTTGTGTTTTTTGTTTTTTTCATATTAAATGGTAATTGTTTTAAATAAGTAAACTAAACTATTAAACATCTCAAATATAAATACTCTTATTTTAATAATTTATTAATATATACTAAATTATATGATTTTAGACATATTTTATCTTAAAAAATAGAGTAATAATTTTTAATTTTATTATTTATTATAAATTTTAAATATTCATTATATTTTTATTTCATCAATAACTAATAGCATTGAGAAGATAATATTTTTCATAAAACTAATGATTTTGATATGTTTTATTTATCTCAGCCCATGTAATGCACGGGCTCTAATCTAGTAGTATAAATAATCTATGGACAAGTCGTTGAGCAACGATACTACGATACAAAAATGGATCATCCTAAGGAACTACGGATTATAAAAAGTTTAGTATGTAGAGACGTGTAGACAAACTCTTGATTAGAGAAAGGAGCATGAATCCTATAAACAGCTCAAAGGTGCTAAAGTAATTAGAACATCGTCAATATTTCAATCTTCATGGGCATGTTCATCTCTCTCATCCATCTTTACGGGCAGGATGTCCTTTCTCCTCCCTTCTGTACATCGGTGTATGGGCCGTCCACGGGCTTAGCACGGGAGGTTTAATAGAAAGTAGTCGTGTTGATCAAAACAAACATGTGCAAAGTACCGGCCTTGGGTTTTAAAGTGTTCTTCTTTTTTTTTATGTTGTTAGGCAAGTCATCGTGATATCCATATTACCGTCGTACTCAGAATAATTGTTGTCGGATTGAATTCTACTTTTATCAAAATGATTATATTTTTTAATTCTACTTTACACCCTGAAATAGGTTGAGCCGAACATATACCAGAACGTAGAAAATAATGAAAATAATGAAATCGAGAATCACATCAAGCCCGTTTGGTTTCCAAGTGGAGCTTGAATAAAATGTATAACTGCGTTTGTTTTAAATTTTTACAAATATGACTCATAATAAAATCAATATAATTAATAAACGTGTCCCATGGAATTAGAAATATATTTGAGCGTAATACGCACTGAATTTTCCCATATTATCTGATTAGTTTAATTAATAAAAAATGACTATTGACTAGTGGGATTAATAAGGATTAAAATATGATAAGCCCAAATAATTATTATAATGAATAATAAATGGGTTAGTCTTAATGCCGCGTTTAACTAGACAGTAACAGCGTCGTGTAATGATATGTCAATCCACCTAAGTAACACGTTCAATTTGCCATTCGTTGACTTCTCAAATCGATTATACAATTCCTTATAAATTTATCTAGTGTTTAAATATATGGGGGCCGGTTATTATACAAAGTGTTTTTTCCGTGCGAAGCGTATGAAGTTTTGGGGTGGAATTATTACGCAAGAACAATAATAATCACGCAAGAACAAAGTGATAATTGCGCAAGACAAATTACACCCGCGGGGAATTATCACACAGAGATGGAATTATCACGCAAGAATACCTTCTTGCGTAATAATTTCACCTTTGTGTGATAATTCCATCTCTGCGTGATTAATTATTACCCTTGCGTTATAACTCCATCCGTGACGTTCATTCTTGCGTGGTAACTTCGTACGCTTCGTACGAAAAAAACACTTTGTACCGTAACTTTTCTCTAAATATATGAATATATTTTAACAGATTAAAAGTAACCAAGCTTTATGATTGTAATAAAACATGAAGATTTTTTTAGACAGTCAAGGGGAATCACTAACCTTTAGTTACCCTAACTCACTATTATATTATTTTTAAGAAGTTTCTTTAAAAAAACACATAAATTTCACCTCTGTATGGTAGACAGAGACAATATAAAAAATAATTTTAAGTTACCTAATGATCAAGAAGTTATAGTTCTATATCTATCTTTTACAAACTACAGTATACAACTCATATCTTGTAAATGATTCAATGGACATTAATATATTATTTTTAAAAAGTAGTTTTCTTCAAAAAAACACATAAATTTCACCTCTATGTGATAGATATAGACAATATAAAAATAATTTTAAGTTACCTAGCAGTCAAGAAGTTATAGTTCTATATCTATCTTTTACGGACCAGAGTATATTACTCGTATCAATGTAACAAGAAGACATTATTCACATGAATTTTCATTTACAATGATTTGAATACAAATCGAGAGGAGTTGTGTATTAACTCCACGTCTCCACTTCATTCATCTACAAGCTAGTTAGATTTGGTCCCTAGATGAGCCCACGACGTGAGTCGTGACCCACCTAGGACCATGACCCTTCAAGACCACAATATGGTTCATTATAACTCAAGGTGGCTCGATTTTAGATTACAGACTAATAAAGTCAGTGAGAAATAAAAAACAAATAATAAAAGAATTTGAAACTCGAAATCAGTTCTTCTAGAAGTCGATCCGAGGCCGAATCATGAACCACAAAAATGTCATACTTGAATATCAACATATTATTTGATATATAGACCCAAAATATTTATTTGGCAATATATTGGCAATAATTGAAGTGTGTATATATTAATTATTTTCTTTCTAGAATTCAAATTGTCCACAAGTGTCAACTTTGTTATTTTTCCACAATCCAAACCGCAAAAATATCATTTGCTTTCAACAAGAAAATCAAACATCAACAGTTTTGGTTAGAGAAAGAAACTTGTGGGCTGAAAACAAGATGGAATTCCCAAAATACCCTTGTGAACAAACAAACAACATACTTAAACAAAATATTTGCTTTCAATAAAATATATTATAGGCTCCGTAACTCCAGAAGAGTATGAAGAGAAGATGAGATCAACTATCTTATAGAATAAAAAGGCTGCTCGTAGATAATTCATCTAATTATTATCATAAACATATATTACAAAACAAACTTAAACAAAATCACATGTTTTGACCCGTTACTGAATCTTTTCATTTTGTCACCTCAGCCTGTTATGACATCCGATTCACTTGGTCTGTGCTAGTTAGCACATAAAACTGGTCCTAAAGATGTCATTTCATAGAGGATAAAAGTCCCAACAAGATGATAAGATACAAAAGAAGTTACTGACATGAGTAATATCATTGTATACTCATATTATACAAACCAATATACGCAATTTATCGCCATACGAAGTTAGTTAGGGATAGTATTCACCTTGCACCTATGATCTGTGAAACAAACATTGCAATTGCTTGAACAGCACATTGTTCTGCTTCTTCTTGAGTGATTCCTGCCAACTTAAGATTCTTCTTAGCGACTTTGAGCGAGTGATCACCGTTTTCAACAACATGCAGTCTACTCGAAGCTTTCATTTTCTTCTTTACCGCTTCTAGTGACTCCAGTGAACACAGCCCGTCTTTGGTGCCCTTCATTAAACAAAAGAAAAAAGGTCAGTTAGCGCGTATAGTTTTGAAGTTTATTTTTAGCCTGACCCTGTCAAATGTAACAGATCCTACATAAAGGACTCATTGCACACACCTAGAAGAGTTTAAAAAGATAATATTTT
This sequence comes from Flaveria sonorensis, assembly GCA_025506505.1. Classification (NCBI taxonomy): domain Eukaryota; kingdom Viridiplantae; phylum Streptophyta; class Magnoliopsida; order Asterales; family Asteraceae; genus Flaveria; species Flaveria sonorensis. Next base: position 5,695,119 of record CM046426.1, read on the forward strand.
TCACGCTACGTGATGGGGATGTCACTTAACTAGCAAAAAAAGGTTAAAAAAAATAGACGAAACGTATGAAGTGACCCTTATCGCGCACCTGCACAAACATAGTAGGAACTGTAAGTTGCAAAAGGGGTTCATCTCGAATGGCTCCTTTTGCGCCCTGAAAAAGATGTATTGAGTCATATATTCGTAATATGTGATCTCCAAACATGACTTAGCTACAACAATATTGCAATTAGTCACAGATTAGCATAAATTCTTAGTCTAACACTTGACAGATTCGTGTTTGTAGCGACTGGATAGATGCAAGTGGGCTAGGAAAAGCCCCAATTTCAACGCGCATAACTTCTAATCCTTTTGGAGTTACGACGCCCATAAGATATGGATGTAAATATTTCAACGGGTCAGACATTGCATGACACGGAACCTTTTCGCTAAACTTAACAAATTTCTTTTGTTTTTATTGTAAAAATGCGTGAATCCTTGAATTTATTAATTTATGTGCTTATTTATTTAGTTAATTTCAATCACAGGCTTCCCCAGTTTAGTTTATCCGTATAAAAGAGGAATCCAGACATTTTATCAACTTCTCCTGTAAAGAGTATTCTCTTTTATCTTTTTTGCTTCCCCTCTACACTATAAAGTTCAAATAGTTACGCGTACAATATCATATTATCATGATCTAACAAACCTTTAGCGGGTACCCCAAGCAAACTACAGCAGAAGCCCGAATACTGTCCTCAGCAGCTACCATACAACTTACTCTGCATACAACAGTAAAAAACCATTCGCAACCCTCGTTACAGATCCACGAATCAATAAAATCACTGATTTAGTCATCTTTACCTAGAACCCATGGATTTTCCAACTAAAACTAGAGGATGTTGCGGGTACTTTGCAGCGATTGTTTTGACGATATCCGAGTGAAACTCAACCAGTTTTTCTGCTTTTGGAGGAGGTTTTCTTTTAGATATGTCTGCAAGCAGTTATTATCAGTAGCTTAAAACATCATTATGTTCATTATCAGTAATTAAATTTGCTTGTTCTTTAAGGAAACTCACATGGGTAGTCAAAGGTTACAACTTCAACTGCATTTAGTGAATCGGCCAACAAGTTCTTCCATCTACAAAATAAAATACCAAGCATTTGAGCAGTGAATTAATGGACAAAAAAATCCGGTTTGGAAACCAAAAAAAGCAACTCGACCCAACCCGGTTAGCAAACTGGTTTCACTCCCACCCGATCAAATCTTTAGGTTTGAGATTGGTTCTTAACCCTATTCGGTGAATCCGGTTTAGAACGTATTTGAACCCCGTCATTTCCTTCATTTAAACTGGTTTCAACCCGAACCAGTTTGGAGAAAAAACCAGTTTAAAGTTTGTAGACCCAACCCGCACCGGTTTCAAACCCAGCTTCAACCCGATTTGCACACCACTAAGTGAAGCCATAAGTTTGGCCCATTAGTGTTAGCTTTTCGCACTCGCTCACCACATTATCTCTCTCATAGATACTACATATGATATACACACTAAAAATGTGAATTTCTAACATGACATGAAAACAAAATAAGAACCCAGCACAAAATTCTCATTTTTCACCTAGTATAATCGGGCTCATGTTAGTTTCAGGTCATAACCACAAACACATTTAGCTAAATGGTGTCCATTTAGTTTTATAACCTTTTCCGAAAGAAATGTTTTATCTAGTAACATAATATTTTATATACACTAAAATTTATTATAAAATTTAATAATTTAAGAATATTAATATACAAATATAGTAAAATTTCAGTTAAACCCATGAATTCTAGTATTATGATCTTGTCACGTGACCATTGGCGAAGATTAGTGAGGGCTGGGGCCAGCCCCTTTTTAAGTTTTTTTTACGTTAAAATTATTAATTTTCGGTCCGGTTGTATAAATTTTCGATATGATAGCGTAACTTTTTTAATATAAATAAAGTCCCCCTAAAATAGTTTACTTTAGCCACTATCCCTACAGTTTGACTTAAGCTACGTCACTAACTAACTACACGTGATTCAAAATTTATTGAGTAAATTATCATTTGCATCCCTGACGTTTGTCCATTTTAACCGTTTGCATCCCTATAGTTTTAAAGTCTCGATTTGCCACCTAAAGTTTCATTTTTTTATCCATTTGAGTCCTAACCCTGATGCCGTAAGATTTAACCGTTAGTTTTTGGTAAATTGACAAAAATACCCTTGAACCCCACTTTATTAAAACCATACCTTCCCCTTCTCATCTTATCAGACTAACATCATCATCATCATCAACATGGTCCCCCTCATCTCCACCCACCATTCTCTCTCTCTCATCTCTCTCTCTCCTTCCCGATAATGCACCATTTTTCCGCCATCGCCAGATCACAACCACCACGACCACCGTCGCTCGCCATGTAACCACGGACTTCTATCGTTGCGCTCTATCTCTCTCTCTCTCACAGTAGTACACCATCATCGCTACCGCCGGACCACAACCACCACCACACCACTGTGAAACCACCCTTCACACCACCGCCTCTCTCTCTTTCTCTCTCCTCTCCTCTCTTTCGCAAATCTGGAAATTATCTGAATCAACTTCGTCGACGCCGTCGATGGCGAGGTCGAGCTTGGGGTGATCATCGAGGACTGATAAGGGGATCCCGAGGGAGGCGGCTTGTTCTTGGGTTCGTTTTGAAGTGGGTATGCCGACGATGTCTTTGAGGTCGCCGATCTTGGAGACGACGAGGGCGGCAGTGAAGCCGGTGCCGAGGCCGAGGACCATGCCAGACTTGACGTACTCGACGGCCTTGTCGGCTGCGAGCTTTTTGAGGTCATCTTGGGTTAGGGGTTGGACGGGGGATGGGGCGGAGAAGGCTTTGATGGTGAGGCGTCGAGGGGTGGTGGAGGGGAGGCGAGTGGTGGTGACGACGGCATTATGGTGGCGGAGGGTGGAGGAGAACGGTGGTCGGGAGAGGAGAGATAGGAAAGACATGGTGGTAGGTGGGTGTGGTGTTGAGTAACTTAGAAGTGGATTTGTTTATGAAAAATATGATTAAAAGAAAATAACAAAAATACCCTTACAAAAGACAAATGATGTGAAGCCAGACTTGACTAACACCGTTAGTCATTTTAATTCAAATGGTTACGTAATAAAAACATTAGTGATGCAAGCAGTTAAAACTATAAACGTCAGATATGCAAATCGAGGCTTTAAAACTGCAGGGATGCAAATGGTTTGGGATACAAATGGTAATTTACTCAAATTTATAATTTCAGGTTTATGTTCAGTTATCAACAAACAAGACCCCTTTAACAACTCTAAATTATACTTATACTCATACACATTCCACAAACAAATTTACAAAGTTTTAGCATTTTAATATCATCATCTTTTCATCTTTAATCATGTGAATTCCCAAATTTCCGATTGAAAAATGAAAATCGCAGTATTTTCACCAAATTCAACATAAAAGAAAGAAAAACAGTTTAAACAATCTAACCTTATCATCCACTCAGAAGACGACGGAGCTCCGGCGCCATGAGCGAAAACCACCACCGGCGACTTAATAATAATATTATTATTATTATTACTGACACTTATCTTCACCGACGAACTCTGACTTCTTGTGACCATTGAAGTTCGATTTTTTACTGATTGTTTGATTTCATTTTCACCATCCGCCGTTCGCCGGCGTTTCGGAGCCATTTTTTCCGATGAGATTACAGATGAAACCTAAGTGTGTGAGGTGTCAACCGTCGAGTGTTGATTTATTTTCGCGCCAAATGATGAATACCCCGTTGGGCCGTTATGGGCCTAATTGGGCTTAGTATGAAGTTGTGAACTATGAAGTTAAGGCCTAAGCGCACGTTAAAGTTATGGGCCTTGGAGTTTAATTAGAAAAATGTGAGTTTTAATAATTACAAAGTTAGGCTTAGGCCTGAACTAGAGTTGCACAAAACGGGTTTGGGCCGGACCCGGGCCCGGGTACAAAACCGGGTTTGGGCCCAACCGGGTTTTTTGTACCCGGGTATTGGTGAACCCGGGTACGAACCCGGGTCGGGTTCAGCGAGATACAAACCCTACCCGGTAAACCCGGGTAGGGTCGGGTCGGGTTCGGGTAGGGTATGAAACCCGGGTTCAACCGGGTTTTTGCATTTTTTTTTTCTTTTTTTCTTTTCTTGTGTGTGTGTCGAACACCGGGTCGTATGTTTTTTTTTTCTTATATTTTCTTTCCTTTTTTTTCTTTTTATTTTTCTTTTCCTAACGGGTTCACTTGAATGACAAAAATTTAAACAACTTAATATATAAATATATACAAATCTTGAGCAGAAAATGTTACACTTATAATATACAAATATTAAATACTTTTTATATAAAACATTTGAATGACAAAGAAATTTAAAAAGAACATGAAAGACATATAATATTAAAACAACTTAAAAATAACAATATCGTCTAATTTTATCTACTACGAGATGCTTGATCAAATGCTAATTCTTCATCGGATATGCCAGAAGATACTCCGTCTTCTACCTCTTCATCATGTACTTTAGCTTCGAGTGTAATCTCGTCTTCGAGGCTTGTTTGGTCTTGTATACGATCTGTTGCGTCTAAGTGATCCTTTAAACAAATGCACATCTCCACTGCTTCCGGAGTTAGTCTTGTTCTTCGTAATGATATTACCCTGCCACTAAGAGAAAAAGCAGATTCCGAAGCTACCGTAGAAGCTTGGACGCTTAGTAAATCACGGGCCATAGCAGAAAGAATCGGAAATTGAGATTCTTTTCCTTTCCACCAAGCCAAAATATCGAATGCACGATAATCTTCGGTAGTCATAGTGGAAATAAAATCCGTTCCACTATATCTACCGAGCTCACTTGTTGGGGTGTTACATCTTTGACGTTTAGCCGTCACATCCCGAACAACATTCAACATACTCAAAACAGGGTCTTTAAACGAGGTACTAGCACTTGAGGTTGATCCGCTCGGCATGGTTATGTTTACGTTAGGCCCATATCTATTTAAATAAAAATTATAAATTGTTTTCAAACTATGATTAAAATTTTCTTTTGCCTCGTTTGAAAAATCAGGGTTTTCGTCATGCATATCCAAATTGTCATTTATCTCATCTATCAAACATTCAACCCCCGCAACATTTAGAAACGGATTTAAAGCGGCGGCACACGTAAAATCAGGTGGTAAGTCCTTAAAATATTTTTTAAACTTTTCTTTTATTGGTTCTATCATTTGATTAAACATATTATTTTTATTTTGAAAATTTTTAAAATTCAAAGACATAAAATATAGTTCTTGAAGCACCGAATAACTAGTGGAATAATAAACTCCCGATAATTTTGTTGTTGAGTTTTTAAAAACCTCAAGAAACTCGGATAGACGTTGAAGATTCTCCCAACCCGCATCCGGAAATGGGTCGGCTTCACCATTATCCGAAAGACTATTATGAAAAGCTTTCAAAGTGCCCTTTTGTTTTAAAGCACATTCAAACATGTGACAAGTCGAATTCCACCGAGTAGGTACATCCCAATTAGGACCTAAAAATCTAGAGTGCGTATCCTTACAAAATTGTTTATAATCTTGATATCTTCTTCTACTTTTTTTAAAAACGTCATGTAACATAAATCGAAAAGATGTAATAAAGTTATTAACATATTGCCCGGATAGTCCGTCTTGCACTACTAAATTAATAATATGTGCAACACAACGAGTATGGAAAAAATCACCGTTTGCGTTGTGTTGTTAGAGGCGTTATCAAATGCAATTGAAAAAAGTTTATTTTCTAATTTAAAAGTACTTATTACATTATCTAAAAAGTAAAACAAAAATTCTCCGGTGTGTGGATGCTGAAAAAGATCAAATGCAATCGTACGTTTCATCAATTGCCATGAATTGGGATCCACCCAATGAGCGGTGACGCAAAGGTACGATTCGGGTAAACCGTGTGGAGCCGACCAAACGTCACTACTTAAGTTTACACCGGTATTTAAATTTTCAAATAATACAATTAAATCATTTTTTGCTTGTTTCCATAATTTTAAACAATAACGTCTAAGTGTAGTACGACTTACGTGAGTGTAACGAGGTTGAAGCGTCTCTCGAATTAAGTTGGTCAACCGAGGATTGTCGAAGTGACTAAAAGGCAAAGCTTCTTGAATCACGAACTTCGCCATTCGATCTCGAACCGTATTAACATCGTAATTAAAGATTCCACCGTCTCCACCCAATTGTGTTTGTTGCGAATCCGGATTACTTTTCAACGATTTACAAAACTTCTTGCTAATGTGTTTGTTTAAAGTCGTGTTAGAATCTTTAGCAAGCAAAGCTCCACAAAACTTGCAACGAGCCTTTACAGACCCGTCACTCAACTCAACCATATCCCAATTGCACCAAACATCCATGTTACGATTGTGTGCAAGAACACGAACGACGGTTGGAGCGTTGGACGAACCTTGACCAACGGAAGATTGTGAGTGAGCCATATCAAGATTGAAGAGAGTGAAAGTGTAAAACGAGAGAGTGAACGTGTAAAGCGAGAGTAAACGAGAGTATTTTTTGCGTTTTTTGCGTATGTTTTTGCGTTTGAGACTTGGGTACTAAACCATATCAACCCACACCTATTTATACTAACTTATAAGCCTAAAAGTGACAAAAAAAGGTCACAAATCGATCCCAACGGCTATATAGCCGTTAAAAAACGGCCACTTTTTTTTAAAAAAAAAAAAAACGGTCGAAACCGGGTACAACCCGGATTCAACCGGTTCCGGGTCGGGTCGGGTCGGGTCCGGGTCGGGTTCTAAGAAATTCTAGAAAATCATACCCGGTTCCAACCCTACGGTTTTTTTTCGGGTCCAACCCGGGTATGCATATACCGGGTCGTACCCGTACCCGGTTCCGGGTCGGGTCCACCGGGTCGGGTCCGAACCCGGTTTTTATGCCCAAGTCTAGCCTGAACAATGGTAACCGTATCGTCTCGTTTCTTGTTTTTTCTTATTTGAAAAATTAGTGTCACATCAGTTTTTTTTTTCTTATTATACACGGTGTTGTTCTTGTTTTTTCCTATATTTTTCAATTTTTTTTGAAATTTGTATTTACATTAAAAAGTTTTTTTTGGAAAACTTAATTTTACATCTAATTTTTTTTATTTCAGGGTTTGTGAAGGCCAGTGATTCTCGATGATTATTGATTGGTATGGACTCTTTAGACCCGGAGGCATTGTTTCCTTGCGTTTTAGGTTCCGTTTATTGTAACCAACTTCATATATGCTCGTAACCTTCCACATGCCCCTGCAAATGAAATATCTCTTAAAAATATTTTTTTTCCTATAGATTTTAACGCTAAAAACATGGTTTAAATCAAGTTTTACATGCACTTTAAAATCATACCTCACTTGTTACGAGAAAAAGAGAGAACAAAGAGGGTAGGAAAATTAATTACATAGAGAAAAGATATAGGTAATCTTTTGTAGTTATAGATTTTTTATTTAATTTTTAATAATTAAAGAATGATAAGTTCTCGTACATTTGTGGTTTCATAGAGAACTAATTTCTCTGTTGTTATATCATATATGTTTAAACTAAGTTTAGTAGTTATAGGTCCAAATTTTTATATTTAAGTAATTGATTAACAAAATTTTAACCATGCTAAGGAGGTGATTTTTCTTCTTAAATGTCAAACTCACATAATTCCTTCTATATCTTTGCCTCCGACGATATTTAAACCCTTAATTATCTAGTTATCTACACTTAAGATACCTCTAATGATTCTTAAGCAAAAAGGAAATTTTTATCTCTAAAAAGTTTTAAGGTTTAATTTCTTAATCTCGAAGCCATGTGGAGTGGAGTGCAAGAAGCTAATTGTATGGTTTTTAGAATACATAATGGTTATTTAGTTAAAATGTCATCTAAATGTCATATAGATAAGAATTGTTTCACCAAAGCTCTTTTTAAATCAAGTTTAGTGGTTAACTAATGTTTGGAGCCCACATTGATGCAATAATTTAGGAAAAATTGTGTTCGGTGCCCGTTAAGGGCTTGGAGCCCTATGAATTTAAAACCCTTTTTAATTAGCATGTAATGGTGTTTTGAGCCTCACTTGTGTCTAAATCATCATGTTTAAAGCCTTTAAAATACCCACTACGTATAGTTTTATAAACTTGAGGAGAAAGTCAGGTAAACAAAACCTTAGGAGCCCATAGACACTTGTTGAATTATGCGTATTGATTTCGAGGATAACAAGAAGTGATAGATCTCAACCCATTGTTTTAGACTTTTAGGTTGATATATATTCGAGGAATGTCAAATATGAAAGAATATATATGGTTTTTTATGCTTATTCTTTGTTATTTGTATGAGAATAAATCAAAGATTGGTTAACTCGTCATTCATCTGAAAGGCCAAGTCAACCTTCTAGATAAATTATTTCTTTAATTTTCCTTTTTTTTCCTACAAAAAATCCAACTTTATTAGTAAGTTAGCAACCACAAATTATTAATAATGAATGAGTTATCCACAACTTCATGATAGGTAATTTTTATCCCATTGTATACGTATACATAATAATAACATAAATTGATATATGCAATAAGTTGTTTTGAATGTGTTTGAGATAACTTATCTAACACTTTAAAGGTAATTATACAAATCAAATTTAATAAGTAACCCTAAACACCCTTTTTGTATTATATCAAATAGGTTTTTATGTGTGAAAAAAGTATCCACTTTGCTTCTTTAGTAATGTTAACTGTACCTCGAACTAATTTACAACTATTACATGTTCAAAATAAATAAGCAACTTCATTACTTTTGTAGAAAATGATAATATGACTACTAATCCAACACTTTTTTTTTTCACTAATAAGCTATATAACTTTAATAATTGTCTTGTATTATTAAAATATATTATAATCATGCTAGCTTGTCTTTCATTATTTTGGATTGGTATGCTTTTAGTGCTAGTATCTTATCTATATAGTGCTAGCAAGATCTATTTTCTGCACTAAGTTTCAAAAGGCCAAAGATATGTATACCCCACCAAATTGAATCATTTATCAACACGTATTTTATCAATCAAATCTTCTCATTGTTTTTGCTTATAAAAGTGTTTCTCCCCCAATAAGGTTTCTCATGGTTTCAAGTCAATGAGATAAAGAAAAAACTAAGAAGGTTTTCAAGGCATTGACTGTTTGTTCTCCCTCAAAGGCTTCCGACTTGGCCCTATAATGCACATAGTCTCAAGTGTGTGTTTTTAGTCATGTTAGAAGCCTTCTGACGGAGAATAAAAAGTCGGTGTTTTGATTATAATCAGTAAAACTTGTCTTGGTTTCATGATCAAGGGTATAAGAAGAAACTTAATGGTTCTTACGGTTTCCAAAGCATTGATTGTTCGCTCTCCCTCAAGGGCTTCTGATTTTGGCCATACAATGCCTCTTAGTTTGAAGTGTGTTTTAAACTAAATCAGAAGCCTTTTGATGGAGAGCAAGAAATGATGTTTTAATTGTGTTCAACGCAGTTTGTCATGGTCCGTCATCAATGGGATTAGAAAGAAACTAAGAATGTTTTTCAATGCATTGTTCTCCCTCAATGGCTTCTGACTTTGACCAAACATTTCCTTTAGTCGCAAGGTATGTTTTGGGTCATGTTAGAAGCTTCTTGATGGTGAATAAAAAGTCAGTGTATTGATATGATTTTAGTCTTAAATAATTATTCAATACTAAGGTATGAACACATCGTTTTTACTCTACCTAAGGTGCTTATTTCATGACTTGCTTCTAAGGTAGGAACTTTGAGAAGATTCAACAATGTTTGTCACTTTGGATATTTTGCAAAGCATTTTTGGATAGTATAAGATTAGCATATATATACGTCTCATACTTTAACAACACTCAATATAACAAATGAAGCACATATATGTTGGTCGCATTCATGTGAATATCTTCACAAACCACTAATAGGAATAACATCATAAGCAATGGTCGAGTTATTCTTTGATACCTTATGTTTATCATGTTTTCGATTCTCTCCTTTATCATATTCCACAATGATAACTTGATCCATTTAAATTATATAATACATGTCGATTCTCTCCTTTATCATATTTCCACAATGATAACTTGATCCATTTAAATTATTAAATACAACCATAACGATATTTTAAGGTTAGAAATGCCATTTATGAAAGTTAAAACCGGTTATGAAAGTTGTATGCAGTAAGTATAGGTTATTATTTTGATGGTGTAGATTGATCATTACAGCAAAGGACCTTTGGCCTAGAGATACCCATAAATGACGCCTTTCCACAAGAGGTCGAGATTCAAGTTTGCGATGAACAATTGTGTAGAATATGAGTAGATTAGATTGTTGTTAAAAAATATATCAAACAATATCGGTATTAATCATATAAATTAGAAGATATGATTTGATTAGGTTTTCATATATAATGATGAAAACCCCACTAGATATTATATGTTACATTTATCATGTTTTTTATTCTTTTTTTTTCTTTCATATCTCTCACAAGGTTCACTTCCGTTAAACTAGAAAATACAACTATAACTATGTTTCAAGTTTAGAAATGTCATTCATGAAAGTTAAAACTAATGATGAAAGCTTTATACAATGAGTCTAGGCTATTACTTTGATGGTGTAGATTGATCATCACCATATATGACGATATATCTTTATTAGAGAGAGAATGTTTTAACCTCTAATTAGATCAAATAATATCGATTTAAAGCATATAGTTATTGAAATAATATATTTATTAGAGTTTATTATAATATATTTATCATAATTAGAAGATATGTTTTGATTAAATATTTATATAAAGTGATAAAAACTCCATAAGATATTATATATTATTGATTAAATATTTGTAGAAGTACAATAAGAACAATTATATAATAATAATTCCTAATCAATAAGTGTGTATTGGTTATACTATTGTTACAATAAACCTTAAGTATTGTCTCTAGTACTAACACATATTCAAAAAACAGTTTCTATTGATTTTTTAACACATGCTTTTAAGTACCATTATTTGCTCAAGTGTAGTAGTATATTCTCAATTGAGGGCCTAGCTTCACATGACCTATTTGTACATTCCAAGGCCATGCTCCAAACCTTCAAAACTTTCCATCTGTCTTTCCCTTCAAAAGAAAACTCAAAAAACTCACATTCTTTAACTTTAATATCTTCTTTTCTTTCAAAGTCACATGATTTAATCAACTCCAGTGCCTTTGGCCCTCCTAAAGTATCCAACATGATCAACCCAAAATGATATATGTCATTTTTCTGTGACAATGGTTCGCGTAGGGTTGGGGGTGAAGTTGTCTTCATATGACTGTTGTCAGAATCTTCCATGGCGAGTTGGGAGAAGCCGTAGTTGGATAGATATGCATTGAAACCAACATCAATCATGATGTTGGACGTTTTAAGGTTTCCATGAACGTTCATGATCATGTTTTTCTCTCGTCGTGGCGATTGCGAATGGATGAAGCATATGGCTCTTGCTATGTGCAAGATTATCTTGAGTCTTTTCTTCCAAGTAAGTTGGGTGTGACCATGTTTTCTTGCCCCTAAAACATTCACCCCAAGACAATTTGACCTTCAATTTGTATGACGATTAATAATATCACAGTTAATTGTAGCTTATCTATTATCTATTTATCTATAATATAAGAAGGTTTTGAGATGTCATGTGTCAACATATTACGCATTCTTATTTTTATTTTCTTTGATAATAGCTATATAGTAATATATTATTTAAAACATTTCCATATTAAAAAAACATAAATAAAAACTAGATTTTTTATTTTAAAAACACAATTTAAAAATGTATAAGACACAATAATTTTCTTGAACAAAAATATTTTTTTAAGATACGAACTATTTTAATACCGTTCTTTTTTCTAATTTTATAAGGATGATCTTTTTGTATATAAAATTATAAAAAGACCAAATTTTTAAAAAATATTTAAAAAAACACAATCTTATAAAACAAAAGCTTAAAACGATATTATGTTGTTTTTACTTAAAATACTTACTTATACGTAACTCGATCATATTTTATATAAAATGATTTTTAAATTTTTGTTACAAACTATTTAATATTTTATTTATTCAATTCGTGTTATACACGGGGTACTATACTAGTACAAGAAGATATGGTAGCAATCATTCTTATTGGTTAAAAAAGATGGAACATACCGATAAGTAGATCATACAAACTACCCATCGGGTAGTAATCACAAACAACAAACTTGAACCTTTTGGAATAAAGATAAGCCCTCACTGGAACAAGATAATCACAACATTGTCCGATCTTAGCCAATCGATATACACGTTGCCCAAACCCCTTCCTCCTTACACAAGTCATCCTAAACCTTTTCAACACGCTACATGTACCATCTGAAAACACCACTTTCTCAGTCACACCTAACGTGCTCTCTCCCACAACCCCTATAGAAGCCGACATCACATCTTTCAATCTCCACCTAAACCCACCATCTTCCCCCATAGCACCGCCACCACAAGGCACAACCAACTCATTCTCCATGCATCCGATGAAGATCTCATCGTATTCACATAAGGAGAGAGATGATCGACAACTTCCTTCGTTATACCTAACATGAAAGGTTTATAGTGATCAATAATTGCAAACTTATTTCATTGCATCATATTAATAAAAAAAAAAGGATTTGAAGAAACCTAAAGCTTCTTTTGGGCTTGGTGTATAAAGCTCTTGATATCATTGTGCTTCATTTGAATGAAATTAGGATGTGGGAGTCACCCCTTTTGTACAAAGATTTAAAAAATATTATTGGTTTGAATTAATAAATATATATTAGCTCTAGAAGTAATCGAAACTGGAATTTTGTTGCTTACCGAAATCACTAACGGTTGACATACATATGTCCAAAGTTAAGAATATGCAATTGAATCTAATAATTAATTCAAGGGTTAAGTTTAATAAAACTAATAATATATTACTAATTGTATTTTTATTGAATATTTTTATGTAGTTTAATTATTTTAGTGATCTTGACTGTCAAAGTAAAGAAAACAGATAAAAAAGATGTGAATATGACGCACCGATTATACTTGTTTAGTGTAAAACGGTTGCCAAGTCATTATTTGGTGCATCTAAAATTGACGTAATCACTTTCTTCATGCTCCTGACAACGTGAAAATAAAACTTCGAAAGAAACACATCTTCGCTCTGATACGTTACTCTTTTCTTTGGATTTTCAACCAGACTTCTTCTATTTCTCACAATCGATCCCGTTGCGTATCTAACCACATATTAAAACTATACTTGCCTCGTAAATCTAGATGACTAAAACTTATGTTCGTTTCATTTTAAATAGTTTTTAGTTATTGGTACAGATATAACTCTCTCAATTTCGGATGACGAAGTCTTCTTTGGACATTCCGCCAAATTTTTTGTTGCAACATATCCTTTATTTTGATATATATTTCTTTTAGATTTTGCATAAAAATATACAAAAGCAAAACATCTAACGTTCATATTTTAATAACCCTAAAGTTATTACATGTTCAACATATCATATTTGTAGCATGTACAAGATTTAAATTGCAAATTATCTATCTATATATAATACTAAAAGAGTAACTTACGGGGACACTTGGCATATTCGTAGGCGCCCCCTAAGTTTGTTTTTTCCGCCTCTCTCTCCTCTTAAATAATTACCTAAATTAAGAAATATTAAATAATTTTAATTATTTTTAGACTAAAGTTTTTAATAAATTTAGAAAGGTATCTTTTTATTAATGTTATTTCTAGAAAACAAACTTTTATAAAATAAGAATTTTTCTAAAACATCTAACTTTTTTAAAATATAAAATATTTTAAAATTGGTGTTTTTAAAAAGTAAATTTTTATATAAACTAAAATAATTAAAATTAGGAGTTATAATAAGAAATTTTAAAAAAATTACATTTTTAATACAGTTTGTTTTGGAAAAAAAATGTTTAACTTTTATTGGGAAAAAAATTTAAAATTTGATATCATTATTTTATTACTTATAGTTATTACTCATACGTAATTTTAATCATAGCTTATTTTAGAATATCATTTTATACTTCATAAATTTTCATTATATTTAATATTTTATTTTTTTAACCCGTATAATACACGGGTTTACTAAAGTTAATATTAAATTAACAATAATCGACAACTAATCAGAGATATTATAAACATTCATAGACCGATCCAACCCGATTCAATACCATATCCCTATATCTGATTACATGGTCAAAATAATTCGAAATTGATCTCATTATCGCACACAACTTTTCATTGTATATTATTCAAATCTTAATTTCTTCATACTAATATCCTCACACCCACTCAATATCTAGCTCATGATTTAACCTATCAAAAGGATTCCTTTGAAGTCTAAAAGAAGCTAGTTTCCTTTGGTTGTATATTTCATTATGACGATAAACAAAAGTTAAGGTCAATCTCTGTTAAGAGTCGCCTTGTACTTAAAAGAGCCTATTTTTACGTATGGTCAGCTTTATGTCGTCTTGTCACAAGTTAAGAGTAAAGATGGATTGAAACTCTTAGCTTTAGATAATGAGGACAAAACTACTAATGTTACTACAAATGTAGTTTACAAGAATGTTTTGGCTCATTTGTGACCTTATAATCGAAAGTTGTTATGTCTTATTTAATATATAACACATTTGATTTTATTTATGTTTTTATGTTATTTAATATTTAATTTTCTTATTTTCATGTAGTACACGGGTAACTAAAACTAGTTATATTAAATAAATCTACTAGTCTACATATTTTAGAGCTCAAATACATACTAACATACTTGGTGCATCCATTTTGTTTCTCGATGGCCGGTAAAATATATGATTCGAGTTTTTATCATAAAAAGAGTACCTCAATATAAATGATGCCTGTAAATTAAACCGGGACATCGTATGTTGTCATGTTGGTTGTTTGAAATGATTTAAGGTCACTAATATAATGGTTGTGTGTGTCCACGGTCCTGTGGGAAAGAAAATGTTAGAAAGAACATGTTTTCATGTGTTTTTCAATTTCTTAGCTGGTGTGTAAAGCAACATGAAAATGCTCAAGTTTTGCATCAGGTAATGTAAACAATGAACCAAAAGATGATCTACTTAATAAAAGGATTAACTTAAACATGGCTTGTTTAATAAACAGGTTGACCTATTAAGTTTTTTTTTTTTTTTTTAATTTAGAGGTTTTTATAAGTTTGAATTAGTTATTTTTTTGAACGATTAATTAAATAACTGACGGGTGACTAGCCCACCTAATCATCTTCATTACTCACGTATAAACCTAATACCACCCTCAGAAAAAAACATTCATTAAATGAGAAAACCCCTACTCCACCTAAAACCCCCTTCTTATATTTGTCATAGATGGGTTATTCGAAAGTGTCGATATATATAGTTTGAAACATTAACTTTTAATTGTTTTTCTCTATCCATTTTTAGGAGTGAATTAATAATTGTTTTTCAATTTTTCACTAACTTTTCGTTTTTAGTAACTTTATTTATTACTCTCAACGACCAATTCTCACTTCTAACTTTAATTATATTCCTTTCTTTTACTTCGAAAGATTTTCCTTTTCTTTTAATTCCTTCATTGATCTTCACCATTGAACGGATTCTAAAAAGAAATCATTTAGTGTTGTTGATTTTCAAGTCCAAGTGGTTGAACAAGGATAATCATATCTCCACCATCAAAACCGAATCCGTAATTTAAATCGAAAATTAAGTAGAGATAATATTCAAGTCCAAGTGGTTGAACAAGGACCATTTAACCCTATCATCAAACGAAATTCCTAATTCAAAGCGGAAATAAGGTGGAGAAAATATTCAAGTCCAAGTGACGTAGCGAGGACCATCCGGTGTTCACACTAACACTATCCCCATTCACAATCCAACCAACCCAACTTTTTGATAAAAATTTAATTTCTCTCTCTTCAACCTATATAACTCAACTAAACACAACTTTTCACTCTCATTAACAACCCAATCTTCAATACTTTTTTTAAATAAATATAATTTGAAAATTTTGATATTTTACTTAAACTCAGTAGAAATATAAAAATACTTGTTAAGTGTCAGTTTTATTGATATTTAATATTTATTTTATATTAAAAATTATTTTAATATAAAATATAAAATTGTTTTAATATTATATCATATTTATTTGATCCACTTGTGAATATTATATTAAAAAAATTAACCAACCTTAAATTGATGTGGTAAACAAATCGTTACATATAATGCATATATATGTATATTACTTTTTCACAACCCAACCCAATTTGAGATTGACAATGAAAATGATCCAAGGCACCTGTCTCAACTCTCAACCTTAGTATGCTCTCACGCACATAACTCATGGAAAATACAAACTATAAACTTATGATTAGTAACAAAATTAAAGATTGTTTTCTCAAGGTAAATATTTAAAAAAAAAACAATATTATCATCACCAAATCTTAATTCATTGTCCATCACATACTCAAAATCATTTTACACACATAAATACAGTTAACCAAAACACATCTTAAAAAAGTATTATTATTGTCACTTCTTCATCTACCATTAATTCTCAACGCCACTCACCGTCAATTCACAACAAAATCCCATCACGTGTATGGTGATCCTCCCTGCCCGCTGCCCGTAACCCCTATAAACCTGCCCGAACCCCCAACCCCCAAATTTCATACCAGAAAATGGAGGGAAACTTCGCCGTCGTCACCATCTTCACATTGTTATTCGCCGTCACCGCCGCCCGTATCTCCCTACAACCACCACCGTCCGATCTGCCGATCGTACGGACCACCGACGACACACATATCGATTGCAACATTGAAGACTCAAATCTCGCTGTTGTACGAAGTAATTCGAAGAAATCGAGATCTGATTCAACCGAAAATGTGAACGAATCTGATGAATCGGAGAATGATCGGATGATTGGAGTTGATTCGACTCCGAGATCGGAATACGCTCGATTTCACGCGATTAACCGTCGATTCTTTCATGAACCTCGTGTTCGTCAACCTTCCGGTCGTCGTCACCGGAGTTTTGAACGTCCGTTGGTGATGATACCTCGATCGAAGGTCTCCGACGGAAACGACGTCGTTGTTACGGATGAAATCGGTGAGGATTCGTTGAATCGGTTGAAGGATAAGGAGGATTACGGAGGTGACTACCACCGGCGGCAGCAGCGGCGGAACCACCGGAGCGGTGGAGATGACGGTGGTGTTGCTACGGTGGTGGTGAAAACTAGAGAACGTGAAGTAGGTTTTATGAAGAGTATTCGTAAGTTTTTGAAGCATACTTTTGATTAATGGTGGTATTGATGTTTGTGATGCATATTTGTGAGATGTGGTAGGGGATTTAGTTGTTGGTTGATTGAGTTAATCAAGGGTTTGGGTGTTATAATACTGTGGTAATCACTTCAAATCCGTGTGGATTTGAGTGTTACGGGTGTGTATACTGGTAACCGTCTGGTTTTCTGTGTAAAGCTTTGGTTTTTGAATTCTATGTTGTATTGGTTTCTCTTTTAAGCTATTAAACAATTTGATGACCGTTTGTCAAGTGCAAGGGGTGTGTATACAGTATACTGGTAAGCGTTTGGGTTTCTCTGTAAAGCTTTAATTTTCAAATTTTCTTTTGTATTGCTTTCTCTTTAAGCTATTAATCAATTTGACGATAGTTTGACAAGTGCAAGATGCTTGTTAGCTAGTGAAAACTACTAATATTTGATCTTTGTGAACATACTTGTAAAATTTATAAGATGTTCCATACTTGCATGAAATGATGAAAGGTGAAAACCATTAAAATATGGGTTGATTAATAGGCCTTGAAGTAAATGGGCCGTGTAATACTTTTGAATTCGGTGATCGAAATCTAAATGGGCCAAGCATTTCTCCAAGAGCCCAACGGCCCAACCCTCACCACAAAAATCAGGCAATCAGCTACAATTTGCCAATATACGATGGATTAAGGTCATTTTCCTTTACAAAATTAACTAGTTCTACTAATTAATTTCTTACCGGATTGAAATATAAAACCTTTTTTTAGTAACTATATAAGTAATATTCTATTTTATTCATCAGAAGCGAGGGCGTCTCGAAACTTATCAATTTGTTTTAGGGCCCTATGCGAACAAAAAAGTTAAGGACCTATCTAAAGTTTACATTTCAAACACTCATATTTGATCCGGGCTAGACATGAGCAATAACAAAGTAAACATTTATTATTGGTGGGGCTAACTTGTTTTATGAATATTTTCAAGTTTGAGGCCCTATATAAATGAGAGGCCTAATGATAGGCTTTAGTTGTGGCTTGAGCTAGTGAGCCACCATGTTATTCATATACAACAATGACCAAAATCACAATACCAATTGAAACTTACAAATATTGTTCATATAATTTAGTGGTGTTTATGATTCAATTCGATTGGTTTTGATGTAAGTGATGAGTCTGACTGCTAACTTCAATTCATAGAAGCAAATTCGGTCGGTTTTGATGTAAGTGATGAGTCTGACTGCTAACTTCAATTCATAGAAGCAGTCAAACAACAATCCAAACTAGCTTGTTTGGGTGGGTTGGCAGACCTCCTCTTTTCACATGAGCGCTGTAAAGTTTCAAAATGCACTAAGGGGCTGTTTGATAGAAAAGTCTCAGTCAGCAAGGGCTGACTGAGTAAGAGGCTTCTTCAAAACTGACCGGATAAGGGTTCAAATAGGCATGGGTCAGAAGGAGCTGACCGGGTTAAAAGCAAATTGAAGGAATCAAACACGCTGACCGGCTTTCACGTCTGATCGGATCAGTTGATCAAACGGATCAGAAGCAAATCTAACAGCCCTGAACCATTAAACCCCCAAACCATAAAAAACTAAAAACCATACTATTTGAATATCATAAGGACTTATTTGAAGGTACAATCTCTTTTTCTGATTTTTGAACATAGCTAGTACTAGTAGGTGTAGTCTTCTTTCAAGTGTACATGTTGGATCATGCACGTGGTGTCACGTGATAGAAACCCACACATCATATTACATGCACCATGAGTTATTGAGTTGTCTCTATTCTTAACCATGTTTACAGGGTTCCACCGCCTATGGCCTCTAGGCTCTACCCCACCGCACGATGCTGCTAGTAGCCACCGTTGATATTTGGGCCCACAACCGTCGTTGATTTAATGGCCGCTCACATGGTCCATCTTTATGTCCTGTTAAATAGACAAAAAGAAATTATTATTAACAGTTAACTAGTTTCTTTCCCGCGTTATACAGTCTGGTTATTTTTCTCACAATTCAATAAGCCAAAAGTAAATTCATTTGGTTTGTCTATTAGTATGGATATAATTATAGGGATACATTTAGATTAGAACAAATCTTTGCCTAAGTATTCTATGAACGATTTTAATCACCTCAAAAACAACTCAAATGAAGTCAGATTGAACTCATTATAGCTACGTTGGAATCGATTCACCATAGGATTAGATCCATTATCTGCGATAAACCAATCCCTCCAACTAAAAAATCAGATTTTGCTAGTACAAAACAAAGAGCATAAATTCTAAAAAGTAGTATAAACTTCAATCGGACAGCATAAAATTCAATCAAATAACATCAAGTATAAACCATACAATATAGAATTAAATTAGACAGTAAAAGTTGTAGAACATACATCATAATTTACAAAAAAGACAACACGTGTTTGGTCTTCTTAGACAAAAATCAGTTTTTAGTTTTACTTTCCTGTATAATTATATACAAAATCTTTGTGAGTTGTTATAAAATAACGTTTTAACGCTAGCTTTAATAATTTATGTTTGGATATTTGTGATTGTTGATGTATGACGCTTTTGAAGTCTTATATTAACATCTGTTTGAAGTTATGTTTAGCTTTTTTGGCATTAAGAATTTAAGATTTTATCACTCTCTCGTTCTATTATGTGGAGAATTGAACTCAATTTCAAAGTTTTTGTTGAAATTGAAAAGGCACATTCTCTGTCGAGTCTTTTAATTAATTTTGATAAGTTGTTATATTTTAATTTCTTTTTATTTTGCATAAAACATATTTGGACTGGACCAATGGAGCTCAAGCTTGGGCTTGTTGGGCTGCTACTGAAGTGGGCTAATGGTGCTAGGCTGCCCGATGGCCGATGCTGCTGAAGTGGACTTCTTTGATCTGGTTCATGTCGGGTAGAGGTCAACTCGCCCGTCGATTATACGCTTCATGTGTTTCTAGGGTTTCATCTCATCGATGATTTCTTGGTCTGCTTGATCGTTTGTAGTGTCTATTATATCTTCACATGTAACAGAACCGTATTGGTTTTTAGCATTAGAGATGCTCTAATGAGTTCTTTTATTCGTTACCTTTACTAAATGATGAGTTAAATTTTATTGCTTTCATGTCCAAGACCATCGCGGTCCTGCCACCTTAACTTCAGTCTATCCGACAAAAATTCCTTTGATGCAATCTCTTTCACGTCCTCTCCCTTCTTTCACAATTCTAGTCCGTCAAGACAATTTATCACCGTCTCTCTCCTTGTCATGTCATCCCCGCTCGTATCTCTTGCTTCTATGTCAGCCAAGGATTATGGTCTATACAATGAATTACTTACATATGTTTTAATAATTATACTTATTACACTGGTTTCATTAATATTAGACAATTGATAATGTTAATTATCAGCTTGATACAAATAAAAGTGGAATCATTGAAAATGCATCATGCTGTTGACTATATATGAAAACAAATACAATTTAACATCATAGAAGGAAAATTGTAATAAAGTTATATTAATACTTGTATTGTTGTGTGTGTATGGAAGGTTGCAAAAGAGCATGGAAGGTAAAGGTTATGGGCTCTATGCACTTTTGTCTCCTCCTCCTGTTCATACACCTATGTCGGTACTTATAAATATTGTCTTCTACATTAAATTTATTTCATAAATAATATAATGTTCAATACTTTATTTTTCTCAATGCAACTAATATATGTGTATTAAAAAAATACGCCAATGTAATCTTTTAGTAGTGATCTTTTGAAAAATATTGTATTTTCTTTAATAAAACGGTAGTGTTTACTAACAAAAATATATATAAATATTTATATTATCTAACAGAAACGTTATTTTAAATTAATACAAATTCATCTAATACAACTTTTGATAGAAAAATGTTGTTTTAAATACATGTAACATTTTCAATACTAACGTATTTCAATACTAATGTCACTTTTTAAAGACCTAACACAGCATATTACAACATTACCCTAAATTTATTATAGTAAAATGGGTAGCTTCCCCTGGTCCAAAACAATGGGTGCAGATGACAAAAGAAGAAAATTGATTCAAGGCATAATCTTAACGGTGTGTAGGTGCATATGAAAAACAAGAAATCAAGCAATATTCTCAAATAAACTCGTCAAATAAAAAAAGTTTAGTAATGACATTAAAGTCATGGGTATCTTTGGATCAAGAATCGGTTCAATCCCAATGCATTTGATTGGAAGGATTGGTGTGACTTTAATCTTAAATTGTAATTGTGTTCGTTTGTGATGTTTCCTTTATTAATGTTTGTATATTTCTAGCTCCTGACTAGCTTTTATAATAATAAGATATGCCCGATGTTTAAAAAAGGTTAAATCTTTAATTTTAATAACATAGAAAAAGAATATAAACAAATACTTATTTGTTTAGTAGACTAAATATAAAAATTTAAGGCAACTATTTATATGTTTGCAGGAAACGAAATGATAAATGATCGACTCCCACATGATGTAGACTGGTCATGTTCATAGAATGGTCCAAGCCTTGTTCACAAAACGTGTAAAAGAAATAAATGAAGTTATCAACGATAGCAAAAAATTACAATTCCAACGATTGGAAGACAGTTTGGCCATGATTGTTTTCTTTTTTATTTTTATTTTTCAAGACTGAACCCTTGGTGATCGTTTGTTGGAAATTTAAAGTATTATTGAGTTGAAATAAACGTAGTTTAATTATTAGTGGTTGCTAGTTCCTTTAGCTATTCATGACGTTGTTTAGTTAGGATGTCATACTACTAGTGTAATGGTGACAAAAATTCCTAGAATTCAAGAAGTTTGAAACATGATGTTATGTACCTTGCTTATGTACAACTGTACGAGTAGCTTTACGTTTACACGACCATTTCATGTGTTATAAATGATCTGAACAACAGTCTTCAAGAAATATAAAGACGAGAATTGGATCTTTAGACAATACTGAAACATGATGTTTTGTATGCTACTCATGCTCAATTATACGAGTAATATTACTCGACCATCTATATGTTTACTTGACCACTTTCTATATTATTCAACAAATGACAGTCTTCAACAAACAGTCATTTGTGAATGTATCTAGGAGACTTCAATCGTTACAATGTTGTAGTTAAGGTTTTTGGTAAATATTTAGGACATTGAAAACATCTATTCAAGCGAACATCACTTTTGTCCTTTGGTCCATCCCAATTGAAGTGAGAGGACATTTAGTTAACATTATTGAGGAAAACGATTGGTAGTGAATCTCCTTCCAACACCTATTATATATCATTATCGTATGTTGGCATATTTTTGTGCACGGTGTCTTTTACATTATCCTTTGTCCACCCTATTTCATTCACCTGTTTAAATACATCATTAACGACGACGTTTAGATTTACTCTAAGCATTAAATCTTAAACTTTGAAATGATTATTGTAGCTATTGACTAAAACTTTAGTTTATATATAGGGAATTGGAAGGTGGTTTTCGTATTACAAGTAGAAGGCATGAGGATACGGCATGTAATTTGTATGTTCGTGGATTTTTCGAGTTAGAGGTATTTGCATCCATGAACGTGTATATGTTTATGGCATTCACATCCACACCAGGTACATGGGGTATACATACCATGTAATACGTAACAAAAACTTATTATAATGGTCATAGATCTATGACATGTAAACATGTTAGACATATGTTTACACTATGTAAACAAACAAAGTGCACTCTGTAAATGGTTTGGTGTGTAGTTTGTCTAAAGATGCGTTATGCATTCTAAAGACACATAAAATATAATAACATTATACTTAAACCAAAAAAAATAAAAATACTTTAAAAATATATAATTACTTTAAAAGTTATTCGAATTAAAAAAAAATCAATGAAACTATATTAAAGTTAACAAAAGAGGCGGACTTTCTCTTTTAGTCCTGCACGTCATTAGTAACTTTCGAGTAATTATAAGTCATAATGCAATAATTTTATTCTAAACTAATAAAGAAAATGTAAGAGTTCAAATAGAAAATGTTTTTTTAATTTAAAAATTGTAAGAATTGATCTTAATCATCCATTTTCTGGATAGTGATTGAGATATAAAAGACATATTTTTTATAGGAAGGATATTAAAGACAATAATTTTTGTTGACTTTATTTCAAGTTTTCTTTTATTTTTTAAACATTTATAACTTTTATATACGATATTATTTTTGTTATTAAAAATTAACCATAAAAATTAAATGTTTTTATATTTAAAACAAGTACAATATAGTTATATATAAAAAAAATTATGTTTTTCAGCTCATTCCCGTCATTTTGTTTTTCCTACCCTTCATAGTGTTTTTTCGTTCGTCGTTGTGTTCCCCTGAACACCACTGTGTTTTTTCTAAAAGATAAAGTTGATAAAATAACATCATTGTGTAATTATAGTATGTAAAATATAATGATAAAATAATAATTAATTCATTTAATACATTATAAACAATTATACAATAACATGAAATAATATAAAAAGTAAAACACGATGATAAATGTATTATTGTGTTTTTACTATTAATCATTGCTGAACACTTAATACGATAAGTTTTGTAATACACATTGATAAATAATATCATTATGTACTTCAAATTATAAATAATAATATAATAACCAAAAAAATTATATAATATATATAAAAAACAAAGACAAAATTAACATGAAATGATTTAAAACGTAAAACACAATGATGAATACAAATAACAAATGATAAAAAATACTTAATACAAGATCTTGTTATAAATATTATTAAATTATGGTTATCAATATCATTTGTAACTTGTGAGTGGTTACTATTACTCATTAACTTTGTTTTATTGTATTAAGTACAAACATCCTATATATATATGGGTCATGGTTGTATTAAAATTACACACTCATAAAAAATAGTTTCTTTTCTCATCTTTTTCATTTTCTCTGTATTATATTGATGTGCTGATTGGTTGTTGTTTCACAACAGATATAACATCTTTAACACAATAACCTGACATATTAAACACAATGATCTGGTGTACTTAACATAATAATCAAAATAATATTCTATTTAAAAACAATAAAAAACACATATCAACCAACGCTCATATTAACCTTTTTAGATAATATATTAACTTTTGCATAATCCTACCCTGAGATGAATACCCTTAATGAAATTTAAGTTTTTGTTTATAATATTCATAAGAATCTAATAATGCCATTATGCCAATTGTAAAATAGAAGACAAAAGGAGGTGCGTTTGTTCAATAGAACGGCTGGACGAAAGTGCACATGGCGTGTAACGCTGTGATTGGTCAAGAGCCTAGATTAGCGGTGCCCATAACATAATAACAAACCTACAATTTTCATATCTTCCCACATGCAATAAAACAAAATTGCTTATTTTCTCTACTTAATTTATTAATTGTTATGATTATTAATATATGAAATCTTTTGTTTTGTCTTCTTTATGATCCTCTTGGGATTAAGATATTAACAAACATGAATATCAAATATCTGTATCCATAACGTGTACATTTGTTAATAATTTTCTTTTCTTTTGGTAAGAAGGCAAGATATGATTAATGCTTTTGTTTTAACTTCCCTATGGTTTTCTTTATCTCTCATAGACATATGCCTGTGTCTGTGTGTATATGTACATATCTATGTGTGTATGCATTAATGTATTGATGTGTGTATTGACTTGTGTGTTTGTGTGAAAACACATCTTCCATGGTGATAAACAACATTTTAAACTTTAACTTTTAGTTGTTTAAGAGACTTTAAGTTTGGTTATGAATATTACATTTCTAAACTTTGTTTCAATTATTTCTTTCACAAAACTTTTGCAATACCGTTTTTGCGGTGAAAGTTTGTAGTTTTAATGTGTAGGTTTTAGAGAAAGTATGAAATTTTAATAAAAAGAAATATTGTATTTGAATAACGAAAGCTATGATCCATTGCCGATGATGATTATACTAACAGTCTGGCTAATAACACCTCTCAATTTTCGCTTACTAATCAAAGGCAATCTCATGAGCATAATCTTTATAGATTTAGATTTGAATTCCACTCGATTTCATTCGCAATGATGATTGTGAAGGGAATAAAAAATATACAAGCAAAATCAAATGGAAACCAAGGTTAAATAGAATGTAAATCTATAACTATTATGCTGTAATATAAAATGTGTATGAAGATTCTTATTGTTAGTGAATTGTATTATCATGAACGAACCTAAGTTTGTATTATATCCAGACCTATACCATGAATAACGTAACTCAAATTAGGAAATATCGCTTTTTAGATATAGTTATAGTTATTTGTGGAAACTTTTGTACATGTCAATGGATATTAAGACGATAAGTTGGTGCTAAACACGTATTTTGCATAAATGTTTTATTAGTTTTATGTTTTATGAGACTTGTACTTTTATAAGAAAATAACACAAGTTAAAGGAGTTTAAATACTTAAAAAATCGTTCAACATATTCTCCTTTTTAAATATCATAAATGAGAATAGCCGATTAAATAATTTATTATTTTAATAATAAAGTTTTCTAATTGTGATACAAGTAAAAATTAGAATATAATATTTATTTTTCATAAATGATTTTTGACTCAACCCTCCACACTAATTTTTTGTTTTAGATTGTAGTACAAGGGTGCCTGCGCAATGCGGCGGGGTGTCATTTTACATCCGACAAGTGCACTTAATATTTTACTATTCTTGTATTAGTTTTACAAAAGTTTATTATGTTTTCTAAGCTAAAATTTAAAACACCAAATAAATGGGTTATGCATGACTACTTGCACATATATATGCATTAACTTATTGTATCTCATAAAATATAGATCTTTTTAGCAAAAAATTTACACCAAAACGTTTAAAAAAACACAGGTTAAATTGTAGTCTCAAAACGTTTTTAAATGTGATAGATTAAAAAATATAACTGAAATCTTAAAACATATTAAGTTTTTTTGGTTTATGGGTAGATAATATAAAATTTTACGCAAGTATTAGTAAGTGTAAAGTTATTATGTAACTAATTGTAAGAGGTAATATATTAATAATATTATAAATATTATTTTACATTCAAAAGTGGTTGTATTTTACGCATTGAATAAAGTAATTGTTTTTAATTTTATGGTATTATAAAATAACCATCTTATATGCTTTATATATAATATAGATTACTATATATATATATCACACGAGCGGCTATTTTATCACATCAACTATAACATAAATCATATTAATAACGTTATTTAACATTTTAACTTATACATAACATAAATAGCAAGCGATCCACCTACAAAACTTCGAATATTAAAATATATCAACACATTTCTAAAAAAACTTTAAAAATAATACACCACAAGTGAATTTTTTTTTAAGAGAGTCTATGTTTAAATTAAGGTCAAACGTTAGGTCAATGGTTTGGCCGGTTGCCCATGTGGTACCCTAACTTCTTTCAACCTCTCTACCATCAAGTCAAAACATTAAACCACACTAATTTATTATTATATTTCACCTAATTAATTAGTTCAATTTTCATAAACCCTAATTACATATACAATTTGTATACGTAGTTGACACTAGTTGAAAGGTGACAGGCAGACATGAAGATTTTTTTTACACCCCTAGTTTTGTTATTTAGAGTTTTCTATGAAAATTAATGTATGTACTAAATATGTCAAAAAGATACTCGAGTTGAATGCATAGTATTTCAGTTGATCATTTTACAAAGCGAACCAGACTCTTTTGTGACATTTGTTATATCATATTTCAGTTGATCATTTTACAAAGCGAACCAGACTCTTTTTAAAGGAATACATATCCGGTATCACGTGCATAAATTTGAGGTTAAAACGGATCGTATGCTATCAACTCTTTTTCATGATGTCTAAATATTATGACTTCTATAAATAGATTTAAAAATCATTTCTTTATAATTATTTTACAAACAAGCTACACCATGATTATTCATCGTTGGATGATGAGTTACTTGTCACATTTGAGTAAATATATTCAATGTGGGCTACAATTGATATCATATACAGTTGACCGATTTACAAATCGAAGTGGACTTTTTAAAATAATACATATCCGGTATCAAGTGTATAGATTTAAGGTTAAAAAAGATCATATGTTATTAGCTCTTTTTCATGATGTCAAAATATTATGACTTCAATAAATAGATTTTAAACACCATTTCTCTATGAGTTTCACAAACAAGCTACAACATGATTATTAATGATTGGAATGATGAGTTTCTAGTCACGTTTGAGTAAATATATATAATGTGGGATGACTAGATTGTCTCGTACCCATGACACCTAGTTGATTAGCAAAGGAATAGAATTTGACTTTTTCTTTTTATCTTTTCATCAACTACCATTTATTTATCTTCACATCAATGTCAAAGTCCACCTTCCTATATAAAGAATGATTCTTATACCCTTTCATGTTCGATCCATCATTTCCCAATTAATTGTGAAAGTTTGTAGTCAAATCCCGATAAACAAAGGCAACAAAACAAGCAAATCAAACATTAGACGTCTTTACAAATTTAAAATCACATAACTGAAAGCCACAATTACTTGAATTTGACAAATCATACGTCAGTTGTTTGAAAATGTTAATTTTGTTCTATAATGACGTAAATGTTACAAATACAATAATTAACTATAAAAGGCATTTTTTAACGAGTTTTCATAAACAAATTCATCATGCATGGGATGATCAATTACTTGACACATATAGGAAAAGCTATATGGAAAGATGCTTGTTTGTATTCAAATTATCAAGAATCAAAAATCCACTAGAAACATTGTGGATTTCGTTAATTTGCTAATGTTGTTTGTTGCTTGTCGTCATATGAATAAAGTTCATATCAATCCACAAAAATATTCTACCACCATTTATATAGAGTTCTTGAAGATATGAATATTTTGGCCACTCAAAGCCTTCTCTAAATATATTTATATATATCTTCACTTTTTTCTAATTGAAAATGTTTTTTGATCGTACTAATGTCACATATCATAAATTTAAAGGTACTAAAAAGATTTATTATTATTATTATTATGGTCTCATTGATTCGTGATATATGATATTAGGTCGATTTTTAATTCGATATAAAAGCATATTTAATAGTATAATAAATGTATTTCCCCAAAATGTAGTTATGTCCTGCAAAACAATAACCTATTAAGCACAACTGCACAATATGTCTCAACTGAAAAAAGAATTAAATACCGTTTAATTTTACGGCATTTTTATCACAGAGTTTTTTGTATGCGTGGTGATGAAATGTAAAAAAAAAAAAAGTGTAATATAGTAATATTAAAAACTATATAATATATAGCAAATGTTTAATATGTAAATTTTAATTACTCAGTATATAATATCGTATTTGATCAACACATGTCATACACTTGATTTCTAACCTAGTACATACACATATATATATATTAAAAATGATATTTGCTTAGAAAAGTACAATACATCAAGCGTAAACTATGTTGTTTAACAGCTTATAATTGTGTTAGTTGCCATTATAAATGTGTTCTTTACTATTACACTACACAATATACTGCTAACACAAAACAAATGGTAATATACATACATACATATACATACAACAAATACATACAAATGTGTGTATAGCATTCTAAAATATATTACTAACACAAAACAAAAGATAAAACATTTTACCAATTCATATTAAATTTACATTTGATATAATTGTTTAAACTATCTATGTATAAGGATTACTAGAGAAATGAATCATACCTTACGACCAATATGGTCTCTACAACCCCATTTCGTTCTCTATCGTAGCTTCCTCGTATGTTTTAACTCTAACAACAATTAGATCAATATTACAAACAAATCGTCTTTTTAATTCAACTTTTAACAGTTTTTGCTTTTGACCATCTTGTAACAATAGGTAAAAGAAACAACATAATCAAACGAATTTAGTATTGTATTAAATATTTAAATCACTACTCAAATATTTTATTAATTACTACTCAAATAGTTTATCGTTAAAAAAAAAGGTAAAAGAAACAACAACAAACAAACATGTTTTTGTTAATTACTACTCAAATAACAAACATAATCAAACGAATTTAGTATTGTATTAAATATTTAAATCACCTCCCCCAAAAATAAGAAATGGGAAACCATTTGCATTGTTGACTGATACTAAACCGATAACTGCGGTGTGGGTGCTTTTGACTTTTCAACATAAAATGGTGTTCAGATGGATCCTTAAAATAAGTTAAATCATTTATAAATATCTTAATTAAAAGTGTGAAAACACTTGGACAATGCGCATTTTAGCAACTTTTGTTTAGTTTTTCTTGGGGAAACCGTTGATTGCGGTTGTAAAAATATTCGAACGTGGGCTCCTTTTTTGACCATTGTCTTTTCTTTCCCAAAGTCGATTTTCTACTTCTCTCCGTACAATATAAAATGGGCCAAATTGTAGTTTTTTAAACGATAGATATGTGATTTTGTTTCGGATAATAAGTGTTATTTTAATCGGATCCATCTATTCGTTTTCTAGTCAGGAGCGCACCTCCAACTCCCTCAGGAATAAATCCATTGTTGAGAAAACTCACTGGTTTAATCTTAAGCATTTTGTTAAAAGTGAGACTTGAATCTATGACCTTCCAATATTAACATGTCATGTATACCTTACCTTAAATAGTTTGGCTAAGGATCATTGATACCAGTTGGGATAAGTATCATTGGTGTCAAAATGTAGTTATATTGATGTTCATTGATCAAAATGATTATGGATAATATTATTATAAGGTTAGATCAACGGGTTATAATTTTTATTTTTTACATATAATTTGTATGTTTATATATATTAAAAACCATAAAAATAACATAAAACTCATCAAACTAATGTTTTCATGTGTTTAAACAAAATTATTTGTTTAGTTACAAATGTATAGCTAGTACAACACTACAACCTACTGCGTATGACTTACACATGTGTAGATTACATATTTGTTCATTGTTTTATTTTTGAATTTAAGAAACTATTATAGAAATTAAGTAACGTTTGAGAATTGAGAGTGGAATGTTCATTTGAGACTTGTTGATCATAAAAGCAAACATAATGACTAAAGTGGTCAACTTAGAGAATGTAGAAGGTGTATGAGTTATTGAGACATTGATTGCAACATTTCATTATTGCTTTTCTAATATAGTAAGTTCATACACACAAGAGACGTTAATTTAAACAATTCTAATAAAGATAAAGGACCATCAAACTAATTTTGTTTATTTATAAACTAGAATAATTGCTTTATTTAATTGAAATTTAGTACATAAGATAAGAGTTAAGAGATATTTTAGTAAACTTGAATTTGTTTCTTGCTCTTTATTAGTAATGACTTGTCGTGCAAGAATCTCCTTAAAACATTCCTAACTTTAAACATTAACAGAGGATATTACTGATAAGTTAAAATATCTTAATTGCAAATAATACGTGAATCAAACAAATTACATCATGTAAATGAGTGTTTCTCTTTTAAGTAAACATCTCACTGATATAATTTTGTTGATTTTTTTGGATCATAGTCAAATGTTGATTCATATCTTTTTTACATGAAAAGTTTATGACTAAGGGCTAATCTATAATTGATACAATAACAATGTCTCGTTATTTTAATATATGTTTTTGGGCGGGGAAGAAATCTATGGGCAAGTTGTTGAATTTATCACAAGAAATAGTAAATTAGATTTTAATAATTCAATAATAAAATCATTGCATGATAAATACATCATGTTAAATATTTAACCATTTCTAATTCTTGTCAAAGACAATCCCACTAGTTCGTTCACTATAAGCGAAATCGATTGAAAATCAAGTTGAAACTAAGTGTAAACCGATAATTATTATTACTCAATTGGGGTTGCTTTTGGGAACAAAAAATGAGTTTTGAACTTTATTGGTCAAATTTTAAGCGCAAATTGTTATCGCTCAATGATCATAGTTTAGATTATTAATTTGTAATATCAATTGAAATAATATACAATTAGTTAGATGTCTCTAGCATTTGAAAGTACCAAATTCTGCTTTCTTTTTTTAACTGATATGAAAACTGATAAATGAAACCCTAGCTAACAACAAGCTTGCCAAATACATAAATAACTAGTTGTATTCCACATGCCGCTTCGCAACGGGATTAAATCTGTTTTAATGTTTCTGAAGTTTCCGAAGGCTCCGAAATAATGGTTTGTTATGGCTGCAAACGACTGGTTACTACGCCAAAACAATAAACACCAAATTCCTAATTTAATCATCATCGCCTAGATGTGAAACAAAAAAAATCTTAGATGCACATCATCACCAAGCCAACAACTTAACATGGTCAATATATTTGTGAATTTGAGCTCTCGGATGCCGACATGTGCCTAGGGCCATCATCATCGAGCAACCAGAAGAAGCAGACACTGGGTCACAAGAACAACTACTCAACAACATCGACACCAACAATTTAATGGAAAATCACATAAAACACAGAACAACAACGACGACAGGAGGCGAAGCTGCTATCGCTGCTATTGCTGCCATCGTGCTATTGCTGCCATTGCCACCGTCACCGCCACCATGAGAAAACATGCGTCTGTGTACAAATGGCAGCCGAACCCGACATCATCTGATGATACAGATGGCATCACAACCAGCAAACCCCTACAGATCTAAAATCGGGAACCTTAAAGGGTTCATAACCCCTAAAACAAAACATAGAACAGATCTGAAATTAAGAACCCTAAAAACAGAAGATGAAGATAGGTCACCTCCATCGCCGCCAAGGCAACTCATTCGAGCACGGGACTGGTGGCGACGGGGCTCCGGTCATTGAAACGCAACCAAACAGACCGTCGTCAGCCCCCATCGCAAACCCACTACTACGTCTCGACCTCAGATCAAAACGTAGAAATCGCGTCTGTCACCGCCCCTACCACAACCTTTAAAGATGACAGCATACCGGCAGCGAGGAACTAGCCACCAAGGTGTAGAGGTGGCCATCATGCCGGAGCGACAACCGTCGCGGCCGTCTCCACCATCATCACAAACATGTATCTTTCTCTCTCTACAAAATGTGAGTGGATTTGTAGGTAAAGAAGAAATCTGTCTCCTAAATACATAAGAACCCAAAAGAAATAGAAAATTTTGGTGGCCAATATTTAGAAATCTCCAAACTTACCTATTGCATGCACTACTTTTTCATATATAGGTTAATTACAATGTCAATACATGGTTTTTTAACCAATCTACTAAGCTTATTCTAGTCCTTTTGTACTTACTATAATACCAGTCATCCTTTGCCCAAATAGTTAAGATGAGATATCTCAACACTGCATTAAAATTGGGGAAGATATTGGGTTCAAATCTCCACTGTGACGAAAAAAGGGTTTCAGGTTGGGTTAGGGGGTTTTCTTTCACCTATGATAAGTTTCCATCGACTAATAGCATTACACGTCCTTGCATCCACCTCACAATCTCCACACGAATGCTTCACAACTCTTGATGACTCGAACATATTGAGTAGAGAATAGACGGATTAAACAATTATATCTAGTTGAACCAATGCCCATTCGAAGAATATACAAATTAATAAAATTCATCGCAGTCTTACGAGAAAAATCATCTTCCGCATCCATATCCCACACCCATATATCTAAACTATCATGAAGATGAACCTGATTGAACAATGTAAGCAAATCATTGAACTATGATTGTTCGGCTCCACATCTAATCTGCTTCATCCACTTCCAATTCCAGTTCCTATTACTTGCGTAAAGGGGCAATTAAGCATCAAATCACATGAAAAGATTAAAAGCTATTGGAAATAAAGCATCAAATTGAAGATGATATAAGCTTTGGGAAATGAAGTATCAAAATTAGTCGAGTGAGGACACATGAACAACCTTGTGATCCAACTATTCATGTAACACTCATCTTTCTAGGAAATCTTTTTATAACATTCTATACTTTGGTTTAAGTTTTTTTTTTAAATTTGACACGTACATAAAACTTGTATTTAGTAGTAGCTTATACAAACACTATTCACAATGGTAATCATGCATAACCCTAGTATAGTTATATAAACATTAAAACAATATCTTTTGACTCAACCTGATTATTTCATGTTGTCCCTTTATGATCATATTATCTTATCTGAAAGTATACCATTATATTACACATTAACAATATTTAAAAATATTAAGAAAGAACACAATTTAGATGTACTTGAAAATTTTATTTAAAGCTATATCCAGATGAAATCATGAACCAATCGGTGTTCTGGTATGCTTGCTCTAAATTACATTTTAGGCGTGAATGGCTTCAAAACTCTGGAAAAAAAACACAATAGCTCACTTAACACTTAAATTGCACAATTAAATGGTTATATCTTCAATACAACTTTAATGTTGACAAGTCTAAAGTTAACTCGTATGTGGATCAAAGAGAGGGCGAAGAAAAATAATGAAGGGACGTGTTTAGAACTCTTAAAAAATACCATTAAAACACTATAAAACTTTTCTTTGAGGTTACATTTTTTATTTCAATCAAGGACAGAGTAAATATGTCGGTTACTTGGAGAAATTAATTAACATCTTGGCTATCAAATTGGTTTATAAAAAAACTCTTTATGATTTATGAAATCAACTATGATAAAAAACATTTTTCCCGTTAAAGATTTTTCTAATTATTACTTGTTAACTTGTCTAGACTTTTTACTTCCATCTTAAGTGACACACAAAAACTTACAATTCCGTCGCGTGTCATCAACATAAGCATCTAACTATTTAATTGTCTCACTAGGTTGTTATCTTTTGTCATACATTCGCAATTAAGATCATTCTGAGCCATAGTCAATCTTTGTCATAAATATTCCGTATGAGAATAATCGTAACAATATTTTTGTTTCTTTGCAAAACACATAAACTAAATAAAATAGTGAAAACTACATTAAAACCAAATTTAAGGAGAAGTGTGGAAACTACATAATCAATCTTTGTCATAAATACTCCGCATGTGAAAACTATATATATATATATATATCTATATATATATATATATATATATATATAT
The DNA here is from genome assembly GCA_025506505.1 of Flaveria sonorensis. Taxonomy (NCBI): domain Eukaryota; kingdom Viridiplantae; phylum Streptophyta; class Magnoliopsida; order Asterales; family Asteraceae; genus Flaveria; species Flaveria sonorensis. The sequence goes on from CM046426.1 coordinate 5,729,588, forward strand.
ATATATATATATATTTCATATATGATACATGTAATTATTTAATAATAAAAGCAAATTTTCCGGACTCACTAACCGGCCTACAACACCATCGCCCCAAAACGACGCAGGATGCAACCGACTGATGATTCTAAACCAAACCTAGGGGTGGGTTTCAAACTACCGTCTTTGCCCTATTATCACGTAATGCTAGGACCTTGACTGATACTCCCCAATTGTCATCATGGGCTGGTCATCTCGATATGTTTACCTTAGTGGGGTTCAAATCAAATCTTGTTTGAAGAATCCGATCTCCTGCCACTAGGGCACCCTGAGATGTTATGTGTCGTTATTTTAAATATTATATATATATATGTTATGTAGGGGTGAGAATAAATGAATTTGGATGTGGGTTAAAACTAAAACTATAGCTAAGGCTGCAAACGAACCGAACGAATACGAACAAGGCCTTGTTCGTGTTCGTTCATTAATAAATAAACATGTTCATGAATTGTTCACGAACACTTACAGAACGAGTTTTCTTGTTCGTGTTCGTTCATTAAGAAAATAAACATGTTCATGAACTGTTCACGAACACTTACCGAACACAATCGAACACAAACAAAAACAAACAAATATTCATGAACATGACGTACACAAAGAAGTCCATGAACATAAACGAATACAAATGATCACATATTTATTTTAAAAATAAAATCAGCATATTCATCACAAAATTTATAAAAAAATAAATAAACATGTAACATAAATATCCAAAAACACTTGACATACTTGTCATAAAAATAACTAACACAAAAATTAAGAACATAATCGAACATATTAACGAACATAAACGAACACATTATCGAACGTTCACGAACGGACATTAACGAACATAAACGAACACATTATCAAACGTTCACGAACATAAACGAACGAACAAGACATTAACGAACATAAACGAACACATTATCGAACGTTCACGAACATAAACGAACGAACAAGGCTTGTGTTCGTGTTCGTTCATTTACTAAACGAACGAACATAAACGAACTTCCAGCCGAACAGTTCACGAACTGTTCGCTGAACGTTCAGTTCGTTTGCAGCCCTAAGTCTATAGCCGATATTTTAGTTTTGTAATTTCATAACCTGCCTTTACCAGTTATAAACATTTTTCACAATTCGGTTTTACCATCGAATTTTATCAAATGAGGATAGTATTAGATGTATTTTGTATAATTAATAGAAGTGAGAGGCAAGAAAAAAATGTTGAGAAGACACGAGAAAGTGACACGTGTCACTTAGAATTTTTATTTATTATTATAGAGATTAAGGGCTCGAGATTGACATATTACGAATGATGTAAATTAATTGTGATGTAAGATTAAAAATACGTTATAGTATACATGTACTAGGTTAAATACCCGTATAATACACGGGTTGTTAAAATTTAAGACTATAGTTTTAATAATAGAGATTTTCATATTACATATTTATGAAATATTATATAGTTTTTAACATATATTTATTTTAAAATATAAATACTTTAAAAGAATAGTTATAGAAATTATCTAATAGGAGAGAAACAAAACATAATAAAAAATTATAAACACAATTAAAAAAAATTGTATAATTAATAGGAGCAAGAGACGAGAAAAAAAATGTTGAGAAGACATAAAAAAATAACACGTGTCATTTATATTTTTTATTTATTAATATAGAGATAGTAAATATAAATTATTTGTTTAAAAAAAAATGGAAAACCACCGAATTTGAGTAAATGAAATCAAACAAACTCACATGCGTTGCTCTTTTTCGCTCACCTGTTCATACGAAAAAAAAAAACCATTCATTCTTCAATTTCCCCAATAATTACGTGAAATAAACATCAACAATTAAATATTCAATTTAAGAAAACACATTAATTGATTCCACTTTATTCATCACCCCTTCATCTTCTCCATATATATCACCCCTTCATCCCACCTTCTTCCCCACTTTCTCTCTCAAATCACACCACCATTGACATTAAATCAACCAATTTCACCTCTTTTACTGTCAAAAACATCAAAAAACTAAAAAACCCAGTTGAAATTGGTGCTCCATTGATGGAGAAATCGATTGCAGTTCATTCAATGGTGAATACTCTGTTTCTGCTTCTGGGTGTTGTACCTTTCGCTTTAGCAGGTGGACATGACTACGGTGCAGCTTTAACCAAAAGCATTCTGTTCTTCGAAGCTCAGAGATCCGGTTATCTTCCTGCTAATCAAAGGGTCAAATGGAGGGGCAATTCAGGGCTCTACGATGGCAAAATCAATGGGTAAGAAACTAACAACAAATTGAACTCTAATTAACCAACTGTTTGCTCAAATTGAAGTTGAAATCATGAAGTTCGTTCAATTGGGTGTTGTTTAAACTTGTAATTGATCTACATTGTTGCAATTTTGAAGGTGGATTTGGTTGGAGGGTACTATGATGCAGGGGATAACGTGAAATTTGGGCTTCCGATGGCGTTTACGGTGACGATGATGTCGTGGAGTGTGATCGAATACGGGGGTCAAATGGGTTCGAGTGGTGAGCTTTCGAATGCCATTGATGCTATGAAATGGGGCACTGATTATCTCATCAAAGCTCACCCTCAACCTCATGTTCTCTATGGAGAGGTAACTTTTGAACTTGTGTTTCATGTTTTTACAATAATAATGTCGTTATTCAAGACGTTTATTCAGAGAATGTTTGAACTCAGTTTTTTTTAGAGACCTTTCAAACGTTCTTATTATTTATTATTGAGTTATTTTGTGATGATTGATAGTGATGATTGTTATGTATGATTTTATTGGTGCTAGTTATTGATTGGTGTTTTATTAATGTTATTAGGTGGGAGATGGTAACACGGATCATTATTGTTGGCAAAGGCCAGAGGACATGACGACTTCTCGATATGCTTATAGAATTGATGAAAATAACCCTGGTTCGGATCTTGCTGGAGAAACTGCCGCCGCTATGGCTGCTGCCTCTATCGTTTTTCGCCGCTCTAACCCCGTTTATTCCCGAGAGCTTCTCACCCATGCTACTCAGGTACTTCATCATTTTTAGCTTTGGTCTATTGATATTACCTTACATTTATTCATAATTGTTTGTAAGAACTTATAGTCAAGAGAATTTGCTAAATTTCCCGTGTATTTTATATAAAAACCGAGTTTTAAATAGTCAAGAGCATTTGATAAGTTTATAATAACTACGCTAAAAAGCTTTGGTTACGTCAGAAAAGACAAAAGACCAAGTCTAATGGGAATTTGGACAAAAGACCGGCGCACATTAGCAAAAGGGTGTGTATGTTAGCGAGTATAGGCGTAAGTTAGCAATACGTGAGTGTGGAAATGTGAAAACAGTTACTGTTATTCACTTTTATCGTCTGGCAGGCTGTTAGCCGTTTACGTTAGCAGTGGTTGCTTTGTGCCTACGTGGCCACTTTTTTTTTATAATGCGCCTCTCATAGAACAAGTCATTTTTTTTCACTTTTTGATATTTATTTTTTCCAGAGCTACAATTTATAAAACCAGAGTAACATACAGCTTTTAATGCACAAAATTTGGATTATTTTGAATACTTTCCTGAATCTAGAAAGTTAAGTTCTGGGGTTGTTGTACAATAGTTAATGCGTTAGGTACATATTCATAAATCAAAGGTTAATTGTAGAGTTTTCAATATTTGCTTGATGCTTTATTCGGCGCACATGGTGAGTCGTAAAAGTTTAGGTATAATTGCTGTTCGACAAGGATAATGTGGTCTCACCGTACAGATTTGCTGATCAATGTAGAGTTACTTCAATATTGTCGGTGGTTATACCATATTACATTTACTAGGTTAGATTTTTTTTAACGGCAAATATACGACCCTGCTTCGGAGGATAGATATTATCTTAATCGGATTCACCTATCCGTTTTTAGCTGGGACCGCACCCCCAACCCCCTCTGGAGGAAACTCATTGTCGAGAAAACCTCCTTACTAAACTCTGAGCATTTTGCTTATAGTGAGACTTAAACTCATGACATCCCCTTATTTAAATGTTATAGGTACCTCATCTTAACCAGTTGAGATAAAATCATTGGTTTTTACTAGGTTAGACACCAATGTATTACATAGGTTGAAATAAAAAGTTGTGTAATATATTATATATGTATAATCTAATATATGTTATAAATAACATATCAATAAAATTGTTATATGATAAACATATTTAAGTTTTAAACAATAGTATTAAAAAAAAATTATTATTCATAAATATCCATAAACTTATTTATATACCTTTTTAGAGAATTTTAGTTTTAACAATTCTTAAGTACAAATTAATAAATGTTATTTATTTATAGAAAGAAATTATATTCATTAGTATGGTATTAAATAAGAGTTATTAAGGAATTTTTTTTAAAGTAAAATTTTTACCAAAATTGTAATTTATTGTGATGGTGATAAATTGACAATCCTACGTGACGTCTAGGTGGTGATGATGTGAACATGTTAAAATTAACCATGTGACACATAGAGATTTTGTTTTATTAGATTAGATGCAAAAATCACATATAAGAAAATGTAACATAAGCCCGGTTAAAATGCTAGATTTTAATTGACACATAAAAATATTAAAAGCACGCATGTCTGTTGAAGAACCAATCAAAACAAACCAGTGTTACGGTTACCAGTTGAAATCTACCTTGGATAGTCTAGCTCGCTCAAATCTAGCTCGCTCAAATCTAGCTGGCAGGCTACATAGATGATATTTTAAAGATGTTGATTGTTTCCTTTTTTTTTCGCCGGATGAAATCTAGTTTCTATAGCCGGTCGTTTAAACGTATGTGATGTTTTCTTGAGTGGTTGCTTTAGGGAGTTTTATTTTTCAATGTAATAAAAATCTATAGATATTTTGACATAAAAGTCGATTAAAATGTATATTTTAGGGATTTTCTTTCGTATCACAACACACCACATCACACTGAATCGTATTTCATTTCCTATTATTTCATTTCCTATTTTACCCCTTCAACGTTCCACTAATTACAACTTTTTTTGTTTACAGTTGTTTGATTTTGCCGACAAATACAGGGGCAAATATGACAGTAGCATCACCGTGGCCCAGAAGTACTACAGATCTGTTAGTGGCTACGCTGTATGTGTTCACAATCTCTCCTAACCACCAATCTTAACCGTTTCAACCGCTCTTCGGAAAATTACATATTTACCCTTGCAACATTTTCTTGTTAATCTTGAATTTGGGCAGGATGAGTTGCTATGGGCAGCTGCTTGGATGTACAAGGCAACAAGCAACAAGTACTACTTGGATTATCTTGGTGAAAACGGGGACGCCCTTGGTGGGACCGGGTGGGCCATGACAGAGTTCGGTTGGGACGTTAAGTATGCTGGTGTTCAGACCCTTGTTGCTAAGGTATTAATTATTAAAGTTTTCATAATGTGTAACAGTTCTTATTTGTTGACATACTGTTTACAAATGACTAAGCTAGTTGTTTAATTTTAAGCCTAGCAAAACAAACTGGTCGGGTCAAATATTGAGTTAAAATGGGTTCTGACCAAATTTGGGTCCGGGTCAAAACAAATTCGCACGTGACTAGGTTTGCCTTAAACTAGATCGTTTTAAAAAAACTATCGAAATGGATTCTCGCGCTACGTTTGTTTTATAGTGGCTAGTGATGACAATTAACAGAAGTGGTAGTTTCATTATAACTACCCAAATTGACCTGTTGTATAATTTAGTCTGCTTATTTAAGTAGACACAATGTATGATTTTAGTAGATCCAAGTTGACCCATAAGCATAATTTTCTTTACTCTAATCACTATTTTTCAATAAATGGTGTTTATAATTGCATCATTTATAAACTGTTAAAAAAGGGTTTTAAAGATTTGTATTGTGTTTGCTTTTATGCAGTTTCTGATGGGAGGGAAAGCCGGTAGCCATGCTCCGGTGTTCGGAAAGTACCAAGAAAAGGCAGAATCTTTCATGTGTTCATGTCTTGGCAAGAGTAGTCAAAATGTTCAAAAGACACCTGGTGGTCTAATTTATAAGCAAAGATGGAACAACTTGCAGTTTGTCACAAGTGCATCTTTTTTACTCACAGTGTACTCTGATTACTTAACTTCTGCCCGAAGAGACCTACATTGCTCTTCGGGCAGTGTAGCCCCCTCAGAGCTACTAGCATTCGCCAAATCACAAGTAAATAAACTGCCCGTTCTTACTTCTTTAAGTTGTTGTGGTTGAAAGTTGTCTAAAAGTCTAAAACTTTTGTTAGGTGGATTACATTCTTGGGGACAATCCAAGGGCAACAAGTTACATGGTTGGATATGGCAACAACTACCCACAACAAGTTCACCACAGAGGTTCATCTATTGTGTCGGTTAAGGTTGACCCGTCATTTGTTAGCTGCAGAGGTGGTTATGCAACATGGTTCAGTAGAAAAGCGAGAGACCCGAATCTTTTGACTGGTGCTATTGTTGGTGGGCCTGATGCTTATGACAATTTTGCTGACCATAGAGACAATTATGAGCAGACCGAGCCTGCTACTTATAATAATGCCCCGCTTCTTGGTATTTTGGCTAGGCTTCATGGTGGTCATGGTGGTTACAACCAACTACTTCCGGGTATGTTTCAAGTTTGGTGCATTTGATGTTTTTGTTTAGGTTTCTTTCATCTAAATGTGTTTGATATTTTCTGCAGTTGAAGTTCCTTTTGCTAAGCCTGTTGCTGCTCATCCAAACCCGAATCCAGTTAAAGAAACTCCATTAGCAGGTAAACTTGAAACTTTTTAGATCAAAGTCTTTGTTTTTTCAACTAATTATCTTATAAGATGGAAAACTAATGCTTACACATATTAGAAAATGGTGCATTCTTTGGTATATGATGATAAATCAATCTTTTTGACGAAATGTTATTCAGATCCTGTCTTTACTTTTAGATGAAAATCTTGATTTTTTTCTTGCAAATTTGTGGGTAAAATCAAAAACTAAAGCTTCTCAGATAGGAAAAATGCTACTCATGAATATGTAAAAAAGTTTGTAATCTTTACTTTTCATCACTTCATATGATAATTTCTATCTTTTCTTTCAATATACATCAAAACTTGCAATCTTTTTGAAATATTCTGATTCAAGATTTTATCTTTACTTTGTTTAGCTCCAATTGCCATTGAACAAAAGGCTACAACTTCATGGATAGCAAATGGGAAAACATACTACAGATACTCGGCTATAGTGACCAACAAATCAGGGAAGACGATCAAGAATCTTAACTTATCGGTCTCCCAACTCTACGGTCCTCTATGGGGTCTAACCAAGAGCCCAAGTGGTTCCTACCGGTTCCCTACATGGGTTAGCTCATTACCAGCTGAAAAAAGCATGGAGTTTGTGTACATTCACTCTGCTTCACCCGCACAAGTCTTAGTCTCGAGCTACACATTGGCATAAGCCAAGGTCGCGAATGTGATCAACAGACGGATTCAATTGAAGTAAATTTTTTACCGTTTTAAAGATTTATGCAGCCAACAATAAAGCTACAAAGGGAGGTAGTTTTATAGTTGTGCTTTTTGGGTTATTTAAGGTTTTAAGGTGTGAAAATGGAGGAAGAAAGGAGTGAAGAGAGGGATTTACAGAAGTGCTCATCCTCTTTCTCATCCTCTTTGATTACCATAGAGTGATTTATATAGATTAGAGTTTGTTTTTACTTCAAATTAGCTTTTTGAAGTTAATATTCACTTGTTTCTGGTTTGATTTGTGGTGAAAGATTGCTGCATTTGAGGTTTTAATATGCACACAAAGATTATGCAATACATTTGTGCATTTGTTCCTCGCTTGTTCTCTTTTGTCATTGAATAGTTGAACAACATAACGAGCTTCTCTTGTCAAGTAAAAGTTAAAATTTGAAAATTTAAAGACAAAGTAGGCTAAACGTATACCCATATATGCTAAAAATACTCCTCTTAAGTAAAAGTAGAGAGAGAGAGAGAAATAAGTAATTTAGAGAGGGAATGATACAATCAATAAAAATAAAAAGTTAAGTTTGATTTTGTTCCCTGAGTTGTGATAAAAATAATTATTTTTTTACAGAAAATTAAAAACATCAATTTACTTCTAAAAGTTTCATAACTTGTTTTAATTTTATTTCAAAACTTTTATTAGTTGTTTAAATTTAAATCCAAAATATTGAAGCTTTTAGACTAAAATCAAAACAGCTTATGAAATGTTGAAGGTAAATTAATGTTTGTAATCTTTTGAAGAAAAATAATTACTTTTATCAAACGTTAAGAAGCAAACTAAAAATAAATAACAAGCTTCTAATAAATTATTACTTAGGTAATAACCAAAGTGAGAAGTTACTTACCATTTAAAAATAATACTAGCTTTAGTTACCCGTGTATTACACGGAAGTGTGGAGATTTAATTGTTAAATAACATAAAAATAAAAATAAAATCAAGTGTGTTATATATTAAATAAGACATAATAACTTTTGATTAAAGATCACAAATGAGTAAAAACATCTTTATAAACTACATTTGTAGTAACATTAGTAGGCTTACACTCATTATTTAAAGCTAAGAGCTTCAATCCATCTTTACTCTTAACTTGTGGCAAGATGACATAAAGCTGACCATGCGTAAAAATAGGCTCTTTTAAGTATAAACCGATACTTGACAGAGATTGATCTTAACTTTTGTTTATTGTCATAGCGAAATATACAGTAAAAGAAAACTGTCTTCTTTTAGACTTAAAGAAATACTTTGTACAGGTCAACCGTAAGCTAGATATTGAATGAGTGTGAGAATATTAGTATTAAGAAATTAAAATTTGAATAATATATACTGAAAAGTTATGTGCAATAATTAGATTAATTTAGAATTATTTTAACCCTGTAATCAAATATAGAGATATAGTATTGAATCGGGTTAGATCTAGCTATAAATGTTCATAATATCCCTGATTAGTTGGTTATTATTATTTATTTAATATTAATTTTAGTAAACCCGTGTATTATACGGGTTGAAAAAATAAAATATTAATATAATAAAATTTATGAAGTATAAAAATCTAAAATAAGATATGATTAAAATTACATATGAGTAATAACTATTAGTAATAAAATAACGATATCAACTTTTAAAATTTGTTTTTAAACTTTTTTTCCAAAAAAAGTTAAACATTTCTTTTCAAACAAACCGTACTAAAAGTGTTATTTTTAAATTTTTTTTATTATAACTCCTAATTTTAGTTATTTTTAGTTTATAAAAAAATATTTTTTAAAAATAACAATTTTAAAATATTTTATATTTTAAAAAAAGTTAGTTGTCTTAGAAAATAAATTTAATTGTATAAAATTGTTTTCTAAAAGTAACATTAATAAAAAGACATCTTTCTTAATTATTAAAAAAATTAATCTAAAAAGAATTAAAATTATTTAATATTTCTTAATTTAGGTAATTATTTAAGAGGAGAGAGAGACGGAAAAATAAACTTAGGGGGCCTAAAAATATACCAAGTGTTCCCTTAAGTTACTCTTTTAGTATTATATATAAATTATATTTGGGCTAATATTTTCTAGCAATTACCTCTATGCTTCTAACTTTTAGACCACAAAATCGATCTTAAAAGTAATATAATTACTTAGGGGCTGTTTGGTAATTTCTGAATGATTAAGTGCTGAATCAATAAGATGTCTGAACCATTAAGTGTTGAACCATTAAGAGGTCTGAAACATTAAGAACTAGATATCGCTTAACTATTCAAAGGCAATGTCTGACCAATTCAGATAAGAGTTCTTAATCATTCAGCATTAGACCTCTTAACCATTTAATATTATAATAATGCTTAACCATTCAAAGGCAAATGTCTGAATGGTTCAGACATTTGCTCGCGAAACAAACAGTCTGAACCATTAAATGTTGAATCATTCAGACATGTAAACCATTTAGAGACTGATTCAAATGCTGCCAAACACCACTTAGTTTGATTTCTTTTTTTTTTTTACTATTTATTGATTTGTAACATCTAGTAATTAGTATACCTAGTCTTAGTGATGTAATCTATTCCCTAATTGTAACTTGTTAAAATCACTTCCTTTAACAAATAGCCAAAATGAATGCTCAATGTAAAAACATGTTGGGCAAACACAACATAAACGCTTCTCCTTAAGAAAATTAAAAGATTCGAAGTGCATGTATTTATCAACAAACAATTGTTCATATAACAAATCAAAAAATACATTTCTTAAAGTACTATTCGAATCACTGCTGCTTAACATTAATAAAATTACAAAATTACATTAAAACATGATTTATTTGACATTAAATGATTATTATAATACACATATAACACAACTATACAATCGCACATCAAAGAAGTATACGGTTTAAAACAAATCAAGAGTTGCTAATGGTGAGAGTAAACCGTTAGCCAAGCAGAGAAGATATAATGTTTTTGCAGCGATTCACTTTTTGTTAATAGTCTTGTACATGTTATCTATTACATTCTGCAAATAGTCATGGCATATTCATAAGAAAATAGTACGACAACAATAACAACAATAATAACAACGATAATTATAATAATAATAATAATAATAATAATAATAATACCTGGTAATATTTGAGCATCTGAGGCCTTTTCTTCTTGAATGTTGGGGTCAAAAGATCGCGTTCCATGTCAAATGGGACCGGGTCAAGGTGAACAGCTTTAATGAACTCGAAACCTTTTAACTGCAAGACAGTGATTATAAGACTTCATTTACAGTCAAACATTACTTTAGAGTATAGAAGCATATATACTAAAGTGTAAAGAAAGAAAAATAAGCTAAACCTTTTTCTCTTTCCAATTCTGGTGAGCTCTCCCATTATGTATTCTTTGATCTTGGGATTTTCACATAAGGAATCAAAATTCCCAGAAATATTATGTGTTTCCGCATAATGTTCTATCGCTTGTTGATTCGGATTCACCACAGCAACTAGACAAGACTCAAAGCTGTTTCCGTATATCCATACCTGATATAACAAGTCCAAAGGGTTACTTATTGTATTTATTTAAAAAAAATTACTCATAAAGTTAATTGAGGTATTTTCTGAATCTTTATTGGTAATGGTTTATACTATTTGTTAAACTTAAGTAATATTATACTTTATGCTATAAATTACATGCAACTTCTCTATTTTATCGTTTGATTCAAAACCAAGTTTAAACTTTTAAGTTACTAGTGTAAAATATACCTTTACATGATATAATAACAAGGATAAAACTAAAAAAGACACAAAAAATCTAGCCCTGGGCTAGATACTTTTGTTAATTCAATTTTTTTTTTAATGTTTATGGACAAGCCCTGGGCTAGATATTTTTGTTAATGAATGAGGCTTTGTTGGGCCCGGCTCATTGGAGCCGAGCCCAGCCTGATTGGAGTGATAATATAATGTTAAAATGCATACCGCGTCAACGTCAGGAACTTGTCCATAGACATTCTCTAGATTTTCAACAGCCACATATTCGCCTTGGGATAGCTTGAATATATTTTTCTTTCGGTCAATAATTTTCATGCTTCCATCAGGTTGCCACTCGCCAATATCGCCTGTAACATAACATACGTATGCATGTATGTATGTATTAAAGAGATATATAATAATTTACTATGAGCAAGATACTAAAACAAAGATCTCTAATAAGGCACACACCTGTATGGAACCAGCCATCAACTAAAACTTCTTTTGTAAGATCGTCACGCTTGTAATACCCTGAAAAAGGACATCCCCTCTTATACATATTTCTCCCTGCGGTTTGCTTGAAAGGGCGTCATAATTCATCTCCGGAACAGACACCAAACGAGCATCCAAATTTGGTACTGGTGGACCCACTGTACCCAACATGCCCATTTCGTCTGGCATTGAGACGAATGATCCAGCACATGTTTCCGTCAGGCCTACATTACAGTAACAGTAATAAGATTGTTAGGTCTTGGATCAAAATTTTGATTCTTGTTTTTGGTTTTTTGCAATGATGTTGGTCTGTAAGCACAACAATTCAGGTATCCACAGTACATAAATTATCATATGAGCTGTTGTATTTCTGATCCACATCACGACATGGTAAAGGTGGCTATTTTGACCCATTTACATATGAATGGGTTAAGTGGACTGTTTTAATCTCTTACGAGACAAACATGTAAATAAGGAAAAAAAATGAACGGAACGGGTCAAATAAGTTAAGGCGTCAAAAGTCACCCAAACTGTATTTCGATGCATAAGACCTCTTCTAATCATTTCACCTAAAAGATGATTAGTATTGGACAAAAGGCCATCTGATCAAACCCAACCTGACTCTGTTTGGACCCAAACGAAAAACTATCTGTTTTGACTCGTCTAAGTTGACTCGTTTTGGCCGATATAAAATAAATAAATACATCAGAGGGGTACCGTATCCTTGAAGGACATGAGAACATGTCACTACTTTCAGGTAAGCTTCTACATGAGGAGCTAGTGGAGCAGCTCCAGATAGAATAATGCGTACTCTCCCTCCAAGCCCCTGCTTAACCTGCATCATTTTAATACACCGGGTCACGACATATTCACATGTGAAAGGCAAAAGGGCGAAAAGGAAAGAATATATATATCACCTTACTAAAGACAATTTTGTCACTCAGTGGAGATGCCTCTGCATGTCCTTTTCCTTTCTTCATGTTATGCAACTTGCTGCACGAGTTCAACATGCAAATTCAATCAACACGAACGAAATAAAATATTAAAAGAGAAAAATGAAGTTTAATCTTAGTTCATATAATAAAGAAATGCTTACTGTGAATACGCCAGATTAAATAAGTTGCGTTTGATAAAACTCCCAGCAGAAATTTTCTGCTGCAAACCTAACAAAATAAAGGAAGCATTACTAACAGGAACATAATTACATGAATATTATACGAAGGAAATTTGTGACTGACAGCAAAATACCGGAATAAATTCTATCCAAGACTCGAGGAACAGCGCAGAAAATAGTAGGTTTCAGCTCCCCTATGTCTTCAATCAGCAATTTAACATCCTGTATATATAATCAACAAAATTATGTTTTATTTGATGTATGATACATCTATTATGAAGTAAAACATCAGCAAACAGGCCGGATCTTGATCTAATCAGATCCATTGATCTAGCCATATAGGCAAACCAATACTTGGGTTGATCCAATAACATAACACAAATACAATGTTTGCTTTTATTTTTGTAATATTGTACTTCCATTTTTACCATTTATATTAAAGAATATATCTTCTAAACGTTATTGGTTTTGTAATATCAAGTCCAGTAAAATATGTTGACTAACTCTTAATACACAATGATCTTTCGACAAAAAAATTTCAGACGGTCCACATTTTGCATAAAGAGTTTTGATAGCGTAAATCTTTAAGTTAAGCTTGGGTCCTGACATAAAAACAATGTTTATAAAGTTGTGTTCTTAAGAGACTCTATAATAACTTTATAAGAACTAAAAAGCATGGGAAGATTTAGTGGGTCATCATCCATATATTTTTACTAGTGGAAATGCCAAAGCGTTGCGGCGGTATGATTGGTGCGCGATTTTTTGAGAATTCGATTTTAGTCAGTATCGGCTCGGTGCGTTATGACGTAAATTAAAAAATCAAAATATAATTATTGAGAAAATTGAATGAAAGAAAACAATTACCTATATTACAAAAGTCTTTAAGACAACTATATTATCCTAACAAGATTAATGAAAGCATGAGTGGTATTTGTGGTCGGAAATAACTTAGTATCTAGATTTTAGGGGGGCATAATTAAAATAAAATGGTTAATTTTTTAAAATTTAAGCATGACTTTTAATATGGGTGTCTTAATCCATATGTAAGATTATCATTCTATTCTCCTTTCACTTTTATTATAAAAGATATAGATAAATATTAAAATTATTAAACTCATAATATGCCCCTAGAAAAATATTAGTATTATAGTTATTATAAATATGATAATATATATAAGTTATATACTTAAATATTTAAATAAAATAATACTTAGTTTAAATAGTATTTAGGTATAAAATTATAATTAGTAAATATAAATTCAAATATCAATTAATAGTATCATAAATAAAATAAGATCTAATGAAGTGAATTAAATAATATCATATTATTAAATAATGTTTATTAAATACATGAAAGATACAAGGGCAAAAATGTCAAGGCATATAAAATTTAATGGATAAATTTACCATACCCCTAAAGTGTCTTAAAATCTTAATCAATTTTCTATTCTACCCCTTTTAAATACCTTGCACTCCCTTGTATATATTGCTTCAAAACTTATATGCTTGGCAAAATTACATCTCTAACCAAAGAGATGTATTATATAGTAGTATAGATATAAGTATTTAAATAAAGTTATACTTAATTTAAATAGTATTTAGTTATAAAAATATGATTAGTAACTATAAATTTAAATGTCAATTTATATTATTATAAATAAAATAAAATTTAATAAACTGAATTAAATAATATCATATTATTAAATAATTATTAATAATGTGTATTAAATAATACAATAATTAGAAGAAGTTAATTAAAAGGGGGCAAAAGTGGAACTATTGCATAAAACACTTGTACTCTATACTTAAAATTTTATAGGTGTCTTACACTTTGAATGAAATTACCATCTTATCCTTCTAAGATGTATTATATAGTAGTATAGATATAGATATAGATATAGCTATTAGTTTGATCAAATCAGATCACTAATCGATCTGATTCAAATCCAATCCAATGAAAAACGTAATATAAAGTAAACAAGATTCAATAATCAGCTTACCCCACGCCAAATCCTATCGCTGCTCCATGATTGATAAAACATTCCTCAATCAGCCGATCAAATATATGTGCCAGAGGTAGAAACGAGAGATACACATCGTTTGTAGTCAACTGAAATATATCATTCACAGAATGAAACAGCTTGAAATTGGAAATCTACTTTCATGTATACATCACATAGGCTATATTTTTTCATTAAACAGAAGGGTGGGAACTCACTGATACTTTTGCACTGTCTAGCAGATGATTAACACCAGCTATAAGTGTTACCATACAGTTATTGGATATAAGCACACCCTTTGGATCACCAGTTGTTCCACTGGTGTACATTATTGTACAGATATCACTTTTCTTCTTCAGTGGCAAGTCAAAGCTTTTGTCATCACCCTGCAAGTAGATAAAAACCACCAAAATTAAATTTAGGTACATGTCACTCATCTGAAAACAGCAAGATTATCATTAAAGTAGAGTCCATATTAATGAAAATCTATATGATAATAAAAGGGCATACCAATGACAAGAACTCATCCCATGAATGAATTGCCAAACCAAACTTTTCAACTTGTTCTCTTGTTCAGATAACTTTCCCAAAGCTCACAATAGCTAGAAGAAGTATAACGCGTATTAGTATCTACAAAATGCATATCTAGGTTTGAGAAATTAATAAACTACATATGAGTAACTTACTTTTCAGATATTCTCCAGCTTTGGGAATTGTTTTTAACAACTGAAAGACCAAAGGAATTTCGTGTAATTCAGCAGCAAAACTTTTTATGATTTTTTTCTATGTATATATTAAATAAGGCATGACCGATTACCTCAGGGATCTTTTTCTCTTCTACAAACGCAAGTGCAACCTCAGCGTGGCAAATATGAATCTATTGCGCCAGCACCTATATGTAAAAGATTAGATGTAAAAGATTGTTAAAAAAACTGTATATACTAAATAACACAGGAAATAAACAGAATACAACATATCTAGAAAACCCATTCAGTAATAACACTGAATGCTTCCTAAGGTATCGTATAAAGGTACACAGTACAACCTGAGCATTACATGCCTGCATTAAATCGTGAATATAAGAACAATATAATGTTGGGTGACAATATTTATTACCAACACATAAAGATCAAGAGTAAGTTACAAAAATCATCCAGTGAGTCACTTAATAAAACTTTGCACTTCTTGATCTAATTTTGAGTATTTTGTTGCAATGTCACACAAAAAAAAAGAATAAGTTGGACAAAGCATAACTTTTGTTCCTTTACAAGTTTCTTCTATCTTTAACTATTGGGTTGTATTAGGATTTGTTGATTGGAACTTCAGTTAGAAGCATCAATGTTATTGTAGTATCATACTAACAATATAAAACAGCAGCATGACTACAAGAAATGGAGCAAGCAGAAGAAACATACAGAACACTAAAATCTAACTACCTCCATGCTCATAACCCATCTGCACAATTGGCACATAAATCCCACACCGGCCTTCCTACATCATCAGTAAATTTTAGTAAGCTAAATCGTGTTTATTAAGAAAAAAAAAGTACAGTTTTTACAATGTAAAATTAAACACTAAGAATAAGGTTAAGCAAAATAGTGTTTGAGATGCTAAATATTTTTACCAAAAAAAAAAACAAAAACAAAACAAAAACAAAGAAAGAAATGACAAGCTAAAGAGATGATGTTATAAGAATTCATCAGCAGGGTCACTCACAGGCTCGACACCACATGCACGGATAGCATTTCCAATCGTATCACTTTGTCATATACTTGTTTGTAAGTCAACCATACATATGCACCATGCTGTAGAGTTAACAAGAGTTCATGTAAAAATGTAAAAACCAATCAAAGAGAGGTAGGAGATTTAAAAAGTTCAGGTGTTATACAAAGCAGACACTAGTATACCTTTCCATTCACAAATTCACGTGTACCAAGCTCGGGTTATTCGGGTATTCTCCACTGACGACTGTAAAATACCAACAAACATATGAAGAGCTGTCACAACAGTTGACAGACATAAACGACACAAACAGAAATTCAATTTCAGATCTTTACAACTGATAACTTTATGGAAGCAAAACACCCAATGATTTTTTGTTCGGGAAATTTATAAAAGCACAAGATCAGCAATATTTCAAATAAATGGTGAATGGTTAAGAAGTCTGCATTTTATATTATACTGGTTCATTCAAACAATTACTGTATAAAACGTCCCTGGTCCAGTTTTGATTAAAACAAACATACTTATAAGGGGTTGACAGATAAAATAATCAATATAAAGAGCTCTTTAAAACTTATAGAACTGTTTTCCATGAAATCCTCAACTAAGAAGAATGAGCTTATATGACAACATACAAGACCTTGCTCTCATATATCCAGATACCTACAAAGAGTAGATGCTTGATGACATAAGCTCAAAAGATTTATAGAAAAAAACAGATTCATCAAATCATATAGGTTTTTTTATTTCTTTCAGGATTAGAAAATCAGTCTAGTAGGATTATATAAGAATTCTCAAGTACCTGCTGTTTATGGATTCAATTTTAATCATGTAGGCATATACCAAAAATTTGACTATATCTCAACAAGATGATGATCATCTTCACAACTCTACAACTTCAACAATCAACTGTTTACAAATAAATTGTAATTAATGGATTTAGACTTATGGATGTTAGCAAAATAATTGTATTAATGGTTAATAATTAATTATTTGAAGATAGATGCACACACATCACAAATCATAGGTACCAATGATAAAATAACCAGAAATAAAATCAATAAAAAAAAAGTCAAACATAGTTTAAATGCTTATTGTCTAATATGATAAGAACAAACGCAACTCCTCCCCCTGTGACAGCTCATTTCACAAACTCCGTTAAGCGCAAGTTAGCAAAACATAATCACAATCGGAGCAAAATCTGCTTATTTTAAGCTAATAAACTCTGATTTCAATTTCAAATCACTATTCACTTCAATTTGACTTCATAAAGCGTAAGATATTGTCCACTTAACCCCTGAGTCATACTTATCCAGAATCTTACGGTTTTGTTTCGTCCTATGAGTCGCTCTTTTAGACAAAACGACCTAATATAGAAGTTTTCATCTTCTTATAAAAAATGTTTTGTTTTATAATATTTGACTTACAATCTCACCTTAGGAAGCCTAGCCTTCTCGCTAGCACACAAGTCTACCACAGGCTTCTGATATCAACGTAACAACCAAGTAAACTGTGAGATTTAAGTCCCAAATCGATTGAAAAATAAAACAAATTCTCAATCATGATTATTTTATTTCATCTCTCGAAACCAAAGCGGATAATATCTGATACGGTTTACTTGCGTTACAAGCAAACCTACAGATCAAAACAACCACTCCCGGAAAATATCCCAACATGACTCCAAACCATCAATCGGTGCCGGAAACCGTCCTTAGCGAACACACTGCGGTAAACAGGTCCCATGACGGATAACCGTCTTTCGCCTCTACCGCAGGCTCCACTTCCCACTATGACTTCTTCGGTGACATTTTTCGATCGATCGATCGATCTACAACAGCTTATTTTGATGTGATTGTATGTATCTTCAAAGTATGGTATGCAGAGTTGCAGAGAGACTGTAAATGATTGATGTTGTTGTTTACCGCCGGCGACGGCGGAGGGAGGGCGGAGACGGGGTGGTAGGTGCGATTGGTGCGGAGGAGATGTGAGGACGTGTTGTTATACGATGGTGGTGAGCTATTTGACTTGGGGAAGAGATTATTATAAGCCTCCCTTTTTACTTTTCAAAAATATTTGAGTTTAATATAATAATATGGAGCCGAGATATATTATTCTTGTAATAGAGCATTTACAGTCCGTTCTTTAGATGTATAAAGTGTATGTTTTATATTATGTGAATGGTTGTGAGTAATTATGAATGAAGAGATTGAAAATTTATGGGGATTGTATCGTGTTTTCTCATATTTTTGGAAACACGGTACAACTCCCGTCAATTTTTTAATATTTTTAAAGTGGTTGTGGTGCTGAGAAAAAAAATGTATTGATAAAGTATAAAAAAATTATTTAATTAAAAAGAAAAGAAAAAAGTGATGTTTTAGTGTAATCATAAGGATGGGAATGGAGGAGTGGATTGTGAATGCTCTTAAAATATTACTATGACAACGTTCACATTATGCATTATTTATTCCTGACCTTATGGGTTGTGTGGTAACCCTATTAATATTCATTAAAGACTACCTCTAATGGTTTATAATCTTTCAATAGTTAAGAGTAACCCTAACTAAATGGTTAATCTTTAAATCTTAATGGTACGTTTTAAACCATTCAGTATTAGGATTACATTTAACCATTAAAAGGCTATGAACCATTAAAAGTAGTCTTTTATTACCATTAAAAGACTATTAAACAATCCATTATGTTATAAGATCGATTTTTTTTGGAAGCCTTACTTTGTTTTTTAGTTATTGTAATCTATTTAATAATAGTTGTATCTCTGTTTTTTAAAAAGATATTTGATTCTTACCATTAGATTAGCAATGAAGATGACATCTTATAATATGGATAGTTATTATTTTTATTTTCACTTAACTAAATCGTTATTGAAATAAACTATATAGATAGCATAGATATGGTAAAAGTTAAAATTAGATACTCATTAAAAAAATAATTAGTTTAATTATCAACCTCCTGTTGATTTGACATTATATGTCCGTATAGAAGTATATATACGCCATATAGTTATACCTTATATACAACGGCTATATGTTCTTATATGAGGGCTATATGCAAAATAAAGCACGTATTTTCACTGTGTACATATGTTACACACCCAATTGATGTAATAAACAGAGGCATGCATGAAGTAGATTCTTGAACAAAAGGTTTCTTTTGTTTAGCATGACCCTTAAAACCATACCGATTAGAGTTCTTAAGTTTGATGGCTGCAATGGCGACATTGAGTCGAGGAGATGGCGACAAATGGTCGTGTCAACGGTGCCATGTAGATAACGAGTTGATTTCTCAAATCAACATATTCAACAACAAAAATTTTATTTGATGAGATCTTTATTATTGAACAATTCTAAATTAAAACTAATTTATTTGTAAACACAAATGATTTAGAAAGTAAAATAAACGTCAAAAATAGCTTTCTTATAAATAATGAAAATGGTCATTATTATATTGACCATGTTGTTGCATTTTCAATCTAGCTTGCTTGCAATAATATCTAAAGCATTTATTGAGCTGAGTTTGAGTAATGACCAAACCGTTTAAATTAGACGAGTATTATAAATATAGTTACGATTAAAAAAATACAAATCATTTACTATACTAATATGAAAGATGTTTAAATACAAAGTGTATTTTTGTTATAAAATGTGAGAAGACATAATGAGTTAAAAAAAAAACAAAAAAAAATATATTTACTATCTAAATCGAATTTCAAAAAAGTAATTCTGAGCTTTGTTCCCCTAACCGTCATCACTAAGAAAAAAAATAAACGAAAAATAAAAAAAAAAAAAAAAAAAAATTAACGTTTTTTTATTATGTCATTTATGAAAGACACAATAAATTCATTGTGTCATTATGAAAGACACAATGACGTCATTGTGTCATAAAAAACACAATGACGTCATTGTGTTATAAAAAACACATGAATTTTTTTTTATTTTTTATTATTTTTTTTCTGAAAAATGACGACGAGAAGAACAAAGACTCCGAATACTTTTTGAAATTCGATTAGATTGTGAGATATAATTTTTTGTGACTTTTTAGCCTCATTGTGTCTTCTCACACTTTGTAGCAAAAATACACTTTGTAGAATAACCTCACCCTACTATATCGTATTCTCGTTTATTAATCAAAATCACAAGTAGTAGATAAACGTTACATTTTATTTAGTTAAAAATAAAGGGTCCTAATATACAGATACCCCTACATTATAAATCAACACACCCCTATCGTCTCGTATGGCACCATACCGGTGTATAGGGTCGTATACACTAAAGACGAGGAAAATTCAGGGGCTGTCAGAGAGCTATGCATCACATATAGGGTCATACGACGGTATAGCAAATTTCGACACTGATTATGAGAAAAAATTTAGGGGGTTGTTAAAGAGATTATACTCCCTATACAACATGTATGGGGCTTACGACTCGAATAAAATTTTAGACGTTAATTTATAATTTTGAGTTGTGTCAATATTTACCCAAAATAAATACACCCCAACTATTGTGACATGACATTATTTCCAACTACATCTTTTGATATCTCAATACCTAACCTATCACAGCGTACGATGATGTGAGAATTGCTTTTATAGAATTATAGTTTCATCCGGTTGAATTTGTAACTAATCAAGTTTGAGATTTATACAGTTATAGAACATTTAGATATTTTAGATTGTAAAATAAGTCTCTGTATCCTTTTTTATTTATTTGACAATTTGTGTAAACTAATAGTTGTTGGGACGGGCTTAATATGGAACCAATTAGTAAAGAACCGTAAAAAGTACAATAAGCATTTGTAGTTGTGTTAATAGATGTATGTGTCTATGTGATAGAAAGAAAAAAACCGATTTTTTTTCCATCTTTTATTAAATTGGTTTATGTCTACGTGATTTATACTTGTCTTTTATCATTCATAAAAAACAATATGCGTATGTAAATATAAAATATTATAGATTTATATTAAGTTAGCAGTGTGTGTATTATACAAGTTGGATAAATAAAATATTAAATAGTTAAATAAAAAATTATTAATTATAACAAGATAATTTAATATAAAATGTGATTGAAATTACGTATAAATAAGATAACAATGATGTCACTGTGTCTAATATGTCATGGTGTCAAATATTACTTTATTATGTTTTAGTTTTCATCATTGTGTTTTACTTATTAGATTATTCCGTGTTATTTTTATCATTGTGTTTTTTTAATTAGTTATTTATCAATATGTTTTTTAAAATTCATAATGTTCAGAATAACCAATATTTTCAAACTGGATCGGATAACAAACCAATTAGCTATATATATATAGTGTTTGTACTTATATATATATATATATATATATAAGTTACATATATAATTTAATTAAGTATTTTATGTGTATTTTATAGTTATATATTAAACTTAACAATAATCATATGTTCAACCACCAATTCATCACTCGACATACCGTTAAACCAAATTATATATATATATATATATATATATATATAATATCAAAAATCCGGTCCAACTCGGTTCCCGCTCCGACCACCAAACCATTCGATTCTTTGTCAACAAAACGAATTGGGTGGGATCGACCGGTCCCAATCGAATCTGATCCGACCATTGGACCGGTTGGTCGGTCCAATTCAAACAACAATGAGTATCATTATGACAAACAAAACACAATAACTATTTGTAATTGTTTGTTATATATTATATTAACTTGTTATATTATCATTGTGTTTTATAATTGAAAGTATATAACGAAGTTATCTATCAATATATTTTCAAAACTTGTAGTATTTATAATAACACATGACGAGTAAACAACACAATAGGGCAGTTTATAATTGTGTTTTATGTATTTATCATTTATGTTATTTTTGTTTAGTTTTAATGTATCTGATTAACTATTTTATCACTGTGTTTTACATATTACAACTACACAACAGTGTTATTTATTCATTATATTATTTTAGAATTCATCATTTTATAAATACATAATATTACATTAAAGACACAATAACGAACATAAATTATATAAGCTTAAAAACCTAAAAAGTTACTATATATTTATATAACGATATTGTACTCGTTTTAAGATAAAAAAACGCTCGTTTTTATGATATAATTTATACAAAAAATAATATTGTTTATAAAAGTTACGAACGTTTAAAAATGAGATGACTCAAAAAATCAATAAAAGTAGTAATGCTCAAAAATACCTCCCTAACAAGCTTTATTATTATAATTAAATCTCAATCATTATTATTTTTTATATTTTTCAGAATTAAAAATATTGCATTTAAACTCTTTACTAATAATAATAATAATGATATTATTAATAATAGTTCCACGTGATTTAAAAATTTTAATTAATAAAAACCAAACCTGAGCATGAAATTTAATGCCAATGATACCTTGGTCTAATGGTTTAAAGGGGAGGTGAAAAGCTTGTGTTTCTCTTGATGGTTATGGGTTTAATCCTGAACATGAACGTATACTAGTGTTACTAGTTTACTAACAATTAACTCGTCGTTTAAAAAAAATAAATAAATAAATAAAAGCATGAAATTTAATAAGTAGTGGGCAACCATGTTAAACAACGCGTCTTAAGGGGTAGAATTATTCAACGCTCATTAAAATTGAACGTATTTGGAAACGACAAAAGAATAAGTCAATTCTTTTGAATATAAGAATTATACTTCATTTGAATTTTGTTAGAATTGTTAACTTACACATTCAACTGTAAAACCTTACACGTTAATTTTTATATTATTTACTAAGATATCCAAAAAAATATTCTTTTTATCTTTTTAATTCCCATGCACATCATCATTATTATCATCTAATCTCAATAATAATAAATAAAAATAATTAGGACACTTATCACCATTCTATACCATCTTATAATTGGTTTTTCCGTCTCTCTTTCCGCTTAAATAATGTGAATATTAAAAAAAAATTATGTATTTACTATAAATCTAATAAATATAATATAAATTCTAAAATAACTATTCATTGATAAGTATTCATTAATAACTATCCATAATTAAGTGAATTGTAATTAAGAGCTTAAATATGATAACCAAATCCTATCCATTGGTTGCCTAAATAAAAATAGCATTAACTAAATAAACTTAATATAAAATTAATTATTAAATTTTATTTACTTGTTTACGTAAAAGTTCAATTTAATCATTAAAATATAATCAAGTGTAAAATTACGTTTGTTAATATATTAAGGGAAAAAAAAAGAAAGAGTAATGATAATAATTTTTTTTCTAATTTCTAAAATTTTTAAATATGTTAACGTTAAATTTTAAAATATGTGTAATGCATAAGTTTTTTCAATTCGTATAATATACAATGTTTAAGATTTAACTTTTTTTATTGTTAACTATATAACAGTAGATTTATTCGACCCGTGTATTATACGGGATTGTAACCTAGTATGTAATAAAAACATACTAAATATCTATGAAGGATGGATTGGGGATACGTTTCTATCCTTGTATTTTTCTGAAAATAGTCAAGGTCTTTGAGTGATAGATGATAGATACGTATATATCACATAAAAACGAATATAAGTATTATATATAATATAAAAGATTTATCGATAACATGTGACATCAAGGCGTATATCTAAATACATCAAGTCATTTGATTAAAATTGAGGTGACGGTGGTCCCTTTTTCTAAAATTCTGACTTCATCTTTAATTATCCAATCATTTGTTTAATGCTTGCTTATGGCAATTAAGTTAACTTTTATCTTTGTTGAGGATACGTGTTATGATAGTGATAATAAGATTTCACATGTATGTTGTAACCATTACATAGGAGAGTGAGATTTCGCTTACTCATTTGAGTAAGGGAAATAAAATGTGTGTGAGGAAGCAAATACACTTTCAATCCTCACGTGCGAAGAATTTTCTGATCATGAATTCTCGCTAGGCTCTTACTCACTCATATACGTGATGTTCATGCGTAAGTGAGGTGCCACCTCACCTCTCACGCACTCACACCACACCCGCTCACTCTAAAGGATTTAGGCGTTTGAGTAAGATAAATCAACATTACTCGTTTGTTTATAGGAAGCTTAAACTAAGAAATTGTTATGGTATTTATAACCTATTCATTTGACAAAAGTTCAATTGGATCAATCAAGTTACCACTTACACATAACAAATTACAAGTCATTCAACAGTTTAACTTCTTATTAAAAGAGTCTATTAATTGTTCGTTATGAACGATATATAATATTATATACATTTTCTTATATAATGCACATATCCAGGAATATTGTAACTTTTATTGACTTTATTTACATAATTTTTGATCGGTGTAATATTATCACTTTTGGTGGGAAATGTGGTTATAAAATTACCATCATAGTCATTTATGAGCTATGATAGTTATATACTTATCTCAATTACAGTCGTTTTTATTGCAGCATCATCATACATGAACATATGTGTAAACGTTGGTGTAAGGTTTCTTTGCGTATAAGATAGGTGTAAAATTGTCTTGGTAACTGACAACAGATTACCAATGTCCCCCAATATGTTTATAATTACCAACAAAACAACGCGTTGTTAGTGATTTAATATTATTTTATAGGCCTTAATGATTGTACTTTATGTTAAACGAAGTACCGTTATGTCATATCAAGTCATTATGGGTCCATTGCACGTGTAAAACTTACACTTTTGAATCTTAATAGACGTTAGCATGTGTTAGTGGATTGTTTAGATAACGTGAAGGACAATGATAAGTATCGAATGCAAACGACCGAGCAGTACCATTCTTGATGTTGGGTTGGCTTTTCTAGTAGAACCCATAAGGATTTATAATGGTTCGTTTAGATGGATCATTGAGAGAGATTTTTTCTGATAATGTAAATGGTCAACACAAACAAGCTTTGAAAAGTTTGAGTAAACTCATTTTCAAAAACGCGAGTCCCATTTTCATGAGGGTATTCAAAGATGAGTTGTTATGAATGATTCCTACCAAAAGTTACGAAATCTAAAGACACCCGATCTGTTTCCACTGGTAAACATTGTATTTTGACGAGAAAACCTATGGCACACCTGTTCGTTGATAATCCATCGATATCTTTATATTTTCTTAAAAAAAGAAAGAAAAGTTGTTGTAACTTGTTGGTAATTACTAACTTTAGCTGCCCATCAGTGGGTTGTCCGTAAGAGATACTCATTTGTTTAGTAGTGTTATGTGTTATTTAACCGCTAACACATCTTATTGACTCCTAATTTAAACCACTTAAGTTTTATACTTACAAAAGGTTAGTTGTGAAGTTTAGTTAGAAAGTGTTTTATAGAAAAATTCTTTAACATCATTTTCTTTTATAGATGTGCATGAGAAAGAAAAATAATTGTATAGACCTTTTCTTTCTTCCGTGGCTTTGAGTCCATACAAGACATATTATATATTCTTTGAAGTCTACTTTTCTTTTCTTGTCGTCAATAAGGGATAACAATTTGTAAATTTATAAACTTAAGTGAAGAAGTTTTGACAAAAACTATTTAAATTTATTTTCATTCATTTTGTATATAAAATCCAAACTAAAATCTCATATAAGATCTCAAAATAGGTCAACCGATGCATGCATGTATACATCACACCTTTAAGTCTATGAGATGCACTCTAAAGCCACTTAACTTCACATAAGTATCACATCACCCACTTTACGTCTTTCACTTCACTTCACAAGAAAACTGTTTCCACCTCACCGACTTTATTTTAAATATTACACTTCACCCTCAATCATGCCCGTTAAAAAATAGTGCTATTAACGCCCCATAACGCCCATCAGAAGCAGTGATTCATGCCTTCACACCACCGCTTAGGCTTTTACGCTTGGGGCGTCATACCATACCGCATGGCCAAGTATTTTAGTTGGGTCATGTTGAAAGTGCATCCACGCTTATTTCATTGGTTGTGGCTTTATTAAAGGTGAGGGTTTGGTATTTTGGATAAGGTTAGTTTGGGTTTGGGGTTATTGAATTTAAAATTTTAGATCTCTAATCATAAACCCTAAATTGAAATCCGAAGACATACTAGATTTCAAGTTTCTACGGTCCAATTCTAATGAAATTGTGATGCCTAACACGAAAATAATAAGGTTTAAGTTGATCAATCTAACCGTTTTAATGAAAAGCCATATTTCGATTGACATGTCTAACAAGCCATATTCCACTTGTACTAAAATTAAAATCAAACAAATTGAACGATCTACCTGTTTGAAATGAAATAGATTTTCTTAAATATCTACTTTAGAAGAAAAAAAAACTTTATTACTTGAAAATGAAACAAACTACTATCAAGTTAACAAAATCTGACATCTCCAAACATCCCAACTAAAACAAACTATATCCTTTGAAAAAAATAGTTAACATAGATATATAAGATTATAGCAAAATTTATAACATACATCATGAAAATTTGTAACTCATTCAGAAAAATGTATACCTGCTTGGTTGAACACGATAGCAAATGCATAAAATCAGCTTGAGCAAGCTTCGACGATCTCTTTTCTTCGTATTTTCCTTGTCTCAACACTCCCAAAACTTTATCTTAAACTCTGACCCGTTTGCCTCGCCATCATCCATTTCCATATCACCATCATCATCAATATCATCACCATCATCATTATCATCAGTCTCCATTGTAAGCACACTGTTATCTCCAAGAACAGATGCATCAGCTGTCACTTGATTACTGTTTCCCTGAGAATCTGTAACGCTTGTAGGGTTTTAAAGTTTTTCTCCAATATTGAAAGTACGCGTTTTTGCTTAAAGATCGCTCCTATGGTTTTGTTCTTTCTAGTGAAACAAAGTCGGACCAAACCGTCCCATTCTTTAAAGTTGACCGATGGAGCGGGCTTTCTTGGCTCGATTCTGACTACAGACGAGTCAACCTTTGGTGGAGGTCTGAAATTGTTTCTTCCAACTTTTAGTAAGTGGGAAACACGGGCCAGAAGTTGGGTGTTTACTGAAAGGCGACAATAGAGTGTGTCACCGGCTGGGCCACTAATCTCATGGCGAATTCCCTTTGGAACATTATTACAGCACATCTAAATTGCGGGCGGTGATTTAATAATTTAAAAGTAAGAGGAGATGATATTTGGTATGGAATGTTGGCTACACATATGTCGAAGTATGGAAGATCACATTTGAGCACGTCTCCTTGGATAACCTATAAATAGCGTCAAATGTAAAGAATTTAGTTTAAGTTGTATAAAAAGTTTGCATGTATCAAACACTTTCATTGCATACATAGAAGCAATTGACTAGTAAGTTGACCATTAATCTTGTGACAAAAAAAAGAAGCGTGCTATAGGTTGCAACTTGCAAAAACAAGGAGTTGTAGATGTTGAGGTGTGAAGGCCTTTGGGCTTTTGGATGGAGTTATGGGCCTGGCCCATTGAAGCTTCTTGAAACCCTAATTTATCTTTATATATAGAACATGTCATTGTATTGTAATCTAGTCCCTTGAGCTTAATAAAATACATAGTTGCAGAGAGTGGATGTAGGTCATCTTGACCGAACCACTATAAATTCTCGTGTTCTTATTGCTTTCGTGTGCGTACGTGTGTTTGTGTTGTTTGTTTCCGCTGCGTAAAGATACCGAACAACTGGTATCAGAGCATCATGCTCTTGAAGATTTCGTACGAAACACGCCGTCGTGTACCTAGGGTTTCTGCCGCCGCCGTAAACTCCTAGGGCACTGCGCAGCAGCTGCCGCCGCCTAGGGTTTCTGTCGTCGCCGCCGTCACCTGGGGTTTCTGCGCCGCCGCCTAGGGTTTTGGTTGGAAGTACCGGATCTGATTTGTCTATCCTTTTGTTGACTGGTTATCAACTGTTCAGCGTGCCTGTTTATTTTGGTTTTCACTGTTTTGCTATTATGGCTGAAGACGGGAAGACTGTGATCGAAAAGTTCAATGGCACTGATTTTGGTTGGTGGAAAATGCAAATAGAAGCATTACTGTGTCAAAAGGATTTAGATATGGTACTGGAAAAAAAAAACCGGAGAGTATGGAGAAACCTGAAGAAGCAGTTTGGAATTCCAAGGACAAGAAAGCTAGAGCGGTTATTATGTTATCTTTGACGAAGAGCGTTGCTTTTAACATCATGAAAGAAACCACTACAAGTGGTATGATGTTGGCTCTGTCAAATATGTATGAAAAGCCGTCTGCAGCTAACAAGGTGTTCTTGATAAGGGAACTGTTCATGACGAGAATGAAAGAGGGAAGCTTAGTCACCTCTCACATTAATGATCTGATGTCTATTCTTACCAAATTAGAATCAGTAGGAATAAAATTCAATAATGAGACTCGAGCTCTGGTGTTGCTATCTTCACTGCGTGATAGTTGGTCCGGGACTGTAACTGTTGTTACAAATTCTATGAGGGCTAACGAAATGACATTTGAAAAGATCCGAGCATTGTGATAGGTGAGACACACGTCTAAAAAGTGCAAATGTTGGATCATCTTCTGAGATGTTACATGTTGGCAGGGGAAGGGAAAATAGTCGAGGCAGTGGGAGTCAGGGAAAGAGTTCAACTCGGACTCGGAAAAATGTGAGGTGCTGGAACTGCAATGAAGATGGACATGTTAAGAGTCAATGTCCAAAGAAAGGTCTGAACGCTACTGCTGAGGATGTCAATAATGGTGACGTGTTAATTCTTGAGGCTGAAAACAGTGTGGACTCTTGGATCCTGGATTCTGGTTCTTCGTTTCATGTCGTACACAGCGGTGAAATGATGGTGAATCTGAAAACAGACGATTTTAGGAAGGTACGTCTCGCTGATGGCAGAATGCTTGATGTAATGGGCATGGGTGATATTGATTTGGTGACTCCATTGGGAATTACATGGAACTTGAAAATGTCAAGGTGATTCTGGGTTTGAAGAAGAAATTAATTTCTGTTAGTAAATTGGATGAACAAGGACTGGAAGTCAGGTTTAGTGATGGTAAATGGAGGGTAATCAGTGGAAACCGGGTGATTGCTCGTGGTGATAAGCATGGGTCATTGTACATAGTGGAGGTACCTGCTGAGGGATTGATCAACCCGGTTAAGCAAGTCAAAGGCGGGTTCGCTAAATCTGCTGCTAAGAGAGTTCATTTTGCAAACATGAAGTCTGGAGCAGAGATTGTAGCTAAATGGGGTCAGAAGTCTAAACCAGTCAGAGGATTTTGTGACAGTGGAGCATGGGGCATGTTCCGGGTACAGTCAAGAAGAATCGTTGGGTTTTGAAGACTAAGACTAAAAATTCTCTCCTGGTGATTGTTTGTTGAATTTGGAGAGTGTTAGTGGTTCTCGGTGTATCTCTGAATCTGGTGGATTGTGTAAACCAGTTGAGACAGAGGATGGGTCGTTGGTGGAATTTGTCACGACTGGGTTGGAGCTCGAGGGAGCTTCAACAGGCCCTTTCAAGTAATTGATGAAAAGGGGCCTCTGCAACTAGGGAATTTGGATTGAAATCTTAGCTTGTTCTTTGGAATTGAAGGCTTGGAGGATTTCTGTTACTTGAAGATTACTGACGACAGGGTTGCTTTGTACTTAGATGGCTAGCTGGAGTATTCGCAAGGCCTTCAAGTGGGAGATTGTTGAGGTGTGAAGGCCTTTGGGCTTTTGGATGGAGTTATGGGCCTGGCCCATTGAAGCTTCTTGAAACCCTAATTTATCTTTATATATAGAACATGTCATTGTATTGTAATCTAGTCTCTTGAGCTTAATAAAATACCTAGTTGCAGAGAGTGGACGTAGGTCATCTTGACCGAACCACTATAAATTCTCGTGTTCTTATTGCTTTCGTGTGCGTACGTGTGTTTGTGTTGTTTGTTTCCGCTTCGTAAAGATACCTAACAGTAGAAAAGTTGTAGAGATGAAAATGCACAAAAAACAAGAAAGGCATTGTATTTGACTATTTTGATTATCATGTCAAGGATGGTCATTCAGTGAATAATGTAGCATCCAATTCATAATTACTTCAGCAAAATCTCACATCCTACACCTTTGATATAGAGATATGTTATACCCTTCTAAAAGTTTTCCAAATGAACACACTGGCAAAAATCCATACACCTAAAAAATTCAACGTCTTGTGGATTATTTCCAAGAGTCCATTAGGAAGACGTTTAGGAGGATGTAGAGATATATTTCCCTTTGGTGCAAGTATCCAGTATTTACTAATCAGAAATAGATAAGTCTAGATTTAAAAGGTTGATGAGTGAGTATATCATGCAACTAATGTTATAACTAACATGCCCGTAAAGCCCCATTTTGATTCATACGCAAATTTAGGAGTTATAATTAAATAGTTACCTTGAGTCGATTAGAGTGCGGAGTGCCTTGAAAACGACGCTGCAACTCGAGAACCATACGTGGGTCAAGCTCAACCGCAACAACAGACTTCCCGGCTTCTAGTAGTTTCTTGGTAAGATTACCCGTACCAGGACCTATTTCAAGAATCACATCTGTACTGTTGATTCCAGCTTTCTGGATGATAGAATCAACAAGTAAAGGATTCTTCAGGATATGTTGACCCTTTGATTTGTGGAACTGTATACCTCCTTGATAGTGATTTGAAGAACCAGCAGCTCCACGCGAGGGCTTCTCCTTCCTGATTTTCCCTCCCGCCATGATTTCTAAGTGCCTGGTGATGGACTGAAGTCAACCTATATCAAAATCAGATATTAATTCTGACTTTTGGCAATCAAATAGATTAGTCTTTTTATTCCAAATCAATAAGCATTATTTTGGTTAGGGGTGTTTGGCACTGCGTTTTGGACCTTATTATACCATAGTTGTGTTTTTAAAACATCAATAATCAGTTTTTAGTGTTCGGTATAGTGAAACTTATACCAAATACATAGAGAGACTGTTCTCAAAAGTCAAAAGCCCACAAGGTGTGCGCCTAGGCCCCCCAGACACAACCCAAGCACAGTCTTGTAGCCTCACTTCAAAAGCCTTTTTTCTAGGCACCCAGGCGTATTTTCAGGCCAGATTTCGGCCAAAAATCATTTGAACAAGTCTGAAACAATTACACTAGCCGTAAACAAGCCTGCAATCAACATAAAACATAAACTAGCCCAGCCCAAAACCAGCCTGAAACATGTCTAAAACCCCTAAGTTGGTACTTTAAACCATGCGACTCACTTAAAAAAGCTCTTGGCTTTTAAACACCTTGCACCTTAAGTGCCCCTTGCGCCTTTAACAACTATGCATAGAGGTCAAACAAGCAGCTTTGAATAAACAAGATAATCAGCTTTAGAGTAGCTGCAACAAAACTAATGCTGATTATCTACTTATTTAAAAGTCATCTTACGTGCAAATATTCAAGGCTAAATATCATACTGTGATTATTATCACAACCTCAAACCAAAACACATCACTTGCAGTAGGTTTTGTAAACTCTAATCATCTAATTGTGGTAATTTCATATCT
Source organism: Flaveria sonorensis (assembly GCA_025506505.1). Lineage (NCBI taxonomy): Eukaryota > Viridiplantae > Streptophyta > Magnoliopsida > Asterales > Asteraceae > Flaveria > Flaveria sonorensis. Next base: position 5,761,604 of record CM046426.1, read on the forward strand.
GAAGATAACTCCCAAACCGCAATGCCAAACATGAATCATCCCACACCAATTACAAACACTTTCACCTAATAACCTAAATTCATCCATGTCGACTTCAATTCGATGAGTAAAACTCACAAACTTCTAAAATCAACAATACTTCCTAACACAGCCAGTGCCAGAATCAAATCACGCATATCAAACGAAATTAATACAAGTGCGAAATCGTAACAAAGGCACAAAAATCAACAATAATTGGCTCTGAATATTAATAAGGAAAAGAACGTTGAATATGAATGTAATTACCGTGAGTGGTCAAACTTGTGCCGTCTCCGGTGGTCAACGATCTTCCGGCGGCGACGGAGGAGGGCGGCGAACGGTGGGATTGTATGAGGTTCAGAGGCTGTGAGGATTAAACGAGGGTTTTGGAGATGGAGAATAGGTATAAGAGTTTCTAAAATATGCAAGTTCAGTCCTTGTAGTTTCATGGTATGAAATATACCCTCTTTTTTTTTTTAAATTTAAAAAATAAGATGGTTTATAATGGAAAATTTGAAACGTAAGGGATTACAAGGAGTTTGCAAGTTAAAGCGTCGAACTCTTGGATTTCTAAGTTAAAGCGTCGAACTCTTGGATTTCTGACATAGAGTTTGCAACTAACTCAAGAGTTCACAAAACCAACTTGCAAACTTGTTTGTGTGGCGTCTGACTAATGTAAGGTGACAAGTATACGTTTGTCAAGTGAGTATTTTTAATACAAAAAATTAAGCGGATAGGTGGTGGTTGTCATAAAGGTGACAAGTATACGTTTGGGTAAAAATATTGATCCCTGCAGGCTGCAGATTTCACTTCGATGTGATGTTTTATGTAAAAGAGTCGGTTATTAACTACAAAAGGAGGAAGACATTGCAAGTAATTTTATTGATAACTTGTTGGTAAATATGAAGAGCAATGAATGGAAAAATATTCAAAGGAGTATCAACACCGGCCTTCAAAATTATTGAAGAGGTCAAGGAAACATCCTCTTTGTGGATAAAACCTAGATCGAAGCTGCACGCGATAAAATAGGAAGATTGGAGCTATTTTAAAATCGAATGAAATGCATCTTTCGTTTGGTTTGGATTGTGATGGGGTGTAGCTTGTAGCACTTTCATTTGATCGTATCCAGCTTCTTGTTGGATAAGCACTATGTTTTGTTTTAGTAATAAACGTTTCCATCAGCCATTCAAAAAATTAAAAAACAAGGGATGAGCCTGCAAGCCAAAGTTTTGAACTCAAGTCAAGTCACATTAGCCAAGAAGTAATTGGATTGGCTGGCACGAGACATTAATATTTTTTAAGTCCGCACGACGAATCAATGAGTTCTTTAATCTCTAACATTCATAATTTTACATGAAGTCCGCAGGTCAGATCAATCTTAATGAATGAATACAAATAAAAGGATCACTTTGTTTAAGTGTGTTCATTTGTATAGTTAAACATAAATGATCGAAGACAAACAAGTCCCTAACCGTATTTAATTGGTTATTTTGCACCCTTATTTCAATGGTCTGTTTGTTTAGTCTGATATATAGAAAATCTATAATACCTCTGGAAAAAATTTAGTTTTTACAATGAATAGTAACTTGATTTAGTTTTAACATCATAGTAACTTAAATGTAAACTATTATTATAGAAATAATACAATATTCATATCTTAGAAGCTACAAAATATACACATACATACATACACGCGTGCCCAATAAAGATCTCACTCGTAAAGTACAAAATATACACATAAGACATCAAATACCTATTAGCAAGACTCGGGTGCTGAACTCGATGACATCAAAGAACAAGGTGTAACCAAAATGAACTTTCAAGTCCGACACAGGAAGAGTAGCATTTAATTTGAACCACTTGTCTATACTATCTGCAAAGTAGTGATCACACTAGTATAGTCCTTATTGCCTCTTTAGGATCATAGTCCGAAAGGCACATTGAGCAAGTGTAATCATCATTTGGCATTAAGTGAGGTTATAGTTCCTCGGTTTGCTATACAAGCACAAAAACGCATATGAGTGAAGGCACACCAAGTCACCAATACATACGCTTAGCCCGTGCGTGCCACGATCTAATGACTGAAAAACACCTTGGATTTAATGAAATCATCACAAGTAACCACCCATAATCTGATGTATATCTTAAAGAAAAAGGGCGTACCAGGTGTCTGACTTAATAAAAAGCATCTTGACGTGACACTTCAAACAATCTATTATATTAAAGAAAAAGGGCGTACCAGGTGTCTGACTTATCTCTCGCTTAACACAAAGTCCAGAGAGGGGGTCGGATAGCTTCACAATCTGATGTACGCGGTCTTACCCTACACTTTGTACAGGAGGCTATTTCACACAGCTTGAACCCATGACCTCAAGGTCACAACTAGCAACCTTACCGGTTGCTCCAAAGCCCACCTTCCTAAAACAAACATTAAAAACATTGTTTCAACCTTTATGGCATAAGAAGAACAAACGATTAAAAAGAAAGTGACACACACCTCAAGAGTAGTGTCATTAGTCCACTTTATCCAAGTAATGCTTGAAAACCAAATACAGTGATTATAGCCAACTACAGCTCCCTCATATGCTTGAAATTCTGCAGCATCAATGAAACTTTCAAATTTAATATTATTCATTTCACCAAAGCATGGTTTTTCATGGCAAGAGATTTCTACATATAACCAAGACAATGAGGACAAGGAAACAAACAAATAAAGCATACCCAGTAAAATCCAGCTCATAGCAAACTACAGGGCATTGCTAATGAATTTCAGAAGTTTTAATGAAATCTCTTCAAGAGTAATGCTAATATTACTAAAACACTGATCTCAGTAGGCATAGGATTAGGTAAACTATCACCTAAATTTAATTAACTTAACTAAGCACCATTATTTATAGAACCCATATTAGTGAAATCCTTTGAATGATTAAAACAAGTTACAGAATATACAAAGGGCAGGTTAGAATCACTGATTAGAATGGTGTAAACCAAATTATTTAGCATCAATTCATCAAATGACCCTACTCTATGAAACTAAACTTTTTGGCTACCCAAAAAATATCCATAATCCCCGTCTATCACAACTAACTTAAATTTCCAAGTTAAAGATTTATGAAGCAAGTCAAAGCTGCAAGTACATATTAGTAATAGATATTAGTCTTCAGATTAACAGAATCCAAGTAAACAACTCAAAAGTTATAGAGTGATCAGGTGGTGTACTGGTATTCAAATTATATTAAGTGCGTGGTGCACTATACCATAAGATAAGGATTTGGTTCATCAAATTCACAATATCACCAACATTCTGAGCCCATTTTTTTCATTCAACTGTTACGAAAAAAAATAGGTTTGCAAACAAGCTCACAATACCATCAACTTTAGCTTCTTCAGTGGAAACTTTGGGTTGTTCAGTTGTTGCAATTCTTGCGTCGCTTCCAAACGCAGGTTCCAACTTTGGGTTGTTCAGTTGATGGCAAGCCGCAAAAGGCAGCAGAAATAGGAGTAAGAAAAAGTCCCCATATTTCTAGCCCTAGTTTATGCTTAATATAATGCATGATATGGAAAATCATCAAAGAAATATTGAAGAATCAAAATAATCAACCTACGATAATCCAAAGTCGTCCTGGTCGATTAACGCTTGATTTCATTAGCGAAGACACCAGAATTATTTTAAGTTTAATGAAGATTCAAGTGGTTGATTAGACTATTTGCAAAAGGCTGAATGACTGACTGCATCTATTCTTTCTGGTTACGTTTAGCATCTTTTATAAATGACACATAAAAATGTTTGTTCTAGTAATTTTGGCATGTCACTATGTGTGTTCTTCCAAACAAAACAGACACTATAGGCCCACAAAATGAAATTTGCAGATTTAATTTGACCTAAATAGGTCCAGGTCGAACGCATATACGTGTTGTTAGAATGTTAGTAGTATTGCTACAGAGGTCAAATATACCTGCAATAAAGGCAATGCTAGTCGTGTAGCGCATCTATGGGTACGTTCAGATTAAGAACAAAAAGAAAGGCCTTACCTTTACAATATTGTCAGCATACTTCATCACCATTGACACAACAAACCCACTGCAAATCCAGGAAAATTTCATTAATTCACAAACTGAAGTCATCCATCACTTTTTCCTTTTGGGCAGAATAAATGCCATGTCAACTTACTATTTTAGACTACACTGAAGAAACTATAAAGTAACAGCAGGTAGCAGTGTGCTTTTGGTAGCATTTTTAAGACTGTGAGGACCCATCACCGGAGAACTCATAGGAACACTCGTATGATCTCCTCAGTTAGATAGCGACTTACCCAGAAAAGAAAACAAAAAATGACCCCATTTGTCATTAACCCTTTTAGAACTAACCCACTTTTGAAAAAATAAAATAGCTCTAGTTTCTGCTACCAAAAATCTCCACAGGAGCATACTCCTCCTTGAAAGTGATGGTAACGAATTGGATCTCTAATAACAATGTTGCGACCCTCCATTTGTGCCAAAAGTTTAGCAAACAGATGGCAGTCTCCACAGATTCTAAGGTTTTTCCTGATCCTTATGGTCTTTCCCTTTGTTAAAGCCATTAGGCCATATACAATTGCCAGCTTTTCGCTGTGGTACAGCAATGGATCTTCCATTTGTTCACCTTCAACATCTTGCAAGACGAAACTCGTATCTGGAACATAACCCACTTCCCTTAATCTCTGAACATATTGGATTAGCTTTCGTGTGATCTCATCTATGTTTGGATGTGAATTGTCCCTTAATACAAAGGCATGAATCTGTTTATCTACTTCAATCCAGCTACACCCTGGTTCCTTCCTCACATTGTTGTCCTTCATGATCTTCCTCACTTGTTCAGCTTCTTCCCACCTCCTAGTATTCACATAAATATTTGATAACAAGATATAAGTTCCTGAATCATTAGGGTCAAGATCTAGCACCCGTTTAGCAGCATATGCAGCTAGATCTGTGTTGCGATGAAGCCTACACGCGCCAAGCAAAGTTCTCCATGTCACAGCATCTGGTTCAGGTTCCATGTTGTGTATTAACTCAACAGCCTCCTTAAGCTTCCCAGCCCTTCCAAGTAGATCAACCATGCAACCATAGTGCTCTCTACCTGGTTTGATGCCAAAAACTTTTTCCATTGATTGAAAGTATGATCGTCCCTTATCTACAAGTCCGGCGTGGCTACAAGCAAACAGTACCCCGAGCATTGTTATGTAGTTGGGTTTAGTGCCTGAGCTTATCATTACCTGAAACAACTCTATGGCGTCATGACTGAAACCGTTTTGAGCCAGACCTATTATCATGGTGCTCCAAGAGATCACATCCTTGTGCATCATTCTAGTAAACTCAACCCTTGCATCCTCCATGCTACCACACTTGCAGTACATGTCAAGAAGCGCGTTGCTGAGAATCAAGTCTCGTTTGTACTTCAACACATGAACATGCACTTGTCTTCCTAGTTCTAACAGTGCCAGCCCAGTGCAAGCTCTCAAAACACTAGTTAATGTTGCCTGATCTGCTAAAAACCCACATCGTTTCATGCGTTTGAAAAGACTCAAAGCTTCATCACCATCGCTGTTCTGAGCAAAGGCACCAATTATTGAGTTCCAAACAATCATATCCCTTGTCTCCATCTCATAAAAAATGGTTAGCGCGTTTGGTAGTTCACCCCACTTGGAGTAGTTATCAATGAGTGCACTTCTCACAAATACATCAGATTCCAAACCAGCTTTAGTTATGCTGCAATGGATCTGCCTAAGGCTGGGTAAACCACTGCAGGCTTGCAAAACAGAAGAATAAGTGAACATGTTAGGGAGGACACCAGTTCTGAGCATAAAAATCAAGAACTTCAGGGCGTCATCTTTCATTCCAGCATTAGAAAAAGCAGCTATCATGGTGGTCCAAGAGACTACATTTCTCTCAGGCATTTGATCAAACAGTGCCCGTGCTTCATCCAATAAATTAAACTTAATGTACATATTGATAAGGGTGTTAATCAAGAATGTTTTTGGTTGGTAGCCAGCAGAGAAAACATGTTTATGGACTAATTTACCTTCTTGAACAGCGCCACGAGCCAAACAACACTTGATGAGCTCGGAATATGTTACAGAATCAGCCCAAATTTGGTGCTTTTGCATGAAGCTCAAAGCTTTCATGGCAGTCTGGAGGTCTCTGCGGTAGCAGGCAGCAGTGAAATCATCGAGTTGGGTATTAGGTAAGGTCAATGGGAGGGGATTAGCATGGGCTTGATGATGAATATGTAGCAACGACTGCACTGTAACAGCAGCAATACCAGAAACAAACTTGGGCTTACAATTGGAGATTGCTTTCATCTGTGGGTATCTGCAATTCTGCACAATTATGGAAAGTGAATCAAAACTGAAATTAAAATTATTTATCATTGTTGAGCATCTGCAGAAGCATGACGTGTCCACAAGGGCGCGCCTAGGTAGTCTCGATTATAATTTTAAGAACCTAATTAACTTGCTGCTGTTATAGAATTAACAAAATAATAGCTCTGTTGTCAAAAGTCCCCAAGGGCGCGCTTAGGCCCCCAGGTGCATCTCAGAGCAGTCTTGTCGGCTCGCTTTTAAAAGCCTCATTTTCAGGCAATCAGGCAGATTTTCAGGCCAGTTTCAGCCAAATTCCGGCGAAAAATAGTCTGAACATGTTTGAAACAATTACACAGCCCTAAACAAGCCTGAAATTAACCTAAATCAACCTAAACTAGCCTAAAACAAGCTTAAACCATGTCTAAAACTCCTAAAACTTGCTCCTTCAAACTATGCGCCTCACTTAAAAAAGCTCACGGTTTTTAAGTGCCTTGCGCCTAGGCCCAAGGATCGCCCTTTGCGCCTTGAGCCTTCGACAACTATGATCAATAGTTGCTTTAAGAACCTGAGTCAATGTTAAGAACCTGATTATTTGGTTAGGGGTGTTTGGCATTTCGTTTTGGAACTTATTATATGATTATTGTGTTTTCAAACATCAAATAATCTGTTTTCAGAATCGATAGAATCGGAGAAAGTGAAACTTATTCTGATTAAATAGGGGTCAAACAAACATTGAATAATCAAGATAATCAGCTTTAGAGTAGCTGCAACAAAATTACTTCTGATAACCCAACTATTTAAAGATCATTTTACAAGCAGATCCTAAAACAATCAAAATTTGGCCAAACACTCAAGCGGCTAAATATCATACTATCACAACTCAAACCGATACACTATCTATTGCAGTAGGTTATGCTAAAGCTGATTATCTGTTCAAAAACAAAAATCAAATTCTGGTTATTTCAAATCAAATGATAACTTTTAAACCACAACTGTTAACATGAAACAGTCAAACAGCCCTTGTAGTTGTAGACTGTAGTTCATGACAATCACATAACAATTAGAAACGCTTTTCGCTAATTAACGTAATTAGTCCATGTAAACTTCCTTACTTCAATGCGATAAGTACAAACTCACAAAGTTTCCAAAAACAACGACACTTAACAATAGTGATTAATTGTTTAATACGAGTATAAGCGCAAAACAAAGTGATTACAGCAGAAATCAATAGAATATGAATCCGAAACGTAAATGTAATTACCGTATCAGAAAAGTAATGATTAAACAAATTAGTGCTGTCTCCGGTTGTTAACGATCTGCTTGTGGCCGACGAAGGTGAGCACAAATAATTGATAAACCCTAATTATGTGAACAGAAATGATTTGTAAAGTAATATTGTTTCGATTTCAATTCTCATGCATTCTGAATATTGTGGGTTTTTGGGAATGCTTTTTTTTATCAATTTTTAATTTTTTAATTTTTAAAAAATTAAAAAATCATTTTATAATATTTAACAATATGAGAGTTGTGAAGAAAATAAGTTAATAAGGGGCTGTTTGATACAGCTGACTCGGTAAGATTTGACTGAGTCAGAAGCTGACCCAGTTAAAAGTTCTGACTGAGTCTGCATCTGATTGAAACTTGGCTGTTTGATTCAGTATCTGACTGACTATGCTGAATGATAAAAATAACCATATTGCCCCGAAGTTCTGACGAGTTTGCATTTAACTGGTCTTGTATTATCAATAAAAATAGGCAAAATTTTAAAAATAAACAATAGCTTAAAATTCAAAATGTCATACAAAATACAAGTTAAACATATTATAAGAGTTTGCATACAAATCTAAATTGAAGCATTTGAAAGCAGTTGATTAGCAATTTGATCACGCAAAGTAGTCATGTATTCAACGCCTTCTGAACCCCAATCTATCTCTTGTGTGTTTTGACCCTCACTTTGTCCACCTTCACCATCAGGGGTAACCATAGTGTTCACATCAAAGTTTGTAAATAATTCATCTTGAATTTTGTATTTTCTTATAAAATTATGGACTGCAAAACAAGCAATGACTACGTCTCTTTGCACTGGAAAAGGGTAAGGAGCCATTTGTTTTAGGATCGGGAATCTTGCCTTCAATACACCATAAGCACGCTCAATAACGTTTCTAAGGCAAGCATGAGCATGGTTGAATCTTTCTTCCTTAGTTAACGACCTTCGTCGTTGAAAATCAGCTAACCAATACCTAGTATTGCGGTATGGAGTCATAAATCCACGAGTGTTGGTATATGCAGCCTCGCAAAGGTAATATTTATCTGTGAATGCAAGTGTGACATCTATTATATAAAGAATACAAATAATATATTTAATAATAAAAGTTATAATTATATTATAAACCTGGTGGAGGGAATCGAAACCCAGATGTCGGATTAAATGCAACTTCTCTCAAAACTCGTGAATCATGTGCTACGCCTTCCCATCCAGCCCATACAAAGGTGAATATCATATCAAAATCACATATTCCTAACACATTTTGATAACATTCACCTTTTCCTCTTCCCCTTTAACAAGTTTGTTGATTAGCGGGCACAACTGCATGTACAAGTGTTCCATCTAAAGCACCTATTGCTCCGGGAAATATTCCTTTTAATCTTTGAAGTCGTTCTGAGGTATTTGTAGTTTCATCTGACGATGTTGGGACTATAATTTCTTTAGCAAAAGACATCATAGCAACCAGAACCTCGTGAAAACATTTATGAACCGTTTGATTGGAGTGTTGAAATCGTCGTTTAACCACTCGAAAACGTTCATTATGCCCTATAATATGTAAGAACATAGCCAGCTTCTCTTCAATGCTTATCGTCCTACTAGGTCGCAACCAATTTCGTTGTGTAAAATGATTGCATAATAGTACAAATGCCTCGCGTGAAAGTCTCATCATTTCTTGACATTGTGTAGAAGATCCATGTAGTAATTCATATGTATATGCATGCCCAGTTAAAGCAGAATCATTATCTCGTATTCTTTCAATACTACTCTCTCGTTTTCTTTTCCGGACCAACTTCAACCAATACCATGAAAGGATAAAAAAGGATAAAATTTCACCATCCGTATACATATTTTGACCTGTTAGAAGTCATTCATAACATTACGAAGGTCATAAATAAGTCATTCAAAAGTCATGCGCAAGTCATACAATAGTTATATTAAAGTCTTACATAAGTCATTCAAAATTCATAAAAAAGTCAAACAAAAGTCATACGTAAAACAACCTAATCAGCTGAATAATCCAAACTTTCTCCCAGCATTTCTCACCCACGACTCGCAACTCATCGGTTTAAGACGTAACCAAACTTTTCTAATATCAGCACTTTCACCGAATAGCAAAAGAGCTGTGTTGTATCTAGGATCTTCTTCCCCCCATTTCATTTTTTCCAGCTTTTCCATGCATGCGTCCATTTCATTGTCAATATTATTTTTTTCCACCAACATCTTTGCAACATTTATAATTTCATTCCCAACTTCTCTTAAGTCATCATCTATTGTTTTTCTACGAACTTCTTTGCTAGTTTTAGTACTAGCCTTGCGTTTTGACCGGCCAGAGGATTCTTCACTTACAGGTGGGGGCTCTGTTTCCATCTGAGTGCACTGAACATCATCCAAATCATGCTCAAATAATCCTTCAGCTGGATGAGGAAGTGTAAAAGATGGCCCCCAACTGTGAATGCCGGTAGCGGTCACCCCCGCAAACAGTGTGGTACAAAGATTAGGGTAAGGAAGGGGCGCATTTCTCAACTTTTCCACAAACTTGTTTAACTGTTTGAAAATTTTTATAGATATAATCAAGCTACTAAACAGAAAATAATCTATTTAATAAGGTTTTCATATTAAAAAATACCTTTGCCTCTGCTTCCCATTCTTCATCACTCATATTAAAAGTGTTGGTTATAGGATCATAAATATTCCCCGTTTTGTTTTTCAGTTTCACCCAGGCCCCGTACTTTGACTTCAGGTAGTCATATCGATTTCTCATTTGTTTATGGTCTACAATGAAATTATGATCATTTTTAAGTTTTTCCGCAACAACTTTCCACGAGCTTCCTTTTAGGCTACTACCCTCCCGACCCTTGTTTGTTATTTCATGTATACATGCTTCGAGAAATGTTTTGTCGAGACAATCCAACTTCCAAACAACTCTGGTCTTTTTTTCTGTCATGCCTAAAACAAGAACTAAAAGGCTACATAAACCACATAAACCAAAAGGCTACATTTACTAGAACCAAAACCATGAGTTATTAGCAAAAACATGATTCCTAAAGTCAAGATAGTTCTTTTTTACAACCACATAAACCAAAAAGGCTACATTTTCACTACCAACAAAGATCAATTGCATCAACTGTGCTACAACCCATTACCCAATCTATTGCAAAAGTTTCAATCGCTCCCATCTTAACACCTAAATAAAACCATACACATAAAACCATCGAGGGGTTACCTTCTGCAGAGGACGGGGATGGAGGTGCCGACGATTGGAGGCCGAAGAAGGTGGGTCTCCGGAGGTGCCGATTGAGGATGGGGGTTCACCGTCGATGGTTGGTGGAGAGGCCGAAGAAGGTGGGTCGATGGGGTGCCGCCGGATGGAGGTGCCGAATGTGGGTGGAGAGGCCGAATCGATGGGGTTCCAATGGGGGCCGAATCGATGGGGTTCCGAAGGTGGGTCGATGGGGTGTCGAAGGTGGGTGGAGAGGCCGAAGAAGGTGGGTCGATGGGGTGCCGCCGGATGGAGGTGCCGAAGGTGGGTGGAGAGGCCGAATCGATGGAGGTGCCGATGGGGGTTTCAATTTGGTTATGGTGGTCGGTCAGCAATTATAAACCTAAGGTCTGGGTCAGCCCATATGACCCGGTCAGAAGTGGTTTCGCCAATAGCAAACGGGCTGACCGGCTGACCGAGTCAGCGGGTCAGCCGGGTCAGCCGAAAACAAACAGGGCCTAAGTTAGTTCATATTAACTTGTTGAAAAAATTAATAAGTCAATAAGTTGTTTTTATAAGCAATCCTAAACACCCCTATTATTATTAACGGTATGGGGAATGGGTAGTGGCTAGGGTTTTTACGAGTACCACGGATACAACATCTCGTATTTCTCGGGTAGCGTTTTTCTCGGGTAACGTTAGAGACCGTGATAGAACCATAATTTTTTTCCTAGCGGGTCAATATTTTTTCGGTGATTTGATTTGTCAGGAAACAATGTAATATTTTCTGGTTGTTGGGTCGGGTTGGAATAAAATGAAATTGCATTGAAAATGTTAACATAAATACTATACCAAAAATTGTTATATACTACAGAACAATAGTTTATCGAACATTCGTGTTTGTTTATTTGATTAAACGAACCTAAAAATTTGTTATAAACGAACGTTTTCTTTTAACAAATGAAAACCGTTATCTAAAAGATCACTGAATCGTCAACACCCTACTAAACTGGTAAAATGTAGCTTGTGATAGGGGACTTTAAAAGGATTGAAAACAGAAAACCGGTGAAAGATGATTCGAATATGAGGCCTTTATCAGGGTTCAAATCCTTACTACTATGTTGCCCCAATAAGGTTTACATAAACGAACTTTCCGTCGAATCATTCACAAATATTTCATTACACATTTAATTCATTTAAACTTTTAACCAATCCTTTCAATCTCACCAACTAATGTCACGTGTCTAGTATGAAGATTTATCACGTTTTTTTCCTTTAACGATTGATGTTAGATTGAAAATTATCTATTTTGATATAAAGATGGATTGTTTGCACCAGGTGGCACATCTTCAATATCATAACTTATATATATCTTAAAAGGAAACCATTACACATACGGGTGTACCACTCTTTCCACATATAAACTTGCAAAATCCCAACTATCATTCAACATCCACTACAAAAAGTTAGAAGCTAACCTTGAAAGAATAAAATCAAAATTGCAGCCTCGCAAGTCGCAACGGTGATGGTCTGATGGACTGACGGCCGGAGTAACCGGAGTTCAAAATGCAGCGCTAATGGACTGATGGCTGATTAGGGAAGCCAGGAAGGGCCGAAAGGGGTACAAAGATTGAGCGGTCGAGCAGAGCAACGATTGTGTGGGTGGGGGAGGTTTTGAGTAAGGGACGAACTCGGGACCTAAGGGATGCGAGAGGCATGTAAGCGCGCGAGTAACTAGTGAACCAAGATGAAATATTAGTTATATTTTGAACTTAATAATATTAATAAGTTCACCTTATGAGAAACTATGAGTACACATAATTTTTCAGTATTATACGATGCACTACCCACTCAAAAATCAACGGGGTCACTTGACCTCGTACCCATAGTTGTAGTTCCGCCCCTATGACAAAGGGTAGGTTGATCGGGTTCATGAACCCAATGATAAACGGTGTTCTAGTTGTGGCCCTTGGCTATTTTAGAGTAGTTTTAGGTACGATGGTGTCTCCTTTTAGATAGTTTTAGAATGTTTTTAAGTGAAAGGATCCCACATTTTTTTTGGCTATGATCTAGATAGTTTGGGTTTAAAGGAATTTGATGTGTGAATATATATATATATATATATATATATATATATATATATATATATATATATATATATATATATATATATATATATATAAATTTATTAAAAAATGATTTTCACAAACTAGTTTTAAAAAGAAAATTCCTAACTAAACTTCATACAACGGCAAGTGTACCGGTCGTGATATAATAAAGTTTAGGTAAGTCCGGATATCGAATCCGCGGACACTTTTGGCGGCTCTCGATAATAAACCTCTATCGACTTCTAACATGATTAATTTAATTATTTTAAGTAATTATTTATAGACAAAATAAACAATTTAACTAAAATTAATTAATCAAAACACGATGAATGAAAAACAAATAAGAAATCAAATTTGGAAACTTGAATACGATTAAATATGTTAAATAACTACCTAGGCAGGAATCCAACAAACATGTGATGATATAAAGGTAATAACTCGTATGACTATCTCTAAAAATACGGATCTAGGGTTAACTAGGTATGTTGCTACCCCCTAAGAAAACCAAAGACACGTGTGAAACACAAGATAAGTTTATTAAAATGTTTAATGGAAGATCGCCCCTAGGTTTTCTACCATAATGTTTTTAAGATTTTATTTTCCAACCTCAAGACAAAAGACAACTTAATTAAATCTAATTAAATACCCTAAAACACTAACGCCACGAATGAAAGGCAGAACACGCTCTCGCAAAATCTAAACCTAACAAGTAATGGTAGGAGGTTTTAAGCAATATCTATCACCCATAGGTTGTAGATAAGGTAGCATATTGCAAATACTATCAAAATCACTGCCAAAACTCGTAAGATTATCTCTAATCAAAGTTTAAAATTAAAACACAAAGTAATTAATTTAACGTGCAAGCCTAATCTAGATGTCACGCAATCAATCAAGATCAAACATACACGAGCATGTCAACAAGTTTTAAGTGTAATACAATACATGTGTCCATATTTAATTAAGAAAATAATCAAGTTTTAGGATTAATAAACAAATATACGAAATTAAAACCAAATATATAATCAAAACATGAATAGTTTTCAACCCAACATAGCTAGTATTAAAAAGTTAGTTACTCATAACGTTTATAAACATCAAGAACAATAATAAAGTTGCAAACTTTAATAACATAAACGAGATAATCAATGAAACATAAAAAATAATCGATAACGAGACGAAACTGAATAATCTTTAGTGCTTGAATGCTTCAATCCTTGCTCACCAATCTTACTCTCCACTTTAATATTTCTCTCTAATCATACTCAGAAGCTCTAAGTTGAATCCCCAAAATAATGATTTGTTTTCCTTTTTTTATGTGTATGCCTCCTGTCGTCGCTTCTTCCCCCTCAATACATTAAGAGTAAGGTTTTCTTTTTAACTCCCGTAGCATTGATTCATTGTGTGCCTTTTTGTTGAATTTTTTTCTTCACATGTCATGTAGTTATGTGCCATCAAAATAATTCATTCAAGTTTCATCACGGGCTCAACCAATTAAATTTCAATAACCAAAATATTATGTAACCTATAAACTTTAAAAAATCATATGAGTTTGACTTATTATGATAAGATTTAATATAGGTTGGTTCACTATTCACCTAATTCATATCTCTACTACTGTATAAAAGAAAACCTTAGGGTAAAATAGGAATTTTAGCCAATTTGTAAGACGCGCCCGTTGAGTGCTTCTCTGCCCGTTTCCGGTGGTCTCCCCCATTTATTCCAGCCAGAGTGACCGCCGGCCTGCATTCAATCAGCAGTTTAGGGCCATTGAAGACCCCGAGTCAAACCACCCGCCCGATTCCAATCCCCACCCCACAAACCCTAATTTACTCAGTGAAATCAACGATGTCGAAGCATGGTATATATCATCAACGATCCATTGCAGTTCATCATGTGTAGGTCGTCATCATCTAGATGTCACGTGGTCCGCCAAAAGCCTCGATGATGTCAAGCATCATATTGGGAACCAGTTTGCTGGTCATAAAACAGAGAGATGAAAAAGAAGACTACACGAATTCAGGAAGAAATCTGTCTAACAATACAGACTCTATAGATGAATTAGAAATTGCACTTCTAGGTGCTGCTAGACAAGCTTAAGTATTTAAATAATCATGTCATATAATAAAAAACTAATATTTTTATTGCATGGGTGTTGGGCGTGATAATTGGATGAGATGTTAGAAAGAGTGTGGAAAAGATATTCTCCCCAAGCAAAAGCTGATGAAATTTAAAAGCTAATGCTATATCTTTTGATGAATGACCAATATAATTTCATCTTTGTAAACAAGAAGTAGGTTATTGACATGTTATTTATGCCGCAAATTTGACTTATTTCTATTCTTTATGATCATAGGTTTATGCTATATCTCTTGATGAATGTCAGTTTTCATATTTTGTCGATCTTAATTGGCTAAACTTTGGATCTCTTGTCATCTCATGTGGTACTACCCTTTTTGATTTTATGAAAATCTTTGTATTTATTTGTACGTGCAACTGTGCTTAAACATTATAGTCATCTGTCACAGGCAAAAGCTGATGAAATATAAAAGCTGATGCTAGAGAATGAGCAGCTGAAATTGTCACACCCTCAATTTCCACCAACGGGGTATTACCGTTAGGCGTGTGACATACCAGGATCTCAGCCACTAGTTACACCAAACGACACAGCAATTACAAAATATAATTGTTCGTTAACATTTGAAATTCCCAAAAAACATAATCAATCTTAATTTAAAGTGGCGCGACACGCGCAAACCAATTAAATAAAGTTCATAGAAAATGTAAATGTTTTGTTCGACTCGTATGATGATAAATGCATGAATGAGATGTTCCTAATCGTGCGCATCTTGAGAACCTGAAAGAAACATGCTAAAGTGTCAACACAAGGTTGGTGAGTTCACAGGTTTTGATAAACAAAACATAATAGTAACCGATACAGTAAACAAAGTAATATCAGTAGATAGCTAGTCTACTTAACAAGTTACATAGTGTATGAAATTCGCAACCGAAGCTGACAATGTAAATGAAGGCCTCGGCTGTAGATACCAGACCACAGCAACAGAAATTAGGTCAATTAAACACTCGTTCGACATGCAGTCGTGCTAGCGCGACTAGCCCGGGTGGGGTTTGTCAAACCCAATAGATCTACTCAAAATTACCTCGTTAAAGAACATACATTAACGGTTCGAAATGTGAGGACTTAAATTAGTACAACACTAGTAATCATGCGATAATTACAGTAATACTGATCAAATGAAAATACGTTTTGAATACACGTTTCTTTCCCCCAACGAAAACAGGTAAAGTGGGGCTGAGAACTCACCTTGATTAGCACAACAATTAAATAATGCAGAGAACAAAGCTTAGGTTTCTGATCAACCTGAATTTCAATTTAATATAAAATTAACATTAATTAATTAATAGCAATGCAAAAATTGTTCGGTTTCGCGTCCCACGAATCGGTTCGGTTTCTAGCATGACATTAACAGTACCCCACAACATGCTCACACATACAACCTTAGTAACCAAGGTTTACATACCTAACACACATATGCACCATAAAAGATGATATTGTTACTTGTTTGGAAGATGAATCGAATCTATCATTACAGATGTGATTTTGCTCATCATGATCACATTTGCTCCATTTAGATTCTACATAAGCAGGTCAGGCTCAGCCATTGTTAAATTTGTAGTGCATTATATAGTTGTGGTGCTATGTTAGTTACAAAATTTAGGCCTTTGTATTACGTTCTGATCTTTCGGTAAGTATCTGCTTGATGCTAAAGAATCTTGTGACTAATTTCTATACACTTTTGCGCAATATAGATAAAGAACTTGGGAAGAATCATAAGATCGGTTAAACTCAAGAACTTTAGTAACTTTTTATGGTGATTGTAGATTTGATAGATAATTGGCATTGAAGATTTTGATTATTGGCGTAAAGTAAATTGTTTCTTATCACATACAACATTTTCTAATCATTTAGTATAATTATAGTTAGTGATATAAATATAAATGTTTTAGGTGCAATGTATATGAAAAACAAGTCGATCGAACAACATTTAGTCATTTACCAATCCTTTTTAACGAAAGTAACATTGATATGGAGAATGTACATGATGCTAATATGCAAGTGTCACTTGGACGAGCTACAATCAATGAAGATGAACTGCACGCGATCCTCCGTATTCTCCTCACCTACTGCTCATGTTGAGAGTAAGAACATCTTTTTTACTACTCCGCATCCCTAATTTTGGTTAATCAATTTTACATCTTATTATTATCGAGATTTCCATATTCAGATTCCTTAGGTAGCAGGTTATTTAATTGTCATCTTATTAGGGATTTGACCAATCATTCATCATTCATATAATATAAATTTGTAAGTTTTACCTTATAAACCCAAAAGTAATTTGAAACCATTGTAACAAAGTTTGTGCAGTTTGAAGGTAGAGCAATGGAGGGTGCAAATGTAGATGGAAGAACCATTTTAATCTAGAAAAAAGAATGTTACTATTAGGAGATGATGATATATACAAACAAGGTTCTGAAGGTTTTTTTGAAATGTTTGATGAACATCTATGTATGAATGAGTTCAACAAGGAGTAAAAGTATTAAAGAGATGTCACATTCATTAAAAACAAATCAAATCTTTAAAGAAACTTAGTTCACAAATCCTTATGACATGTGTTTCGAATTTGTGAAAACAGACATCTGGATGGAATAAAAAACTTATATGCTATTGAAGCAACCTTCATCAACAAAAACCAAACAACAAACTCTATGTTTTCGATACAAGATTACAGTAAGAGTTAAATTATTTCAAATTCTTTACTTTCTCTTTTACTTTATATTATTTTCGCTAGGTTCAAATCTTTATTCTTGATTTTGAAGGCTCCGGCTTTGGAAATTTGCATAAGTCGTTTAACGAGTCTCACTCAACGAGAAAAACTTGCTTTCTGGATCGACAATTATAATTCATGCATGATGAATGTAAGTGTTAAAACTTTTATAATTCTTTAAATTTTTTAGAAAAATCAATATAAGCTTATTCAAATCTTGCTATTTATCACTAGAAAATAGAAGATTGTTAAACTATCACAAAAGGTAATGTAATTTTAAGCAAATATGTTATTTAAATTGTATAAACTAATTTTACATATGCTTATTTTCTTTTTTCCACGGGCAACAATAAATGTTGGACGACATTATTTAAATGCAACCATCATCGAACATTTAAATGCAAATTAGTATGTTCCTTGTTTATGTGTTTTATCATTTGTGTCTATCATGCGTTTGATGAAATGTCCGGGTGAATGTGGTTTGTTTGGGACATGTGCATTGCTTTAGGTACTTTGTGCTTGATCATATGTGTATAATAACATAATTTTGTGACCAATATGAGAAGATTAACCATGATTTAGGGATACTAAAGTTCTTGATTTTGCAGGATCTTTGCAACTTGATGATTGATTAATTGATCTATGAATCAGTTCTTCAAGTCAACGTGTCGTTTATTTGTGATAGCTAGAGTGTAGTTGATTGGCTGATATATTTGACACTTTTGTTGTAATAATACGTTATGATATGTTATAGCAGGAGAAAGAGTTGAAGCAATTCCATCAATGGGGAAGGAAAACTCAATGCCATATTGAGAACTTTGAAACTCATAGTGTTGAAGTCATTACTTGTTAGTACTCATATAGTCCGATATGCATAAACACTAAAATCTTGATGAATGTTTTTTTATGTTTGAACTATTATTTATTATTATCAGGACCTATTGGTCTGAGTATTGCCAACGCTGTTTGTCTTGCTCTTATTGAGAAGTGAGAAGCATTTGGGTGCTTGTTACAACAAACTATGCACTTGCAAAAAGTCATTAACTACATGTTATCTATACTATATTAATAAGCAAATGGAAAAGGTAAAGTTATCTTTTATTCAAATCTTTTAAATTTAAGAATTTTACACGCCCATAAGAATAATGTATAACTCTTAAAGAACAACATATTCTCAAGATCCAAAATTTTGAATTCCCGCCTATATACGCCTACTGTCCCTTTTTTTTCTTCTTTCCCCATCTGTGCAGAGAGAAAGAAAGTAGCTGGAGATAGAGAGAAACTGAAAGAAGTAGCCATTCGCATTTAATCGGTAAGTTATCCTCTTTTTAACTTCTACGACAACTTCTTAAAATCCCAAAGTTTGTTACATTCCCGGGTTGGGTTAGCATCTACTTGAAGAGTTTGTATTTAAAAAATGGTAAATGGACGGGTTGAGTATGGGTTATGTGTCAAATGGTTCGGGTCTAAGTTGGTTGGATTTGGTTTGTCCAACTCCTCTACCCAAGTTTGTTCAATTTCTTCAAATTTATCTATTTTTTATATAAATCGGTTTGTAAGTTTTGAGTGTTTGAAATATTTTGTGTTGCTTTTGTCCCATTTGACCATATCAACTGGTTTGAATTGCTATTTGTTTCTACTTTATCTAAACTTTAAGAGTTCCTGTTAGTGATAAAGACAAAACCAAAACTGTATACATGTTTGGGTGGGTGGCCTTAAGAAAAATACTTAAATAGCTAGCTGGCGTTCTTTTACTAACATACGTTTCCAAATACATCACTTTTTAGATAAGATACCTATCCAACTGTACATTTTGGTTTGTTGATTACCACACTATTTTGGTTGGCATGATATATTGTCAAGAACCTGATTAAATATTTGATTGACAGTTAAACTATAGGGGTGGTCCTGATTAGCTGAGTTTTATTTATTTGACAATGAAGAAGAAACTAACTAGAAAAAGTTATAATTTTTTTCACCCCATAACTTAGCCACCACTCCAATTTAGTTTCACTTTAAATTCTTAGTTAGGGTTGATTTTTAGCCCACATGGTCACAGGTTTAGTTAGGGTTAATTTCAAGCCCACATGATTAGAGTTATGAGATGGTTGATTGGCTATGTTTGACCAAAAATTTATTTTATTTAAAACATTAATTAATGTTTTACACTTTTACTTAACAATTATTTTTGCAGATCGATTAATGACACGTGTTTTTATTACGGATTGGGTTTATTGCATATTGAAATTGTTCTTCAAGGTTATTATCAGTTAAGATATAAGTTATTTGAGGAAATTTGTAGTTTGGTTTAGGGTTCAATACCAATTGGGTTGGTTACTCAAAACCTTGATGTTATTTCAGAATACATTGAGCCACCTAAAAACATTAGTGCATGGATTAAATATGGTTGTTTTCATTTTATTTAGTTTGTTAGGGACAAAGTTGCATATGCGTCAAGAAGTTGGAACCATCATGTAAGTTGTTGCTGCACAAACCAACGCAAACGGGTCAAGCGGGTAAAATAAAAATTTAGAGTGAAGTTGGTCGAAAGACATTCATGGTGTATTTCATCACATAAAATTATCTAAATTATTTAATTTCATAGAGATTCGGTCTGAATGCTACATGCGCCGCATTCTTGATAACTTTTATGAAATATTCTAAAAGTCAAAATTTTAATTTAAGTAAAAAAGATTGTATATATATTCGACAAACTAATCATATTTGTTTGAAGTGTTTTTTGTGGTGTTATGAAATAAAATTGAAAGCTTGCAGGTATCTTTGTTGTTTTCAAACAAAAAAAATGTATCTTTGTTGTTTTCAAACAAAAAATTACAAAAAAGATTTTTTAAACTGTGATTACGCTTTGTTGAATTAATAGTGTTTTTTATATCTTATATGGGAACTGACTTTTAATGCTTATGTTCATGTTGATGTTGTTTTGACGTGACACTTATGTGGTACTGCTTATTCCCGTGCTGGATTGCAAGCTAAAAATATGGTGCTTAACTTCTTATTGGATGCTACTTGTTTTTTGTTTCTATTGTTTAAAAACAATAGGTGATGTAAGCTATGTTTTGAATAAGAGGAATGACCAACTAAATTATTTGTACAAAGAGGTTAATTTTTTGATTGGATGCCTTTTTGAATGAGGGTTGTTAAAAGAGGTGGTGTGTGGCAAGTTTGTATAGTTGATCGTAATTCACTTAAATAAGATTCCTTTAAAAAAATGTAACTATATAATAATGTTTCTTGATGCTAGATTTTAAAGGCAAAGAAAGTCCATCGTAATAAAATTCCTAGGATCTGGAAAGCTGTCTACAATTTTCAAGTATGAAGTTTAACTTGCTTATCTTCTATATTATATACTTTAGTTATTCGAATTTTGTCAAGGCATATATTTATCTATTTTTTATGCATAAAGGTTTTTAGAGAGGCTTATCAAGTTCTTGATTCTATTTTTTCAATTTTTTCACGTGCTACGTGTTACATGGCTGAGCATGCCTTATCGGAGGTATGATTTTGACCATAAACTGTGAACAGTATGATACATGTCCTTGTGGAAAGGGGCGTTGTAATACTGCTACCCGTGAGTGGTGGTTGGCAGTAGAAATGGGTGCAACAAAGGTTAAAAAGAGCTTAACAATCAAATTACATTGTATGATCATTTAAAATCATGTTTCTACATGTATACCGTAAAAAGTTTGTTCATCACTTCAAATTAAAAAGTTCTTTCATTTTCTTACACACTAAATACAAATAAATATGAAAAACACATTGTAAATTTTTCATACCGCCGCAGCATCGCGCGAGCTTCCTGCTAGTTGTTAATTATGTCTAAACAACATTCATTACTCTTTTAAAATATAGTTACTTATTTAAATTTAAGATTTTTATGATAAGATTTAATATAGGTTGATTTTCATGACTTATTAAATGAGAACAATCATATGATAAGATTTAATATAGGTTGTTTTACTATTCACCTAATTCATATTGTTAATTACGTCTAAACAACATTCATTAGTCTTTTAAATATAGTTACTATATTTTTATTTAAAATATAGTCTTTTAAACCCTAAACCCTAATTCATTAGTCTTTTAAAATATAAAATTTTTACTTATTTAACAAATAAATTACTCTTTTAAAATATAGATTTGATTTATGTACATGTTTTAGTCAGACATCTAACTACTCGAGTTTAGTAAAAGTTCATCTTTTATGGCTCGTGGTCTCTTAAAATTTTTAAAATCCAATTATGAACCAATTAGGAGCAGTATGTAACAAAAGTAACTCAAAAACTATTTAAAATTGTAGAAAATATTTATGTAACTTACATATAATTAAATCCACATCAGAATTCCACCCCTTACATCGTAATCACATATTTGATAGTTTGCTCTGGTCTCGAATAGTGTCACCACATTGTAACTTTGATTAATTTAAAAACAGATGGATATGACTGAAACACAAATGCAAACCTTAGGCTCTATTGTTTGTGGAAGTGATGGAACAAATACCACCAAGGATGAGATCAACTTATGGTTCAATTCGTGAGACATGATTAGTTGCACTAGCAACCAAGGAAAACGAGCCTATGAAATCAACTCACATTGTTAAGGTAGAGTTATAGGGGGAAGTTAAGAGATTAGATATCAATAGATATAAGTATTCCTATTTTCTCATTCAACATGTGATTAAGTACACATAACATGGCAATTACAAAATCAACAACACATTCGACATGTGATTAATGATACATCCCTTTTAATAAAATTCCATGAACACTAAATTGGGCATTTCTTTCGTCGGCCATAATCATGAACGTGTGAAAGAATGGACGATTTATCCATCTTCAACCAACTTACTAAAACATGTTACTAACACCGGAGATGAATGGAAGAAAATATCCCTCAAAACTAGAGTGTGGCATGCAGTGATGGACCCAAAAATTTATTTTAATGAGGTCACTAATATTTGGTACTCGAATGTGAAACTCGATTATTGAATTGTTGCTTCGTGGTGGGTAGGATCACATGTAGTATGAAATTGTTTTTAGTTATGTTTGGATGATTTTAGAGATGATTTCACCGATTATTTTGGATTTTAATTCAACTAGATAATCTTAAAAACCTACATTATATTACTTTTCTTTCTCACATTATTGTGTACACAAGATTACAATTTTTTTTTCTTCAGCTTGTGCCATGCACATTTTCAGTACAATTTATAAAAGTTCAATTATGCTAAAGTCAACCCTAAAATCAAAAATCACATAGTTATCTTAATGAATTGAATCATCTGTTAATAAAAATAAGTGAACAAAACTTGTGAACGAACTTGATAAATACATATCGGTGGTGCATATTTATTTGACTATGGAGTTGATACGAATAAGTTATATTTTCTAAATTTTGACTTAGAGTAGAATGAATTGAAATATATAAATTTAGAGATGAATGAACAAATAATAGTTTAAAAAAGATAATAAAACTAATGAATAATGGTCGACGGGTCGGCCAAGGGAAAAAAGAAGCCATATGACCCAAGGAAGAAAGGAATCATGGAAAAAAAAAATACAAAAGGGAATTGAACTTGGGTTTGTAAGTAGCAGTGGAGTTTAACATAGTATGTAGGGGTGGTCGAAGGTTACGGGACCTATAAATCTTTTTCCTATCACTATGTTTTTTTTTGAGGGGGGGGGGGGTTAGACTCAATACGTATAAACTTTTCAGACAAAATATGCATAAATCACTACTTTTGGGCGAAAAAACAGGGGGGTCGAGGCCCCCTGGGCCCCTTAAAAGCTCCGCCCATGTATGTAAGAAAACTAAGTTTTAAACATTTTCTATTTACCAGTGGGATAAGTTGACAAATAGCTGAAATACTTATGGGGTCAATTATTAATATCTATTGGGGTCACTTAAAATTCCAATACATACAACTTATATAAATACAAAATTTGATTGTGGTCACCTGACCCATTGGAGTATATCTAGTTCCGCCCTGGTGTCATGTAGATTGATGAAATTCTACTAATCCCACGGCAATAGAAACTAACCATAAACCATTAACAAGTGCAATGTTTCTCTCAATGAATTTTTCCCTTAGTCATACCAATCCCCAGTCACATGAGTAGTTACCTATGCATTACGAACCAATCACGAGTAGCGATCGATACTGTGATCTGAAAAGTCATTTGTTGTTGTTTAAGTGGTTATCAGTCTCACTAACAAGCATCCCAAATCATTAATTACCAAGGCATTACGGACCAACCATAGTTAATGTTTGATCCCACGCTTCAAAGGACATTCGATATTAAATTACTAGTCTCTATGTTCGAATCGTCATTCTCACCAACAAACATCCTAGACATTACCATAGGCGTTAAAAATCATCCACGAGCAACTATTGATCTTGTGATCTAAAAGTCTGATTCAGTGGCTTCTATGTTTGAATTGTTATTCTCACTAACAAACATACATACATTACATATTTCATACGTGTTTTAGACGAGTATGTTTGCTTAAATAAGTATGTTTAGTAATACTCATTATAGAAAAAGTACACCCTTAAATAACAAACTCAGTATTACAATGCCATTTACGTATACAATACACAAAGACAACGCGCATTGCGCAACTTGTGCTCGTTCATCCATTGAACCAACTCATGAGTGACGCCCTAATGATAAATTTAGTATGTGAATCCAGGTTGCATATCACATGACTTTTGCCTTTTGGTATGTACTAATGGTTAGAAAGTTTAATACTTAGAATAAATTTTCACCTAATCAATAAATATTAGTGTGTACATTTTCAAATTATCTATAAAGTATAACAAAACACATAGAGTAAATGACTTGAAAAATGGTAAAATTCTATATTCTCAAAATAAGAGCCAACCCAAACATACGGTGTTCAAAGAAACCGAAAACCAAAAAAAATCAAAACCAAATCTTATCCATAACCAAAAAACCAAAACCAAATCATGATAGTTCTCAGTTTGGTTCCTAACCGTACCCGAATTTTGTATTCGGTTATTGGTCGCACAAAACCTTGCTTATTAGTTATTTGGTTTGAATATGCGATCCACCAATTTTATCTAGATTTCGACCGTTTCGAATTGTAAAATCAGTTTAATCGATTGAATTCAGCTCGGTCAGACATATCTTCAAGTTAATCCCAGTTTTATCGACAGATAAAACCAAAAAATATTAATAATCAAATAAAACGTTAACCGCCCGTTAGGGCATTCACAGCAGAACCTCCTTCTCCATCTTTATATTTTAACAAAATTTCACATTTTCTTACAATTATATCTTAACTTTGTTTAATATCTCACATTCTATTATTTATCTTTATCTCTATCTCACTCACAAACACTTGTTTTATTATGATTTTTTTTCTCTTATACATTTAAAAAAAATATAGAGACCGATAAATAATAAATTTTTATATTTAAAAAATCACTATACAAAACTTTAAAGTTTGAAGATAGAGATGTCGATGAAAATATAAAATATAAAAAATCTATAAATAATAGAGACGGAGATAGAGAGATATAATCTCTATTTCTTTCGAACACAGTATCCAAACTTATCGTCTCCCGGACTTGAAAGTTAAAACTCCCGAACCCAATGCAGCAATTTTATCAAATTTCACGTCCGCAATCGTCTTACAAATTAATTCACGCGGTTCTCTTTCATTATACGATAAATAGCTCGTCAAAAACCCTAGAAGCATCTTTTTCGTCGTCTCACCGCTTACACTCGTCGGAAATCGGAACTCTAAACTTCAATCACACACAGCTCCGTTAAGTTCATCATTCGAATCAGGTAATCACTGGTTTAATTGTTTGTGTTTCTGATAAGAATCCGTTTGTGTGTGTTCGTAACTTCGTATGGATCGTATGCGCATAGGATGGATATATTTTGTGTGGTTAATGATTTTAATGAGTTGACGGTGAGTTTATTAAGGAAGAGTTTGTTTTATGGTGTTATTGATTGAACTTGGGTGATTTGGTTGATGAATTAGGGTTTTTAATTTGTTTTGGCTTGATTGAGTTTCTTTTTGTTCGTTTTCTCCGTGTAGTTGTCGAGGAACCGTCGGTAATTGGTTGGGGTGATATTACGAATCTGTAATTGAATCTTTGTTTGATTATTGCATTATGGAATTTGTAGAGTACATGTATGCATATAATGTGTGGTTCTTTGTTTATTAAGCTTACATGTTTGGTGGAACGTCTACAGATGGCTGCGAAACCACTTACAACTGCTGCAATTGCAATGACAGAGAAGAAAATGGACATGTCATTAGGTTAGTATCAAGTTTTGTTTCAGTTGGTTTTTAGGTTATTTATATCCATTTCACCTAAAAGTCTAAAACTGGTAAATCTGTTTTGTTAGATGATATTATCAAAATGTCCAAGAATGGAACTGGTGCTAACAAAAGCAAGCAGCAAAGAATCCCTGTGAGCGACCCCTCTTTGATGTGCTTAGGTCTGTTTTTATTTATTGTTTGATGATCTTAATTCAATTGCTGTTTGATTTTATGCAGAACAAGAATCATAAATTTTCAAACAATGTTGTTCAAGATAGATCTATGAGGTTGCGCTGCTTTATGGACTCTAGATCCTCCCTTAGACAGGTCTAGTGCATATCATACCATTGGCTATTTTTAAACATAAGATAGCAGTGGCTTACACGTACACATTGTTTTAATATATTATATTGAGTTTTGACACTTGTCTTTGTGGTATCAGGGTGTTCTCGCTCAAAGGAGATCCAACTTCCAGAATAACCAATTCCCTTTGGTAGCTGAGGCTGCTAGAAAGGCTGCAGTTGCTCCTATTCGTAATAGGAACTTCAATCGGAATCAGGCAGCGGCTTCATATAGACCAAGGTAAGATTGTTGTGTTCATTTGAGTGTTTTTTTTTAATGTAAGCAAGGTTTAAAAGTATGGAATCGAGCCTCGAGGTGTTTTCCCTTCGCCTCGTTAGGCGTAAGTCTCGAGGCGAACCGAGGCATAAGCACGAGATGAAATTAAAAAATAAATATAAAAATTATATATCTTATAAAAAATGAAATATAGACTAATTTCATCATTGGATTCATCAAAAACACACATTAAAAAGACATGGAAGGTTTTGAATCTGGCACAAAGAGTCTAAAACATCAAAAACAAACATTAAAACCCCCTAAGGCGTCCCTGAGGCGCAGATTTTCTTACCGCCTCACCCTATGAGGCGCACATACAAAATAACCCCTTGAGGCGCCGCCTCATACTTGTTTTTGGGCGCCTCGAGGCGCACGCCTCAGCCGTTTTTTTTAAACTACGAATGTAAGTTATTACAAGTTGTCCTTCACTAAATTCATCTGATAAGAGATACCTTGTGTATGTGGATTAATGCAGGTAAATTGGGGGCTATTTACCTAATCAATGACTTACCCATGTGCTTATCAGTTATATGCATGAAACCATCATATGTGAAAAAGATTGTCTTTTTTGATTTGGGCTTAAAGGAAGTTCTGATTGATTAAAACCATTAAGTCTGGGCACTTGGAAAGAACTCTACATAGTTACATGTTAAGTTTGAATAATTTAATGCGCGGTTGGGGAGTTAATTGGCACAAGGCACTTTGTCGTCATTTGGTTTACTTGCATCATGTGGTCTCCTTTCTGGATTGGTGGAGTTAAAACATCACATACTGAAAACACACTGTTTTTGGGGAAATCAGCAGCATATATATGATGAGTGGCTCCCAAGACCTTTAAATTTTCTGTGTGATTGTTGGCAATTTCAGAGCTATCATCTTGAAGTTTACTGGCCTAGTAGTTTTACATATCTTTGGAGAATTTCTTTTGAAGCATCTTTATGCCACATGCTTATATAAGTGTAGTATACATACACATATCATGCAGGCGTCTGGTATGACATCGTGTTTTGTAGAGTTTGTGCTAAATAAAACATTGCAGTATGTAATCCAGACTTCCTCTTAGGAGACCTCAATTATTGTCACCGTTGACAGTAAAAAAAGCATCTTAAGAAAACTTTGATATGGTTTCTAGAACTAAGATGAAGTCATCACTCATCCATGGCTGTCATTAAGCATGTGCACTCTTCTAAAGGACTACACTTGGGTTACATTTGATCTTGTGAAGGTTTGAGGCAGAGCTTTATGGTGTATTAATGTGTCTTGTGCAAATCATCTTTTGGGGAAATCATAATCTGGTGCTAGTGTTATATGCATATAAACAAAGTTTTAGAAGTTGTTTAGGAGATCATTCATTTAAACACAAGTCAGGGCCAATCTGGAGATCACAAAATTCTCGGGCTTCTTGACTGCAACTTGGTCTTTAGTATTTTGGGGACCTGTTATCTGCTCTGTGGCTGCTGTTTGAGTTCCATTTACAAAGATGCTTTTAAAACTTACTCAGATTGGCAACTTCCTCTGTTTTTGGTTTGTTTTCAATTAACAATTTCATTAAATTGATCAATGGTAAGTACCATGATGGCTCTTTTCATGGTCTACGGGACCCACTAGTTGGTGATTTTGATTGATGCTAGATGCAAGTTTCTTTGGCGAGGTATTCTCTGTTTCTCTTTTCCCATGATTGTTAATTTGTTTTGCAGGGGTGCGGCTCGACCCGTTCAAAACAACGGAGGGTTTGCTGTCAAGGTACTATCTTTTTATTGATATGGTAGAAATATTAAAAAAAGGCAATTTGTGTGTCCGTTATAGTGATGAATGCTTTGTAATTCATGCAGAAACAAGTGAAAGTGGTGTCAAAGCAGAAGCCTCAGACACTGGATTTGTTATTTGCAAACATGAAGGAGCAAAGGATGAAGGTTTTATCTCAGCAGCAACATCAGCAGAAAAACAACAGTGGAAGAAGAAATGGAGCAGGGCAGCAAAGGCCCCGACCCCCATGGACCAGATACAACAACTGATGATCAACTCTTTCAAATTTGCTAATGGAGTCATGTTTTCGTATATCTGTGCAAAATTAAGTGTTCTGGATCTTGATTCATCTTGTTTTGGATTGTGTTTCCATCTTCATTCATGTTCTTACTTCATGTAATTGAATGGTGACATTCTATAGTTAAGTTTTCGTAGGTTTCTATTGATTTGAGATGGTAATCAATCGTTTGATCGTGCTTATGTAAGCTTTGTTATTGTTAAACTTTGTCTGACAAAGCTTCAAGTGTGATTTGTGTTATAGCTTTCATCTCTCTCTCTTTCAAACCTGCCAACTTCATCACCATTTCTGATCTTGCTTTGAATGAATGCGTTCTCATCGATTCATCCACAGCTTGATATATGTTCTACTATGAGCATTGTGCAATTGTCAAAGAAGGAATCCTATGGTCATCTTCAAATTCGTCTTTCTAGTTTTTCGTCATCAACTAGAAAGACTGATGTTTGATCATGATGAATAACTATATGGTTCAGTTTGTCAAATGCATCACCAAACTGTCGAGGGGAATAGTTGAATGACATGTAGCCTTCGAGTGCTTACAGTCTGGTTCAGTTTTATACTGTTATCTTCTAGTATAAGTTGCAAACCACACCGTTTAATAGGGTTTGAAAATTTTGAAGCCGACCAACAAAAAAGCGAGAAGAAAAACCAACCAAAGAACCGGACAACGAGAGGTTTTATGTTTTTAAACCGAGCTATGAAGACACTTGAAGATGCCTTTCAACTCTCCTTGCCCACATTCTCCGAGACTATTGGCCTTTTTAGCTACAACTTTGTTGTCATCAACATGGAGCATGGGCACGCGCCATCACTGAAGCACTAATGTCTCTCTCTCGCAAGATGTCCTTCGTCTTCCTTGAGCCTTTTATTCAGGTAACAAGTCATAATTACTTCATATGATGAATTCTGAGAGTTTAATATATTAATGTAATAGGATATTAGTATAGTGGTGTCAAGTACGATACAATTTGATACAATCAATCCTTTTGTTTGGACTGAAATTATTTAAAGTTGCCTTAGATTTGTATAAATGTTAAACATGTTATTTATGAAGGTATCATTTCAAAACTATGGTTTCTAATATATATTATATTATAATCTATATTAAACCTCTATGTCGGTGGGTACAGTAACCACCGACTCTCACTGTAAAATTACAAAATTAACCCTGAGTGATAGACCGCATCTGGTATCGGAGGATCTGGTCGAAACTGAGAGTGGAGAGACAGAAGCGTGTAAAGGTTGTTGGGGCTGTTTGGGATTACTTATTAAAACTACTTTTGATTTTTGAAATGGATGAAAAGTCAAAAATACCCTTCCAAAAATCACAAAAAATCAGAATTTCTGACTTTTGATGATTTTTAAAGAGGCATATTTTACTTTTCATCCATTCCAAAAAAATAAAAAGTTGTTTTAATAAGCAATCCCAAACACCACCGTTGTAGTTGAGTTGGAGCGGCAGAGGATGTACCTGCGATGTCGGTACATTGCCATTCGATTTCGTCTTCTTGCATTCCGTGTTCGTTATTCACCTGATTGTCAAGGCTATATACAAAGGGAAAACAAAAGGTTTAGGGTTTATGTTTCTTCTTTCTTCATATAGATTCAAACAGGGATATAGAGGTGAGAGGTATGGTGCTATCATTGAATCTATTTCTTCACTTCCATCACCCTTGTCGACACCATTCCCGTCAACCAAGAAAACAGCCTTCTCAAGTAATCCTAAACCTTATCGATGTTAGCTTTTACGTATCTGTTTGCTAGTTTTGGTCTGCATATATTGGTTTTGAGATGTCAACTTTAAGCATCGATGTAGAAATTAAACTTCTATTGAGAAGCCATGTTCAATACCAGTGATGATAATGTCCTTTTTGCTATCATAGGGTTCAAGATTAGGATTATAAGGTCTTGATTTTATACTGTTTTCTATTTGATCTTTCTGATTGTAGGTTTGAAGCTCAAATTCATAACCGATTTTGATTCAATTTAGTACCAGATGACATTAGTGTGGCAACACCTTTTTAAGTTTAAGTTTATCATTCATCTACTATGATAAAGTATCATAATTCATAACTCAGACGATGAAGTTTTTGTTGTTATAGCTTTACTCCTAAAAAAATTCTTCAGGTATAAGGTAATGCATAAGTAAAAATAATTTAATTAGCAATCTTATTTTTCATGGTAATGAATCATATAATTTACTTATAGATATCCAAGAATGGTGTTGTCTTCTTGTATGTGTGATTTCAAGTATGCTTCATGTGGATGCTTTGACTTCTATGGTTAATTTCTGTTGACATTTGAATCTGAGTTTGATATTCACTCATCAACATTTATTTCAAAGTTCAATTTCAATAACTTAAATGGTTGTATAAAATGAAATGGATAGTCATTTTTGATGTTAAAGATGGTTATTGTATACTTCAAATTGTTGCTAGTTCAGATTGTTTTTATATTGAGTTTCTATTTTTGGTTTATAACAAAGTTTTTCTCTTTATTTTTGGTCTATAACAAAGATCTACACAAACAGTTTGTGTGTTCTTTCAAATTTTATTTTGATCTAGGTATGGTGTGATGCAACAATTGCAATTCAGCCAATAGGTTAGACTTATTTTAAAGCCATACTTTATGATGGCCAAAGCTTATTTCAGACCTGTGTTTAAATATCAAATTCTTTTTTATTAGTTTGCGTTTATATGATTTTGAAATGTCTTGTGTGTGTAGAACATTAATATTTTTTAAATCCTAGCAGGAAGATTCAAATGATGCTACTCTATTGAGATCTTTTAAGTATATTTCTAGATTAGATCATTACAGCTTTACCTTTGATAGAGTGGAAGTTGGTTCTTACATGTTACACCAAATGGAAGGCAACGGACAACATTGCGGATCATAATTCCGTTAAGATACTAAACCTAAAAGAGACCTGCGGCAACACGTTGTCTCATATTCTAGTTAAGTTTAATACGTTAACAGTTAGGTTGAAAGAGACATAAGGAGTCTTAGACTTTCAAACCAATTGTGTTAGCTCTCTCCTGATCAGATATCTAATGAGTTAAATAAACAAACAAATCTAGCTAAATCCACTTGACAATAGTGTTTCTGGAGGGTGAGATAATGACAAACTACTTCTAACTTATGAGGTAAAGATACCGCTCCCAGATAATGAGTTAAACACATGAATTCTAAATCATTACCTAATGTAAAGATGTGTTCAGAATTTTCAAACGGTTAAATTACACTAAGCATTGTTTATATGTTACACGGGTATTTTAATAACATAATCATATTCATAAAATTCAATAAAACGTATAAACAGATGGTGATATATTATAAGTTTTTAAATTTAACTCGATATTCTAATATGTACATAATAAATAAACCATTTTTTTGAACGGCCAACAAATAATATAAGTCCGGTCACCTGGGTAAATCCAATGGCGAAAGGCTATCCACGCCTGTGAATACAGACAATACTAGTGACCCGGCCCGCCAACCATTCAAGGGGAAACCACCACCCGAAGTCCACTGTGAGAAAACCCCTAGCCCACTTGAAGCATATTACATCAAGTGATACTCAAACCTATGACATCTATTTTGAAAACCCTGTTTACTTGCAAATTAATTGATCTAAGCCTCATTGATGCTCATTTATTAAAGACAAATTGGATTTTAATAATCAAAGTATAACCTCTGGGGATAATAATCCATACTATCAAATTGGCCGATAATATCCCAACTTTTAGTTTTCTTACCAATGACAGTCCTATTAGCATTATTTTTATTGATTTACGTTTGATTTAAACTTGTTTTTCATTCCATTATATTGTGTGTCTTCCAATTTCATTCACAATCACCATCGTGAGCAAGATCAAGTGCAAATCAAGTGTAAACAAATAAATAATTATGCTACTAGGATTGCTCTTATCAACATAAATGAAAGTTGGGATTATTATCTGCCAATAAATCATAGTTTGAATTATTAAAATTCAATTTGTGTATAGTAAACTATTAAAACATTAATCTAAAACTCTAAGTGGTGGTCTCCTTTATACGTACATAAAGAGCATTAATAGACTAAACAACAATATGGGGGTGTAGCTCATATGGTAGAGCGCTCGCTTCGCATGCGAGAGGCACGGGGTTCGATTCCCCGCACCTCCAATTTTTGATTGTTATTGTTTTATTTTTATTTTTTATGTATGAAAACTTAAGGTTTGAATTGTACTATTTGCTGCTAATGATCACAAATGACAGCTATTATCAAGAATCGATTTATGAAGTTTCTATTGTACACAGATTCATACAATGCATGGGATGTGTTCTACAAAATGCCCAAGAGAATTTATATTTGTTAGGTTAAGTTTCAACAGTCGTTTAATTCGATGGAACATTGGTTTTCGTTTTCTACCGAAGAATAATCATTATGTTCTATATCTATTCTACTAGACTAAAGACCCGTGTAATACACGGGTTCAATCATTAAAAATTATTTTTGATTAAAAAGGTTCGTAAGTCATAATATTATTATTAATACTTTGTATATCGATTTTTATGTTTAATTTTTTAAATCATCTATATCTAAAATTAATAGCTTTTCTTTATCAATACTTATAAGTGTAAATAATGTATAATGAAATGAAATAAACTTATAAAAAAGAACTTTAGGTAATAAACAAATTTATTAAACATGAGAACATCCATTAATATTCGAAAACTTCTTTGTATACAAAATTTGATTTTCTTTTTGTAATTTTACCATGATTGTCTCAAATTAATACTTTTAATTTATGTCTACTTGTAACTTGAGCTAATGCAATCTAGAGCTTGAATTGATGCCAGAAACCAAACATGCAATGATTGTATAAAAGTTTGGCCTATCTTTGCAATTTTTAAGTTTGGGGACCAAACATGCAATTTGATTAAACCACAGGGACCATATATGTAATTTTCTCTTTTTGTTGATCAAAAACATAAATCAGTTTTATACTTACATAAACTAAAACTAAATCAAAATTTCATGCTTTCATAAACAAAAACATGAATAAGTCAAATTGATGTAAAAAACCAAAATACTAAAGTTTATCTTGAAATCAAAATCAAAATCCTTGAATCGTACGGACTATTTCTACTGTTGCAATCGAGATTTGTATATATGAGCATTGAATTTAGACTTTGCAGAAGAGCTATTGTGATTTAAAACTTGAGGTGTGAATGATATTAAATAAATCAATAAAGACATAAAAGGATCGGTGAGTTGAACTTGAAACATAACGTGATTTGAGGTAAAACTATCAAAAATGCCCTTTGTAATGAGTTAAAAATAGTTTTTCTTAGAGTAAATTACAAATATCGTCCTTTAAGTATTACTAAAATTATGAATTTTGTCCTTAAAATTTGATAATTATATCGAGTGTCCTTTATTTGAAAATTTATTACGTTTTTTTGTCCTTTATACTAACTCAAGTTAACTTTTTCTGTTAAGTTTCTATTAAATGATATTTTTGCCCTTGTTCTTTAAAGGACGAAATATGTAATTTGTACTTTTCTTCTTTGTCTTTTTCAATTCTTATTTTTTTTATACAAACTTATTTTAAATATTATTGATAATTAATTTTTATATTTTATAAAATATAATTTTATTTATAGAACTTTTATTTATTATAATGTTCAGTTTAGTTATTTACTTTTTAGTAAAATCTATAAAATTTAGAGAACTTAGAATTTTTTTAAACTAAAAACAAAAACTAACTCAAAAATTACGTGAATTAATAAAATATAATAAATAAAGCATAAACATAAACATAACTAACCATTAAACATTAAATCAAACATAACTAATTCCAACATTATTCATTTATGTCTATAAAAACAGAGCTACCATATTTGGTTGACATCATAACGTCAATATGCTTCTAAGTGTTCTAAATGTTGTTTCTTGAATCATAGTATGATTTATGACATATTTCAGGTAATAAATAATTAACTATGTGTATACAATGATTATTTTTTAGACATGGTATGTTTTTTAGGTTATTGTATGTTTCATGAGATGTTACGATGATAATTTTGGATAAGTTTGATAGTGTGGTGTTAACTAAATTTTTAATAAGTTTAAGTTGTTAAAATTTTAATTAAATAAGTTACATAACAATTATAAAGAACAAAGTAATTTAAACAGATCATTTAAATTTTATTTTCTGATTTTGTGGTTTTAGTTTAAAGTTGATAGCATAATATTCTAAAATTTAATTGATTTACCTTTGAACTAAAACTTCAAAATCAAAAAAAAAAAAATTAAAAGATATAATTTTAAATAACTTCGTTCCTTACAAAAAAAAATTATGTGACTTATTTAATTAAAACTTTAAAGAAGTAAATTACTAAACCAAACAAATAAAAAGATTATAATAAACTAAAGTTCTATAAACAACTTTATATTTTATAAAAAAATAAAATTAATCAATTAATAATATTTAAAATAAGTTTTTATAGTTTGTATAAAAATGATGAGAATTGAAAAGGAGAAAGAAGACAAATATAAATTACATATTTCGTCCTTTAAAGATTAAGGGTAAAAATATCATTTAATAAAAACTTAACAGAAAAGTTAACTTCAGTTAGTGTAAAGGACATAAAACGTAACAAATTTTCAAATAAATGACGCTCAATGTAATATCAAAGTTTAAAGACAAGATCCGTAATTTTGATAATACTTAAAGGACAATATTTGTAATTTACTCTTTTTCTTATTACATCTTTTAAGGTACTTAAAAACATTTTTAAAAATATATATTTTTAAAAAGAATTAAAAAAACACATGTGCCTACTTTTGTGTGAAATTGAAACAAAATTATAGTGAAAGAAAATTCAAGTTTTCTATATGAAAAGACGATTTAAAATTAAGTCTGAGTGAATTAAAAAAACCAAAATAAGTTTTAGAAAAATTTTTGTTTTTTATTACGACATATAAATCAAATGGTTTTACAATTTTTTTAACCTTGCACTCGACTCATTTAATAATATTATTTTAATATGAAATAAATTTAATTAATACCATTACAGTGAGAAAAAAACATTTCCTTAAACACCTATTTTAGTAAATAAATTTTTCTATATACACTATTTAAGGAAAAAAACTCCCTTTGTAATTATAGTAATAGTTGATTTTGTTCAAATGAATTATGACTAATAATAAGGATAGATACATTTTTAGGCGGGAAATCAAAAGAATGAAGGCATAAGAAAAGGACACGTGACACTAAAGATGTTGTTTTATTAATAAGTATAGATTGGAAATTAAACTAATAATATTGTATTATCTATCTATTCTAATAAAAGAGTAACTACGGATGTTACATGTCAATGTCACAAGTCAACACCACATTTATTTTTAACAAAAATTTTTTGTTTCTCTCTCTTATTAAATAACTCTATTAATTATTAATTATATTATTTGATTCTTTTTTATATATATTATTTTTAGAAAAAATTAAAAAATAGAGATTTTTTTAATGTTTATTTCTAGAGAAACAGATTTTCATAAAAAGAAATTTTCTTAAAACATCATATTTTTTTAAAACAAAAAATATTTTAAAACTTACATTTTTTTAACATGTTTTGTTTTGAAACGAAATGTTTAATTTATTTTTTGGGAAAAACAAAAAAAGTTAAAAACAAAAAATTTAAAAGTTGATATTATTGTTTTATTACTTATATATTCGTTACTCATACATAATTTTAAATTATATATTATTTTATAATTAATAAAATTTATTGTATTTAATAATTTATTTATTTAACATGTGTAATATACGGTTTCATTAAAGCTACTTAAGTATAAGAGTGTAACTTTCATTGTTATAATAATGCTTAAGGGTCAAAGTTGTAATTAGTCTTAGGGTGTATGGGTGTTTTAGGGAAATTTTGCTTTGTTTGAAAACGAGGATTCTTAGGATATAAAAACATGTATATGAAGAACAAACTTTAAACATAGTGTAACCAAAATCATGTTTTTGTGTTAATCTCTCATTCTTTTTCACATGATTCTCCTCTTGTTTTCTAATATACTCTATTTCTAAAATCATTAAAACTGTACTCTATATGATTTTGAACTATAACTATTTGTTGAAATGTATATCATTTTATCATCATAATGTCTCATTAGTTGGCACAATATCCTTGTGAGTTATTTAATATACGTGTCATCATCTGTAAATATTCTCTTGCTAACAAGTTGAGATCCTAATACCGTAAGACCGAGTACCAAGTGCATATAGTATATAATTCAGGTGTGATGGTATATAGTCTTTTGTGCTACCTCATGCTTGGGCTTGAAAATGCTTTCGGTTACATATGAAAGACGGAGCTTTACAGTTGTACTCTCAGTATCACCTCTGGTTATCATATAGTCATTATATGTTAATCAAATGTTTGGATAATCTGATAGTAAATGGTAGTCCTGCATGGGCAGTGATATTTTTATTTTATCTCAAATTAAAAAAATATTTTCCTAACTTTACATATGACATTTTGCATTATGTTATTAGAACAGATTTATAGCTTATTCTGTTTTTTATGATAAAAGCTATATAGAGTGTTTGATAAATAAAATATTTATTTTAACACTGTTCATAAACGTTACTTGTTTTAAAATATTTAAAAGTAGTTATATCTTACAGACAAAGGATACAAAGGGGCTTGACGTGCGAAGGATACAAAAGGTTAAGGAACGTTGAACTAGGAAATCGACAGTTGAGATCATAAGAGAAATTATCATGCATGAAAATATTAATTTTTAGGCATAAAAGCGGTCTGGATCAGTAAAATTAGAACACTATATCATTGTTGACTATTTTCAAATTCCTTAAACCCCTTTACATTGAATATAATTTTCTTATAAGATATTATTTTCTTAAAAACCACACCATATAATGGAGTATTTTTTTAACTAGGAATGAAACCCCGCGCGTTGCCGCGGGGTCTTCTTGGAACGCCATGGTAACTGGTAACCATATTAGTATAAAATAGAAAGATATTTATTTTATAACAGGACCGGTCAACGAACCGGATATTTTACTGGTTCACTGGTTGCACCGGTCAAACGGGATTCATAAACTGGGCAATATTATTAGCAATCCTAAAACAAAATATTAAAGAAAGAATTAGAGGAAAAAAGAATATAAACCTGTGTATAATGTAAAGTTGATTAGACCTAAAAACAATTAAATATATGTTATATTAAAATATGAGCACTTAATCTAAAAAACTATAACATAAGAAAATTATATGAATATAAAGTAGCGGCAATAACTTCGGATTTCAAATTTACTATAAAACTGAGTTTAATACATTTTGGATTTACAATTTCTTTCTGTCGAACAGGCCGGTTTGTTGGAAGACGGTTTAAGTGTGCTCAACCGGACCGACCACCTTCCCCGCGGTTGTCCGGCCAAACGCATCTTCTATATCCAACTTTTCCATCCTAAAACGACTCGTTCCTGCCATTAAAGACCCTAAGTTCCTTAACGGACAACGGTCCCACTCCAGACACACCATTGAGCCGCCGTCGTTCACCATAACCGACGACTTTAACGACCCTAAATCTGGTATCATCGCAACTAACAACTTTTTTCTACGTTTATCGTTAATTCTGATTTTGTTTTGTCTCGTGTGTTGGATCTAGTAGTTGGAGGTGGTGTAACAGTGATAAACTAAATATGAAAAGTGAGCGGGGCCTTTTTGCAATTTCTTAAAGATTGGTGGTAAGTTTCAAAAACTCTAAAAGGTTCTTGAAAGTGAGCGGGGGCCTTTTTGCAATTTCTTAAAGGTTGGTGGTAAGTTTCAAAACCTCTAAAAGGTTCTTGTGGACACCGACTTCCAAGATTTATATATATTTTCTCGTTAATTCTGATTTTGTTTTGTCTCGTGTGTTGGATCTAGTAGTTGAAGGTGGTGTAACAGTGATAAACTAAATATGAAAAGTGAGCGGGGGCCTTTTTGCAATTTCTTAAAGATTGGTGGTAAGTTTCAAAAACTCTAAAAGGTTCTTGAGAGTGAGCGGGGGCTTTTTTCCAATTTCTTAAAGGTTGGTGGTAAATTTTAAAACCTCTAAAAGGTTCTTGTGGACACCGACTTCCAAGATTTATATATATATAATTTGAGTTTAGCTTTCCTATATTTTTTTAAACGACAAGTGTACGAATTTGTTCAGAATATAGGTGTTATCTAAATCGGGTCCAACTATCCGTTTTCTAGCAGAGACCGTACCTCCAATAATAAGCATATTTGTTTAAAGTGAGAATTGAACCCAACACCACTTTATATTAAATGTACTGGGTACCTCACATTTCCTATTTATATATTTAAATCAATTTGTTAAAAAACTTCGACATGTTGTGGTATAATGTATATAATTATTAATGTGTGATTATATGTGTGTAATTATAAATATAAGTTGTGTAACATCCTACTTAATATGTTGCAAGATTATTTAATATATGTTAGAGTAAATTACCATTTGCATCCCTGACGTTTGTCCATTTTAACCGTTTGCATCCCTATAGTTTCAAAGCCTTGATTTGCATACGTGACGTTTATAGTCTTAACCGTTTGCATCACTAATGTTTTTATTATGTAACCATTTGAATTA
Source organism: Flaveria sonorensis (assembly GCA_025506505.1). Taxonomy (NCBI): domain Eukaryota; kingdom Viridiplantae; phylum Streptophyta; class Magnoliopsida; order Asterales; family Asteraceae; genus Flaveria; species Flaveria sonorensis. Next base: position 5,801,013 of record CM046426.1, read on the forward strand.
AAATGACTAACGGTGTTAGTTAAGTTTGTTAACAGACCCCATATCATTAGTCTTTTGTCATTTTCTTTTAATCATATTTTCATAAATAAATCCACTTCTCAGTGACCCAACACCACACCCACCTACCACCATGTCTTCCCTATCTCTCCTCTCCCGACCACCGTTCTCCGCCACCACCGCTACCATCGCCACCACAATGCCGTCGTCACCACCACCATCACCACCACTCGCCTCCCCTCCACCACCCCTCGACACCTCACCATCAAAGCCTTCTCCGCCTCATCCCTTGTCCAACCCTAACCCAAGACGACCTCAAAAAGCTTGCCGCCGACAAAGCCGTCTAGTACGTCAAGTCCGGCATGGTCCTCGGCCTTGACACCGGCTCTACTGCCGCCCTCATTGTCTCCAAGATCGGTGAACTCCTCGCCGCCGGCGACCTCAAAGACATTGTCGACATACCCACTTCAAAACGAACCCAAGAACAAGTCGCCTCCCTCGGGATCCCCTTATCAGTCCTCGACGATCACCCTAAGCTCGACCTCGCCATCGACGGCGCAGACGAAGTTGATTCAGATAATTTCCAGATCTACTAACGAGAGGAGAGGAGAGAGAAAGAGAGAGAGAGACGGTGGTGTGAAGGGTGGTTACACAGTGGTGTGGTGGTGGTTGTGGTCCGGTGGTAGCGGTGGTGGTGATGGTGTACTACTGTGTGAGAGAGAGAGAGATAAAGCGCAACGATGGAAGTCCGTGGTTACATGGCTAGCGACGGTGGCCGTGGTGGTTGTGATCTAGGGGTGGCGGTGGTGATGGCGGAAAAATGGTGCACTATCGGGAAGGGGAGAGAGAGAGATGAGAGAGAGAGAATGGTGGGTGGAGGTGAGAGAGGACCATGTTGATGATGATGATGATGTTAGTTTGATAAGATGAGGAGGGGAAGGTTGGGGTGGGGGTGGTTTTAGTAAAGTGGGGTTCAAGGGTATTTTTGTCAATTTACCAAAAAAACTAACGGTTAAATCTAACGGCGTCAGGGTTAGGACTCAAATGGATAAAAAAATGAAACGTTGGGTGGCAAATCGAGACTTTAAAACTATAGGGATGCAAACGGTTAAAATGGACAAACGTCAGGGATGCAAATGGTAATTTACTCTATATGTTAACATTTGTTTCATAATTTGTGCGTGATTATTGAACTTTGAGCGTACTTATGGGTGCGAACAAACAATGTTCGTTTTTTGACACGTGTCATATTATGATGGCTTTTTACACGTTTTAGGTTAATACTTGTCATGAGTTAACTCACCCCACAACTTATAAGCCCAAATTATACGAATCCAAAACCCACTTATAGAATAATAAATATTTTTCGTACATGTTATCAAACCAACCCACGAAACCACGTTTGTTCGGCTATAAATCGGATGGTCAATGTCTTAATAAGGAAAAAGTAGCAATGCGTTGACCTTGCTTTATGGTATAGCGTTGACTTGTATTTAGTCAAATGTCACGTTACATGAAACTTCAGTCTCACCTTTGTTACGTATCATGAAATTAAGCCACGATCCACACGTATTCAATTCATACGTAAAGAAACTTATCTGAAATTTCTACTTTCATAACAATAAAACTTGGTAAGGTATGTTATTATATTTAAACATCTTTTTATTACATGATCTTAATTTCAAATATTAAGGAACTTAATATTCAAACTAAAACTTTTGAATTCTTCATCAGGGTTCTTAAACTTGTTCGTATACAATGACTCAGATCGGTTATATTATTGAGTTTCAATGACCGACACGATGCTTGAAAAGCGACACCTCTACGAATCAGTTTCTATGCTTTCAAATTATACAAACTTGACCTTTTGACTCTTTACACATACATATTTGACACTAAATTTTATCTTTCTAATAATTATAGTTTTATACGTGAACTTTTATTTCCGTTAAAACTTAGTTCGATAATTGTAAGGCTAACACTATCATTGTTGTGATCATCTCCACCACAAACTAAGAGGATGATGAAGTTTGATGAAATGAGAATCTGAATTCTATTTCTCAATATGTTTGCTTTGTAAAAATTTTTGAAATTTGAAATATGAATTCCATTTTTAACACAGTTTTGGTTGATAAATAAACTAGAAACAAAATTAGAATTAATTCAAGCAAACTCTTCCTAATTGTGAAAGTAATTCAACCAAAGGTATTACTTAGTAGAGCCTCTAAGCACACACTGCTGTGACATCGGCCACCATCTCATCCTTCGTCGCCCTCTTTTTCTTTTTTCTTTTTTCACCTCTGTCATTACTATCACTTTCACTATCTAGCTTCGTCACCAACCACCCCACAACCGTATCCCTACATTCCCCTATCGTCACCCTCACCTCTTCCACCGCTGTACCACCCCCGTCCTCCCCCACCACTGGCATCGAATGGTAGGTGGTGGTGACTGTGGCACGTGTAGCTCGGGTTGTGTTGAAAGCTAACACATTAATTCATTAGTACTAAATGTCACATATATAACTTAACTCATTTTGTATATATACACTTAGGCCATCTAGACTACCAACCTTTTAACATCTTAATATATTCAGCAAGTGGGATATGAATTTGTGATAGGTATATGCATAATCTATACTTTATATAGTAACTAAAAGAAATCTAAATTATATGTTCCCTATATCATTGAATCAGTCACATAAATTGTTTTCAATTCTCAAAATATTGAAAAAATATGCTCAAAATTAGTCCAACTAAATGAACGATATCATTATTTTATAACACATTAATTCAAGAGCTATTTCTTTTGGGTTATAAATTTAACTTTTGGTAAAGGCTATTACTTAATCACACAATATATACTATTACTTCCGTCAACAAATAGTGTACGAAAATTAAAAATTCGTATGTGTGGGAAGATAGTGAAAATCATTTTAGGGTCATTTAATAATTCAAAATCCACCTAATTTACTTTGTTACAAAATTGATTGAGAAAAATGATTGGGTGACACATGAGTCTTTTAGAAAATGATTGAATAATGATTATTATTAAATATGATTGACACTTAAATTTACACATACGTTTTTTTGTTAGTAAAACAAATTTCAATAATTGTGTTGTGTGGAAGAAAGTTAATTAGTATTTTCAGGGCCCCACTCTTGAGAGATTCAAAATTATAACACATGAGACGGTACTCATCGCGCACGCCAGTGGCCGGCCCTGTCTCCGACGTGAACCGCGCCCGTCGGAGGGGCGGCGATGGGGGTTGATGGTTTGAGGTGGGTAATCCGCCCAAGGGCGGTGAGAGGGAGAGGTGGTGGTGAACCTCACAATTAAAAAATGATTTTAAATTAAAATGTTTTAAATTAAAATATTTTAAAATCTTTTAATTAAAATAATAATTTAATTATAATATTTTAATTAAAATGTGTTAAGGGGTTCGATTATTGTGTTGTTTTAATTAAATATTTAAAATTATACGCATAAGTTGGCACATAATAATAATACGTTTCGCTTATTTTTGTACTATGAGAGGTGTCTTTTCATGAGTGGAATTCATTATAAGTTTAAAGCATCTTAGTTTGTAGTTTATGAGTTATATCCAATGTTATTAAAAGTTTAGATACATCATCATAATCAACTCGAAACACTTTAAAAAGCATCTAGTTATTATTATAATCAGACTAAAAGTTAAAAATTTTAATATTATCTATACTATATTATAATGCACGAAGGAAAGATTCCGGACAAAGTTAAAAGATTTGTAAATTTTAAACACAAGGTACAACCCAAAAAATCAATTTAACAAGGGTAATTATGTCTTTCTAAATACCACTTATGAAGTTCGAATATTCATTTGAATCTTTGATAACACCCCCTACATACATATTTTCCATTTACAATATTTATATGATGCAAACATCATTATACTTTTTTATTAAATACATAATAAAACTAAAACTTTTTAAATCGCAATATTTTATTTTTTTAGAAAACTAAAGTTAAAATAGAAAAAGAATTATGCATTTGAATAGCTTAGGTGTGAACTACCAAGGCGCATATATTAAGGTGTATTACACATCTTCAAATCTAAATAAACTTATAAACATGTCTTTGCATTTCTAAACTAGCACCCGAAAATCCTTCACTTGACCATGTTATCCCTAATTTTATTAGAGACGGGGTTAGTTTTTTTGTATAACTAATACTAGGTTAGTACTATATGTATTACACTGGTTGAATAAATATAATATTAAATAGTTATTAATAAAAATTAATGAATTATAAAACAATCTTTGATATAAAATATGATTGACATTACGTACGAGCGATAAAAAGACGATATCATTTTTAAACTTTTGTTTAACTTTTTTTTTTTTTTAAAAGTTGGTTTTTAAACAAATTGTTTCAAAACAAACCATTTTTAAAAAAATGTCATTTTTAATAATTTCTTTATTACGACTTTGAACTTTAATTATTTTTGTTTCATTAGAATTTTATTTTTTAAAAGCCACAGGTTTTAAAATATATTATGTTCTTTAAAAGTTTGATATTTTTTTTAAAAAAAATTCTTACTTTATAAAAATTATTTTTTTTACAATTTGCATTTGTAGAAAGATCTTTTTTTTAATTTAATAAAAATATTTTTAATATAAAAAAATTAAATAATATCATTAGTAGTTAATGTAATATTTATTAGAAGAGATAAGCGAAAAAAAAAAATTAAGAACTCTAGAACTGTAACAAGTGGTTTACAAAAACCTTATTTTATTAGTATAGATAAATTTGTGTTAGACGTATAAAAAAAAAGTAGATACCACCTATGAATTTCGAATATTCATTTGAATCTTTGATAACACCCCCTACATACATATTTTCCATTTACAATATTTATATGATGCAAACATCATTATACTTTTTTATTAAATATATAATAAAACTAAAACTTTTTAAATCGCAATATTTTATTTTTTTAGAAAATTAAAGCTAAAATAGTAAAAGAATTATACATTTGAATAGTTTACGTGTGAACTACCAAAGCGTATATATTAAGGTGCATTACACATCTTCGAATCTTAATAAACTTATAAACATGTCTTTGCATTTCTAAACTAGCACCCGAAAATCCTTCACTTGACCATCTTATCCCTAATTTTATTAGACATGGGGTTAGTTTTTTTGTATAACTAATATTTGTGTAAGGCGTATCAAAATTAACAAGTGTTGTTAATAACGTTGATCAAATAAACATTAATATTATATTGACACCCAAATGTTTGTCTTACATACATACATACATACATTTGTTTATAATCAGCTGGATGTCACATGGCAGTATGCAAACTTGGCCCACAAATAATGTATCAAGCTCACACTTCCAACTTTAACTTTATACTTTTGATTAAACATTATATACTTTGATATTTAAGCACACAAGGTGTTTTAAGTAATGTGTATAATGCTTGAGGCAAATAAAGCCTAAACCCATTAACACACTATTCAATATCATAATAATTTTATCACATTTGTTTTTTCTTATAGCCTACGAGTATTAAACAAACAAAAGTGGTATATTTTATAAACATATAGGTATATTATTAGTGAATTAATATCTTATAATTTTCATAAAATGTACAGATCACCTAATATTTAAATTTATCCAGCGTCATGTTGCTAATCTTACACAATAGTTAGCAATAGTAAAAAAAACTAAAAATAATTCAATGAAGCGAACCAACAAAAAAATCTTTTTTTTTTTTTTGATAGACATACGAACATAAATTATGACATGATATATAATAGAGTAAATTACACAAATCGTCCTCGAGGTTTGCTCAAATTTCACATTTCGTCAATTAGATTGAAAAATTATAGGTTTAGTTATAAGGTTTGAGAAAATGTAACATGTTTCGTCCCTAGGTCAAATGACCAATATTTTTTGACGTTAAAATTTAAAATTAATGATTTTACCCCTTGGCACCACCACAGACCCACCTTACCACCACTATAGCCCCACCTTGTCATTTTTCGGCGAACCTGCAACAACACCAGCCTGCAAAAACATGATACCCCACCTTCGCATAACCAAAATACCTCAATCCCCATCCCACCTTCTGTCTCTTGTCACCGGAAAAACATTATCGGTCAACGTTGGAGGGAAAATTGAGCAGAAGCATTAGTGGTGGTAGTGGTGTGGCGGAGCGATGGTAGAGATGGTGTGGTGGTGAAGATGGGGGTGTGTGGTGGTGGTGGAGAGGAGTGGTGGTAGATTGGTGGATTGTTGGTGGTGGTGGAGATGGGTGTGTGTGGTGGTGGTGAAGATAGGGGTATATGGTGGTGGTGGGTAGGAGTGGTGGTGATGGTGCGGATGTGGGTGGTGGTGATTGGTGGTGGTGTGGTGGTTGAGATGAGGAAGAAGAAGAAGAAGTGTGAGTGGGGGTTGGAGAAGAAGAAGAAGTGGCGGGTGAGGGTTGGGGAAGATAACGTCAAAAACTAACAGCCGTTTGACCCAGGGACGAAACGTGTTATATTTTTTCAAACCTTAGGACTAAACCTGTAATTTTTCAATCCCAAAAACGAAAGAAAATTAACGATTTATTTAATCACAATAAATATATTTATTACTTTCTTACATTCTTTTATTTTCTAATGAAGTCTTATAGCCGATAAACTTTACCAAGTGTTAGTAAATTCAAAAGGGAAGTTTCGTTCAATTGACTTTATTTCATACAAAATGTTATGAGGTGTTTTAATAGCCGGGTAATTTTTAACAAAGAATTAACGTAATAGGAAATTATCGGCAATATAGAATTAAGTTCTATAAAAAATAAGTTGATATGAAGTTAGATACGAATTTTGGATTGATTTTTTTAGTTTAAGAAGTAAAATCAGATAATAGACTATAAAACGTAATTAATATTAGAGATATTTATAATTTCATATTTATTTTCTAAATCAATTTTGTCATAACATTAATTGTTTATTTAATTTCAACAATAAATATCATAACTCATTAATTAATTCAGTAAATACAATAAAACTTATTAAATGACTTTAAATTGTAATAACTGATAACTAAGTTTATTAGTTTTCTCGGTTTGCACTCAAAAAAGGTTTTTACTTTTTACTTGCCTTGTGAAATTGTATATGTATAAACCAATCTTTTATAAATTATAACCAAACTACTATTAAGCCCCTTGCGTTGCAGGGGAGGCGTAAAACCTTATCCAGTAGCACCCATGGCACACCACCGCCAGTGACCACCAACACCGAAAAAACTCATATTAAAAAAATAAAAACAAAAAAAATAAAATCGAACGAAAAATATGCGTAAAAATGTTGAACAACATAGGCGGAACTTAAAACATATAAAACAATAAGTAAGTCGATCAAGAACCAGCAGGTTGCAATGGGATCGTTAAATGGGAAAAAAATAAGGGTAAACACATTGAACCACACACGCACGCTGCGATGAGTTAACTCGCAAAATTTAAACCAAAATGTAAAATAAAAAAATTATAAAATATAAAAGTTTAGAGGACCAAAGTTGAAAGTAAAAACCGTTAGAGCTAAATTGTAAAAAATGTAAAAGTATTAGATTAAAATAAAAAAAATTAAGGACTAAAAAGACAAAAATGGATACAACTCATTTAGCATATTGTACAACCCATTAAGCATAACAAAATTAGTAATTAGTAATATATATAATGTGTATATGTGATGTCACGTGAACCGGTCCAATGTGGAAAAATAGGTGAAATACAAGTTTTGTCTATCTAGTGAAATTTGGATACTAAAAGTTATTGACATAATAATTATTGATGAGCTTAAGTTCTACTATAAAAGGGTTACGGGTTTCGTAACGAATAAAAATCATATCTAAAACAACATCAACATGAATAACAACATTAACATAAATGGGATATTGATTCTTATAGTTGTGTGTTAGAATTTACAGAACTTCGAATATTAGGACGAAAAATGTGAAAACTTGTATATGTTTACGAATAGGGTTGAATCCTAAAGTAATATGTAAATAGGAGCCTTATAAGGATGTTGTTTTCTTACAAGAAGACATAAGTGAGGACCCTTAGGGTGCCTCACACCCCTAACTCACATACGTGTGTGTCGTGGACTCGTGGAGGATAAACACAAAGTGATGCTTTGATGATGCATCTTGTACTTCACTTGTGTTTAGAAGTTCAGAAACAAGCCTAGAGGTTGGATTAGAAGTGAATCAAGAGGCTATTTGAAGTCCAAACAGTGACGGACCTAGAAAATTTTCCTATGGGTGTCGGAAATTTTATATATACTAATGTCTAACACTCGATTTTAGGTCTTTTGGTCGGTCCATGTCAACTCAGCTAAGAAAAAAGTAATACATCATTAGAAAATACAACATAAGTAGTTAAAAGTTTCTGTCGGAACAAATGGTGTAAATTTATTGTAAAGAGTGAACGCAAAACAACGTAAAGTTTTATATTTTTTCTAGCTTCTTGCTTAAAGCTACATTAAACATAATGAAATCCTCTTTGCTAGTCAAATTATGTTTTTATACTTCTCATATATTTACTAGCATCAAGTACCTAGTTAAAAGATGTAAATAAACTTAATATATGATTCAAATAAAATGTTATATGCAGCTTATTTGAACTACTCACATACATATAAATATATAATAAATAAATGTTATGAAGATAGAACGACAAGTTAAAAGATTAATTAACCTCCATTTAAATTAAAACTAGCCTATAACTATTATAAAACAAAAAAACCAACTATTAAAATATCATAAAAAATAATATTTCCGTTAAAAGAATCATAATATTTAAAATATCAAATGGTATGTAAATAACTAAAATGCGCAAGATGTCATTTACCAACATTCAATAAATTTATGCACTTCGTAAGAAAATTGTATTTAATTAATTTAATTCTCAAGAAATATCATTAATGTACTTTGGTTCTCAAGAAGTACTAATTAATATTTTTTAACTCTCAAGAAATATAATTTAATTTATTTTGATTATCAAGAAATACTATTATAACTAATAAGAGCTATTACCTATTCTTGTCTTTTATTCTCTTTTGCATGTTACAATTATTCTGCTCCTTCAAGAAACTAAGAAGCATAGCAAGAGCACTGAATATAAAACAAAGAAAGAGCTAGCAAAAAAGAAGCTTATTTAAACTTTCGTTTTGTGTTCTCATGTATGTAACCTTTTTTTTTCTACCCATCTTCACTATTATTTTAGAAAACTTCAAGAAAATAACTGTACATGATTTGTTAATCTTAAAAGTTAACCTTTAAGTGTCATTGTTCACAAAAATTTCATGGGTGTCGTTGTCAAAAACTCTTGGGTGTCGCTCGGGTTTCAAATACGTATATAATATGTAAAAAAATAATTCATGGGGTCGGTTGACACCCAATGGGTTGCCTTGGGTCTGCCCCTGAGTCCAAAGGTTGAATAAGTACTCATATGTCTCTGCTAGTATACTTAAAAACACTTTTAGGTATTTGATATGTGTAACAACTCACTTAGAAAACCGCTTAAACCAAATTCAAACCAACCATTAAAGCAATTAACTTAACGTTAAAGTCCTTTAATACAAGTTAGCTTTTTCGTTTAATGAGGTTAAATGATTTGACAGTTTTGTTTTTACAATTAGCTACAAAACTAATGTACTATATTATTTGAAGACGCACCGGAAAACACTAGAATTCACATACAATTCTCTCAAACACAATTTTTCCATCAATGTTTTGATATTTTGTGAATATCAACCACTCTTCTCTTTCTTTATCTTGTTCTTGCTTATTTGTTTAATTAAGTTGTAATCTTACACCATAATGTAATGCTTTCTTTAGTGTCCGTAACGTAATTCAGTTTATACAATTGTTTTTATATTATTTTACAAACGATTCTTTTACATGCACCTTTCACGACAAGCATAGGAATTTAACACCCTTTTATAACTCCCACCGACAATGATGAAGCATATGGCCTTGTCCTTATTGGGGAGAGAAAGATCAACGTTTTATAATATGATCTTAAACAAAAGAGGATACAAAAATTGAGAATTACACAATTAGTTTGTCTCGTTAGGATTTAAGAAACAAAGGAGATTGCCTATGGGGGAGGCGTCAAACAATAACAACAAAGACCGATGTGATACAACATGGAGATAGTGAAAACAAAAAACAGTATTTTCCAGCCGAACATCTAAACATATCACAAAACGGATTTTACATGTTAAAGTTTTTGATAACTTTAAAACCACACCAGCTTTCTCTTTTAGTAATTTATTTTAAAATATATAGTCATATAACTTTATATATCAAAAACATAATTTGAAAGTCATGTATTGAAAAAGGATCATTTAAACCCAAGTTTTACCTCTATCTTTATCCCATTATCAATGCCACAAAAACCTCAAAAGATCTTCAACTTGAGCAAGAAAACCACCATTTTCCTTAAAGATTTGATTTTGATTTGATATTCCCCAAGTTCATTGTTTTCCCCAAATTGGGATTGCCAAAATCACACTAAACAAACCCTACTTTTTACCTTCATTCTTCCAATCTGTCACCACATGTAATGTATATATCCTCCATTGTCTCATTCAATTCTCCCATCTGTCACAAATATTCTCTCGTCATCTTCATAGATCCCTCTGTACATACCCAAAACCCCCAATTCTTTCACACATTCATATATCATATATGCATATACCCACATAGAAAACAACAACAACAAGGCGATTTGTGTAGATTCAATCGCCTGCTGTTCAATCGGGCTCCGATTTGAGACCCACATTGGTTGATTGCTGCAATGGCGCCACCGCATTGCGTTTTGGTCACCGGTGGTGCGGGTTACATTGGTAGTCATACGGTGTTGCAGCTGCTGTTGGGTGGTTATAAGACGGTGGTGATTGATAATCTTGATAATTCATCACAAATTGCTATCAATCGAGTTCAGGAGCTCGCTGGTGATCATGCTGCTAACCTAAGTTTTCATAAGGTTGGTTTTTTTCTTTGCTGGAGTTCAATTTGATCTTGTTGTTGATGAATTGTTAGGGTTTTTGAGGAGTTGAGGTTGAAGCGTTTGATTTGGGGAATTGGGGTTTTGTTAGATGATTGTGGGAGTTTTTTGATTGTGCATTGTAGCTAATCTGTTGAATTTTGTTTTTAGCTGTTAGTTAGAGTTTTGTTTTTGTAAGTTTTCAGGTGATTGAATTCTTGATTTGAGTGATTTGAAATCGGGTTACTTTTTATTAGGAGTCTATATGCACATTTAAGTAGTTGAATTGAGTTGTAATGTAGTTTATCTAGAAATTGATCTTTGAATTAAGTGTGTGTTTAGTAATTTTCATGTCAATTGTCAAGTGATGTGGACCTGCATGCTTCGATTTGGAAAATTGGTTGATGTTACAGTTTTTGGTTGGTAGGAGTTCTAATTTTGTTTGAAGCATATCCACACAATATAATGAGAAAAGGGAAGATACTTTTGAACCTTTTTTTTTTTTAAATTATGATTCTTGATCTACTTAATATGATCAATCGTTTCAACCATTCTTCTTCTGGAAAATGCAAAATTGACTCGATTAGGACCATTAAGAACGGTCGATTTTTATTAGATTAAAGGTTTCATTCTATTGTATTTTTATTAGTGGATTTATGTTAAATGAGCAGTGAAGTCATTTGGGCATAATTTATCTATTTATGAGTAAACACTAAGGTTTATTTTATTATTTTATTTTTTTGTAATTTTGATGCAGATTGACATTAGGGACAAGCCTGAATTAGAGAAGCTTTTTGCCTCCACAAAGTAAACATTTTTACTCATTGCTATATTTTGTTTTTATGTTTTTTTTATCAGTATAAAGACGCTTATAAATAAGTAAAAATGTGGATTAATTAAGATTGTTATGCAGATTTGATGCTGTGATACATTTTGCTGGATTGAAGGCCGTTGGTGAAAGTGTGCAGAAGCCATTGATGTATTATGATAACAATGTTGTTGGTACTTTAACTCTATTGGAAGTTATGGAAGCTCATGGATGCAAAAAGGCATAATATTTGTTTCATTTTGTAAATTGTGTGCTTATGAATAATACATAATACATATCAGTTGTTGATTTGACATTTTTTTTCCTTGGTTTTTAAACATTTCAGATTGTGTTTTCATCGTCTGCTACTGTTTATGGTTGGCCAAAGGAGGTACCGTGCACAGAAGATTTCCCCTTATCTGCAGCCAACCCATATGGACGAACCAAGGTAGTAAACGTTTTAGATTGTTTTTAATATTCTTGAAATGAAATGGGCTAAAAATTAAAATAAGATTGTAGATGTGCTTAAATTCACAGTCCTTTTCACTGTAACAATACTTCATCCGTCCCAAAAGTTCCACTTCTTAGTTTTCATTGTTGAGTATCATCTTCGGTGAGGAACCATGGACTTAAAACATTATTATATTAGGTATTATAATAAAGTGAATTTATTATTTTTAATTAAAGAGCTAGAAAAGCTACATATATTTTTATGTGAAATGGCAAATTATTTGGCACAGAGGTTGATTGTTGGAAGATGTACAAATAAAATCAATCTAAAAACTTCAACAAACCAACTAACCACAGACACAGTAAACGGTTGTAAATTTTTGTTCATTGTATATATCGACTCTTTAAATAACTAGAATTTGCCTTAACATTTGAAACATGTGATAATCTGATTATTACAAATTCAAACAACATAAGCATTCCCAAACACTACTTTCTATAGCCCCTTTAATTATTCAATATAATAGTGTTTTTTTTCTTTAGTTGTTTCTATAGAATCCTTTGCATCTCCTTAGTATGTACCTAATCATTTTAATCCATCCAGCTCATGATTGAGGATATTTTTCGTGATATATATGCTTCGGATTCTGAATGGAAAATGATTATGTTGCGATATTTCAACCCAGTGGGAGCACATCCAAGTGGATATATTGGTGAAGATCCACTTGGAACCCCAAATAATCTCATGCCATTCGTCCAGCAAGTAGCTGTTGGCAGGCTACCTGCACTCAAAATATTTGGAACCGATTACTCAACCAAAGATGGAACAGGGGTATGTTTTTGCTGCCAATATTTTCTTTTTGATTATTACTTAATGTGGATATTATCAATTTGTATATTTATATTGGTTTTGATCCGTTTTTCGTATAAATTTCAGGTACGTGATTACATTCATGTTGCAGATTTAGCTAATGGGCATATGGCTGCATTGAGAAAACTCTCGGATCCTGAAATAGGTATGGCCTCTTTTGTCATGTTTAAATTAATATAGATTTTGATTTATGCATTTACTACAGCAAGTACTAATGAACACAGTTTTGTTTAGTTAAATATGTGTTTCTTCTTTCTTTTAAATTTTCAGAGATACCTTTAGAATTTTTAAGTTTTAGGTTTTGTTTATATGATAATTAGGGGAATAAAGGTGTAATTCTAGGTTCAACTTACTTGATGTGAGGAGAAATGAAGATGAGATCCATAATAGTAAAGTGAGAAAAATGATGTAAATTGATCGTGTATTCGTGTGATAATTTAGGTTGTGAGGTCTACAACTTGGGAACTGGTCGAGGAACATCTGTTTTGGAGATGGTGGCAGCCTTTGAAAAGGCTTCAGGAAAGGTATTGCCAAAAATTAATCTATTACAAAAATGAAAATCAAACGATTTGCATTTTTCATTTCTACATCAAGGCAAACATTGTATTTTTACTTGACCTCTTTTTTATACATTCAATTGCCTCATTCTGATAGATCCAATTGCATTTTTCATTTAAAATCACTTTTTATTATATAGATTATAATACACGAGTTACCTAAAGTTTACGCCCTTGGATTTCTTGTCATAGAAAATTCCTCTAGTTATAGCTGGAAGAAGGCCTGGTGATGCTGAGGTCGTATATGCTTCAACCGCCAAAGCAGAGCGTGAGTTAAACTGGAAGTAAGTGTTTTTCTAGTCTTTCATCCTGGTGCTATTTTCAGATAAACAAAAAGTTGTTTTTTTGTTCAATATCAAATATACATACGCAATTATAGAAATATCGACAACACAAAATTAACACTCAATTTTTTGTTAGGATCTTGAAGTGGCCATATGTATTGGTTGGACAGGTTGGGTAACTGGTCAGTTAAGCATGAGTTAAAAATAGGTTGGCTTGTGCCGGACGGAAACCATCTTTTATTCATGCATTAACTATATTACGAGTAAAATAACTATATTATTAAGATATTGATCTGATTAAAAAAACAACCACTTCTATGTGTAACAAGCATTACCTTATATAAGATTTGATTATAATTGCAGGGCAGAAAATGGGATTGAGGAGATGTGCAGGGACCAGTGGAACTGGGCCAGCAAGAACCCATACGGCTATCAGAGCAAATAAACTGGTGCACCGAGGGGCGGTGCTGTTGTGGAATGTTACAAATACAAAGTCAAAGTCAAATTGTTTTAAGTAGGGAATAGGATTATACAAGTGATGTTTACTACCTGATTTCTATAGTTGACACTTTTTGTCATCTTGATAGAAGGTTAGGTAGGCTAATGACCATAAGTTAAACAATAAACAAGTGATGATAGATAGTCAGTCATATTCTTTTCTTATTTGTCAATGGGTACCCTTTTATTTTTACATATAGTTCAGTTTCTTGTACATCACATTTGACATTTGATGTTTGTGTAGCTATTCAAGAGGCATATTACATATATAACAAGATTATCCATTTGAGACTTTGTTCTATTTGTTTCTTTCCCTTTTTTGCCCTAGTCTTGTATGAAAGGTTTGATTATACATATGTGGATGTCCATGTGTATATGTATGTATATATATGTTTATGTACGTAGACATGTCAATTACATAAAATAAAAAATTGGAGAAAGAAAACTGCACTTAGAATCATTCGGTACCTCTTTAGTGTTTTTTTAACAACGAACACACGTCTTTTAAAATCTCCTTATAAAATCCATCTTTTGTTTACTTTTTAGTAGGAATAAACACTAGGTGCACCTAGTCTATGAAGCCAAAGGCAGTTGACGTCTCTTTAGTCTTTAGCTAAGTATTGATATTTTAGTTTTTAATTTAATTAGCTTGGATATGTTGATTCACAATGTTCTACCTTTGTCACACCTATGTTATAGGATTGCAGTGTATAACATAGTGTGTAGTATTGTATTGTATGGTATAACTTTATAATACAAGCGACAAATACATAGTAAGACAATATTAACCCTAACTAATCAAAATCTACACAAACATGACAAAAGTTATTTTCTTTTAAAGGGTTCAACTTATATTCAAGTCCTTGTCCACATTGCATCCTCGTATCAATTTAGTTCATGTCAGTGACCTATAAATTACCTTTATTATTTGACGTCTAACATAATACATGAATTAAATAGGTACCAACATAAAAGAAAAATGCATGCAAGTATGTTTATAAGATATTACTTCATCTTAACACTAACATCCACTATGTCATATAAGCCATTTTAACATTAAAACACACCCTTTTCTTATGATCTAGTTAACAGTCATATAACACCTCTTAAATAGGAATTGTGTTTTGACGGTTCCACTTAAACGACACTATAACCATGTAAATGATTCAACTTCTAGGTTTATTCTTTTAAACAGTCATTTAATCCCGGTATACAAATAGTATTTAAACCCTCAAGCCTTCATCATTCCATATAAAGAAGACACCTTAAGAGCATTCACACTAACTTTCACATCCTCATTCTTATATTTATATTAAAAACACTATTTTTTTACTCTCTCTTTCAATTAAATAATACTTTTTTATATCTTTATTATTATTTTTTCTCCCATCTTCACTCACAAACACTTTTAAAAATATTAAAAAATTTACGAGGATTATACTTTGTTTTCTCAAATATAAGGAATTACAGTATAGGGGATGGTTCCTGAGAAAATCAATAGTTATGTGAAAACAAAAAAAAAACACGAAAACCAATAACATAATTCAGAACTTTTTTGTTATTTTAATTGTTAAAATGTTATTTAAGTATTTGGTACATATATGTTGAGCATACATACGAGAATGAAGAGTGTTACATATACGTAACACTATGTCGAATGAAAAATGTTTACGTATACGTAACCTATGTGTGACGTATATGTAAAACCATGCTACGGTTTTCATTTGATCTATACCGTTATTTATATATACTCACATATATATATAGAGGGTAGTGATAAAAAAATTACTAAATTATATGGCCTATTTTATTGGTTTTCTCTAGTTTTCTCATAACATTATGGTATTCTTATCCTCTTACTATACAATTGTCATAAATTTTCTCTCCTTTACTCACAACTACTTAGAACCATTCTCGTAATATAGAGCACACACTTGCATCCAAATAGAGCACCAGTGTTAATGTTCTGATGCCACCACAATATCTATCATATCACAATGTCATTTGTAATTATGTAATTCTCAAGATAATCAAACAACCAAATTAATATCATTTCCATGTTAATTACAATAACACCCACAAATACAAACACTAACACCGAAAACCCAAAACAGAACCATCGTTAACATCAACAGCGACTTTACATTCAACCCGAGATTCCACACGACGCATAAACAGCTTCAAAACCCTGACCCGACCCGGCATCTCCATCCTCAAACCAACCTCCAAACTGGATCCGACCCGAAACTCATTCATCCCCTCCGGCGACACCGGAAAACCCTTAACGGAAAAAGTGGCTGCAATATACACCGTCCGGCGAGCTGCAATCTCGCCGGAGGGGACGAACAAGAACCCCATTTGGTCTCCGGCGTATAGGAGGCGGAGATTGCTGTTGTAGTGGGTGAATTTGCCGTGGTTGGGGTTGTTGACGGCGATGTAGTGGGAGATGGTGAAGGTGACGGTGGCGTTGGTGGCGGAGAGCGACGGGAGTTGGACGGCGGTGAGGGAGATGGTGGGGGGTTTGGGTTTGAGAAAGGTGAAGAAGATGATGAGGATGAGGGTTGTTGTGAAGGTTAAGAAGATGATGGCGATGATGCATGAAGATAGAGTTGTACGGCCGGACGGTGGTGGTGGGTTTTCCCGGCCGCCCATGGCGGTGGTTAGGTGGACGGTGGCCGGAGATGCAGAGGGTGGTGTTTTCTGAATTGGCTGATCAACAATTGGGTAATGCTTTTGCTTTAAATACAACGTATAGGGTATACGAGTATTGACGTTGAACCGGTGGTCGAATCGATAGAACCAGTTTTTTATATGTATATTTTTTTAATATTTAGTAGAGTGGTAGCCTTATGATTTTCTCTAGAAAGGTTGTGAGTTCGAGTCTTACTAGCAGCAAAATATTGTTGGTGGGCCGGTTTTACCGCAGTGGGCCTTCGGGTAGCGGGTTTTACCGCAGTGGGCCTTCGGGTGGAGGGTTTTCCCCGAAATTGATGGTTGGTGGGCTTGAGCTACCTAGCGTTGTCTGTGCTCGAGGGCGTATGAGATGCCTTTTCGCCATTAGGGTACCCCGAGTAGTCGGGCTTTAGTTAGTTGGCCGGTAAGTTGTTTTTTAAAACATTGATAAATAATTGAATTGGGTTTGTACCGGCGTATAAGAGTGTCTTATGTGAGTGTATGAGATAACGATTGACGTGTGGGTGTTTATTGGCTTATACAAAACTTCTACCTACGTATAGTTGTCTTTGAGATTTTAGGTGCCCTATGCTAAAGAAGTTATGTGACGTGGTGCAATTACCCAAATGCAACGTGATGTAAAGATATTGACATGATTCCATACATAAAATATATTTATTTATTTTTTATCAACAAAGTTTTTTATTTGTTCATATTGAAAAGTATAACAAATAACAAAGAGACTCGTATCTAGAGACATTAATTCTAATTATAAATCGAACACTCTAGAATTTGTATGACCCTATACGTGTCGTATAAGGGGGTCGTATAGCTTATATGAGCCGTATAATCCATCCGACAACCCCTCCCTCGTATTCAATGTCAAATTTTGCTACATGCGTCGTATAGGACTACATGAAACGTATAACCCTCTGACATCCCTTGAATTTTTCTCGTTTTTCAGTGCATCCTATACGACGCGTTTAAAGCTATATGAGATGTATAAGGAGGTATCGATCTATAACAACGAGCGTTTTAGTACTATAACTCATAACAAAATGTTTTATGTAATGAAGTAATAGTGTTTTACTGTGTACGGGCAAGGGGACGTTGCAATTATTACTGACCACTGGTGATGCAAATGTGTCAAAGTGCAGACAAGTGAGTGGGACCAAACAGAGCTCGACACACGAGGCGGATGAAGGTGGAGCTTTTGGTTGTTTAGTGGAGGTCGTGGTGGTCACACCGGTGGTGGGGATGGAGAATCTTTCTTTTAACTCCATTCAAGTTTAAAATCGATACTCTGTAACAAAATTAGGTAAATCGTAGTTTCTGTTGAGCATGTGGTCTTTAAAATGTTATGTCAAGAAAACTAATGAAATAATATTCGAACCTCAGACGTGACGTGTGCAAGAGATGAATCTAAGTCTTTATCATTGAAAACAGTGGGAAAGTTCTAAAACCCATATACATACTCTAATTACTTCTACCCATGAACATTTATTTGTAAAGTTCATCTTTTACTATTCCTCACAAGCGTTGGTGATATCTTATATGAAATGATTATTATGACCTAATATGTCTTGATCTGGTATCTCTCGTGTGTACAGAACTTAATAATATAATATGAGATTTACTCAAAATGTCATTTATTGACTAACAAAGTTTTTATTACGCTATACACAGAATAAAATGTTAGAACTCTTACACGAAATACTTTGTTTATTATTTGGTGATAGGAGGATTGTTTTTATTTGTTATGACTAAAATCCTACATCTAGAAAGATATCAAATTTACAAGTGGTTTTTCTTAAACACAATAATTATCATTCAGACATTCACAACAAAGTGTGGGTTACAAAGCAAGTAGAAGTCAAATTCAGCAATGAGATACTAAAAAACACCATTCCTGATCATAGTTTTATTTGTATTAAGCCAATACTTCATAAGACAACCAGAAGCCATAAACCATCAAAGTTTTCTAATCCCAGAAGACGACGAAGCGAGTCGTCCATGCCTCATTTCCATCCAACCCAACCGATACACGAGCCCTAAACACACATATTCTCAAGCTCAACATCCATGATCTTAGACACGCTTTCAAGAAACGCACCCTCACCCATTCCCACAAGCATTGAATCGTGGGCTTTCTGAATCATTGTTTCAATCATGGATTCTTTGTTTACTGTTTCTCTGCACATGATTCGACCTATAGCAAAGGGCGACAGCCCGTTTGCTGCACCTTTTTTCAAAAGCATCGTGGAGATGCGCAGCGTGCGTGCACACTCTAGTGAAAGGTCCCACCCATGTGAGCTCAGGAGTGCTATGTCTTGCTCTGCATCCAATGAGTTTATGTAGTCTAAAGCTTGTTTTGAGTATGGTTTACGCGTTTGTGGCCAATACAACCAATCAAATGTGCAATCTTTGAACTGATAATTCAAGAAAAACGTGTTAGTATGACAAGATCATGTCATTAACTTATTATCATAACTATTGAAGTAAGTAGCAGACTTACATTCTCTGGTAAGCAATACCCATGATCGATAGGGGTCAGCACAATATGACCCCCTTCACGGTTCATTAGTATATTCCCAGCATGTCTGTCTGCATTCGCGGTTCTTATATCAAGAACCGTGATCTTATGAACCTCTTCCACTGGGAAATCCCTCGGACCCATATCTTCACAACTTCCACAGTTTTTCACAAACATTTGTAAAGATCCGATCTTTATACTTTCTGGCCCGCCATCATACCCTCGCGGATGGTTAAACTCTGGGTTCAAACACCTAGCCATAATGGTCGGTGGTACACCAGCAAAACCTGTTTCTGTTTGATTGGTTGATGACCGCAGTCCAGTTAACGGATGGTCCAATATGTAGGCTGCAACCTCCCTCAATGCACCTTCACCTACTTTAGTTCCTCTCTTTAGTCCTTCACCGTTAGTTGATGGAGGTAGCCTGTGAGGGTTGTTAATAGCCATTGGTTCTTCGTCTATTGGCTTGAAAACAGCGACGTACTTGTTACCTGATGCGTGTTGCATGAAATACGCGCCCCCAGTGCCTTCAGATGATCTAATCGGGTTTTTTGACTTCTTTAGTCCTTCAGATGCAGAGTTTAACATGGTCCATATAGCAGGTGATAGTTTCACATTAGGATTGACAATAACTGGCTGCAATAAGAAATCATTTGCTACTTTCTTATGAATCTTTATCTGCTTCTGCTTGACTTGTGCAGGCTTTTGAACAACTAAATGAACAATGGCATCATGATTCTTACAAATATCATCAATAAGGCTATGATCATCAAGCTTTTCACCATTACACAAGATTTCTTGATCCTCAACATCAATGAAAGAATCCCCTTTTGCCTCTTCTGCTATCTTTTCTTTCAAATAACGCACGTTTCTAAACCGATCAACCTGAAACTCAAAACCTTTCTCGAAAGCGGTTTCTACTGTGATCTTAAGAAGGTCAGAAACCCTAAGGATCAGATGAAGGACATCCCCACTTGAAACACCATAGTCTTTAACAAGACAATTGTTTCTTGACAATTCTTTTCCTTCAAAAACCAACTTCTGTTTCTTCACTAGAATCCCTTTACATGTTTGAATCCTTAACTTCACTGATGCAATCGAATCGGACTCCAAAATACACAAGGGAATCACTGAACTTGCAACAGTTAGGTATACGACAATCGAGTCGTTTAAGCTACGAATGTAACCGGACTCTATGTGAATCGCACTCGAAGCAACATCAACAGCTGACATTGTTTCAATCTTACCACAAAAAATCAAACTTTTTTGTTACAACAATATGTCTAACATCTTAATGAATTTGGAGATGATCAGTAGTCAAATCTCCAGATCACTGAACCAAAACGCCTTAATTTACTACACTAACAAGACCAAATAGAATACAGAGGCTAATTACTCTGCTCATCACTTCATCAACAGAAATACTAAAAGAAATGAAAACCCTAATGCCATTTTGACAAAAAGACCCAGAAACAGCCTCAAATCAAAGGGCTTTTTCTCAAATCAACTTCAAAACACGATTCACCAGTGCATCTTCAAAGAAAACCGACAATACATCTTCAATTAGCAATCGATTGTTTAACAAGAAACAATCCAGAAACTGTCAAATTGATAGTATTTCTTAGAAAATTTTTCGATCTACTCTCAAATTGTATGAATTTAAGCTTGATTAAGAAGAACTAAAGGCCGATTTGAAGGAGTTGATGTGGTTATATCGATGGATTTTGTGTAATTTTGAGATGTGAGAGAGCGAAAATATAGCCGTTGAGTTTGGCTTTTGTTCCGAGTCTTCTGACTTAAAAAATAGATGGAGTAAATTATAAATTTTGTTCTTTAGTTGTAGAGTAAATTATATTTTTGTTCTTTAGATTTGTAGTTTTGAGTTTTGTCTTTAAACTAAATAAATTATAGTAAACGTCCTTTACGTTTAAGAAAGCTTGCACGTTTCGTCCTTTCCTCTAACAGACGCTAATTTTGTCCGTTAAATCAGGTCATGTGCCTAGCATATGGGGTAAATAAGTTTTTTTTACCCCTGTTAGAACCCAAGCCACCCACCCCACCTTCAACTCTCTCTCACTCTCTCTCTATCTATTTCACACACTCTCTCTCTCTCTATCTATCTCTATACAAAAAAAAAACCCAGTCTTCAGCCCCCATCACTCGCCACCGCCCGTGGCCACCGTCTCCGACTAACTCCGGCCACTTCCTCAATCACCGTCCGTCACGTCACCACTCGCCCACACCGAAAGTTGCGTTTCCGACGACCACCACCAGCGATCATCACCATCTCAGATACCATCTCCATTCACCGCCAGCTCTAATTAAACAACACCATCACATGAGATCCATGAGTTCCTCCTCTTCAGATCCCTGACATTTGCTCTAACCAGACCACCACCCATCGCAATCTGAACCATCCCTACATGTCCCCTCTTCCATTTCACCTTCGAATATAAGTTGGGCCTGCAAAATATCTTTCGTGGTGTGCAGTCATCATCGAAAAACCCACAGTAACCAACTGTTTTGTCACCCATGATTTTAAATAAACCCACCCAGATTTGTCTTCGTCTCAAATCAATGGGTTCCAAGTGGTGGTTAGTGATGTGGATTTCAAGTGGTGGGGTGGCAGCGACCAAGACGAGGGTTGTGGTGGGTAGCTGTCATCGGAAAAAGAAGAATGATGTTTCTAATCTAGGACTAGGGTTATGTAGATTGAGGAAGAGAGAAGGGTGGGGAGATATGTGTAAAAAAATCCATTTTACCCTCACGTGAGAGACACATGACACCATTTAACTTTTAAAATAAATGGACGTTAGGTCAAAGGATGAAATATGCAAGCATTTTTAAATGTAAAGGACGTTTATTGTAATTTTCTTCGTTTAAGGACGAAACTTGAAATTTGCTATCAAAATAAAGGACGAAAATGTAATTTACTCTTAATTATACCTAAAATTATGTATTTATCCTTAAACTTTGATAAATACACTTAACGTCCTTTGTTTGAAAAATTATCATGATTTACGTCCCTTCTACTAATAAAAGTTAATTTTTTCAATTAGTTTTCTGTAAAGACCATTTTACCCTTACCCTTAAAGAACGAAATCTGTAAATATCACTAATCTTTTATTTTTTACTTTTTACTTTACTTTTCTTTAGTTTTTTTCTCTTTTCTAATCACTTTTATTTTTATAAAAAAAATTTAAATAATCACTTTGCCTTTAACCCTTAAAATAACAAAACATGTTATTTTTAATCTTTTATTTTATTATTTTATGTTTTTGATTTTATCTTCTTTACTTTTATTTATTTTTAGCCATTTAATTTAAAAAATCATCATAAATATTAGTATTGATTTAGTTTTATTTTTTTATAAAATGTAATTTTATTTGTAGATTTTTATTTTTTTATAATTTTTTGTTTATGATATGAATTTTTAATTTTTTCATATTAAATCAAATGGTTTGTTTTTAAATATAAATATAGTGTTATAGCTCATAACTTTAATTTAATATAAAATATACTAAAAGGTTTCAAAACAACTTCTTGGAGTTTTTAAATAAACAAATCATTCAATTTTTTTTAATTAAATGCACTTTTATTCAGTGTTTAATTCAAACTGTTAATAACGATTTTTTATCAACGTAAATCAAAACAAAACCACTTAAAATTAAAACAAAACCGAATCAAACAATTACTAAGGGTTTTGCTTTGATTTAGTTTTACGATTAAGCTTATTGATCCTTTTACAGTAAGAACACTTAAATACTCCATGTATTAATCAAAGCTTAATTATACGTATAGCTTAACTTAAAATAATTATAACCAAATAAAATATAACAAAGTCACATACTAAAATCATTCAGTATCTAATAGGTTTCTAATATAAACCGTAAGTCAAACTATTTAACATAGTTAAAAATTCTTATACCAAAAAGGTAGTAAAAAAAACGATGGTAAAACAAAATCGATTTACTAGTTTAAATTTTATAACATAAAAAATATATTTTGAGCTCTCCAATTTGTTTTCATATGATTAGAAAGGTAGATAACTAATTTTTAAAAACGAAAAAAGTATATATAATAAATTAAAAACCTATAGATAAAAGTATATTTTATAAAAAAAGATTAAAATAATTAAGTAATAATATTTCAGATAAGTTTATAAAACAAAAATTGATTAAAAAAGATAAAGCAAATAAAATAAAAATAAAATGGAAAAAGTAAAAGATTAATGAAAATCGTAGATTTCGTCCTTTAAGGGGTAAGGACAAAATGGTCTATTTATAAAAACTAACAGAAAAAGTTAACTTTAGTTAATAGAAAGGACATAAAGCGTGATAAATTTTCAAATAAAGGACGTCCAGTGTACTTATCAAAGTTTAAGAACAAGATCCGTAATTTAAACATACTTAAAGGACAAAATTTGTAATTTAATCAAATAAGAGATTTTTCTAAAACATCAAAGTTTAAAAAAAATTATTTTAAAATTGATGTTATTAAAAATATTTTTTATAAACATAAAATAATTAAAATTGAGAGTTATAATAAGGAAATTTAAAAATGTCATTTTTTAAAATTGTTTGTTTTGAAACAAAATGTTTGATTTTTTAAAAAAAAAATTTAAAAACATAATTTTAAAAAATGTATATTATTGTTTTATTACTTATAATCATTACTTACATGTAATTTTAATAATATATTGTCTTAGAATATCGTTTTATAATTAATAAATTTTTATTATATTTAATATTTTATTTATTTAACCCGTGTAACATACGAGTTTACTAAAACTAGTTATTCTAATAGAATAGTAACTGAGAGTTATTCTAATAGAAAAGTAACTAAGAGTGACATGTGACAACATCATATTCCTTCTCATCAAAAATTTTTCGCTTCTTTCTCCTATTAAATAATTACATTAATTCTAATAATATTATTTACTTCTTCTTTAGATTACAAATAGTTTTTTGATTAATCAAAAAAGAACTATTTATTAATGTTATTTCTAAAGAAACAAATATTTATAAAATAAAAAAAAATTTAAACATCAAACTTTTTTAAACATACGAAATATTTTAAAATTGCTATTTTTAAAAAGTAATATTTTTATAAATAAAAATAATTAAAATTAGTAGTTATAATAAAAAAAATTAAAAATCATACTTATTTAAAACGGTTTGTTTTAAAACAAAGTGTTTATTTTTTATTTTTTGAAAAACAAAAAGTTTAAAGTCGATATCATTATTTTATTATTTATAGTTGTTACTCGTATAATTTCAATCAGTTATCTTAAAATATCATTTTATAATTAATAAAATTTTATTTTATTTAATATTTTTTATTAATTCAACTTGTGTAATATACATGTTATTAAATAAATGAATATATGTTATTTTTAGGTATATTTATATGCAAGGGTTAATTAAACGAGAAATGTTCAAATAAAAAATCTTCTAAAACTTAAAAATATAAGAAGTAATCTCAATTATTAATCTCCTAAATCAATGGTTAAAATCAAATTGTAGGAAAAAATTTGTTAAAAGAGTATTTTAGGAGTAGCTACTTTTGTTGACTTTTGCAAGTTCCTCTCATTTTTTTAAATGTTTATAACTTTTATGTACGGCATTATTTTTTATAAAAATTAAAAGATAAAAACCAGCATTTTTTTCTCTTTGAAACAAGTATTGTATTATTATATAATAGGATAATATTTTTTTTATGTTTTTAAGATTGTATGTCGTTATTGTATCTTTAGTGCAGTTCATTGTGCCATTTGTTAGTTATTGTATTTTTTTGAATACTATTGTTTTTTTTTTGAAATGATGAAGTTAAGAAAAATACAATTGTAGAACAACATTGTTGTGTATCTTTAATATTTATAACACAAGAATAAAGTAACAATTAAATAATCTAATACATTAAAAACAATGACAAAATAACATAATGTCTTATTGTGTCTTTTAATCGTCATTGTGTTATCTTACATATTATGAGTTTTGAAAGATGCGTTGGTGAATTAGCATCATTGTGTACTTATAATTGTAAAATACAATGATAGATTACAAAAAGTACATATAAAATATAAAAACAATGACAAAAATAACACAATGTGTTATCTTCAACACTATGAGTTTTAAAAAATAATTTGGTGAAAGTATACATTATGTATTTCTTCTTGTAAAACACAATGATAATCAATAGAATTAATGACATAAATAACATAAAATAATCTAAAACGTAAAACATAATGATTAACACATATAATAAATCATGTAAAATATATCACATAACGAACATATATGAAACAATGAACTAATATATTTGATATAATGACCAAAATGTCATCCTCTATAAAATAATAAAAGGACACGTGTCAAGCACATAATTATTCTTAAACTTTTTAGTTTAGATCCCCTTTTTAGAATAACCCTACTCTAATTGAACATACTTTCGGCTTTTTCTCACAAAAGTCTCTATATAATTTTTTACATGTAAAATGCCAACATACTTTATTGTTTGTCTTATAAAAGTTACTCAACAGTTTTTTGCATATAAAAAAACAATTTATTTTCTGTTTTTTCATTTAAAACCATTCAACAATTATTTACACATTAAATTCATTTTATTTGTTATAACTTAAACGAGTCGAGCTTGAGCTCCCACAACTTATACAATCCGAACTCGGGATCCTATAAATTAAACAAGGCACGTTGGGGTGGAAAATAAACGTAAACAAAACAATCGATGCAAAATTGTTTTAGTTTCTTTTTAGAATTTGCTCGAATCTGAAAAGTGAGGTGACTTAAATTTGTAAATAATTATTGAGGGGTTTTTATATGAAAAAACAAAAAGTATGTTGGTTTTTTATATGCAACAACTATAAAAAAAACTATTGAGGGACTTTTATGAAACAAAACAGAAAGTATGTTGGTCTTTTACGTGCAAAAAGTTGTACATAGACTCTTGTGAGGAAAAACTGAAAGTATGTTGGTTTTTTATGGTATTTGCCCTTTTGACAACTTTAAAGATACAATATCTCTAGCCCATGTCTTACGTTTATTTTTATTTTCTTTGGGTATGAGAATTTTATCATGTACGAGAAGATCTTTTAAGAATATCTACACTAATAAATCAAAATGTTTACAAGTCACATGTCATGTTTTTACACTATCCACCTAGGCTCCACCCAGGATTTGTACACGTGTCCATTCTAGAATAAAAATTAACCATTTAATGACACATTAAATGCTATAATGATTTTTTATATACTTTTCAAATTATAAAACAAATTTTTTTATATATATAAAACATGTTTCTTTTATTTAAATACATAATTTTTTAAGACCAAAAGGTTATGACATATGAATTTTTTTAATACAAAGAACTTTCAAAAAATAAAATTGTTAAAAAAGTATTTTTAAAAAAATTTAGAGTGTTAAGAAACAAAATTTTAAAGTAAACGTTTTTTAAAGACGGAAGTTTGAAAATATATTGCTATTGTTCTATTACCTAAAGTGATTAATTATAAGCAATATTTTATCTTAAAAGTTATTTTGATAATTTTTTGATATTAATAATTAATTATTAATTTAATATTATTATTCAACTCTGTAATACAACGGTTTTTAAACTAGTAATCATAAAAGCAAAAAGTAAGTCATGTTGTGCATTTTATTACATTTCTAATTATTCATTGGACATGGACTTTCACTTAAAACATAAAAGATGATAAACATAAGGCAGGTAATGATTAAAGGTAACTTTCATAAAAGTACACTTTTTTAAGCATAAGACGGTTAAAAGCTAATAGTCCTTGAAAACTGATCATTAAAACACATTACTTTAAATATAAATAATAAAATCTTTAACAAAAAGTGAAAATTATTTTTAGAACATTTAATTTTACCAGACATTACACTTATAAATATTTGAGCTCATAAATTTTTACAGGGCAAACATCATATCACTAGATTACCTAGTCATAAGTAATGATAGTTATAAATTTTACATTAGTGTGAATCAATGCCAAGTATCACTTAAAAGTTTGAAATACTTAATTTTGAAAAAAGATTAGTATAACAATATTCATAAAATCTCATCTAAAAAGAAAGAACAAGAAGCACAATCCCTAATTTCTAGGGTGATAAAGTAGAAGCTTTGGTGATAGAAAAGGTCCAAATCTACGTTACAAATCCATCAAAATACACAATATAACTTCCCCATTACCCTTGGAATCCCCCCCAAATTGTAACACTCTATTTTCTACTTTTAACTTTATTCATTTTGAAGTTTAAACATGTTTACTTCAAGTATAAACTAGAAAGTACATAAGTGTTTGTTTCATAAGTTATTAAAAGCGCAAATAATAAGTTATGATACTAAGTAACAGATATAGAAAGACTCATTATAAAAGGTTAAATACAGGTTAGGTATTATAGATAATAAATAATCTTATATATTATATTTTGTTTTTTAAAACTAAATTCTTTCAATTGATTTACTTCATCATAGACTTGAAACAAAAACGATAATCAAGGATTTAGGTGTTAGTTCGGGACTAATCATTAGACTAATTATTAACATGATCTGTTATTTTCAAATATATTCAAATCAAAGTAAGTGTCTGAACTGATATTACTTTCTCTTATGTTCATATTTTTTTTAAAAAATAATAAGTATCAAAAGAATTTGTTCAAAAAGCTGTAAATTTTATTTAAAAAGGTATCACTAGTATTCAAAATAATCCTTGATCCTCTATCAATAGTAAAATACATATTTCAATAAATATTGATATGTAGGTCATAACAACATTCACATCTCATTCTTCATCTTCATCTGTATAATTACATTAAAATCATTACTTTTTCATTCCTTTTTTTTAATTAAATAATATTTTTAATACATTTATCATTACTTTTTCTCGTTGCTCTACTCACAATCACTTTAAAAATATATTAAAAAATTAATAAAAATAAACCGTATTTTAGCAATATAGAAATGAACAGTAACATATTCTTTATAATTCACTGAAAACAACTTAACCACCTCTCATACAAGAACCCAAATATCACCAAATATTATTCATAACCCAACATACAAGAACCCTTTAAACAACCTAACGGTTCATCGTCATCTTCATCTCTCTGTTTCCCGCCATTTCTCTGTCACAATCTCAAATTCATCAATGGAGTCATCGTTCTCCTTCTCTTGCATCCAAATAATAACCCTTTTAATCTTCTCTCACGTCATGTTCTCCAGCGTCAAACCTGTTGCCGTTGTCCACTTCTCCGAAGATCTTTACACTCGATCAAGAAACGCCTCTGTTTCTCCTCCGCCACCGCTGCCTCCGCCGCCGGTGCCGGCGTTTTTCGTCATCGGAGACTCTTCTGTCGACTGTGGGACCAATAATTTTCTTGGGACTCTTGCTCGTGCTGATCATCTTCCTTATGGGCGTGACTTTGATACCCATCGACCCACTGGAAGATTCTCCAATGGCAGAGTTCCTGTGGATTATCTTGGTAATTGATTACTGTTTTCTTGAATTGGGTGTTGTTGATTGAGATTATTTGCTGTTATTTTGATTGGTTCTTGTTGTTATTCAAGAATTATGCGATGATGCAAGAATCATAGCGGTGTTTATTGCAGCGTGAATTGGTTGATTTTGTTGAAATTGGGGCTATTGATTACTGAATTCTATGTTTAATTCTTGTTAATTTAAGTGTTGATCAGAGTAATTTGAGTAGTTGCAGTCTTGCATATAAGGTGTTTGATGAAATGTGTGAGTGTATTCTGATCTTTACTTTTCAGTAATTTGAGTAGTTGCATTTTTTTATTGAAATTGAGACTATTGATTGCTGAATTCTATGTTTACTTCTGTTTGGGATTCAAGTTTTTTTTTTTTTGTTAGTTTTAACTGTTGATCAGAGTAATTTTAACTTTTCAGTTTTATGCATTTTGAAACAAAGTTAAACCATTTTCTTTAATTTCAATGATCAGCATTGCGTCTCAGGCTTCCATTTGTCCCAAGCTACCTAGGTCAAAGTGGTGCTGTTAGAGATATGACGCACGGGTTGAATTACGCCTCAGCTGGTGCTGGAATCATTTTCTCTAGTGGGTCAGAATTGGTACACTCGAAAACCAAGATTTTGCTCAATCTGCCATTTTGTATGGGTCGTGAGTGATATTTTTGTTCGGTTATTATATGTTTTCTAAGGTGTGTGATAAAATGATAATTGTGCAGGGTCAGCACATATCCTTCAGTCAGCAGATTCAACAAGTTATGGATACATTTCAGCAGTTTATATTGACAATGGGCGAACACGCGGCTGCTGATCACATTTCAAACTCAGTGTTCTATATTTCAATCGGGACAAATGACTTCATACATTACTATCTCCCTGATGTGTCAGGTGTACAATCTAAGTTTTTTGCTTGGAGATTTACAAAGTTTTTAGCTCAGACAATGAAACAGGAGATAAAGGTTATACAAAATCCTCTATCTTTCCATTTTCTTTGTTGGATTTCCTTTATATATGACCTTTTTTTACTTTATTTATATTCTTTTTCAGAATTTGTACAATGCGAACGTTAGGCGAGTGGTGTTGATGGGACTAGCACCTATAGGTTGTGCTCCTTACTACTTGTGGCAGTATAACAGCCAGAATGGCGAATGTGTGAAACCCATAAACAATATGATCATGGAGTTCAACTTTGTTATGAGATACACAGTTGAAGAGCTTAATAAGGAGCTTGTTGATGCCAATATTATCTTTTGTGATGCTTATATTGGTTCCATGGATATCCTCAAGAATAAGGAGCAATATGGTAAGGTTATACAATCAATAAAAGGGGAACAGGTCAAAAGGGTCAAACAGATTGAGAGTTGCCCACAAGATTTATTCAAAGATTTAAAAAAATATGGTAATAATATTGTTTTTGTGATCATAAAGTGCATTATTTGCTAAAATATTAAAACTGAACAAAAGAAGTGTTTATGGGTCAGCCCGTTTTAACCTATACTAACATGACCCGTTGGACCTGTTAGCCGACCTGTCTATCTTGTCACCTCTTTTTTAACTTGTACTGAAATGAAATAAACAAAAGGTGACATATTTGTTTGATTTTGCAGGATTTAGTGTCACAGACACAGCATGCTGTGGTTTAGGACGGTACAACGGTTGGATCATGTGTTTATCATCTGGAATGGCTTGCAGGAATGCTACAAATCATCTATGGTGGGATCAGTTTCATCCAACATCTGCTGTAAATGAGATATTAGCAGCGAATGTGTGGTCTGGATTGCATACAAAAATGTGTTATCCTATGAACATGCAGCAGATGGTAGCTCAAAGGGTCCGAGCTTCAGATGATACAATCAACCGGTTTTCCAGCCAAGCATAATTTGTACATGATCAGGATAAGCATTTTCTTTCTGTATATTGAGAAATATTTCTTGTGTAGAGTTTTGGTAACACGTATAGATTAGGTATGGTATACGGATGACAAATGTTTTAGGTGTACAAAATGTAAATGGTTAGTGTAGCGCTCCAGTTGACGCTACACGGATTTTTGTAGCAACAGGTCCTGCAAGGTTTTGTATAGAGCTGGATCCTGGTTAGTGGTTACATTGTAAGGTTGCTATCAAATGTTTGAAGTGGATCCACATTATATGGTATGACTTGCATGTTAAAACTGCATAGTTTTGGATTCATATTGATGCCTGTTTTGAGCACCCTAATAATATTAATATTTCTAACTACATTATGTTTTCTTAGATTCCAAATATAATGTTATGACGAGCTTTTTTTAATTTAAATTTTATTTAAAACCGAGTCGTCGCACCGCGCGGGGCGTAATTCTTATTTTGTTCTTGTAAAATATATTGTTTCCTTAAATTACAAATGACGTAGTTAATTTATCTACATTTTAATATAAGTTTATTAAAAAAATGACATTAAATATATTATATTATTACACTCATTTTTTTCTTAACACTCCTAAAAACGTAATGTTTTTAAAATTCTGAAATTTTATTCAAAACCTTGCAACCCACGGATATAACTTCTAGCATATATGATGATAATGCACATGAAGCTCACCTAAATATTTATTAAACTTATATTCATCAAAACTATCAATGTACTAAATTATGTTACACACACAAGCTGTTAAGGGTGTCCGAAATTATATTGATCATATATCTTTACCAGACGACAATATTCATAAAAGATGGTATAAGTTCTCGCCTAGAATATTTAACATTATGGGTTGGCGTCTAACTTTGGAACGCCTTCCGACACGAGTCAACCTTGAGAAAACAGGAATTAATGATGTTCCTTTCTTCGCTATGTGTTTGTTGTGTCATAAAGGTGGAATTTAAGGATCTTTTGTCTGAGCTTGTGAGACTTTGAGTTAGTTTCAAGTTTATGAAAAACTATTGAAAAATAGGTAGATGTGAATATGTTGTTATCAAAACACCCTTTGGACTTTATAACATAGATCGATTCGAGCGGGATGGTTAAAGTTAAGAAGACGATATGAGTGAGGGAAATGATTGGTTTTATTCGGGTTTGAAACTGAGATGAAATGAGGTCAGCTCGGGTTTACCAGGCTAGAACCAGTTTTAGCATATAGGGTTACGGACCAATCTAAATCCTACCCTATAAGCTGGGTCGGCTTATCGGTTTCCAAGCGGTTTTTCGCCAATCATTACTCGGGTGGTCAATGTGATAATTTTAATACATACTTAGCTTTTGCATTGATTGTCTAGTCAACAAGCACAAAAACTTTGCAGGGGATAGTCATTTAAGAACATGCTTAAGTTTTCTTCAAAAATCCAAAGAGAACGATACACTATTTTCCTAAATAACACTTGCCGAAAAAGAAAACTTTTAAAAACTAAAATTAGGGGGAAAAAAACTCCAAAGTCTTCAAATCTCTCAACTTTTAACAAGAAAACAGAAACGAAATCGACATCAGGGCTTGACACGATCCCTGATGAATTGCTCCAAGGGTAATATCTCGCCTGTTAACCCAGAAGCCTCGGCGACTGTCACTTTATTAATGCACTGAGAAAATGAAAAAGCTTCTCCGGTTACTCCCAGTGTGAACTCATTAGATATATCTGCATCTGATACGGCTTTCCGTGATGTCCTGAGCTTATCACTGTAAATTAACACTAACAATCATCAACAAACAAAAATGCATTTTCATGATTCCAAATAAACTTGATATTGTTTTCGGCCTGTATATGAGTTCATTTAGGTAAATTTGAAACCTTAGCCTCCAACGGTACAACCAAATGGGAAGGTGGACTAAGCAATTTGAAAGTTGCCCAAAGAGATACAGCTTACAAGTAATCAACTTAAAAATGTCAAAACTTAGGACAAAAATTGGGTCAAACATCAAACTTAACCGAGCTGCATTCTTGCAAAACAATCTTACCTATTATATTTATTTATTTTTTTGGCAATTTTAAGTGATTTAACCAAATACAATGGTTCAAAAGGAAAAGAAAGGCGTGAAATTGGACCTCAAACGAGTAAAATTATAAACAAATAGAGAGTAGTGACGTACATTTCCTTCTCAAGTTGTTTTCTGATGAACTCTTTTGTATGTGCAGTAACCTTATCCACCTTGTTGCAAAGAATAAGAAGTGGAATTTTTCTCTTCACAACGCTAGCCTTTGTCAAAATGTCATAGAGATACCTTTTACAAACAAACAAAAAAGCATGTATTAGATCCATTAGCGTATTCCATAAAATACATAGAATACGTACATGCAGGTATGCACTGTACATAATGACTATAAAATAAAATTACTCTGAAGCAGCACGACAGTTGGGCAAAAATTCAACAGCATCCACAACAAACACAATGCCAGCTGCTCGAGGCAAATACTCATCTAGTTTTGGGCGAAGACGTGAATGGCCAGGAACATCAACGAGGTGAACTGCTTTGATCTTGCCTTTCTGGAAAGAAAAATAACACTTTTAATTCCGAGTAAAAACATAGAGCTGAAAAATGTGTAGGCTGGGTAATGGTCTAAATGATTCAATATGAGACTTAAAAGACGTCCTGTTTAGTACAAGTCGAAGGGGGTCGGGTTGAGTTGAGTAGACATTCAAATAAATTTTTTTCCATTTTCTTCTTTCTTAAGAATAATTAAATCTTCAAAAATTAGTGACTTAACAAGCTCTGCCCATTATATATTCAACCCCCTTCCCCTCTAAGGTATTGTTTTGATTTGACGTGTAATACATATCAACCAATTCATAAGCAAGCGGGTCAAAATTGCCAATTTAAAAACATAATTACTGTCATCATTCCATACATGCAAATGGCTATGGTATTATTTTACAGTAATTTACCTTGGAGGTTTCTGAGTTGAGCACAAAAAGGCCCTCATTGGGTTCCATTGAAGTAACAGTACCTTGATGAGAGGATCCATCACGAAGCTGGCACAAACAACATTGCACCCGGATTATATCAAACTTAGATTAAAAAATATAAATGTTGGCAAGAGTACAATTTGGAAAGGAAACTTAAAAACCATGTACACAATCACCCTAATAAGTAAAAGATCTAGATCATAACATAAAAAATTACTGAATGGGGAATAACTGCTGTGACATTTACCTGATAGAAAAGAACAGTTTTCCCACTTCCACTAAGCCCAGTGAGCACTATGGTGTTAGAAATGGTACGCTTGAAAATACGTACTGCAATGAGGTTCAGAAAAATGAATCATATACAAAATGAACAGCTTTAATCTTCAATCCAGTCGCATGTCAAGAAATGATAAATTATTAATCAAACTTCATGATCAAGAAAAAAAATACATTGCAAATTAATATATAGATGCAATCGATTATTGTGATAAGGTAACTCCTATCAAATGTTTCAAATTTTGTAAAAAGAAAAGGAATAATTGCAATGCCTGCAATCCCTACTTACAAAACATAAAACTACAGGGAGTAAAGTTCCTAGCAGCAAGGTCAAGATGGTTACATTTAAAACGCTTCCCAGGATTACTGAACAACCTTATACATAGCGCAAGGAAGTAGTATGCAATTTTAGTGTTAGGGTTTGCTATTGGTGGCTAGTTAACCTGCTGTGATGCAATGAAATCGAAGCATTTCATTGTCATGTTTTTCTCTCTAGACATGTTATATTCTCTATTTCAGCCATTAATAACTGTTTCATACTTCGTGTATCAGAACTAAAATATCATCCAATCTGTTGACAGTTCAATGTTGCTTGTTCTTGACTTCTTTCTTCTTCGAGAAGATTGTTAGAATGCAACACTCAACTCAGAATCATAAACTATTAAGGGACACACCAGTGTGTTTACTATAATGTTGCTAACCAATGGGAAGTCCCTGATGATGAATCAAGAATGCATGCTATGAGAATCCTTAAAGAAGCTGGTCGTTTAGGTTAGAAACAAACCATTAACCCTTAGGCATAGGGACTAAGCAACATCATCCAGGTTACATATGTTACAAGTAAAGTCTTGGGACACTAGTTGCATTAGCAATTGATTTCCTATTGCCAGTCAAGTGTCCATGATGGTATCTTTTGGAACCCCGTTACATAACTTGAAAAGCACACAGAATGAAAATGAATTTAGCAACTAAATGCCTCCATTATTCCAAACTAAGAAGGCATATGAGCCATGCAGTTTACTCTTTCACTCAGACTTACTAGCGACCCATCCTAAACACTACCTTAGCATAAACTAAGCGAAAAGCACCCTCTTTGTATTTAAGAAACAAACATACATAACTAAAGAAACACGAAGGAAGAAGACAATCTGATTAAAAGATATATAAGATGAATTACTCAATAACAGCAAAATGGTGGTGAATAACACAGCTCCAACGGCAATATAGATCTGAATTGGAGGGATCTGACGAACAAGATCTTCAACACGACGAACATACTCTTCCCCTTGACGTAAAAACGGCTGAAATTGAGCTTTCACAAGCTCTATCTTCTCCACATCCATCACTCTTCTACACACAACAGCAAACCATATTACATCGATAAAACAATCAACTAATTAACACAAAATTGAACTAATCAAACAAAACAATTCAACGAGTAATAACAGCAAATTAATCCCTTTCTGCAGCAAAAATAAATAAAAATGGAGAAGAATCGAACCGATAATTGACTGATCGAGTGCTTCGTCGAGACACCAAACCCTAGGATTTTGACTAAAGCGTTCTTTTTGGCATTTTTAACGGGTTCAGTAATATTATATATCTTTTATTATCCTCGACTATTAACCTATACTTTCTCTTATACTACTTTGAACCCCTAAGCTCTTAAAATCCCTAACATTGTTGCATAATTGCAGAACAAGAAACATCGTAATCGAAAATTTACACAATTACAGAAGAAACTTTGCAACATGATCGAAGATCTTACTTTAGATCGAAGATTAGCTACTGAATTGTAGTAGAAGCTTCACGAAATAGCGATGGGATAACTCAGATCCAACCGGTGAACTCGTTGTTTCTTCCGTTCTTCGTCTTTCTTCGTCTGCAAGTTAGGGCTCACAGGACAAGCTTGAAGATAATAATCGAGCAGAATTTAAAAATATTGAAGTCTTCAGGGGCCTTTTGGCAAAGTTACAGAAAATATTATTATGTTTTCAAGGTGTGCAAAAAAAAACCGGTTTGAAAACCGGTTCGAGAAAAAAAAAACTAAAACCGGACCCAAACCAGCTTCAAACCGGTCCAACCCGGCAGTTTTGGTTCGGTTTGAAGTTCCATTAATCAAAACCGGTTTCTAAATCGGTCCGGTTTCAAACCGGTTTACAACCCGGTTCACAAACTGGTTCTTAAACCGGTATCCCAAACCGGTTTTCAAACTAGCTGTTGTATAACGGCTTTATAGCCGTTTGAGGTCTTTTTTGACCGAATTTTTGTGGTTTTTTTACCATTATACCCCCATTAGGTTAGTATATATACATATTGGATGTTTTGGTTGAATCACAACAACTTAAAACGCTCTCTACTCTCAAAAATCATAAAAACGCTCAATACCTTCCTTCTCTTAGAAAAAACTCTCTCAAATGGCTTCATCAAGTGCTCAATCATCCGTTGGTTGTGATGCTTCTTCAAGCAACGTGGTGGTAGCAATCCTTCCTACGAATAGGAACCCCGAAATATGGTGCAACTACGATTTATGTCAAATGGCTAGCGGTCCGAACAAGGCTCGTTGCAAGTTTTGTCATAAGTTTTTCAAAAAAGATGCAAACACAACGTTGAAAAACCACGTTGCGCTTAAATATTTGAAGGCGTTGAAAGGTGAACAGTCTTAAGGTCAAGCTTCGATAACAAACGAAGGAAATGTTCGGGCTTATAACGTTGATGCGGTTCAGGAGCATATGACGCATTTTGTAATTCAAGAAAGCTTTCCATTCAAACATTTCGACAATGAATCTTTGACTCGACTCATTCAACGAACTCTCCAACCACGTTACACCAATGTAAGTCGTGCTACTCTTCGAAGAGATTTTTTAAAAATGTGGAAAAAAGTTAAAAAGAAATTAATATCTTATTTTGAAAATTTACAAACTGGTGTTAACTTAACTAGTGATGTTTGGTCGACTCCTCACGGTTCACCGGACTCGTACATTTGTGTCACCGCCCATTGGGTTGAACCTGATTCGTGGCAAATGATGAAACGTACGATTGCGTTTGAATTGTTTGATTATCCTCACACCGGCCAAAACATGTTTTATCTTATTGATAAAGTTATTAAAACGTTTAAATTAGAAAACAAAATATTTTCTATATCTTTTGATAATGCGTCAAATAATACGCTTGCGATAGATCATTTAAAATTAAAATATAAACCAATGTGTGACATTGCGTTTTTTCATAGTCGATGTGTTACCCACATCATAAACTTAGCCGTTCAAGACGGTTTAAGAACGATTGAAACAGTGAAAGATGGTTTTAAAAGAATGTTACGTGATATTTTTAGCAATAACCAAAGATATAGTAGATATCGCAAGTTTTGTAAAGACGTAAATTTCAAATGTTTAGGTCCTATTTGGGACGTACCTACACGATAGAATTCCACTTGTAATATGTTTTAAAAGGCTATTGAACAAAAAGAAAGTTTAATAGCCTTTTATAATAGTTTGGTAAGTCGTGGAAAGGCAAATACTTACCATCCATCGGGTTGGTCCGTTATTGAAGAAATAAGCAAAATGCTTCAAGTTTTTTAAAACGTGCCTACTTATCTTTCTAGAGTTAATTATCCAACGAGTCCGTTAGTACCTCACCAAATTTATTTAATGACTTCAGAATTAAATGAGATGTCGTTTAGGGGTAGATCTTATTCGGATATGATACCCCCAATGAAAGAAAAATTTAAAAAGTATTTTAAAGAAATGCCTCCGGCTATTACATGTGTCGCTGCATTAAACTTTTGTTTAAATTTGTCGGGGGTTGAAAATTTACTTGATAAAATTACTTCTAATTTGGATTTAGAAGAAGAAAACCCATATTATGCTCAAACTTTAAAAGCTACTTTTAACTAATAATTTTTAAAAAAAAAATGCTTGATGTTTATTTATTAAAATATGGTGAAACATCACATATCCATGAGTCATTAAGACATGCGGCACATGCCAAAAGTTCAAATGATTCAATGTTTGCTTTATGTAATACTTTAAGGGATGAATCTAATAAACGTTAACGTGGTAACACTCCGAGTAGTGAACTCGGGAGGTATGATGGAACAAACTTTTTATCCACCATGACTCTACACGATTTTAAAAATTTTGACTTGTTGGCTTGGTGGAAAGGTAAGGAAGATCAATTTCCCATCCTATCCACCATGGC
This sequence comes from Flaveria sonorensis, assembly GCA_025506505.1. Taxonomy (NCBI): domain Eukaryota; kingdom Viridiplantae; phylum Streptophyta; class Magnoliopsida; order Asterales; family Asteraceae; genus Flaveria; species Flaveria sonorensis. The sequence goes on from CM046426.1 coordinate 5,839,574, forward strand.
CCGAGATTTACTAACCGTCCAAGCTTACACGGTAACTTCAGAATCTGTTTTTTCCGTTAGTAGCAGGGTTATATCGATAAGACGAACATGACTCACTCCCCAAACGGTTGAAATGTCAATTTGTTTGAAGGAATATTTGGATGCTGCGGAAAGAGTACAAGACAAATGCTCACTTGAAGTAGAATCAGAATACGAAGCAGAATTATACAAGGACGAGGTAGAGAGCGGATTGACACCCGGAATGATTGATGATGAAGCGGCATATGATGAGTACCTTCGTAACAGCTCCGGTTCTGGTGGCGAAGAATAACCATACAAGTATGCATCGAATGAACGGAGAACGACTAGTCGACTAGGCTGAATGTTTAGTTTTTAAAAAACTATTATTTAAACTTCTATGTTGTTTAAATTATTTATATGTTTTATATATTATATATTTAACTTTTATTATATATCTCACTTTTAGACGTTAAGTCATATTGTTTAACAAGTAACGTATAATATAATAATTTAACATTAAACAAAATAATGATATTAATAATAATAATAATAATCACAACAAGTAACAAAAACAATAATAATAAGAACAACCACCACCACCATGATATCAATAACAATATTAATAACAATAATACTCACAACTTTTATTTTATTATTTTTGATTTAATTAATATAAATATGATTATATATTTTTTATATGTTAACATAAATTTTATTTTTCTTTAAATTAAGTATAAGTTTTATTAATATAAATATGATTATATATTTTTCATATCTTAACATTATTATATTATGAATAACAAAAATAAACCAAACCGGTTTAGGCCCGAACCGGTTTCCAAACCGTCCCAAACCGGTTTCCAAACCGCCCCAAACCGGTTTCCAAACCGTCCCAAACCGGTTTCATAGGGTTGGGTTTTTCACCCATTGAACCGGTTTATAACCCGAACCGGTTTGGGGCCAAACCGGTTTTGACTTGGGTTGACCAAACCGGTTTCGGTTTGGACCCCAAACCGGTTTAAAAAAAAACAATATGTACACCTCTAGTTTTCATCAAAATTTAATGGACCTCTTTAATGTTTAAAACTAATAGTTGTTGTCTTTTATGTTTGCTTTTGTTTCAGAGTAAGTTAATTTTAGTTAAGCTAGTAAAATATTGTCGTTAACTCTTATCACGTGTGATTCACGTGAAGGGCAATCTAGTAATTTAAACGAGATGTTGAAGGGGATGAGTTTAGTGAGTTTGTTGAAATCACACAATCCTACTGGGATCTCGCTGGATAATATTTAATAACCTTAAAGAAACATCTAACCACGGTAACTATGAATTCATTCTAAGTTTAGCAGGTAATGAACTTGTTAATAAATTCTTTCATAATTCAGGAATCTTCAACTCAAGAAACTCACTAATGCTACTTGGAATGGAACGTATAAGTTGATTACACATTAAATTTAATAACTTTGAGCTCTTTGTATCACCGATTTCTTATGGGGCCTCATCGCAAAATGGTCATCGGAGAGATCGAGATAAACCAACGATGAGAGATGAAACCTCGAAAAAACTACTCCGAAAATCAATTGTTTCGATTTTCAAGTCATGTTGTATTTCCAAAAATACTTCGGGAGGTACCATGCGAAATTATTGCTGGAAGCATTGACGGAAGTTAATTGTGTTGCTTCGATTCTTAATTCTTTAGGGAATTCTGCAATGAAGTTGTTATAACTCACGTCAATAACCTCAAGTGAAACAATTGACATCGATTTGTTGTTTTAGCTACCGGATATCACAACATCCCTGACTATCAACTATCGGAGTTTCAATTTGGGGGAGATGAGACCGGATTGCCCATCACATGAATCATACGTGACGGGACTTAGCAATAATATTTAACGGGGTTAGCTGAAAAAGGACTTAATTTGAGATAAAGCAAAACATAAAAGACAACGACTGATTAAGGACATCTAGTGAAATTTGATGAAAACATAAATGATGTTTTTTTTTTATATAAATTTGTCATTATTTTTAGTGTAGATTGATTACCTGGTGGTTACATTAGAAAATTATTATAGAAAATAAAATTCCTGCTAATATAAAACTTTGGTTGAAAAGTAGAGAATGTTTTATTTGGTTTGAACCAAATTGGAGACTAAAATTTGGTTTCAGTTTCAAACGTAGATCGGAAACCAAATTCTTAACTGTTTGTTGGTTTTACTCGGTTCAATCAGTTTCAATCTGTATATTAACAACATCCTTAGTTCTGCTAATGTACTCTGACGGTCATCAATATTATTTATATAAAACCACGTTTCTTCTTTCTTCTTACTTACAAAAAACTAAAGATATTAGCCGATTGAAGTTATTTAGAACAAATTACGTTTCTTCTTACTTACAGAGATAAAATATTATTTATATAAAATCACAATAAACACTCTTGTATCAATGAGGTGTGCCGATAATACTGCACACCACCAATTAGGGGTGCTCACGATTTGATATAAAAATTTAAAACCGGTCATCAATTTGGTTTCATGGTCATTTTTTAGCTAGTGGTTGGTTTCAAAGATTTTAAACCGTAACAGATGGTTTGGTTTAGGGTTTTAAAATTTTCAATCCGTACGAAATCAAGCAGGACCATTGGATTTGAATATACCTATTGTTAATAAACAACATATTGGATGTATTAGATTATTTAATTTATATTAGGCTCAGTACACAAAAAAACTGCACTAAGCGTATTTGAGGTTGACATTTAAACGAAATTGTTTAACAAGTCTAGAGAGAAAGCTTTAATGAAATAGTTCGATACGGTTTAGTACCTTGTTCATATTTTGATTCTTATCTTATTAACTATTGATCGGTTTCAAAAATTTCAAAACCGTAACAAATGATTTGGTTTACGGTTTTAAAAATTTCAATCCGTACGAAACCAAACAAGACCATAAGATTTGAATTTACCTAGCGTTAATACATAGCATATTGGATATTTGATTATTAATTTATATTAGGTTCAGTACAAAGATAAAACTAAACTTACTTAACACATCTAGTGAGGAAGCTTTAATGAAATTTTTCGATACGCTTCAGTACCTTGTTAATATATTGATTCTCATTTTAAAGCCGCATTGCATATGAAAATGTTTAACAAAATTTAAAGAAAAAGCTTTCATGAAATTTTCTTATTTAAAGTGTTTAAAAAACTTTAATGATTTTGTTCCCATTAAACTCAAATCACAAAACCAAACTGAAACCAAACAGTTAGTAACAATTCGGTTATAATTTTTAACAGTTTGGTGATGATTAAAGCTTATTACGAATGTGTAACATCCTGTTTAATGGATGAAAATAAAATATTTGAAATGTATATTTTGAATATTGTTAAACGAGTTAGTTTTGAGCCAAAATATTATTGAATTAATTGACATTTATCAAAGCGGTTAATAATAATAATAATAATAATAATAATAATAATAAATGAAATTTGAGTGTTTGTTTATCATTAGGCAAAAGCTCGAGGGTTAAAATGAAATTATTCCAAATCTTAGTTCATAAGAAATGTACGTTGTTGTACACACGTACCTATGATTCCTTTTAGATAAACATTATGTATGTTATTATGATAATTAAGACTTTCAAGTCGGTTTACGTGCAACATAGAAACATATGTGTATATATGTGTTATAAGTACGAAGGCTTAGAAGAAAAGGAAAACACTCATATACAAACTGTTTATTAAAAAATATTCATATATAGTATGATCTGGAATAAGATTTGAGCAAGAAAAATATAGAAGCCTTAGTATATTTTGAAGACGGGTTCGATTCTAATAATTAACGGATTATCTTCTATATTCAAGTCACTAACATTAAGAGGTAAGTACACTGACCCGTAACTAAATTATATTATATGTTTAATGTTTAATTACATGTTATATGTTTTATTTATTATAAGTTTGTATGAATTCTATGTAGATGAAATATGTTTAATTACATATGATATATATTTATTTATTATGATGAACATGACTATGGGGGAAATGATTTATATGATTACGGGTCTAATTATATGTATTGATAGTTTAAAAATGAGTTAAATATATGTAAGGATTTCGGGTGTTGAAATCCCAAGGGACTCGGGTGTTGAACTCCACATATATAAAAAGAGAAGTTAAATATATGTAAGTATTTCGGATGTTGAACTCCACATATATAATGAGGATTTAAACAAATAACGAGGATTTAAACAAAAAGAGTGTTAAACCCAACAAATAACGAGGATTTAAACAAAAAGAATTTAGAGTGTTAAACCCCAATAAAAAGAAAATATATTTTTTTTTAAATAAAAAGGTGTACTTATTTAGCGAAAACTAATAAAAATATGTTTAAAATGTTTTCAGAAACCCATAGATGGGTAAAGCTCCATGGACGTGACTGGACAGATAGCAAACCCTACTCTCGTGTTTAAAAGTTGTAGAACAAAACTCGTTGTATAATAACTATGTTTCTATTGTATTGTTTTTTTATATTATGAAATGATATGCCACAACGAGTGACAAATTTTATTGTGAACTGTGACCAAAACTCCGATATAAATTACGAAAGTATTATAAAAATTAAATTTTGGTGTGTTTCAAAATGGTTTGGCTTACGGTATAATATAAAAACCGTCAAAACCGAACCAAGAACGTCCCAACCGCAAATGGTCAATCTTAAGTAGCCACGAACCGTAGTATTCAACAGGCATCTGCAGACCGACCCGTTTAACTATTCGGATCCGGATAAACCTTTCGTTTTGTTGCAGCACAGAGAGCTTGCAGTTGTAGCTTCACAATCTTCAATGGCCTGCATCTAACCCATGGTTCAATTTCTACCACTTCACTCCATCTAAAACCCTAAATTCCCATAAACCCTATTTCATCACACAACATGCTCACCACACAAATAAACACACCTAATACTTTTACATCACCTAGGGTTCTTTCTTCCCAATCCACCATTACCCTTCACACATCACTCTCCATCAAAAACCCTGTTGGAAACGGTCTAAAATTTGTTCAAATTAGGAGAAAAAGACTTCAACTTACTCGTGCGGTGGTTCGAAAATCGGATTCCGATCAGAGTAGTGATGGTTCAAATTCAATTCAAGATGATTTTGTGACTAGGGTTTTGAAGGAGAGCCCTAGCCAGGTGGAACCCAGGTATAGAATTGGGGATAAGTTGTATACACTTAAGGAGAAAGAGGATTTGGGGAAGAAGAGTAATGGTGGTAATGGAGGTTTGGAGATTCTTAAGAGGTTGAATTTGAAGGGGTTGAGTAGTGGCAGAAGTGGAGAAGGGGTGAATTATTCACATGATGTGCATTTGAATGATATTTTGAGGAAATTCAAGGGGAAGCTTTATGTTCCTGAGCAGATATTTGGGGAGGAATTGTCGGAAGAAGGTGAATTCGATAGGGAGTTTGAAGTGTTACCGCGAATGAGCTTTGATGATCTGCAGAAAGCGATAAAGACTAATATGGTTAAGTTTTTAACTTTTAAGGATGATGATAGGGTTGCTTATGGGAATAAGGATTTCATTGTGGAATTAAAAGAGATTCCAGGAGACAAGAATTTGCAGAGAACTAAGTGGTGAATGTGTCATATGTCTTTTAGATTCAATGTTGGTGTGTGTTGAATGTTTGAATAGTTTGTTGATTGTTTTATGATTGTGTTTAGGTCGATAAAGCTAGACGGTATTCAAGTGCAAGATGTTCTAAAGGAGTATAATGGACCACGATATGAGATAGAGACACATACTATGGTATTTCAATCATCTTCAATGTATACTAAATGTTAGTTATCGTTTTAGTAATGCTATAGTTATCTTAAAAGCTACCTTTCTTACAATGTCCTACCTAATAGTTAGAAAATATAAATCATGACTAGGTACATCAAACTTAAAAACTGATTATTGTTTCATCAAGAGTGGTTTGACATAAGAAGTGAAACATAAAAGAAGCATTGTTTGTCATTCATATGGTACACTTATTGACTGAAAGTAATGAGTTATATGATTGAAAAAAAATTACAGTTAGTTTGTAAACAATAGATACATTTGCTGTTATTTTAAAAAAGAAGGCACCGATTTAGTTGTGCATGTTAAAAAAATGCAACGTTGATCAGAATCAACCTACAAAAAGGGTGTGTTTGGATATGCATTCTGAAAGTTATTATCTGACCAAGGTTTGATATTAGCATTCACAAAACAACTGACCATCAAAGGGAAGAGTAAAATTACTTTTATGTCCTTATGCTATTTTTCTTTGACATCTTGATGCAGACATGGGTGGGAAAAGTGCCACAATATCCAAATCCAGTGGCATCATCAATATCAAGCAGGGTGATGGTGGAACTTGGTGCAGTTACAGCGGCAATTGCTGCAGCCGCTGTTGTTGTTGGCGGCTTTTTAGCTTCAGCAGCTGTTGCTGTAACGAGCTTTGTTTATGTAGGAACAGTGTATGCTATCTGGCCTATTGCCAAGTCGTTTCTTACAGTTCCTTTAGAAGTAGCTGTTGGTGTTTTAGAGAGAATGGGTGATGTCATCCTAGACATGTTCATCTATGGTGGGATCACCTCAAAGTTTAATGAATTGTATACATTTGGGATTTTTTCTTCCGCCTTTAAAATTGCTGGACCCATGTTGCTGGTTGGTATATGCATGGTTATTCTTCTTCGTTTCACTCTTTCTAGAAGGCCTAAGAATTTCAGGAAATGGGTAAGATCAAAAATTATAATGCGTTATGTGGGAACTATAATTAAGGTTTTATTTATTGTAAATTTTGCAGGATATATGGCAAGGGATTGAATTTTCTCAGTCTAAACCACAAGCTCGAGTTGATGTTAGTTTTAAAAAAATTGCTCTTACTTGATCAGTTGATCTGTTATTACATTAAAGATCATACACTGGGTATTTTTCTTATGTGTTATTTTAAAAAAAATATTAATATAGGGTTCAACTGGAGTTACATTTAATGACGTGGCAGGGATTGAAATAGCTGTCGAAGAGCTGCAAGAGGTAAATTTTAGTACCATTTGTTGCTAATGTGAATGCTATATAAAGTTAGTATAAGATCTTAATTAAAGAATTCATGTTCTTCAAAATAGAAGTAATAATCCATATGTGGTTTCGTTCTGTTGCTGATGCAATTGATTTTTTTTTTTCTTAATTCTGAATGATATCAAGCCTAAGCTGTGATTAATAGCTATTTGATATTTGTTGTAAGTTGATTTAATTTTTCCTCTAAATTAGTTGGTCAAGTACTTGAAGAATCCTGAACTATTTGACAAGATGGGGATAAAGCCTCCTCATGGGGTACTTCTAGAGGGTCCTCCAGGGTGTGGCAAGGTTAGCTTATTTTTATTGCAAATATTTTAAATATTATTGTGGTCGATGTGTAGATTAACTTAAATAAATGTGATTTAGACTCTTGTTGCCAAGGCTATAGCTGGTGAAGCTGGGGTTCCATTTTACCAAATGGCTGGGTCAGAATTTGTTGAAGTCCTAGTTGGTGTTGGTTCTGCTCGTATTAGGGATTTATTCAAGAGAGCCAAGGTGATTACTGATTACTATCCTCATTTCTGATTTAGTCTCAATATATGAATGGTAGATGTGACAAAATGGATGGATGGAGGTTTAACAAGTAGAAATGGATACCTTTTTGTTTGGATAGAAACATGTGTGGTTGGATTGACCCTGAATCGTTTTTTTGGCTAATATTTTTAAGGAAATTTGTAACTATTATGTGCCAAATATCATTAAAAAGTTAAATTATCTTTATAGTAAAGTAGTTCTTTGAATATTAATGATTTAGGAAGTTTTGACATCAAAACTAAGCTTGGATGATTATTGACCTTTAGATCTATTTGGTCCGTTTCCGTTAAGCTTTTTTTTGGCCCGTTTTGTGTGCTTATAGATAAATCATAACCAGAATCTATCCTTTTATAAGTAAATGGGTATAAATTGCCAACTTTTGAAAGGCTGTTGTTTTCAAACTCAAGAGTGATTTCTTTTGAACTTTGATGACTAATTGATTTTATAAAGAAGCACTGCAAGTAGAAACTTGTCATGTGTTTGTAGCAAAATGCATATTAGTTTGCCTTTAACAGTAATAGCTTTGAACTCACGAAGACCTGGCTCCTTTTTCTTTGGTGCAACAAAAGCATATCTTTTTTTTTTGGTTGATGTTGCCCTAAGTTAAGCTGCTGTTAGCTTCTGCTGCCTCCAGTCTCTATTTTGTGGGCCCTATCTTAATTTTTCAAAACTGGTAAATGGGACCCACAACACTTTGGTTCTTTTGACACCAGTAAGATAAAAAAAAATTGAACATTGATTTGTGATTAGTGGATGCAGTTTCTTCAAATGTTCCATGACTTGTTACCATTAGGTAAGTATAGAATTGTACTGATAAGGAATTGCTCATTTGGTTTCTGCAGGTCAACAAACCATCTGTTATTTTTATTGATGAAATTGATGCACTAGCTACAAGGTATTGTATTCTTATTAAGGAATTTTTCTATAAAGAAAAATCTTAGAGATAACCTAAATAATGAGATACAACTAGCTTTGTTAATTACTTCTTTCAGTATTATAAGTGAATAATGAGAATTTACGTATAGGAATAGGGTTTTTGTTTAGTGCTCCAAGAGGTAACCTAAATATTGACATACAACTAGCTTTGTTAATTACTTCTTTCAGTATTATAAGTGAACAATAAGAATTTACCTAAGGAATAGTTTAGTGCTCCTGTGTCCCAAAATAGGTGCAATAATTTCCTTTTTAAGATGTCCCGAATAACCAGAATATTTTCCTTTGTGACAAAATTTCATACAGATTACAGAACTGCCTTTTTGGTCATTAGTAATCATTCCAAGATACCCATAGCACTGATTAGGTCCTCTGGATTCCTCTATTATGTCACAGTTGAAGGGTATTATAGATATTTCATTTCCTGTTGACACTTTTTTTTAGGGGGGGGTGTTATGTTGTTTCTTATTTATGTAATTATGTGATGCCTTACTCAACACACATTTTATACGAACATTGCAATCCTCTTACCAACACATGTTTCATGTTTTGGATAACCCTAGTATATTTTTTTAATTCTGGTAACTAGGCGTCAAGGAATATTCAGTGACAAGACAGATGATCTATACAATGCTGCTACACAAGAAAGAGAAACTACATTGAATCAGCTGTTGATAGAGCTTGATGGATTTGATACAGGAAAAGGTGTCATATTTTTGGGCGCTACAAATCGTAAGGATTTGTTAGATCCTGCACTTCTTCGGCCTGGTCGCTTTGATCGAAAGGTTTGATCTTTTTCATTGAATATTACAGGTGACGAAACATGAGAATTCATGTGATTGGGTAACGGGTCAATATATGGATGCTAAAACTATATTTTTATTTGTTACAACAATAATCAGAAGTTTAGAATAAAAGGTTGTGTTCGTTAAAAGTAGACTTTGCGTGACTTTTAAATGTTTGAACCATTCCAATTTCAACTATTTTTTTTTGAAAGTGATCAATTTGACCCGTTTGAGATATTTTAAAATTAAACATTGATTCATTAATAAGTAAATGGGTCAATGTTGTCATCTCTATTGAATATTAATACCCCTTGGTCCCATAAAAGGTCCCACAGTGTAAGAAGGAAATTAAGTCAATTTCTTTGAACAATTGCACCCTTGGTTCAACACTTGAATTTAAATTAACGAAATTACTCTGTTCAACATTTTGAAAAGGGAGATAACAGATAGCAACAAGTAACTTTTCAACCTTATAGAAATAAGTTGCAAAGAAAATTACCTACTGTATAGGGAGGGAATGTTTTATGCACAATCACATCCAAAAAGGGTAAAGGAGAAGAGCAAAATTATGTTGCTCCAAAAAGGAGGCACACTTTAACTTTTTAGGTGAAAATTGTTTTATTTTCCCTTTTTCTAGTATTGTCTAATAGTCTATCAAATCTGAAACCTAAATGAATTTTGTTACAAATTTCATACCGTTCTGCATGTAGCATTTGACAAGGATTGGTGTGGTTATGACTTTCTTAGAAATTCATATTTTATCATTGAACTTCGGTTGAAAAGTTTTTTTTTTTTCTCCTTTTTCATCTTTAGCTCTCTCACTCTTGCATACTTTCATCTGTAATTATTTTCTTTGCTTGGTGTTATTTTTAAAGATAAGAATTCGTCCTCCTAACGCCAAAGGGAGGTTGGAAATATTGCAAGTTCATGCCCGCAAAGTGAAGTTGTCAGAATCAGTTGATTTGTCAGTTTTTGCCCAAAATCTTCCTGGTATGTGCTTCTTTGTTGGTTTATGCCCATTTTATAAATTTTTACTTACGAACGACTTATCAAAGTAATTGTATTATATCATTCCTTTAGTTTTACATTTGCATTTTAGAACATTAACGTTCGCGATGAGGTTGTTTTTTCAGCATTAGTACATATTATATTTAAAATTGTATTATACTACCAAAGCAAGTATATAATATTATTGTATACATAATATGATCTTATAGAAATAAATATTAATTTAGCATTTGGTTACATGGCATTTTGGCTGTCACTAAACGAATACCAAATCGCCAAAAGTTTAACTTTTGCTTCTGCTATAGTTTTAGTTTATTCTGTTGTTTTTTTTGGTTTATCGGTTCCAAGTTCACCGGTGTGGGGTGTTTGTATGTGTGTTGCTAAAGTTATGTGATATTGAATAAATAGAAGCAGATAATCGGTTTTAATAAAACAGGTTGTAAGAGATAGTGTTTAGACATACTTTTACTGGTGTAAGTAATAATGGCCAAATAATTGGTCGTATAAGTGTTTGGAAAAATCGCATTTTTTAAGACTAACAGATATAACAACCAGAAAGGACTTTCATATGAAAAATGGAATCAGAAGTCTCAAATACTTTTTAAAAGAGTTAATTTCAGTTCTCCTCCCTAAGGTTTGACAAAAGTAACTCTTTTCCTCCAAAAGATTAAAAACATTAATTTATCTTCAAAAGTTTCATAAATTGTTTCAAATTTCAATTTAAAAGTTCCATTATTTTGGATTTAAGTTGAAACAATGATGAAACTTTTGGATTAAAAATGAAACAACTTGTGAAACTTGTAGAGGTAAATTGATGTTTTTAATTTTTTGGAGGAAATGGTTATTTTTATCAAACCTCAAGGAGCAAAACCGAACTTAACTCTATTTAAAAAGAACCAAAAATAGTTACTTTTTAACCGTTTGATATTGATTAGCAGTCTTGTTGCAGCTGGTATGGAACTAATTAAATAATCAGATATCTGTTCATCCTAACATTAAAAACTGATTCTTGCAACTACAGTTTGCAATAGTTGGATTGTCATTTCTGAAACTCAAATCCAAACACCCCTTTATATAACGTGTTCTATCTTTAACCTACCATGATCCTGACAAGTTCATAGATTTAATGTGTTTTTAGTGTAAATTTAAATCGATTATCTATCAGGATGGAGTGGTGCAAGATTGGCTCAGCTTCTCCAAGAGGCTGCTCTTGTAGCTGTGAGGAATAAACATGAGTCTATCCTTCAGTCAGATGTAGGTGAAGCTGTTGATCGGCTAACCGTGGGCCCTAAGCGTGTTGCTCTGGATTTGGGTCATCAAGGTCAATGTCGTCGTGCCACAACAGAAGTGGGAACCGCATTGACTTCCCATCTTATAAGGAGAATAGAGAATGCAGATGTTGAACCCTGTGATCGCATATCAATTCATCCTCGTGGCCAGGTTCAAGATTACTTTTTATTGTTCTTTATGACTAAAGTTGACAAATTGGGTGGGTTGGGCTGAGTCAAAAGAGGCATGATTTGGTACATATCCAAACAAGTTGGGTTGACTAGAAACACTTTTGTCTGAAATACTTAGATTTGGGATGATGTATATGTAGGTCACATGGTGATTTCACTACCCCACCCAAATATTGAAATAACATAACACGCTATGAAAGTATCATTTTGGTTTCATTCATGCCAGCTTATGCCAAGAATTTGCAATTTCCCTTGAACCTAGGGCGCCCATAAAAATCAATTTAGTTTTGATATTATGGTATCCATTTAGTTCAAAAGGAACTAAACATTATACTATTACACATATAGTAGTGGCACAGTTGGGACTACAAAATGTAAATGTTGAAGAATTGAACTTTACACTGTTTAAGACGTGACACGGAAATTTAACAATTTTTTACCATTTTTTTTCTTGATTGTATATGCATGCAGACTCTATCACAAGTTGTCTTCAACCGACTCAATGATGAAAAGTACTTATTTGAACGCCGGCCACAATTGCTTCACCGTCTTCAGGTGTGAGATCAGATTTTCGTTTCCTAATTTATTTATCTGTTTATTTTGTATTATGTGCATGCTAGCTTAGTAGTTACTACCACCAAGGTTTTACTTGGAGGAAGAGCTGCAGAAGAGGTCATTTTTGGAAGGGATACATCGAAGGCATCAGTAAATTACCTTGCAGATGCAACATGGCTCGCTCGTAAAATTATAACAATGTAAATTACCATTTCCTCTTACTATGTTGCAAGTAAATTGATGTACAATGGTAATGATTTGGGTCTGAATTAAGGGTATTTTAGATATTGACAAAACATATGACTCGTTTATATCTTCTTCGCCTGCCAGATGGAACATGGAGAACCCAATGGTGATACACGGAGAACCACCTCCATGGAGAAGGCAGCCTAAATTTGTGGGTCCACGGCTAGACTTTGAAGAATCATTATATGATGATTATGGTCTAATCGAGCCACCAATTAATTTCCATATGGATGATGAAATTGCAAAAAGAACAGAAGCCTTGATATCAAATACGTATGGAAAAACAGTTGCTTTATTGAGACGCCATCACACCGCTTTGCTCAAAACTGTCAAGGTAACTTGGTAGCTTTACATGCCATTAACCCCTTGTCATCAACCTCTTTGTCATTTTACCTCAAAAATATTATTATTGCAGCGATATAATTTTTGTAATCATATTTAGGGAGCGTTGTTGGTTCACTTGTTTTGCAGGTTCTTCTTCGGCAAATGGAGATGACTGGTGACGAAATCGACTATATTTTGGACAAATACCCACCAAATACTCCAACAAGCCGGTTACTTGAGGAAGGCGATCCAGGGAGCCTTTCGTTTTTTAAGCAAACACAAGGACAAGATGCTGAGTTGGAGTATAGCATCTTGAATCAGTGACACTTTTTGGTAATAATGATGCTAGAATTGCAATCTTGTTTTTTATTTTCCTTCAAATTTGTGATATTTTTTGTTGTGAAAAAGGCAGCAGCAACTAGTTTTGTTGACAGAGGAATTGTGGGCTTAGATGTGTGTATAGGGGATTTGTATTAGAACAGATAAATATTTGTATGTTAGTACTATTCATTAAAAGTTCTCATATTTCACTCAGTTAAATTAGGTCATGCATTTTTCTTGGATTTGTGTAGTTTTTGGTATTGAAAATTGAATAAATAAAGTATTGAAAAGACTTTGAAACCTGACCGCTTAGCTTAAAGCACACTCAAGACGCAAAAGGTATGCTGAGAAAGAGAGCGGAAAGAGTTGAGAGATTAGAAAAACATAAAAATAAAAGCTAATAATAATATAAGATAGATATAAAAGAAATTAATAGTTTATTACTATTCTATATATAATAAAAAAAATTTGGATGCAATTTCCTTTCCAATTAAAGTCCAAAAAATAGAAGAAATTTTGCTTTTCCATCCTACAATGTTCCATTCCATTTAAAAAAAATTGACAAAGGAGAGGTAGGTTGAAACAAGTAGCCATGAGCTTATGCTTGATATGTAGCTAAGAAAACTTAACTCTACTTCAAGTTTGTCGCGGTTTTAACCAGTTTGGTTTGGTTTTGGCGCGTGGACATAATCAAGCGCTCCCCTTGCTTGCGCCCAGGCTCTCAACTCGCTTGATGGAGAGCACCTTGCGTATGTTCGAGATGCCTAGGCCTTTAACTTTATAGTCTATAACGGTGAAAAAACTAGATACATTTGATGAGATCTTAGATCAACAGTTTAGTAGTTTTAGGCAATTTTTACCAAACTTATGTAAATGATGTTGATTTAAAGTTGATCATCTTCGACATCTTATACAAGTGACATTTAAAAAGGGAGATGATTTGTATACCATAAAGAACATGTTGTCTGCATCACAAAGACGTGATAATATAACATTTTCTATGATGTATGAATCATATCATGTTTTAAATATTGGGTAAACGTTGTATATTGTCTCTTATAACGATCATCTATTCATTAAGTATTTTATAGTTTTAAAGAACTTGTGTCAAACAAACTATCCTCTATGCCTATAGCATATGTGACATCTTTATACTCATGTATCTTTACTATTTCCCATTACCACCTCCTATAATTTTTTTGTGATTTAACACTCCCGTAATCGTGTACTTATTTTCCACTCATGTATCATCACACAACTCATAGAACAAATAATCTTAGTGGAAGATAAGATATAATAATTACATTCATAAAGCAACAACCTATTAAATATGGTTTAAACACAAACCGCATACTCATGCATGTTACATCCTTTCTTATTTTTTCATGCGACATGTTTTTCTTTTTTTTTCTACAAACTTTTGTTGTGGCCAAAAAATTTTATATGAAATTATTATTTATGTATCAAATTTTTTCACTCGCGTAACTCATAAAGATCGATATACAGATGATAAAAGTATCTCAAAACTATAAAATTTAAATTTATTCCAGATTAGATATAGAATAGTACATATAAAAATGCATACTTATTTACTTTTGTTTCTCCTTTTTAGATCAAAAGTTGAAGGATATTATTATTATTGATTGAGATAATGTGGTGGCTTCCAAATGGTCCCAATAAAACCAAGTCTTGTGACAAAAATATAATATGAACACAAGAAAAACAATCACATCAAAACTATATTACAAAAAGGAAATTGATATGGTGGATGTTGTGTCAAACATCATGAAATAGACTTGTTCAATGTGTCATGCCAACCACCACCATCTCAACCACTTTTGTCCATTTCAAAATTGACTATGATGGTAGATCAACTATCCAACTACTAATATTATTCTATTCTTATGACATCTACACACAACCTAATTAATTTCAAAACAACCTCTATTTACAACCTAATAAATTATTTCACATCTTCTACTAGTATTAATTTGTTGCTTCACATCTTCTATATATATGTTGTATACCTAAAAAACTTATGATTTTACCATATTTATTCATTTAAAATTTAAAATTAATATATAAAACAATTCGCAATTCAAATTCTCAAATTTAAACTCTTATATTAGATAAATATGATACTATCAAATTTTTAAAAAGCCACATGTGAAATTATCACTAGATTAATACACTATAAATACTCCTGTTTACTTTGTTACATTTAATGTTGAGAGCTTGTTTCAATTGGTTTTCAATAACATTAAAAATCGGTGTTCAATAACATTCTGCATCAAACTATTAACTATGGTCTTAAAAAAACGAAAAACCAAACCAACTGGGTTAATGCGGATCAACAAGAACAGCTGGTTTTACCGGTCTTAAGAAAACGAAAAACCAAACCAACTAGGTTATGTGGATCAACAAGAACAACTGGTTTTTCCGGTTTGACAGTTTAACAGGACAATATTGATAGTCTCAATTGAACTGTTTTTTTTTTTTTTTTTCAAATTCTCTTATGTTACCGGTTTGATAGTTTAACAAGACAATATTGATATTCTCAATTAATTTTTTTCTTCCAAATTCTCTTATGACATAGACGATCCACACGCTTAAGCATTCTACCAGGACCAAAGTTACAAACCAGACCGATCATCAAACCACACAAAACCAAACGAACACATAGTTTGAATCACAAACACATTGACCTGCCTCGATTTAGACCCTCTTCGATCTATCGGTTCAGTCGGTTTCTAACTAGTTTTTAACATTCGAAATTTCTAAGTCTTTAAACTTTAGAAACTTAAGCAAACTTAACAAATCAAATGTAGGCTGAAGGGAGACACAAGGTAAATAAAATTCTGTATATCATATCATAGTTTATTTATTTATAAATAGTATGTATTTTGGCATATATACGACCGAGCCAAAGAACCAAAAGGGACCCTCACCTTCATGGCTACACATCCCGTATGCAAATATATACTAAATCCTATTACACGTATCTCTTCGGCTCGATAAAAACATATACTAGTCGCGTATATATGATTGAACACATCTCTAGTGCCACGAAAACGCCTTTAACTTCATAATACATAACGATACCAAAAGAAAACCGCTCATCAAAACATCTTCCTCATAAGTATCGCGCTTTCATCCATCTGTATATGTGTGTCAGTTCTTGTTCTCTTCGAATATGTCCAAGAGCGAGAGCGCCTGCAACAAAGACACAAGCGCGTGTTATTCTCTTAAATGATTATGGACACCAAAATGTGTGCTGATATCTTGATCGAAAGGTTAATAATGTAATTTACCTCGGGGATGTTGAGCTCAAGGCGAAACTTAGGGCCATCGTAGTGGTGAAGAATGGGCCTAAACGAGTCTTCTTCTAATGGCTCGGCTAGTTTTCTAGTCATGACTCGAACCTGAGCAGGGAACCGCGATTCACCAGGGTTCTTCTTGTCTTCCCAAGCAGTCGGGTCGATGTTTGTTCCACCAAAACTTGCAGCCTGAATCATCAAAACCAAAGTTCATTTAATCTTACATTCAAAACTTAAGAATAAAATTTCTTTTTGGGTAACTGTGAGTACCCAATACTTAGGACTCACTGATACCCTGCTAACTAACTGTAAGTTTTACAAATGGATGAGATGGAATACCTCAAAAACACCATGAAGTTGGTGAGTGGAGTAGTTGTAAAGGAACAGAGGCAGACCAGGTGTGATTTGCCTAACAGAGTCGCGGTATCGTGGCGGTAAACCTGAAATTCAGTTTAAGAAAATAATTAGGCAGATTTATAACAGAATTACAGTTGAATCTTATATATATACATGTATGAAAGTATAATATTTGAAGTATCTCAGATGATAAACTGTTTTAAAAACACTGGTAATAGGGGATAAAATGATCTAATTGTATAGATAAACATGATCAACGTATGTATAGACAGGCATGATCCGTTAATGTTTTTCGTGTTATGTTATCATCACAACTGTTAGAGTTGTATGTTGATTGAATTTCGTTCTCAACGCCTCGTATAGCTCATCATTTTACATGATCTGAGACACAGATATATTACAAACCTTCTCTATAACACTATATAATTTTTTATCTTATTAGTTAGCAGGTCTAATCAAAGGAAAAACCCCTAAAATGATCACAAACAATCTGAAATTTTCCAAAAACCAAATCTTGATCTTGTGGAATGAGTTAAGAACATCAAGAACAAATCAAATATCCCATCAAATGTTCTCTAGGGTTAATACTATATAATCTAAAGGTGCACAAGCAAACAATCTAATGTAAAACCACTAAAAATCCCCAATTTTTCGAACCCTAAATCTTGAAAAATCAACAATCCAAATTCCAACATCAAGAACACAATACACACAAAACCCACAAAAAAATATGCAAAATTCAGCAAATTTAACTGAAATGTTAGTCAGAATCACACCAAAAAGCAAATAATCTATATAAAACCACTAAAAATCCCGATTTTTCAAACCCCAAATCTTGAAACATCAACAATCGAACATCAAGAACACAATCAACACAAAACCCACAAACAAATATGCAAAATTCAGCAAAATTAATCGAAATCATAACAAGGATCATACCAAAAAGCTGTCTTTTGAGATTCTCTTGCATTGTATCATTGTTGCAGACGAAGATATACCCACCAACTGTCTCATTTTTCGGCAGTGATTCCGACGGTGGCAGAGTCTTGAACCTCTTATCAACACTGTTCTTATTATTATTATTATCCTTATCATTATTATTATTATTCACCTTGCTGTTGCTGTTGTTGTTCTTCTTGTTCTTCCCATGTTTACCCCCAAACAAATGATGATCATCTTCACCATTTTTCCCAAATTTCCCATCTTTCTTAAACCCATTTCTCTCAAAATTAACATTATTCACACCAAAATTCAAACTGCTGTTCGAATAAACCCCCTTATTAAACCCACCATTGACCCCAAAATCAACACTCTGGTGCTGATTCGTCGACCCCATTTTCCAATCGAAGTTAAACCCATTGAAATCAGAGTTTGATACGCCGGAGTTGTTGCCGTTGCCGGCGCCGGAGTTGATGAACTCGCCGCCGACGCGGATGTCGAAGTTCCGGCGATCTTTCTCCGGTCGTTTGGATGCATAAGATGTGCTCCAGATGGAATCGTTTAACGATAGATTTGAAAGATTATTGTTCTGAACACGAAGTTGATCGCTAAACTGCCAAAAAGATGATTGATTGTTGGTTTCCATTGTTCAAGATTGAAGATTTGTTGATACCCAGACGGGGATTTGTGAATTTGTGATGAAATTGAGGGGTTTGAGGTGATTTGTGTAGTGAATTGTGAAGTGGGTGTGGGTTTATATGAAGAAGAAAGGGGATTGATGAAGGAAGCTTCGAGGAAACGATGGAGATTGAAGGAATTGCGTGTTAATTTGTCAAAGGGTGTGAGTTGAATTTATAAAAATGTTGAATTTTGTTTCGAAATTGAATAATTTGTTTGATTAGGTTAAGAAAAGGCAAAGGGGTATGATGTTGATGTTGATGTTGATGATGCAAAAACGCGTAAAGGTGTGTGTGTGAGAGAGAATTGGGTTCTTTGAGTCCTTTATGTTTGTGGTTGTGTATTATTATGATCCTACAAAACTATGGGTTGGTAGATTTCACCCTTCATCTTCTTTGTCCTATCAAATCTGTCTGCGGTCTGACGGTCTGTATTCCCTCGTTCATCTGTCTTTTAATATTAGGGGTGGATTTCTTCCACTCGCGTTGCTGGAGATGGTCTAATAAGAGGTGGTGTGGTGTTTGGATGCGATATGTTTGTTTTTGAATTGTTATTTTGACGATAAAGCTTGATCTGGTTATTATTTTATTAAAATTTATTGATTCTAGATGATGTATAGATATAATTATATCTATGGAGATGGATGGGTTTAACGTTGATACCGAAATGATGCAACTAGGGTGAGTTTAAATAGTTATCTTTGATGCATCAGTTTAATAACCAGTAAGTATGTGGTCGATACCTTAATGGTTTATACTATGGAATTTATCTGTTTAAAGCTATATTATAGGATTTGGTTGTTTAGAGTTATTGATAAGTGTGTGGTTAATTGAACTAGGGTAATATTAAATGTCCACATTAATGGTTTTAATATGGACTTGTGAGTAATGAAAACTATGGTTTTTGATCAGTTGTGGAGGGAGGCATCTTCGCCATTACAAAATCACAAGTAAATTGGTGAAATAAAAGCAAGGACATTGTTAGAAGTAATTGTGGTGTGTGATCAGAAGGATGACAGTGATGAAGAGGGAAGAAGACAAAATGATTGGTTGTAGGAAGAGGAAGAGAGAAGACATGGCGGTTGGTTTAAGCTTCGAATAATGAATTGGTAAATATAATTAAGTGGATAAGCTTTAGGTTTAAAGAATGATATGTAGGTACATTTTACATAAAATCCAATATTCTTTTTTTTAATTATAAGGTTAACATGAATAGAATATATCATATGATTTGAGAGTGCTCTTAATGAGTTTTTTCATGGTGTTTTAGTTTTATTTCAACATCCTAATTATATGTGTTTTCGGTCTCATTAATTGGGAAGGTTTATTGCTTTTATGCGGCATTTATTGTCTTTCAAAGAAAAATTTATATAATGGTTTGTATCTTATGCATAGGGGTTTTTCTAAAAAAATTTAAGTTTTCATTTTTAACATAAAGTATTTCATTTTTTACAATTAAACTTCTCAAATTTGACTTTCTTTACTTTTAACCCAAAACTATTCATCTATTGCAATTTAATCTCACAGCGTTTATATTTTTCAACTTTGTTCCCCTATACTTTTCATATTTCGTAAATCATCGTTTTACGTTTTGTTTTAAGTTTTGCAAGTAACACGACACAACATGCATGTGTGATTCAACATTTTTACGTTTAGTTTTAAATTTGGTAAGTTAACACAGCACAATGTGTGTGCGTGGTTCAATATTTTTACGTCTATTTTCCTCTTTTAAAGGGTTCATCACAACGCACGGATCTTAGATCGACTTAGTTATATTTTTCTATGTTTTACGTTTTGATCTAAGTTCTTCGTATTAACACACCGCAACTTCAGTGTTAGTGGTTCGTTAGTGGTGGTGTGACATTGGTGTTATTCGGCACGGTTTTACGCCTTCGCTGCAACGCGAGAAGCTTATTCTAGTTATTTATAGAAATATAAAAGATAAATATATCAGTACTATGTCTTGATGTTCTGAGTTAACAGAAAGAAATCGAATGCATGTAACAAATGACGATGCTGATAAGATACTTAACATAAAAAGATTCCTTTACTAGCCAAAAGTTTTATTTAATTAATTTACATCATAATGAACAATCATTTTAAAAGGAAAATTAAATCATTAAGATACATTAAAGGTTGCAAATGAGTCATTTACACATCAATATTAATGTTTTACTAAGATTTTGAATAATGGTTTTAAATTCTAAGTTGGTATTGTTTCTATCTTTCTTAAAGAAAGGTGATTAAATAATTTCCCATCATGATCCTCGCTGGCCAAATCATAACAATAATTTACAATGACATATAAATATTTAATCTTTTCTATCTTTAAGTAATATCTCAAACTCAAATTTTTGCAACAATTCATTAGATATGTCATATTAATAGTATCTGTGTATTTCACGCAACTATAAAAACTCGATAAGAATTCGGGTAAAGATTTTTTATGCTCAAACTCAACCTATTATATATATTAAATTGTTAAATTTGAGTTTAGTTTGATAAACCCAACTTGACTAGAAAAACTCGATAAGAATTCAGGTAAAAATTGTTTATGCTCAAACTCAACCTATTATATATGTTAAATTGTTAAATTTGAGTTTAGTTTGATAAACCCAACTTGACTACGCTACTAAAATTTGATTACTTTAATGTTTACACTAAACTAAAGTGATTAAACTTCACTTAAATAATACTCCAAACTTACAATATAAATTAAAATAGTTATCAAGAGATGGAAGTGTTAGAAAGGTAAAATCCTATACATATACTTGTTTTGAGGGACAATAATGATGAATACAATATTTTGAAGTAGCCATCCTTTAGTGTTAACCTATTGAAAGTTGAAGGTCCTAAAGTGAACTACTTGAAAGGGCACAAAAGTAAAATGCAAGTATGAAATGTATGATCCATCTAGAAGATCTCGTACGGAAACATTGAAATTTTCGTTCACACCAACTTTTAAAGATTTAATTGTTCACTTTTATTTTGTAAGGATTATAAATTATAAATGTGCGAATGGACTCTTTGGTCTAATAGCATTTTGGAGTTCATCTCCGGTAACATAACACGGGTTTAATCTAACGATATAAATAATATGTAAATGTTTGGAGTAGAAATACGTGTGTTTGTCGTAAAAGAATTGTTATGTATCTATTTATGTGATGAGGAAACTTATATTTAAGATCACATGATATTTGATTTATGGTAGTGACTAGTATTAAGCCTTCTAGCGTTCCAACGGTTAGCATAAAACCATGTCAAACAACATCAATTCCTAATAATATTATTTAACTTTTTTTAGATTAAAAATATTATTTTAATAAATTAAGAAAGATCTTTTTATTAATTGTAGTTCTAAAGAAATAAGTTTTTATAAAATAAGAAAATTTTCTAAAACATCAAACTTTTTTCAAAATACGAAATATTTAAAAACAGTTGTTTCTCAAAAAGGAAATTTTTATAAACAAAAAATAATTTCAATTGAAAGTTATAATAAATTTTTTTTAAAATGATAGTTTTAATATACGGTTTGTTTTGAAATAAAATGTTTAACTTTTTTAAAAAATAAACAAAGTTTAAAAAGTTAATATCATTGTTTTATTACTTAAAATCCTTACCCACACTTAATTTCAATCATATTTTATTTTAAAATATTATTTTATAATTAATAAAAATTTTATTATATTTAATATTTTATATATTGTACAAGTTTACCAAAACTAGTATATGTGTATATCGTTATGTATAAGCTTTAACTTGCATATTCTACGTTCTTCGTACCAAAAATACATGTGTTCTTTCTAGTTATTTTTAATTTCTCTTTTGTTTCAACATGCTCTTGTGTTCCTTAGTTTTTTCATCTTCACAAATTTCCATGGATTATATAGTATTTAACCACAGTATCTGAATACAATATAATTGAAGTTAGACGCACGAACCATATTAATGTATTATGTATGAATTTGTTTGCTTATCTTTACATTTATATAATCTTTAATATATATATAATGACTAAAAAAAAGAAGTTAAATTAGAATAATATATCTCGTATTTATGTTGATTTTGTATAATACTGCGATTACGTGACATAACAGCTGTCACAATATGCTTTTAATCATAAACAATCCTCTTAGTCGCAAACTAATAACATTGTAATGAAAAAATTAAGTGTTATCAAACTTGTACAAAATAGCAATTTGTGTTTATTTAATTAAATAAACATTAAAATAATAATAATAAGAGTAAATTACACGGGCAGTCCCTGGGGTATGCACGTATTGCAACTTTAGTCTTTACTTTCAATAAATTACAGATGCGGGCTTGCACTTTGCATGTTTTGCATATCAACAGTTCCTAGCACTAACAAAAGTTAACTTGGTCAGTTAAGTGTATATAAAATGACTAAAGTACCTTTACCTTTAAAATAAAATTACTCAAAATAATACTAATTATTGAACCCAGACCATCATCTTCATCTTCTAACCTACCATCTTCTTCATTTTCTAACCTACCCCACCACACCCATCAATCATTTTTTCATCTTCATCACTCATCCTACACCACCACCAACCACCACCATCCTCCAACTCCACGAACCACCACCATCCTCCACCTCCTCTACCATAAATAATCGACCATCAGCACACCACCATAGTCACATGCACTCTTAGCCCACCACCTCAACAAAACGCTCGATCCACACAGATCGAGCAAGAGAACACTTACATTGCTGCCTTTCCATGTCTGATAAACTCTCAAGTTATCCGACCCGTTCATAGATCCAAAAAGAGGATCGGAGCGCTTCGACGGAGGGACCACGTACATCTTCTCCCCTATCTTCAACCTCTCTCAAATCCAATCGAGATCTTCACTCGTACGCCACACTACACACTGTAAATGAAAATGCAAATGCGCTCGAGATACAATACACCATAAAAAGCAGAAAACGCAATCTCCGATACTCCACCAATCTCAACAAGCAAGTGAATAAATTAGCAACGAAAAAAGGTGTAAGAGTCGGTCGGAGAAGGTGGTTTCCGATGAGTTTAGCTCCGGCGAGAGGGGGAAAAGATTAGGGTTTGATTGGCCGACAAGCCATGAGAAAGTGAAGAAAAGGTAAAGGGGGTCTGCAAGAGTGGTGGGTGTTAATGTGGTGGGTTGAGGATAGAGACGACGACGGTGGTGGTTGAGGGTAGAGGTGGCAGTGGCGGTGACGGTGGGTTGAGGGTAGAGACGGCGGTGGTGGGTGTTAATGTGGAGAAGAAGGTAAAAAGAAAGGGTATTTTGGTATTTTTAAAAAACTAACAGAGAAACTTAACATTTGTTAGCGTCAGGGACCGTCAGTGTGCACTTTTTGCATAGTATAGGTCCGTATTTGTAATTTTTTAAAAATAAAAACTAAAGCTGCAATACGTGCAAACCCTAAAGACTGTCTGTGTGATTTACTCTAATAATAATAAGGGTCACAAACTTTACTTAGGTGCTAAGGTTGAGTGAATGCGTTAGCGGTTGACGCCATTGGTTCAGGACACGTGTATTATTCCTCAACAAGCATGACACGTGTTCACGTGTTAGCATAGTTGCTGATTTTGTTTCATTAGTGGGCCTTCTGTCAGTTACTTGTGGGTGAGCCCATTTAACCCATAACCCAACACGTGGCCCGAATGAATACTGATTTTGGATAGGAGCTTAACAAAACATATATCACGCTGAAAACTACACTAGATCAATTAGGATTTATTTTAACACTAGGTAATAATCATGTGTAATTTTACGATTATATCTTAAACATCGTGCATTATGCATATTGAATAAACTTGTGTATTACATTCATTTGAAAGTTTGAAGTTAAAATATTTAAAAACTTTTAGAAATAAGTCATAAAAACATTTATTATCATTATTTTTCCTCTTTCTTCTAAATATATTAACAAACATAATTTTGCACTTGATTATATTTGAATTATTAAATAAAAACTTTTAAATAAAAATAATAATTAATAATTAATTATATATTAAATTCATTTTAGTTAATGCTATAGTCATTTGGGTAACTAGTGGTTAGGGTTTAGTTATCAAACTAAACATCGTAATAACAATCCATTTAATTATGAATAACTATTAGTAAATAGTTATTATAATTAAATTTATAATAATTATATAAAAATACTTTTTTAAATTCTTATTATTTAAGATGAGAGAGAGGCGGAAAAACGAATTATTAGATGATATAAAATGATGACAAACATCTTAATTTATTTTTATTTATTAGCATATAGATTTACATGATTTAATTATTTAATTGCATTAATAATATATTGTCTTTAAAAGGACATCCGTAGAGGTTATGATTTGAATCTTGTAAAATACGTTATAGTTATTTTAAAATGAAAGAAAGAGACCAAGAAATGTCTATAGACCACTCAAAAAGTGATTTTAGAAATGATTAAATTATTTTCACATTGTGAAATGACATAAAACCGACTCATTAATGTATAACATATCAACAATATTGTTGAGTTTTCTTAAGCCTATAGCATATTTAAGAAAATAATTAATGTAATTTTACTGTATTTTTGTTGAATAATTGGGTTACAAATCTCAGTTTTCTAGGTTGTTTGTTATTTTTTTAATGATTTTATTAATAGATTATTTCTGAATCAATTAGAAGTATAGTGTGTTAGTTTCAATTAAAAGACGCCTTTTAATAGTTCATGCATCCTATTAATGAATAACTTTTAAAAACATGTTAAATGATTCAGGGGCAACATCTTATCCGGTCTGTTTTTTTTAATGGCTCAAAACAAGGTTGCAATACATTTCAATAGAAAATATTCACTTTTTAATTTAAAAAACTAGTATGTAATTTATCCTTTTTCTTTTGATATTTAACATTTAGTTTAGGTATGGCCGATGAGAAAAGGTAAAGGTGGTTGGTGGGCCTTCGGGTGGCGGATTTTCCCCGGAATTGATGTTTGGTGGGCTTGGGCTACCCAGCGCTGTCTGTGCTCGCGGGCGTATGGGGTGCCTTTTCACCATTGGTGTACCCCGGATAGCCGAGCTTTAGTTAGTTGGCCGTTCAAAAAAAAGTTTAAGTATGGCTGGTGAGAAAAGGTAAAGGTGAAAGGAAGTAAGGAAAATTAAGTGCGCCTAAAATCAAGGTGCCAGTAACCCATGTAACATAGTAGGTGATGGAGAGTTCATTTCATCTGAAATTCTAGAGCGGATGGGATGAGGGAGAGAAGATAAAGAAGAAAAGAGAAAAGGAGGGGGGGGGGGGGGTGTTCGTCCTGCGTTCCCAAGTACCTTGGGTTGTTACATCAGCCTCGTAACATAATCTTTTATTTTTTTAGTTTTCCTCTCTATTTGCATAGAGTCTTCCTGGTTTTTTCCCAGGAATCCAGAGAAAAGAAGTGAAAGGGGACGGTGATGCATAGTGAACACATACCGATTTGGGATTCTTTTTTTTTTTTACCATATTAGCTTCGAGGGTGGTTTTCCCACCCTGTCTATGGATTTCAAATAAATGCTATCAAAATAATAAAATAAGTTTATAAATTTGTATAAGGTTTGGTTTCGTAAAAAACTATATGATGAACATATAACAACATTAAGACTCAAACTTTGTTCACTAATTCGATTGGTTTAAGATTTAACAATTTTATAGGGGTGCATAACCATATACAGATTAACTGATAAACAATTGATAACCGACAAAGCTGATCCAACATAACCAATAGTCGACATAGCTAATGGTTTGGTCTTGAATCTGGGATTAGCCTATGGTTCAGTCAGTTAGGCATTTCACAACTAACAAATCGAACCGAACCAAACCGATATGTCTATTAACATGAGCTAAGTAGCTACGTTTGTATTGTGGATAAAGTTTTCTCGTTGGTGGGCCGAACTATAAAATGTAGTCCAAATAATAAATGTTGGGCCCTGAGGATATAAGTTGGCCCTTTATATGGATTATAAAGATAGTTTCAAAAAAGAACTTCGAATGGGCTCATAAGCCTTGGTGACTGGGTCGGACTTTACCTTTTAAATACATTAATGGCTTATTAAACTGGCAGGCCCATAAAAAGAAGATGGTTATTTAATAGCAATAGCTGATGATTTTTATATTCTAGTAAAATCAATGAGGTACTCAAGACAACTAAAATGTGGTATTCGATTCGAGTCTCGCTCAGAGTAAAAATGCTCTGGATTGAGCCAAAAAGTTTTTACGGTTGTGACTTTCCTCCTGAGGAGGCTAGAACCAAGGCAAGAACACTAAAGCCCGCTTCAGTAACCATGTGTGTTCATGATATGATTATCTGAATCATTTATTGAAATTAATCTTGATACGAAATGTTTTTTTAGTCAATAATTACTACAGTAAAGATAACTATTAGCCTTTTCATAGTATGAAGATTTCTTCTTGCGACTAACCTCTCAGTTGAGAATAAGTATTTATTTTAGAAAAGAGATTTTGAGTATTATTAAACAAACTAACCTTTTTTTCCCCTTATCCTAGCCAAGCTTTTAAGCTAAAATCCAAGTCGTGATGTGTACAAACGACTCCTTTATAATTCATAACAACATGTTTGTCTTTAACACCTTTACATTCATCCACATGAACCCGTTATAAATGCTCTTACTTATTAATACTGATTATTTTATATTAAATAATCAGTTTCATGACACACACTAGATCCTAAAAAACAAACGTTAAGCCAGTCACTTGATGGCTAAGTGCTTAATGGTTAGGCAGCAAACAATGGTACGACCTGAATTTTAAAGGTCCAAAGTGTAACTACTTTAGTCATTAAGATATCTATTAAAACCTTAAACACTGTTTTAAGGTTCATAAACGTCACATGTATCATCATATGCTACTAGCATTTACAAAATTTTAAATGGAGGATTCCACTATCATCATTATTGTAACATGCTCAAATTCCCACTTTTGTTAATTTAACCTTTTACAACTTGTTTTGTTTTTATGTTTGTTTAACCACTTAATATGTTTGTTTAACAGTTTAAGATTAAGGTTCCATCATAACCGTGGTGACGCCATTTATATGTAAATACTAGCTTTAGTAAACCCGTGTATTACACGAGTTGAATAAATAAAATATTAAATATAATAAAAATTATTAATTATAAAACGATATAATAAGACATGATATGATTAGAATTACGTATGAGTAATAACTATAATTAATAAAACAATAATATGAACTTTTTAAAATTTTGCTTTTTTCAAAGATAAATTAAACATTTTGTTTCAAAATAACGTTTTAAAAACTTTTTTATTTTTAAAATTTTCTATTTTATAGAAATAACATTAATAAAAATATCTCTTTCTAAGTTTATTAAAAAACTAACTATAATATAAAAATAAATAAATAATATTATTAATAGGAGAGAGAAGCGGAAAAGTTTGATGATAATGAATGTGATGATTACACATGACACCCCTATTTATCCTTTTATTTAAGTATGAAGATGATTACGTCAAACAGTTGCGGATTTGGATATTTATTTTACTGGTGTTATTATGTTTTGTTTATGAATGTTTGAGATACTTTTACAATTTTACCGAGCCATATTATTCAAATTACCCAAAATTTTAAGAAAACTTTATATTTTAAAATTGAAAAAAAATACACAATAAAAATCACAAATCCCAAGATAAACTCATACTAAAACCTAAAACAACCGCAAATCTCCTCTTAACGTTTCTTCATCCAAAAACATACGGTGTGATTGTTTGAGCTCATAGGATGTCACTTTGCTATGAGATATAAATATAACAAATAAGAAAATATTTTTACTAGTGTCATATAACACCGGTGCTCATCATCTAACTCCACTTGTATCATCTAACTCCATCTCTGACTGACAAGATTGTTATTACGTCTCCTAATTCAACAGCGTGTACAACACAATATGATCGGTGATTATTTATAATATGATCGAAATCAAAGATGAAACACGATGTGCTGATCTCGTATAGTCAAAGTACCAAATCGTACCAAATAGTGTCTAGGTTGTATACGTAAAACGTTTATATCCTAATTATTGATACATATAATATTATTTCCTCCAAAATAACTGTGTTATAGTTAATTGTATTTTTCTTATATGTTATACCTAAAAAGTCACAATGATCTTATTAAACAAACAATGAAAGCATTTGTTTTTAGTCATTATCTTTGTGTTAGCTCATTTACTGTTTCTTTCCCATGAAATATGAATACAACGTGGTATAGGGTCATCATGATTTGTCGTTAAGTTTGTGGTCCTTCGACAACTTTATCAGCAATAAGATATATTAGTATCTACTGTTACCTACCTTTCTCTTAAGAAAAGTATAGGTAATGTGTTTGGTAAATTTTTATTTATTTGGATATAAATATAGATGATTTTATTAAAGCTATACAATGTAGTTACTTTTATTGGCTAGGGGTTCGGCTGTAAGTAACGAGGGTTTCAATGGTGTATCGTTTTTTAGAGCGGGGTTCGACGGGGAGAGCTTTTGGCTAGGGTTAAAAAAGTTATTTTAATAAATATTTTTTAAGTAATAATTCATAAATTTTATTATTAAGAAAATCACATGAACATTTGAATTAAATAATTGGCTCTAGTTTGGGCTAATTTGAATTACAAACTGAAAACAGTTTCTGGCCCCTAAACTTTTGAATATATCATCTTTTTTTTTATCTTTTTATCCGGTTCACATGATCACTACAGATTTAATACTTTTTTAATGATTATGTTTGAGTTTTATCTGGTTGAAAATTTTAAAGTTGACCAATTGTTTCAATCGATCTGAAATTGTTTCAATCTAAAAGTATTTCACGATTACCAGATTATCTAGAATTTGATCTGTCTAAAATTACAATATAATCTTAGCTGTATAAACCACTTTTTGTTTATAAGTGATTTTTTCACTACTAATATTACTTAACACATTATTAAGTGATATACGTATATTACTAGATTGTAAAATTATCGTATACAATATACATCTTATTTACACATTGTAATATTAGTTGCATAAACCACTTTTTGTTTATGAGTGATTTGTTCACTACTAATATTACTTAATACATTATTAATCATTGCATTATCATATACTAGGGTTAGATACCCGGTGTGAAAATAAAAAAATTGTATTATAGATATTATATATGTATAATGTAATATATGTTATGGATAAAACATCGATGATATTATATAAGTATAATGTAATATATGTTAGGCCATTCTTTTAGTTTTTTTATATAGATAAAGTCCTCTTTATACTAAGGTTATCTATGGATAAAGAGTTTGTATAAGATGATATTTCTTTATTGGTGTTAAGTAAACATGAGATGATAATTTTACCGCTCAATTTTAACCTGCTATTGACCATCAACGCTCATCCCTAAATGTATCACTACATCATTGTTTTCATGACCACCGTAGAAAAAAGAAATTAATCGCCTACAACCGCTGTTGTCACCTTATGAATTTTATGAGGTGCTAGATGATCGTTCACTCTTATACAAGTATGTGTGACAAAAGATGTAAACAAAGACGTAAAAAGCCATAAATCAACACATTAGGGACTAGGTTTCGATGCGCATAACCAAGAAGCGATTGATTCAAAATTTGATACCATAACTTGTATTATAACCCAATATATTAATATTACTATAATATTATATAAAATATGGTTCTTGTAGGAACATTTTGATAGCAAATGGTATACGAAGAATGTAATATGCATGTTTGATTGTGTTAGGTCAATCGTGTATGTTAGGTTTAGATAAAAAAAATAACATAAGGTATAATAAATGAGTTTAACATAAGAATGTGTCTTTCTATTATCCTTTAGAGCTTCCACCCATGTCATAAGTAGTTTTATTGTGAACTAAAAATAATGATATTTTAAATCTATTGATATTGTTACAAACTTGTATTTTCAAAATTTAGAATCGATAGATCTCTACTTAATTTTTAAGTATTTCGAGTAGATTTCTAAGATTTGTTTTAGATCAAGTTTTGAGTCACAAACCTCCTAACGTATAAACTTTAACCATCAAAGATCATAATTAAGTAGGGATCCTTGGTTCCTATATAAAAACTCAAGAGTCTTAATTGCTAATAAGTAATATGATACCTTATGGATATGAAATTATAAGATTTGATTTTACAACTAATTAAAGATAAAATTAAAATTCTCAAAACTTGTTTCAAATTCTACTCACTCACAGAGTGACTCCCTACTATATGAAAAAGTTAACAAGCACCAAGATGCCCAACCAAAAATAATGTTTAGAAGTGTTGCATACGTTTTAACTGATTCTAAAAGAGAGGCATATCGTATGTCTCGATTATGTATATGTGTGTATGTGTTACAAACATTTCAAAGGACAATTGTTTGTATGTTTTCATTTGGACAAAAATGTTCGTTAAACCGTTTACCATAACTCATCCAATGTCGCTGCTTTGAAATTTCTTTGTCCATCATAGAAATGTTGGAATCCGAAGATTCAAAGAAGAGAGAATCTTAATAATTGGAGTATATTTTAATTATTAATTTATTAGTTAATTACGCTAATTGTGTGATTAGTGACACTAATGGACATATGTGCACGTAACCCACCTATGATTGGTTTGGCTTATCTATTGTCCAAATTATAATCATAAAGTTTAAATAATCATATATAGTAAAGAAATATGATTGATATAGTCTAAATGTGTGGTAAGATGCAAACTTTATGTAGGGAATTTAATTAAATTAGAAAGGGTAAAAAGAAAGATTAAAGGTAAAAAGTTATTGCCTTTTGGTTGTTGCCATCACATGCGACGCATATAAGTATCTTTAAATAAGATTAATCAACTAATTATAGTATGATAAAAAGGGCATTTGGTTCAATAATATTTAGGTGTGATAGATGTTTTCTCTTTGAGTTTAAATCACACAAGCAAATTAGATGGATTTATGAGTGATAAAGTAGTATGATATAAAACGAATTCAATAAAAATGTTAAGACTTGAAATTTTTTTACAAGTAATATAAGTATAGCAAATAAAATGCATGTGTAATGTGTTACTATCATTATCTATTTAAAACAGAGTTAGTTATCAACTTACACTCTAAAATTCTTCTATTATAAATTATTTTAAAATATTTAT
The DNA here is from genome assembly GCA_025506505.1 of Flaveria sonorensis. Taxonomy (NCBI): domain Eukaryota; kingdom Viridiplantae; phylum Streptophyta; class Magnoliopsida; order Asterales; family Asteraceae; genus Flaveria; species Flaveria sonorensis. Next base: position 5,871,297 of record CM046426.1, read on the forward strand.
AACTGTTAAGTATCAAATGGATTATATATTTTGGATTTATATTTTTATGACTACCAATCATTTCGAGTAAAAACATTTTTATTTTTTTCATAAGAATTCATTATCAATAAATTGGTGGGATCAATTAATATCTTGTTAACAACGAAATCATGTAAATTAAAGTTTATGTTGAACATGTAACATTCAAGAGGTTATCAAAGTAAATCATTGAAAGTCATTCTGTATATTCAATAGAAGACAACTAGTTATTCATTTGATGGATTTAAAAAAAAAAAAAAAACTTAAAGAAGTTATGTGCTTAGAATTTGATTGATTTGTTTGTAGACATCGGATTCATGGGTTCATGAACTCAAGAAATCAATACCACAAACTATTCTAAAGATCAAAAGATTCTTAGATTAAAAACAATTTGATACTTCTTTCCTCAAAATTGTACTTTTGTTGAGTCTCAAAACATAGTATACCTTTATGGCAATAAGTATAAATAATCAAATATTATATTTTTGTTCTTCCATATCATGTTCTATTGAGCTTCATAACAACCTAAGCAATCAAAGTTTTGATCTACAATCTTCAGCCCTTTGGTCTCCATTGTTGATGATTCAAAATCAAGTTTTCATTTTAGGTTATCGTAAAGGTTCAAATCAAGATCAATCATTTTATTGGTTAAAGCAAGTCGAATAAAGATTAACAACTTATGGGAAGCAAGTATCCAAGATCGGTTTGTTGTCTTGTCGATTATGTTGTTCGTTGTTGACGCATAATAACCCCAAAAACCAGTGACAACAAAGCCTTTGTTGTATGAACCATCATAACATCTGAATCCATTGCAGCTGTCGATGATTATGTTATGACTCTGTAGTCAGGAAAAAGAGGAGATGAGGAGGGAAATTGCAATGTTAATCGCCGAAAGGGGTTGTTATGCTTTAGCAAGAGAGAAAAGTCCACATACGTGGCCATTACTGGTATAGAAATGCAAAAGTGGCATTTTCACTAGACTTTAACAAGTAAACCAATATTAGATTAGACTTGTTAACACGAATTAAAAGTGTATAGGTATATAATGTTTTAAAGGAATACTAGAAGGAAGCCAAATAAAACAAATACCCAAATTTATTACTAGGACACCACATCTCTTTATCTCTCTCTCTATGTATCTATATGTATGTATAGAAAAACATAACTAGAATAAGAGTGTAGTGTGTGTATCTATAACACGTCCCAACAACAAAGTTGGTGCTTTTTAAATGTTTAACTTCAAACTCATGATCCATTTTAATCGTGCACATTTAACTATTTGAATCATATCATAACCTACATAAAGAATAAATGTCATAATTCTTTTAGAAATATGTAATTTAGGTTAATAGGATATAAGTCATTTAGTTCTATTGTGTAATAAAAATAAGTCACAAAATATAATTTAAAGAAAGTCACCAAAATTTTAAGAAATTTATTTATATCATGACATAAACTAGTAGGTTGAGATCGCTTCTTGTTGAGTCTTGGTTTCTAAACATCAAATATAGATAAAAAAAATATGTCTTAGCTATATATTCATAATTTAAAAAATCATTATGTTGTTGTAAAAATAAATGTTAAGTAACACAAAAGCAAATTAAAAAAAGGAAGAAGTGAAAATGTATTATATTTAAAATTCGGTTTTGAGTAAATTTATGCCAAAACATAGAAATATTAACCGCATTGCAACAAAATATTCAGAATTAAGATAACATTATATTTTAAAAGTTATAAGACTATCATAGACGCGCACTCGTGAGCCTACATGTAGCAAACGTAGCAATATCACTTGGGGCAGGCGGTGTTAGTGGTTCCCTACCCTTCATAAACCACACGAAGCCACCAAAAGATATTTTTGTTTTTTGTGGGCCGCACTTTTTTTAAAAAATGTAACGGTAATGTTTTGATTTTAAATAATAATCTATATCTTTATATATTATAATAAAAGGATTAAATTACAAAAATTATCATTTAAATATACTCAAAGTTATGTCTTTTATACTAACAGAAGTTAATTTTTTCTATTAGTTTTATGTAAATGACAGTTTTACCCTTATGTCTTAAAGGACTAAATGTGAAATTTACATCAATCTTTTACTTTCTTTCTTTTACTTTTTCTTTTATCTACTTTTCTTTTATTTTTTTTTCACCACTTCTATTTTATAAGTTATCTTAATATTATTAATTAATTATTATTTTTATGCTAAATATAACTTTATTTTATAAATATTTTGATTAGTTGATATAAATTATTAACAAAAAATAAAAGTTATATTACATAAAATATATTAATAAAATAACATGAAGGTGCCTGAAACATTATTGGTACCCGTTTCATATTTAAATTTATTTTTGATTAATTTAAAATTTAATTTTTATTGTATGACGATTGGTTTTAATGACTGTCTTAAAAGCTGATTAGTTTTCTAGTGGCTAGTTTTAAGAGCAACTATAAAATAGTTTAAATGAAATAATATCAAAACTAAAAAGTCTACCAAAGTCTCCTATAAAATATTGATAATATAAATAAATTTACATAAATAATTTATTAGCATAAAAAAGATTTTTTTATCAAAAAAGTCTCGAAATGATAGTTGTATCCTATAGAAGGAAATTAGACAAACTAGGTAAGAATTTTAAGGTACATAAGAGTTATACACTATGCATTATGAATTAGAAATATGTGAATTAGAATATATATATATATATATATATAAATATATATATATATAATTAGTTGGAGTAAATAACTTATATATAATATATTAGATCACAATAAAAAACTAAGAAACTAAGAATAACAATAAGAGCACACAAAATAAAAGCCTACACGATTAAAGCTTCCACGATCTCATAATGGACGGACCAACGAAATTCGATTAATATTGTAATTTGTTTTATTTTAAAAATAATATAAGTTATCTGCTTTTTATTGTTTTTATGAGAAAATAGATAAAAATAGATAACTAAATTTAACAAATGAAAATATCTATAATAAATTAAAAATCTATAATAAGATTATATTTTAAAAAAAAATTAGAACTAATTAAATAATAATATTTGAAATAAGTTATTAAATTTGTATGATAAAGTGGGAAGAAAAATAGGAAGAATTAAAAGTAAGTAAATAAAATTAAGAAAAGAGAAAAAATAAATTATTAGTATAAGTTACACATTTCATCCTTTAAAAAATAAGGGTAAAATAGTAATTTACTAGTAAACTAACAAAAAAGGTTAACTTAAGTTATTGTAAATGATAGAAAATATAACAAATTTTCAAATAAAGGACAATTAGTGTAATTATTAAAGTTCAAGGACAAGATCCATAATTTTAGTAATACTTAAAGGACAATATTTGTAATTTACTCTAATAAAAGAGTAACTAAGTAATACACGTGACGGCATCACATTTCTCCTCATAAAAATTTTTCCGTTTTTCTCTACTACTTAATAGTTAATATAATTACTAATAATATAATTTAATTTCTTTATAACTAAAAATACTTCTTAATAAATTAAGAATGGGCTCCTTATATTAATGTTATTTATAAAAAAATAGCTTGCTATTAATAAATAGTTTGTCCCCATGCGCACGTTGCGCGTGATGCACGAACTAAAATGACCTACTGCCATAATCGAACTTAGAACGGGGGTTTGGTTTCGGCTGTTAACTGAATTCAGTAGCCACACCAAAGCAACCGTTACCACTCTTCTAATGTCATCATAGCCTTGGATTTTGCCAGAATTACATACAAAAACAACATACCAAACAAAACCATATTGTTGGTCTCAGATAAGCAGCAAATAGCTCATCATCATCGACTTCACAACAATGACAATACAACATAACAACAGAGACCGGAAAGAGAACGATAAAACCAAAGGCAAACATGAAACCAACAACAAATCTCATATGAAGTGTTCCTTGTTATCATCAACATCATGAGGGCAAGCTAAGATCTAAATCGGTATCAACAGGAAGTCTGACCGATGATGTGGTCGTCATCATCACCGACACCATGTAGAACCACAACCTCCGTGATAGGTTAACAGAGGGCGGTGATGGTATATACAGAATATATCGGTGGTTTGAAGTGAACCGTGGGTGGAGACAATAAAATAACAATATTTAATTGTTCATCTCTATATGTTATAATATATAGATAAATTAGCGAGTCATCATAATTAACATAATGCTATTATAAGTAATTACTTCATTTTTGCGATTCATGTTTAAGTGAACTAATCAAGCTGCAAAGTGAAACAATAACTGAAAGTTTATTATGGTGGAGTGGATAATATTAACCTATATGGTCATGTATGAAATAAAATAAAAACTTTTATTTATTTTTCCTATCAATACTTAATAGTGCGTACTTGAAATTAGTATGATACACAACATAATATCAAATCCCTTTAGTTGTGCTTCAAGACTCATCATAACGAGAAAGGTGGGTCTGGATGTAGGATTCGCAATGTACGTGTAAGGGACACCTGATATCGCTAGGGAACAACATCCCACTCTAGTTGGTAGCGAAGCGTTATAGGGGCGAGCGGCATACTGTTATCGAGAGTACCCTTCACCAATGACTCTCTCTCCCTCCATTAGCTAGATTTTGGAAAAATAGAATTAATTTAAATTATAGATACCCATTATACACTCCTATTTTTTCACATCAATTTGCAGTCTTCAAACACCCTTTACAGATCCTATCCTATTTTTAAAAATGTTATCATCATACAATGATTTTAGACGCCAAAAAAATAGGAGTAAAAATCTTGGCAACAATTAGGGTTCTCAAGGATCTTTCACAATTTGATCCATTTGAGCTCCAACCTTTCTCGCCACCACAATTCACTCAAAGTATTAGTTCAACTAATAAATTTTAAGAAACGTGTTTTTTTTTTAAAATGCTACAAGCATGACACATCAGTTACAATGAAGTGGTTAATATAATGGGTAACAATTCAATTTTTTGTAATTTCTTTTAGTAATGGTTTTATTTTAAATGTTATATTTCTTATATATACATGTGTACATTGTGAAAATAAGTCATCAAGCCTTACTTATTCATGCGTTTTTAATAACCTACATATGTGTGGGTTAATTATATAAGCAAATGAAAATTCACACTAATTTATCCATATTTTCTTTAATCTCACAGTGAGAAATAATTGAATTACATTTATAATATATTCTTCTATTCTTAAATTTTTGTAAGATTGAAAAAATGAACTTGGTTTCTGCACATTTTTGCAATAATTTGTGTTCTATATATACACCCCAATAAAAAAAACTAACATGCAGAAGCTAGATATACAAGACATAAAACTTTTTATACGATTATTTTTTATATGATTGCGTTTCTTACACAAGTTCACTCTTTTATACGATAACATCTTTTTCATGATGTTATCACTTTGCATGATTTTGTTTTGTCTTTTTACTTACTTCTAACACACAACCTATAGCATTCCTATTCGTTAAAATAACTTATCGTGTAAAATGGACAACCACATAAAATGGTTTAATCGTGTAGATCACGAGTTCACATTTTAATTCTTATTCATATTCTATAATATAATATAACCATAAACATGTTTTTAGTCTTTTTTTTTCCGGAACAACAAGTTAAATGTTAAAAGTTAGTAACACCAAATTAGTAATAATTCACCAATGTCAAAGTTTGAACATTGAACCTTAAAAAGAGAAAAAACCTCCTACCTCTTCTTGAACCATTAAGTCAAAAGATCATTAGCTTAGTCTTTTTTTTATCGTTCTTTTAATCAACATCATCTATACCTATAATAAATATCTTCAGCATAGGCTAAACGAAATTTTCTAAACTTTCTAATGTTTCTTAAGAAAACATCAAACCAGATAAAACTATGTACTCTTTTGATGTAAAACAATAAAATTTTACTGATTTAACATCTTAAAAAGGACGTAACAAGTAAAAACAAAGCAAGAACAATTCGGTTAAAATGTTAGGTTAAAAAATTAACATAGATTAAATTAAACAATAGTGATATTAGTAAAAAGAAAATAATGGGTTCACATGTTTAGGGTGTGACCACGTTTTAATGATAAATTTGGAGTAAAATAAAGGCTGCAATCGTGTCACAACAAATCTCATGTCCCCTGATAGGGGGATGCCAAATTGACCACTCATCAGGACCCCACCCACGTTCCACGTGGGACCCTCCACATCATCGTACCCCATCCAAACATATGAAACCACTGTCTCCTTCAGCTGACACCAATCTGATACTCCCACGTGTTTCAGGCCCACCACTATTTCATTCATTATTAGTTTTCATTTTTTAACCGTATACATAAAAACTACACTTATCACCCGAGTAAGTCTTAAATGTTTATGCTAGTTTCGATATTGTAAGTTTGACTCATCCAGAAAAACTTATCAGGGGGAAAACTCTCCGCCGTAAGAAAAATCTTCTTAGGTCAAATTTGAACATGAAACTTGAAAGCTTTGAAACCCAAACTATCATAATATATTATTGGACAAGAAGACCAATTGGATTAGTTTTTATCTAAGACATCTATATTGTCACTTTGGCTAGACTTTTTTATTAGGTTTCTTTAACCTTTTCAATTCTTAATGCGTCCGGGTGGCAACCAACTTAAAATACGGTTGCCCGATCCTACTTTTTGTGGATAGAAATAAGTAGAGGTGTACAAACCGGTTTATAGGGTTAAACCGGTTCGGTTTTCAAATCGGTCAGGTTTGAACCGGTTATTTCTCAACCAGTTTGAATCTAAACCGGTTCGGTTCCTAAACCTGTTTCAAGGCTAGATGTATCAAACCTATCAAACTGGTCCGGGCCGGTTTGAAAACCAGTTCGGGCCCAAACCGGTTCGAGTTTTTTTTTTAATCCAAAGTAATTAATTATAAATACATTTAGGGTAATTAATTATAAATACATTAAGGGTAAATATGATACATTTAGGGTAAATCCATAGTAATTTATTTATGATACATGAAAAATTAAATATGATTATTTGTTTTTATCATAAAATACATTTATATAAATTATTTATAAATATTAAAACATAAAATATTACAAAAGGCTTAAAATTAAATTTATTCAATAATTTAACTCTTAAAAATCAAAGATTACATAAAATATAAAATAAAGATACTATTCAAAACATATAAACAATTCAAACGACGTAAAATTTTAAAAACTAAACATTTAGGCTAGTCGTTCTCCGTTCGTTCGTTGCATATTTGGATACTTTATTCTTCGCCACCAGAACCCGAGCTATTACGAAGGTACTCATCATATGTCGCTTCATCATCGGTCATTCCGGGTGTCAATCCAGCGTCTACTTTGTCTTCATATATTTCAGCTTCATATTTCAATTCTCCTTCAAGTGAGCATTTGTAGTGTATTTTTTCAGCTGCATCCAAATAATCCTTCAAGCAAATACACATTTCAACTGCTTCGGGAGTGAGTCGGTTCTTCGTATTGATATAATGCTACCACTAACAGAAAAAACAGATTCCGAAGCTACCATGAAAGCTTGGACGGTTAGTAAATCTCGGGTCATGGTGGATAAAAAGTTTGTTCCACCATACCTTCCGAGTTCACTACTCGGAGTGTTACCACGTTGACGTTTATTACATTCATCTCTTAAAGTATTATACAAAGCAAACATTAGATCACTTGAACCTTCGTCATATGCTGGATGCCTTATAGAATCATGTATGTTTGATGTTTCACCATATTTTGCTAAATAAACATCAAACATTTGGCCTAAATGTGCGTTAAAATTAGCTTTTATACTTTGACCATAACATGGGTTTTTTTCTTCTGAATCCAAATTAAAAGTAATTTTATCAAGTAAAGTTTCAACCTCCAACGTATTTAAGCAAGGGTTTAAGGCAGCGACACATGTAATAACCGGATGCATTTCTTTAAAATATTTTTTAAGTTTTTCTTTCATTGGTGGTATCGTATCCGAATAAGGTCTACCCCTAAACGACAACTCATTTAATTTTGAAGTCATTAAGTAAATTTGGTGAAGTACTAATGGACTCGTTGGATAATAAACTCCAGAAAAACAAGTAGTTGCGGTTTTAAAAACATTAAACATTTTGGTTATTTCTTCAATAATAGCCAGACCCGATGGATGGTATGTTGAAGCCTTTTCACGACTCACCAAAGTATTGTCAAGGCTATTAAAATTTCATTTTGCTCAATAGCCTTTTCAAACATGTTACAAGTCGAATTTCATCTTGTAGGTATGTCCCAATTCGGACCTAAACATTTGGAATTTGCGTCTTTACAAAACTTGCGATACCTACTATATCTTTGGTTACTGCTAAAAATGTCACGTAACATTCTTTTAAAACTATCTTTTACTGTTTCAATAGTTTTTAAACCGTCTTGAAAGGCTAAGTTTATGATGTGCACAACACATCGACTATGAATTTAGATATTCTATCGCAAGCGTATTATATGACGCGTTATCAAAAGATATTGACAAGATTTTATTTTCCAGTTTATATGTTTTAATAACTTTGTCAATAAGATAAAAAATATTTTGACCGGTGTGAGGATAATCAAACAATTCAAACGCAATTGTACGTTTCATCATTTGCCACGAATCGGGTTCAATCCAATGGGCGATGACATAAATGTACGAGTCCGGTGAACCGTGAGGAGTCAACCAAACTTCACTAGTTAAGTTAACACTGGTTTGTAAGTTTTCAAAATAAGATATTAATTCATTTTTAGTTTTTTTTTCACATTTTTAAGCAATCTCTTCTAAGTGTAGCAGGACTTACATGTGTATCGCGGTGAGAAAGTTTGTTGAATTAGCCGAGTCAAACTTTCATTGTCGAAATATTTGAATGGCAAGCTTTCTTGAATTACAAAATGCACCATTTGCTCACGAACCACATCAACGCCATAAGCCCAAGCATTCTATTCGCTTGTCATCGAAGTTTGACCTCGAGACGGTTCACCTTTCAAAGCCTTATAATATTTATTCGCAATGTGGTTTTTTAAAGTTGTATTTGCATTTTTTAAAAAAACTTATGACAAAACTTGTAACGAGCTCTGTTTGAACCGCTAGTCATTTGACATAAATCATAATTGCACCATATTTCGTGGTTCTTATTCGTATGAAGGATTGATACCACCACGTTGCTTGAAGACATATCACAACCAAATGATGATTGAGCATTTGATGAAGCCATTTGAGAGTTTTTAGTAAGAGCACGAAAGTATTGAGTGTTTTTTAGATTTTTGAGAGTAGAGAGCGTTTTAAGTTGTTGTAGTTCAACTAAAACATCTAATACATATATATAGTAACCAAATAGGGGTATAATGGTAAAAAAAACCCCAAAAAAGGTAAAAAAACACCTCAAACGGCCAAAAAATGGCTATATAGCCGTTATATAACGGCTAGTTTTTGAAACCCGTTTGAAAACCAATTTGGGGTGCAGGTTTGGGAACCGGTATGTAACCTGTTTGAAACCGGACCGGTTTGGATTCAGTTTAAACTTTAGGGGTTTGAAAACCGCTTGGAAACCGACAGGCCGGGCCGGTTTGGCCAAACCGGTTTGACACCCAAACCGGTTTGACACCCAAACCGGTTTGACACCCAAACCGGTTTCGGTTTTTTTTCCCGAACCGGTTGCCAAACCGGTTTTTTTGGCCACCTCTAGAAATAGGCCATGTGTACGAATACGGGCGTCCCATACCAAAACACAGGCGTTAGACCCTTAAACATGGGGGTTTGAACTCCCAAACACGGATCTCTAACCTCACAAACATGTGCAAATCTATTGAAATATGGATGCAAGCCCTTGAAATATGATCAAAAGCCCTTGAAATACGTTCGAGAGCCATTGCAATGCGATGGAAGCCCTTGAAATACGTTCGAAAGCCTTTGAACTATGGGTGGAATATGAGGGGTCATTGGTGGAATAAAGTGGTTAAATGGACTTTTTAAAGAAAAGTAATGATTAAAAGAATATTTTGAGAATTTTCCCTAATTAACTTTGTGGTTTTGAAAAAGAAAATTTTCAATAGCAATTTTTTCAGCGATGTTAACCCGTTATATCACGGTATGGGTGGTATGCGAGTTGAGAAGTGGCTTAGCCGCTTAGGGTACCATGGCTACACCATCTCATGTGTCTTAAGTAGTGCCAGTTGGTTGCATGATCAAGTTAATAAACCCCTCTGGTGAACCTGCTGAAAATTATGTTAGGGTAGTTTTGAGTCAAAAGATCGTGATCCCTCCTTTTAGTGTTGCTTTAGACTTTAGAGTAATTTTGAGTAAAATAATATGACATTTTTTTATTAATTATAAACCAGAGTAGTTTAGGGTTTAAAAGTTTTCGTTCTTTCCACCGTAACAATGTTAGAAATAAATTGTATTTTGTTATAAGTTACATGACTAATTTTGGGTTTAAAAGGTTCCGTCCCTTCTAGCTTAATAATGTTACAAAAAAAATTGTGTTATTTATAAGATACATGACTTTATGATCACGTATATATATTTTCCTCACATGTATATTCTTTTTCCAAACAATTCATACATGATACATATATGCATGTGATAACAATTATCAATTAAGTAAGAGGTTTTCCCTCACATGTCATCATAAAACGTCTTTTAATGACGAAACAATGGTGATGCATTACATAAACCAGTAAATAATCTACAATTGTATGTATACGTCATATTTATTTAGATTTGATACTTTTTTTCTTTTGTTATATCTATTTTTTTTTGTATTCTTTAGCTTTTCACTAATTTATAGAAATTTTTATAACCTATAATTCAAACATAAAGAAATAACAAATAAACGTGAAGATGATACAAGACGACTTGTATTTCAAATCTTTGATAAAAGGTTTTGTCTTTCATTTGTGCTTACTTTAATGGGTTGTTTTATGGTCACATGAATGTGATTGTTATATTTCATTATCACATCAATGAGAATTCTCGTTATCTCATATACATAACTAGTCATAAGCTTTTGGAATAGTTTATGAACTCCATTTTGTAAAATAAAAACGTTTTTAATTGAAGAACGTCCTTGCTCATTTGGTCCACCACCATAAAGCAATAGGATTTTATGAATCTTGAAAATCACAAAAAACACATGCCTATGGTCCATATGACTCTTTATTTTGATTCAATGAATTCAGGAAGACTGACTATTTGTGAACAATCTTATTTTCATGATTAATCGACTTTGGGTATGTCTCATATATGGAGCCTTTTGATTTTTCTTTATATGTACTTAACTATCTATTGACCTCATTTTCATGAATAATCAAGCGTAACGGGTGTTCATCTTTCTCGTATGGAGTCTTTTGATTTCGCTTTCTAAGTATTCAATTCAAGTTATTTTCCAGCGTACTTATTTTCATGAATATTCAAGTTTGTTGTTCATCTTTTTCATATGGAGTCTTTTAATTTCACTTTCTTGGTATTTAATATGCGTATATTAAAGTGACATGAGTCATGTACTCGCTCATGCTAGCATAGTTCATAGTTGATTTACTAGTTAGAAAATGCATACATGTATAATGTAATACAAAATAGCAATAAGCAGTTTATTTAACACGTTTTAAAAAAAGAAATGAAGATAGTCATTTATTTGATGATGTTGTGGCTCAACAATAATCTAAGAGAAAAATCAAGTCTCTAGTCATGAGACTTGAAACTTTACGAGTGTGCATAGGGGTGTTAAAAAATATTCGAATCCGAGAATCCTAATATCCGAATCTGAAATATCCATATTATTGTAAAAAAAAACTAAAAATAAAAAATAAAAAAAAATGAATTTCGGATATACGAACCACTATCCGTATACGTATCCGAAATTTCGGATATCGGATATCCGAAAGTTCGAATATGGATAATGATTTCTACTATCCGAAATTTTCGAAAATCCGAAATTTCGGATATCCGACTTTGAACACCCCTATATATACGTTTTGCTTGCTTATTAGTCTTTCATTCGATCAACACATACGCAAATGCGTGTGATACGTGACCAGAAATCGTGTATCACCTTTTCGCTCATCTATCATCATAAAGTATCATTTTATGGTGAAATAACGGTAACAAATGATAGAAAGTTGTGAATAAAAAAAATTAGCATATATATTTCTTATTTACTCAGGTTTGATGTTTTGTTTGTTCTACTTATATTTCACATTCTTTATTTTTTTCATCTATTAAAAAGATATTCATAATCTAATATTCAAATAGATGTAAGATAACTTTAGTTGCATGCATTTCAAGTTTAAGTTGAGAGGTCTTACCTTTGATTGGTGTTTACCTTTTATAGGTTATTCTTTTCTTGATAACAAGAAGAATTTACATCATTTTCGTTCTAACATTAATGGAATTCCCATACACATGACTCTTTTGGTAGTTTTGATCCTTAGAAAATAGTTTTGTGCATTTGTTTCTCAAAATAATCATCTATTGATTCAATAATGTCGTTTACTCATATTGCCCCATCACCATAAATTAATAGTTTTTATGTTTCTTGAAATCTCAAAACTACATGCCTATGATCTCTATCACATCTTATTTTGGTTTTTCAATTCAAGAACACAAACTATTTTTGAATCTTAATTTCATGAATAATCAAGTTTAATTGGTGTCAATCTTTCTCATAACTCTAATAGTTGTATGATTTCATTTTCTATATAACTTAACACGCGTGTAGCAAATTGTAAGCAAAACTTCCATGGAACTAACGGCGACATGGTATATCTTAAACATTAAATTATAGTACTATCGGGTTAATTATTCATTTCAAATTAGAAAATCATGTAAAAAACTTACTATAACATATATGAATGTCAAAAACTTAGGTTCATTATATGTTTAAATATGTCATATGCAGCATATTGATTAAGATTTATGCATGTCATGTAGACTAAATTACAAAGTTAGATTTTCAAGTTTTATACAAAAAGGAACCTAACATATTTAATTATTCATGTCAACACAACTTACATTGTCAAAATGCTTTTCATGTGTTTGATATGTACAACTTACTCTTTTTGTTTTTTCTTTCCTATGTGTGTGAAGTTCATTTGAAAGCTTGCCTCTAAGCGTGACAAAGGTGTGGCAATTTCATTATTTAACATCAACGAGTGAATAAGCTTCAAGGCAAACATTTCATCATGGTATATTATTATACCATATAAAAAGCTAAACAGTCAAAATTTTCAATAGAAAAGTAAAAAACACTTGAAAACAAATCAAGCAATAAGAGAGACAACTTAACTTAAGACGTCAAAAATCACTATATTTGACACATTACTTTACATGACGACCATCTATCTTTTTACTTTCTTTCTGTAGAGTAAGATCATTAGATGCTTCAGTATCAACTAAATTGAATAGAAAATCGTATTTACTTTATTTATTTATGTTTCGAAATCTATAAAATCTATTTTATTTTCTTTTATGTTTGGTTTGTAATTATGGTTTTAAAGCATATATCTTATGAATTACATCCTCTCTCAATATATAATTATGAAATAAATAATCTCAATGACAGTAAAGTCATGAGTAAGAATTCAAATATTCAATACGTCCAATGACTTTCAAGCAACAACTTTTACAAAATGTCATTGCTTTTTATATGTAAATGATTTAAAATCTTTTATTAGTTATAGTTTAAAATCTTTTATGGGGCTGGGATGGCCCGTGGGCAGTGGGTATGGACGTTCTTTAGTTTTTTTTCCTCTTCAGTTTACTTGTGTAATTATTTTGAAAATTAGATAACGTTATAAATAATTATAAAAGTAGTTTTAATGTGTATGTATAGATATACTTATTTATAAGTAATTTATAATAAAATATTAAGCTAATTTGCTTTTGTGTAAATTTATAATTGTTGATATAATATAAAGTTATATATGAAAATAAAATGCGGAGTTCAAAGTAATAAATGAGATGTTGAAAAAATTAAATAAAACAAATTTAAAATCCGGTCCAACCATTTCAAACAGAGATTGAAGGAGACGTTTAATTCAAGGTTATCCCTTATTAAACGAGTACACATTTAAATAAAGCAAATTTAAAATCTGGTCTAAGCAAGTTTATAGTTGGTTTTCGGTCCTATCCGTTGTGAAATATTTGTTATACCATGTCACTTGTAAATTCAAGGACATCCCTAGCTAAGCGAGTGTGTTTACATCCTCACTTACATTTATAACTGTACCAAGGATTTTGAAATTGGTATGTATTTTATCATAAAATTATCTAAACAAATAGTTTCTTGAATAACTTAAAATAAAATTAGTTATTAGTTAACAATATAGAGAATAACCTACAACACATTTAAACAAATAATTACTGGCAGTTCTTGTATTTATAATTCATAACACAATTACTGACAGTTCTTGTATTTATATTTCATCCTTAAATATTAATATTTTCCTTGTGTATAATATTTCACATATTATACGTATATATACTAGGCTACTTAGTATATTAAATGGATTTAATTTATGAGTTTTTGGTGGGTTTCACTTGTGATCGATGGTGCATACTTGTCACCCACACGTCGTTTGCCACCCAATACACTTTTGACCATTTACAATATTATTCAAACAAATTATAATAATCAAACATTTATGGTCAAGTTTTTCTCGTATGCATGTTTAAAAATGATTACTCGCATTATGAAACATTAATTACTGCAAAATGATTATACTTGTAAAATAATATATATATATTTGCTTTTACATAAATAATAAATTTGATACAACAATGCTTTACTACAAAAAAAATCTATTGTTTTACTAAACATCATGTCAATTATGGAATGAAATGAGAATGAGTATGACTTTAAATTTCATTTATAATACCATATTTTGAACATCAAAACATATTTTATTAGCACCTTAGAATCTTAGATTCTGAAGCCTTGTTACAAAAACATGCATAATTCCAACAACTCAAGTAACAATTGCAGCAACCACCATCATGTGCCTTACATAAAACATGACAAACATACATTTGTTAGAACCATAATATAGACGCATTCTAGCACTCTAATACACACTAACAATACACATGCTCATCTAAATATCGCAGGGTCGAGTACCCGACTATTTTGAGAAAACTAAGGTGATGTAGCTTTAACTACAAGGAAACTGAAAAGGAAGTTGAAGCATCTATGGTTTAGCAGGTTTAAAGTACCAGTTAGTAAACCTATTTCTTTAATTTGACAATTCACTTAGAAATTAGGTCGTTGTCTTGATTCCCATTCATTGTAATGGGGCATCGTCTAAGAAGTTGATTATAATAACCTCAAACTTTTAAGGAATCCAACCATACTAGCAACAACCTCAATTCATCTAATAAATTTCATTTTAAGTTATCTTTTTATAAAATTTAACTCCTACTTCTGCTGAAATAACGAGCTGGTTTAAAATGTTTACTACGAGATTTTAACATCGGTGGATTTACTGTAACTAAATTTGTATGGTTGATACCTAATTTCAAAACCTACTCATAAACCAAACATCTTTAATAGGCATGGGATCTGTCTATCATTCTAATGCACAATTTTTTACATATAAATGACACCACCTTAACTTGTGATAACATTCTAACCACTTTATTAAATTATTTAACCATTACCTTTAAGTATAATAAACCAATTTAAAGAAAAATCATAAAATTAGTTATTTTTATTGGCATGTCACCGCTACAAGTTTGTTTCAAAACAACGTCACACCTGCATCCATGATCTTACACGACAACTTGATCACACCGTGATATTACAAAAAAAAACATACACCACACATATATCGTTCACATAATAATAAATTGACATCCACATATTTATTTCATGATTTCATCATACTAATGCAACTTTGAAGTACATACATACATGAATGATAGTTGCGTAGAGTATAAACTCTTGTATTTATATCCAACTATTACTTTTGTGATTATCTTATTTTAACCAAATTAGTCGTACTCAATGAAAATTCTTACAATAAAATATTAAAATCATAAACTTTCTAATTAAATAATTGTAAGTTCAAATCATACCGAATGCAAGAACGCAGTTGTGATGATCATAAAACTAGAGTAGACGTAAAACAGGGAAATTATATTCGTCGGTAAAATAAACCAAATTACTTTAACCGGGACCTGTTGTTAGGTTAGGCTAACTTAACCATGGTTAGTTAAGTTAGGCTCACGCACTACACACCACCATGAAAGGAGACAAACAAAGGCTTACAGTGAGCGAAAGCGACAGCAAAAGTGTTCTAGAGAGAGAAACATTGTGTATAATTAACGCCATTTTCACACTTCATTTCTTCTAGCATCAACACCATAATCCCAAAGAAGTAATTTCATATCTGAAGCATCATCACCCGTTGTTTCCCTCCGATCTACGTGTTTTCAACCGAAAATTCACGTTTCTAGGGCTTTTTTTTGACATCATTGTCCATCAGCATGAATTCACGATCATAATGCGGAAATTTTGATCGTTTTGAAGCTTTTTGTGGTGTAATTTTGTTCATCATTGTTTGTGGTGTTGTTTTGGTTGGAAACTTCCAGTTATGGAGCATCGAGGGCCACCTGTGTTCGATTCCGAAGGTGAAATTGCTAAATTCGTTCACTAATTCATGTGAAATGATGATTATGTTTGTGTTTGATCTTGTGTTTGTTTATTGTGAATGATTTGTGTGGTTTTTTTGAAGATCTGTTGTATAAGGAGCTGTGGAAGGCATGTACGGGGCCACAGGTGGATGTTCCTAGGGATGGGGAGAGAGTTTTCTACTTTCCTCAAGGGCATATGGAGCAAGTAAACGGTTTCTTTTGATTTTTGCTTGAAATTTTGGAGTTTTGTTTGATTATATGTGTTTTAATTTGCTATAATTGGGGTGTTTTTGTTAGTTAGAGGCATCAACAAATCAGGAATT
This sequence comes from Flaveria sonorensis, assembly GCA_025506505.1. Taxonomy (NCBI): domain Eukaryota; kingdom Viridiplantae; phylum Streptophyta; class Magnoliopsida; order Asterales; family Asteraceae; genus Flaveria; species Flaveria sonorensis. The sequence continues at coordinate 5,888,280 of CM046426.1, forward strand.
GAATCAGGGGATTAATCTGTTTAACCTGAAATCAAAGATCCTTTGTCGTGTTGTTCATACTCAGCTACTGGTACAGTGTTTGATTACCTGTGGTTTGAATGATTGATCTGTTTTATGAGGTATTGATGTTGAAGTTCGTTGAATTTGCAGGCTGAGCAAGAAACAGATGAAGTTTATGCTCAAATCACCTTACTTCCAGAGGCAAATGTAAGATTTAAGGTTTTAGTTGTTTAAATTTTGTAGGAAGTTCATAATGTTTGTGAAATAAAGAATCATGTTTATGATCTTGTGCAACAATCTGTAGCAAAGTGATATCGATCCTACAAGTCCTGATGAATGCCTTGCAGAGCCACCTAGACCAAATGTTCACTCTTTTTGTAAAGTATTGACAGCCTCAGATACAAGCACTCATGGTGGGTTTTCAGTGCTTAGGAAGCATGCAAATGAGTGCCTACCTCCCCTGGTAATTTTGTAATTTTTTTGGTACCCCATCTGCCGAACATAGTTTTAGATGTTTACTTTTTGATGTTCTAATTTTTTGGTTTCTTTAGGACATGACTCAACCAACACCTACTCAGGAGTTAGTAGCCAAGGATCTTCATGGATTCGAGTGGCGTTTTAAGCATATCTTTAGAGGTTACTACAACTTCGATTACTTGCATATATGTCACAACTTAGAGTGTTCGAATGTATGATTTCAATAATCAGACATGAACCATATAAACGGTCCTTAAAACCTAGCGATAAGTTGAAAATTTTTCATTCATCTCAATAATCATATTTCTTACAACTAAAGTCCGATCATTGTTTCAGTTTAAGTGCAAAGCCAAACACCCGCCGTAGGTTCATATCAATAATTGATTGTTCTATCTTTCTTGAGAACCAACTTTTGCTCTTTGACCCTGCAGGTCAACCTAGAAGGCATTTGCTTACAACTGGATGGAGTACTTTTGTTACTTGTAAGAAATTAGTGGCAGGGGATTCATTTGTATTTCTTAGGTAAAGTCTTCATGTTATGCTGACTTGTTAGTTTCATCCACTTAAGTTATACATGGTATGTGTTATGTGTTCCTTATAATATCTTGACTAACCTTTTTTATGTATAGGGGTGAAAATGGTGAATTACGGGTAGGTGTTAAACGTTTTGCCCGTCAACAAACCTCCATGCCATCTTCAGTGATCTCTAGCCAGAGCATGCACCTTGGCGTCCTTGCAACTGCATCACATGCTGTTTCAACCCAAACCCGTTTTGTTGTTTACTACAAACCAAGGTATTCTATTTACTGTGATATGTTTCATCTCTAACAGGTCGAATTGGTAAGAGAAAAGAGAAGTTAGCTAAAGAGGAAAAGGGTCAAACGATTTGGAAGTTTCCCAAAATATATTTGAAACAGTTTTAAAGAAATGCAATACTAATGCATTAGTTATCCATAGACAATTATATATAAGGAAATTATAAAAGATGGACAAAAAAGCGATTCATGTCAGCCCAACCCATACCAAAACTCACCTGAATCCATTTTGACTTGACCCATTTTGCAAGCTATATTTACTTGCTTTTGAAAAGTTGGATCTTGATCCAGTTCTTGAAATTTGCTGAAATTTCTCTAGGACAAGTCAGTTCATAATTAGCTTGAACAAGTATAGAGAAGCCATAAACAATAAGTTTACTGCTGGCATGAGATTTAAGATGCCATTTGAGGGTGAAGACTCTCCTGAAAGAAGGTAACTTCAATAAGAATCACTGTTTTTTTTAGTTTTTACCAGTGCTGACATGGCAGAATTTCTTGGGTTGATTAGGTTTACAGGGACGATAGTTGGAGTTGAAGACATATCTCCTCAGTGGGAATCCTCTAAATGGCGCTCGTTGAAGGTTAATATGTGTTCTAATATTTATAAACAAGGATGGCTCAATATTCATTGAAAGAAAGCAATAAAAATAAAATAAAATTTTTATACCAACTGAAATATTGAATCTATATCAGGTTCAATGGGACGAACCTGCATCTGTTATGAGACCAGAAAGGGTTTCTCCATGGGAGATTGAAGCATTTGTAACACCTGTTCCAACAAGTTTGGTTCAACCAGTGGCACTGAAAACAAAAAGGCCTAGACCTTCTGTTGAAATTCCAACTCCTGGTGAGTTCTATCAGTTCTTTCCGTGGTGGGTTGGGGGTGGGGGGTTGAATGTGTTGTTTAAAAGTGATTGTTGCTATGAAGAATCAGTCTAGTGTATAAAGGTAGGGAGATAATAACTATTCTTTTATTTCAATAAGCCGTTTTATAGAGGTGGCAAAATGGGTTTATCGGGAAGGGGTCAAACTCAAGATTGGTATTTTTTGGTGCATCGGATTGACTGGACACACTTTTCCCTGTTTTTTAAAAAGTTATCTATAAATAGTCAAGTGTGTGCATTATAAATGCACTTTGAGCGACTTTCAACCCTTTTGATGAGCTTTCAACTGAAGTTACTGATTTTGCCCGTTTAAGCGTAACACAAACTAACCCATTTAAAAGTAAATGAGTAGAAATTGGCCCCTCTAGACTATTAAATTAGAATCATTATCGTATTGTTTTTTCAAACACTCAAAAGTGATCACTACGCAAGTCATAATAATTAATTGAAAAGCACATCCTAATACCCTCTTTAGTTCAGTAGTCTTGAATCTTGATTTGTAATTATGCATGTAACTTATCCCTTCTCTGTATTTTGGATGCTTGTTTCAGAACCTGCATGTCCTACTGTTTGGAATCCTTCAGCTCAGATGAGTTGTACTCCTGATGGACACACCAGTGATATTCAAAGTTCCTGGCATTTAAGTCAAACTGAAAATGGTAACAACGGTTGCCATTTCAGGACTCAAATGGAGCCAAGCTGGCTATCATCTTCTACAGTCACGGCTTCTAGGAACATATTTATTTCTGAAACTGAAGATCAAAAGGGCCTCTCCACCTGGTCAACTTATTCACCTCAAGAAACCATGAGACAACCTAATGATTCATTTCAAGCTTCAGTTGACATGAAGAAAACTGAAAGCATCTCAAGATGTAGACTATTTGGATTCGACTTAAAGATTCCTACCCAGGGTGAGTCTGTGCCCGAGACACCACCATCAATTCCATCAAATTTATTTCATACCTTTGCTGATGGACATGTGCCACGCGTACTATCTGTTCCAAGCTCAGACCAGATGTCTGATCTCTTGAAAGATTGCAAAGATCAAGGGCAGTTGCAAGTGTCACCAAAAGAAGTACAAAGCAAACAAAGCACCTGTACACGTAGTCGTACCAAGGTAAGTATTTAAGTGAAGTATTTATGAGATTTTATGCATTAAAAATACCTTCAGGCGAGTATTATCCCGTTTAAAATAAAACACAACTCATATCAACAAATTCATAAGTAAAGGGGTCTAACTTGATACCTCTATATTATCTGCCTTATGTTCTTTATATCTATTATTGAAGGTTCAAATGCAAGGGATGGTAGTTGGTCGTGCAGTGGATTTAACTGTATTAAAAGGGTATGATGAGCTTATAGATGAACTGGAAGAAATGTTTGAGATTAAGGGAGAGCTACACCCTCGTAACCAATGGGAGATTATCTTTACCGATGATGAAGGAGACATGATGCTCATGGGTGATGATCCATGGCAGTAAGTTACTACATAAACTTAGGTATTAAACTTTAAACATTGAAAAAAGTCACATTTATTCAACCTGTCACTTCATTTGTAGGGAGTTCTGTAGCATGGTCAAACGGATATTAATATGCTCGAGTCAAGATGTCAAGAAACTGAAAACTGGCAGTAAGTTTCCTCTTTCTTCCGCAGACAACGAAGTGTCGGGATTTAGTTTGGAAGGTAACGAAAACTGATGTAATCGAGTTCAAGTTTCAAGTACCGTTTGCTTTTAGGTGGCTCCCCTTTCGTCGGCTTTCTAGTTCATCTTTTGAAAAACAGGGTGCAGCTAATCTGGTTTTAGTTTGTATGATCTGTTTGAAGCAAAAGAATTAGGATATGTTGATATTAGAGGGATGTGTGTGGAGGTTTGAATGGTGATTGGGGAGTGATGTCTAGTTTCTTTGTGATTGTAAATATGCTGAATTGCTTTTGGAAATTGTAGTTTGACATTAGCGGATGGAAAATTTGCTACCCTCCTAAATCTTTATAAATTTCAACTAGACAATGATGTGTATAGAGGACTTTCTAAATGTAACGAACTCTAAGAACCATTTTCAACCAATCATTATATATACTAGACACTTCTAAAAGTTAAAAAAACTATAATCTACATAAACACTGTTTTATCGTGGAAGCGTGTGCCTCATACACGATGCTTGACTGCAATCGGTAGTAGTGCCCCAACCATCGCTTGAGACCGTCACTTTTTACATCTAAGATACGCATATATGTATGTAGAGACGTGTTCGTTTCAAAAACAATAATATGTGAGAACTGCATTATGCATTTGTATTTATTGCTTTGAATGTGATGTAAGATGATCATCTGTTTTCATTCTTTTTCTCATGACTTTTGATTATTTTTTTATGCACTATGAAAGATGCATTATGCAGTTGTCGTATACCTTAATAACATATTATTGGTTCTAAAGCAAGCGGGCCTCTATATATGTAAATTAGTTTTTGTTCATTTAATAAAAAAACAAGTTAACATTAGTTATACTTCATATCTAGTGGTATGAGAAATCAAGAATCAAGTAAAATATAAACATATCAGGTTAAAAGTTGAACAATATGTACTCAGTTATAAACATCTAAAGTTGATATGTATAGTTATTTTAAGATCACATTATATTGTTTGTCCTTTTGACTTTTATAAAGTTTTAAAATAGTTATTAAACAGCAATGACTACATTGGAGGTCCCATTGTCATTATTTTCGTACGATTTGATCCCTATAGTGGTGTATACAGTATACCAATGGAGGTCCCTGCTTACATTATTTCGTACGGTTTGATCATTTTAGTAGTAGATGACAATGAGGTCCTACTTTTACATCCCATGTGAGTGTGCATTTCCAACATTTCATAGACATTAACAAGTCCTCTTTGCCACTAATTTTGGAAGTGACCTTGAAATCACTTATAACTGTTTTTTCAATCAATACAAATATTGGTTTTAAAAAAGAAATAGTGTGCGCGTGACATGCGAGGCGACATTATGTAGGTTGATGTATCACGCGTCCTGGACGATAACGTGATAGGCGACATCCTTTAAGCTTTGTTTAAATACCAAACCCCTCTAGCACATGAAATTCTTACCTCTTGCCTTGTGCCTCAGCTTTTGGGAATTAAATGTCTCGATGCGTCCTTCAAAATCTAGATGCAAAGTGTTCTTGCGCGCATAATCTTTCGTTTAGTTGTAAGTCGTGCGAATCACTGTGAGTATTGGGGATAAGACTAGACTTAGCAGATAATAAGTGACAAATATCACAAAGATAACTAACTCTCTAACATTATGTCATTGTGTTTGTTCGGGTTCATAGAGTTCCCCGTTGACCATTTGTGAATTGCATCAAAAGGGTTTCATGTGACATAAGTAGTCGACGATGAACAAAGTAAAATATATGATAGCAAGGTTATCGAGTTAGGCGCACCGTTCCAATGACTATACATTTACCAACAATTGTCATTGTAACTTTCGTCACGTTTGCCCCCATCAATTTTTCGAACTCTGCGGAAGTGCACAAAACCGGGGTTTTTTCTAAGACTGACATAACAAATCAGACATGACACGATAAGACACGAATACGATAAGTGCTGACACGAACACGACATGATAACTAATCGTGATATATTTTTCCAGACACGAACACGAACATGTTTAGAAACAGGTTACACGATAAGACCTATTAAGAGACACGATAAAAATCACACGTTTAGTGAAATAAAAATTAACTGAAGTCCATCAAAATCCTTAATGTACCATAATCTTTAACATGATAATCCTTGACATATTTGAAACAAAAATCAATAAAAAAGTTTATTTTAAACGATAACATAGTTTAAAAATGTAATAGACGGAGTACGAAGAGGGCTCAGTCGGAGGTCGGAGACTCGGTCTGTGGTATTGTGATAGTCGTATTTGATTGAAGCGGTTGGGCAAAGAATAAGGTTTTTAAACTGAACGTAAAATATAATGACATATATCATATATATATATATATATATATATATATATATATATATATATATATATATATATATATATATATATATATATATATATATAATATATTATTTTAATAAGCTAAAAATATAATCAGGTCTTAACATGTGCGTTAACAAGTTAACATGTGTTTGATCTGTTACGACACGATTTTTATCGAGTCTTTAACGTGTCAACCTGTTAATGACACGAAACCTGTAAAGCTCAAACACGAAACTTGTTAACTTTGTGTCGTGTCATGTTGTGTTAATAGCTCTGTGCCATAAATTATCAGCCCTAGTTTTTTTTCAAATTCGTTCGCATAGGTACCGGTTCCAAGTCTAAACATGTTTGACTTAAAACCAGTTCGGGTTGTTTACCAGTTGGTTCGTATATGTACCGGTTTGGGAGGCGGTTCCTGTTCCAAAACTGGTTTTTTGTCTCACCTCTAAGGTTATGGGCTTCTTTGGCATTTTTTTTTTTGTTGCAGTTAACTGTTACTCTGTTAGCCCATTTCTGAAGCCCATATTAGGGAATGCAGACGACCCATAAAGGAATAATGTCTAGTTATCTAGGGTTTTAACTTTTAAGTATGATGTAATGATGTATGATCGTTTTGCAATAACCAGAAATTCTTTGTCGAAGTGTTATGGTAAGTTTTACTTTTGTATTAACTACAACCGAAGGATCTAGTTCATGTATTTCTTAAAAGAAAAACTTAGCATTTATATATAAAAGCCGACAAATGATAAGGGGTCAATAGACGGACTTGTACCTTAGAATTTTCGACACTATTAACATGCGTACTTTATATTTTGGAACTTCCTTTTTCTCCTTTTTTATTCTTTAGGCCGTGTTTAGCCAGTTTGGTAAATGATGCGACTTTAAAGTTTTCAATTTAAGGAATACGTTTTAACAATTTATTTTGTTATGGTTTATATAACTGTTTTTATCGTTTATACCTTATCACATGGCAGAGGCATAAACCTCTTAGGGCGGAAGTCCTAAGTTCATTCCTATTTAAAAATGTGTAATTAGGAGCGTAGGTAAGAGAAGTTAGGGTCCTCCTAAATAACTTAAAATAAAAAAACCTGACTTGTTTTTTTAATACGGATAATTCTTTTGAAACTAATGATCTTTAGCCCAACTGTTTAAGCTAACATACTCATGACTAGAGGTGGGCAAAAAAACCGGGTTCGGACCCGACCCGGTGGACCCGACCCGGAACCGGGTACGGGTACGACCCGGTATAGTTGAACCCGGTTTGTACCCGGAAAAAACCCGTAGGGTTGGAACCGGGTATTAGTTTCTAGATTTTCTTAGAACCCGACTCGAACCCGACCCGACCCGGTTGAACCCGGGTTGAACCCGGTTTTGCCCCTTTTTTTTTTTTTTTTAAAAAGTAGCCGTTGGGATCGATTTTTTGCCCTTTTTTTGTCACTTTTAGGCTTATAAGTTAGTATAAATAGGTGTAGGTTGATATGGTTTAGTACCCAAGTCTCAAACGCAAAAACATACGCAAAAAACACAAAAAATACTCTCGTTTACTATCGTTTTACACGTTCACTTTCTTCAATCTTGATATAGCTCACTCACAATCTTCCGTTGGTCAAGGTTCGTCCAACGCTCCAACCGTCGTTCGTGTCATTCAAGAAAAGAAAAAAAAAAAAAAAAAAACCCGTTTGGACCCGGTTTCATACCCGACCCGACCCGACCCGGGTATACCGGGTAGGGTTTTTATGCTACTGAACCCGACCCGGAACCGTACCCGGGTTCACCAATACCCGGATACAAAAAAACCCGGTTGGGCCAAACCCGGGTTGTACCCGGTTTTCGGGTCCGGCCCAAACCCGAAATGCCCATCTCTACTCATGACATGTGAATATTAGAAGGTTATAGGTTCAAGTCTCACTCTGAGCAAAATGTTCAGAGTTGATTCAAAGGGTTTTCTTAGCAATGAGTTTTCTCCTGAAGGGGTTGGGAGTGCGGTCCCGGCTGGAAAATGAATAGGTGGACCAGATTAAGATAACACTTATTCTCCGAATTAGTGTCGCACATTTGTCGTTCAAAAAAAGATAATTTTTTTGAAATTCTCACTATATTTTGATCTATCAATAAAATAAATTTAGTTTTGAATTTAAATAAAAAGATTAATTTTACAGTAGGTCTTAAAAAATTTCTTGTCTTTCGAATCATATAACCTTTTTATAGACACGTTTGCAAAGACTTGTTCTAACAAATTTTATTTTGGATTAGTCACTAGTTAAAATAGTATAATTCAAAAAGAATGAGTGAAGAGATTGATAAGATAGGTGTTTGGATCTTGTGGAAATCTAATTGTCGTGATATGAAGTAAAATATGTAAAAATATGTAATATAATATGCAACAACAAAATGACATTGTAGTTTTATTTTATCAAAGAAGATGTCTGTTTATGCTTTCATATCGGTTTGAAATTTATCTAGTTAGCAGCATCATAGTTTGTTAAACCTGTACTTTATGTATTATATTGTATTAGTATTAAGCTCCCGCGTTGTGGCGATGGGCGTCAAAACGTACCAAGTAGCACCAATGTCACACAAGCGTCAGCGACCACCAACACCAAAAGCCTTGTATTAAAAAAAAATAAAAACAAAAAAAATAAAACTGAATGGAAAGTAGACGTAAAAATGTTGAACCATGCACGTGAAACGTATAACATTGAAAACCATAACTAAGTCAATCTAGGAGCGCATGTTGTGAAGGGCCTTTAAATTGGGGAAAAAACATGCGTAAAAACATCGAACCACATGCACATGTTACAGCGTTTTAACTCGTAAATATAGACTGACAAATAAAACGAAAATTTTATAAAAGATAAAAAGTATAAATGACCAAAGTTGAAAATAAAAAATTATAGGGGTTAAATTGTAAAAGATATAAAAGTTTTATGGTTAAAAATAAAAAAATACAAAGATAAAAAGAACAAAAGTGAGTACAAATTAATAAAGTTAAAGTACAAACGTATAAGAAAATTAATAATTAGTAATATATATAATTAACTTGTTTTTGTTTATAGTCTTCCAGTTTTAAGTAGCATACAGAAGTAAAAGATTCCTGTTAAAAATATTTACATATTTTATTGATAAATATTTTATAAAAATATTGTTATAACCGACAAAATTTCACATCTTAATATACTTTAAAGTTATATATATGAATGCTGGTTAATACCGTAATCATACAAAAAATAATACCGCTAAATAATAGTTCTACTACATGTTTGATTAAACTCGATTGTTCGATTGGATTCTTGTTATCAGTCATCATTCTTAGTAATTAATTAAATAGATATGTAGATTCAACATTCACGAAAGTATCAATTAAGCATTTAATATTTAATTTTATATATTTTCAAAACTACTTTTAGTTAGTGTAAATTTAATCAGATATTGAAAAATAAGTAATTTCAATAAAGCCTAAAATAATCAATTTTATGATAGACGTTCAAACACTCCTAACTATAACTCAAAACTTTTTATATATATTTTTGTATATTATTACTTATTTTTGTTTTCATTAGCTCGTACTTTCATGTAAATAGCTATAATAATTTGGATTTCTTGATGCTTAATATCACAAATTAATCTACACAATTATGCATAAAAAATTATGTTTCAATATCTAAGGATTAACGTTTCTGTAATTATACATGCAAAGTTTTTATTATCTTGTTATTTTTATTCACACTCTTATATATGCACGTGAACCTCTTTTTCACGAGTTAATACAACAAAATGAAATTACTAAAACAATATTACAACAAAATAAAATTAATGTAACTCTGATAAAATGTTGTTTCAAACCTTGAAAACATTTTATTTTCTTTAGAACAATCTTTACCAAATATTACGTTAGGTAAAGTTGTCTTAGAACTAAAATAAACCTTTTTGGCTATATGACATATGCAAAAACATGCAATGATTAACTTAAATGATTATTTAATCATAACTAAAACTACTTACTCAATAAAAACCGGGTTCGGACCCGACCCGGACCCGGGTACTGGTAGTACCCGATGGAAGGTGTACCCGGGTTGGACCCGTTTAAACCCGTAGGGTTGGAACCGGTTTAAATTTTGAGTTTTTTAGCGAACCCGGCCCGGTTGAACCCTATTTGAACCGGGTATTGAACCCGGTGTTCGACACACACAAAAAAAAAAAAAAAAAAAAGAAAAAAAAAACTAAACCCGGTATTGGACCCGGTTTCGAACCCGACCGGGACCTGACCCTACCCTACCCTACCCGGGTATACCGGGCAGGGTTTTGATGATGATGAACCCGACCCGGGTACCCGGGTTTACCAATACCCCGGTAAAAAAAACCGATTGGACCCAACCCAGTTTGTACCCGGTTTCGGGTACGGCCCAATACCCGGTTTGTGCACCTCTACTCGTAACATAACATTACAAAACAATATGCAAATGAATATCTACACAACATGCTTATAAATACACAACAACAAATTACGTCTCCACACCAAAGGATCAAAATGACCACACACCTTCACACATACAACCACATGCCATGCACAACATTCAACCGCATATTTGCACTTATTTACACTTCTGCCATCCTCACCCTAATCCACCACCACATCTCCACCCTCCTCCACCACTCCACCACCACCATCTCCGCCATCGCCCTCCTCGTCTCCGACGCCATCCTCGCCTTCATGTGGGCCACCACCACCTCCTTCCGCCTCCGCCCCGTCCTCCGCCAATCTTTCCCCGAAAACCTACACAAAGTTATTGACAAACAAGACTTTCCGCCCATAGACATATTCATATGCACCGCAGATCCCTACAAAGAGCCCCCGATGAACGTCGCGAACACCGCCTTGTCGGTTTTGGCGTATGACTACCCGCCCGAGAAGCTTTCGGTGTACGTTTCGGATGATGGTGGCTCCGAGCTTACGCTTTTTGCGTTCATGGAGGCTGCAAAGTTTGCAAAGAGTTGGGTTCCCTTTTGTAGGGATAATAATATTATTGATAGATGTCCTGAGGTGTATTTTAGTCATAACCACTGTGAGAAGGATGAGGTCGAGTATGAGGAGATTAAGGTAACATTTGAATCCTTCTACTATTGTAAAAAAATAACTATAAGTGACACGTTACAACACCATATTCATTCCTATCAAAATTATCTCGCTTCTTTCTATTTTTAAATAATTACCTTAATTACTAATAATATTATTTAATTTTTTTAGATTAAATTAAAATAGTTCTTTAGTAAATTAAAAACTAGATCTTTTTATTAATGTTATTTCTAATGCATCAATTTTATATAATAAATTTTTTTTCTAAAACTTCAAACTTTATTAAAACTATGAAATATTTTAGAATTGATGTTTTTAAAAAGTAAAATTTTTATAAACTAAAAATAATTTAAATTAAGAGTTACAACAATAAGTTTTTAACAATGCATATTTTAATACAATTTGTTTTGAAACAAAATGTGTATTTTTTCTTGATAAAAGAAAAGTTTAAAAAGTTGATATCGTTATTTTATTACTTATACTTTTTAATCATACATAATTTTAATCATATTTTTTCTTAGAATACTATTTTATATTTAATAAAATTTTATTATATTTAATATTTTATTCATTCAATTCTTGTAATACATTGGTTTACTAAAAATAGTAATATTATAAACCTGTTAAACATGTTTTTTGTTGGGTTGGGAGATGCTATATGCATACCACTGACATATTAATCATACACTAGTAACATACTAATCACACGTACACATGGGTATCATTGTTTATCTGTGAAGAGAAAGAAAAGTTTAAGTGAGACGTACTTAGTATTTGGCTTAACTCACGTTTAAAAGGGGCCGGAAGGGGTTCGTGATTTGATGTACTCGGTCATACTTTGCACTTGGCCACTTGTGCCGGATATTGTTTCTTACGACTTGAACCTGTAACCTAAAATTTATAAAACAACAACCTTACTGGTTACTTCAAATTTTACCTTTTGAAAATTTTCAATTGTTTGTAAATCACGTGTTAATAAAGACGTACGTATGTGTTTAGTGTAATTTACTTATAGGAAAGGTTTAGAATGCAAAGTGGTGTTTTTATGTGAAGCGTACAAAGTGAAAGGAGAATTATTACGCAATAGAGAGTAATGATCACGTAAAAAGGATTAAACCTATATGAAATTATCACGCAACAATATGTTCATGCGTGAATAATTTCATCCGAAAAGATCATTATTATGTACTAGTTTTTACACTTCACATGAAAAACACTTTTTATTTGAACTTTTAGTTGTTTCTATTTTTGTTGTAATGATCTAACATTGGTTCATAAAATAAAATAAATAATAAATGAATCATTTGATACTAAGATTTGATTTTTGTTTATTTAATAATTTGTATTTTAACAACCGATAAATAACATACATATATTACAAGAAAGTGATAATTAAGACGACATTTTCTGCAACTAGTGCAAGTTGATACTGTCCATGTATTGATGTTGTCAGGCATTATCAAAATATCAATTCAGTAAATTTTGTTTTTTTATAAAAATGGTAACTTAGGTCAAGACATGTCATTGGTCATAAGTTCTAGAAAACTTTTCTGATTAAAACAAAGTGTCACATTTGTGTTTTTTTTTTCTTTTATTGTGGACGTAATTTGACAAGAACTATATCTTGTTATTATAGGCTAAGTATGAAAGCATTAAGTTGAGAATCGAGAATGTTGTTGAGAGAGGTGAAGTATGTCCCGATTACATTTCTGACGAACTACAACGACAAGTTTTCAACAAGTATCGAACGCATGGGTTTAGTCGCGTAAACCATCCCGCCATTATTCAGGTATTTTGTTTTTGTGATTCGAATACGTAAGATGTTATAGAAATGTGAGGGCTTAGAGTGATTGATTCAAGTAACGTCTAATCTTCAATCATATATTTTTTTCTGCTAAAGCAAAATAAAATTTGTCAATTTTTACTTCTACATCTTGTTTGTCACATGTTACTATCTAAACAAGTCAATCATTTAATGATAACATTAAATGCTGATATACTTATATATTTTTTAAATTATGAAAATATAATTTTGATAAATTAAAAACAAGTTTCTTTTTATTAAAAAACGTAAATTTTTATAGACAAAGAACTTAAAAAATAGTAAAATAGTAAAAGAAATTCTAAAAGTACATATTTATTCTTTTTCTAAATACGGTTCAACCATAGGTCCAACTTGTAACGTGCTGTTTCAAATGAAAACGGTTCAACCAATTCAAAGAAACTTGGTTTGTAAACAATTTCTAGTCCAAGTGTCTAAGAGCATTCACAATCCATAACTCATTTCCATTCTTATAATTATACTAAAGATTATTATTTTTTCTTCTTTTTTTTCAATTAAATAATATTTTTTATATTTTTATCATTACATTTTCTATCTTATCCACTTACAATCATTTTTACAAATGTTAAAAATTTTATAGGGGTTCTATTGTGTTTTTCCCAAATATGGGGAAACACGTTATAATCCCCATAAATTTTCTCACTTTTTCACGCACAACCACTCACAACTATCCCCTATAATATATGTCATCCACTCACATAAAATATAAAACAAACCGTGAATGCTCTAATAGCCAATCTGATCCAGTTATAAAAATAGTTTTTATCACAAAATAAATATAACTAAATATGAATTCACACGCCCTTTTTTCTGCTTTTTAGTGAAGTGGGCTTTACCTCACAAGTGATAAGCTTAGTGTAAAAATTTCATATAATAGCTTGTACGAGAATTAATTGATTGAAAATCCACCTCACTATGCACATATATATTACGTACACAAATAATTAAAGATTTCGTCATAAACATAGTTTCTAATATCAAAGTAGCAATCATCGACCCTTTTGGACTACCACTACTTCACATATGATGGTGTCACATATTGCATGTCTCAATCAAAACATTACCTCATTTAAGTTTAATAAAAAGAATCCTGACTAATTTAAATTGTATATTTTGGTGATAAGGTATTGAAAGAGAGTGCCAAAGATAGAGACAACAAGGGGCAATTGATGCCAAATCTTGTGTATGTCTCAAGAGAAAAAAACAAAAACTCCCCACACCATTTCAAGGCTGGTGCTCTCAATTCATTGGTAAGACTCCAAAACTCTAAATTTTAGTTCTTTTGGTCAAATATAGACCAATAAATTTGATAGAAGAATAATCTAAAGTATCAAGCATATTATCTAGGGATGAGCTTTTTTATCTTGAGTATTGGTACCACATCAAACTAATACCGATTGAACACTATCAATACCGATACTGATGTTTGTTTTCTATGTTTTTTATGTTTCCTGTTTTAATATTTTCAATGGTATCGGGATTCACCAGGCGGAACTGACAATATTGATATGATATTCGGTTTATACTTTCACTCGCTTCGGTTTTGATACTTTTGGTAATGGTAACGTTCGGTACCAATCCCATCACTATTTTTCCAAACATGGCTCTTTTTTTATCGTGTGTCTACTTTCACTTGAGTATTTATTTTACTCGCTTGAACCCTAAATGTTTCATCCTAAACACAATAAAAGAATAAAAAATGCATACATAAATCTATATGCAATATGGTTTTACGTATCAGTGTCAATAAAAATGATAAAAAGTTAACACACGAGTGAAATTAGATATGGTATAACATGTTACGGGAAATGACTACTTTTGTGATTTTCTCATTGATTAATATCATGTGATATGAATATCATGAGGTTATAAAAAAATGTATCATTCTCTGAAAATGATGTTAATTAATGTTGAAATATGTGTAACTTAATCTTACAAACAGTTCGTGGTTTACTTAATTTTTGTGACTCAAACTAAACGAGCTATTGTTATTTGTTTTGAAGCTTCGAGTATCGGGTGTTATGACCAATGCCCCTATAATTCTTACTCAAGATTGCGACATGTACTCTAATGATCCTCAAACACTTAAGAGGGCGTTGTGTTTTATTTCTGACCCGTCAGCTCGGCCCACATTGGGTTATGTCCAATTCCCTCAACGTTATCATGGACTAAACAAAGATGACATTTATGGTGGTGAGTTACTGCGTTTATTTGTTGCGAACCCGGTGGGGATGAACGGTTTACAGGGCCCATCTTATGTTGGAAGTGGATGTTTCTTCCTTCGTCGGGTTTTCTTCGGAGGGCCCACGTCGATGGTGCCGCCTGAAATGCAAGAACTGAGACCGGATCATGTGGTTGGAAAGGCTATGACCACACAACCAATTTTAGAATTGGCCCACCATGTTGCTGGATGTCACTATGAAAACAACACCAAGTGGGGAGCCCAAGTGAGTTTCAACCCAACCATGAGTTTGTAAGTTATTTGAGGGTATGTTATATGTGATTTGATTTTTTTTTGGTTACATGTAGTTGGGCTTTCAATATGGGTCGCTTGTGGAGGACTATTTCACAGGATATAGATTGCAATGTGAAGGATGGGAGTCCATCTTTTGCCACCCGAGTAGGCCGGCGTTTTTGGGCGATGTCCCGATCACACTTGTCGATGCGGTCAGTCAAACGAAGAGATGGGCTATCGGGCTTCTTGAGGTAGGCTTCTCAAAATACACCCCGGTGGGGTTTGGAGCGCGATGCATGGGCTTTGTTATGGGCTTATGTTACGCACACTACGCTTTTTGGCCCATTTTGTCAATTCCCATCACAATATACTCTTTCCTCCCACAAATTGCCCTTATGAATGGAGTTTACATCTTCCCAAAGGTATTATTTTTTTTATTCGTTTTCAAATCGTAGTACGAATATCTCGTTTTCGTGCATAATCTAGCCCGTTAACTTTCGTCGGTTGCAGGTGACGGATCCCTGGTTTTTGTTGTATGTTTTCCTATTTCTTGGAGCCTATGGTCAAGATTGTTACGACTTCATCTTATTCGGCAGCACCTATAAAAGATGGTGGAATGATCAAAGGATATGGTTAATAAGGGGACTCTCACCCTACTCATTCGGACTCATCGAGTACATAATCAAGCATTTAGGGATAGCCACTCAAGGATTCAACGTGACAAGTAAAGTTCAAGATGGTGAACAAAGCAAGAGATATGATCAAGGCCTTATGGAATTTGGGGTTCACTCCCCAATGTTTGTACCTTTTACAACCGCATCAATTGTCAACCTGTTCGCGTTGATCATTGGGATGATACGTGTCTTGAACATCGGAGGTATTGAGAGGTTGTTTGGGCAGTTGTTTATTGCTGGTTTCGGGGTGTTGAACAGTTGGCCAATTTATGAAGCTATGGTCCTAAGGAGTGATAAAGGAAGGATTCCGGTCAAGACTGTCGTTATATCAGTCTGTCTAGCGTCCGTTTTATGTGGCGGAGCTTCTCTCATGATATAAATCATAGTTCATGTAATTAGCAACAAATCTTATAATAAAATTTATAAGATTTCATGTATAAGTAGGTTGCAAGTCTAAATTTTGGAATGATGTAATTTTAGACTCAAAAGTCAAAACATACAAAAGCCAAATATATATATGATGTTTATTATTATGCCACGATGGCTTTATTTTAGACGTGAATGTTCAACTGAATAAGTCGCTTTGTATATGGATTGAATGAGTGTATGGGATAGGACTTTAAAAAGGATGAAAAGATTTTTTGAATAGTTTTTTGAAACCTCAATGGCATGCTATATGTGAGATTTACTGGGTATGATTAACCGATTGATTGATTGGCATGATAAGTATTTTAAAAAACCAGTTGAAAGCAGGTTAAAATAACTAGACAATATTAGTTGAGATGTCCGGTTATCTTCAACATTTAGAGTTGAAACCTTCAACTCAAGAATGATTTGTTCATATTCTAAAATTCAGTCTATTATAATTTGCATCAGGTTTCAGTTTTATTCTAATCAGCTAGTTTATCACATAAGACTTTTAGTTATTGTAAATGATTTTAAGTATAACAACTTCATCATCAAACTCATGCTTACTAATAAAAAATCAAAGCAAATAAGTTTCTATTGGTTTTGCAATGCTACATGATTATAATCTATCAATCAATCATCTGCTTTCAAATAACATTCTCCACCCATTTAACAAAAATTACAATATTTCCAATTTGAATTTCCATGTTATGTTTCTGCAAAATTTCTATATTTCCCCGTTTCATGAAATTTTAAGAAAAGTTTTCGCTTACAAGATAACTGAAATTTCTTGTCTAATACAAATGCTAAGTTTACTAACAACGAAAAAGTTTAGAACGTATAATGTGTTTTTTATACAAAGTAGTGGTGGAATTATCACGCAAAAATTATTTACACTTATTATCACACAATGATAAAATTATCACGCATTAAAGATGTAATTATCACACGTGAGAGGTGGAATTAGAGGTGAAATTATCACGCACGAAAGTTGAATAATTATACAAGTACTTCGTACACTTCTCACGGAAAACCCACGTTTAGAGTAACCTTCCCTCTACTTATATGAAAAACGTAAATTAGGCTTTCAAACTTGGAAATAAACGATAAGTTGTTTTTATCAAACTAAAATCTATCACAATTTGATTCACCAAATACTAAATTATTATTTTCATAACTTTTTTATGCTACGAAAAGCGAAACAATTTTCTAAATGATATTTCAAATCTTCAATTAGACAACTACTAGTGAAAATAACACGATTGAAAATGAGTTTAACAACAATCAATCGAGTAAAATTAGCAACATCAGATATATATACATATATATATATATACATATATATGTACATATATGTATATATATACATATATATGTACATATATGTATATATATACATATATATGTACATATATGTATATATATATATAATACCTAACTGACCTGGATCCCATAATAATTGTCACAAATGCAAAATCTATGAAGAGATTGAAAACCTTTCTTTACTATTTATAC
Source organism: Flaveria sonorensis (assembly GCA_025506505.1). Classification (NCBI taxonomy): domain Eukaryota; kingdom Viridiplantae; phylum Streptophyta; class Magnoliopsida; order Asterales; family Asteraceae; genus Flaveria; species Flaveria sonorensis. Next base: position 5,906,417 of record CM046426.1, read on the forward strand.
AATTTATTATTATAATACAGAGAGATAAAGAGAGAAAAAGATGTTCTAAAACTTGCCGAGATGACAACCGATTGACCTTTTTAGCCGTTCACTTGCGATACTTATTCACGTATCATAGAAAGTTGCATTAGCGATACATTTAACTATACCAAACTCTTTGCAAAGGAGATGCTAGATCACTTCGTGATATTATATAAGCCACATCATGTGCATAACCTTACACGTTATAAAGAAGACTTTTCATACGATTTAAAATTATTCTTAAATTTTTCTTTTTGTGGATTGTAAATAGAAATAGGAAATTGAACATTATTTGGAGGGGTTGGTTGGAAAACTCTCTCCTATTTTTTGTCTGTGCTAGCTGCTTGCTAGTGGCAATAAATTCCACAATTCAAAAAATAAAGGGTCCTGATATTAAGACACCCATCATTATAAATCGACACCTCCTATACGCGACATATAGTGTGAAGACACTAAAAACGAGGAAAATTCAGGGGGCAGTCAGAGGGCTATACACCCCATATAGCCCTATATGACCTCATATACGACATATATAGGGGATACAGCAAAATTCAATACCGAATACGAGGAAAAATTCAAGGGCTATCAAACGGGTTATACCTAAGCATGGCAAAATGGGCGGGTCGGCTTGGGTTAGGTGTTGGCTCAGGACGGATTCAGGTCAATACGGGTTCGGGTCAGAATGGGTTCAGGCTAGAGACGGGTCAGGATGGGTCCGGTCAGAATGGGTTCGGATCAGGACAGGTTAAATCAAAAAATTACAACATTCTTAATTTTCTAACACAAACCATAAAAACATATAAACTGAAAATAAAGTTGTTTCAAACATTAAAGTTTAAAACCACCATGTAAACTAGTAAATTCAAGTGTTTTAACAATGAGAATATGCATGCCTTCGTCATTTAAGTTTCTATCAAAAAAATGATATGGTTTAAACAAAATTTAAAATGAAACTGATGTGTTTTAACATATAATCTATTAACATATATACTCTCTGACCCACAACCATAAGACCACAAATCCATAAGACAAACTCAACCTCTGATGCAAAATTTACATATTACTTCATTGTTACTGAATCATATAGAAATACTTCAATTTAAAACATAGAGAATGTCCATAAAGCTAAATTCGTTTATTGATTTTCATACCAAATCAAAATCAAAAGGAGAGTTTGAAACATAGAGAATGTCCATTAAGCTAAGTTCATTGATTTTCATACCAGTTATCAGCAAAATCGACCTAGCGTAGAGATTTGTCTTGTAATCTTATTCTTGATAGCACTGGTAATTGAAGGAGTTTCGAGAGACTGTTAGCGAGTGAATGCTCGTGATTGCCAGTGATTGTATGTATGTGATTTTGTAGGGTTTCGAAGCTCCCCGAGTATCTGGAGATTTGCCGACTTGGCGGACGCAAGCCTTTATAGGGTTTCGAAAGTCGCCGGAGATGTGTCGAAAATCGGAGATTTGATTGTCCGGTGGTTTTGAGAAGTAAGAGTCTGAGAATTTGAGAAGTGACAACGACGGTCCGGTGGTTTGAGGAAATGAGGGTGACCCGCTTTCTTTGATTTTGCCCACCTTGACCCATAGTGTATTTATATTATAATTTTGTGGCCCATCCTGACCCATGAACAATTATTTGAACCCACTCTGACCCATTTTGTTTTTTAAAATACCCCTAAGAACCCAAAATAAAAATAACGAACTTATTTTGCCAGGCCTAGTTATACGTCATATACAAAACTATACGACCCACTATACGATATGTATTAAACTATATGATCCGTATTAAAAAAACTAATGATGCTGATTTATATAATTGGGAGCTGATTTATAATTTGAAGTGTCTCGATAACGGAATAAAAAAAAAAATTTATCACCTTAAAAGTAAAAAAAAACAACCATATCGACGTGGTATAGGACCGAATACCATAACGTTCCAAATGTCCGATCATGAATCACCACCTCCATAAACCCTAATTTCTCACAAAACCCTAACGGGAGACAATCGACATCTCCGATTCGTGAATCCCCAACGACGGCCGGCGAAATGGCCACCGTCGTATCGGAAGCCGTTCAGCGGTTCACCGCCGAGACGCTGAAAGCAGCAAGCAAGCAATCCAAAGGATGCTACGTCGTCCCCCTCCGTCTCCGGCGAGCCATCAAAAAGTACATTCGAGGTCATTTCCATCATCTCTTGTACTTACACAACTGAAATCGTCACAAAACAATGATGTCAGAAACTATTCGATTGAAAAAGAAACCAAAGCTAGGGCTAACGGATGGTTTGTAGGAACAGATATTATTCAAAGGAGTCTTAGTCGGAAGTCTAGTGGATGCGTTGAGTTAGATTATTACTAGAGCAATATGATTGATTGTAGGAATTGGTGGATTTCAGCTTACTTTTGTTTAGCGGTATGTGTGGAATTGCTATAAGTTCAATGTTGTAAAAATCGCTACGCGCTAGTCGGAAGGTGATGTACCGAGAGTTTTTATATATAAATTTCAGTTTTATATACGGGGTGTTTGGGATTGCTTATCAAAATAATTTATTGACTTATTAACTTTTAAAAAATCAAAAAGTCCATTTTATAGTGTTTGACAATGTGATGGTTGTGAGAGAAATAAGTTAACAAGTCAGTCCATACTAACTTATTAACTTATTGAAAAAGTTAATAAGTTAATAAACAGTTTGAGAAGCAATCCCAAACACCCAATAGAAACAAACATTTTTACTTGTAATTTTAATAAAAATGTTCATATTTTGTATATATACACACATATTTGGCCCGAAATTTTATGTTTATCCTGGAATTTCTGAGATTCTGCTGGAAATTTTGCATCATCTCCCGCAGTGAATCTGCCCGGAAAGTCGCCGGAATCTGGCCTGAGAGTTGCCGGAATCTCGCAAAAACTAATGATTTTTGGCCAATTGGGACCGGATAGGTCTGGTTTTGATCAGGGAGCAGAAAAAAACACAGTTAGCCGACTTTGACCGCCTAGAAAAATTGATCCGATTATTGGCGATTACTACCGATCAATTCCGATTAGTGCCACCTAGGACTGACTACCGATTTTTGGTACCGATTAGCTGAAATCGACAAGGTAATGGGCTGACTACTGATTAATCCCTGATTAATCGGCCGTCTAGACCGATTTTTACAACACTAAATGAAACCCATAGGAACTTAGAAGAAATGAAATAATCAAGGTACTGGAGCATGTAATGTTGCAATTGTGTTGCTTATATGGCAATCATGTAATGTTGCAGTTGTTGCTACTATACTTGTGCTGTGTACATTATCTTCTCAAGCCTAGTATCATGCCATAAATCACAGTAGACATCGCTTGACATACCTTTTAGTTTTACTTGGTTGATATTGTTACATGAGATTTTTGGAAGCTTGTTGTCTATTCATTTACCTTAAACCTTGTCATCAGTCTCTGTGTTTCTGGAATATCATCTGTAGCCTTCAGGGAAAAGAGATCCTTTTATTGGGGTTGAATTGTGCTGGCAGCATTGTTATTAACTTATTATCTACACCAAAACCGCTGAATAGTCTTGTGCAGTCTCAACTCCTTACAATCAAGAATGTTGTTCTACTATTTTTTTTTCTCATGCTTTTCATGGTTGCATCAGTCAGTGTTAGACCATCATTATAAAACATAAAACTCCATAGGTTACAATATGTGTTACATGTGAGCTCAGTGATAACCGATTCAAAGAGAAATTCTAATCGGTGCACTCTTATTCTATCGTGGAGCACACTAGCATTGGTTTCATATGTCTTAGCATAGTAGTTGTTACACCATTGTAAATATCTCTGCCCCATGCTTCCTTCTTCATTATTTTCAAGGACTTACCATGCAATTATAGGATGCAGTAACATTTGTAGATATTTTTAAGCTTATATTAAAAAATTACTGAGATCTGATTTTTGATTGGGAAATGCAGACCAAGAGGATCAGCACATGAAGAGGAAAGTGTCGAGGTTATCAGAATCTTTCAATTCAATTAAAGACGTTAATTTGCAGTTAACTGCATCTACTGCCAGGGAGCTAATTGAAGATCCTCTCAAATATGTTGGGTGCTCAAAAAGATGGAAAATTAAGAGCATGTATGGCGACATTGGTTTTAAATACAGAGATGACCAAACGATTGCGTATGTTGCTTCTAGGATGCCTGCAGTTTTCTCGGCTTGCCATAGAGTCCTCACTGAGGTATATCTGTCTTCATTCTGCTCATACATTTTGAGCCTTTGTCAAGTTTATATATTTATTATTATTATATCAACTTTTTGGATTTTTTTTAAGGGAACGCTATCGGATGGTGTGTTTTGTTTCATCTTTTAAGATGGTATTTGTTCGCATGGAGCCTGTTTTATGCTAGGTTATAGTTATATACTTATCTTGACTTAATACTTACTTATTTATAAGATCCCAGTTAACATAAATAAAAAATGTAAGGAACTATAAATTATTTTGTTGTGGTTTTTTTGCTTTCTGTCATTGTGTGTGACATAGCAGACTTACTTTCTTCATGCATTAGTAGATATATTGTCAAAGCATGTGAACTTTTTCTCGGTGTTATTGGACTTTATTCTAGGTCAAAAGAAGGTTACCTGAGTTTTCACCAACTAGAGTGTTGGATTTTGGGGCTGGTACTGGTTCTGCTTTCTGGTGAGAATTTGCTACACCAATTTCATTCTCTTTCAAATTGTTACAAGTTTCCAACATGTTTAAAATAGTTTTTGTTTACCTGTAATACAGTTGTTATATAGAGTTATTATATTAAGTTAAATGGGCTGAGGCAATGTAACTTTGATGACAAAAGTATTACGTTGAAGTTAATATTTTCTTTATTATTTCTAGAGAAGGTAATTTAAGAAGTGCAATCTTTTAGAACAACATTTTTGAAAATGGCATTTTGAAACGAAGGGGCATTAATGGTAATTTGGTTGTTTGAATAATGATATTGTTCAGGGCTTTGCGTGAAGTATGGCCACATTCTTTGGAAAGAGTTAATTTGATCGAGCCATCCCAGTCCATGCAACGAGCAGGTCTAAGCCTTATTAAAGGTATGGATTTTGAATAATCACCAATCCTTTTTACACAGAAATCCACATAATAAAGCTGTTTTGTTCTGGCTATGCTGATCTGGCATATACACAATTCAAGGCCAGGAAAGTAACACTTGTCATATTTTATGCTGGTGCCTGGCTGATTTTTTTTTTCTGTGCCTCAGATTTGAAGAATTTGCCACACATACAGAGCTATGGTAGCATTCAGGCACTAAGTCAAAATATAAACAAGCCTGATAGAAAGCATGACCTTGTCATTGCCGTAAGCATCTTTTAGTTCAGCATACTTAATATCTGTATTATATGTATATGACCAATATAATGTTTCTAATTAATGTGAATTCCAATTTTCTTAAGTGTTTTTTCTTTGATGATCTTTCTTGTAGTCGTATGTACTTGGTGAAATACCATCCTTCAAGGATAGAATAACCATAGTCCGCCAGCTGTGGGAGCTTACAAAAGATGTTTTGGTAAATTTTATCCCAAAGCATGCTTAACTAATATTCTTGTTTGATTTTTTTTTCCTCCCTCCATCATGATTGTAGTTAATGGTCCTGTTTTACTTTTTTACTCATGTGATTATTATTGTATGGCAAAACATGATATTTGATACACATTCAATTTGGGTTTTATGCGGTTACTTTCAATGTACACCAGATTTTGATGGAACCTGGAACACCACATGGGTCGGATATCATATCTCAAGCGAGGTCTCACATTCTATGGATGGAGAAAAGAGTGAGTTTTCTTTTAAACTTAGTGGAAATATCCAGCATGAGTTTTTTTTTTTTTATCTTCTTCTTTCCCTTTGTTGGTAATTTGTCATGACTGCACATACCTTGAAGCATTCATTAATCTTGGTTTTGACTTTTTAGAGAAGCCGCAAATTAGCAAAGGCAACTAATCAAGCCTCTATGGATTTGATTACAGAAAAATGCGGTGCACATATAGTAGCACCAGTGAGTTCAGAAGCTAACACTATTTATTCTGCTGTTGTCAGTTTATAATGTGGTTAGGCCTTATTTACTTGTGTCATAATTTGTTATTTCAGTGTCCCCATGATGGAGCCTGTCCATTGGACAATACTGGTAAATATTGTCATTTTGTCCAGCGATTGCAGAGGACTACATCACAGCTTGCTTACAAGGTTTCTATCTCAATATGTTCATTATGCATAGTTATTTTTCTATTTTATATCATTATGTTATCATGGAACATATACTAGACTAATTTCACTGTTGCTATTAAACAAAAAATGAAAATACCTTCAGTTTGTTACTTTCTGTAGAAATTGAGCCGTTTAAGTTGCTCAATTTGCTTTTCAGATTATAACTATATTACCAGATATCCTTCTTTATTATATACAATTGCTTTTATGATGCTAAGAAAATAGAATGACTATTTATCATGGTTATATGTTTTATTCGTAGCAATCCAATGGTATACCATTACGTGGCTTTGAAGATGAAAAATTTTCTTATGTTGTATTCAGACGAGGTCCTCGACCCAGGCAAGCGCTTACTAATTCTCTTTTAACTTATATTAAAGATTCTAAATGCACAGATTACAAAGTATATCATAGTTATTCAAAATGCAGCAAATCCCTTCCTTGAAAATTGCATGTTTTATTTGATGCATGGTATTATGATGTGACATGGAAACATATAAACTACGAACAATTAAACACAACTTGAAAACACCCTATACCGGAAGACATCTAATTTTCGCTATACATTTTAAAAGGTTAAATTATTGCAGTTATTGTGCGGCTGATTGAGGTGTTTAGTAAATTGGTTGGGTACATGAATTGGTACATGTGCTTTTCTATACAACAAAACCTGAAATCTCACATGCAAGTTGTACTAGAAAACTTTTTGCACTTCAATGGGAGCCAAAATAACTAATCTCCTCAGGTTATGTCAGGCACTTAACTATTTTGTATATAAATGTTTCTTTCCTACAGTGAACCGTGGCCACTTGATGGTATGAAATTTGATACTCTTAAAGAGCAACGGGCTAAAATGGACCCGGAGGATTTTGAGAGCGAATATGGTGCGTACCCCTTTGCCATTTTCTTTATTAATCAAATTAATTATTGTACTATGGAAAAGGAAAAGGTGAACCGCCATGATAGGGGGGCAGAAACCACATAATTCAAGGATTATATAATTTGTTTGATATAATTGAGTTGAAAATCTCCATTCCATCGCTCTGGACCTCCCCATGCACCAAGGTTACTTTAGTGCAGCTTCACTTAACCAAACTTTTTAATTATACATGGCAAAATGAGCGGGCCAGGTTAAAATGTGTTTGGGTTTTTACTGGTAACTTTTAGTTATGGCCAAAAAGGACCAGACCTGGATGCACTTTAATGTGTCCATATCTTTTAGTTTTATAATAACCAATGTGTTCACCACAATTACAGAAACTGTGTTACATTATTAATTTAGGCATTTAGCAACTCAAATCGACCCATTTACAATTAAATGTCTCAAAATTTTCATCTCTAATCTTACACATTTGCCTTCTTTGTGTCTAATATTAACATAAATTGTAGATTGTGTAGTTTTGATCTTTAAGGTCCACATATAAGATATGTATTTGCATAAATGTTTAGTACAATGGAGTTATTCATATCCTCATTTCATCCTCTGTGGTTCTCCCAGTACACATCGCGACCCATGCAAAGCTTCGCCCATGTAACCAACAACTTTTATTCGGGATAATATGAACCGGTCATGGAAGTACTTTTTTTTTTGTATTTTTTACATTATGTAATAAGTAATGTCTAATACATTTACAGAAACTATATTATTGTAATAATAATAATTTAAATTTTGACCCATTTGACTTGGTTCCTTTACACATATCTCGCATCACATATAACTCAAATTTGCTGATATTAAAAAAACACAAAAATTTAGATACGTGGGCGTTAAAGATAACTTACATTTTATTATATTAGACCCAAATGATATCAAAATGCTTTGTTATAGTTTAGATCATTAATGCTTTATTTTATACCTTGTGACAGATGACCAAATTGATTCAGAACCAGAGGATAATATTGCTGATGATAAAAAGATGATCAAGTATGAATCCGATATCGACGAACCTTACCCAACATCATCAAGTGACGCAGAGGAAGAAACATCACAAGAGAGCACTCGTGCAGATCTTGGAACTGGTTGGGGCCGAATCATTTTCTCACCAATAAAAAGGGGCAAACGGGTTGAAATGGACGTTTGTCGGGCCACCAATCATGATGGAACCGAGGGCCGTTTTGAGAGGGTGATTGTTACAAAAAGCAAAAACCCGACACTGCATCATCAAGCCCGAAGATCGCTTTGGGGTGATCTCTGGCCATTTTGATACAAACAATTGTCTATGTAAATTAAATTAATTTATAAAAAATAAAACTTAAAAGACTGAAAAGTCTTGTTCACCATTGGCCATTGACCATTGACCCCCATGTGACTCCCTCAGTTGTATCTTTCCAAATATGAGTCTTTTTGAAGCATTAAAGAGTACTTGAACAGTTGAACCTTCTGTTCATTATGAATTTCTAATAGGGAACGGATATTTAAACATCCCAAAATTATAAATTCACACCTCAAATTTCTATACGTGTCGTATAGCCCCATACACGTCGTATATAGCTTTATAAGTGGCGTATAACCCTTCTGACAGCCTCTTGAATTTTTTCTTGTAGTCAGTGTGAAATTCGATATACGTATCGTATCGCCCTATATGTGTCGTATAGGGTGTTGTACAGAGTTATATGGGGCGTATAGCCTTCTGATAGCGCCCCTTGAATTTTTCTTGTTTTTAGTATTTTCAACCCTATACCCTTCTATACGAGACGTATAGAAGAGTGTCAATGTATAACGTGGGGTGCTTATATATTAGGACCCTTTCCAATAACATGAAATAAAATGATTTTTGACACTTTTTATTCAATCGTTATGTAACATAGTATGGTCACTGTGGCCCGTGGGTCAGTTTTGAGGGGTCAATATTCAATGATGTGATGAATGCTGCTGAATTAATTGATATTGGATCGTAAGAATAGGTACTCTTTTTACTTTTTAGCAGAAGGAGATTCTTTATCACCGTTGGAAATTTTACCATAGCTGTCTAGTGCCGGTTCAAAGTTGACTGGTAAGTCGAGATTGTTAGGGTACCCGGATTGTAGCTCGGGTAGTTGCATCGGGTTGTTATGGGTATGTCGGGTTCAATGCCCTGCGTCTCTAGGGTTATTCAATGTAAATGTTGATTAGTTTAAGATATGTTTGAAAGAATTGTTAAGTAAAAGAGTAATTATACTAGTATTTTAATTATAACTCTAATTATAACAATTAGAAGTTTGAAGTCTATAGTTCTTATATCTCAAATTCTTAATGCTTTATGTGTGTATGGGATTCCGGATGGTTATTTATTTTATTGCTACTAGTTATCATAGATTATGTAAGATTACATAATGTCAAATATGAATTCATGACTCAGCTTTTACGTGGCCTATTACAGTAATATTTTAGTATATTTCCATTTTGGTTGAGAGTTCACACCCTCACATATAGGGCATCAAACGAACTGAACGTTCAGCGAACAGTTCGTGAACTGTTCGGCGGAAAGTTCGTTTATGTTCGTTCGTTTAGTAAATGAACGAACACGAAAACTTCGTTCGTTTAGTTAAACGAACGAACATGAACACAAGCTGTGTTCGTTCATTTATGTTCGTGAACGTTCGATAATGTGTTCGTTTATGTTCGTTAATGTTCGTTCGTGAATGTTCAATAATGTGTTCGTTTATGTTCGTTAATGTGTTCGATTATGTTCTTAATTTTTGTCTTAGTTATTTTGTATGTCAAGTGTATGTCAAGTGTTTTTGGATATTTATATTACGTGTTTATTTATTTTTGGTAAATTTTATGATGAAAATGTTGATTTTATTCTATAATAAATATGTGATCATTTGTATTAGTTTGTGTTCATGGACTTCTTTGTGTTCGTCATGTTCATGAACATTTGTTTGTTTTTGTTTGATTTGTTTGTGTTCATTTGCGTTCGGTAAGTGTTCGTGAACAGTTCATGAACATGTTCATTTTCTTAATGAACGAGCACGAACAAGGAAAACCGTTCGGTAAGTGTTCGTGAACAGTTCAAGGACAAGTTCATTTCTTAATGAACGAACACGAATAAAGCCTTGTTCGTGTTCGTTCGGTTCGTTTGCAGTCCTACTCGCATCCTTTTTGAGGTGGTTACATACAAAACAAGATAATTGCTTAGTTTTCTTTTTAAAATTTTTGCTAACGTGTGTTTTTTTCTTTATTGTCATTTTTACTTTATAATGTGTTACAAAAGAAATAATTATGTATTAATTAAATCAGGTCGGTATACACAATATTTTATGATAGTTAATTATGTTTTAAGCTTATAAAATAGACCATGCTAATTGTTTTTAATTAGCTTGTGTTTCGAGATGCTTATTCCATAACAATGTATCGTACTCTTAAATTCCAAACATACCCTTACATCGTTTTTATATTTAAGTAAGTTTTCGTTTTTTAATTCAAAATCGACCGTTTGCGGTGTGCGGGTGATTATCAGCTATTAAATTTCAATTCTTAACTTTATTCTTTTTTCAATGAAATAATAGAATAACTAGAAAAAGAAAACATGTTAGAATTTCTTTTTCCTATTGGAGCGTTGAGGCCATTTAACAAGCTTCATTCACCATGATCTTTTTTTTCTTACTTTTTTTAATAGCGAACCTATCCTATTTTTACTCTTAAAGTACTTCATATTACATCATATCTGGGTTTGAACCCATGACCTCCCCTCTAAAAGGCAAAGCCTTTACGAAGTGGGCTAGCCCGACATAGGCTCATTCACCGTTATCTCGATTATGATATTTACTAAACAACACTAAACTGCAACCGTGAATAAATATATAGATTTCATGGTGTTGGCTAAACATACCAACGCCTACTAAATTCTCAGTGCATTTCTTTTATAAACATCAAAATCCATAGAATCAATTTTATTTTTAGCGTTATAAGTAAAACAATAATGCATATTTTAACACTAAAGTGACTTTATATCCTATCTTCAAATAGTCCTATGATGCCACTTCCCCCTTTATTTTTATTAGATTAGATAAATAAAGTTGCACATGATCTATATCAAAAACTTACGTTTTCCATGTTTCTTTTAAAATTAAAGGTGTGCGGATATTAACGACTATTCCTCCTTTTTTTTTTGGTGTGGTTTTCTACTTGAAATTGCAATAAACACACATGAGGGCACACGTACATGCACACATAGAGGCTCCTTCAATGCAAAACTTTAATTACATAACTATAAGAATCATTGATTTAATATCTCTCTCTCTCATGCCGACTGTAGCTGGAAAAGAAGATACGGCGTACATGCCAAGTAGCACCAATTTAACACCATCAACAACGATCATCAACACTAGAAAAACTCGTATTAGAAAATAAATAAAAACGGGAAAAATAAAACCAAATGGAAAGCAAACGTAAAAACGTTGAACCCCACACGTGAAACGTAAAATCTTAAAAATAATAACTAAGTCGATCTAAGACTCGCGCTTTGTAAAGGGGCTATTAAATGGGAAAAAGATAGGCGTAAATACATTGGACCACACGTGCACGCTGTAACGTGTTAACTCGTAAAATTTAAACCGAAACGTAAAAGGAAATTTTTGTAAAAGATTAAAAGTATAGGGAATTATAGTGGAAAGTAAAAATATATAAGGATTAAGTTGTAAAAGATGTAAAATTAATGGGTTAACACTTATAAGTAAGAATTATAAAAGAAAAGAAAAAAACAAAAATAGATACAGCACACTAAGACTTATATACAACTCGTAATGCACAAATAAATTGATAACTAGTAATATATATAATTGAGCGTGTGTTATGACCGAAAGGGCAAGACAGGAAACACCATCATTGTTAAATTTTTATCTAATTAAAGGTGTTGGGTATGTTTATATGAACTAAACAAATATTAAGAATGCTCTAGACTTGATTAGTTGTCAAAAATGTCATTAAGAAAACAAAGTAAAGAATAAAAAGAGTGTGAACTACATCATATCGTTTGTTGCCTTTTTTATCCCCCCCCCTGATGACACGTGTCAAATTGCAATAAAAACAACAGAAAACATTGGGTTTTTTTTGTTTTTTGTCCCAACTGTTCCATCTTCTAATCACCTTAAAATTTTCAATTAACTAACACAAATTGATTTAATTTTATAAAGTCAGACAGTTAATAAGATCTACCCTTGACATCAAGATTGAAAGCCAACACTAAGCTAAATATTGATGTTGATTATTTATGTGTTAGTACACCATATTGTACTCAAGTTGTTCTCATAAGACAATAATGTCAAAAGATATAAAAGAATTTAAAAAATAGAAATTCTCTTCAAAATATTGTACTATTTTGGTTACATGGACTTAAAATATATTGCAGTCAAGTTATTTTTTCCATTTATATTTCTATATTAGTTTTTTTTTCCGGAATGCTATTAATAGATTTAAAATATATTTTCTTATAATTGTTTTCTATTTTCTTTTACATGTTAAATCTTTTTACAATTATCAACTCAAACAAAACTCATTAAAACTGGTCACTCAATTTTACATTTCTACACTTTTTTTATACACTGCATTGTTATGTAATATCGGTTTTTAACTCAAGTATATGTATCTACAATCCCCAAGCACTAATAAATCAAAATGCGTGAAAAGTATAAAGGTAGAGTTGATAATAATTAATACATGGATACGAGTCTGAGCAAGACTTGTTTATGAGTGTAATTAAGTCGAGTAGAGTCTAATCTGAACAAGACTTGTTTAATTTAAGAAAACTTAACTTGTTTCGAACTTAATATCTAAGACTCAAACTCATATTGTGAGTAATTTCCAAGTTTGAGCTCCTCCCGATACCAACTTGTTATTATTATTAATTTATAAAAACATATAATTATTTTATATTTTACAATTATAATATTTATATATAACATATAATATATTTTAGTTTTATGATCATCTTTATTTACTAATTATTATTTAAGTAACAGACTCATTTAAACTCTCAAGCATAGTCAAGCTCGGGCTTGAGCTCACTTATTAAATGGATTCTAATACTGGCGCTGAATTGTTTATTAAAAGAGTTTGAATATATGTTCTTTAAGCTTTTTTAAGCTTAACTCGATTCAACCTTTAACGATTCGATCTCAAGTAGCTTACCAATAACTTCGACTAGTATACATAGAGCACCCACACCACACACCACATTACATCACATACTCATCAATTACAATTTACCACGTCACGCTACACCACACTAAATCACATACTCAAATTTGATGGCGGCGGTGTTTTCATACCATGCCACACTACAACACTATACCACACACACACAAACAACAAACAAAAACCACGTTGAGAACATGCTGTTCCTACTACGGTGTGAAGGGGGCAGCGTCGGCGCCGAGGCTTGCCGTGGCCTCACGGCGCCTGCGCCCCTTGCCCTAATACTGAGACATATCTCAGAGAGTGCACCGTCACTGTATTTATTATCCGGATTAACAAAATTATTTTTTAACCGTCTTATTCTATCCTAATCTATACTATCTTAAACCGCACGACCGTCTCAAGAGAGGTTCAAACTCTTTGCTAATATGGCAAAGGGCATCAATCAAATCACCATGTATCGTTTGGGCAATGCCTTTGATAAGATTAAATCGTAGTCAATAAAATGCTTTAATTAATATAATAGAAGTTCCTTAAATTGTTTTTAATATTATTGTAAAAGTGTTATCAATCATTGTCTTTGCTCTTCTGGATATCTTTTGTTATAAAGAGCATTAGTGAGAAATAAAAAACGTGTAAATGATGAGAAATACTTTAGATAAAGAAAATAAAAAGACAATCGACGTTTCGAGTCACTCTACACGTATATTTTTTATATAAAAGGTGTTAGTGGCGATAAATTTGCAAGTTTCCACTCAATGAATTAAATTAGGTAAAAATAATCCATGTGATTCCTTGAAATCCGTAGCAACTTATAAAATGGTAAATTTATTTCAAACCACATTTTTATGGCACAAATTGGATTCGGATAATGCAGTTACTATGTATTTATTGATAATTATTCTTACTTTCTTAAAACTTTCTGTTTTTACTTATTACAGATAATATAATCATCAATATGTACGTTTGATTAAAAAAATAGTTGTTGCATAATAGCTTTGATTATTGAAATTTCAATTTACCAACTTGCTTCCTACATGAGTAGATCCTTAACATTGACATATCACCTGACCACCAGTATGTCTTCTTAAGTACAGGTTTTATTATTTTAGATTATGAGAACAAAAATTAGAAAGTGTATATATAACAAATCATAATAGACCGATTTTTGTTGCTAGATTAATAAACCATTTAAGATCTCGGTATCACACAGACTAAATAAATGTATTAACTTGAAAGTAAAAAAATCAAAGATGTGAGAACCGAGATTGATTCAATTGTAATAGTTGATTTTTTGTCAATTATCATTTACCTCTTTAAGTTTATTCATTTAATCTACTAAGTTAATTAACTAAAGCAAATCTACCGCATCGATTTTGAACTTTTTGTATTTTTTTAATAAACTAAATTAATTGATATGAGTAATTGGTTTGGGTAGGAAAAATATTCAAGAGATGCATAGTGGATTTAATGTTAAACAATAAACGTTTAATAAATTAATTAAAGTAAAAATTCTCAAAATGTCCATGTAATTATTTTTCTCCCTCAAAATCTCCATTTAACCACTCACTTGTACAGTAAAAATTCCGCTAGTATTATAAGTGTTTCTGCCTGTATTTTAAAGGATTCTGTCCGTATTTCAAGGGTTTCGCGTTTAAAGTCTCCTGTCCGTGTTTGTGAGGTCGAGCGTCCGTTTTTTGGACTCAAGCCCTCGTGTTTTAAAGTTGAACGATCGTGTTTTAGGATCGGACACCCTTGTTTCGCAGCGCGGGAGCCGGTGCTTATATTTTAGGTACCGATGTTTGCAAGACATTTTATAAAACGAAAAAAGCTAAATGAACATTTTTAAAGCAAAACTTTGAGCAAATATAATTTTTGGAATTTTCTCTTAATTAAATTACATATTGAAATAAAAAAGAGTGAGAGGAACGTGACATGAATTGATTTGTCATGGAGTAAATCTGGTTGGGAGGAGATTTATGACATTTTGGTGTCACGTGATGCCTGCACTCTTCCCCGAGGCACGCCGTTTAACACGTGCTCTCCTTGTATTTCTATTTAAGGAAACTTTATTATTTATTCTAAATTCTTTTTGTCAAAGAAAATGCTTTCTTTCTTTAACTGATAAAATGTAAAAATGTTTTGTATTCTAATATAAAGACACCCACTTGGATAAATTGACACCCCTTTATACGTCGTGTATGGGTTCATACGCGACGTATAGGGTCGAAAACACTGAAAACGAAGAAAATTCAGGGGGGGTTGTCGGAGGGCTATACGCCCCATACAACCCTATACGACCCCCTATACGACACATATGGGGCTATACCACGCGTATAGCAAATTTCGACACTAACTACGAGGAAATCTTCAGGGGGCTGTCAGATGGGTTATACCCCCGTATAGGGCTATACGACCCCCCTATACGATGCGTATGGGGCTATACGACACGTATAAAATTTGAGGTGTTGATTTATAATTTTGAGGTGTCTATATATCCACACCCAATGTTATTGATATGAGTGGTGCGACAAATTAAACAGAGGTGTAAAAAGTAAAAATGAATAGTATGTTAATATAATCCTAGGTTGGGATGCATTTAAGATGATGTTGTTCAAATCTTTTAACAAGAAAGAACTCTAATCATATTTTTCATAAACAAAAGAATTTGTCTCAAATAGTGCTGATCTACTTCTCTAAACTTTTTTTTAGCAGGGTTGTAAATAAGCTGAGCATATTGTGTGGAAGAATGCCAAACAATTTCTATAAACGTTACAACTCTTCGTAAAATAGTAGAACAATTGATTGTCAGCAGCTAGCGACAATTATCACTTAAATTAGTAGGAGGATCTCACCGGAAATCCATAAGTAACAACTCTTAGTTACTGTTGATCGTTCAATTTACCATTGATACAAAAGTTGCTACCGAGGACCTAATATATATTCTTTTTCAGTTTGGGTTTGGTCTGGTTATTATTTATTTTATTTTATTTCATAGTAAGCCTCACTCTCTCTATTTGTAGGTTTTAGATTTCGTAAGTAATGGTATGGATATATCTAATGAATCGTGTATGGATCATTTTCAGAGTGAAATGCATTGTTGGTAGTCATGGAAATTTAATTGGATAAATCATAAAGAAATTGAGAAAGAAAATGTGAATTTGTTATGAAAACATCATGTTGAAATTAGATCAGAGATTTTCCTTATATATAGGATGAATCATCACAACGTGTCAAATGATGGTTGATAGTTGGTGGTTATAACGGTAACATTAGGGGAAAATCCATTTAAAAAAAACTATTAATAGAAACTCAATGATAACAAAGTTACAATTGATAGTAGTTGCCGCGCAACAACTACCGACAACCGGTTACCATTGATGCCACCAAGGGGCACAACCTCCACGGAGCACATGCCAAAGGGGCACTATGCCCTTGAACTCACAAGTTTCTTAACGCATGAAATAAGAATCGTTATAAATGAGTATGTACTTCACACCCTGTAACTCATATCAATTTGTGTTCTTATTTTTCTTTAGCCTCTAATGATTTCCAATTACCAAGATGACCATCACCAACGTCTTTTTTATATATATATATATACATATATATATACACACACACACACATATATATATATATGTATATATATATATATATATATATATATATATATATGTATATATATATATATATATATATATAGATACACACCACACACATATATATTATATATATACATATTATATTATATATATTATAACTATATATATATATATATATTATAATACATATACATATATATATATATATATATAATTATATATATATATATATATAATATATATTATATATATATACATATATATATATAGATACATATATATACATATATATATATGATAATATATATATATTATTATCTATATATATCTATATATATATATATATTATTATATATATATATATATATATATATAGATACACACACACATATATATATATACTACATATAATATAGTACACACACACACACATATACATATATATACATACATATATATATACTACATATATATATACATATATATATGATACACACACATATACATATATATACATACATACATATATATACAGACATATATATATATATACATATATACATACATATATCTATATTACATAATGTATACATACTATATATACATGGGGCGCGGCCCTTGTTTGAGTGTTTAAGCACGGAAGTTGGTCGGGTCGTTACGTGCAGAAGGTGTCAGGCACGGCCCCGTGTTAAATGGGGCACGTCCCCGTGTTTGGGGTGGGGCACGGCCCCGTGACTCATGGGCACGGCCCCATGACTCCTTTTTGGGGGACATTACTTTTTGTCCTGCCAGATGTCCAAACACGGGGGTGTGCAAATTTAAGCACGAGGGTGTGTTTCAGGCAAGTCATGGGGGCATGCTTAATGAGGCATGGCCCCATGCTTGGACTTCAAAGCTCGGTTTTCTTCAAATTCTTGTTAAATATGCTTCTTTTGTCCATCTTGTCATTTTGAACACCTGAAAACACAATTTAACAATTTTAAGTACATAATTATCATTTTAAGAAAGATATTAAGGAATAATTAATGTGCTTTTGATAGAATTTTTATGTGTAATTTATAGCACATCAATGATCGACTATGATTAGAAAACATCAAATACTGAAATTTAATATGTATTAGCGTAGACACATAGAACGTGTATGTAACATATTAGGTGCGTATATGTTGTTATGAATACAAACAATCATACGTGTATGTAACATATTAGGTGCGTATATGTAGTTTATGAATACAAACAATCATACATGTTTATGTATTTAGTTGTTTATGTATGTTTATATGTATGTAATTATGTTAATTTTGTATGTGAATGTTTGTATGTATTTATGTTTATATGTTGTCATTAGTATATTATATGTTTGTTTTTTTGTAATTGTGTATGTAAGTATGTTCTATACTTGTATGTTTTTTGTATACTTGTAAGTGTTTAGGTAAGTATGTTGTATACTTGTAAGTATGTTTGTATTTTTGTAATTGTGTATGTAGGTATGTTGTATATTTGTATGTTTGTATACTTGTAAGTGATTATGTGTTGTGATTATGCTTTTATGTACGGATATGTAAGTGTATATGACTTTAATGTTAGTACATCTTTGTGTATATGTTAATTGATAAAGTTGTATTTCCATGTTTTATAACACCATAGATATGACAATTGATAAGAGTTGGATTAAATTACGAAATCGAAGTTCTCCAGAATTTATAAAAGGTCTTCATAGCTTTCTAGAAAAAAATTCCAAGAACCATGTCGACAGTTTAGGAAAAGCTTTTTTTCCATGTAAACGATGCTGCAATGGGTGTTGGCAGGATCTGGATATCATTTATGCCCACATACGTGACAATGGGTTTCTACAATCATATAAGACGTGAACTTATCATGGTGAGAAATATCCACGTGCTTCAGAAATAGAAGACCTTTTTGCTCCAAGAAAATCTATTCCAGCAACAAATAATGAGATGTCTGATGCAATTGATGATGTTATGGCGGAGCAGAATGTTAACGAAGAAAATGTAGACGAAGGTGGAACTAGTTTTGACCCGGAGTTTGATGCATTATTTAAGGAGTTGAATACCAAGTTATACCCCGATTGTAGTTGGATGTCTTCTTTAAACTTTTTAGCAAAATTAAGTGTGTTTGGGTCAAAATGATCCATTTGAACTAACTTTTGTGTGATTCTAGTTTGTTTAAGTGTGTTTGGGTGAAAATGAATCATTTGAACTAATATTTTCAATATGTCTAATGCAGGAAAGAATTCAAGAGGAGTATGTGAGATCTTCTAGCGAGACTGGTGGAGACTCATCTGCTGCTGATGAGATTCAATGCATTGAGCGTGCCTTAGGTCAAAGGCGAGGACATATACAAGGTGTTGGTCGCGTGGTGAGACATCCCACCCCTGATTTTATAGCTCGCAACCTCCTCCAACACAACATTTGTATGATGAAGTTGCAGAACTTAGACAATAGCAACAACAAAATCAATAAACTATACAACAACAACAACAATAACAAATACAAGAAATGCAACGATTGCTTCAAGAGCGGATGGAAATGATGCGCTACTGGCAGCAGCAACGACCACCGGGTGGTCATTAGCGTTTGTATTTTTGTTAGATTTTGATGAACTTTAAACTAATTGTATAAATTATCTGTTTGTTAAACTTATATTTGAATTTGTATAAATTATCTGTTTGTTAAACTTGCATTGGATTTTTATTAATTATATATTTGTTAAATATTTTTAAAAAATTAGGTTCTGCATAAAATAAAAAAAATAAAAAAACTGATTTATAGCGACGACAAGTCGTCGCTATAGATTATTTTTCTGTTTTAAAAAAAAATTAAAAAACGCCTATAGCGACGACACGTCGTCGCTATAGGTGTTTTTAATTTTTTTTAAAAACATAAAAATAATCTATAGCGACGACTTGTCGTCGCTATAATTATGTTTTTTTTTTTTATTCGATAAAATTAGAAACCACGACACTTATAGGGACGATTTGTCGTTCCTATAGAGGAACTTGTGCCGACGACCTCTATCCAGACGACATATCAGCCTATTACAACTGATTTTTGCGAATTAACTCTATAGCGACGACATGTCATCGCTATAGACCAAATTTAGCTATAGCGACGACATGTCGTCGCTATAAGGTGCCAAATTTTTGTTGCTATAGGCTCATTTTCTTGTAGTGCACTCGAGACCTACACAATATTTTAAATACTAGAGAACTAAATGAAAACGTAAATCATCAACTCTTCATGTAGCTTTGCTAGAATTTTAAATTTATGAGAATTTTAAATCATCACTCTTTATTTATTTTCAACCCATGCATATGCATAAGAAAGTACACAAAAACCCTAAAACTCACTAATTTAACAATCACTTAATTATCCTAATCCACCTCTTGATGATTGAGCAGATTTAAATATTCATCATACAAATTCTCAAGCATCAATCTTTCATCATCTTTCTCCACAATCACATCACAATCGTCCATTAGAAAACACTCATCTTCTACCTCCAATAATGGCGTCCATTTTGACCATGAAAAGTCAAAGTCAAAGTCAACATCTTCAAAACCAATCGTACAACTCGATGATGCACCCTCATTCTTGCTAGAGGTTGAAGATGACAATGAGGAGGAAGAAGTATGACAAGAGTCAGCAATTTTGACTTCCGTTGACTTTTGTTGACTTGTGGTTTCTGCTTTCTGATCATCTAGTTTCATAAGCTTCTTTTTCTTCTTGTTATTCGCTGTTTTGCTTTCACGCGGTTTCGAGCGGTGGTTGCTGGCGGTTTCCGTTAATTTCCGGAGATGAGCGTTCCAGTGGTTCTTGATATCGTTGTCAGTCCTACCGGGTAGCTCGGTGGCAATGAGGGACCAACGGTTTCCGTGAAGAGAACGTAGTCGGATAATGGCGTCGTTCTCCTCGGTGGTGAAGTTTCCTCTCTTGATACCGGGGCGGAGATAATTCATCCATCGCAACCTGCAACTTTTACCGCATCTAAGCAACCCTACCCGTGTCCATAAAAACTATATATTAGCAATGAGAACAATATAAATGAGCTTTTATGATCAATAGAGGCGACTCAACGTATTTTGAGATGTAAAGAAAAATGTAAACTATACACATTTTGTGAAAGTTTATCTAAATATATCAAAACTATTAAAAGCTACTTTTATAGTGCATCAAACATATAATGTTAATGTTTAGGCCGAATGTTATAATTACAATTGAAAACAAAAATAAACTACTATAAAAAAACCTAATATGTGGTATCATATTATTTCTATGAAAACATATTATTCTTCCTTAACAAAATTATCTTTCAATTTCTTTTTTCAAAAAGAAAGAGGTTCAAATACAAAATGTATTTTTGCTACAAAATGTGAGAAGACATAATTAGTCAAAAAAAGTCACAAAAAAATTATATCTCACAATCTAAATCGAATTTCAAAAAAGTAATTCCGAGTTTTTGTTCTCCTAGCCGTCCTTAATAAGAAAAAAAATAAACGACAAAAAAATTAACGTTTTTTTATTGTGTCATTTATAAAAGAACAATGATGTCATTGTGTCATTATGAAAGACACAATGAAATTTTATTTTTATTTTTTTATTTTTTTTTTCTGAAAGAGGACGCCGAGAGGAACAGAGATTTCGAAATACTTTTTTGAAATTCGATTTAAATTGTTAGATATAATTTTTTTTGTGACTTTTAAGCCTCATTGTGTCTTCTCACACTTTATAGCAAGAATACACTTTATAGAAACGTAAATAAACGTTTTTTCAATATTCTTTTATTTTCTTATATCTCTCTAGAAACGTAAAAATTGATTGATTAAATTTTCAGCTTATTATCTTATTTTTCTAAAATTCTAAGCCCTTTAAATTTAGAATATAAAAACTATTACTTTAGTTGTTTATGCTACATACATACATACATACATACATACATACATACATACATACATACATACATACATACATACATACATACATACATACATAAATACATGATGTATGTATGTATGTATGTATGTATGTATGTATGTATGTATGTATGTAGTATGTATGTATGTATGTAACTCAGTAAAAAGTTTTAATGTACCAGCTTTAGAAGGTAATGATCGCCATTGACCTTCGCCGTGTGTTTGAATGTGATTGATGAGGAGTTTATCTTCGTCAGCGCACCACGCGCCTCGGTGCAAACCCACCTTTGAGCAGCATGGTGTTCTTCCCATCGTCGGGCGGCTGATGGCGGCAGGTGGCGGAGATGGGTGGCGATAGAGTGGAGGACGGTGGATGTTGTGAAACAAAGAAGGTGACCACTTGTTGGTCTTTATAAATGCATTCTCTTAAATAGCACGTTTTTATTTTCAGGTTTGAATAGTTACCAAAATAAAATAATATAATTTTAACTTTAGCATTTTATGCATGACAAAAATGTACTATTTAAATTTGTTTTTCAATTGAATAATAAATGCGACAATGATAATAGTTTGTTGACGTTTTTTAATTGTATTAGAATATTTTAAATAAAGGACAATGACACGTACACTACCTTTAGTCCCTTGTGACTTGTGTACATTTGTCATTTTGTTTTAACATAATCGAATATGTGAAAAGCATAGATTTTATTCTAGAAGATAAAGCTTTAATCATTCTATATGATCACTTACAAAAATGTTACTGCCTTTTCCTCAAGTTAGGGGAGTAATTGTTAACACCGATTTTTTTTTTATTGTTATTGTTATTGTTTGATATTATGAGAACAGTGTTTGTTGATAGTAGGTTGTTAAGTGTATGATTGGGTTGTTAAGTAATTGTTAATGATTTGACATCATTAAAGGAACTGGAAATAAGGGATTGTCCAGGTATGGATGTTTGTTTCCCTCGTGGGTTGAAAACCAGAAAAAAGATGAAGATTCTTGGAGGAATGTGCTACACAGTGAGTTATGGAGGTCAAAAGATGATGTAATTATCCCGGCCCTTAAACTAAGCTACTATGATCTTTCTGCACCGTTGAAGCACTTATTTACATATTGCTCCTTGTTCCCTAAAGACTTCTTGTTTGATAAAGACGAACTTGTTTTATTATGGATGGCAGAAGGATTTTTGCATCGGTCAACTCTAAGCCATTCAACAGAGGAAAACTTCGGTCATGAATACTTTGATGAGTTGTTGTCAAGGTTATTTTTTCAACATGCACCTAATAGTGAATCATCGTTTGTGATGCATGACCTGTTGAATGACTTGGCGATATATGCTGCCGGTGAGTTTTTTGTAAGGTTAGACAACGAGACACAGAAGAATATTCGAGAGGAGATGTTGGAGAAGTATCGTCATATATCATTTGTTCGTGAGGAATATGCATCTTACAAGAAGTTCGGGACATTAACAAGAACCAAATGTCTAAGGACATTCTTGGCAACGTCTGTTGGGGTGGCAGACATGCGTCAAAGTTTTACTTATCGAGTAAGGTTCTAGCTGACTTACTTCCAGAGTTACCATTGTTAAGGGTGCTACATTTAAGTAATTTTGAAATACACGAGGTGCCAGAATCTATTGGTAATTGAGACATTTAAGGTATCTTAATCTTTCTAAAACTCAAATCACACATTTACATGTGCAATCTATATAATTTAGAGACATTAATTACTTTTGGGTGATATAGGTTAACTAAGTTGACTAGCTTCTTAAAGCTTAAAAAGTTGCGGCATCTTGATATTATACACACTCCATATTTGAATGAGATGCCTTTAGGGATTGGGGAGTTAACAATCCTACAAACTCTCCCCAAAATCATTATCGAGGGTGAAAGCGGATTTAATTTAGCCAAATCTAAAACTTAGAGAATCTATGTGGGAAAGTTTCCATTCTAGGTTTGGAAAAAGTGGAAAACACAACTGTTGCACGTGAGGCGAAATTTTCACAAAAGAGGTTTAGTGAGTTAGAGCTTGTATGGGGTGATGAGCTACATGGTTCACGAAATGATACGGTTGAAAAAAGGGTACTAAATGAGCTTAAGCCTTGTAATGAACATTTAAAACAACTTAAAATTATGTCTTATATGGGATTAGAGTTTCCAAAGTGGATTGGGGATCCATTGTTCCATCATTTGAAGCATGTGTCAATAAGCGGCTGTAAAAGACGTACAACTCTACCATTACTTGGGCACCTATCGTCACTTAGGGAGTTGTTTATTCAAGGCTTGGATAGGCTGGAAGTTGTGGGTTTGGAGTTATTTGGAACCGGTGGTGCATTTCCTTCATTTGAAATTTTAAGTTTTAAAGATATGTGTGGTTGGAAGAAGTGGTTAGCCAATACCGCAGAAATGTCTCCACGCCTGAAACAACTTCGTATACAAGATTGCCCTATTTAGGTTGAAGTCACACTTGAAGGCCTACCTTCATTAAATGTTCTAATATAGGAAGATGTGATAGCGAGGTGTTGAGAAAGCTAGTTGAAGTAGTATCAACAATCACCAAGTTGAGCATAGAACATATTTCAGGGCTTAATGATGTGGTGTGGAGAGATGTTATTAAGCATCTTAAGGCAGTTGAAGAATTAAGCATCGAGTATTGTAATAAAATAAGATATGTGTGGGAATCAGAAGTGGCTGCAAGTAAAGTTCTTGTGAAGTTAAGAAAATTGGAAGTGAGCCGTTGTGATAATTTGGTGAGCTTAGGAGAGAGAAAGGATGAGGATAATTGTAGGAGCAACCTCCTCACAACTCTTAAGACATTGTATGTGTCTAGTTGTAAGAACATGAAGCATTGCAGTTGTCCTGATAGCATTGAGACTTTGAGCATCTGGTCTTGTGATTCAATTACAGCTATCTCCTTGCCAGAAGGTAGGAAGAAGCTTAAGTCATTTACCATGTTTAATTGTAAGGAACTATTGGAAAGGGAGTAGGGAGGACAAAAGATGAATAACAATAGAAGTAGCAACATGCCAATGCTTGAAAGTGCATATATTTCTTTCTGGCTAAATCTGAAATCCGTAGTTAATCTGAATTTCTTGGTTCACCTCACTAAATTGAGCATAATTAATTGTAAAAATCTAGAGTCATTTCCTGACAAGAAGCTGCCTGATTTGACATCATTAAAGGAACTGAAAATAAGGGATTGTCTAGGTATGGTCCTAAGCAAACAAAAAAAACGAAGCTCTTTTGGAAGTTAACATAATAAATTCTCTTTCTTTATCTGGGTTGAAAACCGAAAACAATAAACCAAAATGTTTATATTTGGCATGTTTATTTTATTTATTTATTTATTTTTTATAATTTGAATAAAAACCTTTTTTATAATTCAATGTTCACTTCTTATTTTTTATTCTTTTGCCTTTTCATATGAGTTGCAGACTAATCACTAAACAATTGACTAAATACTATATGAGTTGTAAATTAGAATTTGAACACTAACTAGAGAGTTGGTAAAAAAAAATTGACTATGAGAACTAGATTCAAGGAACGCCCGCAAATCTATGTTCAAAAACTTTAATACCTGAATTAACTTAGGTTCCTTTTTACGTAGGATTCGAAGAAAAGAATAAAATAGTCACAAACTCTATAAAACTTCTCGTTAGGTAATATGAACATATAAATGTCATTAGTGAAATCATACGTGTTTGAAATTAATGTCTAACTGTAAAGAAGTAAATAGATATAACAAAAGCAAGATAGTTTTATTGTTGTAAACATATCATGGGTGAAATGACTATTATGATAATTTAACTTGATAAAGAAACTCGTATCATGAGTGAAATGGCCATTATGAGAAACTCATTTCAACTTGATACATATGAGAGGGGAACGAGTCCTCATTCGAGCAACTCCACTTATATACTCAACGTAGGCATCTCATCACACTTATTTAACTCTTATTCAAAGTTGAAAATGTCTCTTATTATTTCTCTTTCTAATACTCTCATGTAAATATACTTATGTACATGATTTATTGCACATGCTTGTGTGTGTGTACAAGAGGGGTGCCGTCAGAATGAGTGGGGTCACTCCTCTTATCTACCACTTCAGTCATTCAAGTTGCAACCTTTTACTTTTGAAAAAAACGTATGTTTTTTTTAAATCATATTGTTAGAACCACTGTAAAAGTTGATCATCTCAATGATCACAACAATGTATCTAGAAGTTGATCATCTCAATGATTAACATGATTGTTGACATATGTCTTTGATGTGGTGTTCATGGACGAGGTACATACGATGGATAATTACTTAATAAGTTAAAACTGAAGTTTATATACAAGTTAACATACATTGGGTTGAATTAAAATGATTTAACTTAAAAGAAAGTGAAAATATTATCATCATTATCAATTTATGTATTTATTTACCCTCACATATGATTTCTATATAATTTGATAAGTTATTATCTATTAAATCATAACATAAAAGATAAAAGTATAGTATATATACTTGATATCATAGATTTCTTTATATCTAGCTAAGTAATAATTTATAAAACAACTATAGAAGAAAAAAAATATTGAATATGAACGGTAAGACAGGTAATGGGTCATTAGTTAAAGTTCTAAAACAAATTTGGGCTGCCTGCCTCTAGACTTAGGCCCACCAGAATTTACTATAATATTAACATAACTATCTTTTATCTTCAAATTCTAAAAGATTAGATTTGTAATAGCTTGTGTAATTTGATCCCGTATTAGATACCCTATTCCTACTTTTATCTCAAAAATTTTAGTTGAAAATTTAGCGTTTCTTTAAATTTAAGGTTACTTATTCATAAATCTCATAAATTATAGGTATAAGAAATCAGATGTGGAGATTTTAAAAAATCTAAAATAAAGTTAAAGAATGATGAATTTTAGATAAATTATAGATATAATGATAGGAAACCTGATGTGAATGCTCTAAAAATCATCCCTGTTTACTAGTCGGTTTAAGTTTGATAAGCATAGCATGGACTCGAGCTTAGCCTTTAAACAAACCAATTCTTAAGCTCACTATGAGTTCAAGTAAACTAACGAGTATATTTTTTAAGCAACTTACAAGCGGCTTAATTCATAGTCTCACACTCACTTATCCCTATAAGACTGGGTGTTGTGAAATGTGAGATTATTCTATAATTTTTCGACATGTGATGCTAAATGGATGCTAACTGGATACTGGATATAACATCTGATCAAGTATTCTGATCCTGTTGTGAATTAGGTGATCAGGGGCTCAGTCACGCCCTCACGAACCTGATTGCGCCCATTGATTGAGCGACCAGGGTGGCCAGTAATGTGGCTCGCGCCCTGATTAGCGGCTCCGGCAACACATAGCCTAACGTACTCGAGATCACGGTTTTTTTCTTCATTTCACACGTCATCACAAGGTCTATTGATCACAGTAAACAACCAACACACTCGTGGTTACAACTTGCAACTAACATCGATTCATCTGTTCTAAAGTTCTATCGATAACATCGCAAACACCAAAAATCACTCAACACGTAGCGATTCATCTTCAAAGATCGTTATCAAACCCTATCACTTCATCAATCAAATCGTCACAAAACCTCGTGATTTCATCAGTTTCAGCACTGATTTGAACAAAATGAGCGATGTATCCGACAAATTGTCGTATTTTCAAGCGATTACAGGCGTAGAAGACGTCGATTTGTGCACGGAGATCCTCTCCGCCCATGGATGGGACCTCGAATTAGCAATCTCGAGTTTTACATCTACATCGAACTCCGATGACAATAATCCGACCACCGGTTCATCCTCCGCCACCAGCGCCACCGTCGCCGACGGTGCGATTGAGAGATTTGAGCGATCTGAAACGGTGAACAACAGCGGAGGTGGAGGTTCGTCAGGTTTAGCGTGGAGGATCATCACGCTTCCGATTTCTATAATCTCAGGTAGCCTAGGGTTAGTTTCCAGTGCGATTGGGCTAGGGTTTTGGGTCGCTGGTGGTGTATTGTCGTATTCGTTAGGTGTAATCGGGTTGAATAGCTCTGGACGTGGTGGAGAATCGTCATCGGCTCCTTTGGTTTTGGCGACGGCTGCAGCGTCGGAGGCTATGAGTTTCGTGACGATGTTTGAGCGTGAGTATGGCGATCGGCATCCGAATTTTGTTCGTGAAGGTTTTATGGAAGCGTTGCAGCGGTCGAGGCGGGAGTTTAAGCTGTTGTTTGTGTATTTGCACTCGCCGGAGCATCCTGATACGCCGTCGTTCTGTGAGGAGACTTTGTGCTCTGAGGTTTTATCGGCTTTTGTGAATGAGAACTTTGTGGCTTGGGGTGGGAGTATTAGGGCTACTGAAGGGTTTAAGATGAGTAATAGTTTGAAGGCTTCTAGGTTTCCGTTTTGTGCGGTGGTTATGGCAGCTACGAATCAGAGGATTGCTTTGCTACAGCAGGTTTGTAGTTTAACTTTGTGGTTTCTGTGTATTTGAAGGTTGTGTTACTATGCTGATTGTATGCAGGTTGAGATTGAAAGTGTTAGAACACAAAACATAATTAGTGCGGTGGTGCTTACCCTAACTGAAATGAAGGACCGTACACAAATAGTTAGGCAAATTTGGAATGAATAGTGAGTTTGATCTCTTTAGGTCGAATTCATGGTATTACGACAATGCATGGTAGTGCATTTGGTTATATGCTTATTGTGTAAGTTTGCAATGTACATGGTTAAGTTTACAAATGGTATGGTATCCGCTATCGCAACTTATTGGATGGAGTGATTACTGATTAGTAGTAGATCATGAATGAAAAGCACCCTGTTTATCGAGTTAACATGAGGTTAGATTTCAAGTTTTAAGTTTGAGAACTTCTGATTAGTAGATAAGAAGGGGAGGTTTGCTCATATGCAATATGCTGTGGTTGAACTTATATATATGTTGTAACCTCACATGGGCTTTACATTACTCATTGCTCTTTCATAGACTAGTCGTTTAATGGAGCATAACAAATGTTGAACCAGAAACCAAAGTTTAAACATTTACGGTTTGTTGTTATGCGCCTTATTTACCTTTTGTACTTTCTATATCCCATGAACTTCCGGAATTGGTATGCTCATTTCCTGTTTGAGAGTTGTAAGAATATACTTTGTCATGGCTTTGGCTATATATTGTATATCTTCAAATTTAAATGGTGACTTTTATAAATTAGCTTAAGATAGTCAACACTATATCATAGATTGAGGGGTACCCTTTTAATATGACCGCATAATAGTCGATATGTAATCATAACTTCACTTGAAAAGTGATTGATTTGAAGTGTGTATCCAGTATCCATTTGCAATCCTCTTCAGAATAAATGGAAGGTTTTATTATGAACAACTGCATTGTATTTGAGGAATAGAGGTTGCCCTAAATTAAAGCCCATACTTGGGGTCTTGGATTTTCTTTTCGTTTTCAAAGAAATGGTAGCATCTTGTTCGTAAAAAGAACAAGTACACAGTTTCTGGCCCTTTCTAATACATTCCACAGACCAGATAAAAGGATTTTAAGGTTCGTTGCTTAATGGGACTTGTCTGCAGGGTGCTACCTTGTCTTGGCTTGTTAGTAAAACTATGTTTCTTATTAGTTGCAGTCCTCATTTGCATTGGATAGTTATTATTTGATTTGAGGTGTGTACGGAGTTTTAATTTGATTTAATGTTCATAACGAGTAGGAAGACCCACGCGTTGCGTTTGTCTGTAATAAGCAAATCAAGAGCAGACCTAAAATCAACATCTTCATCGCATCATCTGGGTTAAACAAATTCAGTGGAATTTCAAAGAAATCCAATTGTGATGATCAAATCAGGGAGATGCGATTTCTTTCAAAGGAAATTTCATCATTTTACGCCAATTTAGGAAGACGAACAAATTGTTTTGGAAACCTAGATGTGATGATGATTATATATATTTAAAGGAGAGAGAAATATGGTTGTTATAAAAAAAAGAGAGAGGGTTGCTTCACATAACGCTGCTATATGTCAGCATGTGATTGGTTGATTTGTTATGTACAGTGAATCCTAGACACATTCAGCGGTTCTAATTGTCATTTTATATAATATCTTCCTTCTAAACAACATATCATTAATAGTAAGCCAATCTTTTGTTTTTCTCTATTTTTGTTCTTATACCATCTGTTTATATTTTGTTGTAGGTTGAGGGGCCCAAATCGCCAGAAGAAATGCTAACATTGTTGCAGAGAGTCCTAGAAGAAAGTTCCACAGTCCTTGTTGCTGCAAGACTTGAGGCCGAGGAACGTATCAACAACGTCCGTTTGAGGGAGGAACAAGATGCTGCATATCAAGCTGCACTTGAAGCTGATCGAGTATGTTTTAACCCAACCATTTATTTGCACCGCAATACATATTTCCTCAGTTATATAATATTATTATTACTTTAATGATGGCACATCAGGCTAGGGAACGACAGAGGAAGGAAGAGGAAGAAAGACTAGCAAGAGAAGCTGCTGAAGCTGAGAGGAAGCAGAAAGAAGAAGAGGAGGCCCGTGTTAAAGCAGCCCGTGAAGCTGCTGAGAGAGAAGCTGCATTGGTTAAATTGCGTGAGGAGAAAGGTTTGTCTTTGGGCGAAGAACCTGAAAAAGGGCCTGATGTTACACAGGTATTTCATTTTTCCTCGTCTTACATTATTAAAATCTTATATAATGACCTGACGTATAAGGTAAATATAACTTCACTTTTAATGGATATCTCAGGTATTAGTGAGATTACCAAACGGAGAGCGCAAGGGTAGGAGGTTTCATTCTACTGCTACAATACAGTCTCTGTATGACTTTGTTGATTCTTCAAGCTCCTTAGAAATTGGAAATTACACTCTTGCCACCAACTTCCCTCGTGTTCTTTACGGTCCAGACAAACTATCTTTGTCTCTTAAAGAGGCCGGGCTGCACCCTCAGGTCAGTCTTTTTGTGGAAATGAATTCATGAAACTTTAAATAGTAAACTTTTTTTTTTTGTTTTCAATTGAAGTTTTCCTTTCTACTGCAAGACCATTTCTGTTTCTGCTACAATGCATATGTTCGAATATAAAGAGATACGTAAATGAAAGTTGTTTGGCTTCTTTTTGACATTTGTACGGTTTAGGCGACTTGTTTGGAACCGATAGATCAGATTTCAGCTGATGACAATCTTAATGGGTAACTTTTAACCACCTATGACCATAAACTGGAACCCCATCAGGTTATTTTTAACCACCTAAGATCATATACCGGAATCCCAACTTGTAATTTTTACCACTTGGTGGGTGAACACCACTCTCGCTTGGTATTTGAACCAAGACTGTCTTTTTGATGAAGCAATCTATAGAAGACAATCTTACTCCACGTCCGACAACTTTCTCTAGCCCATGTCGAGAATTGTGGAAAGACGTCTTTTGCTTTCTTTCACCACCATCGTAAGGTGCTGAAAAGCGAGCGCGCTCACCTGCATTTGCAAAATGAACAACTTTACCTTCCTCAATGGAGATGCTTGCATATGTTTGAAGCTTCACCACTTCTAGAATAAGGGTTAATAAAGGTTTTATCAGCCATTTGAAGTAGTTTTAAGTTTAGGAATTAGTAAAAAATTGGTTTAAGAATCAGTCTCGTGGATGGCTTTAAATATTACAACGAAGTATCTGTTGTTCTTTATTCACACCTCCTAAGTGCTTGAAGGTATGGTTGTTATGATCTAAGACTAGTAATATCACCGTTAGCATTGCCACCAGTGTTACCTCTCGTGCATACGAGTAAGTCGGGAGCAGTTCTAGAGAGAGCCATTTTACTGCAGATGCGAGAGAATTAAATACTCACATTCCTTTTGAGAGATCATTTATAGGCTGAGAGTTTGGACATTGTTATTTACCGTAGCTCACGCATTAGGTAGGCAGTTGTTGCATTACATGATCTCTCATATAATACAAGTTAATATTCTCTTCATACAAGCACACTGCCATTTAATGCTTTGTCAATACATCTTCTGCATCTCTTGATTATGTGTTGACTCTTTGAGTTATGGATCTCCAATATTGCTTTCCATATTGTTGGTCCGGACATTACTGTCTTACTACACCCTAAATCTTAAATCTTAAACCCTAAAAATCTAATACACATCTTCCTCGTAGATCTAGACTAAGAACGGTCTAGATGACGTTACCCAATCAATAGTAATATGGTATGTTTAAAATAATCTTATAAAAATCTTGTTATTTAAGATTTAGCTTTAGGCATCACTCAAAGGTAACATGCATCTAGTAGTATTTCATTTTTTTCCAAAATAGATGTCATGTGTGATGGTTAAATAGACATTTGATCTTCAATTCTCATAACACCCTTTATTTGTATAAGAAATAACCTCATGATGCTTTCTGCGATGCTTCAAAAGGTTTTTTGGTATACTTTTGAGGTTTTTCACGATGCTTCGAGATTTATCGTGATGCTTTTCGAGATATGTTTCGAAAAGCATGTTCACCATCGTCATGTCTTTACACTTTGCAAAAGAATATAGGTGCGGATACAATTCTTTTAAGGGATCCATATCACTCCAATGATCAAGCCAGAACAAAGCAAAATCTCCATTGTTAACTTTGCACTTTAACAACCCATTAAGATTGATGTTGATTTGCTCATCGGTTTTCATTATGCTTCCCTATGTCAATGATCCATTTCCTCCAAGGGACATAATTATCATTCTTCTTATTGTAAATTGCATTAATATTTTTTGCCCGTAGGAGTCCGTCTCATGTTTGTATTTCCAAATCCACTTCCCGAGCATCACAAGATTTGCAACTCTTATACCACCAATACCGTGGCAAATTGATTGCTTTTGTCGTAAAAAGTTTTTAGGGTGATGCTGTATATACCCCACTTTAAACTATTTTTACTTGTTATAGACTTATAGCTATCCCCTCAACTTGTAAAAATAGTTAAATTTTGTTTTATTGTTTTTTATCTATCATATCATCCTTGAACATGTTAAACTAATTTTTTAAAGTTTTATTTATATATTATTACTTTTAGTCTTTATATTTTTAGTCTTTTATTATTTTTATTTGTAGTCGTCACGAGTGTTTAAAAAAAGCCAAAAATAACCGAAAACCAAATCGTATCCGTAATCATAAAAATTGAATCAAATCGTAAATTCGATTTTCACTTCAGTTAAAGGTTACACAAATCTTACTTATTTGGTTCTGTTATCCGTATAAATAGAACGACAAACGGTTTAACAGGCTTAATCGGATAACTAAACCGAACAAATCAGTTTAAACGGTTGAACTAGACTTGTTTACGTCTATTTCCAATTTTAATAATATTTTTTAAAGGTTTTTTTAACTTCAGAAATTGTTATATTAATTTTTTATAGAAATAATTTATTTTTAAATATGTTTTTAAATTGTTATATAAAAAGTGTTTTTAAACTTATTTTTAAAAAAAGGAAAAAAAACTTTTCTTACAAAACTAAAGTTTTTTTCAGAAATATGACAAATTTTGAAATTGTTTATTAAAGGGGAAGTATGATAAGTAATAAAAAGAGGTATGTATAGTATAATCTTATTTTTATCGAAGGTAAGAATAAAAGAAGATGATAAAATAAAAGAAGATGATAAGGAAATAAGGTAAGTTAAACCATGATATTGAAAAAAACTTGGTTTGGTTGATTTTGTTAACCAGTTTAGAATCTTGGTCGAGTCAAACGCCATTCTTTCAATAGATCAGATTGTATTTTGGGTCGAATAAAAGACAAACATGTTAATTTAAAATGAAGAATCAGGATTCGTTAAGAGAAATTCGTCTAATGATAACCAAG
Organism: Flaveria sonorensis; assembly: GCA_025506505.1. Classification (NCBI taxonomy): domain Eukaryota; kingdom Viridiplantae; phylum Streptophyta; class Magnoliopsida; order Asterales; family Asteraceae; genus Flaveria; species Flaveria sonorensis. The sequence continues at coordinate 5,940,177 of CM046426.1, forward strand.
TTTTTCAAGTATTTTATTAAAAATTACTTAAAATATTTTTTTTTCAATAAATTAACTTACTTTCTATAGTTGTGTTAATGGTATATAGGTTATCTTTTATAAATATTAAAATTTAATAAGGGAGATGAAACATATACGAAACTTTGTTATTGTCTACCGATATTTTTAAATTAATTAAAATATGAGATAATAGTTAAAAATATTTAACTAGATAATAATCGTTTCTATTTAGTTGTTTTCTTACTTTATCTGGCTGTTGAACCTGGTTTTCCTTTGTATATGGTAATAAAGAGTTAGACAGGTTACAGTTATAATTGTTCAATGTAAGTTAGAGTGGGTTTTACTAAATGGTAACTACTATTCATTGTTTTATCTGTCACGCTTAATTTTAAAATAGTTTAACATTTATAAAAACAATTATACAAGACTAGAACAACAAATAAAAGTTGAGTGACTTTAAAGGTAAACAAAACTTTAAATGATTTTAATAAAATACTTAAGAAAACTTGGTTACCACTGTCTAAAGTTATGGTTATTTACAAAAACAAATTTATAGCAAAACTTGTACAACATAGATTATAAAACTTTTAAAAAGTAAGCCGGTTATAGCAACTATGGTTCTTACCCAAAAAACCATCGCCCCGATGACTATAAATCTTTAAGTCCGTATGCTTATCGATTTCGTAGACCGCTTTCATCTTCCAAAGTTGAATTCTTCACATGTCCTTGCAGCTACGGAAAAACACCCTTAAAAACACAATCTTGATTTAGCATTTCAATTTCAAGATTCATTTTTAACGTTTTGACTAATAATTGAACCATGATCCTAATAGCAAGTAAAGAGAATCCGATAGTTATAGTTGAGGACTTTTGTCAAACACATGATAAGGAACACGAAGATAATAACAACTTTGTATTCCGAAACACTTAGTTCTTATGATTTTAAGCTTCATTGAAAATGTAGTTATGAAGAGAGACGAGAATTAAGTTCCTGGTGAGAGTAACCGTTGACTAGATTTCGCTTCAATGATCAACTATTCAACTTGGGTGTGAAAGAAACCCCATTCATTTTGATGATAAGTTGATTAAAAAAAACTTGAAGAAAAAAAAAAAGCTGGCTTCGCCCGGGTTCGAACCGGAGACCTTCAGTGTGTTAGACTGACGTGATAACCAACTACACCACGAAACCGATGTTGTAATCCGTCATTAAATTATATATAAAACCAAAACTTGCTCATTTCCTAAAACATAAAAAAAATGACATATTTTCTTAAATAACATATAATATTGTATCACCTGCATCTATTTGTAAAAAGAATGTATTCAACCATGCTCAATGACTAACTGTTTATAGCTTTAACTTCATTAACTACTAACGAAGTTCATGATTGTTAACAGAATATGTAATTGTTTACAATTACATCTATGTACATAACACATACTTATACAGAATATTTCATATGCTAAACTTAGTACCAACAATAACATCGAACCAAGAGTCTTCATGTCGTTATTCTGAAGAACCGAACTCAAGAACACAATCTGCCATTTAGTTTCCAAAATACACCCCTAATAACATTTGGTTTTTTTAATCAAGTTTGGTTTTTTCGGTTGAGGTTGGGTACTCAGGATTCAACAAATCGTTGTGATGGTTTACCCCTTATATAAGGACGATATTTGGTTTGTATCTGGTACACTATTTTCATAACATATTTGCATACTTGATCTCGAGTTGAATTATTCAAATTTTCAATTAGTACCAATGAAACAGTTCAATTTGATGGTACACTTTACATGATTTACAACAATATCATGTCAAATTTCAAGTTTTTTGCATGTGACAATTCATACATTTTGGAAGAAGTAAAATTACTCTAACATAAAATAAAAAATAAAACAAAATATACAAGAATCTTACACTACCTAACAAGTCATTTCCAGAGACTCAAATAAGCTACACTCGATAAAAGACATCGGTGTAGCCATAAATATTATCCGGTTATTATGCCTGTAAGACAACGGTCTTGCCCCTAGCAAAAATGGTGTAAACTAGCCGAATAGCATCAAGACATGTATCAAGATATTCCCATGAGTCTGCGATCTGAGGTATAAATACAAGAAAAAAGATCATCTATACATCATGAAGCATGTTATCTTCTTTATCTTTCAAAAATAAATCTGACCCGAAATAAAGTTATCTTTCACGTATCAATGTATCATTATAAATACCTTGATGCGTACAAATTTAACCCAAAATATGTGGACAGTACTAACGTATAAATGAATTTTCTCATGAATAGAACCAAATTGATGAGAAATACCAAGAAAGTGGGTCCATGTATCGTATTGACGCAGATGGAAGGACCGGGAGGCAATGTCAAATCTGCACAAACTGATACCGAGACAATATCTGGAATATCAATCTTAATCGCTGGTCTGACATCACTCGTTTTGTCTCCGGATACCATATATATGTCGTTGCTCACCATTGTGTATCTGTTGCAAATTATTGTTAAATTTAAGTATATGAAGCATATGATTTATGGTTAACTAAAATCACAAACAAGTATTGTAATTTTATCCGAGAAAGAATATTCCTCTAGTTGGAACATTTAACATGCTTGTTTGTTTGTCCTTGCAGGCTTCGCATAAAGGTTAGGGATTTTCAGAGGAGCGTATAGAGGTCTTAAGAGTTACCTGGGGACTGTTCCAATTTAGTTGAACAGCTTGTTCATAATTATTTGTTGCCTGCGATATCAAGAGGACAAAACTCAAAATACATGCATTTTACAATCTTCATAAATTGTTAGCATGGGAAAAGATCATGATATGAAGGTCTAAACTCTAACCTGCTTCCATAATTCTTCAGCTTCCTTTGTACGCCCACGCATTTTGGCCCGATCAGATATGGCAATAGCGCAGTTATAATAAGCCTGCAATTAGACAACATCAATATGCTGACATGTGGAATTTTTTTAAAGTCGATTGCTCTACTAGAGCAAAGATCATGCAAGCATGGACCTAAATTTAGATGCCAGAATTCATGATCCATATACTCTATAGGAGTTGAGATACATACTTCATGAAGTGTAGGGTTTAAACGGTAGCTTCATCATACTTTTTGCAAGCCTCTTCAAGCAAAGCATCTTTTGATGATGAACTAGTTTCTGAGCTAACATTATCTGCACTTTCCTGAAAATGAAAATGAAGAAAAGATATGATACACAAACATAGGCTAGATAGCTCATAGCACAAGTATAAAAATAGTCTAGATCCCTGTATCTATTACCACAGGGTTCGTGTTTGATTAAAGAGTATATGAATGAGGGAATGGGTATGATTTCTGTATGGTGTTTGGTTGATAGGTATGATGTTTTAATCTAGAAATGAAACCCACAAATTTAAGGTTGGGAAAACCCATTCCAGCCTATCATCAAAGCCATATCCGCAGTGATTCCCGACTGCAAACAAACTGCTACTTACTATTAACAACACATTATTACAACAGAAAAACGGTAAGGTGTTGTAAAATGAGATGATGATTAGTCTTTTGACTAGTGGAAATAATCTTTTATAGAAATAAAGCTTAAGTGTGTATTGTGTAAGGGATAGCGAGCGGGGAGCGGGAAGAGGCCGGGTAAAAAACAGGGCCGGCTGGGAACATCACGCTAGAAATAAATATCCTGAGCTGGTGAATTTTTTTGACCAGGAGTTACCACCTCTTTTCTCTTCTTTTTGGGTAAATACAGGAATCGAGAAAAAACTAGGATTACACCATGCAAAGCAGAGAAAACTAGGAAAAATAAAAATTGTTGTCACCACCTAGGGAAACCTGAAACAACTCTCACCTCTCTAAGTGGCCTGACATCTCGAGACTATGCATACGGGAGTGTATAGTGAATAGAGTACACAAAATAAGTTTTTCTTTTTTCAAATCGTTTCTATTCCTGTAGGTGCCAGTTAGGAACCTACGGTTCTTGTTGATTCCAAACCAGTTTCTATATGTACCGGTTCGGGTTCGCTTCGGGTTGACGATGCTAGTTCCGCAAACCGTTTTTTTACCTTTAAATTATGGGTTACTTGCATATATCTCTTTATGAAACAACTTAATTGCATATTTACCCAATTCAAAATTAATGTTACATATATCCTCATCTTTAATTTTTTTCATTTCATATTTATCTGATTCACAAACAAAATTACATATATCCCTTCCCTAAATGAACACACTTTCAAATTTACTCATTTTGATTTATTTTATTAAAACTAAAATATTGATCGACTGTGTTACTCTTATCTATATATATATATATATATATATATATATATATATATATATATATATATATATATATATATATATATATATATATATATATATATATATATATTAATTTTCATATTTACCCATTTTTAACTAGCTTTTTTTGTGGTTCTTTTTTCTTAATCATGTTTTGCTAATGAGTTTTTAGTTTTAATTTTTTCTTTTTTGTTTTTCTCAATTATTATTTTTTTGTCTATGTTGAGTCTATTCTTATTTATTAAGCTTTTGAAGTAACAATAATAAAATGCAACACAAATTTTAAACTTTTAATTTATTATAATACCAAAAGATATCATGATAAAAAAACAATCATAAATAATCATGAGTAAACTAGTTATTCTGTAATCTAGTTTTTTTTTTTTTTTTATAATTCAATTTAGTAAATGTGATATTTTTTTTTTCATTGGGAAGGGAGGGGGGTGGGGTGGGGTGGGGTGGGGTTGGGTGAGGTTTATATACAATTTTTGTTTTAAGTTGGGTAAATATAAAATAAAACATGTAATTTAGATTTTAAGATATGATAAATATACAATTACTAAGATTTACAAGGATATGTAGTTACCCCTTAAATTATTCGTATCAGATGTGAGTGTATGGTTGCTGACTTGTTTCAATGATAAATTATATAGTATATTAAAGTTAAATGTCGGTGTGTACAGTAACTTTTTTTTTTTAATTTTTTAATCTTTTTTCCATTCAAGCCATATTAAATGGCGCAGGTTCAATCCACAGCTCCCCTTCTATCAAATAAATCATTAGTTTTATTTTCTTTTTTTAACTCACATAAATATAATTTTATTCCCCTTTATAAGTAATTAAATTAAAATTAAAAGTAATTAAATTAAAATTAAGTAATTATATCAACTATAACACTAATTAATTATTGTTTTCTAAGTCAAATCCGTTCTTATTATTATTATTTTTTTTGATATTTAGGACTTATATATTTATAGTACAACAAAGAACTTTTTTAAATTGTAGTAGAAAAAGATTTCTCTAATGACAAAGTTTTTAATGTTACCACATGTCCTTTTTTCTTCTCCATATAGTTTTATGAATACATTTTCTTTATATCAAAGTAAGTTTTTATGGAATTGTCATTTAAAAGTTAATCATTGTTATACTTAGATGTAAAAAATATCTATTGTTTAAATGTTTAAAATGAACTGTTACTTCTATTAATTATCTATTCTTTATCTAAATAAATTTCTCTTCACAAAAAAAATATAATATCAAAGATATGTGAAAGTTTAGTAAAATTTACTCGAAATAACAATAACAAAAATTGTTTGAGTTGAGGTTTGTAACCACCCGCATTAGTTTAAGTAGTTGGATCACTTCTAAGTGCCTTCTTGTACTAACTTATATTTCTAGTTTTTTGCACATATGACAATAAACTCCCGCCGCAACACGCGGGTGTAAATAGCTAGTTATAGTTATAAAAATGGACTATAGGGCCCATTTACCCCAAACTTTTGGCCCAACGAGCACAAGCTTAAATTCTAATTTGTTATTTTTCTCTATCGAAAGCTATTAAACTTTAAAGGAAAAGGTGAGTGAGGTTGGTTTCCGTTTTCCTTTTGAAAAAAATCAATCTTAAACAAACTTTATACGTTTAAAAAATTTAATCGATATCATAATTAAATACTAAATATTACTAATCAAGAATGTTAATATAATATAATGTGTGATTAACATAAAATTCTGATTTTAGCATGATATTTATATATATAGGTTGCGTGATTATATCACATAATTATGTGATGCATGCACCGTCGCCATATGACATGACGATTTTGTACACTTAGTGCGGAAGATGAGGGAAAATAGTCACAATTGATGACTTTTATTAGGTTTAAATCTAGTTCTACTAATATCTTGAAAAATGAAATAACTTTTGTTTACTTCATAGCATTTTTTGAATAAAAATATACCATAGAATAGAATAGGGAATTTTAATATCTTGAGTATGATATTGTTATGTTTTTTTTTTATCAAAATGTTTTAAGATGATACATGCTAATGTATGTATTACATAATTATGTAACTATGCATGATTACTTGTGTAAAGTTACAAGTCAGGATTGAATACAAGTTAACACAAATCCTAAACCTAATTGTGATTACATGTGAGTTATCTATGCATAAAATCAAACAAATCTCGTCGCTACAAGTTTGTTTAAATTTTATAGTAATTAAGAGTAGTGTTCATGTCCATCTCTAATTTGGAGATTTTTTCAATTTTGCATCTCCACCTCTGTTTCCATATAAAGTTTTGCGAAGTAAATTTGATGGTTTGCACGTGTATGCTTCAATGAGTTATACATTATCATGTAATGTCGGTTTAAAAAATTAACATCTAAATACAGATAAAAATAAGTAGGTCGCAACGATATATTTGAATGTTTATAAATATTATAAGTATTTAAAAATAAATTTATACATAAAACATTATCAATAAAAGTATAAAATTTAGTATTTTAAAGATCATTTTATTAGATAATAAAAAAACTCAAGAAATAATAAAATTTTTGGTTAAATATTAAAAGATAAATAGAAAAAAATAGCAAAATACTATGTTTAAAAAATAAAGTTAAATAACTACATAATGAAGGAACCGGCTCGAGGGTGGGGGATGGGGGGATTTGAATCTGCGTTAGGCGGGTAGGGGAGCGTGACGCAAACTAGTAGCCAACGCACTTGTTGTGTTGATCAACAGTTTTCACACAAACATATATATTGAAAAAAGTGATGATATTGTTCACACCAACAATGACTTTTACTATATGTGTGTGTCCTTTTATGTATTATTTTGTAAGAGAGTGTAATGTAAAACTACGTAGATCAGATCGTGAAGCGGTATATACTCTCCTCGGACATTGTGCAAAACGGGTGCTATGTGCTGAAATGTCCTTTTTTATTATGTTGAGAAAAACTAGAGGAAAAATACAAAATAGGTTATCTTTAATGAGTTTAGTTACAACTTAGTTTTTTAATCATTAGCAAACTCGATAATATTTGGAGCTTTTGTCTTATGTTTCTTATACTACCTCAACCTTAAACTACAACTTAAACGTAAACAAGCTGTAGTTTATAGACGTTGTAAACTCTAGTTTATCACCACTGACGACAGTTTAGAGTGATATGAATAATTTACATGATGTATGGAACCCATACCCCTTAACATAAAAATTGAGTTAATAGGCAAACTTTTTCTTATTAAAGAATTACTACTTTTATAATAACAGTATTCCAATCATTTTCTTTTCATTATAGTTGGTGAGCACTTTTTATATTTATGCTATAGTTTATTAATAAAGTGTAGCATTTCAGAAATTAAATATTCCTCTACTGAAAATTAGTAATAAATGTTTCTGAATTGTAGATTTAAAATATAATAACTTTTAATTTACAGTCAATAAATGAGGAAATTGACAAGTGATGACATGATTATGTCATGATGAGTCCCAATCGATGCATGGGGGAACTTATATAAAAACACAGAAAATAATTCAAGGTGCTCAATTAAAATCATCAAAAAAATAAATAATAAAATAATCAAAAGTTAACCAAAATATGTCTCCAATTTCGTTCCTCAAAACAAGATTACCAAATATTTTTTGATTAGAAATATTTTTATGAGTAATGATCAGCCATGTTAATCAAATAGATCATTCAATTGACCGTATTGAAAACAAAATGTTATGTATATTAGAAATATCATGAAACTCTCATATTTACCATGATGGTATTTGTTTTTCAGAAAAGATTTTTCTGATCTCTTTTGTCTACGTCATTCATATCGCAAAGTGTTTTTTTAATAGAATTTATTAAAAAAGATTTTTTTGATATCTTTTTGATACAACCCTTACCCTACCATTTTATACCTCTTCTTCTCAAACCCTAAACACAACTCACCTCCACCTCCCTACCTCAACCTCCCTTCCGGTCGCTGTCACACCAACCGCCTAGCGCCGTCACCATCACACTCACCACCTCCCGCAATCGCCATCGCATCCACCAACTCCCGCCGTTGCCGTCGCATCACCTCTTCTTTTACAGATGTCTGTAGATGTTAAAAATCAAAACAGTATTCTTCTTACAGACTTAAGAGGTTTAGTCCGCCTCTTTTTTTACATATGTTTGCAGATGTGGTTCGCAGACTGCAGACATTTTAACTCTGAAATTTAATAAGCGTTTGATTTATATGAATTTTTTTTAGTATATTTAACATGATCTTGATGATAATTAAGACTAGATTAAGCAATATCCCCTTCTAGAAATCATTAAAATATACAACACGAGCCAAAAGTTGACAAGAACACGGGACTGTGTACTCTAAAAAGGCTTTGCACATGACTTCGGATCACATAAAAGACGCGAGAAATGAGCAACATACACAAAAAGGGCTCGAGCAATTTAAGGCTGATAATTTTTAACACGATCTAATTAAATTGGTCTACCCATCAAACAGTTTAAATTATAATAAAAGAACTAGAAGGTAATTACTGTAAGGTCAAACGTGGATCCGTTTAACACATTTAATTCAATCTATTCATAACATGTTATATCAGTAGAGTGACACTCATTTAAAACCCATCAGCTTGTTTAAAATTTATTAATCCTTACAACCAATTAACCAACTTACTTGACCCGCTTAAGTATGTTATAGATTACACGATTTTAGGTATAACCGGGTATCTTATCATTGATCCTTTTGAAACTAATTACCATCGATCAACCTGCCAAACACAAAACCAATCAATCCGACACAATTTACACCCCAACGAAACATTAATCTTTTTATATTACCTTAAAGGTACCTAAATAATTATAAACTTGACCAACTGTTAAGTGTTAGGAAATTAATAATTTTGTTTCAAGTTTGTATTTATTGAAGGTTGCATTTCTCTTGCAGAGTGGGCGGGTGTTTGTTGGTTTGGCTTTATGACTCTGCTTGTCCTTTTATGCACACCACCATTCCTTACCCTTCACACCTCTTTATTTATCATCTCTTCACCATCACCATTTTCACACCCAAAAGATGAATAACAAACAAAGAACTCAAAGGGAAAACCTTTTGTATCTTTTGAGGGGAATGTTGTCTGGCTCGAGGCCACCAGAGAAAGCCTGAATCTTTCTCCTCGTATATCAATATCATATCATACCATATCATATTATTACAGTCAACGCAACCATCGCTCATCATGTCTGTTTGATGAGCGATGGATGCGGGTAAAATTGATTGTTTGATTACGGGGAGAGATTCTTGATCTGGTGACGTCGGACCAGGCTTCATTCCCCTCAATTGTGGCTTCCCGATTCGAAAAGATTCAAAAAGCTTCGATCTTTCTTGCATCTTGATGTTCCCATCATGAAAACATCCAATTTCTGATATGGGTTTGTGTTCTTTTAGCTAAAATTAACGTTTTTTAGACTCTTTTTATGATCTTTTTGCCGTTTGTTTTGTGTAGTGATGGCAGATGAAGAAGAAGGTGGGTGTAATGATGATAAATTTTGTTTGACTCTAGTTTAACTCTGTCAAACACCCAGAAAACAGAATCCTACCAAAAAGGTTTTGTAATCATTGCTACTCTATGAAATCTGAAAACTAATTGAAAAAGGGTTTGTGGGTTTGGATTATATAGATTTTGTTTGTCTTTTATAAACCCTAATTTTATCATCATGATGATGGCCTTCAAGAGTCTGATATATTTATATCTTCAACCTTTGTCATCATTACCTTATGATTGATATAGATCTAGGGTTTCAATTCTGCATGCACATCATCAAACAAATCTTTATATAAACACAAAATTATAAAATCTGGATCTGTTTCACAAACTGTAAATCTTAATCTTTGAGATTCATTTATGTTTTTGTTTTTTTCTTCTTTTCATAGATTAGAAGGGTTATGTTGTTCCTGCACCACCCTTAAAGTTAAATACGCAATCTCAACTCCAAAAGGTTGTTTGACGAATCCTCAAATGACCGTTCGAAAAGGAGCAAAAACACAAGTCTTAACGTTCAAACGACTATCTAAAGTGACCTCAAACAGTCGTTTGCAAGCGATGTGAGATTAGATTGATAGTGGTGGAATTAATGAACCATGAATGTGTGTTTGTCTGTTTGATATTTGGAATCAGTAAGTGATGAATAGTTATGTCTTGGGGAGAGGGTAAAAAAGGTCATAGTGTTTTGAATTTTGAATCTTGATAGATGTTAGAGACAAAGTACCCTCAATATCTTTGAATTCTTTCACTAATCACTGTTATGAACCCTAGAATTTGCAATTGCATTGTACTGTTTTGATTGATTTGATATGATTTGATTGCATTGCATTGGATGCTGCATGATTTTGTCTTCATCAACAACAGTTGGTCAGTTGGCACTCTCATTGATCAAATCAGCCAAAATTTTAACTCATAATATTAATCAAGCAAACTTCAAAACTTAAGGTCATTAATAGATTTGTTGGATAAAAGGGTAGCTCAATTAGTACAAGTTTCAATGAAAGAAGTAATGGTGATTACAGCAATATGAGTTTGATTTTGGACATCAAACACTGTTGGACATTGAAGTGAGTGTAGGAGAAGATATGGGCAAAGCATATGCATACAATCTTTTGGGGTTTTCATGAAAGAAGCAAAAAAGGAATGAAGTTGTAATATAGAAAAGGTTTACAAGTACATGATTAATGTCTTTTCTTCTTTGTGTTTATGTGTGTTTACATAAATCATGTGGGCATCATAATTTTATTATATATAAGACTGTTTAAATATTTTAACCGTAAAGTATATTCATAAATACTACTAAAAAGCAGGCTTTTACAGATAAGAAAACTGAAAATCACCTATGGAATAGATAAAATTCCAAATTGCTATATGAGTTCTGGGCATGATCAATTCATATTATATATATATATTAATCCTTCCGGCTTACACTAAACTGATTTCATTGTGTATATTTAAATTAATATCATGTCACAAGTTAATAAAATATGTAAATATTGTAACGTTATTGAAAATTTTAATTTAGTTTTTGAATTACTAGAACACTATAACATTAGTTAATGTGCTTAGTTAATCCTTGTCATATATCTTACTTTGTAATAAATCATGTTGTTATTATAATGTTTTTACTTTTCGCATTCATCTTTAGCTTTATCGCACTCACAACCATTATATTGCTTTGAGTGCCACTCATTTTTAATGCATACTATCACTTCTTGTATTTAGTGAGGAGGCTACCTAATATAGAGGTGATTGAATCCCGGTTAAAATAGATATTCTATTATTTTCTTTTTCTGGACATTTAAAAAATATAAAAATTAATAAGTAATGAATCTTTATATTTAAATAATCAGCAATCACAACTCTAAAATTTAGATATGGATATAAAGATTGAGATCATGATGATATGCAAAATAAAAGAAATCTGTAAATAATATAGATGAAGATAAAGATATAAATTCTATTGGAGCTAGTAATAGTTATATTCTATCTAATCAAAATAATGAAATACCATATTGGACATAAGGCTCAACTTTTTTTTAAACGATAATTCATATTATTAGAAAAGTAAACATTTAAAATGTACACTGCATGATTTTGGTTCAGAATCATTTGGTTGTGGAGCACACTATTAATCACCAAGCTATCATTTTGAAACATATATATCTTGATGTTATATTGAAAAGATTTTCTTTATGCTATTTCTAGACCATAATAAATTTAATCTTTTATAGTCATATAAAAAATCAAAATATGACGTAGATTTAAAATGAAAACTCAATAAAGAAATATAACTTAAAAGAAATTAATAATTCTTAAGTTTGCTATTAAAATATAGCGATCGACACATCAGAGTAGGCTCTTTCATGCCAGTGAGTGCAAACGTACTACCCATGAGTTGTCATTTTGACTATAAACGATATTTTTTAATTTAATAACCAAACACTCATAATTATTAAATAGATGTTGTATTTTTGTAATTTTAACTCATATATGTTCAATTGTGTCTATCGGGATGTAATGCATTAAGATCGGGTTAGACGAATAAAATAAACAATCTTGTTATTATAGTCTAAACATATTAAATATGTCAAAAAGCTATATAAAATACATTATAGTATAAACAATATTGTTTATCATCTTATATAAAAAGTGAAATAATAAAGTTGAACTACTATAATCTTTTAGATGTCATATTGCATATATACTGATTATTATAAGACTAAAAAAATAACAATATGTTTGGTTTTCAGAAAGATAAAACATAATTTGACACCTGATTTAAAAATTACTTTTTGAATAAAAATGTGTTTACGCATTTATTTCTTGACAAAACCGACGACAAAAATATTCACTTTTCGATGATAAAGAAAAATAATAGCTGCATTAAATATTTATTCGACATTTATTTTATGTAAAAAACTGAAGATTGTCTTTAAGGCTATAACTGATAATCATTTAATTATATTATAATATTTTTGGTTTTTTATATGATATACTGTCACTGATATAGTTATTCCTAACTATATTCAATTAATGAAGACTTAGGTCTTAAAAATATAAGAAAAAACATAAAACAGATTAACCACAGTCAAAAGCTAATTATTTCAATTTTTTATTTTACTTTTTCTTAGTGAAGACAGATATATAAATCATGTTTGTATAGTGATTAAATAATATTGCTATGATTGGTTAATAACATAACTGAGAAGTAAAGTGTAGGCCATGTTTGAATATCTCGAATCAAAGCTCGAAATGCACTCAAAGTTTATTCGGAAACGGCTTGAAAAAACTCGCTCAAAAGCAACTCATGTAAAAATCGAGCCAGCTCGACTTGAATCGTTTTGAAAATCAAGCCAGCTCTCAGCGCGACTCGTTAAATTCGAGTCGGCTTGATTTTGCCTCGAATTATTTTTTAGCTATGTATATGTATATATAATTGTTTATGAGTGATGAATGTTTTTTGTTAGTGTACTCGTCACTTTATAATAATAATTATTATATGTATTTTAGTTTATACCGAAATTCTAGCCAAAAGTACCTAATTATATATGTTGCTCGCTTGCCAAAACGGTGTATATAGATTCAAATGACTTGTGACGTGAATCTCGCTCAAAAACAACTAGCTTGAATTCCTCTTGTGAGCCAACTCGTCGGCTTAGATCGTTATAAAGCAAGTTGAGCTCGGGTCGACTCGTTTACAAACCGATATAGCTCGATTGGGTTCATTTATAAGCCGAGTCAAGCCATAGCCTAGCTCGGCTGGGCTTGTGAAATGTCCTAGTAAAATGGGTTAGTTGATGAAAAATATAAACTTAAATTTAAAAAATAATAAAAAAAGGTAAGAAAACTAAAAAGTTTCAAGAGAGAAAAGAACAGTACAGTAGAGTTAAAAAGGCGCAGGTTTTTTATCCTAAATGTGCAGGTCCCCACAGGTAACTGGTGATCTGATGGCTATTCAAACTTTTTCGAAACTATTTTCTTTTTATTTTTAATTGTCAATGTTTTGTTTAAAAAATATGAAACTAATTAAGTACCTATAAAAAGGAGAATACAACTTGTGATAGTAATAAGACGGGTTCGAAGCAGGTAATGATAATCGATCTCAGTTGCATATAAATTGTAAAACTGTGTATTATATCCGGACGAGTAAACCTGTTAGTCTATTAAAAAAATCGTATAGATTTTCAAGTATGTTTCTTTCTTAAAAATTTGAATGTTATATTATTTGGATTAGGTTCAAATACAAATGCTTTTAAAATTAAAAAGTATGAAGTAATCTCAACCATCCAGTTCATTAATCAATGGTTGAGATCAAATTATAAAAAAAAAGTTTGTTAGAAATATATTTTAGAAAAAACCACATTTTTTTTACTTTTTTGCAATTTCCCTCATTTTTTTAAATGTTTATAACTTTTATGTACGACATTAATTTTTTATAAAAGTCTCACCATAAAAACGAGTATTTTTTTATCTTTAAAATAAGTGTAATAGTGTTATACAAAAAGATAAAAAAAAATTATATTTTTAAGCTCATATCTCGTCATTCAGTTTATTGTATCTTTTTGTTTTTATGTTAATTTAGATAGTATTGTGTTTTTCTAAAATGATGAATTTTAAAAAAATATAATGACGAAATAATATTGTTTTATATCTTTAATATGTAAAATACAATAATTAATTAACAACTAATTAATCTAATACATTAAAAACAATAACAAAATAACACAATATCTAATTATGTCCTTTGATCGTCATTGTGTTATTTTGAATACTATGAGTTTTGAAAAATACATTAGTAAAATAAAATTATTATGTACTTCTAATGGTAAAACACAATGATTAATAACATAAGCTTATAAAATCTACTAGTTTAGTATCCCGTGTATTACATAGGTTGAATAAATAAAATGTTAAATAATTATTAATAAAAATTTATTAATTATAAAACAATATGATTAAAATTGCATATGAGTAAGAATACAAGTAATAAAACAATGATATCATTGTTTTAAACTTTTTTTTTCAACCCTTATTGCTTTTTTTAAAATAAACATTTTGTTTAAAACAAACCGTTTTAAAAATATCAATATTAAAAATTTCCTTATTATAACTCCTAATTTTAGTTATTTTGTTTTATAAAAATCATTTAAAAAAACTATTTTAAAATATTTCATATTTTTAAAAGTTTTTGTTGTTTTAGAAAATTTTGTTTATTTAGAAGTTACATTTATAAAAGTATCTCTTTCTTAATTTATTGAAATTTTTTTTATCTCAAAAGAAATTAAATAATATTATTAGTATTTAATGTAGTTATTTAATAGGAGAAAAAATCGAAGAAATTAAAATTAGATGGTCTAGAATTGTGTCAAGTGTCATCTTAAAACATTCTTTTATTATAGAAGATAGATTAAAAAATAATAATAAAAATAACATATTATGTTATCTTAAACACTATAAGTTTTGAAAAAATATATTTGTGAAAGTATCTCATTGTGTCTTCTAGTTGTAAAACACAATAATAGATTAGAAGTTTATCTATAAAAATATTGACAAAAATAACACTAAATAGTCTAAAACGTAAAATACAATGATTAATACACATAACAAATGATGTCAAATATATGACACAATGAACTGCTATTTGACACAATAAACGTATGAGACACAATGAGCAGACATATTTGACGCAATGACCAAAATACCCTACTATTTAAATCAATAGAACGACACGTGTTAAGCCCACAATTTTTTTTAGAAGCTTTAGATTAAACATCCTTTTTACTATAATATTACCCATATTATTTTTATGTTTTATGCAACTACAACAAATTAGTATACGATTAATTGCATACATATTATCATCCACATATAATGTGTGAAATATATACAATATAAAATTTTGATGATGATATAAATTTTAAAAGATTAGTTAATACTTTATAGCATACAAAATATAAATAATATTGTCAAATATGCATCTCAAAATAAAAGTTCTTTGTCCATATAATGAAACTACTAGAATTAAGCAAAACTAGAAAAAGGTCAAGAGAAAATTAAAGAAAAAAGACTAAATTACAACTTTCGTCCTTTATGTTTGGTGAAAATTATGGAATAGGTCAATTCGAAAAATGACTTTCACTTAATATCTTTTTTAACAAAAGGTTCTTACGTAATACATCTTTTTTCACTCAATATCCTTTTTAACAAAAAGTTCTTACGTAATACGTTTTTTTTACTAACTAGGGTTAAATAATTATATTAAGTCAAGAGCATTATTGTCATTTTATTCATAAAGGATTACTTTTGTAAGTGTTAAAGTTTCTTTTTATTCTTCAATTCTATTCATTTTTTTCTTTTATTATTTTTATTAATTGATTATTTAGCTTATTATTTTACATAATATATATTATTTAATTTGTTTATTTTCATTATATATATCTATATTATATATGTAACACATAAAATACCACTAATTTTTATTAAACTATTTTAACTATAATTAAATAGTTTTAATTAATTTAAATCATTTTTTTAACATCTAGCTTTCTAACGGCTGTATTTAAAAAAACTACATTGAATACCATAATGTATTATTCATCTCATTCATCTTCAATTCTTTTCAAAACCCTAAATGACATATCGATGTGATAATATTTTTTAATCACGTTTATAGTATTCATTTCGATCCATTAAAGATGACTGGACACATGAAGATGCTAAATGGAGCCCTTAATTTACCAAGAAATTAACATCTATAATCATCCGTTTAATTCTTAGTTTGTGTTATTTGAATTTTTTTAATGTAATTTTAATTTTTAGTATGTTTAATTCTTAGTTTGTGTAATTTAAAAGTGAATAGTTTAATTTTCATTTTTAGTTAAAATGATAGCATACTTAAAGAAAATATTACAAAATCATAACTCCAAACTAACGATTGTTGAATAAAATTAACATCCAAAACTTAAACTATGAAAATAAAAATACTTCAATCGCATGAAAGAGTGAACAAAATTTTTCAACAGATAAATATAAGAAGTTGACCATTATATTAATCGTAGATATTTAAAACAAGTTTTATTAAAAATTGTTTTGGTTGCAAAAATTAAAAGAGAGTACATGAAGTTTCTAAATAAGTTAAATAGTTTTTGTGAAAATAATTAACAATCCCTATAGAAATGAAAACATAAGTCAATCACAAATGAATGAGAAAAGAGTAAGTAAAATCTAAGTATATAAAATAAAACAATTAAAATATTTTCAAAATGATAAAAGTAAAAATTCTAATCAAAGAAATGAAAACAAATAAGTTTTATTAAAAAATTGTTTCGATCTCTAATAGGTTTTTAATATAAACAATAAGCCAAACTGTTTAACACAGTTGAAAATTTTATATCAAAATGGTATAAAAATCTTTATACAATAAGCCAAACTATTTTTAAATTTTTTTAACCAAAATGGTAATAAAAAGAGTGACGGTGAAATCTTATAAAATGAAAAAAAATATATTTTTAACCCTTTAATTTGTATTCGTACAATTAGAAAAGTAGATAACTAAATTTTAAAAACGAATATATATATATATATATATATATATATATAATAAATTAAAAAACTATTAATAAAGTATATTTTAAAACTAAATTGAAATTTTCTGAGTACATGTAAACGAGTTGATGATTACAGGTATATTCGAGTCGGTATCACCTAATACAACCATATAGCATAACCATGGAGTTTTTAAGTTCAACTTTTGTAACGAAAGTGGCTCTGCTTGTACATCTTAGAGATATATTATGAACTTTGAAAATATTATAAATTTAGAAAACAAGATGGAGTGAATATATTTTAATGAGAATTATGAGAAAATATTGTCATATATAAAATAATTATCAAATTGTTTATTTTTAGACATGATTTTACCTCTACATTTCTGAAATATGTAACAATGCATTTTTTGAATAGCAAACTCACACCCTTTAAATATATTTTTAACCCTTCAATAATGTCCATCATGGGATTAAAACATACCCCATAATTATTTGAGAAAAAAAATATTTCTACTAAACATCTTGATACCGCTATATTACAAACCCCTTGGACAGATTTTTATTGATCCACCATATGTTCGCATAGATTAAAAAAATGAGTTTAAAAAAATAACACACTTCTTAAGAAAACAAAATATATACGTGAAAAAGCAAAAAATCAATTTTTATATAATAAAAAGTTTGTTAAGTTTGTACAATTGAGTTTTACAAAATCAAGAATTTGTAACAAGAGGTTTGTCATGATTGCTCAATGGTCGATTCATAGTTTGTGGACCATCTTGATAGACGTATTTGCATTGTTTTAAATCCTCGTAACCTAACATCTCAAAGATCATCGATCTTTTTAATCAGTGGCGAACCTTGAACCACAGTTTAATGAGGACGGGGTGAAAGTAAGCTATTTTAAGGGGAGGGAACACTATATTTATTAAAAAATTTCCACTACCGGATCAAAAATTTACACTGCCGAGCCGAAAATTAACACTACTGACGGAAAAAATAGCCCCGCCCGGCCCCTATGAAGCTTCGCCAGTGCTTTTAGTGTAACAATCAAATACTTTAACCTTTTGTTAAATCACACATCTTGTATCTTGTTAATTGATATAACCTTTTTATTATGAAAGGATATGTCGAAAGCAGTCGTGTCAAATATTAAAACAAAAAAGACAACAGAGACAAATGCTTAGGGATTATGAATAAGAAAAAAAAAACGTATCGTGTCACACG
Organism: Flaveria sonorensis; assembly: GCA_025506505.1. NCBI lineage: Eukaryota > Viridiplantae > Streptophyta > Magnoliopsida > Asterales > Asteraceae > Flaveria > Flaveria sonorensis. The sequence continues at coordinate 5,958,791 of CM046426.1, forward strand.
TTTTATCTTGAAAAGAAACCATTATTAGATTGAAAGAGAATTTTGTCCCGACAAAAGTGCAATCCAACAATGTCGTTCACACCCTATAATCACACATTTTTGTGTATGGTATAATAAAATCGTTAAAGCCATTAATAAAAGAACAAAAATAATGTAAATTTATAAATTTAAAGCATTAGTATATCAAAGAATTCAATAATATTTTTATGTCAAAAGGGTGTGTGCGTATCAACCCACAAATACATTTTTGGTGTTCAGGTTCAAGTGTGGCATGATTTTTGGGTTTGTGACTTATTCAATTTTCATGTTTTATGTCAGTTCAACCTATAAATTAGAGGATACGTGACTTTGTGTTTTAATAACTTATACAATACTATAGATGAATGTTGCTTTTTAAATAAACATATATATAATATAAAACTTTTATCATAAATTGCATAGATACACATAAATGCTTCAAAACAACAAAAAGAACATGTAAATTTATAAATTTAAAATATGATGTACAAGAATTTAATAATCTTTATTTTGTCTAACGGATCGTGTTAGTATCAACCCACGAATACACTTATCCGCGAACTCAACCCTTTAGTAGTTTATAAACACTGATAGCTACACTTGGCTTATGTTTCCACCAATACAGTACTAAACACCTTTATAGATTACAGTAAGAAATGGTCCTTTTTCTACTTTCTTCAGATCTTTTCCCTACTTTCTTCTACTTCCCGAAATCGCCAGAAAGCATGCCCAAAACATAATAAAACCTCCAAACTTTTAATAAATTTGAACAGTGACACAAAAATTTATATTATATAAAAAGAGTGTGATATGTGCGCGTTATGAGAGAGAATCACATGAATACAGATGAATGTAAGGCATATAAACGAGTGTGAATGTGTTTTTTATATTTTAATAAATGGTTGTAAATGATTGTAAGTGAAGGATAAAAAAATTATTATTCATTTGTATATTTGGGAAATCACTGTTCAAACTTTATAAATTTTTTTATATTTTTTAAAGTGGTTGTGAGTGAAGAAAATAAAAAATGTTATGAAAAAAATATTTAAAAATTATTATTTAATTGAGAAGGAGAGATAAGAAGTAGTGATTTTTAATTTAATAATAAAAATAAAAATAAGTAACCTAATGTGAATACTCTAACCGAGAGAAATGATTTGTATTCAAGTTCATCCATATAAAAATACATAAAAAACAACAATGTGCTTTGTGTACAAAACAAATTACAAGTTTTATCAAGTGGCGTCGGGGTACACGCTACTACTAGGGGTGAGTGTAATTCGGGCTCACGCGAGAAACCCCGCCCAAAAGTCCCAAACTTGACTTACCCGACACATTTTACCTACATGTCGTCTGTTATTAAGTCCTAAGATTGGAGCTATTTTGCCCCTCAGTCTAGGCCTGTTCGTGCCAATCCAGTCCCGGGTTTGACATAAGGATGAGCATAATTCAGGACAACCTGATAAAGCTGACCCAAAATTTAAGACAGGACTATCCCGACTCATTCTACATACATGTGTTCCGATTTTCGGTTAAGTTTTAAGCTATTTCAATTATTTTCCAGGCTGGTACACCCCTGTTACTAGTAAATGTTTATTGCCATACGACTTTTGATTCAACTTGTACCATCGAGCTTTCTTACTAATAATTATAATAAGTGGTATCTGATTGTCTATATCAAAAATAATAATCTGATTATTACAACTGACTAATAATAGATTAAAATTTCACATTTGTATAATAAAGTTTACTCTTGATTATTTAGAGTTAGATTATCAGTTATACTTTTTTTTCGTTTTAAATTACCTTTTCTAAATTATTAAATCGTAAGATGCTGGTATAATACTGGTTTATACCTATGCTTTAGACTCCAAAACCTTGTCGTCTTAACTTCATGTGTTTTCTTCTACGTACTTAATCACGTCAATATCACCATCGCAACGTGCATAACTAATTCCATGTCAATCGATTAAAAAAACCTATATATCAACATTTCGACATTATTTTTTAACGTATTCGTACGACACGTGAGTTGACTTATAGGTTATGTTTTTTAATACAAATCATCGAAAACGTTTATTGTTCACCATTGATTGCACGTCAACAACTCAGTTTACGTAAAGATTTTCTTCTTTATATAAATAATCAAAAACATCGTTTTTGTTCACATTTGAAAGCATTATAACGCGTGGGTTTGTAATATATACTATTTTATAAGAAAACATAATGTTTAATTTTATTATGGTTTGGTAACACAAATCAAATATTTTCTACATTTAATTTATTTATATTATCAACGCTTTAGTTCTTATTTTCTTACTATTATTTTTTAATAAAAAAGATATTAAGAGGAGAAGAGGCGGCATTTATGAAAGTTGGGCCAGGTTAGAAGATATATCATCAATCTAGGCCCAGCCTGTCAGATCATTTAAGCTGTCCAAGCCCAACTATCTGATCCAGTTACTCTCATTTAAAACTTCGGTTTTATGTTTTCACCAAATTTTGTTTTCCTTTTTAAAAACTTTTGTGCATCTTGATCTAGTGGACGAGGCTTCGTATAAATCTATAATCTATAACATCTAATAATAAAACAAGGTTTTTTTTGTCACATGTACTTTTTTTAAATCACTTTTTTGCTACTTGTCATTTTTCTAAACATGCATACATTAATTTTCCCTTCAAAAGGGTATTATAGTAATTTAAATACTCATACAAATTTTTCTCTCTTATTAAAAATAAATTTTATTAATTGCTATATTTCTCTTTCTTGTCTAAATTTTTTTAAAATCAAACTATCTTTTCATCTTTTAATTAAATCTACATAAAAAAACTAAAGTTTTATATAATATGAAATTTTTTAAAACACTAAACATTTTTTAAATAAAATATCTTAAATCGTTTTATTTTTAAAAAAAGATTATAAACAGGTGAAATATTTTAAAACAGTCTTATTAAAACAACTACAAACCACAGTTTGTGAAAAACAAGATTTTTATAAAAAAAATTTATAAAAAAACTTAAAATGAATATTTAAAAATGAAACTATTTAGATAAGAGAGTTAAAAAATGGTATAGTTATTTTATTTCTTGAACTATTACGTATATATAATTTTAATTATATTTTACATTAAAATATTATAGTGTAACTATTTGTGTTTATTTTACATATATATTTTATATTAAAATTTAATCCATTTACTTAATGGGTTGTTAGCCTATCTATCTATCTATAAAAACTAAAATAAACTTGAAACAATTGTAAAACTAAGTATACTTACTTTCTCATTTCTCTATATTATTAATAATAATATTAAATACTAATAATATTACTCATACCATTTTCAAATTAAAAAGTACATAATTTAATAAATTAAAAACCTATTTTTTATTAAAAACACTTTTTAAAAACAAAAATTTTATAAAATACAGAATACAACAAATTATTTTTTTTAAAAAAATTATTTTTCTTAAAACAATATATTTAAAAATCATAATTTTTTTATAAAACAAAAGTTTAAGAAAAATGCTTTATTGTTTATTTACTTAGCTATTTATACGTAATTATAATCATATTTTATATTCAAACATGATTTATAATGCATAAATTTTTATTAATATTTATTTAATATTTTATTTATTCAATCCGTGTATTACACGGAGACTAACCTAGTTACATGATGAATGTAAGTTGTGATTTACCTGATTTCGTTGGATAGGGTATTGGCAAAGATCTATGAATATTATGGAAATAGATTCTCATAATTACAAAAATACATTTAGATTCCTTGCCATAACTTGTCACATGCTTTATAATTTTGTTTGTAACAAAACTTATATTTTTTCGACTCTTAACCATGAGCATGTTTAATACATAGACATCTTTAGTTGTTTTTTCAATAAAAAAATCTATAGTTTTTATAAAACATGAAAAACAAAGGTTCTTAGTTCATCTAGGCCAATAAAGTCTAAGGGCAGTGTATAATGCTTTAAAAATCAGATCGTCCAGAGTAGAAACCTTGCAGATGAGTTTTTGAAATTGGAACTATAAACCTCTATTAAAATTCGGCTGATTTTTCTTGGAATTAGGATTAAAATAATGGTACCGAAACTATAAATTAAAGGCCTAAGATTAAACACACACGTTTTCCAAATAGACTAGCCATTTGAATGCGACTTTCGTAGGCATTGTACATGTATTTATTATCTTCGACTTTGATAGAAATCGAACCAGCTAAACCAATGAACCAGGTGGGGCCAATTTAATCCAGTCTAGTTCTTAAAACATTTATCCAGACTTTAATATGTAAACTTATAATTATACTATATATAGTGGTTGTTTTTTTAAAATATCACCTAAGTGTCATGTAGATAAAAATTGTTTCACTAAAGCTCATTTTAAATCAAATGTAGTGGTTAAATAATGTTTGGAGACTCTATTGATCCAATAATTTGGGAAAAGTTATGTTTGGCGTCCATTAAGGGCTTGGAGCCCTATGGATTTAAAGCCCTATGGATTTAAAGCCCATTATAATTACTTTGTAATATTATTAGAAGCCCTACTTGTGTTCATGTCATCGTTCTCAAAATACTCACCACGTATACTCCTAGTGGTGATACCATTCACCTATTTACATTCACCTTAAAAATGAGTTAGGTTTCTTTTATTACATATGCAAGAGAAGTAGAGAACCAAACAAAAAGGGTTGTATAAAACATTTGATGATGATTATGATGATGATGATGGATGATTATAAAGGACGATGAGTAATGATGTATCATGATACCATGATAAAGAAAGGTCGCCGGAGATGTTGGAATGAGCGGCGGTGAGTGGCGGAGGAAATTAGGTTTTAGGCCGTACATGATAAGATGGGCCGGGCCCATCAACCGACACTTTTGGACTTGGTAAAACTCCACCGACACTCCTGCAAATAACTTCTTTGAACTACCCCTTTGGGCCCTTTTTATGTCATCATTGATTATGCATGCATGCATGTGTAATCATGATTATAATTATGATTAATTATGTACAATGATTAGTGACTTACTACTTTTGTAATCTAAATGAAAACAAAGTCAGTGGATTTTAGCATCACTATGCTCGTTTTTGAGACGTTTTTAGCTTAAGTACAGTGGCGGAGATTGAACACTTCCGTAAGGGGGCAGAGGCGAAATTAATTTTATTAGGGGGGCGAACTCGATATTTATATAAAAATTACTCTACCGGGCCAAAAATTTACATCACCGGACTAAAATTTAACACTGCTGACAAAAAAAGAGACCATGCTTACGTAGAGGATGTACAAAGCATCTGATACGAAGGATAGATGAAAGATAAGCGTTTTCACGAGGGTAGTTTTTCGCTGTGAGAGGACAATCAAGATATGTATATATGTCGAGGCGTTTTTTAGAGCTTCCATTGTAGACGCGTTTAAGGATGATTATTTATAAAGTACTTAACTACCTAATAAATTTCAGTACAATGTTTAATATTTGCAATCATGTTTGACAGATAAATTTTTAAAAACATTTGTAAGAAATATCAACTTCGAATTGGAACATCATATACTTTCTTTTTTCATATGTTATGTGGTGAAAAATTGGGGCTAGATATTATCATCTTCAATTGATTCATTGCATGTTGGTTGATATAACCGGATTACATTAGGTAATATAATATGAAAAACCAACTAAGCTACATTTATGTTATTTATGTTATGTTCGCAAGTTTAATAAATAAAATAAAAAAATAATGACTGTGGACCTCGATGGTACGTGGCTCAACCAAAAATTAAAAAAGACACATATAATTTCGAAACTTAGCTTCCAGAGGCGAGACGATAGCGTGCACAAATGAAGCAATTGGTTATGAAAAGTGATTGTATGACTTAAGCCTCTTTGCTAAAATCTAAACCACTAAAATTTCTGACTAGGCTAAAGACATTACGTCAGTAAATACTGTTTGATTGAATCTTTAAATGCCTGTGTGGAATTATTATTTTACCCTTTTAGCTATTTTGTGTTAAATGAAATGTATTTGTTTGATTAGATTTTTAAATGGTTGTGTTGAATGAAGAATAACTATAAAAAAGTACAAAACATTATAGAAGAGACAAAAACAATTCACACATAGATTTTCAAATGTCTCTCTCTCTCTCTCTTAACATTAATTACCACTATTATCAACATTGCTATAAATGTTTTCGTTAACTATAGACAAAGTATTACCCTCATATTAGCATTGATATTATTGTTTTCATGTGTTGTTATAGCTAATGTTGGGCATTATTACCGAATTAGCGGGAGGGGGGGGGGGGTAAGAGCTGGTGTGTTCGTGAAACAACGCTCTAACATATTATCGAATTAGAGATAGCCTATTAGTAAAACCATTTACCAAACAACCCGATCCAATTGGTTTTGATCACCTTTTACAACCAGTTACACAAGATTTGGGTTAGCGTCATCGGAAGAAAAGGTTTTAGTAATTTCTTTTACTCTTTTATTGTTTAAGTAAATCACATATATAGTCGTCGTGGTTTTTAAAAAGGTAAAAACATAATTTGCTAAAACTTATATGATTTTTTAAAACTATAGTTAGTGTTTTAATACAAACTATATACAAAGAAGACCACATAACTTAAACATACAACTTTTTAAACTTAATTTTAAAGATGTGAATATGGTCTAATCACATACACTATTTATGTAATTAATTCTATTATTTGCGAACAACATTTTTTACACTATTTATGTAATTAAGTCTATTATTTACGGACAACATTTTTAAGATAAAAAAGAGGTATATCTAAAAATGAGATGCCATAATAACTCATGATATAAATAACAATGAAAGCAATGTTTCAATAAATTTTTTACAAAGTTATTGGGCTACTCTACAATAATGAAGGTAAATTTATTTTTGTGGTTTAAGATGGAAAGTTGTATGGTTGTTTTTAGTTGCTTTCAATGTATATATAATTCAAACCACAAGTGTAAGTTATTGAAAGTCTACTGCTTTTGTCTTGTGAATATAATTAAGTTACTCAATCATACAAAAATATGAAGATGCAAAACCGTGGTCCTTTTGAAAGCAATTTTCTTTACTTTAACATGCAAACCTTAAATAGGCCAATCTGATAGGTTGCTTTCAAAAACAGCTTGGCTTAATTTGTAACACAAAAAGTATACTTCTTCTCATGCAAACTAAATTAAACTAGGATTATTTATCTCAAATCACCGTTAAAGCTTCATAGTTAAACGTACTCAGTATTGATAGATTGCTCGTGAAGTGTTTGTCTATAGATTTCTTTTGTTATTAGCATAACCTCCACTTTCCCTTTACCTTGCTTTATATAAGACATGGTTGTGCATTGGTGATCTTCTGATCACCCAAAAAGTGTTGTAGGACTATAAAAGTGTAGCATGCCTGAACCTAACTAGGGTTTGCGGTAGTGGAGGAACTAGATTGAAGAAAAGAGTGATTCCAGTTGTAAAATATCTAATGATGAATGTAAATTGACCAGTATAATGTCCTTTTTTAATATGTGGCTAATCCACGTGGACCACGTGGTGCGAGTCTTGACGATAAATCAAGGCATTGCCCGATAGACGACCTAGCTTGTTGTCCTTACCTAATCAATCTTGAGAAAGTCTTAGATAAAAAAAGTATTAGGTAAGCAAAAAAGTTAAGAGAGTGGGCAAACATATAAAAGTGAGAATGAGTCATGAGCCATACCTATACATTATGCTTTCACCAAAACAATGAAACAAGTTTAGGAGACGAAGCCATACCCTATACATAATGTACCAACCTCAATTTCAATATGTCATGAAATCCTATCATAATAAATATAAGTTACTATGTTATATTTTAATTTTCCCTATTTCATGCTTTATAAAGTTAATAGCAAGGGTTTTTTATGCTTCTCTAAAAAGAAAAGAAAAAGTCCTCAAGAATATAATGTTATGGTTGAGTTAGTTTTGATGGAAAAGAACAAGAAGGCCATGTGCAAATGAAGTCCTTGAATACAAGGGACATATGTATTGTAACCTCAAAAGGAATGGAGACAAAATGATGTATGCCTGTTTGAAAAGACGAAAATGTTATTGAGAACCATTAATATCCAAGGTTGATAATAATTTTAAAACAAAAGGCATATCAATGATTGATGTAAAGGAGAAATAGTTAACCTAGGAACCAATGTATCTTGATATAGTTAAAGTATAATACATGAAACTCGACTTTATAATTGGAACTCATAAGATCACCTCCGAAGGTGTCCGTGTTAGTCCTTCTTTTAATTTACATGTGCGTGTATAAAGTTCTAAAGTGTTAATTTTGTTAATTAATTTATAAATATTTATATATTAAACACGCACACACATATATGTCAAACTTTTTTTAAATTTTATACGTATTAGAGAAGATTAAAAGTTGTTATAGTTTAAAAGTATAAGTAATGTGTGTGAGTCATTGTTTTAATAAAAAAATCATTTGGTTATCTCTCGATCAGCTAAAGAAACACACTAAAGATACAACTCTACTTCTTTTTAACCTTTTCACATATTCTTTTCCTTTTAATTATTAACTTTTTCCCTTTTAAATATCCCCTACCCCAAAAGACAATCACCAATACCATTAAATTGTTAGGCTCTTCATATATTTAATAGGGTTGAGCATGGGTCAGATAGTTTTTTGTTTAGTCTAAAACCGAAACAAAAAACGGATATGTCTGTTTAGGTTTTTGAAACCGTTCGGTTTTGATTTTTTCAATTTTTGGTTTTCACTTCGGTTCCTGTTTTTTTCGGTTTTATCGTTTGCGCTTCAACTGGTTAAGGTGAGGTACGCATAACATGTAAATAAGAGAAGGTCATGGGTTCAACTTTCACTCTGAGCAAAATACTCAGAGTTAAGCCAGGGGGTTTTCTCAGGAATGGATTTCCACCTGAAAGGGTTGGGAGTGCGGTCTCGGCTGGAAAACGGATAGGTGGGCCCGATTAAGATAACACTTATTCTCCGAAGCAGGGTTGTACATTTGCCGTTAAAAAAAAACTAGTTTGTGTATTGATTTTATGAATGTAGAAATTTATAGGATTGAAAGAAAGAAGTATTAAATATTAGAGGTGTGCAAGAAACCATAACCACCGAACCTTAACCGAGATAACCGATGAAACCGAACCGAAAAAACCAAAATCGATAAGAAACCGACAGTTTGGTTTGATGGTTTTTTAAAAACCGATTTTTTCTGTTTGGTTTTGGTTTTGCCTGTAACAAAAACCAAAAAAACCAAACCGAAATCATACAAACCGAACTTGTAAATTTGAAGGTGTATTCATACACTTATAAACATAAGAGTAAATTATCATTTGCATCCCTGAAGTTTGCGCATTTTAACCACTTGCATCCCTACAGTTTTAAAATTGCCATCTGCCCCCTAACGTTTCATTTTATTTCCATTTGAGTCTTTGTCGTTTTATTTTTATTTCCATTTGAGTCTAGATGACTGACACCGTTAGTTTTCATGTTAAAATTATTATTAAAAAGACTAAACTGCCCCTCATCACTGTCACACCCCAACCTTAACGGCGGAAACGTTGAGATGTGAGGGTTAAGATTGTTTATGCCACACAACGCTATTTCAAAGTGTAAATATTATTAAATTCCAAGTTTCATGAACATACATAAATGAAAAGCATAAGTTTCAAACAACCAATATAACAAGAATTCAAATAGCATCATGTGACAAAATATGTTATTTTTATTATTCTCTAGGTCCAATCCTAGATGTGTTCAAGTCTTCATGAGCAATTAAGCGGGATCATTTCCTGAAACATGTTAAAAATAATGTCAACAAATAATGTTGGTGAGTTTCTATAGGTTTAACATATATATATATATATATATATAAACTTTAAGACGACAATTCATGTCATAGGTTAATGAATAATGTAATAATAAATTGATAAACAAATGTAACAATCAAACCTCGACAAATATGGCCACAACATGATTATACGATTAGCTAAGTGTACTTGGTTCCCATAGTGATCAAGAATACGTCACTAGAAGCCGACAATACCTCGGCTTTAGCACCAAATAGGCTTGTCAGGCCCATAGATCTTTGACGTCGCTAGGCTAGCAATAGTTAATGATTGTATCTTACAAGTGTTATCACATGATAATTACAAGTGTCCAAATAACCATGACAAGATAAGATGAATTGCACAAGTGTTACAAGAGTAGAAAACGTATTTACAAGTGTGTTTATAATAAGGTTAACATGTTTCATCACAAAAGTGTGAAATAATATAAAATGGGGTATGGAAAACTCACATGACTTATAAAATGAATATATAAGAAGTCTTGTATTAAACGCCGATGATTTGATAAGGTTCAACCTAAATGAACGACGTCATAAGTTAACAACGATTATTATAATGTTAACGGTACGCGGGAATTCACGATTTAAATTTGGGATTTTTTTGGATAGCAATGTAATATTATAACGATGTTAATTTTATATCGCTTAGTCCATGATTTTAAATTCTAAAATAGATACATTTTAATATTTAAATGATTAAATAAGAATTTTGCGATAGAATAAAAATTAACTTTTATTATCAATGAATTATTATTTACTATTTGTTAACATAGTAAATTTATAGATTTAATTGATTAAAACTATTCACAATAGATGCATAATTTAAATAAGTACATATATATATTTATTTACTTTTAAATATATATAATTGAATTTGTAAATATATTTTATAAAATAAACTAAAATGAAGAATTTATCAAATTGAATTTCTTGAAAATTAAACAAGATTCATTACAATTTAAAATTAATAATAATTTGAATTTTATAACAACTTTTATAATTTTAAAATAAAAGAATAAAGATTTATTAATTGAATTTCTAAGAAAATTTAAAAAAAATTAATTTTATTTGGTTTTTGAGTAGAAATGGTTTTTATATAATTAATATTAGTACAAAATGTTTTCTGCCTATAAAAAACATTAAAACACCTTTTTAAAATAAAAGCTGGGACTCGGGTTCGAACCCGGGTCCCTAGTCACACCTCCCCACACTTAAACCACTGGGCCAAAGTCCTGGTTTGTGTTTAATTTCGGGGATAAAATGTTAAAAACTATAGCTCAAAAGCTTCCCCAATCTACATGAACCCTAATTTCCAAATTCAAACCAATTGATCCGCAAAACGAGTTCGATACCGAAATTAAAGCAAGGGCTTTTGTTCCCCATGTAAGAACGAACTTAATTCCCAGTTTAATTACCTGATTTGGTGTAGGATGAGTTGAAACAGATTCGAACAAGGTCGCGACTGGGGCGACTTCGGTTCCGGAGGTTAATATCGATTATAACCAAATTCGATATACCAGAAGCTTCGTCTAATGTATAAGATCAAAAGCCCTCTGTCAATCATTGTTTATGATGCCCCTATGTTAGAATTCGATTAAGTTGCAGGTTCGATGTTCGTGAGTGTGCTCTTTGATGATTATGTCGATTTCAGGTGAAATTAGAGGTGTGTTTAGCTTAGAAACATTGTTAGAATGATTACCCCTCATTTAATTTCACTTGAATGTGTTGGTTTCAAGCCGTTGAGACCCACGATTTGATTAGCTTCGGTTCGGCTGAGAAGGATGAAACCGACACTTAAAATTCGAATTAACTACATGGTGAGGTTCGAAACTGACTTGTGATTGAAATAGAGGATTTAATTTGGTTAAATTTGGGGTATTTCGGGAGTTTTGGGGGTGGCCGGAGCTCGGCCGGAGCCCCGCCTGAGGTTCACCGGAAAATCGAGTGTTTGGGATTTGAATAAAAAAATTTACATTTTGGTCCCTGTGCTTTATGAGTTTACATTACTAACCCAAAGTTTAAGTTCTAATTTAAAACGAATTTACAGTTTAGTCCCTGGAGTTTTAAATTTTATTATTTTAAGCACAAACTTAATAAATGCTTAATTTGTTTTATTATTATTATTATCATTATTATTATTATTATTATTATTATTATTATTATTATATATATTTTTTAACTTAATTACTTAATAATAAAAAAATTTATAATAATTTTTAAATTCCAATAAGATCAAGATTAATAAATTACAAATGAACCTTCGTATTTGTGCTAATGACATAACAAGCCCTTATAAGAGATAACAGAATTAACAACAACTTAACAATTACACGAGAGGTCACAATCACCACCATGACAACTGCCCATCGTCACCTTCACAACCCTCATCACCACCACCACCACAGTCCCCATCACCACCATGCTACCACCACCTATCACAACCTTTGCAGCCACCCATCACCACCATCGTAGCCCCCCAATTTGTTGTTGGAGAGTGAAATCCAGCTCAAATTGGTGCAATTGCTCAAGCTTCAAGGGATCGAACACCTTCAAGTTGCTGCAGGTGCAGGAGGAAGTTTCACAGATTCTGTGGGGGATCTCGCCGAAGATCTCGTTGGAGCTGATGTCAAACCGCTCCAACCGGAGGAGCTCCGACAACTATTTAGGCAGCTTTTCGACGAAGTTATTGAACCCTAGGACCAACGTCTTCAACCTACTCAAGCTAAAAAACGTCTCCACCAGAAAGACGCCAGAGAAATTATTCCTGAAAAAATCCACCACTTCAAGCAACGAACACCCCTATAAACTCTCCGGCACCTCGCCGGAGATGTTGTTGCCAGAGACGTTAAACTCCACGAGCTCACCGCACCCATATGCTAACACCCATTGAACAACCTCCGGCCCGGAGATTCGATTGAACGACATATCAATAACCTTCAAATTCAGCCCCATAGACTTAAATCCCCCATCGAACTCCATCAAATTCCTCGAGAAGTTCATTGTCTTCAACCCCGAACACACCGCCAAAGCCGATACATCCGCCACCGTGCCGGAGATCCGATTACCACCCAGATCTAGAACCTTAAGCACCTTACTGCACCGAGATCTAACACCCACAACCCCACTAACATTATAGCTCCGACAAACAAACGATTCACACTGTGGGGGTATTTTATTTAATAAATAAGGGTATTTTTGTTATTTTATTAAAATAAACGGTAAAATCTAACGGCGTTAGTTTGTCGGGCTCAAATGAAAATAAAAATGAAACATAAGGGGGCGGATGACAATTTTAAAACTGTAAGGATGCAAGTGGTTAAAATGGGCAAATATCAGGGATGCAAATGGTAATTTACTCTAAACATAATAGCCCCTATTAGTTACTTATTTAACTTATGTTATATATATATATATATATATATATATATATATATATATATATATATATATATATATATATATATATATATATATATATATAGTCAGGATCATTACAGAACTATTTTTTATTTTCAGAACCAAAAGTACCATTGATCTACATAAATGTAAATTATAATGCATTCTAATGAGAACCAAATTTTTGTTAAAAACTAAAAAAACCAATCTATATCATAGATTAACAAGATCAAAGGCTACAATAAAAAAATGGCAAAATAGTAATTTCCTTCAATTTTAAATACTAATTACCTTGCATTAAAAGGGTAAAATAGGTATTACAATTGAAATCATAGGGGGCCACGTTTTCATCCAGATAAATCCCCTCGTTGTAGCATGAAATTACAGGTTTGCCACTCGTTTTCTTGCCACAGCCCCTTGATTTCTATGTTCCAAGTTCCAATGATTTGATCCCAACCCAGGTTTATTGTTACTTCTCGCCTACTCATGGAAGATGTAGATTATTAGCCTTTCATTTTGATTTCTCGTGTTCTTGTCTCTTTTACTTGTTTGTGCGTTTAATTTCTTCATTTAGTATTAATATATTGTGTGTTTAATTTGTATTTTTTAAGTAATTCGTTTGGCATATAATTTTACCAACTATTATTTCAATTTAGTTTATTAGGCAATTTTTAGTTGTTTAATTCATGTGCATCTTGTGTGTGTTGCGATCTGAATTATTTGCAATCTAGGTTTATTTCAATCTTTGTGATGAACAATTATGTGTGTATATTTGTTGTTGTTTGATTTGTTTTTGTTGGTCATCTTATTGTTTGAAAATATCAGATTTAGATTATGTTCTCATGGTGCTTGAAGTTTTTTTTGCTACTTGGTTCCAAAATACACTAGAGTGATGCTAAAATTCAAGCTATTGTTCCTTCCATATTGTTCTGTTGTTCTATTTTTGCACCTTTGGTTCTATATAAGAGATGCCCATTTACCGGGCGAGTTTCATGGATGCGCGGGTATTGCATTTTGATCTCCTTTGGCTACACATATGTTTTGGTTTTGGTTTAAATTCAAATTTGAGGCGTGTTTTGTGATACTTGGATAAACAATTATTGTTGATACTTAACTATGTGGTGTATTTTTTTTTGTTGATAGCTACAATTAACCGTACAAGAAATCTAGATCAACAATAATTGTTGATAAGTGGTTTGAAGTATAATCACTTGACTTAGTTATCAAATAATTTAGATCTAAATCTAAAGAGCCATGCGCTAATGAATGACATAAATAAAGATAAAAATTTTACCATTTGTTATGTAATAATTTGGATGTAAACCAATTATACATATATGCATAATTGTATATGTGGATAAATGCATATATGCACGGTCATATATGTCCATAAATACATACCGCATATAGTAGGTTGTTTTGTATATATATTAATGCAATACTTGCATTACTTCAAATATGAACCATGTAGAGCATTATTGCAATTGCATATCCGACAATTAAAATATAAAAGAGATGAAGCTTTACGAGTAGCATTCATTATACATCTAACAAACTCGAAACAAGAAGAAAAACCAAGAAAGTTGAAAATTTCAAAAACAAAAGGTAAAATCAGATAAAGAGTATCAATAGAAACTAAAGCAAATAAACTTATGTCATGTTAAAATATTAGGATTTCTTTTGTTAAACACTCTTAAGGTTTTTCACTCTAAACATGGCATCCTTTTTTAAATGTCGGTATTGAGCTCAATCATAAACAATTAGAGCAAGTATTATACCCAAGTGATATAATACTTGATCATTTGTGCATTTTATCGAACACACCTGCACTTTTGTTGTATGTTGCTACACTTGGTACTTGTGGTGCATTAGTGCATATAAAACTTGATTTGCCTTAATGCAACTATTTCATATATGAAAATGCATCAGCGCATCAAATATTTATATGCATCAATGCATCTAATATCTATATTAGATAAGATTAATTTGTTAAAGATATCATCTACAACAACAAAATTGATGTATTATCTTCAGTTATCATCAAACAAATTTAAAAAAAAAAAAGAAAAAAAATAAACAAATTAAAAATTGTTATTAGCAATAGTTATCACCAATATATAACTTGGTTCATTTATTGTCATAAAGGCGTGTAAAAAATAAGTGTTACAAATAGATTACGCACATATGTGTTAACTTCATTTATTATAGACAAGTTTAATGACTACAATATTATTATATTATTTCTAATAAATATTAATATAATTGCTAGTAAAAATACATCCTACATATAATTATAGCCGAGAATGTCAACAAATTTATGGCCTGTGCAACTAACAAAGAATTAAATCAATGAAATACATAGACTTCAATATTCGCACACCATTCTACACTTCCAGATTCAATTCATTAAAAAAATGGATCTTTTTTTTTTCTGACTTATAACCGTTAATAACTTCTCAAACCCACTAATGTGAGGGAATTTAATAAAAGGATTAAATTACCCTTGAGAATTAATAACAATTTAACAAATAATTAAAAATTATAAGAAAAAATGATTGGTTGTAAATGATTCTTTTAGTTCTTGATATTTTTATGGTTTTTAATTGAATGCCCCTCTATATATATATATATATATATATATATATATATATATATATATATATATATATATATATATATATATATTTATTGGAATTTTTGTTATTATTTTTTATGAATTGTAATTATTTTAATGTGAAGTAATTTATAAAAATATGTAGATTATATTTAAATATTAATAAAATGATGTAAGCCTAAAGTTTTTAGTTAAATTCATTATTTTGAACCATTTTTTCTTTAAAAACTTGAAGCGCAAATGATAAAACCGAAAAAAACTGAAACCGAAGTGAAAACCAAAAACCGAATACCGAAAAAACAGAAACCGAACGGTTTCAAAAACCTAGAAACCGACATATCGGTTTTTGGTTTCGGTTTTTGATAACTGCTCATTGATAAAACCTCACCTTAATGCAATTGTTAAATGTAGGCACTTTTAATAAAAAAAATATATATATATATATAAACCAAACCAAACCTCGTATCAAAACTTTGGATATCCTACATTCCAAAGGGTATCCAAACCTTAAATTTCAATTTAAAAATATTAGGATAATCACAACTCGATGACCTGGATTCTCACAATTCCATAATTTCACATTCTTGACACCATTGACAAGCCTCCTAGATTCTCAAATACGAGCCAAAGTAGAAGCAACAAACACATATCCATCGAAGCCAACAGTCGAAGAGAAAGAAGACGTCTGCTTTAGGCCGAATCATTAAAAGATTAGGCCGAATCATTAAAAGACAAAGTTGTAAATGATGCCGCTATTGGTTTCAAAACAGAAATTAATTTCTAATGTGGCAACTGACTTGACGCGTTAAACAGACACGTTTACGTATCCTCTCCCACTCAAAAAAAATTGGTTGTTGATGAACAAATCAATGAGCAGGTAAGACCACTTTAAACCATAAAAGGGTAATTAACTTTTCACCAAAAAGAAGATAGCAATAAAAAACCTATTTTCATCTACTACCTTCTCATTATAAACCCTATATATCTCCTATTATTTTGCCACTTATGTTCCCTTTGAGTAAATTTGTCAGTTTTCTAACTCATTATTATTCTGCAGTCACCTTGAAGTGTTCTAACCTATGAGTTAAAACACTAATTGTATTAAAAAAAAGTGCCAAATGTATATACATACACATATCTATATCTCTATATATGTCTATATATATTGATATAATTATAGCATTTACAGTAGAAATGTTGACCAAGACACTTGACTCTTAATGTTGAGTGAAAATTTACTTGCATGGGTCCAAGAAGCTGAAGAAGAAGCCAAAACTTCTGATGCAATTGGCATTAAGAGCCTTCAATTCATTGTTCACAAATTAAACCATTGACTTTCATTGACCAACCCTTTATTTCTAACCTCTATATATCTTCACACACATTCTTCACTCCCCTTCAAAACCATCTATGGCTCCGGTGATAATAATATTATTATTACTATCATACTCATCAGTATCAGTATTAGTATCAGTATCAACAGTTTTGGATCCAGCTAAGGGCAAATGGAAGCTCTTAAAGAGCAGCATAGGTGTATCCGCCATGCACATGGCTTTACTACCCAACGACCGGATCATCACGTTCGATCGAACGGACTTCGGCCCGTCCAACATAACTTTCCCGGCCGAAAAGTGCCCGCGTAGCATGGACTGCTACGCGCATTCGGTCGAGTTCAACCCCGCCAAACGCGTGGTTCGACCACTAACAATATTGTCGGATACTTGGTGCTCCTCGGGCGCGCTTTTGCCAGACGGGGTGTTGATCCAGTCGGGTGGGAACAATGCGGGTGAGCGTGTTGTTCGGACGATTAGGCCGTGTGGGGAGTGCGATTGGGTCGAGATGAGAGACGGGCTGGTGTCGCCGAGGTGGTATGCGTCGAACCAGGTGTTGCCCGACGGGAGAGTGATCGTCGTCGGAGGGAGACGACAGTTTACGTATGAGTTTATTCCTAAGAGCTTGAATTCAGGTAAGCATTGTCGATCGTAATAAGCATTTCAATGAAATGAACCATCATTAAATCTATTCTTTCTTCTGTAACGTTATAAAAGTTAGATTTTAATAATTCAAACAGTTGAGGAGACAATAATGATTTCGCGACTTAACGAACGACTATTTTTAGTTTAAGGAAATGTAGAATCACCAAATATTTATATTTTCATTCATTTTCACTTAAAAAAATTATTGTTATTATTATTAAGGAAGAGCGAGCAAAGTTTTCCTTGTTTTTCTCGAAACATGAATGTCATTTTATATTTTTCTTACATATTTCTTATATTTTCGTCATTATTATGGGGCCGTTTCAGTTTTTTTCTTTTCATTCTTCTTATATTTTTCTCAGTTTTCATGTGTGTTGTACCATATAACATTAAAGCTAGTATGTTATTCGGTGAAAATATTATTATTATTTCTTGAATTAATGTTTCACTGCTTGTAGTTGAATACCAGCTTCCATTCCTTAAAGAGACAATCAGATCCGATTACTTTCCTAACAATCTCTACCCATTCATTCATCTCAACACCGATGGAAACCTCTTCATTTTCGCGAACGATCGCGCGATATTACTCGATTACATGCACAACAAAGTGATACGGAGGTACCCCGTGATGCCCGGGGGAGTATCACGTAACTACCCGAGCACTGGCTCGTCGGTTTTGCTACCGTTGTATCTTTCGGGCACCTCGAAAACCGTGCCTCCGGTGGCCGAGGTGTTTATCTGCGGCGGAACGGCTGCGGACGCCATTGATAAAGCTCTAGCTAATGTGTTTGTCATGGGCACAAAGACTTGTGGACGTATGAGATTGAATGATGTTGATCCGCAA
The DNA here is from genome assembly GCA_025506505.1 of Flaveria sonorensis. Taxonomy (NCBI): domain Eukaryota; kingdom Viridiplantae; phylum Streptophyta; class Magnoliopsida; order Asterales; family Asteraceae; genus Flaveria; species Flaveria sonorensis. The sequence goes on from CM046426.1 coordinate 5,977,520, forward strand.
TGGAAAATGACTGAAATGCCCTTGAGTAGGATAATGGGTGACATGTTATTGTTACCTAGTGGTGATGTTTTGATTGTGAATGGCGCGGCGCGTGGGGCCGCAGGGTGGGATTTGGCGCGGGAACCGGTTTTGCATCCGGTTTTGTACGAACCGGGTTCGGGGATTTTCCGTGAGATGAACCCGACAGTGATCCCGAGGATGTATCATTCGAGTGCTCATTTATTGTCCGATGGTCGTGTGATAGTTGGAGGTAGTAACCCTAACTCAAACTATAATTTCTCGGCGCTTTTTCCGACCGAGCTTAGTGTGGAGGCATTCTCGCCGCCGTATTTGCTCGGTCGGAAATCTCGACCTAACATCACTAGAATTGAATCTGGTGAGACTCTGGCTTACGAGCAGAAGATCGTGGTTAATTTTCGGTTGAAGGGGAACGAGAAGGATTTTGATAATGGGAAAGTTTATGTGACAATGATGGCACCATCGTTTACGACACATTCGTTTTCTATGCATCAACGGTTGTTAGTGATGGAGGTGGCGGAGATACGACAGAGGTTTGTGGAGAATTATGTTGTCGTGTGTTTAGCTCCGGCGACAGCGGAGGTGGCGCCACCAGGGTATTACCAGTTGTCAATTGTATATGATGGAGTTCCTAGTAGAAGTAGATGGGTGCGTATTGGTAGTTGATTGATTGCTTTTATGTAAACTAATAATGCTTCAATTGTAAGAATGTGTTTTATGCAAGCATAAGTACAATTTATTTGATGATATGTATTGCAATAAGTAATGATGTGTAAATGAGTTAAGTTCGAGCCAAACTTGAGTTTAAAAGCTTACAAACAGGTTACGTTAAAGCTCGGGCTCGTTTATCTTGATCGATGAACTCGAGCCTAAATGAGCTCAGGCTTAACTTGACTCATTTGCCCACAGGTTACGATGACCTTGTGTGGATCTGGCCTAATTGGATTTGAGTTTTATAACATTATTCATAAGCTATGACTTGATCCATGAAAAACATTGAGTTCCTTTATTTCAATCCAGCCCAATATGATGATGAGAACATCCTAAAGCTTAAATATTGTTCTTATTGGATCCTTTTTCAAGTCCTTGGTGATCTAGTCTAACAAAGAGTCAAATTCTTTTTAAAAGTATACATAATTAAACCTGATAGTGACTAATTTAGGTTTGTCGCACATAAATAAATAAATAAATAAACTAGACTTTGTTACAAACTAAGATACGAACCACTGAAATTCTTAGAACTAAAGGCTTGTAGATCAAAGTTATCAAGATGTTTAATAAAGTGTCATTTCTCATGAGTTGTCATATAATGGACAAGAAGTGTAAGGAGAAGAAAAAAGAAAAACTCAAATTCTTAGAAAACATCTATTCTAATTATACATTGAAAGTTTTAATGAAAAGCTGCATCAAAAATCACAAGTATTTGCATTAAATTGAGTAAGAAAAAAGGTGCTTAAGAAAGTAGTAAAGAGAATTAAATGAGTTTGTTATATAATTATAATCATATTGTCCTAAGGTATATGATTTTATAGTTGTATGTATATGTTATTAGGTTAGTACTCGTGTATTACACAGGTTAAATAAATAAAATATTAAATAATTAGTATGTGCAAGATCGGGTAAGGGTGCTTAAGTTTGCAATTAGCTTCACAGGAGGAGAGAACTTTAGATCACTTAACAATTCAAATAGGGAACTGGTAACTATTTAGAAGATACTAAGCCAACACAAGTAATGTAAGTGAAACAATAACAAAATCACAAGAACACAAGATAAAGTTTTCAAGGAAGTTGTATATTGATTCTCTAGTTCTATTACAAGTGTGTTCAAGTATATCTTAGTTACAAGAACTTGAGACTCTCATATACTACAACCTACAACCGTCAATATACAAAAAGACAGTTGGGATTTGACTAATCTAGACAACAAGATCAATATTCTACAGTCAAAAGGCAGATTGCCTTTTGACTAGTGACTATGACATACCATAGCTCACTGACTTTATCTAATAAGACAAGTTTACAGGAACAATTATGGGAAGTTACAGGCAAAGACCTTTTTCTACAGTTTGATAAAGTATGGAAGTTTCACCAACTAATGAAAAGCAGGTGAGTCTTCAGAGCAGCAGCGGAAGGTACAACAGCTTTATCAAAAAGTAACTCAGAGAAAGAATATTTTTTCTGTCTTCGGAGGAAATCGGTCTTCTCATCAAAATGGCTTCGGAAGACTTTGTCTTGTGTAGCTTCGGAAGACTTCATCTTTGGCTTCGGAAGAAAGGGTCTTTGGCTTCGGAAGATTTCACACTTGTAATATTTTCTGATAAGTGTGAAACTTCGAAGCAACTTCTTCTGAACTGTTGGCTTCGGAAGATCTTACACTTAGACTTATTTGTGAGTGTAAGACTTCCGAAGCTAGTTCATCCTTGTTCCTTAGTGCATGCTGGAAGAACTTGGTTGTTCTGGTATCCTTTGGTTGCATCAGCCTTTAATCTTCAGATGTTCCTTACAAACTCCCCCTAGGCTGATGCTACCAAAACAGAGAAGTTCTTCAGATTTTGATAGTCCACATCAGGATCTTCAGCATTCCTTTCTTCATCATAAGATCTGGATCCTTCAGACTGACATAGAACCTTCTCATGTCAAAGAGATCATGCAAAGGAAGTTTAAGCATGTCATTTGTGAAGTAGACATGTTGTTCTCTTATCTCTTGTGACATACCATCTGTCTGGATCTTCAGCAAAAGTCCATGATAGAATTTGTCTTCTAGTAGCAAGAGGCTCTACTATGATTGGAGTTTGTTGAGAGACCTTTTCATGCACTCCCTCAGGATGCTCTGACTCATCCTGAGGTTGGGATATGGATGCCTTTCTTCTCTTCTTCTTTGAAGTGGATCTTCTTCTGGCCATCCTTTTTCTCCTCCCAGATTTCTTCAACTAAGAGGGCTGGTCTTAAGTACCAGTTGGTTCTGTTGTGTCCCTTTCAGTTGGGTTCTCCTCTCTCACAGGTTCAGAAGAAGAGAGAGGAGGACCCTTCTATGGGTCAAAAGATGAAGTTGGCTCAGATGCAGCTCCAAGTTCAGGTTGTGTTGTTTCAGTAGGTTCAACCTTCACCTCAACTTCAGGTTGAGCTGGACTTGGTGGAGAATGCAAGTCCACCAGCTCTCCCTTTTTTATCTTCTGCTTGATCACCCTAATATGCTCATCCATTGTGGATAGAGACATAGGACCAAGCCTCCTTCCGGAGAACCCATACAGCTTCAAGAAGCTCATCATCCTTTATCTGTCAGCAGACTTCTTTTGGCTTTTGTGGATGATGGCCCTTGACTTTACAGCTTCTTCCCTTAATCTTTTCCTTACAGCTTGCCTTTCCTTTTTGGCTTGTTCTTCCAGCTGCTTGTTGTATTCAAACATTATGTACTCATATGATAAGAGAAGAAGTGCAACTGTCTGATAGAGACCTGTGGCACTCAAGTAGTTAATCATCTTTAGTCTTTCTTCTTCATTAACTACCTGAGGTTGTTCAGCGGCCACAGTCTCTGGCTCAGGACTTTCTTGAACTGGAGAGAGGACAGGAGCATCTTTGTAGAGTCTTTTAAGTCTCCTTTCTTCTTTGATTTTAAGGAGAAATTCTGCATCCTCTGCTTCCTTCCTCTATTTTGACAATTCAATGTCAGCCAGTTCATTTAGCTCCTCTAAGGGGAGAGAGATGAGTTCATCAACATTGTAGTTTCTGGTTCCTAGGTAATTCAGCCTGGCTGCCCTTAACTCATCTTCCTGAGTGTTTAGCCTGGGTGCAGCCCTGATTGTAGCTTCCATGAATCCTAAGGAACCACTTGAACTCTCTCCCCTCAGCTTCCTATTCCTCTCTCTCTTCTCCTTCTCAATCTCCTCAGGAGTCATTTTCCTTTTGCCTTTGTCAACCACAGGCCTTGGTGACTCAGGCTGGAGAGAGCTTTGGCCTTCATTGCTTGGTTCAGCTATCATGCTTTGGCCAGAGAGAGGTTGTGAAGCACCATCACCAGCTAGTGTTTCACTGAGGGTAGTGGGTGCAGAGGGAGATCCTGTCTCAAGGTTCACAGGTTCAACCTTTGGGCCTTCAGTCAAGGCTTTCCCTTCGAAGCTAATCTCCGGGTCCACCTCAACATCCAGTTGACCAAAGATCTCACCTGCTAGCCTCTGTTTATATAGTTTTGATCTCAATTTGAATTCCTCTAGCATCCTGTCTTGGATCCTTTCTTCCAATCTTGCAGCTTGTCTGTTGTTGCTTGGGTTGACAAGTAGCAGATCCACCAAATTTATACTCTCATAGTAGCTCAGTCTTGAAATGTTGAAAACTTCTAGTTGACCCTGAGCTCTAGAGATCACAAGAGCTCTCCTATTACTGTCATACCCCTAACCCCTGATTGGGTTCTCAGAAGGGGCAGACATTGCTCTTGGTATTCTCTCCTTAAATAGTTATTGGATGAGCAAGTCTAGATCACTGTCATGAGGAGGTTGCTGAGTATGAACAAGTTCAAGAGAGGGTGGTGAATCCTCAATGTCCATACTCTGGGAAGAACTCCCAGGTTCTGTGGCTGTCAAGACTTTCTCCCCCTTTTTAGTAGCATCACCCTCTTGACTAGGAGAGCTGGGGAATTAGTGCAAGACATCCACAGGTTCTTGTGGACTTGGTTGAGTTGTCCTCCTTGGTCTCTCAGCTAACTGGCCCTTAAGATCGGTGATCTCAAGTTGCTGGTCATTGACCTTCTTCTGTAAGATAGTCACCTGAGATTCCAGGTGAGCTATCTTTGAAACTAAGTACATGCATGTTTTTTTCAGTTTGTGTACCTTTTGTTTCAGACTCCCCTCATCTTCAGTTGAAGCATCACTGGGGGATGAGAAAATTGGACCTAAGTCTTCTTCCTCATCACCAGCATGGTGTTCTTGGCTGTTGGATTTCCCCTGCCTAATGACAGCTTCCAGAAAAAGTGTCAAGAGGCTGGGTTGTGATGATTAAGGTCCTATTGATGTTATCACTTGCAAAAATGAGAGCCTCTTCCATATGGATCTCCTGAACAAGTTCAGGAACATCAACCTCAGTGGAGAGTAAATGATGTGTGCTAGACCTGGGTGAGTCAGAAATACTCATCTCTCTTTGAGCAGGGGTGGAGAAGAGACACTCATGGTATTCACTGACATCCAAGTCCTCATCATCATAAAAGTCTAAGCTGGGTATTGGTTGGTTGAGATCTAGAGGTTGGGGATGGTAGCTGTCCCCTGAAGGTTGATCAATTGAGTTTAGAGACTCAAAGTGAAGGCTAGAAGCTGTTTGGGTAATGAGCTCATCAGCCTGAGCATAAGGAACCTCAGAATTGATTATTGGAAAGATGGGAGTGGACTGCTCCTCAGGGGAAGTAGGAGCTCGAGATTCCACTTCCTCCTGTATGGGTTGTGATATGGGAGCCTGCACATGCTCAGTAGCAAGTGCAGAGGTTCGTTTGGATTTTCTTTTGTAGGTGATGGTGATGGAAGGCTGTGTTGAGGTGGTTGAGAAGTGGAGGGTGTGGGATCAACACTAGCTGGTGCTGCTAGGTTGTCACCCTGAGCAATGAGCTCAAACATTTGTGGGACAAGGGCTGTTTCTACCCCTGAGAAGCCAACAGTTGGCTTTTTCAAGATTTTGAAAATGTCGGGCCTCATTTGTCCCAATTTAAGAATATTTCATGTTCCCCTCAACTGTGATCCCAATTCACAGTTGAGAATGTGTTGAACATACCTGGGGAACATGTAATATTCTAAGGAGTCCAAGTTAGCAAGTAAATTTGTGTAAACAAATTGAGAGTACCTGAACTTGACCTCTTGTACCATCCATGGACTATGAAGGAGAGGTCTTCTGGAACTTGATCCCATCCTCCATCTTTGTTAGATAAGCTGTGTATGATGACATGGAGGAAGTACTTCCACTGGGATGAGACCTTCCCCTTCCTGAAGGTTTTGACTGAGAAGTCACCTTTATAGCCCATCTGCTGGAAGGAATGGTTGACAGCAGATTTTGGAAAGGACAGTTCACCTGCTTCATCATCCAGCTACAAATGGGTGTTTATGATGGCCGGAGTGATGAAAACTGTCCTCCCCTACACCGTAGCAGACAGTGCCTTCTCCCCATCCATGGTGACCTCTTGACAGGTCCGCCAGAATTCAAGCAACTGATCCTCATAGAGAGGAGGATCGATTGTAAGGGAGGTGAAGTAGTGAGACGAAGAAAGGTACCTACAAATATCTGAGAAGCTTTGACCTTCTCAGAGTTCAACAGGGCAACTTGATTGTGTTGCCTGTGTAGGTGCATGGTGAAATCAGGGTCATTTTTGCGATCGATGTTGGCTATTTGGTGAAGCTTATCAGTGAAGAAAGAAAGAAGAAAGTGAGTTTGAGTTGAAATTAGGTTAAAGATTGTGAGAGTAGAGAGAAGAAATTGAACTGTTGAGAAGATATATGCAGTGGATTTGAGTGAAAGTTAGGACAAAAAGATAAACTTTGAAATCCGTAAGTGGGTCCCACTTTTGAAAAAGCGCCCAAAAAGTTAGTTTTTTTGGAAGTTGAAAATCTTCCGAAGGTATTTTTGCTTCGGAAGTTTTTTAAGAAAAGCTTCCAAAGGCAACTTTGCTTCGGAAGATATTTCAAAGAGTTGTGGAAATTTGGCTTCGGAAGGAATATACTTAAAGAAATTTCTTCTGACATAAATTTTACTTCGGAAGAACTAAGTCTGAGAAAATTATTATCCATAGATAATAAATCTTCCAAGACGAAATTGCTTTCAGAAGATATATGTTCTTTGAATGCATTTAAGTACTTATAAGCATATTTAAGCTTCGGAAGATATTCTAAGAATTTATTCGGAAGGTAATCTCTTATGAGTAGTTAAATGATTTAAAGACATAAATTTCTTTCGAAGGTAATTTGAGTTCTTCCGAGACAAAATAATAAATTTTCACAAATCTAAGGAATATCTTCAAAAAAATTGATTTACTTCCAAAGAGAACTGGGCTTATGAAGGTGATAATATATACAACTTAGGACACACAATTTTTAGAAATAATGTTGACTAAGTGTTTAAAGAAAAATCTATTCAAAGTTAATCATCCCAATAGCTGATATAAGATATTTAAACCTCTTTTCATCAAAAGCTTTAGTGAACAGATCAACATATTTTTCATTTATGTTAACCTTGATTAGTTTGATTAATCCTTTCTCAAAATTATCTCTAATCAAATGATACCTGATGTTGATGTGTTTGGTCCTAGAGTGCTGCACAAGATTCTCTATAATAGAGATAGCACTGTTGTTGTCTATATGGATAGGAGTCTCCTTGAAATTGAATCCATAGTCCAGCATCTAATTATGAATCCAAAGCACTTGAGCACAGCAGCTTGCAGCAGTAATCTATTCAGCTTCAGCAGTTGATGCAGACACACATGATTGCTTCTTGTATTGCCAAGAGACTATCCTTCCACCAAGGAATTGACATCCCCCATATGTAGACTTTGCAGTCATGTTGCAGCCACCATAGTCATTATCTGTATAAGCATACAGACTAAATTCTGAATTCTTTGGATACCAAAGGCCTAGTTTAGGAGTACCTTTGAGGTATCTGAGAATTCTTTTCACAGTAACTAGGTGTGACATCTTGGGGTTAGCTTGATATCTTGCACATATGCATGTGGCAAACATAATATCAGGCCTGCTAGCAGTGAGGTACATAAGAGACCCAATCATAGCCCTGTAGAGATGTTCATCAACATACTCCCCCTCAAGATCAGGACCAAGGGAGTGGTTTCTGGCTATGAGTGTCTTTGCAACCTTACAATCAGTCATCTTGAATCTTGTAAGTATGTCTTGTACATACTTTGACTGACTAATGAAGATTCCATTTTCAACCTGCTTCACTTGAATTCCTAGAAAGAAGTTGAGTTCCCCCATGGCACTCATTTCAAATCTATCCTTCATCAGCTTTTCAAAGTCTTTGTAGAGCTTTGGATTAGTTAAACCAAAGATGATGTCATCGACATATATCTGAACTAGCATTATGTCATTCCCTGTTTCTTTGATGAAGAGAGTCCCATCAATAGTACCTCTTTTGTATCCATGTTGACAAAGATACTTTGAAAGTGTCTCATACCACTTTCTTGGAGCCTGATGTAGTCCATATAGAGCTTTATCAAGCTTGCAGACATAATCAGGATGATCTCGGTCTGCAAAGCCAGGTGGTTGTTTGACATAAACTTCTTCATCTATCACTCCATAGAGAAAGGCACACTTTACATCAAGCTGGTGGACCTTGAAATCCTTGGATGCAGCATAAGCCAGGAATATTCTTACAGCTTCAAGTCTTGCTACAGGAGCAAAGACATCAGTGTAGTCAATTCCTTCTTCTTGAGTGTACTCCTGAACAACCAGTCTAGCCTTGTTCTTGATGACAATCCCTCTATCATCAATCTTGTTTCTGAATACCCATTTGGTTCCTATGATACTTTTCCCTTGAGGAAGAGGACATAAGTTCCACACCTTCTGTATTTTGATTTGAAGCAACTCTTCTTGCATTGCCTCAATCCAGCTTCCATCCTTCAAAGCCTCATCAACTTTCTTCAACTCAATCTGGGATAAGAAACAAGAATGCAGACAAACATTGCTCTCATGTGTTTGTCCTCTTGTTCTCACCCCTGTGTCAACATTTCCAATGATGTTTGTGGTGGGGTGTGACTTGTGGATCCTAAGTTAAGGGATCACAGCAAGTTGATTTGAGAGATCTAAGTTAGAGAAATTTAGATCTGGCAAAGAAGTGTTACCCACCACATCAACACACTTATCAAGAGAAGCTTGATCCAATGAGTATGTTACATCATTAATGTTGTCTTCTATGGAGTGGTTATCAGCATCAAGAAATTCCTGATCACTGTCACTACCTCTATCTCCTTCTGCATTTGAAGTTCCTTCACCTGGATTTGGAGCCTCTAAGCTAGAATTTGATGGCATCTCAGATGAATCAGCAGTATTTGTCATGCTTGTGTTGATAGGAGCTTCACTTGCAGGGTTAGTTACCAATGGAGCTGAAGTAGTATTCTTGTTTGGTCTTCTCAGATCAAATCTTGGGTCAGGATCACCTGTTGATATATTATCTGTAGATCCTGAAACATTCTCACAAGACTTGTTAAAACAGTTGGTAACTAAATCAAGATCAAACAGCCAATCCGGACCAGAACCTTTAACACTGGGAGTGTTTTCATTGAAGGTCACATTGGCTGACTCCTTAATTACTCTAGTTCTGAGGTTGTATACTCTATAATCCTTAGCTTGAGAGGAGTATCCAACAAAGTGTCCATCATTTGATTTCTCAACAAACTTGGCTACTTGATCTTTGGTATTCAAGATGGTGCATGGACATCCAAATGACCTGAGGAAACCAATGAATGGTCTCCTTTTGTGCCATAGCTCACAAGGAGTCTTACCGTGCATCTTAACTACTAAAACTCTGTTCTGCACATAGCAGGCTGTGTTGACAGCCTCTGCCCAGAAGGTGATAGGCAGTTTAGAGTCAGACAACATGGTTCTAGCAGCCTTAATAAGTGTCCTATTTCTCCTCTCAGCAACACCATTTTGCTGAGGAGTCCTGGGAGCACTATATTGTCTTAAAATACCCTTTTCATCATAAAATGTATTAAGAATTTGGTTTTTAAATTCTGTTCCCTGATCACATCTTATGGTTTTGACCTTGAAGTCACATTGATTCTTACTTTTCAGAATGAAGTTCTTCAAGATCTCAGGAGTCTCATCCTTAGTTCTAAGGAAGAAGACCCAAGTGAATCTTGTGAAGTCATCTGTGATCACTAAACAATAAGAGGTCCTTCCTAGACTCATTACACTGGTGGGGCCAAACAGATCCATATGTAACAAGTGTAGGGGAGTAGTGATGGAGTTGGTTTCCTTTGGCTTGTGAGACACTTTGTGCTGCTTTCCTTTCAGGCATGCAACACAGTGGTCATCACTATAAACTCTTTCTTTGGCATTCCAGTTACCAAATCATTTTTAATCAATTTATTCATGTTTCTGAAGTTTACATAGCATATTCTTTTATGCCAGAGGAAAGACTTATCACTATTTGCTTTAGATAGAAACAAGACACTTCTATGGAGGGAGTTGTTTCTTGCAGATCCATCTTGTACATGTTTCCCTTTCTGGGGGCTCTGAGCAGGATGTACTCCTGAGGAATAACCACCCCAGGCTTAAGAACAATGCACTCATGCTCAGTGAAGAGCATGTGATGTTTTTGGTCACAAAATTAGGACACACTCAAAAGATTGTATCCAAGCTCCTTGATAAAGTTTACCTTCTCAATGCTGAGCTTACCATTTGAGACCATGCCCCTGCCAGTGATGTAACCTCCTACATCTCCTCCAAAAGCAACTGGCCCTCCATCAAACTTCTCAAAGTTTTGAAGCAAAGAGCCATTGCCTGTCATGTGTCTTGAGCAGCCGTTATCAATGATCCATACATTTCTGTTGGTTTTCAGCTGCCCCTGCACAAAAAAAATGATTTAGTTACATTTGGGAACCCAAGCCTCATTGGTTTTGGGCTTGTCAAAGTGAATAGAAGACAATGAAATAGTAAGTGATCCTATGTTCAGGCTTTGAGGATCATTTTCTGTTGCTGATGATGAACTTTTAGTCACATGGTCTTCCTTCATCTTCCACACCACCTTCGGAAGATTGGGCTTGACCTTCAAAGCTTTGGAAGTTTTAACAACTTCGGAAGATTTGGAGACTGGGCCTTCGGAAGATCTAGCTTCCACTGCAGCTGGCTTTGGTGCTTCGGAAGTATTCCTTTCTTCCGAGACCATTTTTCCTTCCGAAGGCAATTTAACACCTGTTTTCCTTTTCACTTTGGAGCTTCCGAAGGAAACAGATTTTCCTTCCGAAACTAGCTTTTCCTTCTTCTTCCCAGAAGCTTTCTCTTTGATTATGTGGATAGTGCTTTTGGGATTGTAGCTGCAATCCTTTGCCAGATGAGAAGTACTACCACACATGATGCAGTTCATTTGCTTCCTTCTGGGAGTCTTCTTCTAAGAGCAAGACTGAGCTTGAACACTTTCTTTCTCCAGCTTCTTTTTCACAGATGATGTAGCAAGCTTCTTAAGGAGAGACTTGCTCTTAGAGGAGGATGGTTCAGACTGTGTAGCAGTGGTACACAGCAATTCAGCCTTCTCTTTACTGGAATGAGTTGTAATTGTACTAAAACTCCTGGTACTAGAGTTTGTAGTTGATTCCTCAGTCTTTACCACTTCAAACCCTGCAGAGATGAACACTTGTTTCTGCTTAGAGTCAAAAGTGGCCTTGATCTCTTGAGCCTTCTTTGATCTTCTCTTTGCTTTTCTCAAGAGCATGGTGACCCTTTTTGGATTGACTCTCTTCACTCATTTCAGAGTCATCCCTCACCATCTCTACTTCATCCTCTTCAACACTAGGGTCTATAAGGGGAAGCTCATCTTCACTAGTTCCACACCTTGGAGATCTTACAGATAATAGAGTATGTGGAGGAGCTATCTCAGTAGATCCCAGTCTCTGCTTATTCTGATAACAAACTTTTGCATGCAGAGATGAGGATATGATGTTCTTGAAGGTCTCTTCTTCAAGAACACATTTTTCAGCCTGGGCTTTGCTGATCACAAGCTTAGCTTGGCATTCAGTCAACTTGGTAATGAGATCTTTAATTTGAGTCCTGTAATTTGTTTGCTCATGTTTAAGAGTTGAAATTGTTTTCTCTAGATCTTCTATCTTAAGTTTATAGTCATTTTCAGCTCTTTTAAAATCAGCTTTTAGGATATTCAAGGACTCAATATCAGATCTCATTTCCAAGTTGTAGGACCTGTATCTATTCACTTTAGCAATACATTCAGGAGAGCAAAGATATTCTAGTACCTTAGCCTCATCATGGTCAGCCATGAGTGCTTGATTTGGTGAAGCATCTTCAGCCTGAAAGCTCCAGTCAAAGCCTCCTTCTTCAACGGCAACAGCAGCTTGTTGTCTTGGCTTCTCATTCTGGTGCCCTCTATCAGTGTAGTTTGGCCTGGATGATGCTTGGCTACCATTTGACTTAGGTGCCTTGCATTGTCTGGCAAAGTGACCCATCTGATTACAGTTGTAACACTTCACTTTGCTCTTGTCCAGTCCAAACTTGCCACTGGCCGCATTGCTGGGAAACCTTCTCCCTGTCCTCTTGTATAACTTTTGGGCTGTGTGAGTGAGAAGAGCCATCTGCTGGACTATCTCCATGTATTCCAGATCATCTGGATGGATACAATCCAGGTATTCAAGAGTGAAAAGAAAGTTTCCTGAACTTTCATCAGTAGAGACAAAGGCTTGAGAGGTGCTTGTCTCTTGGAATGGACTTCCTTGGATGTAGCACTCTTTGGGTGTCTCTGGGAAGGTGATGAAAGGACCCTTTTATGAAGTTTCAAGGTAGCAGATAAGATGGTGTTGTGGTTCTCTGCTATCCCTTTCACCCACATGAAGGGCAGAACTCTGGTGAGTGTTGGAGTTACCAGATGGGTTTTGCATGTTCATCTCCATCTGGTATCCACTGAGTATTCCATAACTCAGTGAGAGTCAAGGTCTTGAGGTTTTCAGTCCTCTTAATGACCACACAATAGTGTGTCCATTGTCTGGGAAGAGAGGACATGAACTTCCTAACAATATCCTTATTCTCAATAGTTACTCCAACATCAGCCAGAGTATCCACAATCTCAATATAACTGAAATACTGTTGAGTCATGGTTTCACCTGTCTTAAAGGTGAAATTTTCAAACTGCTGCTTCAAGAGGTCCTTCTTGTTTTCCTTGGCTTCATTGGACCCCTCATACATCAGTTTCAGTGCATCCCACAGTTGTTTAGCGGTCTTGCACTTCTTGAAACCTTTGTAGATGGAATTTGGAAGAGCAGTCTGAAGGGCTGTCATGGCTTTCTGATCAATGTCAATCTTCTTCCAGTCTTATTCAGAGAAGTCAGCCCTTTCTTTGAGTATCATACTACCACCACCAGCAGCTGAAGTGGTGGATGGTACATGAGGTCCACTGACAACAGACTCCCACATCCTGGAATCCTGAGACTTGATGAAGCCTTCCATTCTTTGGCACCAAGTGTTAAAATCCTCAGGAGTGATCAGTGGGGACTTTGTCATAGTTCCAGTTTCCATATCAGCCTTAGAGATAGCTGCCATTTGAAGAGTTAAGTTATGTGTGAAGCTAAGAGGATTAAAGATGGTGAGATCTTACAATCAAGAGCCTGTAATGCTCTGATACCAATTGCAGGATAGGGTAAGGGTGCTTAAGTTTGCAATTAGCTTCACAGGAGGAGAGAACTTTAGATCACTTAACAATTCAAATAGGAAACTGGTAACAATTTAGAAGATACTAAGCCAACACAAGTAATGTAAGTGAAACAAGAACAAAATCACAAGAACACAAGATAAAGTTTTCAAGGAAGTTGTATATTGATTCTCTAGTTCTATTACAAGTGTGTTCAAGTATATCTTAGTTACAAGAACTTGAGACTCTTATATACAACAACCTACAACCGTCAATATACAAAAAGACAGTTGGGATTTGACTAATCTAGACAACAAGATCAATCTACAATCAAAAGGCAGATTGCCTTTTGACTAGTGACTATGACATGCCATAGCTCACCGACTTTATCTAATAAGACAAGTCTACAGGAACAATTATGGGAAGTTACAGGCAAAGACCTTTTTCTACAGTTTGATAAAGTATGGAAGTTTCACCAACTAATGAAAAGTAGGTGAGTCTTCAGAGCAGCAGCGGAAGGTACAACAGCTTTATCAAAAAGTAACTCAGAGAAAGTATATTTTCTCTGTCTTCGGAAGAAATCATTCTTCTCATCAAAATGGCTTCGGAAGACTTTGTCTTGTGAAGCTTGGGAAGACTTCATCTTTGGCTTCGGAAGAAAGGGTCTTTGGCTTCGGAAGATTTCACACTTGTAATATTTTCTGATAAGTGTGAAACTTCCGAAGCAACTTCTTCTGAACTGTTGGCTTCGGAAGATCTTACATTTAGACTTATTTGTTGGTGTAAGACTTCCGAAGCTAGTTCATCCTTGTTCTTTAGTGCATGCTGGAAGACTTGGTTGTTCTGGTATCTTTTGGTTGCATCAGCCTTTAATCTTCAGATGTTCCTTACAGTATGTCTAGAAAAAATAACACGTGACAAAAAATAAGTTAAAAAATGACAAGTGATAAAAGAAATATTATTTTTGTAAGCCTAAATAAAAAAACTTATTTACTATATCTCAAGGTCTGTGGTTAACCGAAATTGGTGATGGTGAGAATGGTTAGTTATCTCTACCTTGAACTTGTTATTGCAGGTTTGAATCCTGGGTGTGACACTACTTATTTTTTTTAGTTTTTGTTATTTACTTTACTTTATATATTTTTTTTCAATTAAATTTTTTTGAGTGATTTTGTTGTTTTAATGTTGTCATCTACTGTAAAAAGAAAAAGAAAGTCACAATGACGTACAACGTTGGCCAAAAAAATCAATTTAATGTAGATGTTCAACTTCTGAAATTAAATAGCTCATAAATTTTATTTTTACACCATTTGTCTATAAAAATGGGTTATAATATTATATTATCTACACGTGTATCGTTAATATTAGCTACAAACCACCCATTTTCAGGTTAGACACGCACAAACATATGAATAAATTAACTAGTTTGTTCATCTGAGTAAATTACCATTTGCATATCTGATGTTTTTTCATTTTAACCGTTTGAATCCCTATAGTTTCAAAGCCTCGATTTGCATACCTGATGTTTATATTTTTAACCATTTGCATGCCTAATGATTTTATTATGTAACCATTTGAATTTAAATGACTAACGGTGTTAGTCAAGTCTGTTAACAGTCCCCACATCATTTGTCTTTTCTAAAGGTATTTTTGTCATTGTCTTTTAATCCTATTTTTTTCATAATTTCATCCATTAGCAATAACATGTTTTCAACCCAAAAACACCACCACCTAGGGTTTTCATCCTGCACACACCTCTCACCACCGCACACCACCACCAACTCACCACCACCACCACGTCGACGGTTGGGGGCCACCGAAATCCACCACCGCCACCACCACCACCACCAACACCCCCTTCGCCCCTTTCTCAAATCCGACAAGCTCAGCCGGATCGCCGACTAGACCCGGTCCAACTAAAAGAAGGTACAGCTGGTTTCCTCCTGATCTTGGGTTGCAAAACTTCCTGCTCTGTGTTCAATTTTGACTGCAGTATAATCAAACACTTTAGTTCACTAACTGTTTAATAGAGAATTAAAGAGTGCATGTGTGTGTGTTAAATGGGAAGGAGTATAACCTTTAACAATGGTCTCTCTATTTGAGATGTTCTACTATCCTCTGAAACTGAAACTGAAACAGAAACACGATCCTCAAGATCCTTAGGATTATTTAATAACTCATTGTTCTTCATATCAACAGCAACTAGAGTCTTCTCACTATGGGGTTCAACTAAATTGACAGTTGAACTATGATCAACAGCATCATATGCCTTACTCGCATCTTGAGTTATGATCTACTGTTCTTCATTGAATGCCATTTTCAAATTCAACACAACTGGTTGCAGTTTACTTGTGTGTAACACCGCTGCTTGCGAATCATGTAAGTTTGATGTTCGTGTGGGTGAATCAAGGGATTTCAACAACATTAATGCTTCTGAATCATGAGCATCATGATTTGCATCACAAACTATTTCTTCAATTGATTGATTGAATCAAAAGAGGTAAAAGAAACCCTTATAATAGTTTTACAAGAGAGAAGGGGGAAAGAATGAAAGGACCAAAATGTCCCTACAAGAGAGAGAAAAAGAGACGCATTTAACTACGCACTTTAACGACGTCAGCTACAGGGATACAAACAAGGAAAAAATTAAAAGAATAAGGGGTGATTCAAGTTTTAAAACTATAGGGATGCAAACAGTTAAATTGGATAAATGTCAGGGATGCAAACAGTAATTTACTCTTGTTTATTTTTTTAATATTAGGAGAGAGGATTGAGATTCAATAACTAGTGCATTTATAACATTTTTTTATTCATTAACTAGCTTTAGTTACCCATGTATTACACGGAAATGTGAAGAGTTAATTATTAAATAACATAAAAATAAAAATAAAATCAAGTGTATTATATATTAAATAAGACATAACAACTTTTGATTATAAGGTCACAAATGAGCAAAAACATTCTTGTAAACTACATTTGTAGTAACATTAGTAGGTTTACACTCATAATCTAAAGTTAAAAGCTTCAATCCATATTTACTTTTAACTTGTGACAAGATGCCATAAAGCTGATCATGCGTAAAAATAGGCTTTTTCAAGTATAAGCCGACACTTGACAGAGATTGACCTTAACTTTTGTTTATTGTCATAGCAAAATACACAGTAAAAAAACTGTCTTTTTTTAAACTTAAAATGAATAATTTTGACGGGTCAAATCATGAGCCAAATATTGAGTGGGTGTGAGGATATTAGTATAAATAAATTAAGATTTAAATAATATACACTGAAAAGTTATATGCAATAATTAGATCAATTTCGAATTATTTTGACCCTGTAATCAAATATAGAGATGTAGTATTGAATCGGGTATGAATCGGGCTATAAATGTTCATAATATCTCTTATTATTTGTTGATTATTATATTAAATACTAACTTTAGTAAATCCGTATATTATACGGATTGAAAAAATAAAATATTAAATATAATAGAACTTTATAAAGTATAAAATGATAATCTAAAATAAGATATGATTAAAATTACATATAAGTAATAACTATAAGTAATAAAATAACGATATCAATTTTTAAACTTTTGTTTTTAAACTTTTTTTCCAAAAAAAAGTTAAACGTTCTTTTCAAAACAAACCGTATTAAAAATGTTATTTTTAAATTTTTTTTTATTATAACTCCTAATTTTAATTATATTTACTTTACAAAAAAAATTACTTTTTAAAAATACCAATTTTAAAATATTTTATATTTTAAAAAAAGTTAGACGTTTTAGAAAAAAAATTTAATTGTATAAAAAATTGTTTTCTAAAAATAAAATTAATAAAAAGACATCTTTCTTGATTTATTAAAATTTTAATCTAAAAAAATTAAAATTATTTAATATTTCTTAATTTAAGTAATTATTTAAGAGGAGAAAGAGACGGGAAAAATAAACTTAGGGGGCCTAGAAATGTGCCAAGTGTCTCCCTAAATTACTCTTTTAGTATTATATATAGATTTTATAAGATATGATTAAAAAATAGTGGGTTATTTTTATGTTTTTATTTGTGCAGTAAGTCTTTTTCTGTCTGGATTCATCTCAAATTGACTTAACTTCAAGAGAAACATGTGAAACAGTTAGGAGTTGTCACATATATCAACTATCAAGAGCTAAGGGTTAATGTGTCCAATGAAATTTTAAAAGGGTAGGAAGCAAAAACACAAGTTGTGACACACCGTTGTACGTAGTAAATGCACTGTGTTTGGCAGAAGCTAAAGTTAAACACGATGTAAAAAAATACCAGCCCCTGTTATACATACTCACTTAGTTCAATACGCTTTTAGAAAAAAGTTTTTTTAAGAAACCTATAACAAATAATATAAGAAAACACTTTCATTCGATATAACTAATATAATGTAATACAAACTAATAAAATGTAATACAAACACCACATGGATATGTGTGTTTATAATATTGTTGTATATACATTTTATTTGTGTTCTTGAAACACTTTCTATAATTGGGCCTTAACTGGATTTTATTATTTTAATTGCCTATCTAGTCAGACTGGTTTTAAACATTTTTCAGGCCCAAATAGTTCATAAAATTTGCAATATTGGCTTGTAAATGTGTTGGATAGTGGGCTTGTGAAAAACATGTAGATAGCTGATTCCTATGTGTTTTATGTTAAAACTAGTGGGTTTTTCGTATGCGTTACATTGGGATACGGCTAGAGCCTAGAGGTGGTTAAAAAAAATTAGTTTGGGTTTTCAAGCCGATTTCTACGTGTTTGTCTCAAAAGACCGGTTTAGCCCAAAACGATTCCAACCCGATTCAACCTGCGGGGTTCCTATGCCGGTTCGTGACCTCACCAACAAAACCGATTTCAATGTTGTCCGGTTCTTAACCCGTTGTTAAAATGTATACCCGAGTTACAATTTGGGTTATACAAATGTGAGTCAGCACCTAGAAAAGATTGTTTAAAAATTTGAAACAACAGTAAAACTGAATTAATATATCTTTTTGTATACCTATGTAACAGTTACGGTTTGAAGAAAAAGAATGAAAACATCACGAGGACAAGTCAAAAAATAAACAGTAAAAACTAAAAAATATATATAAATTAAGTTACGAGTTACGACTTGGATGTTTTTTTTTGTATTCTTTTTCATTATGATGCTTCATCGAAGATGTGTATGATTACATTTGTGCATATGTTTGTTTGATTAATGATTATGATGACTGTTTATAACCGAACTTGCAGGGCAATGAGGTTGGCTTTCAATGGGCTTTATCAAGATGGAGTTTTTCGCTTCCGCCGATATGAAGATGGAGTTTTTCGCCTACTAAAATTTATCCAACATAAACCATCAACAACCGTAAATCCCAGTCATGATTATATATCGACAAAAACATATGGAAGCTTGTGTCATCCACGGGTGTCTCAACGTACGGGGCAATGCCTCACCCTCATCGACAATGAACTCACTACAGTATTTAAAAAGACACATCGCCACCAAGTACACGATGTGAGGGCGATGATGTATACAAGAGGACACCACCTAGCTGGATAAAGATCTTATCTCTAGAGGTGAGGATATTAACAATGATTTCAGCTTTTGTTTATCATTGATTTTGATCATATGTTGCTTACTTAATCATCTAGGGTTAGGTTGTCAAATAAGATTGTCATAGTATGCCTATGTCTTTTGGAGTGAAGATCTCATCTCTAGAGGTGAAGATTTGTATACGCTATACACGAGAGGTGAGTTTTTCTTGTTTTACGGATATCATACGGTTTCTAGGCGTGCAAGGCATGTTCCTAAACTTTTAGTCATTTAATAGTTAGGTTGTGGCTATTAGACGTGTTAGATATGTGAAAAAGGTACATGCATAACAGTACTACATGTGCACATTTATATTGAATCGGGATGGTTTGATTTGTTTCAATTTTGACGTCGAAATTTCATGTAATTAATCACCTTGCTACGGATTACGGATTTTAGTAATTTGAGTTTGTGATTATATGCTTACTTATAATTTGTTGTTGTAGGTTTTTAATCCATATTGTTTGGTTTAATTGTGAGGTTGATGTTCTAATGCTATCATAGTACATTTAATTGATTATAGTTTTTTAGTTTTTGATGTTAATCTAGACAAGTATTATAAACGATATGACTATTATAGTCTGTAAAAGTCAAATTAGAATATTTACTAATATGAGATGTCATATTTTTCATGTTTATATTAAGGTAAATGAAAATGAAACTTTGCAGAAAACTAGACTAATGCTGCTATAGTGGTTTGAAGAAGATCAGAGTTATGCTTTTATCTTTACTGTTGAGAGGGCTTCACAGATTGGAGTTACAAGGGGTAAAAACCAAATTTCTTTTAAAAAAAATTATTTTATGAATTTTGTGTTATTTTGGCATTTTGTATTTCATATGTCCAAGTTTTTAGCAAGAAACTGATTTTTATGAATTACTAGTCTTCATTTACACATTATTGTTTAACTTTTAATTCAAGTGGTGTGTTTTGTACATGGGGTTCAAACATATTCAGAACATTTGTCATGTACAAAGGTTAGTACTTTATTTTCATTTCGGGGTATTGAAAAGAAGTAGATCATCCTATTTATTTAGTAAATATAAAGCTTGCTATCGAAAGTAGAAAGAGGTCTTATATGGTTTTAGTTGTTGAGGATAAAATGTTCCTTTAAGTGGTTTGTGGATCATGCGGGGATACGTCGTCATATGAAAAATATCACTGCAACGCGCATGCCTATTTGTAATAGTAATGTTAAATCTTAAATAAAACTCTCAGGAGGTCATAAGAGTTTGAGTGACTTGAATTTGACTCATTCCTACTTTAGCTAATATTTTTATTTAATTTGACACGTTTGAGATGAAATGCAACCTAAATTGACGCATCCATAAGTAATGGTTGTAATTACTACCTATAGGATTGATTCAAAGATATCTGCTATGCATTTTGGTTACTGAAGTAGCCTACCAAACTAACAACTTTTTATCTATATATAATTTGTATTTATTAGCACCAACCACTACCAAAACAAATGTTACCTCAACTTGAAATTTAAACAGAGCTTATATCATTTGAAACCTTACTTACAGGGTTTATATGTGTTATTTTTAGTAGCAAAACATCAAAAAAGTGAGCTACAAAACTGCAGCAAATTAGAATATGTATTCACCGGCCAAACCATACTACAAAATTGGTCAAAGGTTGCTATTAGAAGAAAATATAGCAGATTTTGTTTTTTTATAAATATTGGTCAAATCAGTTGGAAACTAGGTGAGTTTTTACTTAACTGTATAGAGTTTGTGTTTATGAAAATTATAGTGACTACTTAAATACTTTATTCAGTTTGATTGCCATATACATGCATTTCAAATCTTTTTGGAAAAAAAGTTTGGTTATAGGTTACCTAAAAATGTATGCCTATGTTTGGTGCTTTAAATCAACCATCCTATTGGCTGCTTGAAGTTTTAAAGGGCATGAAGTAGTTGTAATTTTGCTGCTAGAACTAAGGTGCGTAGTCCCAAATCAAAACCCCTATTATGCCACATCTGCTCTAATCGGTTTTAAACTTTTATTCCAAAACGGAGAGCACAACGGTGCGTTGGTTCGTAGCGCAATCAAGCAAGTCACAAAGAGGTCGGCTTTAGGGGAGGTGAGGCTAGAGGAAAGGAGCAAATAAGGGGGGCAAGATGCGTGAGGATAAGGAAACGTTCAATCAATTTTGCAGGCAAAACTCCATTTTTTATCGCTAAAAAACTTAATTACTTCGACAACTTGCATACTGTATGTTTTTATGTAATTATCAGGAAATAGTTCGATCAATGATTAGATTCATTTATAGATGGTCGAACTCCCTACGTAACGCACGGGGAAATAAACCTAGTTTAATTATATTTTGTACTTTGCTTTTAGAAAAAATATGGAAATCTAATTCTGTTTCATAGGTTACGAACTGAACCAAACCGGTTGGGATAGGGTTCAAGTTTTATCCTTCAAAACCAATATTTAAACCGAACCAGATTCTCCACAAACCAGGTTAGACCCTTCCTAGCCAAACCAGTTCGGTTTACAACCCGAATCGTTTGGATACCGTGCTAAGCAGGAATATTATTTTTTTGCCCAACAATTTTAATGAATCAACCCAACTATTTAACACACATGCACTTGTAAAGTTACGAAAATATATACTTACAGTGGGTAAAAAGGTCGCTGAAAAAAAAGAATGAAAAAACAACCAACCACTCAGTAACAGGTCACCCACTTGGCGTGGTTGGATTTAAGGTATCATTGCTTTTTCCAGATCATCTGTCTTAGTTAACAGGTCACCCACTACAGAGTTCCATCCCTCATGTGGTGTGCGCCAAGGCAATCCGCTCTCCCCATATATTTTCATCCTAGCAATGGAAGTGTTATCAAGTATGATATCAAAGACAGTAGAACTGGGTATTATTCATGGTATCAAAACCATTAATGGTAGGATGATTCTATCACACCTCTACTATGCGGACGATGTCGTTATGCTAGGAGAATGGTCAGCGGCAAACGTGAACAATATTGCGCGACTAGTGAGACGTTTTTACATGATCTCTGGCTTGCGAATGAATCCCTACAAATCTAACCTTCTTTGAATAGGTGTGAACACATAAAATGTAGTGCAAATGGAAAATAAACTTCACTGTATGGTGGGTAATTTCCCTTTGGATTACTTGGGTCTTAAGGTAGGGGCCAACATGAATCGTGCAGCCAATTGGGGACCGATCATTGATATCTTTGAAAAAAGACTCCCTTCCTGGAAAGCAAAAACTTTATCGATTGGCGGCCGCATTAATCTAATAAAATCAGTTTTGGATAGCCTTCCTACTTACTATTTTTCCCTGTATAAAGCGCCTTAAAAGATCATTGATAAGCTGGAATCATTACGGTGGAAATTTTTCTAGGGCAGGGTTGATCTGGAGAATATTGTCAATTGGATTGCATGGGAACAAGTTGTGGCTCCCAAATGGGCAGGTGGCATAGATCTTGGGTTACTGAAACAAACGAATCTTACTCTTTTTGCTAAGTGGTGGTGGAGGGAACAAACGGAACCAAATAGACTTTGGAATCAAGTCATCTTTGCTATACATTTCTCACCTTGAAATGCAACACCTATTCCCTACAAAGTCGGCCTCTATGGTACTTGGCGAAACATCTTTAAAGTATAACAGGAACTCCAAAAAGATGGGCTTCAAATAAGTAATATGATTCATGGATCAATTGGTTCTGGAAAGCAAATTTTCCTTTGGTATGACATTTGGATTGGTGATAACCCCCTCAGGCTCCGGTTCCTTGATCTCTTCCGCCTAGAAACAAAAAAGAGTCGTGTTGTTGCTGACCGAGCTGCTATGGTGGTTAATAATACTATTTGGTCGCGGAACTGGTCTGTACCCCATCCAATGTTGAGTCACAGCAACTGGCCACATGTTTAAACTTGCTATCGGGTCAAATCCTCTCGGACTCCTTGGACAAATGGAGCTGGCAATGTGACAAGAATGGTGCTATTTTAGTTTAGTCCACTAAGAAATTTATAAACACTCACAAACCTCCTCCCAACCCATGGGTGTTTGATTGGAACAAATGGTTGCTCTTAAAAGTTAATGTTTTCAGCTGGAGGGCGGCAAAAAAATGCCCTTCCTACATTAATGGGGCTCCATCGCATAAACATTATTAACCAGGCTCCCACGTGTTGTCTTTGCGGAGAAGCCCAAGAATCTATTGATCATCTACTAACTGGTTGCATTATTGTCACTACTATTTGGCATCTAATAATGATTGGTGTAGTATTCCTCAAGTTTTCGTATTCACGATCAGGGTCATCCTGGAGCTAGAAAAGTACTCAAAAGTCTGGCAAATAAAAGGAAGATTCTTAAATCGGTGTTACTCATTGCATGTTGGACGATTTGGAAGGCAAGAAACAACGCAATATTCTCAAACAAAAAGGTGCTTATTGGTAAACTTATGGAAGAAATAAAGATAACGAGATATTTATGGATTAATAATAGGGCCAAATTAAACCTAGATTGAAATAGTTGGTGTAATATTAACATATAAACCTTATGTTCTTGATTGTTCCAGCACCTTGCTAATCTATTTGGTGGAATAAAATTTCTTTTGTTGTTCAAAAATAACTCAGTAAACCCTTCTTTTTTGTTACACATTCATCACTTCTTTTATAGGCTCATGATTGGCTTTGATTAGTGTAGCTAAAAGTTGTTTTTTTAATATAAAAAAAATTAGTTTATCTCAGATCTAAATTTCACTTAACTAATTAGTAATTACATCTTAATTATGAAATAGTAAAATGTCTTTGTCTATGTGGTTTTATAAATATTATTACTTGAATCCAATTGTTTAAATGATGTCATTTGCATCTAAATGTTTCATTGTTATTTAAATCCATTTTACTACACCTAACTAACACATACCGTTAATTTTTCCATGAACTTTTCTATATTAGGGGTATTTTAAGGTTAAAGCATTTACAACATAAAGAACGAGGCCCACGTGAGTAGTTTTATTCTTTGAGTTAAAGTTTAATTATGGTAATGATGATTGGTGTTTTAAGATTATTATTTAGAGACTATTAATATCATATGGTTTATTGTTCTTTTACTTTTATGTTGATTTGTGTTTTATGGTTACGTCATATGACTTGTTTTATTATTTATATTTTTTATAGCGTATGTTTTATAAAGTTAAAAATAAGTTACTTTTAGGTGGTTGTCCTTAGGATTTTGTTTTATGTAACAAGTGAAATCAAATCGCAATGATGATTACTAAAAAAATTTGAACGCATTAAATCTTTCACGTAGTGCTGGATTTTTATTTTGTACTTGTTTTGAATAAAATACCCCTAATGTTGAAAAACTAACAGAAAAAATTAACGGTGTTAATTAGGTGTAATAAATGGATTCAAAAGACAATTTTAATTAAACCCTTAGATGCAAATGATAAAATTTAAATTTTTAGATCAAATGATAATTTTTATATAATCATAGGGATAAAAAAAACAATTTACGCATTAAAAATGTGAAGTTATCACTTTAAAGCTAGTCATTTTTGTAATATTTTATTTCTCGTTATTTATAACATCGAAGCAAAATAACTTTTAAACTTAATAAAATTATAACTCAAGCAATTTTTCTCACGTTTGCATATTCATCTTTAATCAATTAAAATGACATAAACAAAAGTTTACAATATGTTTCCTTGAAAAAAATGATAATAAACTATTTTCATGAGGATTTGAAAACTGAAATATTGATATTAGTATTGGTGTTGTAAGTTGAAACCCGAATGTCTATGAACTACAATGTATATGGTAATTTATAAGGTAACACATGCTAGACAATCATTATATAGTAAAGACAAATCTATACAATGATCAATAATATACAAGGCTTAATAATCAATTAATAAACAATTGATACCAACAAGCACCCAGAACTACTCAAATCTAACATGCATGCCTAATACCATATAAGATACCTCTAAGCCCTTCTCTAGATTTCTTTAATCTTGATTCTATGCTTCACGTATTCCGATCCTAGACCATATCCTTAGAGGGTTGCTACTCTAACAGATCTTGTCTAATCTTCCCCATCATGTTATCTTATGCCTACCTCTACTCCTCCGCCCCTCAACATTTAGAATCTTAATTGCTCTAACCGGTTCTGTTGTTTGTCTCCTTTTCACATGTCCAACCGCCTCTCTAATCTTATCCGCTATACAATGCAGACAAAACATTTATACATATAAAGATGAACTTAAGTACTATGTATCATTAATGTAATAAGGACACCGTTAGAGCATAATTATATGTAAACGTCTTATTTAGATCTTCAAGGTTTTTTCTCATAAAATCCGCCCGACAATATGCCATAGAAAGAGAAATCATCGTCCACAAACTAACGTCAAATCTCAAAAAGAAAAATGAATGGATCTCAATAATTGTGAATTGGGTTTTAGAAGTTAATCAAAGGACCTACTCTTGACAAAAATAGTAATCATATGAATTGATAGATAGTGAGAGGCTAATTCGATTTCAATTTCATTATCAAACAATTAATATGCAACTTACTTAGAGGCCATTAAATCCTCCGCCTCTTAATTTGGCCCAAATTCATCACCACATAACTGAAAATGATATCTTCAAATCATAGTTTGTTGTTAACGTTAAAAGAGAGAGATTTTTTGGTGAAAGAAGCATGTTAAATTAGTTGAACGAGTTAACTAGGTAAGAATTAGCATATTAAGTTAGTAAACGGGTCAAATAATTGAAATTAGTATAGTTTGAATTCATATAATATAACTTTCAAAACTTATTTGCAAATCTAAGGATTGTACTACTATTTGTTTACAAAAAAGACTTAAGTGATGTTTTTTATATTATTAATTTTAAAATTACATATATTACATGATTAATATTTAATAGGTAAATTAGGTTATAATAATCTAAACTATCACTTATTGTCTGATAATAATCCATCTATTTATCTTAACTTTTATTTTTATTACTAACAACGATTCCAGTAATATTATTATCAAATATTTACTTTTGGTTTGTTTTTATTTTAAGCTTGATTTAGTTCAATGCTCTAATTTTTGTTAAATCTAATTGTTAACACAATGATATTTATGTTTTTTCCTTTATAAAACATTTTTATATTAGAGTTTATTCCTACATGTCGTCATTTTTTTATTAGTATTACCTAACTTGAACCAATTATTATCATATCTCCATAGTACAAGTAATGGACAAAAAATATCTTACGGCCCAATGTTGTGACAAAGTCCGAATTTCATTGTTTGAACTTTGAAGCTCCAATTTCAAACTCAACAGTAATTTCTCAATATGAGCATTTTTAACGTGATTCACTTTGATGGTTAAAAAAATGTGAAACTATTATTGGAGTAATTTACGTGTTTATTTGAATTGTTAATTACTTAATTTCATTACTAAACAGTCAATTTTAGCTTTTTAAGTTGACTTAACTTGTCAAATTACAATTAACATCCCATAATGTCACTTTTCTCTAAAACACTCTTCTATACTTGTCTTTTTGTTCTATGTCAATATCATCTCCTTATCTACATTATCAATATTTTAGTTGACTCTTTACGCAACAAAAATGGTGGTCGAGACGAAACCAAATATTGACAAGTATGATATATAGATATATAGATTTATAATAACATCAATAATAAGAATTTATGTTTCACGGTTGGTTAAATGTCTTTTGTCATAGTATCATTAGTTTTAATCATATCTCCTAATTTGGTTTGTTCTTCGGTCTTTTACCATTTTAGGAAATCCTTTATATATGATTGAAGCACACATTTAGCCGAAAAAATAAAAGAAAAACAAAGAAATCTCAAAAGATGATGGAAGACCCAACTTTATCACAAAATATCTATGCAATCAAACTAAGGGGCTGTTTGATTACCACTGATTCAGTAAGATCTGACTGAGTCAGAAGCTAACCCAGTTAAAAGTTTTAACTAAGTCTGCATCTAACTGAAACTTGGCTGTTTGATTCAATATCTGACCAAGTCCATGCAGCGGATAAAGAACAAGTCCAAGTGTCTACAGCGGATGAACAAAACATACAGCGGATGAACAAAAGTCCACAGCTGAACAGTCCACAGCGGATGTTCAATCCACACCGGATGAACACTCCACATCGGACAACTAACAAGACAAGCATACAACAAGTGTTCACAGCGGACAACATCCAAGACACAGCGGACAGCTTATTCAATATCCACAGCGGACGACTTAGCATCCACAGCGGACAGTCTATCATTCACAACGGACGACTTAGCATCCATAGCAGACAGTCTATCATCCACAGCGGACGACTTAGTGATGAAGGTGATTAGTGATTAGTGATTATCTTGAGAAGGCGGAGATGGTGAGCAGCGGTGAAGAGCAGTGGCGGTGATGAAGGTGAGCAAAGACGACGGAGATGGTGACAGAGAAGGCGGAGAGCAGCGGTGGGTGGAGGCAGGTGAACAGCAGCGGCGGTGACTTCGGTCACTGATGAAGACGACGGGATGGTTACAGAGAAGGGGAAGGTGAAATTGGTGGCGAGATGGAAGACGACGGACCAACAGGGGAAGGAAAATTGGGTCAGTGATCAAAATATTTAGGTCTCGGTCAGATGCCTTGGACCGGGTCAGTGGGCTCGCTGTGCACATCAAACACGCTGACCGGCTGACCGAGTCAGCCAGTCAACGGTCAGGGGGTGGGTCAGTGCACTCAAACAGGGCCTAAATTGTTTTGGTGCAACTACATGACCTCGACTAAATGAATCATACTGGGTAGCCGTATTCAATAAACATTTAGAAATAAGTTAAAAAAAATTTTGTTAATATTATGATAACCTAATATTATTAAAGTCATTTAACTTGTAAAAATTAGATGAAAAAAACATTTAGCTAATTTTTGTATGTTAAGTCTTAAATTAGTCTAAAATACACACACGTACTTTTGAATATTTTTTGAATAATATTTTGTTAACAATGAAATTATTTAAAAAAAGATAGATATATTTTTATTTGAATATATTATTAACAGTCAACTTTAACAAAATAAAAAATACGTGTATTTTAGACAAGTTAACGTTGTTTTAGTTACAGTTTAAGAGTTAATAGTAGATTGTCATGGTCTACTCAAAACCATGTTAAAATTAGGTATTAGCTCACTTATATTGGTATAGGTAAGTAAGATTGTATTCACTCTACTGCAACATTTGTGAAAAATGTAAGTGTAGTTCAATTACTTTAACTTAATTATGAAAACATCTTTGAACCAACTATCGAAATGGAAAACAATATTGCAAAGTAACAAATTTGACTGATTGTAAAATAATAATGAGTAGAATGATGCCCTTCGGGTTTCAGGTTGGTAAAACACAAGTTGTAAATTAATCGCACCTAGCAAATAATTCCATAGACATGATCATATTTATTTTATTAATTTTAGTGATAGAGATAGAACAAGTTGTAAATGAATCTGTTCACAAACTACTAATTTTAATTTGCTAACCGGAATCCAATCTTCATAATATTCATAATATAAAGAAACCAAAAACAACTAAAATTTGAATTATGATTCAAAACAAACCAAAACTATTTAGAGAAATCAATCAATAAAAGAAGTTATATAGTTTAACATGCCAATCAAAACTCCTAACTAAACTAAGTAAAACTAATGCTAAACAAGTGTAATCAACACAAACCCTACAGCTGAAGAGGATTACGAGTGGCTTAGCTACTCATGATTGTCATGAAATCAAACTCTGTTGTTGTAAAAATCGATTGCATGAAACAATGGATCTGTTGGTGTTTTCTGTTCTCAAAATCATCACTTGTAAAGTCAAAAATGACTCAAAGAAGAACAAACTCTACACTCCCCTTCAATGCATCAAATAGGTCGCAAAATCCTCAATTTTCATGAACTGACGGCTGGAGGACACGAATTGTTGTTACTATTATACGTCCCCTTATAAGTCGTTTTTTTATTGATTAAAACCCATCGTAAATTATGTCCTTAGGGACATAATTACGTTCCTCATATGTATGTCATTGTTTATTTGCCTTTTCAAGTCTAATTCTTAATATGAGCTTCTTATTTTAACTCCCTAAAAGCATCAGAATTATATCCTTTAGTTTCATACAACTGCAACTCTTCGTCCTTAAAGTAACTGTGTTTCACATTAATAAACACATAAAAACGTCTAACTAAATATCTTAACACACAGATAAACCCCAACACACGATATAGTTAATATTTTTATATGTTAACACTGAAAGTAATTTTTATTTTAACAAATAAAAATAAAAAGTCCGTGAGTATTTTTAATATACTTTATTAAATTTTATTGTATTTTTTACAAACTGAGAGACTTAATGTATCTTAATTGAGAGACTTTAATCCTTCTACATTAAGTTTAGTGATTTTCATGAAAATTTAAAAATATATTGTTATTTAATGATATGTGTCTTTCTTTTCTATATAAAATATCTAAGATCCAATGTTTTAATTATTAGGATAAGATTATAATAAAAATTTATAGTCTATAGTATATAACAAAAATATAAATAAATATATAATAAAAGAGTAACTGACATGTCATATGACAATCTCATGTTACTCCTCAAACAAATTTTTCCGCCTAAACTAATATATTATTTTAGTCAAGTTTTTTATTTTAATAAACTAAATTAATAGCAATAATTCATTATAATTTGAACTTAAATTATTTATTATTATCAACTTAATTGTGTGATCATATTGTTTTGAACTATACATACTTTTATAGTCAAATAAGATTCAATTAAAAAAACTAAAAAGAAAAAAATATTTATTGATATATTTATATACATTAGATTAGTGTAATTTTAAAACAACTGGTTTTTAGTTTTACATCAGTCAATTGTATGCTATATTATTCAAAAAAAGTATTCGAATATTTATAACTTATAAATGTAACTTTTTATTTTTCACTTTATAGTAATACGTAACTTAATCATGCGAAATATTTATACACTTACGAAATATATTGTTTTCATACTTTCAACCCGTGAATTTCACGGGTTTACTAAATCTAGTGATATATAATCTAAAAAGTCTAAAATGTATTGTGCGCTTGACATATGTACTTCTATTGTCTTAAAGAAGACGACATTTTGGTCATTGTGTTAAATACATCAGCTCATTGTGCATTATACGTTCATTGTGTCATATATTTTACATCATTTGTTATATGTATTTATCATTGTGTTTTACATTTTACATTATTTTGTGTTATTTGTCATTGTTTCTATAGATTATATAAACTTGTTATCTATCATGGTATTTTATAATTGAAAGTATACAATGATATGTTTTCACCAATATAGTTTTCAAAACTTATAGTGTTGAACATAACATAATATTTTTATCATTGTTTTTTTGGAGATTATATAAACTTGTTGTTATCTATCAATGTATTCTACAATTAGAAGTACACAATAATGTTATTTTCATCAATGTATTTCTCAAAACTCATTATTCAAGATAACATAATGACAATCAAAAAACACAATAAGAAATTGTGTTATTTTGTCATTGTATTTTAATATATTAAATTAATTAGTTGTTTTATGATTATTGCGTTTTACATTTTAAAGATACACAACAATGTTATTCCACCATTGGATTTTTTTAAATTTATTATTTAGAAAAACATAATAACTAATAAAAAGATATAATGAACTGCAGTAAAGAACAATAACGAGATATGAGCTTAAAAATATAAAGAAATTTACTATTTTTTTATATAACAATATTGTACTCGTTTTAAAGATAAAAAACACTCTTTTTATGATGTAATTTTTATAAAAAAATAATATTTTACATAAAAGTTATGAATGTTTAAAAAAAATAAAAGAACATACAAAAAGTCAATAAAAATAGCTATTAGTAAAATACTAAACTAACAAAAAAATGATATGTGAATAAATATACATGTTAATAATGTATATCTTTACCCATCTTAAGTGTTATTTTTGTTACAAATTCATATTAATCTATACTAAATTATGATTAATTTGGATTTTATAGTTTTGGATGGTTACTTGATGATTTCAAAAGAAAAAGACAAGAAATGCATGAAGATTTTGGAAGTTTAGAGACTGTTATGGTCATGACTGATTTTGTCATGACCATAACATGCATCAGGTCTCTTTTTCCTGCATATTATGGTCATGACTGATTCTGTCATGGCCATAACACGCATCAGGCCCCCCTTTTAAGCTCTTCTTCTTTATTTTGGGGGAGATGTTTTTGGAAGATAAAACCCTAGTTTTTCTTCATCTTTGTGGTGGCTTTGAAGGGAGTTTCTTAAGAGTTAAGAGAGGTTAAAGATCAAGCATTCCAAAGGAAGATTCAAGTTAACATAACCCACCTCTACTCATCTTCGGTTTGAATATCTCTAGATCTATCATGTTTTCTTCTATTATCATGAGCTTGGTTATGGTTTTTGTAAGCCTCATGGGCTAAATACTCTTTATCACTTAGATTAGATGAAACTTAGCTTACTTTGACATTTTACATGTAACTTTTGGTGATGATTAGGTCAATGTTTATTACAAGGTTATGAATGTTCTTCAATGATTTTGTATGCTTGTTAAAATTGATGAAATGATAAATTTTGTGGGTGCTATAATCACATATTGTTGGAAAACTTTGTGTTTTAGAACATCCATTCATGAAATGCATACATTAGTGTGTGGTTTATGGCATTTGACTAGGAATGGTAAATGATGGTAGATTATTTAGTCAAGTTGAACAAATGTGCATCTAAATACTTATGTTTGTGAAAACCATTGTGTTTGTTATGAATATCTCCTAACATTATGTATGTGTAACCATATATAATGCGCATAGTGTATTCGTGTTAGGACATTTATAAATTGAAGGATTTACATAGCTATTGTTACATTACGCTAATTGAGGTGGTTACCATGTGTTCATCGTGTTAACTTTCCAAAGATTTATGGGTTTGGTGTCCTTGACGGGAGTCCTAACCATCTTTAACTTTGGCTTAACTCTATCATTGGGTCTTTATAGCATAACTTTAGGTGGCTATTATGTGTTTATTGTTTTAGCTTTCCAACGAGTTATATAATTAGATAAACTTAACAGGAGTCTAGTTTATTCATGTTTCATGCGTAGAGGATGATCTCACCATAGGTTCATGTATTTTGTCATTGGTTTGCTAAGCGGATTCGAAGTCTAAGTGATATCTTCCTCTAATTGATTATCTTCATCTTCGTCTACTTTCTTCATTAGTTTAGTTATTAGCTAAATTAGTTAATCATATTATTCACAAATCATATTTCATCGGCTAGATAATGACAAAGGCTTAGTATCAGGAGCTCTCGTGTCCATAGATCGATACTTGGTTATTACCAAAAGCTATACTACTATTCGATAGGTACACTTGTCTATTGTGTGTGTAGTTAGTCATAAGGTGAAAATCATTTTTATAAATTTAAAGCTTAATTGTGTAAAATCTATTTTTAAAATACATATATATCAAAACACACATCAAAAAATTTAAATTTAATTAACCATTAATTAAGAAGATTGATAGTTGAAGTTACTTTTTATACTTTTAATTTTAATGGTCTTTTTATTTTAACTCTTCTCTAATTATTAATTATAAAAAATTTGTATATATTAAAAATAATGATCATGAGCGGTAAACATAAACCATTCGACATCTTCCACGTACTTTCTCTCTTTTATATTTTTATTATAATATTATAATTAGTTTTAGAGTAAATTAGTTTATTTGTATAACTTTTTACAAGATTGAATTCCAGCTCTAACGTCCATGGGAATTTTACTAGTTTATCTAAATTTGCAACAAAAATGTAATTTTAATAAAAACAACAATATTTTGCTTGATTCCCGGTTTAACACGTCAAAGTTATGCTTTTTTATGTGTTTCTTTTTAGCTTTTACCATTTAACGGTGGTAATCATAAGTGCGAAGGGAGTGGCTTGGTTAGGGGGTTGGTAGTGCGTAGTAAGATTCCATCAATTTTGGGCTGTAGGAACCGATGACATGAGAAGTTTGTGAAGATCAAGATAGCTGACAGGCTTGGAGCGGGTTGAAATATATAACTCAGTAGGGCAGGAAGACCGCCCCTCTTTGGTGCCATAACAGATTATCAGAAAAGACTCCCTCCACCCTAAGCATTTTTTATTAGTAGAATTACATGTATCCCCTTTCCATCTAAAGAATTGTATATTTTTTTGAAAAAAGTTTTCAATGCATGATAATAATATTTTATAAGTAGAATTTGAGAAATTATATAACTTTACAAGGTTAGAGTGAGAGATATACAATTGTACCTTTTTTTATTTTAATGAAGTAAAATATACAAAGAGTACATTCGACTTGGGTAGATTTGAAAATCAGAAGCGACACAGAAGAACATTAACTGAAGAAGTAAACATTTAAGGGAAGTATTAATGAAGCACCATATATATGGTTGTGCTCATTAAATATCACAATAGCTATATCCATGATCCATCAACCACATGACAATATAATTGGTACCAAAATTGAAATGTCTCATCTTTTTTATTAAAAAAAAATAGTTACAATTTATTATTACCATTTTGAATAGTTTTCTTTTAACACGTATTTTAAAACCAAATCTTATAGACACTTGTTTTTTACGTACATATCGTGTGAGTTTAAATTTAAAAGAATATTATTAAAGAAACAGTATGAATAAGACTGGCTAAACATAATGCGAAATCGATGACACTATAATAATAGTGGTGCAACCCTTTAAACTCGAACCTTGTCATACAAAATCAAATTTTCTGCTCGATTATGTATATTGTTTAGTCATTGCACACAAATAGTTTGACGTAATATAAATAAATGTGTACATATAAAACTTTATGAAATTGAAAAGATAAACTAATAAAGTATTATTACACTCAGAATTTGATAACAATTAAGACAAAAACTAACCAAGTTATATAGTAATAGTATTAATTTATCCAACTTCTTGATTTGGATGGGTGTTCTATAAAAGATTGATTATTTTTTTAGGCTAATATTAATTTTGAGTTGTTCTTGCTCTAACAAACGAATAACAAAGGGAGAAATATTTATCGGACTACACAAAATGACACCCAAGTCAAGTGCTTAAGTGGTTTCCGCACCCTTCCAAATTTGTTCAAGTTCCCTAGCAAAAGCCTCTTGACGTCCAACAACGATGGTGAGATGATCTTTCTTCTCAACGACCGTGACATTTGCCCGAGGGACTCTGGTCTTAACATTACCACTACACTCCACGGGAATGAGCTCATCATCTTGACCATGAAACACATTCAAGCTACAATTTAGGTGGTTTTGAACAACGTCTAAATAACCTTCGATTTTCGCAGCAGTCCCACATATAACATTGTGAAGGGTGTGCCAAGCGGCGTTATGTGTGTGACAACAAAAGCCATCAATTAAATACGTTCGAATCCTGCATAAAAACGTTGTAAAATTATGCAATATGTTTAAAAGATTTAGTGATACAATGTAATCTTTTAATCCATTACAATGTTTTTATCGATCGTTATAAACAATTAGATTGCAACTCAAAGTCAAATAGATTATTCAATTCGGAGTAAATGCAAAGTTATTGTCTCAAATGTATGAATATGTCTTCATGTGCTTTAAAGAGGTAGTTTATTGTTCTAGTGTGTGTAAAGTCAACCAAGTCTTTTTATTTGAAGAAGTCAAACAAATACGTCATCCTATGGAATTTGACTCTGAAGTCAACCAAAAGTGAAGTGAAAAAATACAAACATTTTCATTTTAGTCATTTAATTCATAAATCAAAATGCATTTTCATTATCTTTTTATTACGTAAATATATTAAAATTAGACGTTAAAAATTTATAACATATTTACATATCTGTGAATGTATTAGACGTTACAAACATAGCTATTAAAATATTATAAATGTATTATACCTAATTAAAAAATTGCAATTTGTTGTAACATAAATTAATAACCGTCTCCTTCGAAATTCATTTATTGGTCACTGACTTGTCTTGTGATATCTATGAAGATTTTCATTAAAAAAGCATCAGATGTTGGGACAATTAAGGCCATAGGCCGATAATAGATGAAATTTATTGTATTCTTTTTATAAAAACATACATATTTATACATTTTCTGAAAACTAATTAATTAATTAACTAATTTAAGAATAAGATGATCTTCACCTGTTTCTAGTGATGAGTTTTGTTAGAAACTCCCATGTCCGGTGTTGCTTGCAAATCAACAAACAAATCGTCCGGCTAACATGCTCGTACCAACACGCCATCGACGCCCCGAAGGCGATCAATGGCCACACCTGTCGGGGCGCCACCTTTCTCATCATATACTGTGTCGCCTCCTCCCCTTTTGGTGTCGGGAAATATGGCTAACCATAAGCACATTTCAAAACAAGATATCAAACAAACGGTCATCTGTGTGCGCGTGCGTGTAAGTGAGTGTAATTGTAAATAAATAGAATATTTTGGATTGGTAGGATATTTACAATTCACTTAATTGCTTTTACAACTTTTTGGAACTTTTTTCTACTTCTAGAATAAGTTTTTAAAATATCTTTGAAATATTTAACTGAATCTTAAACCACTAGTTAATCCAAAAATTTTAAACAACAGTTGATTACCGGTGCGAGTAAGGTTAGAGACTTGACCGACTTCGGGTACTTAACCGCGAGTGCAAGCGCTAGAATGCACCCTAGAGAATGAGCCACGATGTGAAACGATCCCACTTTATTGGGCTCAAGAACCGATCTTTCTATCATGTCCAAATGATCCTTCACCGTGTAAAGCGAATCATGAGGCTTCGGGCTTTTCCCAAACCCTAACAGATCGATCGCGAACAACCTATATTTCGATTTGGCCGATCTCGAGAAGTTCGGGAACAACGTCTCCGTCCAAAACGCCGATGATGATATGAACCCATGAATAAACAACACATTCTCACCAACATTATCTACAACCAAAAACCAGTCAAACAAGCAGGAGTTAAATCAGACATCATATACGCACTTTTACAAAAGATAATAATAATATAATAATAATAAGATCTATATTATTCACCAACCTTTTCGTCCTTCCACACGGACAAAGAGAGTATCTTTACAAGAACTCGCCCACGAGTTACACGTGTCGCAGTCGCAGTCGGACCACCTAGGGACCGACTGCGCCTCCCGACCACCAATCTTCTCCCTAAGCATCTCCACCACGAACCGCGACCGCCCCCCACCGGACGGCCCCACATTCCGCCGCCTCACGGTGGTCTTCGACACCTCGGCCACCAGCGACCGCCGCGAGTACAGCGTATCGGACACCTCCTCGAGCTGCAACTTACTAGACTTCACACACACAATCTTCTCCGATTCCCCGGATTCCGACACCACAATGTTACCACTGTTAACAATGACTTCTGATGGTGATGAACAATAACAAGGCTTCCATTCATCCTCCACAAAGAAATCAATGATCTTGTAAACGTAACATAATATTATGTCAAGAACATCTAGCATTGAGAACACTAGAAAACTTATGATTTCGTTGATTAATTTTCCTGTGATTGATAGAACATATGTTGATGTTTTCATCATGATGTTGATCAAATGATAATGTGTGTGTTTATGTGTGTGTGTGTGTGTGTGTGTGTGTGGTGTTATGGGTTTATTGAAGCGTGTGAATATGTGAGTATGGTGTACTTGTAGATGATGATAATAAATGGGTGTATAATTAATCGAAAGAAAGAGGTGGGAAATGTTGGTGGTGGTTGAACCGCCGGGTGACTGAAATGTCAAGAAACAATTTAGCAATTTTGCCGTAATGACTTATTCTATTGAACCGGTTTAAAGTTTTATTGTGATACTGTAAACGAACCGAACGAGCTTACGTTATTCGTGTTTATTTATTTAGTTTTATTCGAGCGTACGTTATTCGTGTTTATTTATTTAGTTTTATTTAAAGATGTTTTAGAAAAGTTACTTTTGTTAAATGAATTTAGGAATAAGAATTGTTAGGTAAAAACTTTTATTATTATTATTTGGGTTGATAAACGTGTTCATTTGTTTATATTTTAAACCAATGAAACAAATGATTTGTTTATATTTTAAAATGGGTGGTTACCGGTCGGGTCAGTGAACCTGTTGAATGAACTGGTGATCGCATCAGATTTGAAACTTTTTTACTTTTTTCGTTTCAAAATCTTATTTTTTGGTTAAATTTAATGATATATGGTATATAATTTAGTTAATTAAGTGTTAATTTTAATAACATATGGTATATATAAAGTGTTTTTTTATATACGACATCATCCTGTCATTAAACGGCCGGTTCGGTTTAAAAAGATTGATTTTAAACAAAGGAATCACAAACATGAATGAGACACAAACGAAAATAAATGAGTAATCGCGTGAATATCCGAATACAAAGTCAAAATACCATCATTGTTACTTCTAATATTTCAAAAGTAAGAAGATATCTAAACAAAAGTATATACGAGTACATTTGGATTTTAGTTTTACTGAATATCTTTCTTATTTAGTTTTTAATTTTGACTAAAATTTAATCTGTTATTTAGTCGTGATTTTTATTTTAAGAAAGAAAATTGCAAGAGGATAACCTTATAACTTACTCTTTTTCATTTCAAAATAAGACAAATAAAACTACTTTTGAATTGTCTAACCAATTTTTTGGGTAAAGTTTTATTCTCAGTGTTTTACTTAAAATGTTCTTTTAAATACTTCACTAATATATGTTCATATCGTTATTAATTTATTTTTAAAGTTAATTTAATAGACCATTTTTGGAAAAAAGACAGATTTCTTTATCAAAACCTCAGCCCTCCTAACTCCAAGTCCAAGGAGAGGGAGCAAGGAACAAGAATGGAACACATAGAACACCCTAGGCCCAAAACTAAAATAATCACACTTTTAGTTTTAAAATATAACCAATTTCATTCCATTTATTATTTAAGATAATTTATTTGAATTGAAATTTTGAATAACAGACTTTCATTTACTTACTTTATGCTTTTCCATACGTGTGACTAGTGATTTAAACGAGGTTGGAAAAATACTACTTTCCATAAAAAATGTTTTTGCTAATAATCGTTAAAACGTCCAGTTTAGCGACCGGACCAACTTAATGTTTTGTCATTTTTCAAATTATAGTTAGCGATTTCACATACAAATTTTATTGAAACCTGTCAAACCGGACCGAATGAAAATATAATAAAACCGAACAAGAATACAAAACATATTAAAGGCAGTAGATGATTTTAATTAGATGATACTAATGTGACAAAATATGAATGGCACTTTGGTTAGGAAGGAATGGAAGTTATATGTACAATTGTACATATAATTAGAGAATCATCTAACTTTTTTTAACTAATAAGAGAGTTTTAATTGATTTAACCTCTACAAAACATTTTCTCTAGAGTTGATTGTCATATTCATCCAAGAGGTTTGATGCCTTTTGTCGTTTTCATCCAAATATTTTACTTTTCTCCTCTGTGTCCCTTAATTTTTATAAAAGCTTGTTATTTTCATTTTCTTCCGTTAACTCCGTTTGTTTTACCCGTTAAATGGATATTAGCTTTGAATATTCAAAGCAATCTAATCATGTTTGAATGTTCGGGAAAATTGAACAATGTTATGTAGGTTTTATTTTTTCCTAGTGAGATGCAAAAGTACCTAAATGCCCCTCACATGATCGGCACGTGATGGCTACTTAACAAATAAATAAATGGGGTTAACGAAAATGGATGAAAATTGTAAGTTTTTTAAATGTCAGGAGACACAGGAGAAAAAAATAATTTTTGGATGAAAATGACAAAATACATCAAACTTTAGGGACGAAAATAACAATTTACTCTTTTCTTTATTATAAGTCGTTCAAGTGGTTGAGGTAAGACATCTCAAGACTTCATTAAGATAGGGGAAATTTTTTGTTCAGGCCGTACCAGTGACAAAAAAAAGTGGTTTCAAATCGCGTCAGTGTGTTTTTTCACTTAAGGTGTGTTTCCTCCCGATGATGGTCTCGGGTTTGGGATTAATGGAGACGGACTGATGTATGAGCTTTTTTTCGGAGACGAGACAGCCTAGTGCCCCACCCTCTTAAGGTTTTATACTGAAGTGATGAAAATGATTGAATAAGCCAATTATCCGGTTAACCGTTTAAATAAAAGAAAGATAAATTTTAACTTAGGAGACATTCTATTTCAGTGCCCTCAAAATTTTATTTCCAGACAATTTTTGTTCTTCCGTTACCCGTATTACATTACTTATTTCTAAAATAAAAGGACGTGCATATATGTAAATAAAACATCAATATAATTTGACTAATCCTAATGTAAAAAATGAATGTTAGCATAAAAAGAAATTAAAACTGATAACTATGTAAATACCAACAGGATAAGGTTATTATAAAAAGAGAGGAAAAACTAAAAATAATGGGCTAAGAAAATTTAGTGGGATAATGGTAAATAACTAAAATTTTAAATGATAGACCAATGGTATTTTAGTATTAATCATATTTTTAAGTTTTATCTTTTTTTAAACACTCATAACTTTTACATACAACATTATTTTTTTTAAATTACATCATAAAAACAAGCGTTTTTTAATCTTTAAAACATCTATAATTTTGATACATAAAAAACAAAAAAAAATTCAAGCTATTTCAACTCGTTGTGTAATATTCTTCGGTTCATTGTGTGATATTAGATTATTGTGTAACATTCATCAGATTATTATGGCTCATGTTGATCATATGCATTGTGTTTTTTTAATAATGATAATTTTAAATAACACAATGCTAAAAACGTAATTTTTTTACGTTTTCTAATTCATTGTGTAATCCTGATGAAGTAATCGTGTAATCCTCATCAAGCAAGTTATTGTATCTATTGCTAATCATTGAGTCTAGTGTTAGTCATTGTGTTACTCATCGTGTTTAATGTTAACCATTATGTTTTTTTAAAATAGTGATTTTCAAATAACATAATGCTGAAAATGTAATTTTTTACATTTTTTCTAGTTCATTGTGTAATCCTGATCAAGTCATTGTATGATCCTCGTCAAGCAGATCAATGTCTCTATTGCAAACTATCGAGTCTAGTGTTGGTCATTTGTTACCCATTGTGTCTAGTTATGTTGACTATTGCGTTATGTATTATGTTTTTTGAAATGATGATTTTCAAATAACATAATGCTGAAAATGTATTTTTTATGTTTTCAGTTCATTATGTAATTATGATCATGTCATTGTGTAATAATCGTCAAGCAGCTCATTGATGTTTGTTCCTAATCATCGAATTTAGTGTTGGTCATTGTGTTATTCATTGTTCTAATGTTAACCATTGTGTTATGCATTATGTTTTTTATAATGATGACTTTCGAATAACACAATAATAAAAAATATAAACATTTTATGTTTCAAGTTCATTGTGTACTTCTTATCAGATAATTGTATGATTTTCATCGATTCAGAAGATTACACAATGACCTGACGAAATTACACAATGACCTGATAAAATTAAACAAGAAATTAAAAAAAACTTTGTTTTTTTCAACACTATACGCATTTTAAAGATTAACAAAATGCTCGTTTTTATGGTGTAATTTTTAAAAAAAATAATGTCGTATGTAAAAATTATGAATTGTTTAAAAAAGTGAAACTTGAGAAGGAGAAAATTACCAATTTTACCCCCAACCTAATTTTGATAAAAAATACACATGTTAATATTTTAATTATTCTTAGAAATTTTAGATTTAGAGTACTTTGTATTTGAACTTTCCGTTTTCTTTTCTATGTTTAGTCATTGTTGTCGAGATCTTCAGTTGTCTCAAATCCTGAAGATCTCGACAAAAATAAGATAAAATAAACGAAACTCTCTCCTTCTAAATAAAAATATATGAGGCAAGGTTGCTATGACATGTGAAACCCTCACATATGTCTACCAACTTCTCGATAATCTGCTCATTTTAATCTACCAAAGACGAACAAGTTTCTTTTTCACTGTTATTTCAATCATATTTTATTTTAAAATATCGTTTTATAATTCTTAAATCATTGTTACGATATTTAATATTTACTTTATTTAATTCCCATAACACACAAGATTCTAACCTAATAAACAATACACAAGCAAAAAACAAGACAATTTAGTATGTGTACAAAATGACAAAAACTATCAAGAAATATGACTATTAGTTTCCTATCTAATGTGATGTGATGTACTAAATACACGCGAAAAACATGTCACACATTACCTGATAATTTTTGTGAATATGACTATTAGTTCCTATTTGATGAATGAATTTAGACATGTCTATAAACTAATTTCATAACTCTTCAAAACAAAAAGCACATAGGGGTCATTATGCATCATTGGTATCTCATTGATGATGGCGATTTAAGCATTAATGGTATTTCTTAGCTTATTGTAATTCTCATACTTGAACATTGTATCATGTCTACAGTTTTGCATACTTGAACTTTGTATCGTGATTATTTATTATAATTATCATATGTTCACATTATTTCACACTTGCTTATATATTCTAGTTCTCAAATATTTCAATATTGTATCAAGGTTGGTGGTATATCATAGTTTCTTTAATCAAGTCATGTAATACACAAGTTTAATTATAATCTAGCAAGCAAAAATAAGACAAGCTTGTATGTGCACAAAACTATGAAAATTAACAGGAAATATGACTATTAGTTTCCAATTTAATGTGATGTGGCTCACGAAAATCACGCCAAAAATGTGTAACGTATTCCATGTTAATTTTCAAGAATATGCCTATTAGAGCATCTCCAATAG
This sequence comes from Flaveria sonorensis, assembly GCA_025506505.1. Lineage (NCBI taxonomy): Eukaryota > Viridiplantae > Streptophyta > Magnoliopsida > Asterales > Asteraceae > Flaveria > Flaveria sonorensis. Next base: position 6,019,377 of record CM046426.1, read on the forward strand.
GAGGTACTTAAGAATATGCCTAGTCAGCATCCGTCCAAACCTTCTCTCTTTTGCGCCTCTCACAATTTATAAAAAATAAAATAGGTCTTCTCTATCCAGTCTCGTATCTCCTCTTTCTCTCTTCCACTCTCCCTCACAAACTCGTTTTTCAAATTTTTGCCCAAGAATTTTTTTCATTCTCTTTCCTCTACCTCATACTCTCTCCTCTAAAAATATTAAAAAAAACACTCTATTGAGGATGGTTTTAGTTTCGTATTTAATGAACGAAGTTTAGACATACCTGTAAAGTAATTTTATAACTCTTTAAAACACTATGGACACAAAGGCCATTATGCGTTATTGGTATCTTATCTATGATGTTGATTAAGCGCCAATGGTACCTTATTGTAATTCTCATACTTGGAACGTCGTATCATGGTTACATATACGGTTTGCATACTTGAACTTTGTATCGCAATCATGTATTATAGTTCTCATATTTTCACATACACTACTTAAAAAGCAAAGTCGATGGGCTACTCACTAGCTGTCACATGACAACATCCCATTGGCTTTCAAAAAGAAATCTCTGCTCGGTATATTTCTATAAATAAAAATGTTTTAAATTTATAGGAAAAAGTTTAATTGTCAAGATGGTAAGCCCTTAGGGTTTTGATTGAGAGACTTTGTGTTCAAACCCCACAACATACCTTTTTTCTTTTATTTTTTTTTATTTTTTGTTTTTTTAGCCTTTGTTTTTCTTATATTTTTTGTTTAAAGAACTTTACATAAATTGTTAGGTCACAACGTGTGAGTCATAGTATTATTTTTTATCTATGTAAAGAACCATGGTTACTGGCTTTTGGCCTCTCAACTTTTTTAAAAACTTTGTAAAGTGACGCTTTGACCCTCTCGAGTTTTAAATTTCGGGTTTACTCATGTACACTTTTACTTAAAAAACTAATTTCTTGTTATTTTTATGTAGGTGTCCATATAAATTCGAGTTTGTTTATGCTTAGATGTAAAATAGTTTGTTCAGAAATAAACCGGATTAAATATAAAAATGTTTACGTGCTTATTTTTATGTATTGTTTTAATTAGTTTACGTTTCAATGTAAATTTTGTTTGAAAACAAGTCTGGTCAAATGTAACACATTTTCATTCGAAAGTATGTATTTGAGTTATTCTAAGTTTTGACGTAAATTTAGTTCAGAAACAAATCGAAACGATTATAGTCTATGTTTCATCACGCCAGGCACATGTTTATTTTTATGTATATTTTGATTTAGTATACGTTTCGACTTAAATTTTGTTTGAAAATGAGTTGGTAAAATATAAGACATTTTCATTCGAGGGTAAAATTCGAATGATTCTACATTTTGTCGTAAACTTAGTTCTGAAACGAGTCAAGTCAATTGTAGATTTGGTCTACGTTTCAACTTAAATTTTGTTTGGAAACAAGTTTATCAAATATAATACATTTTCATTCGAGGGTAAAATTCGACTTATTCCATCTTTCACCATAAACATAGTTCGGAAACGAGTTAAGTCAATTGTAGTCTATATTTTATCATACCACTTACGACGCTGACGCAACGCATGGCGCGTAAAAGAAACTAGTTATATCACAATTGCTTATGTATTCTAGTTTTTACATATTTAAATATTGTATGAAGGTTGGTTGTGTATCATAGGTTTCTTTATTGAAATGGTGTAATACACGTTATTCTAACTCGTAAGATAAAAAAAAGGACAAGTTTGTATGTGTATGGAAGTACGAAAATTAATGGGAATTATGACTATTAGTTTCCTATTAAATGTGATGTTGTCCACTCAAATTACGTTGAAAACGTGTTTATATATTCCTAATTCCCTGTTAATTTTTGTGAATATGACTATTAGTTTCGAGAACTGCGTCTCGAGTTATTTTCCAAAAAAGTGTAGTTGGAAGAAATATTTATCAAATAAGTGTAGTTGAGAATTTATTTATTAAAATGAATGTTTTTTCTTATTTTTCTATTTTTAAACAATCAATTTTTTTATTTTTAAGCATCGTTTTTTAAATCATTTGTTTTCTTAAATATTTTTTAAGAACGGTCGTTTATTTAACGTCTTTTGCTTTTTCTATCTTTTTTTTAGCTTTCTTAAACAGCTTTTGTTTGTTTTTCTAGATATCTCTTGATTTTTCAAAAGTTCTTTAAAAAAACGTTTTTTGTTTATTGTCCTTTTTGTATTGTTCGGTTTTCTATTTGGCTTTTTCAAAATGCCCTTTTTAATCGTCCGGTTTTAAGAATGTATAAAATACCCTCCAATTTTAAAAAGGTTGTTGTAAGAACATGCAACACTTAAATAGACGTTTAAGAAAACCAATAGTTTTTACAATGAAAGTATATAAAAACGAACTATGTTTAAATTGACGTTAAAATTCAACTTAAAAAAAAGAACGTTTAACAGAATCTGAATATGTTTAGAAACACGGATGGTCATAGTAATTTTTCTTAAATAAACTAACGCTTTAAAATTTTTTTAGAGATTGTGAGGAGTTGATCTGATAAAATAAAAACGACGGTGCGCAAACATAAGAATAAGACTTAATTACACAGATGGTCTCTGTGGTTAGGCCTGATTTTACTTTTAGTACCTAATTCTTAGAAATTACAAGGTTGGTCCAATAGTTGGCACAAACGTAACAAACTTGATCCCTGAAGTGGATGGATGTTAAATTTGACTGTTAAATTTTAATTAATGACTAAAATACCCCTACACGCAATTTCTCTTTCACCAATCACCATTTTCAGTTGTCGTCCCCTTTATCGCCGGCAACTCACCTTCCAGCGCTGCTGACTCACCTCTACCCCATCTCTCTTCATCTTCACCACCACCTCACTAGAAAGCCAACCACCACTATGACACCATTGTCCCATCCATCTTCACCGCCCTCTCGTGTTGGTGCCCTGGTCATAACCATTCAGCCACCACCATCAAGAACAACAATGAATCCGATTGGTGATTGTGGTCGACGGGTTTTAAAGGTTGTGGTTGGTGATGGTGGTGATTGAAGGTTGAATGTGGTGCTGATAGTAGTGGTTAAAGGTGCTCGTGGTGGTTGAAGGTGGTGCTGGTGGCAACGGTAGTTGAAGGTGGTGGTGGTTACGATGGTTGAAGGTGATGTTGATGGTGACAGTGGTGAAAGTGGTGCTGGTGGTGAAGGTGGTGTTAGTGGTTGGAGGTAGTGTGGTGGTGATTGAAGGTGGTGCACTGGTGCTAGTGGTGATGTTGAAGGTGGTGTTGGTGGTTGAAAGAGGTACTAATGGTAACGGTGTTTGAAGGTGGTGGTGGTTGTGGTGGTTGAAGGTGGAGGCTTTGATGGTGGTAAGAGATAGCAGTGGAGATGGTGAAGAAAAAAGGGCGAAGGGGGGTTTGGTGTGGTGAGCCCATCAAGTCAAAGATTATTTTTAAATTTTAATTTATAGTACCAAGATTACTTTTGTCATTTCACACGTACTTAACAACAATAATTAACGTCCATCCACTTTAGGGACCAAGTTTGTTATGTTTATGCCAACTATTGAATCAACTTTGTAATTTTTAAGAGTTAGAGATCAAAAATGAAATCAGACCTAAATACAGGGACCACTCATGTAATTAAGTCTAAGAATAATTATAAATAAATAGTTTTGTTAAATAGAAGCTCAAACATCGATGAAATTAACAAAATTCTCGTGCTTCTGTTCGAAATATAAAAGAACTTTGTTGTATTTAATATTTAATTAGAAAATGTGATGAGTTGATTAGATTTGTGAAGAACTAATAAGACGTTGATTGAATGAAGAAATAAAAAAAATTTAAATTGATGAACTAAAAATAAGGTGGTAAAGAAAAACATCCATATTGATAAATATTTTTGTAACTACGCCTATTTGGTAAATATTTTTTCTAACTATATCATTTTGGGAAAAAAAAACTCAAGTTTAGGCATGTCTATAAACTAAATAGTTTTACTAAATCCGTGTATTACACGATTTGAATGAATAAAATCTATCAACTCTAATAAAAGAATAACCAAGGGGGGCACGTGACACCATCACATTCTTCAACATCAAAATTTTTTCGCTTTTTTTAATTAAATAATCATATTAATTACTAATAATATTATTTAACTTTTTTAGATAAAAATAATTTTTAATAAATTAAAAAAGAGATAAGTTTCTAAAATAAGAAATTTTTTAAAACATCAAACTTTTTTTAAAAATATGTAATACTAGCTTTAGTAATTTGTGTATTACACGGGTTGAATATATAAAATTTTAAGTAGAATAAAATTTTATTGATTATAAAATGATTTTTTAAGATAAGATATAATTGAAAATGTGTATAAATAAGGATTATAAATAATAAATAATAATATCAACTTTTTATACTTTTTTTAAATTAAACATTTTGTATTTCTGAAAAAGTTTGATATTTAAAAAAAAATCTTATTTTATGAAAATTTATTTATTGATTAATAAAATTATCTAAAAGAACCATTTCTTAATTTATTAAAAAATATTTTTAGTCTATACAAAATTTAAATAATATTATTAGTAATTATAGTAACTATTAAGTAGGAGATAAAAGCAGAAATATTTTGATGAGAAGTAATATGATGTTGTCGTGTGTCCACTTAATTATTTTTTTATTATAATATAAAGATTTTAAAATTGATTTTTATAACAAGTAAAAATTTTATAAACAAAGAATAATTAAAACTGGAAGTTATAAAAAGGAAATTTTAAAAAATGACATTTTTTTGTTAAAACAATTTATTTTAAAAAAATATTTAATTTTTTTGGAGAAACAAAGAAATTTTCAAAAAAATATCATTGTTTTATTACTTTTAATCCTTGCATATATGTAATTTTGTCATATCTTATCTTAAAATATTACTAATAATTAGTAAAATTTTATTATATTTAATATTTTATTTATTCTAACCCGTGTAATACACATGGGTTTACTAAAGCTAGTATTAAATGTAAACAAATTTATTAATTATAAAACGATATTCTAAGATAAAATACAGATGAAGTTACGTATAACTAAGGATTATAAATAATAAAACAATGATATCAAAATTTTAACTTTTATTTTTAAACTTTTTCTATTTTTTACCAAAAAAAACATTGTTTCAAAACAAACCATTTAAAAATTGACATTTTTTAAAAACACTAATTTTAAATTATTTTGATGTTTTAGAAATATTTTTTATTTTATAAAATTTTTTTCTTTGGAAATTACATTATTAAAAAAATCTCTTTCTTAAATTATTAAAAAAATTTAATCTGAAAAAAAAGATAAATAATATCATTAGTAATTAATGTAATTATTAATAAAAGAGAAAAGCAAAAAAAATTTAGTGATGATGAATGTAATGTTGACACGTGTTCCCATTAGTCATTATTTTACTATAGTAGGTAGATATCAGAAAAAGAATAAACATTGTTTAACAACAAACCCTTTCAAAAATGACATTTTTAAATTTTTTTATTATAACTACCAATTTTAATTATCTTTTTGTTTATAAAAAATTACTTTTGAAAATCATCAATTTCAAAATATTTCATATTTTTTAAAAAGTTGATGTTTTAAAAACATTTCTTAATTTATAAAAATTGATTCTTTATAAATAACATTAATAAAAAAATTTATTTAATAAATTATTAAAAAAATTTAATCTAAAAAAGTCACTACCTGGGCACAACTTACTGTTGAACTGCTTAGACGTGCAGCATAAACCACACACAACCCATCACCGTTGGATATCTGCTTCTATCCCGATCACTCTTAATAAAAGAGGTACTCACTTATAATGCACGAAGCTTCTTTGTGTTTGAATTTGACTGATGCTTGTTTTCAAAGTTATTATTTTAGGGTTAATTTCATATGTATCCCTATAAACTTACAAAATATCATATATATCCAAACTAAAACTTTAATATCATATATATCCCTACAAAACATAACAAATATCATATATATCCTAGAAAACATTTTAAATATCACATATATTCTAAACAAATTCTAAATTCTAAATACCATATATATGGATAAAATTATCAAAGTATAATATATTTATATTAACATATTTTATGCATATAATATAAAATATAAACAATTTACCCTTTATTTTCTTAAAACTTTGTTTTACACACTTTAAATTCATCTTTCTACTATAATTTTTATCGTTTTTTTATGTTTTTAGTTATTTATTTTTATCTTTTTTATAGAAGTTTGTATCCAACTGAAAAGAAGGTATGAACAAGTCTAATCTATATTAATACAGCCTATATGAATAAAACTTTATTGTTAAAAAGTTTAAAAAGGATATTTAATCGAGACGACTGAGAAATAGTTAAAAAGGTATAAAAATCACTATGAAATCTAGTAAAAGATATAATAGAAAATACTATAAAAATCGAGTCACTTAGAAAATCAATAAAAATTTGGTTGTAAAAACACAAAAAAAACCCATAAAAAGATGAGTAATTATAAGTAAATATGAAGATTTAAAGTTTTAATAAAATTCAAATGGTTATATTATGAATTGTTTTTTATGAAATATATGAAATGGATATATATGATATTTTAATTATATTAAAAGGATATATATGATATTGATATGTTTTAGAGCTGAGGGACGTATATGATATTTAAAATTTTGTTTGGATATATAGGATATTTAACTATTTTTATAGAGATATATATGAAATTAATCCATTATTTTATTACTATGATTAATATTTATTGTATTTTGATAAAATCTTTTTTTTTTAAAGGCGGCATTTTATTAAAGAAAAGGAAACTATAGCAAGATGCTATTGAACCAAGAGAACAAACAACAATAAAAAATCATAGTTTTTTCAATTTAAATTTACACCAATCGCTTCAATCTAGAGAGTGCAATGGGAACCTATTCTTGATCAAAGGTAACCGAACGCCTTAATTTCATTGATGATGTTATGGATGAGAATGTGACGGTTCTCAAATACTCTTTTATTGCCCGCCTTTCAGATAGCTCAGCATGAGGTTAGCATCACCGATTGAAGAGCCTTCATCTTGAGGTTATCCCCACGAGCTATGTGACGAATTTTCATAAGATCTTTTGTTGAGAATGCATATATGGGAGGAATCTTGCACCACTCAGATATCATTTGCCAAATAATTGAAGCCACGTAACATGACGTTAGAACATGATCCAACGACTCATCAACCTCATCACACAGTCCACACCTTAAAGAGGCAATATCGATCCTCCTCCTTGATAACTCCAGCTTGGCAGCCGGTTCGCAAGTGCTCTCCACCCAAAAATATTAATCTTGACTGGAACCCAATTGTTCCATTCAAAGCCTATGTATGCTTCCCATTTCTTAGCTTAGTTCAACATTATTCTCATAGATTTCACCGAGAAAACCACTGGCGAAGCTTCATAGAGGCCCAGGGGGGCGCCCAGCCTCCTCTTTTTTCCATCAGTAGTGTTAATTTTCGATCCGGTAGTGGAAATTTTTTAATAAATATAGTGTTCGCCCCCGCCCCCCTAAACCGTGGTTCAAGCTCCGCCACTGGAGAAAACTCCATCCGATGATCCGGTTCAGGTCCACCTATCATAAGAATTAGACAAAATCACGTTGGGCAGAAAAGTAACGTTTTTCAGGTTCTGGTTACACCGCCCACCCTCCTCTTTTTTCCATCAGTAGTGTTAATTTTCGGTCCGGTAGTGAAATTTTTTTAATAAATATAGTGTTCGCCCCCGCGCCACTAAACCATGGTTCAAGCTCCGCCACTGGAGAAAACCATCCGATAGGTTCAGGTCCACCTATCATAAGAGTTAGACAAAATCACGTTGGACAGAAAAGTAACGTTTTTCAGGTTCTGGTTACACCGCTGCGATGTGTTTATTTTTGTTTATGATTACGCGTAAGTTTCATTCGAAACCGATAAAGGTTAAATATAATATTTTATTAATTTTTTCGTAAATGTAATGGTTTTGAAACTTCTGAAGATATGTTTCGACGTGATTATCTCCATGCATATTTTGATATAAATTATATTTGAAACAAATCATCGTAACACGATACCAAAAACTTGGCCAGGTCTGAGTATTATATATTTTTAGCTTTTTTCAAAACATTAAAATTGTTTTTTATATTTTGGATATTCCGTTACGATATATCTTTATTTGAACCGGCACAAGGAGTGGTCAAAATACTAGTTTATGGTCATTCTCATACTTGAACATCGTATCATGCTTACACATAGTAGTTTGCGTACTTGAACTTTGTGTCGCGTTTATTTATTACAGTTCTCAAATTTTCATATTATATCACAATTGCTTAGACCACCCGTAGTGGGCCTTATACATGGACGGAAAACGCCACCGTCCTTGCCGGCGTTTTCCCGACGTTATGGGGTTGTGGCGTTACCTCAATCACTCCGATTAATTCCAACTTTCTTGGAGCAGGCCATTAATTTAATATTATTGTTAGTTTAATATGTGATTGAAACTTGCCAAGACGATCAAACAAATCTCGTGGTCGGCGCTCTGCAGGCCTGAGTACAAATGGTGTAAAAAGAAGACGACCTAAAATATATTAATATATATGATGTATTGGGCTTATGTTAGAGCCCACTGGCCTAATATTTAATCAAAGTTGCAAGATTAGTTTTTCAAGAAAAATAAAGGTAAAAGAAAATTTAAATTTTAAATGTAATTAGTGTAAAGCCCGCTTCCCAGGGCACACTCTAGGTAACGTTACGCATCGGATATACAGAACACATAGTAATCAGAGAATACATAGCGGAAGTCAAACTATAATTATAAATTATAATGTATTATATATCTGTCTTCTAATACAATACTAATATTACATCAACTTAACTATAGAATAGATCCAAATCCTCGACAACACTTTAGTCATTTATTTCCTCATGAGTTTAGTCCATAATCTCTTATTCTTGTAATCACCTGGCACCTAGGATGTGTGTGTCCATAAAATAAAAACATTTGGGACTTAGCATAAAGCTTGTGAGTTCATGAACATAGTATTCTTTAAAATTCAAAACATATTAATATTAACTATTGCATCAAGCAGATACAACCATGACAAACAGATAGGAACAGAGTAAGCACAATATAAATTCACATAACCAGGCTATGTATACAAACTCCACTAGCTAAAGCAGAATCATACAAGCAGCCCACAAGCATCCTATCAAGCATTGTCACATATCACAGATGCTATTGATAGTCAATTCTTCAATTATTACCAGTTATAAGAACATCACATCCCTTTTTATAAAACAGTTCAGAGGGACTCACCTGTCTAGCAGTTCTTCAACAGTTGATAACCTTTCCTAGTATAATTTGGTAATATCTCTAGGTCCTGATACAGTTTAATTAATCCTAGGTTAGGTAATGATACAACTAACTGGTTATTGTAATGATTGGATATTAGTTTACGCTACCTTGTTTAAGCATGGGTGATCAGTCCATGCCTAACTAAGGCTAGGCTACCCAATATCCACTCCTAACAATAACCCTAACACCTAAAAATAATAATACTAATAATACTAAAATTACTTATAATACTAATAATAATCTAAAATAAATAATAATTAACTTGACATAAACTTAAACGAGAACATATCTTAAAACTATCTACGGCAATCTGATGTAGAGTCTCCCTACTCGCCCTCCTACCCGAGCTCCAAAAACGACTAATAACAATACCCAATGGGGTATCGATTACCTGGAATTCTCTTTATAATAGAGCGTTTCCAAGAAAACTTATAATCTAAACTTAAACTATACGGTCTCTATTTATAATGGATTCTGAATGCTCTCTTTTGTTCTTCTGGTCGATGTGGGATGGAGGTTGAGGCGTCTGCTTGCTTCAATTCTTTCAATTTGACGTCTAAAGTGTCATATTATATTATTATAATTAATTCAGCTGCTTAACTTGTTTTTCTCTTATAACTTCTAAAATATAAAGGTCTATAAAATTCTGAATATGTCATTGGGACGAGCTTATTTTTCTCTACGAGTCCACCTAAGTTTCGTTAAAAACAGAGCACGTTTAAATATAATATATTATTATATTTATATATATTTAAACGGTCTCTTATGACACTAAAACTCGTCTAAAACTTTAAATTTAAAATAGTCATTTCACTCATTAGTTACTCGTTTAATAATATAGAAAATGTAAAGTTCCTATTTCTTTTATTTTAACTATTACATATGACCCAAACGCTCGGGATGTTACATTCTCCTCCCCTTAAAAGAATTTCGTCCTCGAAATTCAAAGTCTACTCAAATAATTTAGGATATTTGGCTTTCATTTCTTCTGCTAATTCCCAAGTCTTCTCTGGCCCTTTTTGACCTTGCCACTGAACTAATACTAATGGAATTATCTTCTTTCTTAGTTTACGCTCTTGAAAATCGAGAATCTTTAACGGTCTTTCTATGAAGTTTAGTTTCTTGTCCACTTGCACGTCCTCCAATGACACTGTTTGTGTTGGATCTGCCAAACATTTTCTTAGGTTTGATATATGAAATATATCATTAATACCTCTTAAGGTTTCTGGTAATTCTAGCCTGTATGCAACTGTACCGATTCTTGCGATGATTTTGAACGGTTCAATATACCTGGGACTTAACTTTCCCCGTTTACCAAATCTCATCACTCCTTTCCATGGTGAGACTTTTAGCATTACATAGTCTCCTTCTTGAAATTCTAAAGGCCTCCTTCTGTTATCAACATAACTCTTTTGTCTATCTTGAGCAGCCTTTAGTTGTTGTCTTATTTGTTGGATTTTCTCAGTTGTCTCGAGAATAATTTCGGTTTTAGTCAACTAATCATCCCCTATTTCTGTCCAACAAATGGGAGTTCTGCACTTTCTTCCATATAATGCTTCAAACGGTGCAGCTTTAATGCTGGAATGGTAGCTGTTGTTATAAGAAAATTCGATCAAAAGCAAATGATCTTCCCAGCTACCTCCAAAATCAATCACGCAAGCACGCAACATGTCTTCTGAGGTTTGAATTGTTCATTCGCTCTAACCATCAGTTTGAGGATGATATGCGGTACTTAAACTGATTTTAGTTCCTAGTTCCTTTTGGAAACTTGTCCAGAATCTGGATGTAAATCGGCTATCCCCATCAGAGATAATGGATAAAGGCACTCCATGTTTACTTACTACTTCATCAATATATATCCTGGCCAGTTTTTCTATTGGATAGCTCTCACTTATGGGTAGAAAATGTGCTGACTTGGTTAGCCTGTCAACCACGACCCATATAGCAATATATCCTTTTTGTGTTCTTGGAAGTTTCGTGACAAAATCCATCGTCACTCTATCCCATTTCCATACTGGCAACTCCAATTGTTGTAACTGGTCGGTTGGTTTTTGATGTTCAATCTTAACTTGGAGACATGTTAAGCATTTCTCAACGTATTGGGCTATAGATCTTTTCATATTAGGCCACCAGTAGTGATTTCGAATATCTTCATACATTTTGCTTGCTCCGGGATGCATTGTGTATTTGGACTTGTGGGCTTCATCTAATACTTTGCCCTGAATACCTCCAAATTTTGGGATCCAAATTCTCTGGCCAAATCGTAAGATTCCATCCGTTCCTTGAGTCAGTAATTTTTGGTTACCCATCATTCTTTCAGCCTGAACATTCTCATCTTTCAACGCTTTAGTTTGAGCATTCTTGATTTGGTCTTTCCAATCAAGCTTGACATCTATCTTTAATGCTTTTACCCTAATTGGTTTAACTTTTTCTTTCCGACTGAGAGCATCTGCAACTACATTAGCCTTTCCTGGATGGTACTTGATTTCACAATCGTAATCATTGAGAAGTTCCATCCACCTTCTTTGCCTTATGTTTAACATCTTTTGATTAAAGATGTGTTGTAAGCTCTTATGGTCTGAGTAGATTACACACTTAGTACCATACAAGTAGTGTCGCCAAATCTTTAAGGCAAACACTATGACACCCAATTCAAGGTCGTGCGTAGTATAGTTCTTTTCATGAACTTTTAGTTGTCGTGATGCATAGGCTATAACCTTATTTCGTTGCATCAACACACAACCTAAACCATTATATGAGGCATCACAGTATATTACAAAGTCTTCATTACCATCTGGTAATGCAAGTATGGGAGCACTGCTAAGCTTTTGTTTTAGAAGGTTGAAAGCTTCTTCCTGCTTTGGTCCCCAGTCAAACTTTACATTCTTTCGAGTCAAAGATGTTAAAGGGGTAGCAATCTTGGAGAAGTCTTGAATAAACCTTCGGTAGTATCCTACTAATCCCAAAAAGCTCCTAATCTCACTAGGATTCTTTGGTGATTCCCATTTCATCACAGCTTCTATCTTGGTTGGATCTACTTGTATTCCCTTCTCATTTATCACGCTGAGGAATTGAACTTCTCTTTTCCAGAAGTCACATTTAGAGAATTTTGCATAAAGCGTTTCTTATCGAAAAGTTTCTAGAACCATTTTCAAATGTCTAGCATGATCATCTTGGGTCTTAGAATAAATAAGAATGTCATCGATAAAGACAATGACAAATTTATCCAAGTATGGTTTGCAAACTCTGTTCATCAGATCCATAAATGCTGCAGGGGCATTGGTTAGTCCAAAAGACATAACCAAAAATTCATAATGTCCATAACGCGTCCTAAATGCGGTCTTGGGAATGTCTTCCTCGCGCACTTTCAACTGATGATAACCTGATCGAAGATCAATTTTTGAAAAGTAGTTGGCTCCTTGAAGTTGATCAAATAAATCATCTATTCTTGGTAAAGGATACTTGTTCTTGACAGTTAACTTGTTTAATTCTCGATAATCAATGCACATACGCATTGAACCATCTTTCTTTTTTACGAACAATACTGGCGCTCCCCAAGGTGAGGAACTTGGTCTAATAAACCCTTTTTCTAAGAGTTCATCAATTTGCTTCATAAGTTCTTTCATCTTCGAAGGAGCAAGATGATAAAGAGCCTTCGCAATTGGTTTAGCACCAGGTACTAAATCAATACGAAATTCTATCTGACGATCAGGTGGAAGTCTTGGTAAATCTTCCGGAAACATGTCTGGGAAGTTGCATACCACAGGGATTTCATTGATTTGTATTTCCTTTTTGGCATCTATCATGCACAAAAGAAAGGCTATGCATCCTTTCTGAATACATTTCATTGCCTTCACTGCTGAGATGATATTGGTCTTAGGATTTCCATCACTTCCATGAACTAGTAGCTTTTCCCCATTTGGCTTACGTACCGTCATCGTCTTATGTTCACAGTCGAGACGAGCACAATATTTATTCAACCAATCCATCCCAAGAATGATATCATATTCACTTAGAATGGTCGGCATTAAATTTACATAGAATTTAGTGTTAACTAGGGTAATAACACAATCCTTAAAAATCCTACTTATCTTATCTTGCTCACCACTGGCAGTTTTTACAATATATGCACAATCTAGAGTTTGTGGTACTAAGTTCAAATAAGGTACTAAGGCAGTTGAAATGAAACTTCTATTTGTGCCTGTATCAAATAACACTCTAGCATATATGTTGTTAATGAGAAACGTACCAGCTATAGTTTCATCTCCAACTTCTTTTAACGCATACACTCGGCCCTTGGAGTTGTTTTGATTCTCCACAGGTTGTGTTTGTGGAGGGTTCTGGCAATCACTTTGGAATTGTCCATACTCCTAACAATTGAAACATCTAATTTTTGGGCAGTTCTTTCGTGAATGATCACCCATTGGATATTTAAGACATTTGAAATCTTGATACTTTCTCCAAGACTCACTTTTATAGTTCCTCCATGGTTTGTTGATACGATTCCCTTCATTTCGTGTGATCTTTCTGTCCTTTCTTGGCATCTGATTTCCATCATCATTTCTCTTTCTTTTGTTGTTTTCAGTCATTATGCCTTCTTCTTCATATGCAATGGCACTTAATGCAATTGCAGATTCATAGGTTTTGGGGGCAGACATCTTAATTAACTGTCGAATATGAGAAGGTAACCCTTGCACATATCTTTTTACACGCTTTGCTTCAGGTGTTACATGCTCAGGAAGCAGTCGAGCCATCTCATCAAACTTAGTCGTGTACTGACGATGTGTCATCGTCCCAGCCTGTAGTTGTAAGAATTCTCTTTCAGTTTTGTCCCTTTCAACTTCAGGACAAAACTTTTCCATCACAAGTTCCTTTAGTTCATTCCAGGTCAAAGCGGTAACAATTCCAGGTCCTTTAGCTTGTTTAACATTGTCCCACCAAAACAATGCCTCAGACCTGAATGAGTGAGTGGCATACATGACAGCTTGCGTGGCTGTGCATCCACTAATTTCAATAACAGCTTCCATCTCATGGATCCACTAAAAGGTAGCCATGGCATCTCTTTTTTCGTCAAATATTGGAGGTTCACATCCCTTGAAAGCTTTGTAAGAACAACCTTGCTTAGGTTCAGTTCTTATAGCAGCATCTCCATTACCATTGGTGTTATAGATATGATCATCCTATCCATTATTATCATTGCTCATGTACCCCGTAGAGGCATTCATAACCTAGGCTATAATGGTTGGCAAAGCATCTTTAATTACGCCAGCTACAGCCTCTTGGAATTGCGGTCCAACAAATTGTTGCTCCTCGGGTTCAGCATTATGAAAATTTTCATGATCATCATTCGTAGATGACATGATTTGCCTTCTATTACTAGGAGGTCTACCACGACCCCTACCATGAGTACTTCCTCCTCTTGTCATAGTGAAAACCTACATGAGGGAGCAGGGAATTAGTATTCACATGATAGATTATGATCCAGAACATAATAGTACTGATAGACAAGAAATAACAGTGGCCAGGTGTCATTGCTTATCTATTGCACTTATAATGTTCTAGCCATTATCCTCCATGTTTTACCCAAACCCATTACCCTAAGTAGATAACTACTTATCTTAGAGCATCTTCCCTAGTTTAAGTCTAGATATTATCTTTGTACCTAGTTCACTTAAACTATAGCTCTGATACCAACTTGTAACGCCCGCTTCCCAGGGCACACTCTAGGGAGCGTTACGCATCGGATATACAGAACACATAGTAATCAGAGAATACATAGCGGAAGTCAAACTATAATTATAAATTATAATGTATTATACATCTGTCTTCTAATACAATACTAATATTACATCAACTTAACTATAGAATAGATCCAAATCCTCGGCAACACTTTAGTCCTTTATTTCCTCATGAGCTTAGTCCATAATCTCTTATTCTTGTAATCACCTGGCACCTAGGATGTGTGTGTCCATAAAATAAAAATATTTGGGACTTAGCATAAAGCTTGTGAGTTTATGAACATAGTATTCTTCAAAATTCAAAACATATTAATATTGACTATTGCATCAAGCAGATACAACCATGGCAAACAGATAGGAACAGAGTAAGCACAATATAAATTCACATAACCAGGCTATGTATATAAACTCTACTGGCTAAAGCAGGATCATACAAGCAGCCCTCAAGCATCCTATCAAGCATTGCCACATATCACAGACGCTATTGATAGTCAATTCTTTAATTATTACCAGTTATCAGAACATCACATCCCGTTTTATAAAACAGTTCAGAGGGACTCACCTGTCTAGCAGTTCTTCAACAGTTGATAACCTTTCCTAGTATAATTTGGTAATATCTCTAGATCCTGATACAATTTAATTAATCCTAGGTTAGGTAATGGTACAACTAACTGGTTATTGTAATGATTGGATATTAGTTTACGCTACCTTGTTTAAGCATGGGTGATCAGTCCATGCCTAACTAAGGCTAGGCTACCCAATATCCACTCCTAATAATAACCCTAACACCTAAAAATAATAATACTAATAATACTAAAATTACTTATAATTCTAATAATAATCTAAAATAAATAATAATTAACTTGACATAAACTTAAACAAGAACATACCTTAAAACTATCTACGGCAACCTGATGTAGAGTCTCCCTACTCGCGCTCCTACCCGAGCTCCAAAAACGACTAATAACAATACCCAATGGGGTATCGATTACCTGGAATTCTCTTTATAACAGAACGTTTCCAAAAAAACTTATAATCTAAACTTAACCTATACGGTCTCTATTTATATGGATTCTGAATGCTCTCTTTTGTTCTTCTGGTAGATGTGGGATGGAAGTTGAGGCGTCTGCTTGCTTCAATTCTTTCAATTTGACATCTAAAGTGTCATATTATATTATTATAATTAATTCAGCTGCTTAACTTGTTTTTCTCTTATAACTTCTAAAATATAAAGGTCTATAAAATTCTGAATATGTCGTTGGGACGAGCTTATTTTTCTCTACGAGTCCACCTAAGTTTCGTTAAAAACAGAGCACGTTTAAATATAATATATTATTATATTTATATATATTTAAACGGTCTCTTATGACACTAAAACTCGTCTAAAACTTTAAATTTAAAATAGTCATTTCACTCATTAGTTACTCGTTTAACAATATACAAAATGTAAAGTTCATATTTCTTTTATCTTAACTATTACATATGACCCAAACGCTCGGGATGTTACAACTAGAATTAAATCTCCGCATTGCGGCAGGGGATATAAAACTGTGCCAAATAGCACCATTGTCATATCACATTCGACGACAATCAACACTGTAACAACGTCGAACCACATGTGCACATTACGGGCGTGTTAACTCTCAAAATCTAAACCGTAATTCGGAAATTTTATAAAAGATGAAAAGTATATAAGAATAAAGTTGAAAGTGAAAAAATATAGAAGTTGAATTGTGAAATATGTAAAAGTATTGGGTTTAAAATAAAAAATAAAAATGAAAAAAGCTGCATCCAACATTTTATGCACATAGTACAACAATCAATGCAATTATAAGTTGATAATTAGTAATATTTAAATTTTAATCTTTAATTTGTTTTTTTAAATAGTGAAATAAAAAAGGTAAAATAAAAAATAAATGAGTAATAATTAAATGGGTATTAAAGAGCCTTAACCATTACCATATATTTGACTTAAAAAATAGAGTTAAAAACGTTTTACGTCCCTGAGGTTTCATAAAAAATATCATTTAAATCCAAAAGTTTAAAATGTTACCATTTGCATACAAAGGTTTTCACTAAAATTGTCATTTGAATCCATTTGGCTACACCTAACTAACACGGTTAACTTTTTCCGTTAAGTTTCCAACATGAGAGTTATTTTAATCAAAAAATTACAAAATAAAGAACCAACTCATGTGAGAGTTTCTATATGTTTAGCTTCTTTTGATAATTAGTTATGATTTAACTCTATAATCGTCTTTTATTGTTTTGTCTTGTTAATGTATTTTGGTTTAATAATCATGCTATTTTTGCTCGTTTTATTTTTCTTTGGTTTAAAGCTTAATTATGGTTACGATAATTGATGTTTTATGATTATTATTCATGAGCAGTTATTGTCATATTATTAATTGTTTTTATATATTTTTATGATAATATGTTTTTTATGGTTATGATTCAAATAATTTATATTATATGACTTGTTTGTTTATATATATATATATATATATATATATATATATATATATATATATATATATATATATATATATATATATATATATATATATATATAACCTCTAATAAAGCAAGGTTTTTTTTGCCACTTGTCATTCTCTTATCTCATTTTTTTGCCACTTGTCATTCTTTTAGACATGCACATATCAATTTTCCCTCTAAAGAGGTATTATAGTAATTTAAATATCAAATAAATTTCTCTCTCTTATTAAAAATAAATTATATTAATTGTTATATTTCTCTCTTATTAAAATCAAACTATCTTTTATAAAAATAGATTTCATTAAGAAAATTAGAAATCACATCTTTTAATTAAAATCTAAATAATTAAAAATTAAAATTTTATATAATATGAAATTTTCTAACACACTAAACCTTTTTTAAACAAAATATTTTAAATCATTTTGTTTTAAAAAAAAGTTATAAACAGGTGAATTTTAAAACATATTTTATCTTCAATCATAATCTTATAATGCATAATTTTTTAGTACTAATTATTTAATATTTTATTTATTCAATCCGTGTAATACACGGTACTAACCTAGTATATATATATATATATATATATATATATATATATATATATATATATATATTTGTTTTGTGTGTTTTATAAAGTTATAAATGAATCACTTTTAGTTAGTTATACGTATTTTTTATTTTATATATAAGGATTATTGGATTTTAATAATCCTAATTTTATTTATTAGCCGAGATTAATCCCAACTCGAAAAATATTTACAGACATGCCCAACTTTAAGCTTATTTTCCTTCAAAGATCTTTTAGTAATGGATCGATGGAGAAAAATAAGCTTAAAATTGGGGGTGCCTGTAAACATTTTTTAAGTTGAGATTATTTCTGACCAATAAGTGAGATTATTTCTGACCAATAAATAAAAGTTGAGATTATTAAAATCCAATAACTGAATATAATATAATATTTAAAGATGTATTTTTTGATAAAATGAAAGAAATGCTGACCTATCATTTTTGGTAAATTAAAATCACAATGTTGATTACCAAAGGAGATTTAGCGCCTAAACTTATCACGTAGAGCTGATTTTTTATTTTGTTATTGTTTTGACTAAAATAACTATAATTTAATAAACTTAATGGAAAAACTTAACGGCGTTAATTAGGAGTAGTTAAGTGGATTCAAATGGCAATTTTTGTGAAACTTTTGGATGCAAATAGTAAAATTTAAACTTTTGGATTCAAATAACAATTTATATGAAATCTCAGGGATGTATAATGCATTTAACTCTAAAAAATAATTATAAGTTGATGTTAATGTGGCAAAGAATACCATTTAAAGAACATCAACCATTACTCACGGTCTTATGTATAGTTTACATAGTTCCCGTTCTCATGTCTTTCAAAATTATAGCATGGCTATCATTTAAGATTTATTTATTTTCATATCACTTCACTTGTCTAACCATTGCAATGAATAACGGAGATATAGCAGGTAAACAACATGCAATATTTCAACGAAAGAATGCAAATAATTAAATCTTGAATGATAGGTATACAACGTGCAAATGTTTTAGGAATCGATTTTATCAAAAGAATGATCCATTGGTAGCACTACTAATCGTATAATATTTTACGGAAAGAAAACCGTCTTTGTTAAAAAGCGCCCTAAAGCACCGTATAAGGTTTCCATGTTAAACTATTTTGACAAGATATAAAATTCTACTAAATGCATTACAACTAGTATAAGCCCCCATGTTACTGAATTAGACATAAAATCGTGTCAAGTAGCATTAATTTCACACCAACGTTAGCGACCATATACCAACAACGGAAAAACTCGTATTAGAATAGAAATAAAAACAAAAACAATAAAACCAAACTTAAAGTAGATGGTTAAAACGTTGAACCATGCTAGTAAAACATAAAACACTAAAAACAAAAGTCGATTTAGGACCCGCATGTTGCAAAGGAACCGTTAAATGAAAAAAAGATAGACGTAACAACGTTGAATCACACATGCACATTACAACGTGTAACTCTTAAAATTTAAACCAAATGTAAAACGAAAAATTTCTAAAAGATGAAAAATATACGGGACAAAGTTGAAAATAAAAATTTATAAGGGTTTAAATTGTCACAGATGTAAAAATATTGGGTTTAAAATAAAACAATTAAAACAATTAGATGATTGTACTATATGCATAATAATGTATATATTGGTAATTAGAATATATATATAATGTATTATATTATTGTCTATTTTTAAACATAGATAACTAGATTAACAAGATGAAAATAAAAAACTATCTTAGAAAATACAAGAAAGTAAGAAATCATTAATAACATAAGATGACTAGTGTAAACAAGGCAAACCGCATCTTAGTTGTTCTGATCTTGAGCTCAATTCATTTAGAGATTTATTTTCAAAGCTCAAGTTGAACTTGACTCGTGAGTATTTTAATGCTCGAGCTTGGCTCGAACTAAATTTTATTGTTATTATTAATTATTAAATATTTTGTTTACATTTATTTATATCTATAATTATAAATTTTACATATATCATGATATATATTATTTGTTTTTATTTTATAGGGTATGGTTCATTCGAGAACTTATTTTAATTTAACAATCAGAGGACTCCTCTCTTTTTAGATTTTAATGTCTATAACTTTTTCCTATGTTATTATTTTTAAAAAAATTACATAATTAAATCATATTTTTTCTTTAATTTAAGTATATTATTGTTATATAAAAAAAGAAAAAAATAAAGTCGAGTAAGTATTAATGCTACATATATGTAGTATTATGATACACCGTGTATATAATATGACATACTGCGTATATTATACTACATATATGTAGTACTAGTATCATATCCATAATAAAAAAAATAAAAAACAAATCAGTGACACTATTCGAGTAACTATTAAACACTTTCGATGTACTACAATATATGCACTTTTAGCTTTTTACGTCTATAAAAATGAATCGGTTATGTCATGCAAGTTGCGGAAGGTTTTAAGTCGTTTGGAAGAAAAGAGTGTCGTAACATGATCATTTTAAAAGTGATGATAAATGAATCACAATTCAATGAATTGATTTTTTTATTTTAATTTGTTTTGTGATTACAAATAATATTTAATATTATTTACCATAATGTTGTAATAAGATGATACTATATATATGCGGTATAGAATCAGTTTGATACGTTTTAATATAATAATATTATACTCCAATTAAAAATAAAATATTTTTTGGTTTTATGATGTAATTTTTTTAAAAAGTTAATAAAGTATGAAAAATATATATAAGTGTAAAGAAAAAAATTGAAAAAGATCTCTAGTTAAGCAAATTCACAAGATGCTCGACTTTTTCACACCTATAAAGACGGCATTTAACCACCATTCTCAGCTAATCAACAATACGTAGTTCACAAAAAATAAAAATAAAAATACCAACAACCAATCTGCAATCTTTGTTCAATGTAATGTTTGACATTTAACCACCATTTGCTTGATTATTCAGTTTTTTTTTTTGCTGTTTTTAATTATAGAAAAAATTTCTGTGTGGGTTATAAGGAGAAGATTAAAGTATTTTTACTTTTTAATCAAACTAATCTAAATTAAAGTATGTGTGCTCTTTTCGGGTTCTTTAAGAGTCCAGGCGTTGTTGAGATCTAGGTTTGTAACCAAGTATTTTTGATACCTTAGGATTTTGGGTCGGAGTGACAAAGGGTGCGATGTGTTTTTGTGTCTGAGTTTTCAAATTTGAGATTGTGACGGAATTCACGTTACAACACGTGCATAGGCGGACCTTGTGGGGACTATGGATTGGATTTTTGTTTTATTTTTAGTATATACATGGCATAATCCTAACCGATCTTCAATGAATTTTGACATCGATCGCCAATAAATT
This sequence comes from Flaveria sonorensis, assembly GCA_025506505.1. Classification (NCBI taxonomy): domain Eukaryota; kingdom Viridiplantae; phylum Streptophyta; class Magnoliopsida; order Asterales; family Asteraceae; genus Flaveria; species Flaveria sonorensis. The sequence continues at coordinate 6,040,896 of CM046426.1, forward strand.
TTAACACCAACCCTCATGAACGACCTCAAAGATATTTTGACTCCGACTAAACAATAAAGTTTTGACACCAATGTGCATAAATTTTACAATTTCATAATCATAACTATAACCATGACTATAACCATAATTATAACCATAACAGTATTTTTTACAAACATAACCTATTGTAAACTAGCTCACACATATTTTACGAGAATTCCTATAAACCCATTAACCATTTAATAGTTAAGCCCATTACTTCATCATTCTTTTAAATCCAATTACTCAAATGTCCAATAAATAATTTAGAAAACTAAACTTTTACTCCATTGTCACAAGCGTTAAAAAATTAACCTAATAATTAATAAACAATTACATAAATTAACAATGTTATAATATTAGCGATAATTGAAAGAACAATTAGTTCGATCACAAATCTGATTCTAGTCAGTTTATCGCCTTTCTAAGCCCCAACTAGTTACTTTTTGTTAGAACCTTGCTGTTAGAGCCACCCATCACTTGTCGTCACTTTGTGCACGGTTCGACCCCTCAAATCCGATTTCAAACAATAGCAAATTCTCAATTTAGCTATTGACTATTGACATACCTTTATTACGTGCTTAAAGTTTAATTTGGTTTTATATATTTAATATGTTACCGAATTTGAACCGAAAAATTATATTAAAATTTAGCAATAATATACAATCAAACCCTAAAATTTTTCAACCCCATGAAAAAGTTATCCAGACTGCCACTAAACATACTAAACACACAGAAGGAATGTCCTAGTTTCTACTAAAAAGTGAATTTTTAAAATTTGTTCTAAGTACAACTAGTTTTCTAAAAAGCAGTTTAAACTAATAAAAGTAAATTTAGGTCGGTGAATACAGAATCCCTAAAGTAGATTAATTGGTGTATTGAAATAGATAAGGTTCGATTAAAACATCGGTGGTGTTTCTTTTTACAAAATAATGTATTTCTGATCTCTTTTGTTTACGTCGCGTAGAGCACACGAATACGTTTATGTCTGCAGAGTTTTATTTTTTAGAAGACTTTTCATTAAAAAAGTCTTTTTGACCTATTTTTTATGCAGAGCTTAAAATCAACTGATTATTCAACTTCATATCTCTTCTCAAACTCTAAACACAAACTCACCTCCACCTCCCTACCTCCACCTCCTTTCCCCCCGGCCGTCTTCGCACCCATCCTCCTCCCGCCATCGCCGTCGCCCCCCTCCTGCCGTCGCACCCACCGCCTTCTGCATCGGATCGAGAATATATGAATCGGTCGAGATGAAATTGTTGAGCAGCTAATACAAACTATGGAATAGATGATTTAAAAATATTATTGTGGTTTAATGAATATTATTTAAGTGATGTATAACTATTATTTAAATTTCAATGTTAAAAAAACTCTTTTAAGTTTAAAAAATCAGTTTATTTAAATTTTAGCTTATTTTAGCAGTTAGCGGAAGTTAACCAAAAAGTGTTCTTCTTGCAGATTAAAAATGTTTGGTCCACCTCTTCTTCTAGAAATATCTGTAAATTTGGTTCATAAACAGCAAACATTTTACATCCGCACGTCTATTTTGACAAGCTTTTCTAATATTATATTTTATTTTATATTTCGATTTTTTAGAAATAAATGTTTGTTGGAATTTTTTCGAAAAATTGTCAGAATGTTTTTCATTTTTGTGACAAAGATTTGTCCTGTAGCTATGTTGTCGAAAATTTGTGTGGAATTTTTAGGTGTTTTTTTTTTGTTTTGCTCTTTGTTGGAAAATTATCACAGTATTGTGGTAAATGCATGATTGTAGCAAATTGGTCGGAAACATTTGTCGCCAAAAAAACCCATTTTCTAGTAGTGGTATGGTAATAGCTATTTAAATTAAAGTTGTTAGTATATTAGTGTTTTGTAATTCGTTGACAAGAAACGCTATATTGAATTTTTTTGTAGACCAATGTAGGATCTGATCATTTCAATTGGTTTGTTAAGTTTCCATTTGTTAAGTTAGCCTTTGTTAATTATTTCCATGTTTTTCTTGTCAATTAGTGTTTGATTATTTATTGTGTTGTTTCAGACCAACCTTGTTCTTCAGTTTAAGCATAAACATTCAACAACATAAGAATAATGTAAAGCCTAAAGTGCGTAATTTAATCAATAATTCTTCTAAAAAGTTGTAACATTCTATAAAAAATGAATCTGCCAACATGCTCCCATTTTGATTCATTATCTCTTTATTCTTCCACCCATTGATTCTGCATCAAAATAGAGAAGGTGGATTTTATGCAAAACTAACTCAAATCATACATTTAAATCAAAGTGGCATGACCAAGCTAGACAATGTGGATTTTCACTATTGTTTTGAGTGTAATTTAAATCTTTTTTCATTTTACTAGCATGTTTATTCTCAAATAAATGCAAGCTTGAAAAGACGAAGTTCATGTACTGATCACCGAAAAACTTCCGGTTTGAACATTGTTGGAACTTATTAAATGATCAACCTAAGTGGATTTCACACTCCACCAAATATATACCAAAACAAAGGAGTACAATTATCTCATCCCCGAACCCAACCCCTATAACCACAACCCCATCCCCAGTGCGAAATGTGAACGAGAAATAATTGAATTAGACCGACCAATTGGTAGAAAGACAGAAAAAGAAAAACGAAAGACCCTGAAAGTTTAAGTATATTCTTTTAGAGGAATCACGCCACAAGAGAAAGAGTTTTATCAATTTAGGTTCAAGAAGCTAGAGTATGACAAGGAGAAAAAACAAAGTAAAGTCTGTTAAAAGGACGAAAGGTTGAGGCTCGAGACTGAGAAACTAAAGATTGCAAGAAATCAAATCAGTGAATTATGATGATAGATGTGAGTGTCATGCCCAAAATACAAAACTATATTTTGAAAAACTTTAAAGAGAAATCATATGAGAGACAATGACGCTTAAAACTGGAGTGGCTTTGAATCGTCATACGTTGAAGACAAAGGCTTTTGAATGCTTAGTTTACTTGATGCTAACCTCGTGTTTACATGTTTTTTGTTGGTTACATGTAAACATTATATACTACTTTTAACTTTAAGGGTTGTAAAAATGACATTCGGTGTAATTGATTGTAAATGCTAACATGTCTTGATTCACATTTAAGCATGTATAACAAGTTTCATCTTTTGTACGTGAAGATATTAATCTATTTTGGATTTCATTAGTTATTAGTTAAAATAATAGATTGAGCAAAGAGAAAGAAATGATAAAAAAGAATATGAAGATAATGATAAAGAATAAGATGTGAAAGATTTTTAAAAAATAAAATATAAACATATGGTTATGATTTTTTGTTAAATAATAATGATACAGATTAAAAAAGTTGTTGAGAGTGCTTTTAAACATATACATATTTTTAGTTGCAAAACAAACATCACATATTAAAACTATACATTTGTTATAATAAACAATTTTGCTTTTTTATAAACACTTATACAAACTTTTTAAAAATGTTTATACAATTTCTTAATAATGTTAATTTTACAATATCCTTTTTGATGCATATACAAAATCCTTACAACTTATGACAAATATTCTTTAAGTTATTCGTTTAATTATATGAGATCCTAGCAAGACCCCACATCACCAATCACTATGGATGAGCACCCCAAGAATGTGTTAAGGATGCACGTTCCCACCTACAAAAATGTCTAATAACGGACGTGTAGAATCAAAGGATGGCTTAAAACTAGGGTTGCAAACGAACTGAACGTTCAGCGAACAGTTCGTAAACCGTTCTGCGGGAAGTTCGTTTATGTTCGTTCGTTTAGTAAATGAACGAACACGAACAATAAAATTTTGTTCGTTTAGTTAAACGAACGAACATTAATACAAGCCGCGTTCGTTCATTTATGTTCATGAACGTTCAATAATGTGTTCGTTTATGTTCGTTAATGTCCGTTCGTGAACGTTCGATAATGTGTTCGTTTATGTTCGTTAATGTGTTCATTTGTATTCTTAATTGATTATTATATCAAGTATTTTTTTATATTTATGTTAAGTACTTATTTATTTTTGATTGATTTTGTGTAATGTTTGTAATAAAAATATAAATTTTATTCTAAAATAAATTTATAATCAATAGTATCTATTTGTGTTTATGAGTTTTTTTGTGTTCGTCACGTCATGTTCATGAACAGTTGTTTGTGTTCGTTTGTTTTTGTTTGTGTTCATTTGCGTTCGGTAAGTGTTCATAAACAGTTCATGAACATGTTTATTTTCTTAATGAACGAACATGAACAAAGAATCTCGTTCGGTAAGTGTTCGTGAACAGTTCATGAACAAGTTTATTTCTTAACGAACGAACACGAACAAGGCCTTGTTCGTGTTCGTTCGGTTCGTTTGCAGCCCTACTTAAAACTCCCATTATGAATGCTCTTATGTCATCGTACATTTTTTTTTCTTATGTCGATCATATAATTCAATCTATTCCATTCTCTTTTATATTTGTTAAGAGAACTAATTAAAGGTAGCTTCTTTTTCTCTATCTTTATAATTTAACTATATATTACATTTTTCTGAACTTATAGATAAATTTTGTTTAACAGCTCAAGTCTCATTTTTTATTTTTATCTATATCTCAGTCACAAACATTTTTTATTATTGTTTTCTCTTTCCTTAAATACTTACAAAAATATAAAGATTGATAAATAGTAAATCTTTATGTTTAAAAATTCAGTATTAAAAAGGCTCTAAAGTCTAGGGATAGAGATGAAAATAAAGATTTTGATAGAGATGCAAAATATAATAATTCTCTATATAATGGAGATGAAGATGAAAACTTCAAATACTCTAAGGTCTCATATAACGTGTTGATGTTGTTTATATTCTGAACTCATACTATATGCATTAAACAACAAATGAGGAACCCAAATGGTTTATTTTCATTGGGAAAGACACAACATAGCACCCTATGAGAAGACAACTTTGTTCAAACTCAAATCAAATCAACATATGAAATGTAATTTATCTACCTTAGTATCCCAATTGAGGCAAACATGAACTTAATAAAGAACTAGAGGCCGGTCACTGACACTTTTAAGACTCGACTCATGACTACTTAGAAATGCAAAGACCTTCTTCGTTGGAGGTCGGGTCACACTTTTCAAATATGTTCTTGGTAGTTTCTCGATTTATTATTTCTCATTTTTCAAAGCTCTAGTCAAGATTCTTGATACTCTTGAACACCTAAGCCGTAGGTTCGTTTGGGGATGAGATGAGTAATACCAAGAGATCGATTAAATTGGGAAGAATTAGCTCCCTTAAAGCACTGAATATTAGAGTGTGAATGAAATGATGGTGGAGATATAAAATTGGATATTTGCTCTTTGGAGGCGGGTTGTGGATGCCATTAAGGAAATAAGGTATCAATACTTCCAAAAAAGATCCCGACTCACATGGCTCTAAGGAAATGAGGCATAAAATCCTATTGCGAAACAAGTTGAAAAAGAAAGTCATACAAGGTATTATATACACAACACGCTAGTGTCTACGGAAAGCAAGAAACAAAAAAAAATTCACGAAGCAAAACCTACCTTGCTATCAAACATCATCCAAGAAATCAAAAATATGTCGGGCCTTTGGATGAAAAGTCAAAGATAATTAGATGGGTATTCTTGATGTAATTTTAATTGTCGTATAAAAGAAAAAGATAATATAACTAAGTGGGAGACATTCAATTGATAATCATAAATCTATAAAGAACCACTTTAACTCTTTTATTATTTATTATATAAATATATTAATATACTTTTAATTTTATTACTTTTAAGGCAAATTCTTAAAAAATAAGATACATATAATTTTTTGATAATCTACATATATGTTTTTTTTTAATGTCAAATGTGCGACTATGTTTTAGAGGATATTCGTTATCTTAATTAGGCCCAGTTATTCGTTTCCCAGCCTAGACCGCGTCCCTAACCCCCTCAGGAGGAAATCCATTACTGAGAAAACCCTAAGGCTTAACTCTGATCATTTTACTCAGAATGAAACTTGTACCCATGACCTCCCGGTATTTATATGTTATGAGTAGCTCGCGTTAACCAGTTGGGCAGAAAATCATTGGTTAATTTGTATATACGTACCCACATTGTATTGCATATATGAACATTTTATAGTTTTTCTAAAAAAATGGGAAGAGATGTGATAAAATTAAAAAAGATAAAAACATAGAATCAAATAATTATTTTTTAGTATTATCATATTATTGGGGTGTTACATTGCTTACACGATTCTTAATAGTTTTTTATATAGTTGTGGTTTTGATATAAACTTTTTATAAATTAAAGGTTGGCTTATACAAAAACCTATGTTTATTATTGAGATCTTATTATCTTCATTTTTTTCATGTATCTATACGTATGTATAAAAAAAATAAAAATAAATTTAGTGTAACAATAACATACTCTAAAAAATATACGTAAATGAAAAAGAAAACGTAGGAATTCGATGGATGAAAAGATGATTAACAGTCTTGTGTCAGAAATGCTTTCGGCTGAAACAATACAGTAGCACAGATTATAATCAAAAAGTCAAACATTGTCACATCCTCTTGCTTCTAGCTTACACCATCACTCTTTCTAGCGTTGACTTTCATCAAAAAGGATCACCTTATTGACAATTATTTTAAAGATTCATTTTCTGGAAAAGTTAGGAAAACAAATCAATAATTGGTCACAAAAAGACTATGAAATGATGAATGCACAAAGTGATCGAGCTAGACGCATAATTGAATACACAATCATCTAATATGTAGTAATTTAGGAGGAATAACAGAATATGTTTATCGTTAAAAAAATGTATAAATGTGACATGAAAACGAGATACAAAACATTATATTGTAGAGAAAGAAACTGCTTTAAAAGAATTTCGATGGTCGGAGATTGGAGTGTTCTCGAGTTGGTGCATTGGGTCTCATTAAGAACAGAATTACAAGCAATAATGGAATCAAAAAAATTTTCATTTCATTTCGGGTTGTTTGCTAATCTTATGTAATAATTTTTTTTGTTGCAATTCAGGTCAGGTCGAACCATATTAAAAAAAAACACACTAAATTTCATAAACCAAAAAACATGTCAAATGTCATTACAAGAGAATAATAAAAATACAATATATTTAAAGTGTTTTTGTGAGGTTTAATTTTTTAAAATCTTCCATAACTCACAGACGTTCCTAAGGAAGTCACCAATGAATTTTTAAGAATTTGCCAGTGTTTATATTTAAAAGATGGGTTTGGGGGGGGGGGGGGGGGGGGGGGGGGGTTATGAAGGGTAGTCAAGATTTAAGTATATATATACCAAATACTTATTTTTTTAGATTCATCAGTGACCAAAGCAAGTTGCAATGTGACATGAAACGAATCAAAACATATATTGTGTGAAATAAATGCTTTAATTATTGGACAGGACCAAAACGATGTCTTTTATTAAGAACAGAATTGCAACAATAATGAACAAAAAAAATTTCTTCATAAGGGTGTTTGGGTAACATTAATATTTATTGATAGGTTGCTATTAATATTATCCCACAAACAATAATGTCAAACTACCAAATATAAAATACTAAACTTTCTTTAAAATTTTAAATTTGACCTAATACAATTTGAATCACATATTAAAAACGTTTTATATTTAAAAGATTGGGTTTCCGGGGGGGGGGGGGGGGGGGGATTTATGAAGGGTAGTCAAGATTTAAGTATATATACCAAATACTTAGTTTTTTTAGATTCATCAGTGCCACCAGTCCCTTGGCTTGGGGCAGCGAGCTTGCACGGCCTCGTGAACCCGATGATGAAGCTGTAACTCATAACTACACAATGACAATATATGTGTGTGTGTGTGTTTTTTTTTCAAATAAGATGACTTTATATTATTGGACAGCGACCAAAAACGATGTCTTTTATTAAAAAGAATCTAAACAGAAGTTGCAACTAATCATCATTTGTAACTAGGATTAAAAACATCTTGCTTCAATAAGGGTGATCATCATTGGAGACAACATAATAGTTACTATTGATAGGTTGCTATTAATATTATCCCACTATGAACAATAATAGTCATAACTACCAAACTCTTTTATAAAGAATCACTAACACTTTCTTGTAAAATCATTATAAAAGTTTGACCTATATACAAATTTGCAATCTAACATATATAATAAAAACGCTTCTTATAGTTAGATTGCAAATATCATATTTCAACTTTTATTTTCTCCGCCCTCTTATGTCATAATAAATTGTCTTATTTTTTAGATAAATTACATTTTTCATCCTTTAGCTTTATAACAATTTCAGTTTTCGTTTTTAAACTAAGAAATTACAGTAAACGTCCTTTAGATTAAGTTTTGTAACAGTTTACGTACTTTCCTCTAACGGATGTTAATTTTATCCGTTAAGTCCGGTCACATGCCTTGCACTGAGGGTAGTTTGGTCTTTTTATCATTATTAATTAAAATAGATTATTAATTAAATTACCCACCTATTATCACCCTTAACTCTCTTCTCTCTCTCTCTCTCTCTCTCTCCTTTGTCTCTCTCTACTCTCTCTCTACACAAGACATCACCACCAAAAACAAAAAACACATCTTTATCCTTTACTATCATACACCACCATCAAAGCCACCTCCGCCGCCATAAGACCACTACCCACCCCACCTCTGTCACCACCAAAACCACCTATGTCATCATAAAACCACCATCGAAACCACCTCTGCCACTATAAAACTACCATCACCTCTGCCACCATAATAACACCAACAAAACCACCTCTACCACCATAAACCCACCACCAAAACCACCTCTCCCACCAAGAAACCACCATTGCTACCAACATAAAACCACTAAATACACTGATTCAACTACCTACCATCGTCGTTTTCATCCTGGCGACAAACACCCTACAACCACTATAGATCTGCAACTCTTGCAATGCGATGGTTTTTGTAGATCTACAACTCCATCGTGGACTTTCTTTACCAAAACCTCCATATTCATTTTGATTCGCCATAGTGGAGTGGTGATGGCTGATAATGGTAGAGGACGAAGGTGATTTGTGATGGTGGTACGATGATGGATGTGGCGAGCGACGGTGGTTGATGGAGGTTTTTTATGTGTATAGAGAGAGAGAGAGTAGAGAGAGAAAGTAAAGAGAGAATGTGTGTGTGTGTGACTATGTTTGAGGGTGAGTGGGGTGGGGTGGGGTTATATATTATTTAATATTTTGATTTAAATAATAATGATAAAAAGACCAAATTACCATCGTGTGCAAGGCGACCTGATTTAACGGACAAAATTAACGTCCGTTAGAGGAAAGAACGTAAACTGTTACAAAATTTAATCATTAAGTACATTTACTATAATTTCTTTAATTTAAGAACGAAACCTGAAATTTATTATAAAATTAAAGGACGAAAAATATAATTTACTTTTATTTTTAATTTTAATTTTAATAAATTACGCTAATCAAATATGTCTTTTAAGTCTAACAAATCTAGCGAGAGTGACGTCGTAATAAATTGTCTTGACACAAAAACACTCCAAAGGGTACAAGCATTAAACCCACCTTTTCTGCACATCTTTTGGCCCATCCGCAGCTATTTCTCTCGAACCAAAAACCCCAACAAAATTTCACTACGATCTTATCTACTTTCACAGACGATTGAAGATCAATATCCACCCACGTTTTCATCCAAAACGGTAAGAAAACAACCCAAGGGGACCGTAGTATTTTGGACTTTCTGTTTGTATCTTTGTTCTACCCATGGGAAACACAAACACCCACCAAAACCCCTCTTTATAACCCCCTTCATCTTCCTCATACCGATACAAACTTGGGTCTTTTTGAATCTTGAAAAATGGTTAACTCTGAATCGCCTTGTAAAAAGATGGGTTTTTGGTATGATTCCTGTGGGTATCAGTTTGGCCCTGCTAACGCCATCGCAGGTGGGTGATTTTTGGAGCTTTTTTGCTTGATTTTGTGTGGATTTTGAGTGGTTATGTGTTGTTGCAGGTGGGTTATGGGGGTTTCTGGTAAGTGTTGTTTACTGCAACTCAGTGGCAAGAACTTGAGAGGCAGAAGAAGATTTACATGTATATTATGGCTTCAGTTCCTGTTCCTCAGCAGCTTCTTCAACCTCTATCCACTCAATCCAACAGTAATTCTTCATATTTGTTTGTGATATTGAAGCTTGTTATGTATGCCTTCCAACTGTTTGATGAAATGCCTGTGTGAAATTTCTATCCTGCAAACGTTGTCAAATGATCAGAATTAGTATTAGAGCTTGTTATTTATGCCTTAAAACTGTTTGATGAAATGTTTATTTCAAATTTCTATTCTTTCTTGCTGCAAATGTTGTTAAATGATCAGAATTTGATGTTTTCATTTGGGTGTGTAAGTTTAAAGTTTCAAGATTTAAGATTGAAGCCCTGCATCCATTGAAATAAGATGATTCTTGAATATTATTGTTTTGTGTTGGTAGGGTGGAGTACGGGTTTGAGGTTCTCAAACGGGTCGGATCCGGAGCCGTGGAGGTGCAGAAGAACAGATGGGAGAAATGGAGGTGCTCAAAGGATGTGGTTCCTGATCAGAAGTACTGCGAGCGCCACGCGCACAAGACCGAACCGTTCAAGAAAGCCTGTGGAAGCCCAATCGCCGAATGTTAAAGATGTTTAAGAGCATCCCTACATGATCTCTGCTGCAATCAACACACCAGGTGTGTAATTGTTGTATTGTCATGTGGGTATGCTCTTAGATTGATCTTATGTAATTTTGTTGTGTGTCTTGTGATGAATGAATATGATGGTGCAGTGAATGGTTCATGAAGAATGGTGCGATCCCTGTGTCGCTATTGAACAATGGATATCAGGTATCAATGCCGTCTTCGACTGGAGGATCGAAAAAGGACCAATTTTTGAATCAAAATTTCAGGGGAAATCATCAGCAAAATCCATATTGGATCATAATTATTGTGTAAACACTGTTGGTAATGATATTGATGTTTGGTCAAGAATTGGGGTGGAGACGAGTTCTCTTTCTTTTATCAATGCAATCTGGTGGAAATGAGGTTGAGTTTGATCATGAGAGTTTCAAATGGCGGTTGGAATGTTGCGTGGTGATAGGGAGTGTGTGGAGATGTTTTCAACCGCACCAGCAGTGGCTGAACCAAGCTTCTTGGGCGGGCTCAGGATCGGGTTTCGGGCTTGGGTTTAGGTGTGACGCCTGGTGGACCATTAGGTGAAGCATTGTGTTGGGAATGACTAGTACCCATGATGAGTCGTATTCTCATGGGTTATAGCTACAGCACAACTACCAGCAGCTCGTGTGAAGGAGGCGGTGGTGGTGGTGGTCATGGGCTTGATTTCAGTTTTATGACCAGCGCGATGATTGAGCCTTATGTGTGGTGGTGTTGAATGATTTTAGAGACTTTCGCTGATGATGTTGGAGTCAACTTTACCTATTTTCTGTTGCTGATATGATTGACGTATGGATGATCCTATGAAGCGGGAGGTAAAGGATTTTACGTTCGTTGTTACACTTAAATTCGTGTTGATGAAATAGTAAATGAGTGCTCACGTGTGCTGTAAAACATATGAAATGGCTACAAAGCTACTCATCTTTTGATTCCAACATGATAATGATCGAAAAACGCCTTTATTTTTTAAGCTATCTATATAATGATGTTGAGTTTAACACGACTTAAGCGCCTTGAGATGGACCTCTTGTAATTCACATTTATCTTATGTTCATGGTATGAAATATGATTCATTGTTTAGATAACCCCTGTTGGTTGAGAAATTACCCATGCGATATCATGTCATCTTGAGCATGTTTTCATGTATTTTCTTCATTAACATAAGAGATGGCGCGATTATCCCCGTTCAAGGACATAACGTATAAGTTAAACATTAACTTTAGTGAATTCTATGACATCCATATGATGCAAAGAATCTAGCACAAAAGTTTCACGAAACTGCTTTTAGTATCCGTAAGTTCTTTAAAAGCATCAGCAATGGTCCCGTCAACCCTTCGAATGCTGATATGGAGGAAAGAAGGCTTAGGTGATGACGTAGGCTTGTTTATACATGCCCTAAAGTTGGTAAGGAATATAATACAACATTCTTGTTAAAGTCATATGACAAGTATAGACCTACAACATAAAGAAAAGAATAACGTCTAGGCCTTTGGCTATAAAGCTAGCCTTGCCATTGGCAAGGAAGTCATGCCACATGATAAGGATAACCCATTCTTTTCAAACTTGTATAAGTATATAAGAATGTGTCATGCGAAAAATACATTGGCACGACAAAAACCTCCATAAAAGAGGAAATGCCAGGCGTACTTTACAAAGTACTAACATTTTACTTTTATCATGATAAGGGAAGATTAACACTTATCTAAAAGTTACACACAGCGTAAAAGATTAAAAGATGTTGTACCAGATGTCGACTTGTTACACGAAAAAGAAAAACCACTTGGAAAACCGAGGTAAGTTGGAGAAACCATGAAGATGAACCTGCCTAGAATGAAAGGGGCTGAATCATAAAAGTGTCCCAACATGAAGGCTCCCATTATAAATACAAATCGCATAACAACTTTGAGGCATCCCATTTGCTTGTGAACCACCCTCACTTGACATCTAATCTCCACTCCTTCCAGAGCACTAGCTCCTACTACCTCTTCATACATCTTTGCTGATTCCCTTCATGTAATGTCGACAATGCATTGGCTATCTCTAATCCCTCATCTCTTATACCTCTTTATTCATTTGTCTTACATATATTCTATGCTTGACCATGTTATACTCGGTAATGACTTGAGCGACAGAGTGCCCTTGGGCTAAACATCCCTGGCCCTCTAACGTAAATCTTCTTTGTGCTACAGCCAGGTTTCAAGCTCGAGAATGAATCACGGAAACTAAGCTCAACCATACCCGCGATGATACCCGACCAACCCGACCCAGAATTAGATGTAGCAACGTTAGGTAAAAGAGAGTGTGGTCGAAAAATGGCATTGATTCCCGAATGTCGTAGCTCATGTGTAAGGATATCCATCGATCCAAAGACCACTTCATTAAAAGGAGGGATAGGAAAAAGGAGAGACATTTTGGTGTCCTTGGGTCTATGAGTTTTGTTGAAAAAGTCAAACATAAAAGTCATTTTAACTCCCAGGTATATTGCAAATGCTCTTAGAATCATGTAATGTCGACAATGCATTGGCTATCTCTAATACCCTCATCTCTTATACCTCTTTATTCATTTGTCTTACATATATTCTATGCTTGACCATGTTATACTCGGTAATGACTTGAGCGACAGAGTGCCCTTGGGGCTAAACATCCCTGGCCCTCTAACGTAAATCTTTTGTGCTTACAGCCAGGTTTCAAGCTCGAGAATGAATCACGGAAACTAAGCTCAACCATACCCGGCGATGATACCACCCAAATTAGATGTAGCAACGTTAGGTAAAAAGAGAGTGGTCGAAAAATGGCATTGATTCCCGAATGTCGTAGCTCATTTGTAAGGATATCCATCGATCCAAAGACCAAACATCTTTTCAATTTAACAAAATCTCATTAGTTAATAATTTCAAATTATTTGCAACACATTATACGAGCTAAACGACCCTAAGTTTTATGGAGATCATGGTGGCAAATGTGATTCTTCAATAAAAGGTAGGCCATCCATTGTCAGGGACGTGAGAGGGGGGGGGACCCACGTGGCCGTCCATCCTGGTCGCGAACAACACCACAACAGGGGAAGCGAGCCGGGCGCGATGTGAACAAAGCCCCTCATAACACATGTGAATAAAGTATCTGATAAAACCCCTCCCAACATTCAAACGGTAATGCGAGTACAAAATACTTATAAACTAGCCAATTGTGAATTAAATAGTCATAACGTGGTTCATTCCAAAATACAATACAAAAGCAACCCAAAACCACAGGATTATGACAGCACAAGCCTTCAATCTCACTATTACAGCCTCCACCTGAATTCAAAATAAAATAAACACACAGGCGCTAAAATCAAGCAACATCCCAGATTTGAAATCCAATTCAATAATCACCTTCACATTCAATTCCATTGTTGAAGGTGAAACCCCTTTCTTCCCCAAATCCAAAATCTCTCTGCAACTCACCATTTCACCATCAATCACCCCAAAAAACCCCCATCAAATCTTCACCATGGGCTGTGTTTCATCACATCTACTAAATCAAGAAGATGACTTCACCCAAATCACCACCTCAACCTTGAGCCACCACATCGTCTCCCTCACCTCCACCACCTACGGCCTCTTGACCCTTGACCCATCGTCTTCTCCGACCACTGTAGCCCCACCCCACCACGGTTCAACCTGGTTCGATCTTGAACGACCCCCCATCGACCACCGAACGACCACCGGAAGTTATTGACTCCGTTGAGCTCATGAAGGGTCTTGATTCGACCCCTGAAAGTCAAAGACTCTGTTTTCCCCATTGGGTTTCAAACACAAGATTCTTGAAAAGATGAGGGATTTCAAGAAAATGCAAACTCTAATCGTAAAAATCCGATCTTTATCAAACCCTTGGTTGATAAACAAGTTTTCTTACATGGGTTTGAAGAAATTTGTCCTCCGAAGGGGGAAAGCAGAGTGGTGATCTACACAACGACATTGAGAGGTGTTAGGAGGACATTGAGGGTGTAATGCTGTGAGGGCGGTTCTTGAGGGGTTTGGGGTGTTGTTCTGTGAGCGTGATATATCGATGGATCGCGGGTTTAGGGAGGAGCTTTGGGAGTTAATGAAGGGGAAAGATAAGCAGCATTTGGTTCCCTCCTAGGGTTTTTGTGAAGGGAGGTATGTAGGTGGGTCTGATGAGGTGTTGAGGATAGTTGAAGAGGGGTGTTTGGGTCGGTTGCTCGAGGGTTTGCCAAGTCGAAAGTGGGTTATGTGTGTGAGGTTTGTGGGTGGTGCGAGGTTCGTGCCGTGTGTTGTTGTAATGGGAGTTGTAAAGTGGTGAGGGTTTTGAAGAAGGAGATCAATGGGGAGCGATTGGGAGAGACTGGACTGTGAAGTGTAGTGATTGTAATGAGAATGGGCTCGTTTGTTGCCCGTTTGTAGTGATTGTTTCTTCGGTTTGTAGCTTGATGTTCATCAAGATCCTTTGTTTTAGGATGACAATCTGTAGACTATAAATAAGATCAGAGAACATTTGGGAACCAGTCATGAGTGAGTGATCCAACTGTTGGTACGCTTCTTTTGTGCTGACATTTAACTTGCACCATTAGCATATGCATTTACAAGAATTCTTGTTTTGATAATATTTTCTTATGACAAGCATGATTCCTTTGTAACGACTCTCACATAGGTGATTTTTCATAGATCATTAAAGGCGTATGCATAGTCTCATATTACTGTTGTTTATGGGAATAAAACAAGTTCTTCTCAATGGTGTAAGGTGCTAATATATGAACCTCCTTGGGTTATACAATCAGATTGTTTTATTGAATCTTAACTTTGGTATCTTTAGTTTAATAGTTAGACTTTCTTTGTATAGCCACAACTTGGTCTTTCAACAATTCTTTTGTTGTCATATTCCATAGATTTTCTCTAACTACATGAAGCAAATAGAAAAAACTTCTAACTAAGATTAGTTATTTAATGCGTAATTTTGGCTTGTATGTCAATCTTGCATATTCTCAGCACTCAGCACCGAAAATATCCTCCAAGACTTTTTCACTATTCGGTTATCTTAAACTATAATCTTGAATCTTTATACAGATGTTATAATGTTTGGTCTTGACATGAAACATATTCGCATTTCAAGGTTAATACATATCCGCTATGCCTTTTAGTATGATGCTTAAGTCTTAACAACTAATTAGATCTTATTACCTTTATGTATTTGCATTATTCTTGCATATATGTTGAGTTTTATTTATGCAGATTATTTGTATTCTTATCGCCAAAATTCTCAAGACTATCTGATCACTTGGTATCAAAGGCAAGTCGCCCCATAGTTAAGTTGTTATTGAATAAATGCTAGTCACCATCCACAAGGTAGAGAAAGGGTTTCCATTCTCATAAACTACACAAGTGAGAAAAGTTACCCTTTTCCATATTCTACAGGGTTGAACTTCATTTCCATAAACAACATCGATTTCAAGACGATGTTTATGTAAGCTTTCAGGGTTTAACAACTGAAATAATATTGTATTGACGGAGATGAACTCACTAGTTCCATTTAACACTATGTGTTAAACCTTTTTTACAATAGAATGATATAAGTTAGGTTTTTGCTAACTAAACATGTAAGCACGTTGCCATGACATGCCTAAATATTGATCAATGAGTTGTTGCTCATGAAGAGGCGTTGTCTGAAAAAGAGAAATCTTGAACACTATCAACTGTTATGGTCAAAGAAACTCAGAAAGGCCTAGTAACATTGAATAGAAACACCTCTAGGCCTAGAACATTCTAGATCTAAGACTTGAGTAGTAAATATAAATAGATGGATTGAGTTTTTGAAAAACTACCTCTTGTTACTGATCAAGCATCCTCAGGATAACCTACATGGTTATGTGGTTAGTATTATATGTTACGTTTGATTGTACATAGTAATTATTATTTAAATGATTGTGATTGAAGTAATATTAACCTAAATTGCAATAAAATAAAGATGGACGAACAAAGACAACACAAAAATATAAGAGGAGAAACAAGTAATCACACCAAGGTTTGTTTTTGATAACATTATGTATAACATGACTTAATTCATCATGTTAACAAACTACATAAACATAGCCACATTGAATGGATGCAATGATGAATAATACTAGACTAAGGGGTTTTTTGGCAATTTCTGAATGATTAAGTGCTGAACCGATAAGAGGTCTGAACCATTAAGTGCTGAACCATTAAGAGGTCCGAACCATTAAAAGCTAGTATATCGCTTAACTATTCAAAGGTAAATGTCTGACCAATTTAGATAAAAGGTATTAACCATTCAGCGTTATACCTCTTAACCATTCACCATTAGTATAATGCTTAAACCATTCAGAGGCAAATGTCTGAACCATTCAGACATTTGCACGTGAAACAAACAGTTTGGTTCAGACATTTGCTCGTGAAACAAACAGTTTGAATCATTGGTGCTGAACCATTCAAACATCTAAACCATTAATAGGCTGATTCAGATGCTGCCAAACAGCCCCTAAGGAACATGACATGGAACTATTTAAACGATACTAAACCAATAAAGGGCTCATGCTATATGAAATTAACAATCATCAACATCTTATGATAATAACAACGCAACATCATATCGTTTAATGATTCAAGGCCGAGAAATTGCCCTAATCAACTTGTTCAAATAACTAAAACAAATTCAGATCTGATAAAGTTTATTTGTTCTCCTTCTTGGGCTCATCTAATGGGCTGTCAATAAAATTTGAGTCGATGGCTCCAACAAAATTATAAGCCCATGTTATTGTTGGACTCAATACTTAGAAGGGTTACCTTTTTCCTCAATCATTCGACCCTGGTCACAGAAGTACTGTTTTGCGGTTTTAGACAAAGCAACATTTTAATTCCATGATGATAATAATATGTTAACCTAATATAATATATATATACGTATATATACGTATTGTATACGATATATACGTATATGATACGTATATATACGTATATGTATACGTATTATACGTATATGTATACGTATCATAAGTATATGGATACGTATATATACGTATATGTGTATACGTATATATACGTATATGTGTATACGTATATATACGTATATGTGTATACGTATATCTAGTATATGTGTATACGTATTATATACGTACTATATAGTATATCTATACGTATATGTATACGTATAATACGTATTGTGTATACGTATATATACGTATACATATACGATATATACGTATAAATATATACGTATATATAAGTATACATATATATTATATATATATACGTATAATATATATTAGGATACATATATACGTATATATTACGTATACATATACGTATATATATACGTATACATATACGTATACATATATACGTATACATTACGTATACAATATACGATACATATTACGTATAATATAATATACATATACATATACGTAATATATGTATATATATAAGTATATATATACATATACATATACATATACATATACATATATATACGTATATATATAATATAGATATACGTATATATACGTATATATATATACGTATACATACATATACGTATTACGTATATATATATATCTATATATATATACGTATACATACATATACATATATATAATATATATATAATACGTATATATATTATATACGTATATATATACGTATAGATATATATACGTATATATCTATATATATACGTATATATATTATATACGTATATATATACGTATATATATATACGTATTATATATATATATACGTATATATATATACGTATACATAGATATATATATATACGTATACATAGATATATATATACGTATACGTATATCTACGTATATATATATATACGTATATATACGTATTATATATATATACGTATATATATATATATATTATATATATATATACGTATACATAGATATATATATATATAGTATACATAGATATATATATACGGTACGTATATCTACGTATATACAATAATATATATATACGTATACGTATATATACGTATATATATACGTATATATATACGTATATATATACCTATATATATATACGTATATATACGTATATACGTATATATACGTATACCTATATATACGTATACCTATATTATAACGTATACATATACGTATATAACGTATATATATATATGTATATTATATGTATATATATGTATATGTATATATATGTATATGTATATCTTGTATATATATATGTATATATGTATAATATGTATATGTATATATATGTATATATATGTATATATATATATATATGTTGATATATATATATGTATATAGTTATATATACATATAATATATATAATATTATATATATTAATATATATCAATATATTTATATTATACATATATATATCTAATATACATATATAGATTATACATATATATATATATATACATATATATATATATAAATATATCTATATATATATATATATATATTATATAATATATAATATTATATTATATTGAAATAAAAATTACTTCGAAAAAGATTGACAACAAATTATATTTTAGTTGAATTCGCTTATCATAGAAGCTTCAAGACCCGGAAGCAGGAGCGGACCCAGGAATTTTCTATGGGGTCGGGTTTTTCGGTTCTTGAGTGTACTTCAATTTTATGTTGGAATTGTCGGTACAAGTTAAGCCGGTCACATAAATAAAAGTTGTTTGGTTTACGTTCGGAAGAAGCCAATAAAAGATATTTCAAAAAATTTTTTCAGAAGTACCACTTGACGATCACGATTGGATAACTTTCTTTTTTAAAATCCCTTAATAAACCCTAAAGATAATCAACTACTACATTCAGTATAAATAAAAGAAATATGATCGGATCATATGCCAACATTTCGACCGGAATATATGAACATATAAAAGATAATCAATTAAAATCCATAATAAAACACATTTAAAAACCTGAGGTCTTGATTCATAAACGAACGAAGCACCAAGCAGGAATTACAATTTGCTAATCTTCGGCTAAAGCCGCTGACAATCTTTTCGCAAACAACAATTCGTAACTAGCGTCTCTTCAATTTGGGGTAACTTTTAGTGAACATTTAGACTTATGAAAAGTATAAATGGTAATGGTTAATGGAAAATAAATTAAGCTTTTAATACTAGATAAACTTATTGGTTATTAGATTTTAGTCTTATTAATTTTACCAAAAACAGACTCTTAGTTTAATTGTTAGTGGGTTAAAATTTTTAAAAAAATATATGGGTTTAGGGGTCATATAGTTTTTTATACGGGCCGACATTCAAAAAATAACGGGATCGAAAAGAAAATCGTTAAGACATGCTACATATAATTTTTTTTTTTCTGCAGGGTCAGTTGACCCGTCCCCCTCTGTACTAAGTCCACCAATGCCTAGATGCTAATGCAGGCTTGTGTAAAAAGATGTTGGTTAGTGGAGTTTTTGTTCAACCATGAAAATCCCCGAAAACCTAAAGCCATTATTGTTCCTTTGTAAGTGAGAAACAAGGATGGTCGGCAATTTCATGTTGGAGATGGAGTAGTACCCTGAAACGACATGAATCGTGGGCTAAGTGACCAAAATCATGACAAGTTGACAAGCGCGATGTTTTTTACTGATACGACAACCTTGTGGTGGAGATGTAGATATGTGGATGTGGTGCGAAGTATATATACCATAAGAACTTTGGCTAAGTTTGTGTGGAAACTTAAGCAATAGTTATATTTCGTGCATGCTAAGGATAAAGCAAAAAGCCAACCACATAGATTCAAGCATGAAGGTACGATCCAAGAGTATGAAAAAGAATTCATGACTCTAAATCTTGAGATTGTTGAACAGTCAGAAAAAGATTCATTATTCTACTTTCTCAAGGAGTGAATAACTTGATTAGCGTAATGCTCAAGACCTTATTGGTGGCTATTTTCGTAGTCGAATGTCTGATCTATCTAAGTGAAAAGAGTTCGCAAAAGCTCAAGATTAGAGAGAGTAACTATGAGACATCTTATGAGAAATAAAGTTACTCTCTCTAAGTATCTTAACAAGATTAGATACTTATCCATTTTCGTATAGATTTATAAGTATATTAACAAATTTTTATTACTATGCAGCACGATGTAAGATTATGATTTTTCAATCTAATAAAAGCTGATTAATATCTATAAAATTTATAAATAATCATCCAATATGGTAGTCACCCCTCTTATAATTTCCATAGAGATGGTGGTTGTTGTTGGCTTCTTCTTTAAACAGTAAAAGCTATGTAATCACACTCAAATGACAACAACTAAACACACACTGCAACTTTTTCCTAATCAATTAACCATTAATGTTTGTTAAAGTTCCATCATTACAAGCCTGTGTAGGACCATACTGCAACAAATTTGCATGTGATAAACCTTCAATGACCTTAATATCCTATCTTTGCATCATGATTTGAAGTATCAACTTGTAGATTATTACCAATACGCGAGCAGTTTAAACCATATTTGTCGTGTTTACTGTATGTATCTATGTATTCTGGTGCAAGTTTTAAAGATCAATGCTTAACTGTAAAGTTATGATTTTATTGGATGCAATTTTTGTTATATATAAAGGTGGTGTAGCTTTCCATCTCTTGTACCAACTTTTTCGACAGTTACATGCATGCATTATCTAGTTGGTTAGTTGGTTGGACCATCGCAATCATCGTCTATCACTTTTTTAAGGGGACCGATCCAACACAACCAACCAATCGAATCAATTAATATATACACATATCCATATATACCATGCATATTCTCAACCATATATATAGCATATGTAGCTTATACATATTCATTATTTTGAAATCAAATTCTCAAAAGGTCACCTTTGGCATGCTTATGATGATTGTCTTTTAATTAGATATTAATTAGAGTATACTTATAAGCCAAATGCATGATGACAACATTATGATAATCCACATATATATACATGTGTTTATACACATACATATACAAGGAAAACAAACATGTTTTTGTTTTACAAACAATTATTGTTAGCAACACAACATGACCAAATTGAACACCACAAAGGAGTTAGTGATGGTGACTACCACAAACAAGAAAGCAATGTCATATCTTATATATTCTCAACATATTAAAACATTAATAAAAGAATAAAAGTTACTTCAAACACAATATTCAATGAAGCAAAGAGTATATTAGGACTTTAGTTGTACTGATATGAAAAAAGATAGTGGATGTTTTTGCTATATATGTATACATCAATCACAATACAATGCTACCCTTTAATTTGACATAAAGATCAACAATCTACCTAGATATACACACTATATTCAAACTAATTTCTACTTATTTTTATATCTCCAAATATATATATAAGACCATCTCCAATGTAGTCCCGCGTTATATCTCCCTAGAGAAGCCCGTCGGGCGTGGTTTATTTCATTTGTGTTGTGCATAAATTACAGTTTTATGTGACAAAGTATATCAAGCAAGCTGAAATCAAATAATGTGAATTATACCGATAAGTGGTAAAAGGGATCAGGCGACGATGACTGTGAGGAAGATTGTGCAAAGCTCCATAGATCTATCTCACTCGTATACGCTCCATGATCATTTGGTTTGGCCATACATGATGGTTGTTGTGGTTCTTGATCATCATGGTCAAGTGAGAAACATATGTCTTCATTGGGGTCATTGTAGCTAGCATGCATATGCTTCGATGGTCGCGGTTGACCGTTGAGCTGAGAGGCCACGAGTCGGTCAACATCAGCCCAATTGTCAAGATGTTCATGATCACTAGACTGTTTGGCTCCTGTCAGCAAATGGGTCATGGTGTTATGGGCTCGAAAGCTTGAATCTTGATCGAATGTGTCTGAACGGGTCAAGTGCCCGAATGTACTGGCATTTATCGGGTTCATGATGTGTTGCAAAGGGTTATAATCATGGGTTGTGGTGATATTGGCTAGTGAATCAGTTTCTTTCTTGCAGGATCTACCATTGATGTATGCAAGAAGTTGATCATGAACACTTGCATCTTTCTTTAAAGGTTGCATTTGAACAGTTGAATCAATAGAAGGTGCAGATGATGATCTTTGAGGGCTTTGATCAACAGATTTATGGTAGTTTTTCTTTTTAAACACGCGGCATACGACCCACCCGTCTTCTTGACTTGAATCACACAAGTTCGAACACTAAATTGATAAAAAGTTCGTTGCTTTTCGTTACAAAATGTGGTTTGAAGGCGAAAAACGACTAAATTTGTATGAAATAACTTACATAACTGTATTCTTGTGTGGTGGTTGTATGATCATCAAGCCTGTATTCATGCATTATCCAATCTGATTTTTGTCCATGAGGTGCTCTTCCTTTATAAAACACAAGTGTTTTCCTCATACCGATTCTTCGTAAGCTACTGCGAATGACCTTATCTCGACCCGTGGCTTTCCAAAAGCCCGCTGCAGTCGCGCGGTTTGTACGGTTGCCAGTTGGGTACTTCTTATCTTTATGACTAAAGAAGTACCAATCGTTTTGCGGGGTTGATCCGATTCTGCACTTTTCTATAGCACCATGAAAAAATTCAAAAGAACTGAAAAGCTGATGAATAATATTATAATATTTTCTTTGTACATTGAATATACGTAAAGGAATATAAAATTATCATGCAAAGAGATCGAATAATCAATCACCTTGGATATCCCATGGTTCAAGCTTGTTAAGATCGATTTCGCGAATAACATCAAGATCAATCTTTTCGTACCCGACTTTCTTCCTTAAGTAGTAATGGAGAAGCTCTTCTTCGGTAGGGTGGAACCGGAACCCCGGTGGCACCTTGGAGTGACCATTTACGTTCACCGACAAACTCGGTTCTTCTTTTGACATATCAAAGCAAGAAAGAGAGAATGATCAGAAAATCAAGAAGGACGCGACGATCATTTATATGAAAGTGTAAAGCATAATGATGAATAAATGTGTATGAAATACACCCTTATCGCAATGTAGTTAAAAGAAAACATGAAAAAGGAATAGAAGGTTCATAATGATGCACCAGACTTTGGATTGTTGGGTCACGGATTGTTGAAAACTACTAGCCACCTACTCATCTAACACAAGGACATGAAATTGGGTCCCTGAAAAAAAGTGTAGCTTGGGGGTTTCGGGTGCATTTTCGTGGCTCGGCGAATATCTAGTCACGTCCTGGCAGAACGTTTTAGTCAGAGGGTTATCATAAGGTTCTTTTTTCTACTGTCTATAATGTTACAAGTTCAACTCATGTTTTTCTTATGAGAAGAAACTCATTTTATATACAAAACTTTGACAAGTTTTGATGATCTAGGGTTCAGTGGAACTGGCCTTTTTACCGTCTCTTGGTTCCATCCCTACATCCAAATATCCAACAACATATGTTATCTTCAAATGATATCACCGTTTATTAGTGTAACTTAAAGTGACGTTAAGCCAACGTTTGTAAGCGCGATAAGTGAAGCTACAATGGAGTAAACACAAATGATTTCAACTTAATATATGATTGAAAACTTGGTGAAATCCTTGGTTTTATGAGATAAAAGGATTATGTTTGGTTGCTAGTACTTGGCTTGTCGCTACCAACAAGAGTTGAAATGGGTGCCCTTGGAGGTTTGATGACAAGTCTTGGTATTTGACATAAAGTCTATTAAAAGGTATTAATTAATATTGACTTTTACACAAAACCTTTTCTTTTTTGTTTGGAACAAAGATCACTAAACAATATTTTAATTGATTTTTTCAAAAATAGTATCATTATATCTTTTGATTACATGCAAGCATATTAGCTCAATAGCTCAGTAACATTTAATATTCCTTTTAATTGTAACAAAATGTTACTGATTTTATATAAAAGCCAATAGTATTAGTAGGTTAGTACCTCATGTATTAAACAAATTGAATAAATATAATATTTAATAATTAGTAATAAAAAATTATTAATTATTAAATGATATTGAAATATATAGTATGATTGAAATTACATATTACTAAGGACTATAAGTAATAAAATAATGATATTATTTTCTTTAAACTTTTGTTTTAAAAAATTCATTCTAAATCAAAATGTTTTAAAAAATGTCATTTTCAAAAAATTTCTTATTATAACTTGAATTTTATTTTTTATGGTTCATAAAAAATTTAATTTTTACAAACATTGATTTAAATATTTTGTATTTTTTTTTAAAATTAACATTTTAAAAAATTACTTATGTTATACAGAAGATTATCTCCCTAAAAATTACATATACAGAAAGAACTCTTTCTTAATTTATTAAAAACTATTTTAATCTAAAAAAATTAAATAATATAATTAATAATTAATGTAAATATTTAATATGAGAGACAAGCGGGAAAATGAGGCTTAGGAGGCCTAATATTATGACAAGTGGCAACTCAAAACATTCTTTTACTGAAATAGATAGATTATCTAAACAGTATTATAATAATTTTTTTTAAAAAAAAACATGATTTCTTTATATTAATTTTAAAAGTTTAATAGGGTTAATAGATTTTTTTTTTAATTTGGCTTTAATTATCTTCCTACATACATGTCAATTATGTAACAATTGTTGATCTTAAACCAACAGTGACTTTTCAATAACTCTTAACATTTTTTTACGTTAATATACAATTTTTTTAAATTACACCATAAAAGTAAATATTTATTCCCTTTAATTTAAGTATTAGATTGTTAGAGTTTTTTTTTTAATTGAAAATAGATTTACATATTGTTCTCCGTCATATCACGCGACCACCTCACTATATTGTTATAATATATAAAAGTATGATGAATACTTATGGTAAGGTTATTTTACAAAGTGTATTTTTGCTATAAAGTGTGAGAAGACACAATGAGACTAAAAAAGTCACAAAAAAAATTATATCTCACAATCTAAATCAAATTTCAAAAAGGTACTTCGGAGTCTCGGTTCCTCTCGACGTCCTTTTTCAGAAAAAAATAAAAAAAAATAAAAAAAAATTCATTGTGTCTTTTATGACAAAATGACGTCATTGTGTCTTTCATAATGACACAATGACGTTATTTTGTATTTCATAATGACACAATGACGTCATTGTGTCTTTCATAAATGACACAATAAAAAAACGTTAATTTTTTTTTTTTTCTTTTTCGTTTATTTTTTTTAGTGAGGACGGCTAGGGGAACAAAAGCTCGGAATTTCTATTTTGAAATTCGATTTAGATTGTGAGATATAATTTTTTTTTGTGATTTTTTTTACTCATCGTGTCTTCTCACACTTTGTAGCGCAAATACACTTTGTATTTGAACTTTTTTCTATACGGACTTCCATCGCTTTCTTAACTAAAAAAAGTCCATTAAACTTGGTAGACTAAAGCTAATGTTATCGCTATCAATAAATTGTCAAAAGAAAAACTATAAGGAAAAAGATATTACATTTCTGAAATGACTTGAAATAAAAATCAAGTTATAGAAATACATGTTGTACTCATTCATTTTCAAAAAACGAATAAGTTATAACTTATGAAAAGGATGTGACTCGTTAGTGAAATAAATTTTCACACATGTTTTTTGTGCTCAAAGCGTAATGTATGGTTGTACCATACTACCATCATGGGTGTACTTGTATTAGGGATTTAAGTTGGTCTTTAGTTTCTTATGATGAAGATTACCTAGTTATTTTTTTACTTCTCATTAAATCAACCACATTCTTCTTAGTAACTGGCGGGTAATGACTTGTGCTTAACGATAGGTTGATTTTACATACAATTTACATGGAAACTTAGATGAAAAAAATTGTCGTAAGAGCGTGTTGAGAATCCAATACAACAAACAAGCTTTGAGTAATACAAAAAATAAAAATGATGATGATTCATTTTATAAGACTACTTAATATAAGAGGAAACAAAATCTATGTAAAATTAATCGTAAAGTTAACATAATAAAAAAGTCAAAAAAAAAAAACAATCAAACAAAAAAGTTCCGAAAACGGTTTTAATAAGTTCGAGTATTTAGTTAGAAAAACTGGTTTGAAAACGAAACCGGTTTGAAAAAAAAAACGGTCTGATCTTATAACAAAAAGCTGGTCCCGTTTAAAACCAAACCGATTTGGGAAAAAACGGTTTATACACCTCTAGTCCCACGATGTGGAGCTCCTCCCCCTTCTGGCGGGAGGTGTGATGTTGATGGCGTCAAAAGTGGTGTGAATATAACCGTCGGTTGGTGGGGGGGTTGATAGGTAGTTTTTATAATTAAAAAATATTCAGATTTCACCTATATAATAATCACATTTTTATAGTATTTTTTTTACCATATTTCACACCCAAAATGAACTGAATCTTTTATTATTGTGGGTGAGATGGCTACCACATAACATGCATTTTATTTTCACACTACACTCACTCACTCACAAGGATATAACCATCGTGCTCTATCATGCAAAGTTTTTTTCATAATTAAATGGGAGTAAATGGGTTTGCTACAGAATAATACACTTTTGAGTTGTGATGGCCACACAGATAATGGACCATTAATGAGTCTGAAATAAATCATGTCCAATGTCCTTAGTGTTATGGTTTCAGGCCTAATGGATATTCATTTGGGCTAACCCATTGAATTAGTTCCTAGAAAGCTTAAAAATGCCAATCGCGTCGTCTAGAGGTGCACGTTTCGGGTTTTGGGCCGTACCCGGGCCCGGGTACAAACCGGGTTGGGCCCAATCGGGTTTTTTTGTACCCGGGTATTGGTGTACCCGGGTACGTACCGGGGTCGGGTTCACATTCGGACAAACCCTACCCGATATACCCGGGTAGGGTCGGGTCGGGTCCGGGTCGGGTCCGAAACCGAGTACAATTCGGGTTTTGTTAAAAAATCACAAGTGTTCAGGTGCATGGGGCACCCATGCGCCTGAACAGTTCTCATGCGCCCGAAATTTCAGGCGCATGAGCACTGTTCATGCGCCTGAACACTTGTGATTTTTTAAAATTCTTTTAATAAATAAAAAATGAATGAATAAAATAACATAAATTAATCGTCATGTATTTTTATAACAATATTAAAACAACTTAAAAATACATAAAATGAATCAATAAAAAATACCATAAAACTTTTATTTAAGTTATCGTCTAATTTTATTTTCTACGAGATACTTGATCAAATGTTAATTCTTCATCGGATATGCCAGAAGATACTTCTTCTTCTACTACCTCTTCATCGTGTACTTTAGCTTCGAGTGTAATTTCGTCTTCGAAGCTTGTTTGGTCTTGTATACGATCCATTGCGTCTAAGTGATTCTTTAAACAAATGCACATCTCCACTGCTTTCGGGGTTAGTCTTGTTCTCCGTAATGATATTACCCTGCCACTAAGAGAAAAAGCAGATTCCGAAGCTACCGTAGAAGCTTGGACGCTTAGTAAATCACGGACCATAGCAGAAAGAATCGGAAATTGAGATTTTTTTCCTTTCCACCAAGCCAAAATATCGAATGCACGATAATCTTCGGTAGTCATAGTGGAAATAAATTCCGTTCCACCGTATCTACCGAGCTCACTTGTTGGGGTGTTACCCCTTTGTCGTTTAGTCGTCACATCCCGGACAACATTCAACATAGTCAAAACTGGGTCTTTAACCGATGTACTAGCACTTGAGGTTGATTCGCTTGGCATGGTTATGTTTACGTTAGGTCCATATCTATTTAAATAAAAATTATAAATTGTTTTCAAACTATGATTAAAATTTTCTTTTGCCTCGTTTGAAAAATTAGGGTTTTCGTCATGCATATCCAAATTGTCATTTATCTCATCTATCAAACATTCAACCCCCGCAATATTTAGAAACGGATTTAAAGCGGAGACACACGTAAAAACGGGTGGTAACTCCTTAAAATATTTTTTAAACTTTTCTTTCATCGGTTCTATCATTTGACTAAACATATTATTTTTATTTTGAAAATTTTTAAAATTCAAAGTCATAAAATATAATTCTTGAAGCACCGAATAACTAGTGGAATAATAAACTCCCGATAATTTTGTTGTTGAGTTTTTAAACACCTCAAGAAACTCGGATAGACGTTGAACATTCATCCAACCCGCATCCGGAAATGGGTCGGCTTCATCATTATCCAAAAGACTATTATGAAAAACTTTCAAAGTGCCTTTTTGTTTTAAAGCACAATCAAACATGTGACAAGTGGAATTCTACCGAATAGGTACATCCCAATTAGGACCTAAAAATATAGATTTCGTATCCTTACAAAGTTGTTTATAATCTTGATATCTTTTTCTACTTTTTTAAAAAAAGTCATGTAACATAAATCGAAAACTTTTAATAAAGTTATCAACAAATTTCACGGATAGCCCATCTTGCACTACTAAATTAATAATATGTGTAACACAACGAGTATGGAAAAAATCACCGTTTGCAATCAGAAGATATTTTAATTTTAATTTTTCAATCGCGGTTGTATTGTTAGAGGCGTTATCAAATGCAATTGAAAAAAGTTTATTTTGTAACTTAAAAGTATTTATTACATTATCTAAAAAGTAAAACAAAAAATCTCCGGTGTGTGGATACGGAAAAAGATCAAATGCAATCGTACGCGTCATCATTTGCCATGATTTGGGATCCACCCAATAAGCGGTGACGCAAAGGTACGATTCGGGTAAACCGTGTGGAGCCGACCAAACGTCACTAGTTAAGTTTACATCGGTATTTAAATTTTAAAATAATACAATTAAATCATTTTTTGCTTGTTTCCATAATTTTATACAATAGCGTCTAAGTGTAGTACGACTTACGTGGGTGTAACGAGGTTGAAGCGTCTCTCGAATTAAGTTGGTCAACCGAGGATTATCGAAGTGACTAAAAGGCAAAGCTTCTTGAATCACGAACTTCGCCATTCGATCTCGAACCGTATTAACATCGTAATTAAAGATTCCACCGTCTCCACCCAATTGTGTTTGTTGCGAATCCGTTACAAAACTTCTTGCTAATGTGTTTGCTTAAAGTCGTGTTAGAATCTTTAGCAAGCAAAGCTCCACAAAACTTGCAACGAGCCTTTACAGACCCGACACTCAACTCAACCATATCCCAATTGCACCAAACTTCCATGTTACGATTGTATGCAAGAATACGAACGACGGTTGGAGAGTTTGACGAACCTTGACCAACGGAAGATTGTGATTGAGCCATATCAAGATTGAAGAGAGTGAAAGTATAAAACGAGAGAGTGAAAGTGTAAAACGAGAGTAAAAGAGAGTATTTTTTGCGTTTTTTGCGTATGTTTTTGCGTTTGGGACTTGGGTACTAAACCACATCAACCCACACCTATTTATACTAACTTATAAGGTAAAAATGGCCAAAAAAAACGGTCCAAAATCGAAGCTAACGGCTATATAGCCGTTATTAACGGCTAGATTTTCAAAAAAAAAAAACGGTAATACCCGGGTTGGACCCGGGTACAATCGGGTTGGGTTCGGCCGGGTCGGGTCAGGTTCGGGTTGGGTTCTAACAAAAACTTAAAAACTATACCCGGTTCCATTCCTACAGTTTTTTTCGGGTCCAAACCGGGTACACCCTATACCGGGTCGTACCCGTACCCGAGTCCGGGTCGGGTCCGTACCCTGGTATTTTGCCCATCTCTAGCGTCGTCACATCGTCATCGGCTCAGGTTGCCTCTTCTACTGTAAAGACGCCTTTAGGATCCGTCTGAAGGGCATCAGACGTCTCTCCTCTTTCTCTCTCTCTCTCTTACCTCTCTACTTCATGTTAGTGACATGTCCGAAAAAGGGCTAAAAATGTCCTCACTAGGGATGCTTGTCATTTACAACACTGAGTTAACGTATTTAACATAACACACGCAGTTTAGGTTGAGGTTCAATCAGTTTTGAATCAAACTTGTTGACACATTAAATACATATATCTCCTATCAACCTAATGGTTTCACATATTAATCATTTTATTATTATCAACTTTTTAAGAGATATATTATGTTAAAACTTAAGTCGATCCAGTATTTTATATCAAAACATAAAAGTTAATTTTTAGCTCCATATTACATTTTTGTTCGGATAAATTTTTATGTGTTTTAATAATAAACAAGAGGGGTTCAACACCCACAACCAATTTTTTTACTTTTTTTCTAAAATTAACTATAATGAATTATTAAATCCAACTAACTTGTCTACTGTAAAATTTAAACACTCAGACTTTTAAAGTAGTGAGCACGTAGTACACACTTATTGGTTTATTTGTGATGATTTGTTTCGGTTAGTTTGTTTATTTGGAACATATAATTATAACTAGATCATAAAATCAACTAGAAAAAACTATAATTAAACCACCGGTTTCTCTATTATATTAATAGCAAAAGAACTTTTCTTTAAAGTTACTAACGGCAACATTTGAGGATAAGGTGGATAATACAAGAGGAAGATGATGAAGATCCCATCTATATTAACACCAATAATCCATGATGAGACAATGTGCACATGCCTAACATTCCCTTGAGAAATGATTTTTAAAGTGTAGCTATGATCTCACATGACACTAGGAAATTATAATTCATGTTATCTTTATCATTTGTAATAATTCAACCTTTGTATTTGGCTAATAAATCTCTTGTGATCACAAGTCTTATTTGATAAAACTTTTTGGAATAAGTAAAAACATCAAATGCATAAAAACAAATACTAACGTGTTTTCGTCCAATGGTATCAGATATGTTAGTAATAAGTCAAATTCAAGTGACCCTTGCTAACAACGCGTATTTTCTCATCTACAAGAAAGTATATTTTTGCCCCTACATAACCTTGATCACCACGTTAACCCACATGATGTTTTTATGTCAAACAGTTAATATAAATATATCAACTCTTTACACTATGTTACAAAGTACAAATATATATTTAAGTAATAGACTTACGATACAATTCAAATCTTTTTATGTTAGTAACCAAAATTTTATTTGACACGTGGAGCATTTGTAAATAAATTGCTGGTTTAGTTCCTTAATAATATAGGAGCAATGTTCTAAAGCCACACCGGTGACCGAACCGGTTATCATACCATTTTACCGGTGGAACCGGATTTAAAAACCTGATAATGTTATAAATAGCATAAAAATTAAAACTGTATAACATATATCAATTACCAAACAAAACATAAAAATAATTTATGTTTTGGAGTGAATTTGCATTTGAAATAAATTATTGAGACTCCATTATTAAATGTATAAGAAAATTTTGATTTTGAAAGAAAAAATTAAAATATAATTTTTTAAAAAATTTGGTCCAATTAAACCGGTTCACTGGTTTTATCAGTAAACCTTTAATTTAAATGATGACCACTAAATGGGTTTAACCGGACTGGTCCATGCCCGGTTCACAATCCAACTATCCGGTCTTGAATTTTAAACCTTGTATTGGAGTGTTTTTCTACAAAATGAAATTGTTTTAGGATGTTAATAAGCTCATAATCTGAATCAAATTTAATGGATGTAACAATTAGACTTCTTGACCGTGACATTAGACTTCAAAACGTCATCAAAATTAAATTTTAATTTATATTATTTTTACCCAACCCAACGACGTCGTGTTGATTGAAAAGAAACGTCATACATGTTAACCGCCGTGTTTGACGCCACTTCTCCCTCGGCGTGTGAAAAACCGTTCATGATAACGACAGCCAACAACTCATCACAATTTGACTCCAATTTCGGTGATCAACAATTATTTACAAAATTAAATCTAAAATAAATTACTATTTTGATCATTGTCCTGTAATTATTTTTAACTCTTTTAGTATAAAAAAAAGTCTTTTGACATGTCAGATCCTAACATTGAATCTTATAATAATTTTAGCCTCTAATCATTAACACTGTTAATTATATTAGTTAAGTGCAAGGATAAATTTTTTTAGTATTTCAGGGGCTGCTTCAAAAGTTATTAAAGTTAGTTTTATTTTCATATTTAAAAATATAAAGGGTTATTTGAATTTAATAATCACAAGTTTTATTTATTGGCCAGTATTAATTAATCCCAACTTAATAAATATTTACAGACTTCAATCGAATAAATATACACGTTAAAACAAAACGTGGAGATTAATTGAGATCTCACAGCAGACCTCAATCGAACTACATGAGTTAGAGTTAATCGGAGCTTTTAAATCGAAATGTTCGGTCTCAGTAGTCGTTTCATATGTTTGTTTAGTTTTATTTGAATATTAATTGGTTAATTTGTTTTAATTGGATAATTAGAGTGTTGAAAAAGACTAAAATACCCTCATATTTAACGGTAACCGAGTTAGTGGAGTAGATAAAGATGACAATATTTGGTAAACTATAGTGACTGAAATGACAAAAAAAAATGTTTTTGGATTAAAACGACAAATTCAACAAAACGTCAAGTACGAAAATAACATTTTACTCTTCTAATTGTCAAAACATCCCCTGGAGTGAAAAACACCAAAATACCCTTACACTTAACTAATAAAACTAAAGGAGTTAGTCGCTAGGAGCCAAAATTGTTATAAGATGCAATGTTACGGTTTAATATATCAAAAGATTTCTCTTTAGATCAAAATAATTAAAATGATCAAACCACGGGGCCAAATTAGTAATTTACTTTTATTTCTATTCATGAATTCAAATTAAAATATTATTCTACAATTATCTAAGAGTAAATTATAAATTTTATCCTTTACGTTTATCTAAAATTATGGATTTGTCTTTAAACTTTGATAAATAAACTAAGCGTCATTTATTTGAAAATTTATTATGCTTTCTGTCCTTTGACTAACAAAAGTTAACTTTTTTATTTATTTTTATGTAAAATACCTTTCTACCTTTACCCATTAAAGGACGAAATCTGTTATTTTTTTTCTTTTTGTTTTTATTTTATTTACTTTACTTTCTTTATTTTTTTCTCTTTTCTTAATCACTTTTATTTTTATAAACTTATTTTTTTAAAATGATAACTTTGCCATTAACCTTTAAAATAATAGAATGGGTTATCATTAATCTTTTATTTTCTTTTTTATGTTTTTATTATTTTATTTTCTTTACTTTTATTTATTTTTAGCCACTTTTGTTTGAAGAAAATCATTATAAATATTAGTAATAATTTAGTTTTAATTTTTTTATAAAATGTAATTTTATTTATAGATTTTTATTTTTTTACAAATTTATTTTCATTTGTTCACTTTATTTTAATAAAACCAATAGAAATTAGACAATTTGGTTTTTAACATTTTTGGTACAAGATTTTTTAGTCGTTTCAAATTATTTGATTTAGGGTTTATATTCGAAACCAATGGAAGAAAGTAAGTTTTTGGTTTATGATATGAATTTTTAATTTTTCGTATTCAATCAAATGGTTTGTTTTAAGTATAACTATAGTGTGATAGATTGTAACTTTAATTTGAAATAAAATATACTAAAAAGGTCTCTAAACAACTACATGAGAGTTTTTAAATAAATAAATCATTCATATTTTCTTTAGTTATATACATTTTTTATCAATATAAATCAAAACCAAACCACTTAAAATTAAAACGAAACCGAACAACCAAACAATTACTAAGGGTTTTGATTTGGTTTGGTTTTACGATTAAGCTTATTGAGCCTTTTACAGTAAAAAAACACTTAAATACTTCATGTATTAATCAAAGCTTAATTATACATATAGTCCAACTTAGAATAATTATAATCCAGTAAAATATAAAAAGTCACATCTCAAAATCATACGGTCTCTAATATAAACTGTAAACCAAATTGCGTAACATAGTTGAAAATTCTTATACAGAAAAGGTGATAAAAGTGACGGTGAAACAAAAGCGATTACTAGTTTAAATTTTATAACATAAAAAATATATTTTGAACTCTTTAATTTGTTATCGTATGATTAGAAAGTTAGATAACTAATTTTTAAAAACAAAAAATATAATAAATTAAAAACCTATAAATAAAAGTATATTTTATAAAATATTAAAAAATACAAAGTAAATAAAATAAAACAAAATGGAAAAAATAAAAAATTAGTGACAATTACAGATTTCGTCCTTTAAGGGGTAAGGGCAAAATGGTTTATTCATACAAAACTAACTGAAAAAATTAACTTTTGTTAATAGAAAGGATAAAAACGTAATAAATTTTTAAATAAAAAACGCTTAATATAATTATGAAAGTTTAAGAATTCAAAAAAATTTGTAATTGACTCATTATCTAATTATCTTCAACGCGTTGAAACTCATTCAAACTCCACCAATTCGTTCAACCTCTTTATTCCTCCTATATAAACCACCCACCCATTCAATAATATTCACAACCCCTCTTCAAACATAAACAATTCAACTCAATCTGTTCACAAATTCATAATCAATCAAACATGAATTCAATCTTCAGTTCTTTCGATGCTTTGGCCGCTGAATTCTTCGGTCAATCGATGAATT
Organism: Flaveria sonorensis; assembly: GCA_025506505.1. Classification (NCBI taxonomy): domain Eukaryota; kingdom Viridiplantae; phylum Streptophyta; class Magnoliopsida; order Asterales; family Asteraceae; genus Flaveria; species Flaveria sonorensis. Next base: position 6,076,047 of record CM046426.1, read on the forward strand.
ACTTCAAACAAAAGCATCTTTCTTCTTCTGCTGTTGCTGCTGATGTTAACGCCGGTGGTTCTGGTAAAGTTGTAGTTGATCGGAAAACGCAGGAGACCGGCGGCGACGCCGCCGGTCGCCGGAGCAAAGGCGGGTGTCCGGCGCGGTGGGCTCCGGAGTTCGATGGGCTTCACTGCTATGAATCGATGGTGTTGCATTAAGATTGGATTATTACATCAAGATTACTGTTCTTGTGGATTTACAGAAGTTTTGTTTTCTTGAATTTTTTTGGGTTTTTGAGGGAGATGATTGGTTAAATTGTTGGCATATATGGTTGGAAAGAATCGGATCTGTAAGTTGTTTATAAAAATTAGTTGTTTGATTATATCATATAAGTATGCAGCATCTGCTATAAATCTTTGATAGTTTGGTGTTTCGTTAAGTTGTAATCTAGTTTTTGTTTTGACGAACTTTCAACTAAATATTATAGTAATCACTAATCAAGGCTGTTTAGGTGTATAATTTTGTTACAATCAATGTTAGGGTGTTTCAGTGACAAAGATAAAGCCTTTAGAATAACCGTTTGTGTATATTGGTTCTAGGTTTCATCGAGTAAATTTATTAATTCTTTCAGGTGCATTGTTTTATTGTTTTTATTTTTACTTGCTATTATAGATTGTCTTTCAATATTTTCACGACCCGACCGAGTAAAAGAATTTCCTCAAACATTCAAACACCAATCATGACACGAGTGATAAAGAATACTTTAAATCAAATTTGAATAATCTAAGAGTCGTAAATATCATTTTCAGATCGAAATTATTCGTTGATTCACCATAATAAATCAATCTGATATAACTCAGACAAGATCAAGAACTAGTATGTTTTGTTGTGTGATTTTCGTGAACTAGAAGAAGAAGAATTCGAGAGGGTGACCAAAAATGATGACGCAATTCGATTTCAGGGAAAGTCGGGAAAAACTACCAATTGAATTTAAATATGAGGTAAAAAATACGCATTTTCCACTTAAATTTCACATGTCAAATTTTGAAAAATCAATTCGAAATGCATTTTTTTAATGAAGCCATTTTTACCAGGCAGCTCGACCCCAGCCAGAAGCTCTGCCCCTTGGAACCCCTATTACTTAGGTGCTTCGCCCCTAAGTAGGTTTTTTAATATCGAAAATCATAATAAACTTAGACAATCGTGCACTCCGCACCTCTAACTTGTTGATGGATATTATGATCACATTGTTCATTAATCAATGCAATTAACCTAAAATATCTAACAAGTGAAATATTTCCTATGTCTGCCGGTAGTTGCAAAGTTCGTCCCAATCTTGAACATTTGATAAATTACATCGTTTATGTTTTTAAACTTCTTAAGAAGTTAGGTTGATGAACCTATTGAGGATGTTTGAGCGATATGTCGTGGTGATAGATGTACTAGGATTTCAGACAATATATTTAATCACAGTCTTCGGTTTTCATTGTCACAATTTCAACCCCACAACCGTGAGGTTGTTTCTTATTAGTCTCGAGGAATATGTTGTTCTTTTCAAATCTTTTATAAATCTAAAAACCATATTCTAAAAATGACTCAGTGGACCTCGCAAAAGGACATAAAATTCAATTTGTTTCTCCAGAACATGTGTTTTGTCGAACGTATATTAGAGAATCATCAATAAAAAATCAAAGAACACTTACAAAAGCTACCTTAATCACCTGTTACATTGAAAAAACAACTTTGTTAAGAACACTAAAAACCATCATATATATATATATATATATATATATATATATATATATATATATATATATATATACTAGTGTCTAAACCCGCGCTTTGCTGCGGGAGATTAATTGTTAAATTTTATAACATTTTCCGTAGTTGTGGATAAAAATTTACATACGCAACTCAGTTTTGGGAAATAAATCATATCAAAACATGAATGCATCAGTCATTCTAATTCAATTCGACTGTAGTAGTGTTTCATGGGTTCCTATGGGACCGACTCGATTCATGTAGTAACTATTGGCTATGGTGTATTTTGGAACAGTCAAATGATAGCCAAGCTATTTAGAAACTACATGTGTATAAATCAACCCCAGAAATTTCTATTTCAAACGAAGACAATGGTCACATAATAAAGTATTTTTTTTTGTTTTTGTAGAAATTTCCCGACAGTTATACAAAATGCTAAAAGTTTGGTTCTATAAACTTTTTAAAAATATTATCAAACTCCAATTCGCCAACAGCAGCCAATCCATCAAATACTTTCTACCTTACCTGTGAAATGGTATAAAACATTTGTAATACTCATAACAATTTACCTGCTAAAACAAAACAAAACGGATTCTGAACACATGCCAACAACAATATCATAATTCTTAGACCCATATTGTCTATTCATTTATTCAAGATAACTAATTATTTAAACTGCTTTATGCACATTTTTGTTATCCAACATTGAATAAGATCAAAATCAACAAATAATCATTAACTTACACCACCATCAAATGCTTGCAATGTTAGTAAAGTTATAACTATTAGTGTAATTTCAATAACTTCACATGAGATATATGCATAAACAAGATCAAAATCGTCATTGACATCATCCTTCTCTTTGTTCTTGGACACAATTAATGTGATATAAGAACGAGCTTCTTCATCCTTGACATCATCACCATCATCATAATCGTCATCATTATCATCAAAATAAAAATTAAAGATTCAAAATCAAAACCCGAATCACAGGTTGGTTGATACATTTACAGCAAGAAGCCACTAACTTATCACAAACGATGATTATGCTAACATCTTCTAAGAGGAATTTCATTTACTATCAAACTTTGCAGCAACATGATCAGAAGCAATTAACACAAAGCAAAATAAACAGACCTAACAGAAAATGCCGCACCTAAGAAAGCAAAATCTCGAAGGTTGAAACTTGGGAATGCATAAAATCAACCAATGTTGTATGCCCTTAATCGACAATGGCAAACCACACTCACTGTCAATTCCAATTTGTAATCAATTCTAAACCACAGTCAGCACATGACAGGAAGACTATATAAAATTAAGAAATTGAATCAATTGAAGGAAACGTAAGAGTGAAATCATAATATCACCTTGAAATCGCTAGAGAGGATTGCCCGGCATCAAATTTGGGTCGAATTGGGATGTGGCTAATTGTCATAAACATCGATGGCTGTAGATATAAGAGTGGGTATTGGAAATGGCTCATTATTGCTTGGATTAAAGGCCAAAGATTGAATGGAATTGAATTTGGGAGAAGTGTTACGCTGGAGGTCTCGACATCGGTGCCTCAATCAGGTGTAACGGCAGAGGAAGGTGAAGGTGAATGACCGCGTCAATTGCTAAGTGAAACCTTAAATTGCAGGTTCAAGGGCGGCGGGAGGTCAGAGATGATTGTTTCCGGTTTGTACGTGGGAGATGAAACCGAAGGGGGACACTGGAAAGGCGCGTCACAAAAATCTAAGGGACTGTTTGGCAACATCTGATTGAATAAGTTCTGAACCAATAAATGGTCTGAACCAATAAGTGTGTTTGATTGTAAAAAAGAAAATTAATAAAATAAAACAAAATAAAAACATCTGACCACCAGTGTTAAAGTTAAAGCAAAGAGTGTGTAAGAGAAAAAAAATAACCTCCACAATAAAGAGACCACCGCTGCCGCACGGCCGTCGGAATCCCTACATCTACCGTCGTCATCCACTTCTCCGGTGACCCAAACCACCTGCAATTGTTTCTTCACACTTTCCCCGACGACTTCACCAGCGGTTTGGTAAAACGTTCACTTTTGCTCATAATCCACCGTCGCCGTCCACTTCTCCGATGACCCAAACCACCTGCAATTGTTTTTTCACACTTTCTCCGGCGACTTCGCCGGCGATTTCGGGTTGGATTTGCAGACCTAGGTGAATCTGTGGTCTGCGATTGCTTGCGGGAGGTGACGGGAGTCGGTCAGACTCGATCTCAAATCTGACTCGGTAAGTGGTGATTCAGAGCTCTTTTTCAATCAGAGGTGCCCCAACCAAACAACCATGTCTGACTCGGTCAGACATACATGTCTGACTCGGTCAGACATACATGTCTGACTCGGTCAGACATACATGTCTGACTGGGGTCATTCAAACCTAAACAAACAGCCCCTAAGAAATTATAATTCTACCCATTGTTTATCTATTCTAATAAAAGAAAATTTTAGGTGGACACTTAACATAATTCTAGAGCTCCTAATTTTAATTTTTTCCGCTTCTCTCTCCTATTAAATAAGTACATTAATTACAAATTATATTATTTATTTCTTTTTATATTAAATATAGTTTTTTAATAAATTAAGAAAGAGCTTTTTTTTTATAAATTTAGGTTCTAAAGAAACAACTCTGTTAAGATAAGAAATTTTACTAAAACATCAAACTTTATAAAAAATATAAAATAGTTTAAAATCACTGTTTTTAAATAATAAAATTATTATAAATCAAAATAATTAAAATTCAGAGTTATAATGACTTTTTTTAAAATGACACTTTTTAAAAAGGTTTGTTTAGGAACAAAATGCTTGATTTTTTTTAAATTACAAACAAAAAATTAATTAATTATAATTATTACTCATAAGTAATTTCAATCATAAGTATTTATGAAAATATCATTTTATAATTAATAAATTTTCATTACTAATTATTTGATATTTATTTATTTATTCAACCCGTGTAATACACGGGATATTAACCTAGTGTATTATATAGTAGTAAAAATAAAAATACATATATTTTTAATAATTTCTTAATACACGTGAGAAGCAACTAAGAAGGGGAGAAAGCAAGAGAAATTTTACAATGGTAGCAAGAATAAGTTTAATTGATAAAATTTAAATGTAGCATATAAAGTCAAAATGAAACTAAGTGTCAAATGGTAGCATTATTCACAGGTAGAAAATATCATTCAAGAACTGTTAAAACATATCATTAATGAAATCATTCAAAAACAAATTATCCAAAACTGGAGGTTGAGACTCTGAATGAATGGAATGGAATATAATTACAACATAAACTTTGACACATGAAAAACAACTTGGAATTTTTATTCATACATGAAGCTGTGATACTCATTATGTGACAGGGGGATTACAGAAAATGAAAAGATAGCAAAAGCTTTTTGTTAGTTCCCAATAGGTAGAAGGATGTTAAAAGCTTTTGTATGTAGTCCTAAAGGAAAGTGAATTATTATTGGGTGCAAAATGCATTATGATAATTTTATAATTATCAAATTGTAAATTCTTTAAAATAAAGATCAATCACTTTTCTGATAGATTCTGAATAGCTTGAAATAAGTTTGCTATCTAAATTAAAACTGGGTAGATATCAGTAAAAAATTTCAATACCAAAAGGGAGCTAAATCAATTGCTACATTAGTTTAAGATACTATAAACTAACCTAGCTCCCAACGCTTGACCCAACAGGATGTTAGAAGATTTGATGTCCCTAATTATGACCATATCACCAGAGGAACAACCTGAAATTACAAGAAAACAATGAATAAATTTGATGGTTTTAAAGAAATATGCCAAAATGGAAGTACTATCAATTCATGCAACTCGAGGGCCATACATGGGTCAAGCTCAACAGCAACCAGACTTTCCAGCTTCTAAAAGTTTCTTAGTAAGATTACCGTATCAGAACCAATTGCTCTAGCTAGTAAAGCCTTGCCAGTACCAAAAGGTGCATAGAGAAGGACATCCTAGCAAAAAAAAAAAATTTATTTCTAAATCAAATTTTGGAAGGTGGTCAATATGTACCTTGGAAATAACTTGACATTGTTAGCATTATATGATTTCTTATTAACTTAACATTCATTCAATGTGAAAACACCAAGTAAAGATGCATTGATGCAACAAAATCCACATGCACTTTTGAGTATATGATCAATAATCTAAAACCACTGAAATAATAAAAGTACTCTTTCTTTGTAATTGAGCTTTATATACTACTAAAATCAATAACCCAAAAGATGGAGTCCGAAATGTCTTTTGCAACAAATGATAGTACTAAATGACCTATAATAATAAAATGCTTTGGAACAACATCGTGGTCTTTCTTCAATCCCCAAAGATGTCAAATTCTACCTAACAATGGCATTAAAGTCATGAAAAATCACTTTTTGCTTGCAAATAGCTATTCCATAACCAATACGTCTGTAAATTAACGGTTTAATTCAAAACCACAAAACTACATATCCTCTTAACTGTACTAAATGAACATTATTTGACTTCATAAATTTCATATTGTTACCAAGATTGCTTTCTTTTCTATAGCTAGTGGGCCTAAACTGAAATATCATAATTGTAATATGGGAAAAATTAGAACAAAAGAATACATGCACGACTGCACAAGTAAATAGATGGTCGTCCAAAGGTGCTCCCTAAATCTAACAGCAAACTTCCACTTAACTGAAAAGTTAGAAAACAACAAAAAGCTAAAATAAACTATAAACATACTTAACTTCGGTAAAAAATTTAAATACACTACCCATCAAAACAATATATCCCTGTTACTCGTCGACCAAACAACCAAACTAACACACCATGAATCGAGTAAATAAAAGAATTAGTATCTTGCTAAAAGCACAACACGATGAAAGGGATGGATAGCATTAAATTAAATTTAGTAATATCCCTGGCTGTATTTTGTCATGTATTTCATTATGAATGAAGCTAACATACTGTTTCTTTTTCCATGCAATTTTTGATATACCTTGTAAGAGTGAAATAATACTGATCCAAAATTCATTTTAACAGTCCAAAAGAAGAGAAAAAAAAAGATATTAGCAGCAACCAATAGTAGCCTGATGTAAGTTGCTTTACAAAAACAACCCCTCTCCTCTTAAACCCAAATTCCCATTTTCAACACCGTGAAAACAACAACAGAAGGCGAAACTCACCTTCTGTACACAACCCTAAATGGATGGAAAACTGGTGAAGCACATAGCTGAATTTCAACTATCAATGACCCAATCAGGTAGTAATGATACCAAATCAAGAAAACAAGGTGTAGAATTTCGGAAGTGAGGACCTCAATTGCAACTATTAACTGACTAATCACCTACTCTGCCTACCAATTAATACAAACGTAGTATGGCTATAGATTCAGCAAATGAGAAAAAATAGTACCTGTGAACCACAGATCAGAGCGGATGGCGAGGATATTGTTGTGGTTACCTGGTGCGGAAACGCCATGGTAACGGCTTGACATTGGTTGACGGAGGTGAGACGGACCTCCGGCAAGGGAGGCAGCGGACGATCGAAGAGGGGTAGAAGGGAAGCCAACAGGCGCGTCTTACACTAACAGTAAAATTACTTACAAGAGTACCCATTGTTTATGTATTATACAGGTGTACATATATATATATATATATATATATATATATATATATATATATATATATATAAGGGAGGGTTCATGGCAGAACAAAGATTTTTGCAAAACAAAAAGAACTAATCCTAGTCTTAAGTTTAATCAATCAAGGGTTGTAATTAATGAGTAGATTTGGTAAATAGAATTAATTAGAATAATGTGTGTAGGGGTGTTTTGGTAATTTGATGTGTAAGAGAAATTAAAAATACATGATATCAGTTACAATTTCTATGAGGAAATCATAATCATCGAGATTTCCTCAGTGTTCCTCTTCTACCGAAATATAACACCAAAATTGGGTTAATTAATCCAAAATTAAGTGATCTTCTCATAAAAATCCAATATTTTGTGTATGTATTTGCGAATTGGGGAAGAATATCTAGGTTTTCCATTGGAAGTACCACGAAAAATACGAATTGAAGCCGCATTTGTTCATCCCATGCTCAAGAAACTCGATATATAATCAGGTAAGCGCGTTAGTATTGATGTGGATTACTAATTTTCTTGTACAAAATCACCATGCACTAAGTTCTTGTACTGTGAAGCAAGGATGACAGGTAATAAAATGCGAGAATCAAGGGATAAGGAGATAATGTTGAGAAGAGGTATGTGTATGATGGTTTTAAAAAGGATCTGTTTTTGTTTGGGCATCTAAGTTTTTATATACAGGTCAAATGCAAGTGAGGATAGTATATGGTTTTTTGGGATTTTATACGGAATGAATGATGAAGAATGTAAGTTATTTTAGCTGAGTTAGTTTATAGTGGTATTAGGAAAAACATTCAATATTTGAGATTGATATTTTTTGGATGACCTGTATCTTAGTATTACAATTGTTATTTAAGTGTGTAGGTAATTTTGAACAAATGAAGGTGATTTTGTATATGTGTAAGGGTTTTTGAAAATGTGGAGGTGATTTTGAATATGTGTAGGTGTTGTTGGAAATGTGTAGGTGATTTTGTGTATGTGTTTTTGAAACTGTGCATGTGATTGTGAAAATAGTGCAGGTGTTATTTCAATTATAGTGTATATTTATCATATGACTTTGTGTAGGCAAGTCTAGCTTGTGTAGGTTGTTTTGGTTTAATTATATGACATTGTAGTATTTATAGATTGGTCTCCATGTGTAGGCTTATCAGACATTTAAGTACTTTAAGTGATAATATGGTATGAAAAGGGACGGGGTTTGCTTTATTTCGCATATGAATGTCAAGTAGTTGTTGTGTGTATGTGTATGTGTATGTTTAATATACATTTAGATTTATAAACATATTTTGTGTGAGGTGGTTAATCTATGTGTAAACAGAGTGAAAGAAATATGGGATTCAAAGATGTAGAAGAAGAACAACCGGCAAGAATGTGCAAAAATATGATTGTACGAACTATGGGTGGAGAAACAAATCTACTATGCCTTTCAAGTATTGATTTAATGTTCTTCCTAATTAAAGCCATCGATCACTTCTACTTAATATGCATTGAACTGAAAAATCCAGCAGTTGTCATTATTGATAATGTTGATGCGCGAAAGAAATTGAAATTGACAAAAGCGGAAAAAACTCGAGATGATAAACATAGAAGGGATTGCATTGTAACAACTACAAATGTGATAAACCAATATCCTTGGTTTTGAAATATATGGGTATTAATCTGTTGTATTGTACTAATTTTTGAAATTTATCTATGTAAAAAAGCATGTTGTAAGATATCTTAGATTTGTTGGACATGTAAAAGCGGATCTGATCGAAGCTCAGTCGCCATATTGGTTAAATTTGAAATGGCCAAGGATCAAAAATGATGAAGACAATGGTTTTTTTTGATGAGGCACATGGAGACATACATGGGAACAAAATCAAAGAGTTGAGACTGTGGGTTTGCAGTAAATGGGAGAAAACAAAAACAACAAATGTTGAGTTTAAGGAAAAATATGCTTCGAAGATTCTACTTGCTGATGTAAACCTACGCAAAAGGATATCTTAGAAAGTATCAAGTCCATTCGCAAAAAGAAGTAGAAATGTTATGTCGTTAGACTAAGTTGTGATTTTGTTTTTGATAATAATATTGGTTGTTGTGAAGCCAAGTAAACTTCATAATATTTTGGTTCTTGAATGTTTGACATTTGGTGTAAACATTTTTTTCATGAATGTTTAGTGTGATTTGGATGACAATGTTATTTGTAGGTGAATTTTAGAATGGATCACCCATACATGCGTTTGTATATCTTATTAGATGTTGGTTTTAAATTTTTAGCATGGAATTTTTATGTTCTGGTCATAAATGATTGTAGGTATGTGTGTTGGTTAGGTGTTGTGTAGTGTGTGTACAAAGCAAACAATGTTTGTATAGTGTGGTGTGTACGATAGTGATATTAGTTATGCCACTGGAAAAGTAGACATGTAAATAATATAATTGATTGTTTTAAATTTGACATGTCTTTCGTATAATTGTTTAGCTAGAGTTTATAATGGGAGTAGTAATCTGAGACGTGTAGGTCAAACGAGTATATGTTGGATGATGGTGGTGTTATTAATAACTATGTTTTGAGTAGTTTATGTTTTTATATGTAACAATTTATTCGTTTCTTTCATCTAGTGTTTACTACGTATTGCACGGTAAATCATCCATATCATGTAGAGAATAACAAAGTAAAACATTAAAGGATGGAATAGATGATAGTGAATATATAAATATAAAGTGCATGTATACCCGATTAAGTGGTACACATGTATAATGTTGGTATGTTTTGTTTTAATATGTAAGAATTGGTTTGTTTGGTTGATAGTCTGTTTCGTACGTAAGATTTAATAAGAATGTATAACCTAATATATTGGTACATTAAAACAAGGACTGAGATTATATTGCTTATGAACATGGTAGGTGCAAAAACTTATGTGTAGCATGATGGATTCTATAAAAAGTGCCTACATTGATTAAAAAACCCACAATATCCTTGTATGAAAATTATTTCCTAAAATAGAGGAGTTACAAAATTAATTAATTTGTAATGAAAATTACAATTATAACCTTATAAAAAATTAATTAGAAAATAGAATGAAAAAATATGATTGGTGGTTGTTATTCTTTTATTCTCACGTTGTTCTCATTTGAACTTCAACATATATATATATATATATATATATATATATATATATATATATATATATATATATATATATATATATATATATATATATATATATATATATATATCAACCTTTTCCACTATAGACTTGCAATATAAGTTTTTTTATGTTAATAACCATTGCAAGAATGCAACCATATTTATAAAACAGTTAATGCACGAATTTTGGGTTAAAGGATTTATTTGACATGTTAGCTAGGCATGTATATTAAAGAGTAAAGTTTTTCTTTTTGTCCTCAATTTCATGTTAAAATTGTTGGTTAAAGATAATTTGTTGCCATTTTAATGTTTGTTGTTGCGATTTTCAACCATTTGTGTCTCTGAGTCTAACACTGTTCGTATATTATGTTAACTCTCATACCTACTTGTCCTTAACGTGAGGGTATTCATTTGCTTTTGATTTCTCTAGTCGCTCTTTCAAAATCTTCATTACTAACTATCTAATATTTTGACTCAAAATATCATTTATATAATTACTTATGTCATTTTATATTTTAACACAAAATTTTGTTCTATAATCATTAGATTTTCGTTAATAACTAATTAAATATTGTTTTATTTAGCTTGTGTGACAGATGTAATGCTAGCCTATATTTTTATAGAAAGATTATATTTTTTGAAAATAGTTTTCTTTTCAAACAATATGATTAAAAAATTATTATATTATTGTCTAGTTACTTAAAATATATACTTATACGTAATTCCAATTATATATTCTATTACAATATCATTTTATAATTCTAATACTTCATTACTAACTATTTAAAAGAAATTATTCAACTCCTGTAATTTACGAGATAGTAGCCTAGGTTATTTTTAAAAAAAATAGGTTTTTTACTTGTATAATATTTTATTTATTCAACACGTGTAAAACATAGGTTTGCTAAAGCTAGTTATCTTATGTATAATCTAACATGTTTAAAGGATGCTTTTAGTTTCATAAATTCATTACAAGTATATTTAAAAGTAACCTTTTAATGTTACGTTGGATTAGATTAGATCATTAGAAGATAACTAGTAAATTTTAAATAGTTCACATCATAAAAGTTAACTTTTACTTGACTAAAATATAATTTGGGCAAACTCATCCGATGAACAAACAACGACTTTTATGCATAAAATTCAAATAATATTATTACTCTACAAATATCTTCAACGCGTTGAAAATCATCGAAACGTGACCGAATCAACCTATATTTCTCCTATATAAACCACCCCACCAATTCAATAATATTCACAACCCCTCTTTTAATTGAAGTCAATCTGTTCATAAATTCGTAAACAATCAAACATGAATTCAATCTTCAGTTCTTTCGATGCTTTGACCGCTGAATTCTTCGGTCAATCGATGAATTACTTCAAACAAAAGCATCTTTCTTCTTCTGCTGTTGCTGTTGATGTTAACGCCGGTGGTTCTGATAAAGTTGTAGTTGATCGGAAGACGCCGGAGACCGGCGGTGACGCCGCCGGTCGCCGGAGCAACGGGGGTGTTCGACGCGGTGGGCGCCGGAGTTTGATGGGCTTCACTGCTATGAATCGATGGTGTTGCATTAAGTTTGGATTATTACATCAAGATTATTGTTCTTGAGGATCTTAAGAATTTTGTTTTCTTGATTTTTTGAGTATAAGTTTTAGAAAGATGATGAATTGATTGATTGTTCATTGGTATAAAGATTTATTTGTTTGATTATATGAGATATGGTATATATTGGTGATTTGGTGGATTTATGTAAAGGGGTTCTCTACTTGATGTGTTAGATTAAATAAAGTGATTGATTACACCATTGATAATCTTTGTCATGTGATCTAGTTTGATTTTTGTTTACTTTCTTCTAAATATTGTTGTAATCAAGTGTATTAAGATTAAAGATGTACAGTTTTGATGACTTGACCAAGAAGTTAATGTTCTCCAACTAGTTAGGAAGATCATTGTTAGGGAAGATGATGATTCACATCAAGAAGATTATATTACTAGAGTAGTCATGTTGTTTGATGTTTTTGTGTCTTTGGTAATATCATAGAACAATTACAATCATAGTTGTGAGAAACATAAATAGTTGGTCGCGTATCTCTTTCGTTCATGTTTGTCACTTTAACAAGTGATAACCAACACATTGTTTACATCATGCCCTTCAGGTTGAATGACAACACATTACTTAAGTTGCATGTCACTTCAACAAGTGATAACCAACTCATTACTTGTGTTTGTTACTCAAGTTGTTTGTCAGTTTAACAAGTGATAACAAATATAATAGGTTTTATCCTTATTATCGATAAAATTTGTTATTTGTGGTTGACTTATAATATTAATCATGTAAATGGTGTTATGTAACATTCCCAACTAGGAATTACGAACATCCATTCATTAACAAACAATATGATCTTTAAACAATGGCATGAAAGACAATAAATCTTCCTGTTATTTCAGCAGCATTAGAAAAATCATTCAAAATAACTACATGGATAGTGATACTATCATACTCTCCTATCATCATGATCATAAGCTGCAACATGAATCTAACAAAAGCTAAAACCAAAAAGAATACAAATAATATATCAAATCAAAAGAGTATCATCACAACCTCCTTCCCATTTTTGCAAATCTTCTTGCAACTCCAAATATAACAGCTTTTGTCAACAGGCCACTATCAAGTGTGCAAGCAAGTGCAATGGCTCCACCGACGACCAAAAGCTTCGGGACATTCTTCCCTGATGGCTTCTCATTGTTCACCGTTTGTTCACAAGCTTCGATTTCTTGCAAGTCATTTGATGTGTTCTCCATGTGTTGCATACTGTCCTTGCTGATTCTTGAATTGATATGTGCCATGTAAGCACAGTGAGATAGGGGTTCACCCGATGCGATGTGTTTTTGGTACCTACGAAGACCACGGTCTATCTTTTTCACGGCTCCCCACATTCCTTGACGAACACCAAGTTTTGCGATTTCCCATGGGATTCCCATGTCCTCGTGGTGAAAGAGTAACACTTCACATGCGCTCATTTGTCCGTCCCCTTTCCTTGATTCAACTGGTGATTATTGATCAATTAATTACATGACGAGTTAGCAATCAAATTAATACAAGGATAAAAGGCTGTTTGGATTTATGTTATATTTGAATAATCTTATGTTAAACAGAGTGTGTGCAAGGGTATTCGGATTATTTAATTTTTTTCTTTTTTTGTAACTACGAAAACCCGTCACAGAAAAACTCACAAACCCACCAATACCCTGCTAACTACTGAACCCGTAAAATGCAGCTTTTATTAGGCGTGTGGCCTTCAAGACGTTAGAGGCATAAGCCATTGGGAGCTAGACTCCAACCTAAGACTATATTATTTAGAGGAAATTAGGCGTTTACCACTACGCCAACCCCATAAAGATTTATACAAGACTCGAGTTATGGTAACATAACAAAGTAAATAGGTGATTTTATAGAAACTAGCATCTTAAACAGGTGGTGGATTAATTACCTGCACGAATCAACCAACTTGAATAGTACAAGTCAACACGTCTTGGTTTAGTGCGGCGTGGTATAGATGGATACTGTACGCCCTGAAATAAGTATCACCGAATTTTCAGTATTTAGATATAATCATCTATTGGATCAAGAAGTCACTATACTTAAAGTACAAACATACAGAATTTGAACAAGATTTTCATTTCAAACAACAAATTCAAGCAAATTAACTTCCTATCCTTATCAAGAACCTAACTTTTGCAGATAAAGTTCTATCTAAACTCTTGCATTTTATATTGTAATAAAACAACAAAAGTAATTTAAGAAACTATCTTTATTTTCTTACCTTTGTAACACAGTAGTAGGCTTTTCCCGACTCCCATATTCTACGCCCAATTACGTATTCCCTATCACTACAAAAGAATGGAAACTGCAAGAACAATTGTAGCATATAAGTTTACAAACTATGCAGCAAGTAAACCAAAGGCATATGAACATAAAATCACATCAAAGTTCATACCTTACGAACCCACTTAACCACCATTGTTCCATTATTCGGGCACTCTTCTATAGTTTCAGCTTCTAACAACATATCATCCCATTTCAACCGAAATTCATCATCCCAAAAGAAATCCCTCATCATTTCAGGAGACATATCTTCATAAACCGTTCGCGAACGATATTGTGGAGGTCCAGTCTTTAAAATCATATACCATAACAGAATCAGTGACAATACAACTAACTATCATACATTATTGATTCTAACTTCCTAAATGCCAAAGTTGAAATTAAAGCTACCTCAGGGTCTCTCCTCCAAGCTTGATAGCTCATACTCGAAGTCGATCGATCCATCATCGAAATCCAAGCAGGACCTCCATCTTTCTCCTGAACAAGATTGAATATATGCTGCAAATCACCTTCTCCCACAAAATTCTTAATCTCACCATCCAATTTGGAAGAACTGAACACATAAAACATCAAATTCAGTCACAAACTCAACATTATACATCATCTTTACGCATATTTAGCTCATGTATGTTAGTTGAAACTTCAAAGAACAGAACTTGAAGTTATGAAGATGATTAACCTGTTATCAGACAACAAGTTTGCAGAGGGCTCCGATGAATCAATCTCCGGCGACCCATCACCGGAAAACGCGAAAAAGCAACAGGGTAGTTGAGATTTCAACGAATCAAAGGTCAAAACAGAAGAAACAAAATCGATTGAAGAACAATTCTTCGATGAAATTGTCAAATTCAAATTCTTGATGGCATAAGTAGCCCATTTGGGTCTCCACACCCACCCCAACAAAACCCCAAAAACAACCGCAACCCAAATCGGTGCAACAAACACCACAACCTCCGGCAACACAACGTTCAAAAAACCCCCAATTAACCCCATCACAAAACCCTAATCGAAACAATAATCAAATTCACCAAAACCCTTTGTTCAAATCGAGTAAAGATTCAGAGTTTTATATCAATCGACGAACAAGACGACAATAGATAGTGGATTAGAGGATAAGATGTAAGAACTGTAAGCTGCTGATTTCAATTGATTGGTGGGAATTGTTTAATGTACCACCGCCGGTGATGATCAATCTCCGACACCCAGGTGTTGAATTGATTAAAGGTCAGAAATTTGGGAATCTTTAAGGGTTATCTTGTACTGTTTGAGCGGTAATGGTGGGAATCTTAGGTACAAAGGGTGGGTGAAGAATGGTGTTGATTTACAGTATTTATTGGTGTAGGTTTGTGGTTTGGTCAGTGGTGATTTTGCACCGCGTTATTGTTAGATTATTATTATTGTTATTGTTTTCCACGTTCTGTTTTAGCGTCTTTGACTACAAAATGTGTGACTTCACAATTCACATGCAAACTTTTTTTTTTAAGTTTACTTTTAAAGCATGCATACATCACAATAACTATATAAAAATAGTCTGATATAACGAGCCAACGAGGTCATTAGTGGTAATACGTCTGAAAGATTTTTTAATAGATCGGAGTTCAAGATTTACATGGTAAACATCTTCTATAGTTAGTGGATGTTTGGGAGTGTTTTTTTATCAACTTTTAACTTTTTAACTTTTAAAAAGTTAAAAAGTTCATTTTATAGTGTTTGGTAATGTAATGATTGTGAGAGAAATAAGTTAATAAGTCAGTTCATACTAACTTATTAACTTATTGAAAAGTTAATAAGTCAATAAGGTGTTTTGAGAAGCAATCCCAAACACCCCCTTATTGTCATTAAAAAGAACTACATAAAATTAGTCATTTTAGTTGGTAGTCCAGTAAAAAATGTTTAAGGCAATACGTCTAAAAGATTTTTAATAGATCGGAGTTCAAGATTTACAAGGTAAACATCTTCTAGTTATTGTCATTAAAAAGAACTATATAAAATTAGTTATTTTAGTTGGTAGTCCAGTAAAAAATGTTTAAGATTTTTGAGAAAGAACAAAGTTTAAATTATGGTATGTGATAGGTTAGAATTGGTGTAGTTTATGATTTCGTAATTCACATTGAACTTCTTTTTAGTATTTATTATTTTATTCTTGGATTGTGCATATAAGAAGTGTGTTTTGTATATTCAAGAAGTTAAGAGTTTAAATTTTTTAAAATACAAGTATAAATGATTAGTAGGAATCGTGTTAAAAGAACAAATAATAAATTGAAGTTTATAACTAAAATATTGGTATTTGTGCTACAAATGAGCTCGCAATACAATATTACAATTTTTTTATTAAAATCTTTCCGTAGGTGGTGTAGTAAGTTGGAAATAGTTCCAAGTTTAGGTTGAAGAAGTTGACTATGTAGTAACATAAGATACAATAAATAAGTTGAAGCAGTTGACTATGTAGTAACATAAGATAAAATAAATAAGGTTGTTTGGATGAAATTCATTACAAATCCTAGGGTTTGTTGTGACAATAAGGTTGTGGGTGTGTAAGCAAAAGAACATATACCGTGCTATAATTAATTAACTATTCACTTAAAAGATACTCGTATGTTTTCACTTGCTTTGAGACGTCAATGCTAAAGAAAGATTCCTTAATTTGTAAAGTGACTTAAAAACCTTTAAAAGTGATAGTTTCACTTTAAGTGTTTACATTAAACCTTTCAACAACCAAACAGCTTATAGTATCAATATATTATATTATAGTATATATTAATCGTAGATGTTGGTGGCTACAGTGCCACCAACCACCCGTAAGACATCTGGTACAAGTGAGTGATGCCGGAACCACATCATAACAATTTCTTCGTTGTTGGAGCCTCTGGGGGTTAGATCGGCGGTCGTGACAGTGGTTCTACAAGTCCGGCGGGGTGAACAACGAGAGAGAACGGATGCGAAATGAGTGAAATCACGAGCACAACGGAGAGTAACGTGATGTAGTTCACGCGAAAGAAGTTGTAGTTCTTGTCGATGCAAGATGTTGCATCGGTGAGCGATTCCGGTTTGGCCATAATGCGGCGGCGGAAGACTTGGTGGAGGAGCGGCGGCGTTGCCAATGGCAGACGACGGTGGATCTGGTATCGGGAGATTTTGGGAGGAGGACATGGGCGGAAACTATGGAAAGGGATTAGGGGCATTTTGGTCAAAATGGTTTCAAGTTTTTTTTTTGTTTTGTTTTTTTCTAAAAGAGTAGAAGTATAAGTTGAATTCATATAAGATTGTTTTGAGAATTGATATTTTAATTATTTACGGCATTGGCAACACCGTTTTGAGGTGATCGCATTTTTTTTAATTTTGGCCCTTGACTTTTTAAATCTTAAAATTTAGCCCTAAAGTTTTAACTTTGTTTTTTTGTTTTTAAGGTTTTAACTTTATCCTTATTGTATAAATGATATATGCTTTTAATCTATTAATTTTATTACTAATTTGAATTTATTTCATTAAATTTCTTTCGTTAACTTTTTTAAAAACCTTTTCTATGGTGTGTTTAGTTTTTTTCTTGATGTTCCGACGTAGTTTTTTTATTAAAACAAGGTTGTAAAACATGGTCTTTGTTGGCATTGTAAGTTAAATCGACTGAGGGTAACGTGTTAGATCGTATAAATGAAATTGATAGCGAACAAAAACATCAAGACCATTAGATAGCCGCTTTTAGAACTGAATCACCACAACTTCATATGTTTCTTCCGCAACACGTAGAATGAAATTAGCAAACCCACGGTATCGCGCGGGGTAAAATTCTAGTTACTTTTTAAGGTTAAATCATGACATCATGTTAGTAGTGAATTTATTTGGAAACACATACATGTAACATTGTACATCAACAATAGGTTCAACAGGCTTTATTTGTTTTTCTTTTCATTCATGTTGAATAACTAAGAATGGAATGATAGAATAGTTTGTGATTCGAAACTCACTTGTGATAATATATTTATTAGATATATTAGGGAAACATTTTAAGCCATATAAATATTCCTTAATGAAATTATTTATTCCTTCAGTTCATTCTCATTTTCTTTTTTGCATTTATGTATAGCATGCAGGAACAAAAACCCAATTTTGCACTTATATGAGTTTAGTTGTGGTTCACAACCCTCACATAAAGAAACAAAAAAATCAACTTGAATTGATGCATCATTCTTCAGCATATTCCCAAGACATAAGGAGTGGTGATAATCCATACTATATTGAGGTTGAGAATATTTTTAATTCTTTAACTTATATGCATATATTTTTAATAACATTGTTATATTGAATTTTTACTAACAACATTTCTACATCTTTTTAATATGTTTATTTCATTTTTTTAACTATCACGAGCTTAAACCTTGCCATTTTAGGTTTATTAACCTGTTTATGGTTTAATCTCATAACTCTAGCTATTGTCTACTTTAATGATTAATCTTTTAACACCATAACAATATTATTATTATTATTATCATATTATTATTACTACAACTATTAATCAAGTTTCAATATTGTTTTTATAAAGCCTCTTACATTTTTTCAATATTGTTCCAATAATTAAACTTATTTAATACTTTTTGTAGAACAAAGTGATGTAAATGAAAAACATATGAATATTACTTGCTAATTAATGCTTGTTAAATAGTAATTTTTTACTTCGCAACACCTCCTATTTTTAAGTTAAACATGAAAACTGAAAAGATAATTACTCAATTAAAAACGATTTTGATACATCTTCTACTTAAAGTCATTTTACTTTTAAAGACCTTTAACATTTGTAAAAAAAAAAAAACTCACAATATTGAAACTTGGTGATTCTTGTTATAAAAACTAAGTTACTTTAGTAAAATGTAAAAAACTTATTTGAAGTGTATTTATAAAAAGCCTACGAGGAATGTTAACACGCCTAATACCACTTGCCCATTATATGAAGCCCACGAAGAATCTACGAATCACCTTCTGTTATTATGTTCGAATACAAAGAAATATGAGACAAAATGAAATTTGTTGTAAATTATTCAACTAAATATCATCAATTAGCTTGAAACACAGTGGAAGAACTCCTGGTCATGATTTCCATGCTCAGAGGTGATTAAAGGTATTAAAAGTAAAAATAAATAAATAATAATTAAAAAAAACAATTCAAACTATTATTATGGTAACATAATGATCTATTAGGAGAGGAAGGAACGATTTAATTTTCAACTCAAAACACAAACATGATATTGAGAGAAATAATGGCAACATCCTTTCATCCTGTCAAATAGAAAGGGAAACTTCGGCTATTAAAATGGGAGAACTGGTGTAATTTTAATATTTCTTTTTTTTTTATGTAAGTTTCTTCTTGTTTTGTTATGTTATATCTCCATCATATTGTCTTGATAGGGTTTGAAGTTTAATTAAATTCTTTTTTGCCAGTCAAAAAATGTAAACACAATGATAAAATAATAATTGTTTTTATATAATATATTAAAACACAATAACAAAATAACATAAAATGATATTAAATGTAAGACATCATTGTATATTTTCTGCTCGTAATTATGTTTTGCTGAACACTATTTTCTCGAACATAATGAGTCTTTGGTGAAATAACGTCATTATGCACTTCTATCTGTAAACACAATGGTAAAATAATAACAATTTATATAATACATAAAAAACAATAACAAAAATAACAAGAAATGATCTAAAAAGTAAAACACAATAATAGATATATATAACAAATGATGAAACATATTTCACATAATAACCTGACATATTTGACAAAATAACATGACGTATTAGACACATGACCAAAATATCATCCGTTTTAAAAACAATAAAAGACACATGTCAAGTATAGAATATTTTTTAGTATTATTAGATTAGATTTTTTTTCTTATAACTCTACCAAAAATATATCAATAATGATAATAATAAAATTATTTTTCTACGTATAATATAAAACCTTAGACAAATAAACAGAAACCTTCTTGTGAAATATGGTGAATTAAAAAATGAGTTTGGGAAAGTAATGAAAAATGTGTTGAAGATAGGATAGTATGGATGGTTTGATGGCCGGTGACATGTTGACTGTGATGGTCGGAAGATGTTGCAAAAAGTGAGTGTTGACTATACTAGAAATTGTCACAAAAGACCAAGAATGAGAGGCAAAAAAGGGTTCAAATCAAAGCTTTTAAAAATATTATTATTATAGGTGGACCAAATTTAATTCAAAGGGTTATATTCGTTGTAGAACATAGATTAGTGGCAATTTTATATATTTTTCGTAGACTTGTAAAATACAATGCTTACATAGCATTATTTAGCACTTGTATTTTCTAAAAGCATGTATTTTTCATAAATTTATTTATCAAAAAATATATTTTACAAGAGCAAAAAATAAACTCAAAAAGTAATATAAATTAATAACTCATAAATATTAAAATACAAAATATAGATAAAATTCTAAATATGATTAAAATTTTCAAAAAACCTTACTTACGGTCGTATGACTCATTACAGCCCCGCAAATTAAAAATGTTATGAGTCGTAACATCTAATATGAGTCATAAAAGGACATGTATTGACTGATTTGATATTTTGTAAAGAAATATAACTCTTATTTTATAATATAGCTAGTATTCTTTTGGTGCGGGTGCATATATATCATGAGCCTTGTATTAAAGATGGTATTGATGTCATCATGAATGTCCGCCTAAGTTACAAAGCTATTACATGGTCTTTTATTATTTTAAGTGTCTTTTTATTTGAATTTTTTTTATATTTTAATTTGATAATCATACTAATTTGTCAAATGTAATTCACTTGGTTTAAAAGGGTTATAATTTACGGTGAATTTCATATATATCCCTATAAAATTTTAAAATATCATATATACACAAACAAAATTTAAATTATCATATATGTATATATCCTCAAAACTTCTTAAATATCATATATATTCCTAAAAAATTCCAAATATCATATATGCCCAATTCAATATTAAATATCATATATACCCTTAGAAAACATCTTATATATTATAGATACCCATAACTTCTCAAATATCATATATTTCCAAACCAAATTTAAAATATATAAATACCACTAGAATCTTGCTAACATAATATATATCCAAATTAAAATTAAAATATCATATATACAGTTTTTTAATAATTAAAATATTCTATTTTTTAATTTCGTTTTTTACTTATTTTATTAAAAGATAAACAATAACGATTCAATCTATTACTTTTATCAATACATCAATATTCTAATTTGCTAATTAATTTTATTATTAATTATAAATAATACTAGTACTATATTTTTTTATTTTTTATTCGTAAACGGTTATGATAACAATCATAATTCTTTTAGTAAATATTATTATTTGTACATTTATGAAAAGCTATATTAATAACCAATAACCTAGTTAATAATCATAATGAATATATTTACTATAAAAGTACTTATTTTTATATTAAACTATTATTTTAATCTTGAAATTTTACTAAGTTTTCATAATTTATTATAATTAAAGTTTTATTTAAAAAAATTAAGAATTTTTAAAGGTGAATAAATTTAATATTTTTAAATAAATTGTAATTCCATATGAACCTTTTTAGAAATAAATATGAAAAAAATTGCCAAATATGAAATAAGTTTTGAGAAATAAAAAGTAGAAAGCCATATTCTTAATTTGTTTAATAAAAATATGATATTTTATTTTATAGAAAAGAGTATATGTGAAATTCTAATTTTGGTTTGGGCATATATGATATTTGAAAATTTTTATGAAGGGTATATATGATATTTAAGAAGTTTGTACGAATATATATGATATTTTCTGTTTTACTTGAGCATATATGATATTTTAAAAGTTTTTTAAGGGTATATTTGATTTTATGAAGCTTTTTAGGTGTGTATATGATATATTAAATTTTCTCTGTATATAATGATATTTTAAAAGTTTGTAGGGTTATATATGAAATTTATTCTTTTTTTTAACTAACCAAGCTATGATAAATTGCTCATGTATTGCTTTTTTTTCATTTTCCTACTTTTCTTAAATATAAGCTTTTATAAAATTGCAAATGTACTATGTTACGACGTTTATATTTTATCTACATTTCGATATGAGTTGCATTCAAAACTGAGTTGTGCGTAACAATATACAAGTAATCAAGCATAAAATACAAGTTGTCAAAGCTGGTTTAAAGTTTTGTTCTTTCATCTTTAAAATATGATTTTTATAAAATTTTAAATTGATTAATACGACGTACTTATATTTATCAATATTTTAATATCAAAATCTATCTTTACAATTTTCAAATACCCCGTAGCAGTACGCACATTTCACCGTCTATTATTTTAGTTATGGATTTAGGGGCTGTTTGTTTTTTTCAAGAAGCTCTTTCTGACCATTTATGTCTGCGCCGCGCAGACTACGCGCAGAGGTTTACTTCTGCAGACTGTTTGATTTTTTAAAGACTTTTCATTAAAAAACGTTTGCACAGGATCTTCTTGATGCATATATGGAACAGCCTCTTTTTGTTACTTATTACCTCTTCTTCATATAACTTTAGAAAAATGAAAAATGAACCCTAATCTAGAAACCAACCTCCCCATCGTTCCACAACCGACCCACCCTCCTGTCCGCCACCAACCCACCTCCTCTCCGCCACCAACATCGCCGCCGCCCTCCGCCACCGCTCTTCCGCCACCTCTCCTCCGCCTCCCTCGCGACGACATCGCCTCCCTCACACAGGTCTGCCACTACCGCCGCAGACCTCTGCTGGTTTTCTGTGAGTATTCGCAAGTACCCATGTTAATTTCTTGCTTTATTTGCTTGTTGTTAGATTTGATGGTTTTTGTCACTTGGGAGTTGAATTTCAAATGGTTTATTGCCTTTCTTCTTCTTGGCTGAACAAAAGCATCAAGAGCGCTTTTGCATCTGGTTTAATGCATGTTTGAGGTTGATTTGTTGTGGAAATGAATCTGGAAGTATGGGGTATATGTAGGGAACTTTTGGAAGGACTTTTGCATCTGTTTTGTCTGCCTATTTCGAATAGTTACAGGGTAGAAATTTAAGAAAAAATGCTTTTTTGTAATGTCAATTGGTGTTGGTATTTCAAGGCGTGATCATTTTCTTTATTTATATACTGGTTAAGCATGTTTTCTTGGTCACTAGAGTCCTTTACGTGTGGGCTGTTTGTAGTTGTTTTCACTGGGTCAAAATTAATAATGAAAAAGTAAATTGTATTAGATTCAAGTTTTGTATTAGTTTAACCACAAGATCATGAAAATTTTAGACTTTGTGAGATTCTTGGGTACTAGAACCATCATGTTTGCGCATGTGTATTGAACATTAAATTCATAGTTTCTATATGTGAAAGGTTAAATAAATGTTATATTGCTTAACACCTTAGATGTTGTTGTTGTAAATAAATGTTATATTGCTTAACACCTTAGACAATGATTCGGTTATGTCGGGGCATAAATACACGTTAGAATTATTGCAAGGAAATCCCAAACAATGCGTTGAATTGCTACGTATGTCTCGTGAATCCTTTGTCCGACTATGTGTGTAAATTATTCGTTAAAGGATAGTAAACATGTTTCGGTTGAGAAGAAGATGGCTATGTTTTTTATGATAATTGGTCAAAATCAACGGTACGTGATTATCAAGCGTAGATTTCAACACTCAAAGCAAACAATTCATAAATTTTTTTATGAAGTGTTGGATAAAATGATGCTTTTTGCCAAAGATATGATAGTACCAACTTCTTTCAATCCGAATCCAAATATTCCGGGACATAACAAAAGACTACGACGGATTTTCAAAGGAGCAGTTGGTGCACTTGATGGAACTTTGATACATGTTGTTGTCCCTGCTAGCAAACAAGATTTATATAGAGGAAGGGGAAAGGGGGATTGTTATCAAAACGTATTAGCAATTTGTTACTTCAACATGATTTTTACATTTATTGTTGCGGGTTGGGAAGAGGTAGCACATGATTCTAGATTATTATCATAGGCATTATCAGATACAAATGCTCCATTGATGTTGATGAAAATAAGGTTGAAGCACATGGTACCGCATCGGATCAGGAATATATGACTCAGTTACGAGATAAAATTGTTGAGCAGTTAATGCAAAATATGGAATAAGTGATTTAAATAAAATGTATTTTTATGATTTTATGAATATTATTGCAGTGTTGTATGGCTTTTATTTAAATTTTAATGTTGAAGTACTTTTTAAAGTTTAGAAATTAGGTTTATTTTAATTACAGACTAATTTTGCAGTCTGCAGATGTTAAAAAACAAACAGTTTTTTCTTGCAGATTGCAGACGTTTAGTCCACCTCTTCTCCTGCAGATGTGATCCACAAACTGCAGACATTTTGCTGCAGAAAAAACAAACATTATTTTATGGTTTACTTACAAGATAAATTGTAGCCGATGTGTAAGCTTTAAATAATAATAAATCAACGGTAACCCATGTGATCTATAAATGCACCATCTATCCATTTAACCTTTGATTCTTTCATCTTCAACCTTATCCACTTCGATCGGTCAAACACATAATCTACATTCCACAACACATTATTCTAACCTTCATATATGCTACATTATTCAATCCCATTACTCAATCTTATATACAGTATCGGATTGAGAGATTTATTTTTATAGAGTCGGTACTTTTTAAATGCTTTATTTTATAGAAGTAGACATAAAAAAATTTGCGTCGATTCGAGCAGGGGTAAGTTGTTCATATATTCAATAATAAGATAAAAATCATCATTAAAATATAAAAAACACATAATATTTCTTTGAGATTTTGAATTGAAGAAATCTTTAGCGCTATTTAATGTCTTTTTTGTCCAAATATCCAACTATGAATCGTCCTTACCTTGATCTTAAGTCCAAGACTCTAAAGTGTTAGGCACGAGATTATTTTAGGTTTTATCATTATCGGGTTTTTAGTGGGTTTAGGAGTGATTTGATTTAATTTAATTAAATCATGAGCTTTACGAGCGTTGGGTAGTTAGTGAGAACGCACTTATATAATTATTTAGTTAATTAACTAGTGGACTACTTCAAAGTTTGAGTTTATATATATTTTTTTATAAACAATGGAGTCACCGTCCAGAAAAATGTTTTGTACTCGAAAAACTTGTACATCTATATTTACATGCGCGAGAAAGTTCACTGTATTCCGATGACTTCAATTTGATGAATTCATACTAGGTCCGCTCCTGCCCATTTTAAAAGATACAAAAATAATAAAGATATACAACTTTCTATCACATTACAAACTACAGTCGGACATATACGTTGTTAATAAAACTAAATTAGACACTGTAAAAGAAAACCATATGTGATTAATAGAAGTAGATTAAATACTGTAAAAGAAAGCCATCGTTACTGATCAGCAGACGGTGACGGTGGTTATAATGGATAAAAGTCTCTTGTGATCAGAACCATAGATCTACACAAAGGGCAATTCACACGCCCCACATCTACCCATTGATCAAAACACTCCAAATGAAACACATGTTCACAGTTCACAAGCTCTCTGATCATCTGATCATCATCATATTATCCATGCACACCATGCACACCACCATGTGATCTCCCACATGACGGTGGTTCGAACCGGAGTAGGGTGTGATTTGTACATTGTTCTTGATCGCGGTCGTGACGACGTGGGCGGGGACGCGGAGGAGGAGGGGGCGGGCCCGTTTACGATGAGACGTGGTGGCCGGAGTCCGGTGGCGGTTTGAAGAGGTGGAGGTGGGAGAGTGGTGATAGTAGAAGTGATAGGAGGTGATATGCAATGGTTGAGAAGGTTTTGAAGGTGGTTGATGGTGAAATGGTGAATGGTAGATGGAGAAATTGAAGGGCCATTGATGAGTGTTTGGATGATTTGATGATGGAATAGAAGATGAAGTTGTTTTATAGGAGATGATGAATTGATGATGATGGTTGTGTGGATTTTGATGGTGCAAAATGGCAGAAGATGTGTATAAAGAAAGACACTCATCTGTCTATTTTATGTTTATTATTTATTTTTTTTGTATTTTAGAAATATAATGTGTTTAATGAGAATTATCTTTTAACAAAACTTTTAAGTGAACGATCTAAGAATCTTTTAGTGAGTTGAAGTTAATCAAGATTAATTATATATCACATATTCACATGAAATATAAAAGTGATTTGAAACTTTGAAGTTAAACATTGTTTGCATGAAATTATATGAAATAGAAGCGAAGTTTACTCTTTTATTTGTATTTAGTTTTTGGTAGAAAACTTCAAAGAGATATAAAATACACAAATAACTAGATAAAATTAGCATTCGATATAATGGTATCATATGTGTTAAGTGGTGTCCCTCTCGTGGAGGTTAGTGGTTCAATTCCTGCGATGTACTGAAAAGTAAATTAGTAATAGAGCGGGTGGTCTTTGAGCAATAGGGAAGATCATTGCTTTGTAACTTAAGATCATGGATTTAAGTCGAGCGAAACAACGTCCTTCACAAAATGTAGGTAAAGTTACGTAAATCAAATTCTGAGACAATTTGGGCGATTCTTAAAACTTGCACAAGGCGGAGGCTAAATCAAGTAGTGGATGCCATTCTTAAAATAAAAATAATAAGAAAAATTTTATTTTAATAATCCAAACTATTGAGTATTGACTAATAACATTTATCATAACTAACAATTTAACTAATATAATCCCAACTTTCAATTTTGTTACTAATAACGGTCTCTGTCTAACTGTTCGTTAACTTCGTTTAGTTTTTATGACGTGACACATGACGTTGCTCGTGACGTAGCATGTGACATATTACCAGTGGCGGAGCTTGAACCAAAGCTTAGGGGGCGGGGGCGAAAGTAACTGTTTTAGGAGGGGCTGACTCTATATTTATTAAAAAATTTCACTACCGGACCAAAAAATTACACTATCGAACCGAAAATTTACACTACTGACGAAAAAAAAAGCCCCCCCCCCCCCTCCGGCCCCAAAGAAGCTACTAAACATGTGACAAAATGCTTACGATCAAAAAGAAACTCTTATGAAAAAAATTGAGTAATACATTTATATTTATAACTATAACTATGTTACACGTTATGTCACAAGTCACGTCACATGATACGTTATAACAAAATAAATTAACGAATAGTTAGACTGAGAATGTTATTATTAACAAAGTCAAAACTTATGATAATATTGGTCAAATTATTAACCGACAAAGTATTAACCGATGTTAATATTGGCTAATAGTTATAGTTTGAATTAATAAAATTATGAGATCACATTATGACTCGTTTACTAAACGAGCTCGGGAGCTCAACCCCGAGTTTTAGTTATATAATTTTTTATTTACATATTAAATATATATAAATACACATTTACATATATCATACTATATATATATATATATATATATATATATATATATATTATGACATAAATAATTAAATAATATATATTATGTTATATATAAAAAGTATGGTTACAAATAAATAAAAAATTAATTATGAAAAAATAAAAATGAAAATTTAACAATAAACAAACCGAGCCCGAGCCGAGCTCCAGCTTGAAAAATTTCTGACGAGCCGAACTCAAGCTTTCTAAAACCCAAAACAAGTAGAGCTTGAGCCTAAGCAAGCCGAGCTCGGCTCGTTTACAGCCTAGAGTGAGCTTGCGATCAATACGTATTATATTGTTCTAAGGTTTAAAATGCTATGGAATTCATCTATGAAGAAAATCCTATCATGAGGTGGTCACATTGCTTGCTATCATGATTCCATCATCTGTTCTAACAAAATCTTCTTGTTAATTCAATGATCTCCGACGATAATTCGATCTTCCATCGTTCTTTGCTTCCAATCGTTTCGGAAATCCATTAATTTCCCAGGTGAATCCTTCAATCTCACGTGTTTCACGTTCATAACTCTCGAATCACATGCTTGTAGCATGACTGTTGCATTGCATTCAATCGTCATATGCAACATCACTTCGATTTTGTATGATTTACCCTTGTTGCATTTCGTTTTTTGAAGATTTTGATTCCTCATGAAACCATAGTGAACATAGTAAAATGCCTTCACGTTTTTCATGAGCTTTTTCATCTTCAGATTCTTCGTTTTTTAATGTTGCAGGTAAATATTGATCATTTGTACGTGCATTTGAATCCGCTGAAGAGTCGATTTATAATCTGTTTGGTGGCTTTTTGTTCAATTTCAGGTAATTGTTACTTCCTTTGTTCAATTTGATCTAGAGTTACTTGTAGTAATGTTTTTGTATATGTTTTATCCCCAATTTGTTCCTCTTTCTGTACATGTTTTGATACAAAATGTTGTTGGTAATGATGTTCTAGTAGCTAAAATTGTGATTTACTTTAATCAAACCCTCTCGGAGAGGTCTCAAGTTCAAATCTTTCTTCACAGTTTTTCTGTCATAACCTCTTGAAGGTCACATGTCCAATTAAAATTGTGATTTACTTGATCTTGTTGGTTAGTAGGGTATTGATGGGTCCATTGAATTTACTAGCAATGGGTTCTCATGGTCATGAAGGAAAAATCAATGCAATCTAACATCATGTTAATGTACATGTGAATTTTTTTTTTTAATTTATGAAGGGTTTAGAGTTTACGTGGTAGTTTCTAGTTTGAAAATGGTTTTATAGTGATTTATGGAGAGTGCGCTGCCTTAAAGAGCGGACTCTGACTTCGTCAATTGTACTTGTTGAAACGTGGTTACCCAGAAAACATGCCAAGTCTAGAGTCCGCTAGCCACTCAAGCAAAGTCAATGTCAGAAAAGCTAGAGTCCGTTGGTTGAGGAAGTTGATTTTCCATAAACCACCACAAAACCATTTGCAAACTAGAAACCATCAAACAACCCAAACCCTCCATAAATCTAAAAAAAATTATGTTCATATACATTGTTAATATGTTATTCATTGACAATAATTGATTGTGTATTCACAGATGGACGCTAAACATGATCATCGGTCTATTGACATATCAGTGGATGCACAAATCACTGCGAAAAACTATGGAGGGAGTAAAGTTTGTGCAGGAGCAGCATGTGGATTCTCAGACGCGAAAACCAGCTCTAAAGATGCAGAAGAACGGTCATCATCCACGTGCAAGCTCTTAGGCAGTGTTGTAATCTGTTTCCTTTTCATGGCAGTTGAAGTAGTTGGTGGAATTAAAGCAAACAGTCTTGCAATTTTAACAGATGCAGCTCATTTGTTATCAGATGTAGCTGCTTTCGTGATCTCTTTGTTCTCCGTTTGGGCCTCTGGATGGGAAGCTACACCTCGCCAATCTTATGGTTTCTTCAGGATTGAGATTCTTGGAACTTTAGTTTCGATTCAGATGATATGGTTGCTTACTGGTATTCTTGTTTATGAAGCCATAGATAGACTCCTTCATGGTACAGTTGCAGTTGAAGGCAAACTTATGTTCATAATTTCAACAGTTGGATTATGTGTTAACATTTTCATGATTTTCATACTTGGTCATGACCATGGTCATGGACATCATCATGGGCGTCATGGTCATGGGCATAGAGAAGATGATGCTGACCGCAAGCACTTGCATGGGCTCAGTGTGCACCACCATAATGATGGACATGAAGATCATCAGCAGCCTCTGTTGGAATCATACTCAAGTTTTGAAAATAGGACTAAAAGGGGTAATATAAACATTCAAGGCGCGTATCTTCATGTACTTGGGGATTCGATTCAGAGTATTGGTGTAATGGTTGGTGCTGCAGTCATATGGTACAATCCTAAATGGACAATTGTTGATCCAATATGCACACTTTTGTTTTCCATTATAGTGTTGTATACAACCATCAACATGCTGCGCGATATTTTAGAGGTTTTGATGGAAAGTACACCGAGGGAGATTGATGCAATGCGATTAGAGAAAGGTCTTTGTGAGATTGATGAAGTTGTTGCGATTCATGAACTGCATATTTGGGCGATTACAGTTGGGAAAGTTTTGTTAGCTTGTCATGTAAAGATAAGACGCGAAGCTAATGCTGATATGGTGCTGGATAAAGTTGTTGATTACATTAGAAGGGAGTACAACATCAGTCATGTTACAATCCAGATTGAAAGAGAATAAAGACCAGGTTCTTTTCGACTTTGAGCTATCAAATTTTATCTTTAGTTTTTTCGTCTGCTGTTATTTTGGTAGTTAAGACTGCAAACATATGATGCATCTTATGGTGATAGTTATTGTTCTTCTATTATTCAGCTGTTCATTTCTTTCTTTTCAATCGGTTTATACTGCTAGTCTAATGAATCTAGAAGAAAATAATAAGAATCTTGATGGATTTTGCTAAAGTTCCTACCTTTATCCCAAATTGAAAACAAAAGAAGATAACGAATGTGTCCCATAAATTTAGAACAGTTATGCAGATAATGCAGCCATGAACTTATCCAAACAGTTCTCGGTTGCAAGTTATTTTTTACGAAGCTGATACACGAGCTATGGGACCCATACTTGGACCAGCTGGACAGAGGCAAACGCACGAGTGCGCCAGAAAATGACTCTAACTTTAAAAGAGTATAAATTGGGACATGTCTGGAGATACGGGACACGTAAGCAATGGGCGAATTGTCTCAGACGACCGGATCACGGGAACCATTTCCTTTTCTATATCAAAACGTGTGAATCTTTGATTTGAGTAATTCATCTGTCTATTTGGTAAGTCGATCTCATAGTTATGCTGAGAACTTTGGTATCTAAATTTAACTTGATGTGCAGATGTACCTATAAAAAGGCTTAATGTAATAATTTAATCATTCAGTAATATACCAATTTTACTTTTGAGATTATTATCTTTGTTATTCTTGCTTCAGCTCTACATTAGTATACTTGTGTTTAGTCATTAATATTGATGATGAAGGTGTTTGGAACCGATAGCAACCCAGCGACCATTTTGTATTTGTAGGATCAGGAGACCAGGTACCTCATCTTGTAGAAGGACTGTGATGAGGTTACTATTGGTGTGTCCGGATTTTCAGTACGTATGTTGAAGCTGATGGATAGTCTTATAGTTGTAGTGGAGTCGTTGGAGCAAGCCCGAAGCCTTTCTTCTTCGGGCAACTTGAAGAACTCTATAGCGCCTTGCGCCCTGCATCAGTCATGTTGGCCAATGTGGATTCCGGTACCCTGAAATTTTTCTATAAAACTTCACATAATATTAACAAAGTTTTTCAAATGTGCTACTAAAGTTACTTTGATTTTTTTTTTTTATTCTGTAAAGTCACTCAACTTTCATTAAATGTTCAGATCTTATAAAATATTTTCATAATGAATATTTTTTAAACTAAATGACCTAAATAAAACTTATATGAGTCCTAGTTATTATGCAATGATTAATTTTTCTTATAAAATGATTTGAGACTAGAGGAATAAGTTTATAAAAATGATAGTTTTAAGATATTTTTCATACTCTTCGGTTTATTCCACTCCTACATCCATTGTTGTAATCGGCCAAATATTGCTAATCGGCCAATGACCTGGGGAACTTTAGATGATCGGCCTATTTATCACAAGGGGGTCAATAGTGTCAAAGTCGGGCCTAGGCGGCCTTAGGGAATCATAAACGCCAAAAAGTCGATGATTCTAACGAGATTCCAGCAAACCCTAAAAATTCTTATCAATTCTTGGAAATTCGGCCAAATGTGTGTGTGTAATGTAACTGGAAATTACTTATAGAAATTCCAATCCGACTAATCGCTAGTTGGTATCCCGCCATCAAACTTGGCCAATTTGGTTAGTAATTCTTCAAAGCCCATTAAACATGATCGATTTGTCATTTTCCAAAACCATAGTAAGCCGTTTAGCCTAGAATTTTCATCAAAACCAACCACCAAACTGTATCATGATACTTTTGATGTAACCATTTGATTTCATCTCCTTCATAAACATCCCAAACCATGCTACAAGGGATTGTTTTGAGAGTATAAACTCCATGCATTTCTCCATGTAAAAGGAAAACATTAACATTCTTTACATCAAACTGATCCAACAAACACATCATGATTCTCAACTAAGGACATCAACATCCACAATATGTTGTATGTATACCACAAACCAACAAGTTCTATACAAACCAGTGTTCAAAACCAAAAGCAGGCTAACCTGCTCATCACAAAAGCCATAATATTATTTCATTAGGGTGTCTTTGAGCCAGTACCGACTGAAATGACTAACCCGAAACTTCCATTCCCCTTTAACCGAGTCATAAGAGACAAACTCAGCACCTTGGTCCTCAGCTTTCCTTTTCAACATTTCTTTATATTTTTCAACTCGTGGCCCTTCGGTGAAGTGGCGGCCCGTCTTTTTATCGATACACTTTACGTTCAAGAGTGTTACTTCAGCAGCCTTGTTAAGGCCCTGTCCCACAGGCGGTTTTTTGGTCTCGTCCATGTAAACGATCACTTCACGGTTATTGAATTGGATAAGAGACTCAAGGTCCAGGCGTCTCACGTCTGTTTCCCCAAGGAATTTAATGCTTCCATAGTTATGCCGCCCGACTACAAAGTCCTTTACACGGCGGCAGTAACCAGGTTCTGCACGCTCTTTGGCGGCTAATTCTTGGATTCGTGGCTCGGTGTAGTAATCTGAATGGCGGAGTTTAGGCATGAGTGCCTCAATATCAGCCCCGTGTTCATAAACGATTGCTGCCTCCCCGGCTCGGTGACCGGTTAAGGTGATGTAAGAGTCAGATTTAGGGTCCTCGTGTACACCGTTTGTTTTCTGGGTCTTCTTAATGGGAGTACTTTGCTCCTTAAAAATGCCGTTTTCAGAATGATTTCCTGCATGAAATTTTGAAGGTTAGTAATCAATAAATAGGCTTTGATTCTAAACAAAATTTCATTTAGCAAGGAATTTGGTTTTTTAAAGTGTTGAAAGCTATCATGAAAGAAATAATCTTACTGTTCCCATTATCCGTAAAGTGACCATTTTGATAAGTGGATGAAGCAAACTCAGTATATTGACCTGAATTCAAATAACAGATTCTAATGATGAGAGTTTTAGCAAGTAGGTAAATACATACAATCTAGAATGTTCGATGACTATATTCCATTGTATAGTATCACGAAATTTTACCATCAGCTTGTGCTGGAGAAGATACATTTTTTTCTTTTGGTTTCTCTGCAGATGCTTTTCCATGCCATTGCTCAGTAGGGCGAATAACCAGAGCTCTTGGATTCTCCCTGGGAATAAAAAGAGCATCTGCTTTGGGTGTGCTGGTGGTATCTTCTTCGTCGCTGAAAAACGAAACCTGCAGAAATCAAATTATCAGACAACTTTCTTTTTTTCTTGAAAAACAAGCAAGATATTCATTCAAGAAGTAAAGGGTTACACTAAACCTTTGGACCGTCATTCTTGGGGTGATATTTCCTTGCAGGCAACCTCATCCGCCTTTGAGAAAGATGTCGAGAAGTCAACACAGATGATATCCTCATGGGTGCAGGTTTGTCAACAACCTATAGAGGTAAAAAAAAAAAAGTAAGCATGCAATATCGTAT
Organism: Flaveria sonorensis; assembly: GCA_025506505.1. Lineage (NCBI taxonomy): Eukaryota > Viridiplantae > Streptophyta > Magnoliopsida > Asterales > Asteraceae > Flaveria > Flaveria sonorensis. Next base: position 6,110,034 of record CM046426.1, read on the forward strand.
TAACCGTGTGCTACATGTGATTTGTAAGTGCATCTACGAAGCAAATCAGCAAAAGAATTGATGGTAGTTATATAATACTTACTGGCAAGCTAGAAATTCCATACTGAATTGAAGGTGCATTTCCCGCACCACCAATTGACATCTGAGGCATTGCTGGTAGAGTTCCAAAAGGATTAGTAATAGTCTGTGGTTGCGGGCTCTGATTGGCAGACCTATCACATTAAGGATATGGAAACGTTGAGAATTTCCTGACAAAATGAATAAAATATACACAAGGTGGGGCAAAAGAGCAGTAGGCACATACAGTTGTCCAAAATTATTTTGACCAAAAATGCTTGGCGTTCCACCTGTTAGACGGAAGTACAGGAATATAAGGCATTTTGTGGAGAATTGGTATGGAAGGATTCAATAAATTCAACATAAATACTTAAGGAATTGAAGGGCATTGGATCACCTGTTGGTGCTGCAAAGCCAAAACCACCTGGATTCTGAGTTGGTTGAGCCGACTGAAAGGGCGTTGAAAAGGAAGGCTACATATTTTACCAACAGAAGTTAGATACTTAGATGGTGAAAAGTATTATAAGTGTACTAAACACAAACAAAAGCATTACAAGTAACAATTGTATTCACAAATGCATGAGCTTAGGTAAATATTAGAACACTTTTTTCAAATGTGTCGAAGTCATTCGAGAATGGTTATCGTAGAAGTTAAAAAAAAAATTGCCAATAGATTTGACATCACGTGAGCACAAGATAAAGGGATTCAGAATTCGGATATTCTAAAGGACTGAGGATACCATGTGCATTTATTATTTATTAATGGACTTGTATTAAACAAAACCAAGAAAAGGTATAACCGTATAAGATGGAGTAGCATTTAGCCTCACTACAATTGTACACCTATCTGATATGTCACATACACGATTAGAAAAACGGTTAAGAACCTTAATGCATTTTTGTTCGAATAACCACTTATATGCAAACAATATACTCTGAATTTTGAATTAATAGATTCAGAAATTATTTCTTATATTCTCAGATTTTTTAATTCTATGGACAGATAAATAAGAAAACATTTTAATGTGTATGTTAATGTCATGCAGACATGTAAGAATTAGACAATTTCATATATCCCTAATCCCACTCCAAACTTGTAAAATATCACATATATACCTAAATTATGCTTTAAGAGGATTGTACATGAGGCATTGAGAACTCATGATTTCGGATATGTGAGAGTTTTCATTTTTGGAGGGGAATCTATGAAGTCCCCCCTATTACTCAATGTTGGTTCTTTGTACTTCGAGCAATTTACAATTTTTTTATATAAATGTATGCACTAAAAATACAACTTCAGCCGACTTTCAACCCATGTGATCAGTTTCCTTTTTAGCTATAACCTTTAATTTGACTCATTTAATATAAATATAACCCAATTCACAAGTGGTAGATGGGTGCTGTCACGGTTTCCAAAGTTCCCCTTCTCACATGATTAGACTCGAATAAATAGGAACACCCAAATAATATTTATCTGGATCAAAGAATTAGCTTTACTCATGCTCCTTCCGTTCATACAGCCATGTACAGAACATGGAGAAAATGACTAAGAAAGACTGAGAAACAGTCTTGGCATACTATAATAAATAATCATATGTTCATAAAGAGCACTAGAAAAAGTAACTCACAGTTGTCTGATTAAATCCCATGCTGTTTGTGCTTAGTAATGAAGGGGCGCTTGAGAACATATTCCCTCCAAATGCATTTGATTGGCCAAAGGCCGGAGCACTCTGGCCAAAGGACGGGGCAGCCTGCCCAAAAGCTGAGGAAGTCTGCCCAAAAGGTGAGCTTGTTTGTCCAAAAGTGGGTGTGGTTGACTGGAACAAGGGGGATGATTGAGTACTTCCAAAGTTAAGGCCAGTAGCAAATGATGAAGTTGTTCCCTGGGCTTGGGTTGTACCAAAAATAGATGTTGAGGTTCCAAATGCTGATGAACTGGGTGTACCAAAAAGAGAAGTAGAGGCTGTAGATCCAAAAGCAGGAGTTGAACCAAAAGGATTAGATGCTGCAGTACCAAAGGGTGAAGAACCAAGCGAAGGAGTTGAGCTCCCAAACCCCGGGGTACCAAAAGCTGAGGTTTTCGGGCCGAATGGGTTCGTAGATGTAGAGGAAGAGAACGGATTTGCAGATGATTGACCAAATGCAGGTGAAGAGGAAGAAAAAGGGTTTGTCTGCTGCGTGTTGTTCATATTAAAGCCCATTCCAGCAGAAGACTGGCCAGCAGGATTCGGTCCCCTGAAACAAAAGAAAAAAAATCAGGAACTTGATAGGAAAAAGTGGTAAGAGTGAAACCACATTAACTTTTACCTTTATCTCCTAATTGATAGTCCTCCCATCTAAGTTCTTCATGACTTTTTTCTTTGTATGCAGGCATTGCTGATATAGACTCCAGCTTTCCAGCAGGCTGTGTACCACTACCGCTGTCTGCCTCAGGTGTCTGAGCATAAGGGGTTACTCTAGTTCCCCCACGTTGACTTCCAAAGGATGGTTGACCAAACCCAGGACTCCCAAATGCTGGTGTTGTGGTCTGACCTCCTGCATGTTTATGTATAGCAACAGAGTTTCACAAAAGTAAACCTTTTAAATGAACAAACATAGAATAGCTTATTAGTCATGGAACAAATAATTAGCAATGTACAGATGTAAATGTACCAAAGGGAGAGCTTTGAGCCCCAAAGGCTGTGGTAGAAGCACCAAATGGGCTACTGCCAAATGCAGAAGTTGATTGACCAAATGCTGGACTTGACCCAAAACTGAAAGGAGAGGTAGTAGCACCAAAAGCAGGAGTAGGTGAAGACCCAAATGCTGGGGTGCTTGTTGCACCAAATGCAGGAGTGCTTGAAGTACCAAATGCTGGTGTACTCGATGCACCAAATGCTGGTGTACTCGATGCACCAAACGCTGGAGTACTCGAAGCACCAAAAGCTGGAGTGCTTGATCCAAAAACAGAGGTGCTAGAGACACCAAATGCAGAGCCCGTGTTACCAAATGTTGGGGTTGAAGTAGAACCAAAAGCCGGCGTGCTTGTGGCACCAAACGCAGGGGTGCTAGTGGCTCCAAACGCAGGGGTGCTTGTGGCACCAAACGCAGGGTGCTAGTGGCTCCAAAAGGTGAAGAGGCAAATAGATTGCTTCCAAAAGCAGGTTGTGATTGCTGAAATGAGCTTCCAAAAGGACTTGACGGTGTAGTTGATCCAAAGGCACCAAATGCAGGCTTCTGCCCGAAAACAGATGAACCTGTGATTTGAAATATAGGAGGTGAAGTAAATAAATCAGTTATAAGTAGGATAAAAGATAAAAGAAGGGGAGAAAAGCTAATGCAGAATTCATTGGTGAGAATAAGAAGACTGAAATTAAAGTTCATAATCTATATAGTGTTAGAAGAATACACTCAGAAAAAGAGATATGAACTGATGTGATCATAACCAAATCAATACTTTAAGAGATGACAAATGAAAAGAAGTGAATCAAGAGAACTAAAAGAAAAGTGATCATTTAAACTGTGATAGGTGAGTAACCATTATGTTGATTTCTACATAAGGGAGATTATACTCTAGGTTACTATAAGATTAAAAAGCAAGTTTACAATGTGTCAGCCACCAAATCTGAGACAAATGCAGGCAATACATATTACTCAATCTTGCAAAACCAAAGACCTCAAGAGTTGAGCCTGTACTTGGTCCCTACCAAAATTACGTGCTCAACAAAAACCACTGCTGGAAACTTTGAACAACAATGTTGGCTGCAAGGGGCCATGAAAAAACCACCAAATATTGCCTGTGTAATTAAAAAAAGATTACAGAGGCATCAAATTTGATTGCTTATCTTAACCAACCACGCCAGAAACTTACACACGATACTTCAGATAGTCTTAAAGTAACCAACTTAAAATGAAAGACAAAGTCAAAGTCATATTGAGTACACTGTTTGGAGACCGAATTTAAAAAACACTGTTATTGTGCTTACCACCAAAAGAAGACGATGAAGCACCAAATGCTGGGCTTGATGAAGCTCCAAAAGCAGGCGTTGAACTCCCAAAAGCAGGGGCTGATGAGGCACCAAAAATTGGTGAGGAAGCTTGAGTGCCAAAAACACCAGTAGACGTGCCACCAAAAATAGAACCTCCTGTTTGTGAACCAAAGGGAGACGTGCTACCAAATGGTTGTGCAGCGAAGGGGTTGCTATTTGCACTACTGCTCTGCCCAAAAACTGATGGGGACCCAAACGGGCTATTAGACGACTGCCCAAACGCTGTTTTAAAGAACTAGAAGCAATTAGATTCATAAAGTTATAGATCGTAAATAAAAAGATACACTTCAAACGGGCAAGTTCCAAGAATCAGGCATACAATATCAAATCCCACCAACCATAGATTCAATCCGGTTAGGATGATCACCATGCCATGCATGTCAACAAGCAAGTTTCAGATGTCCACATTAAAAATTCACAAGTAACGGCATCACATTTGCATGATTCTTAGTCCTAGGTAGCCAAAGGTGCAATCAAGGCGCAAAGGGCTCACCCGTCAACTAGGCACAAGTCGCAAAAAAAGGCACGCGCTAGACAAGAGAAGTGCAATAATAAAGATATATATCTATAATAGCCAAATAGGTATAGAAAATCAATAATACTCCCCAAATACAATTAAAAACCTAATATAATTATCAATAAGAGTCATCCACTAGGCCAAAGGCCATCAGCCACATCTCTTATGCATAATAGTCATTTTATCAATTAAACCATTCATAAATCAGACCTCTCCATCCGTTTGGTTTCTTTTACACATCACCCTCCAATAACCAAAGACTATGAAGTAAAGCAGAGACAAGAAAATTAATCATTAAATAAAAGAACTTCAAAAAAAACAATCCACTTAAAAGAAAAGCACATGGATACGTAAAATCACAAGTGGCATTTGCAGGATATCTCAGCCGGTGTACTAAAAAGAACAATAAAGACAGAATGTGAAATAGATTCAAAAACAAGAGAAAGAAAACTTACGGTTGCTAGAACCAAACATGGTTCCTACTTCCTTCCTGTTTCTTCAGTACACTTTCAACAAGAAGCTCCCAATCTCAAATTCTGAAGAAACATCAACCAAATACATATAAATCACAAAACATCTCGTATAAATATAACAAATAACTTCAAACAGATGAAATCATGAAGCACATCGATACATGAGCGGAATCAAAACTTCTAACCAATTTCAATCAGTTATCTACGTCTGATCGAATTCAAACTATCAATCCGTTCAACAATTAAGAATGAAAAAAGTCAAAAAGCGTTTACAGGTTGATACAACATAATTAATGCTAGGGTTGATTGAAAGCGAACTTAATAGGAAAATAACGTATAGAAATATAATAATCGAGATGCATAACGGATTAATACATGTGTAAATGCAAGCTAGGGTTACGATTAAACCTTAAGATATGCGGATTAACGAAGAAGATGATGAATCTGAAGCCCTTGAGTCGCAAGAAGAGGGATATAGCGATGAACGATGTCTGTGAATAGGTCACTGTGACAAGGGTATATTTAGTGATATCTACATCTACAATTAAGTATAAATCAATGTGATTAATGATATGTAATGATTGAAGATACTAAGATACCACATACTGAGAGAATGTAGAGTGTTATGTAATGAGTAGAAAGAAAATGATGTATCTTGTATTATAGGATACATAGTGCGTTATCTATTTATCTTAATATAACAGTTTTAGTGATTTTAAGGCTGATATCGAGTAATATGCAAAAATATGTGTACTGGTATCGAGGTGCTATCGTTGATCCTGCGTTCTCTATTTAAAAAAACATAACTATGAATCTACGATACGAACATTCATGTTTGTTCTTGATCATTCGAGAATCCTCTATCTCACTTGATTGTTGGTGTGCTTATGGCACTTCTTTATAGATATCCAAACACGTCGTTAATGTTTCAAGTTTTAACTTCTCTTTAATGAACGAAAACTATGCGCCATCACCACTAAGACCACCTCAAGTTGTACATGTCTTCTCTTTGAACTATAGAAAAGCTCGATTTAGTTACGTGGATTTTGTTAGCAAGGTCTAGTGTCATCTGTGGTGATTTGGTACCTCTATAATATTTAAAGATTGCTAAACATCTAAATTATATTCTTTTAACAAACTAAAGTAACATTGTAAGTCAAAATCATAGTTGATTTGATATGTGTTAATATCATTTGACAAAAAAAAATTTAGATAACAAGTTTACTCGAATAGCCGAATCAAAATAACATATTTGAGCATGGGCTGATATTTTAGGTTTGGCTTTCAGTGGGTGTTTTGTAATTTGTTATAAAGTTTGGGCTTGGAGGCATTGTGTAGCCTTTTCTTTTTAAGTTCCTGATACTTAGCACGTTTGTTTTAATTAATTAATTACACTTACATCCAAAACAATTTATTCAAGTATACCTTGTATACTCTCTAATATTTTTATCTTTATCTTTACTACTATATGATACATTTTGTTATGATAATTTGGTAATTTTATCTTAATTTTAAGATGGCAACCCAAGAGTTTTATGCTTAAACCTAACTTTGTCATGAAATTGCTACTTTTTCTACCCCTCCTACCCAAGTTGATGCATCGAAGGTGGTACCACGAGGACAAACTTGGTATTTCACAAAAGCTTAATATGTCTTCCCCTTCAATGCGGTAGCCTGTCCTTCCATTTCAATTTACTCTATCCGCCAATTGGATCTCCCAATAAGAATCGCAGGTCGATCATCAATGACAATAACTGCAAATCAGTTTCACTCCCCACACGCTCAGCCTAACTGAAACGACTCCTGCATCGTTCAATTCGTTTCCACCCTCATTGTTGATGCTTATGATCGTAGCTTGTGATAATTGATAGATATTGAATGAGTTAGCTTCTTTTTGCATTGTTGTGGCATTGTATACCCTGATTTTTAAAGTGATGTATGGATGCATCAGTTAGTTCCTATGACCCTCGCCAGACCAGTATAACAAAGAACTTTATGTTGAGTGTTATTTTAGTTCTATTCATGTAATCTTCATCTGTCTGTAGCAATGTAGAAAATTAAGAAGCCTTTTTTATGTGTATGTGTGAGAACATGATCTTTAATGATTTTCCTTCAAGCCTACTTGAAGTTGCTTTATCACCATATCTTCCACCTGTCGCCACATTCACTTTAGTTTAAGTTGGGTTGTTAAGAAAATAGCATTCAGAAGCAAATGTAAATCATGATATCAAGTTACATGCAAGATAATTTTCTTATTATCTGCTCGTTTTGCTCACTTGTAATTGTTGTGTTCATATCTCTATGTTTGTATTGATTCTAATTTTCTATATAGGTGTTAAAAAGCCATTTGTGTTTGTTGTCTTCATGGATCAGCTTTATGCGCTTGCATCATTGCACGCCTTACATTTAAACATAGTGTAACTATATATAGAAGTGACAATTAGAAAATGAATGATTGATGCCTTGGGAGGCTGTTGTTGAGTGTGAGCACAAGCATCACAGTACGTATTCACATTCAGCTTCATCATAATCGATCGAAGGTGACGATTTGAGGAATGGGTACAACTTTTGTTTTGATTATCTTGACCTTTGACCAAGTAAATTGGTAGCAAACGTCATTGTTAAACATTGCAATATTACATGAGATCATGGTGCATGTGGGATTTTATTTGTTTCGTTTTTCCCTTTATAAGCATGTTGAAAGTTTTAATTATTATTACCTTTGTAATAGTATTTTTGAGTTCAAGAAGAATAGCACGGAAATACTTTCGATTGTGTGTGTGGAGTGGGGCCTGAACCAACAGTAAATTGGATCATGAATATGTATGGACATTCGCACATGGATTATGATTTCTTCGTTCAATCTCTTATCCTTATATTACATTGTTTTTAATTAAATGGGGTTGCATACAACTACCATCTTAATGCATATTGTACTTTGTTAAAACATATTTTGGTGTATATATATGAGTTTAAAATTTTAGTAACCAGTATTTATGAGTTACATCCTACTAACCCTGTTGTTTAAATATACACCAATATCCACATAAACTCTCAACCACTTGAAGAGGCATGTATTTACTGAACACTTGATACTAGTAGACTATAAGTCTTTGCTATCCAAAACATTGTTTTACATGATTGAAGGACTTTGAGAAACCAAAAAGTTGTAGAAGTTGTGGGTCTCAAATAAGAAATCTAACATAAACATAAGCGGGTCGGATTCAATCTTCACACATAAAAACAACTTGGATCAATCTCTTAATTGTGAAGCACTACAAGATAAACTTATTTGGCAGGTTATTCGCGATTGATTTATCAGATTAGACAGAGATTTGGATTTCTTGACGGAAAAAGAGAAAAGAAAGTCCAATAAACTATCTGCTCTTTTGGGTCATTTTCATGGCTGGTCCTGTGGGCCAGCTCCCTAACAATTCAAAATTAATAATGAACCCAACTAAAATGTTATAAACCCACTTCCATAGAACCCATTTAATAACATAATCGAAGCCCATGTTTAATAGCCGAATATTACTTAAAATCAAGCTCGCACTCTCGTGACACTTAAATCGTTTAATTTTTAATATTATTTTTTGATAAACAAATTAATCTAATACATAAAAATGTGCGTAGATAACAGTAAAATTACTAAGAAAAATTTGTTCCACAAACCGTAATACTAATAGCCAATTATTTTTGTTTTGTTTGGCCGTTTTAACAAAACAAAAATTTGAAAAATAATAATAATAACATAACAAACCTGCTGAGTTGTTTGCGGTTTTGACTTTAATAGTTTAATTGTTTTACAACATATGTTTTCTATTTTTCCAAAAGGGTAATTCGAAACAGTTTTTTTAAATAAACAGTTTTTTTAAATAATAAGATGGTTAATAAATACAACAGATATACAAAACTTTATACTTCTAAAGTGAAAAAAGTAGGCAATAAGTGTTTATGAAACAGGAGCTCTACAAGCTTGAATTTATATATATATATATATATATATATATATATATATATATATATATATATATATATATATATATATATATATATATATATATATATATATATATATATATATATCTTTTTTTAATTAATTAATTAATTTTATTTGTATCTTTAGGTTGCTAGGATTTAATATTAATACATATGACTATCAACTCCATTGGAGCCATTTGATCCATTTGATCGTACTCCTAACCCTATCAGTTTGTCAAGTTTAACTTATACAATCGATTTCAAGTTTCAAACCATAATCAAGACCATAAGACCGGCAAAACCATAACATAAACTGTATATGTTGCAAACTGACCAACTTGTTTCGGTTTGAAACGTTCGTTCGGTCTTAACGGGCTTAGATCCCTAATAGGTTATGGCTCCTTATTTCATGTGTTTTTAATGTGATACTATTTGTTATTTTTACAACTTTTTTAACACCAAATTCAACTTAATGCTACAATTGCTAGGATTTGAACTCACAACAATTGTGTAGGGGTCAAACACCATATCACTAGACGATTAGGTCATGAGTTGATATTGCGTTAAACATCTATATGATTTTTTTATTATTAGAAAAGTAATACTTTATTAATGTTTGGATATACAAATATACAATATAAACATTAAAAAAACATGTATCCACAACAAATACAAACACTGAAGAGAACACGAGTATAACACTGTTGATACTAAAAAGATTTTGTCTTTTGAAAAACACAATAATATAAATTCACGTTATGTATTCAAAAATAAAATTATTTGATTTATTAGTTCATGGGAAAAAGATTCTTACTAACATAGCCATTTTCTTGATAGTGACATTAAGTAGGAAAAAACCATGTGTCTTTTTTGTTGGTTGCAATTTTGTTATGAAACTCTAGTTTGGAAAGTACACCATCCAACTGTTATCTATATATAGTAAAATTAATATTTTATTTTATTTGTGATTTTCATATATATATATATATATATATATATATATATATATATATACCAATAAAATTTTAAAGTGACATGTAGCAAATAAAATTTTTTAACAGTTAATTTGATTACTGACGGTCACAAACTCGCTCAATCATCTTTATTACTCGAGTATATAACTCAAAACAACCACAAGAAAATTATCATGTCCTATCTAATACTAATCCTAAATCATGTCATTTGTTGATGTACTCTCTATCATAATCTAAACTCTAATTTTTTTAAGAGAGTTTTTAACTTTTATGACTAAACTACCAAGCCATATAATAAAAAAATACATTATTATAACACTCATAGAGATTTATGTATGTATCGTTTATAAGGTTTTTTAACTTATTTAAAAACCCCCATTCAGAGAAAAAATAAATTTTTTTAAAATTAAATAGTGAAAACAACGTTCAGTTTACTAATACAATGTCCAGACGGTGTTTGTATTATATCCAGTCTTTAGAATTGACATCCGGTAAATATTTAAAGTAAATATAAAAATAAATTTGAGAATTATAACATTGTTTAACTTGGTGAGCTGGCTTAGTGGCTCTTGTTACTTTGTTAGCATTGTTTTCAACACCATGATTTTTCCTTTTTTCTGTTAGAATTGTCACTTTTTATTTCCTAATAGCAGTCTAATCAATTTCTCGACTTACATTTTTCAATAAATTATCTATTGTGATATTATGAACCTTAATTTTTTTAGCAGAGTCGTCATTTTAAACATATTAGTACCGCTAAATCAAATAGAATAAAACCTTTGCATATATACTAGTTTATTCAATTACATGCTGCTTTATAATACAAACTATGTGGTAGGGCGCACACGTTGTGATTGTTACGTTGATATGGCTAAGTACGCAAAATGAAGCCTACGAAGTTGCGGCGGCTCAGTCCCAATATCGAAACATAGAAAAAACATGTCGTGGCAATATATTTGGAAAATGTTGTTGTAAAACTAAGCGTTAAAACCTAGAAAATCATATTAATAAAAGCAAAAAAAAATTGTATTTGATTCGACTTGGTTGTAAATAAAATTACATCAAGACATAGTTTGGTTTGGTTTTAAATAAAAATTTATATCGAAATGTAGATAAAAATAAGCACGTCAAACGGCATATTCTAGTTGCACAACTACAATATATTTTAAAAGTTATCAGATGAAAATAAAATATGTGCAAAATTAATTATAAATAATAAAATAAACAAAAGATTAAAATAAATGTTGTGGTCATCGTCCATGGGTTAACCACCAATGATACACCCAAGAAGGATTGGAATCAATATATCCTAAGAGACATCCTTTCATCGTGTAGCTGGGCCATCTAATACGATTGTTAGCACTCTATTAATAACTAAACATAAATGTTGTTCATGAAGTTTCATTCCCTAGTCCCAACATTACTTTGCAAGGCTACATGATAGGTCTAGGACGAATTGCATCTTTTGCATAATGAAAAGCATGGGTGGACTTAAAAGGAATGATAAAAAAAAATGATTTAACATGATAATATGAACGTTAATACTATCCTCTTGTTATCAGCAAGCAGAATAGCACCCTCCACACTAACTACTTGAGAGAGTTGTGTTACACTACGTTTTATCAAGCTTTTACTCAGGTAGTTTTGCTAATAGTATCGAAGTCATAAAATTTCTACTTACTGTATAAATTTCTTTTTTTTTAATTTTCTTACAACATGATTGATATATTTAAATGCAGTCGAATATTTTTGTTTATATATTTATTTGAGTTTCTAATTAATTATTTAAGGATAAGGTCCCTGGTGATTAATAGTCTTGTTAAAGTGTATTTGACTTCTACAATATAAACAACTTATTATATTTATAAGCAGGCTACACAATAAATAAAGCTATAAAAGTTCCTTTTGCCTCAGAATATTTAAATCCCTTAGATTATACAAACAATATAACCTTTTTCATCTTGGTAATTAGATAATTCGTTTTTACATTTTTTTGGTTATTAAATTCATCTTAATCCCACATATTTAATTGGTATATACAATATACTTATTAGAATGCATTTGACACTTGGTTTGTTTTTTTGAACGGCACATTTCACATTTGACATTTAGTTAACACCCAAGATACTACTAGCTACATGGCAATCAAGGTTTTCAATTCTGTATATTTTATAAAGAATTATAAAAGTGCACACACGCATTGGTATTGTTTTAAATTTATTAAATAAGATGGTTCTAATCGTTTCTCTTTCTCTTTTCTTTCTTTCTCATACCAGATAAGATAATCTTCCATATACATGTACAATGCTTTGGGTGAACATATTATTCTAGTAGTTTTTACTTGAAAATGATTGTGTGTTAAAAATGTTGATAGAGGAATGTCTACACATTAAACAAGTTAATTACTGTAATAACTAATAATGATGTAGTTAAGGTGCTTTTATTTAGAATAGCTTTTATCGCATAAAAAAGAAACACAATAAAATTTTGCTTATACCAATATACAATTACATATGGTCTAACCATCAGATTGTGAAATAGTAGCATAATCACAATCTATAAGTTCATAGCATTTCCTTGTTATATATATCGCAATTATCATACTTTAAACAAGTTATACATAGACTAAAATTTTATTATATGACATCCTAACATTTATTTTCTTTTTGAGCGACCCTAATTTTCTCATAGTTTATATCAAATTAAATTTACTTTATATGCTTTAAAGAAGTCTTGAATCCATCACATAGCGACGAATATCTTTGTTATTAGATTATGCTAATGATTGTATCTTAACATTTATCTAAACTTGCTATTTTAACCCTATATTTTTCATGTTCTGTCTTTTCCCAACCATATTATAACAAATGTCCCACTTAAAACATTTTTTTTATGTTTATAACTTTTAAATCATGAGTTTTTATCAAATTTCATGTCTACTTTTGCGATGGTCTTATTTATATATACGTTTTAATGTAAATTGCGATCTAAACGTGGTTTGTGTTTGATAGTCATTGAAGCATCGATGAACAAGTTGTTAAAAAATATCTTATGTTTTTTTTTCGATTTTGTCTCTGCTTTTACTATTTGTGTGTTTTTTTCTTCTTTCTTTTTTGAATCTACATTATATTTCGTTTTTCTTTCCTTCAATGAGCGGGTTCTCAGTAACGTTTCGATGTTAGTTTTTATAACGATTAACCACGTCACAACGCAGGGTCTTAACTCTAGTTTACATAAACTTATAAACATAGAATAGAATGCACAAAATAGATACAAATAGAAAACTATCTTACTTAAAAAATAATAATTTATTTATTTTTTTTAACAGCAAATTCATTGTACTACTCTTAAATTATTAAAAACTAATTCAGTATATTGACCTGAATTCAAATAACAGATTCTAATGATGAGAGTTTTAGCAAGTAGGTAAATACATACAATCTAGAATGTTCGATGACTATATTCCATTGTATAGTATCACGAAATTTTACCATCAGCTTGTGCTGGAGAAGATACATTTTTTTCTTTTGGTTTCTCTGCAGATGCTTTTCCATGCCATTGCTCAGTAGGGCGAATAACCAGAGCTCTTGGATTCTCCCTGGGAATAAAAAGAGCATCTGCTTTGGGTGTGCTGGTGGTATCTTCTTCGTCGCTGAAAAACGAAACCTGCAGAAATCAAATTATCAGACAACTTTCTTTTTTTCTTGAAAACAAGCAAGATATTCATTCAAGAAGTAAAGGGTTACACTAAACCTTTGGACCGTCATTCTTGGGGTGATATTTCCTTGCAGGCAACCTCATCCGCCTTTGAGAAAGATGTCGAGAAGTCAACACAGATGATATCCTCATGGGTGCAGGTTTGTCAACAACCTATAGAGGTAAAAAAAAAAAGTAAGCATGCAATATCGTATTAACCGTGTGCTACATGTGATTTGTAAGTGCATCTACGAAGCAAATCAGCAAAAGAATTGATGGTAGTTATATAATACTTACTGGCAAGCTAGAAATTCCATACTGAATTGAAGGTGCATTTCCCGCACCACCAATTGACATCTGAGGCATTGCTGGTAGAGTTCCAAAAGGATTAGTAATAGTCTGTGGTTGCGGGCTCTGATTGGCAGACCTATCACATTAAGGATATGGAAACGTTGAGAATTTCCTGACAAAATGAATAAAATATACACAAGGTGGGGCAAAAGAGCAGTAGGCACATACAGTTGTCCAAAATTATTTTGACCAAAAATGCTTGGCGTTCCACCTGTTAGACGGAAGTACAGGAATATAAGGCATTTTGTGGAGAATTGGTATGGAAGGATTCAATAAATTCAACATAAATACTTAAGGAATTGAAGGGCATTGGATCACCTGTTGGTGCTGCAAAGCCAAAACCACCTGGATTCTGAGTTGGTTGAGCCGACTGAAAGGGCGTTGAAAAGGAAGGCTACATATTTACCAACAGAAGTTAGATACTTAGATGGTGAAAAGTATTATAAGTGTACTAAACACAAACAAAAGCATTACAAGTAACAATTGTATTCACAAATGCATGAGCTTAGGTAAATATTAGAACACTTTTTTCAAATGTGTCGAAGTCATTCGAGAATGGTTATCGTAGAAGTTAAAAAAAAAATTGCCAATAGATTTGACATCACGTGAGCACAAGATAAAGGGATTCAGAATTCGGATATTCTAAAGGACTGAGGATACCATGTGCATTTATTATTTATTAATGGACTTGTATTAAACAAAACCAAGAAAAGGTATAACCGTATAAGATGGAGTAGCATTTAGCCTCACTACAATTGTACACCTATCTGATATGTCACATACACGATTAGAAAAACGGTTAAGAACCTTAATGCATTTTTGTTCGAATAACCACTTATATGCAAACAATATACTCTGAATTTTGAATTAATAGATTCAGAAATTATTTCTTATATTCTCAGATTTTTTAATTCTATGGACAGATAAATAAGAAAACATTTTAATGTGTATGTTAATGTCATGCAGACATGTAAGAATTAGACAATTTCATATATCCCTAATCCCACTCCAAACTTGTAAAATATCACATATATACCTAAATTATGCTTTAAGAGGATTGTACATGAGGCATTGAGAACTCATGATTTCGGATATGTGAGAGTTTTCATTTTTGGAGGGGAATCTATGAAGTCCCCCTATTACTCAATGTTGGTTCTTTGTACTTCGAGCAATTTACAATTTTTTTATATAAATGTATGCACTAAAAATACAACTTCAGCCGACTTTCAACCCATGTGATCAGTTTCCTTTTTAGCTATAACCTTTAATTTGACTCATTTAATATAAATATAACCCAATTCACAAGTGGTAGATGGGTGCTGTCACGGTTTCCAAAGTTCCCCTTCTCACATGATTAGACTCGAATAAATAGGAACACCCAAATAATATTTATCTGGATCAAAGAATTAGCTTTACTCATGCTCCTTCCGTTCATACAGCCATGTACAGAACATGGAGAAAATGACTAAGAAAGACTGAGAAACAGTCTTGGCATACTATAATAAATAATCATATGTTCATAAAGAGCACTAGAAAAAGTAACTCACAGTTGTCTGATTAAATCCCATGCTGTTTGTGCTTAGTAATGAAGGGGCGCTTGAGAACATATTCCCTCCAAATGCATTTGATTGGCCAAAGGCCGGAGCACTCTGGCCAAAGGACGGGGCAGCCTGCCCAAAAGCTGAGGAAGTCTGCCCAAAAGGTGAGCTTGTTTGTCCAAAAGTGGGTGTGGTTGACTGGAACAAGGGGGATGATTGAGTACTTCCAAAGTTAAGGCCAGTAGCAAATGATGAAGTTGTTCCCTGGGCTTGGGTTGTACCAAAAATAGATGTTGAGGTTCCAAATGCTGATGAACTGGGTGTACCAAAAAGAGAAGTAGAGGCTGTAGATCCAAAGCAGGAGTTGAACCAAAAGGATTAGATGCTGCAGTACCAAAGGGTGAAGAACCAAGCGAAGGAGTTGAGCTCCCAAACCCCGGGGTACCAAAAGCTGAGGTTTTCGGGCCGAATGGGTTCGTAGATGTAGAGGAAGAGAACGGATTTGCAGATGATTGACCAAATGCAGGTGAAGAGGAAGAAAAAGGGTTTGTCTGCTGCGTGTTGTTCATATTAAAGCCCATTCCAGCAGAAGACTGGCCAGCAGGATTCGGTCCCCCTGAAACAAAGAAAAAAAATCAGGAACTTGATAGAAAAAGTGGTAAGAGTGAAACCACATTAACTTTTACCTTTATCTCCTAATTGATAGTCCTCCCATCTAAGTTCTTCATGACTTTTTTCTTTGTATGCAGGCATTGCTGATATAGACTCCAGCTTTCCAGCAGGCTGTGTACCACTACCGCTGTCTGCCTCAGGTGTCTGAGCATAAGGGGTTACTCTAGTTCCCCCACGTTGACTTCCAAAGGATGGTTGACCAAACCCAGGACTCCCAAATGCTGGTGTTGTGGTCTGACCTCCTGCATGTTTATGTATAGCAACAGAGTTTCACAAAAGTAAACCTTTTAAATGAACAAACATAGAATAGCTTATTAGTCATGGAACAAATAATTAGCAATGTACAGATGTAAATGTACCAAAGGGAGAGCTTTGAGCCCCAAAGGCTGTGGTAGAAGCACCAAATGGGCTACTGCCAAATGCAGAAGTTGATTGACCAAATGCTGGACTTGACCCAAAACTGAAAGGAGAGGTAGTAGCACCAAAAGCAGGAGTAGGTGAAGACCCAAATGCTGGGGTGCTTGTTGCACCAAATGCAGGAGTGCTTGAAGTACCAAATGCTGGTGTACTCGATGCACCAAATGCTGGTGTACTCGATGCACCAAACGCTGGAGTACTCGAAGCACCAAAAGCTGGAGTGCTTGATCCAAAAACAGAGGTGCTAGAGACACCAAATGCAGAGCCCGTGTTACCAAATGTTGGGGTTGAAGTAGAACCAAAAGCCGGCGTGCTTGTGGCACCAAACGCAGGGGTGCTAGTGGCTCCAAACGCAGGGGTGCTTGTGGCACCAAACGCAGGGGTGCTAGTGGCTCCAAAAGGTGAAGAGGCAAATAGATTGCTTCCAAAAGCAGGTTGTGATTGCTGAAATGAGCTTCCAAAAGGACTTGACGGTGTAGTTGATCCAAAGGCACCAAATGCAGGCTTCTGCCCGAAAACAGATGAACCTGTGATTTGAAATATAGGAGGTGAAGTAAATAAATCAGTTATAAGTAGGGATAAAAGATAAAAGAAGGGGAGAAAAGCTAATGCAGAATTCATTGGTGAGAATAAGAAGACTGAAATTAAAGTTCATAATCTATATAGTGTTAGAAGAATACACTCAGAAAAAGAGATATGAACTGATGTGATCATAACCAAATCAATACTTTAAGAGATGACAAATGAAAAGAAGTGAATCAAGAGAACTAAAAGAAAAGTGATCATTTAAACTGTGATAGGTGAGTAACCATTATGTTGATTTCTACATAAGGGAGATTATACTCTAGGTTACTATAAGATTAAAAAGCAAGTTTACAATGTGTCAGCCACCAAATCTGAGACAAATGCAGGCAATACATATTACTCAATCTTGCAAAACCAAAGACCTCAAGAGTTGAGCCTGTACTTGGTCCCTACCAAAATTACGTGCTCAACAAAAACCACTGCTGGAAACTTTGAACAACAATGTTGGCTGCAAGGGGCCATGAAAAAACCACCAAATATTGCCTGTGTAATTAAAAAAGATTACAGAGGCATCAAATTTGATTGCTTATCTTAACCAACCACGCCAGAAACTTACACACGATACTTCAGATAGTCTTAAAGTAACCAACTTAAAATGAAAGACAAAGTCAAAGTCATATTGAGTACACTGTTTGGAGACCGAATTTAAAAAACACTGTTATTGTGCTTACCACCAAAAGAAGACGATGAAGCACCAAATGCTGGGCTTGATGAAGCTCCAAAAGCAGGCGTTGAACTCCCAAAAGCAGGGGCTGATGAGGCACCAAAAATTGTGAGGAAGCTTGAGTGCCAAAAACACCAGTAGACGTGCCACCAAAAATAGAACCTCCTGTTTGTGAACCAAAGGGAGACGTGCTACCAAATGGTTGTGCAGCGAAGGGTTGCTATTTGCACTACTGCTCTGCCCAAAAACTGATGGGGACCCAAACGGGCTATTAGACGACTGCCCAAACGCTGTTTTAAAGAACTAGAAGCAATTAGATTCATAAAGTTATAGATCGTAAATAAAAAAGATACACTTCAAACGGGCAAGTTCCAAGAATCAGGCATACAATATCAAATCCCACCAACCATAGATTCAATCCGGTTAGGATGATCACCATGCCATGCATGTCAACAAGCAAGTTTCAGATGTCCACATTAAAAATTCACAAGTAACGGCATCACATTTGCATGATTCTTAGTCCTAGGTAGCCAAAGGTGCAATCAAGGCGCAAAGGGCTCACCCATCACTAGGCACAAGTCGCAAAAAAAGGCACGCGCTAGACAAGAGAAGTGCAATAATAAAGATATATATCTATAATAGCCAAATAGGTATAGAAAATCAATAATACTCCCCAAATACAATTAAAAACCTAATATAATTATCAATAAGAGTCATCCACTAGGCCAAAGGCCATCAGCCACATCTCTTATGCATAATAGTCATTTTATCAATTAAACCATTCATAAATCAGACCTCTCCATCCGTTTGGTTTCTTTTACACATCACCCTCCAATAACCAAAGACTATGAAGTAAAGCAGAGACAAGAAAATTAATCATTAAATAAAAGAACTTCAAAAAAAACAATCCACTTAAAAGAAAAGCACATGGATACGTAAAATCACAAGTGGCATTTGCAGGATATCTCAGCCGGTGTACTAAAAAGAACAATAAAGACAGAATGTGAAATAGATTCAAAAACAAGAGAAAGAAAACTTACGGTTGCTAGAACCAAACATGGTTCCTACTTCCTTCCTGTTTCTTCAGTACACTTTCAACAAGAAGCTCCCAATCTCAAATTCTGAAGAAACATCAACCAAATACATATAAATCACAAAACATCTCGTATAAATATAACAAATAACTTCAAACAGATGAAATCATGAAGCACATCGATACATGAGCGGAATCAAACTTCTAACCAATTTCAATCAGTTATCTACGTCTGATCGAATTCAAACTATCAATCCGTTCAACAATTAAGAATGAAAAAAGTCAAAAAGCGTTTACAGGTTGATACAACATAATTAATGCTAGGGTTGATTGAAAGCGAACTTAATAGGAAAATAACGTATAGAAATATAATAATCGAGATGCATAACGGATTAATACATGTGTAAATGCAAGCTAGGGTTACGATTAAACCTTAAGATATGCGGATTAACGAAGAAGATGATGAATCTGAAGCCCTTGAGTCGCAAGAAGAGGGATATAGCGATGAACGATGTCTGTGAATAGGTCACTGTGACAAGGGTATATTTAGTGATATCTACATCTACAATTAAGTATAAATCAATGTGATTAATGATATGTAATGATTGAAGATACTAAGATACCACATACTGAGAGAATGTAGAGTGTTATGTAATGAGTAGAAAGAAAATGATGTATCTTGTATTATAGGATACATAGTGCGTTATCTATTTATCTTAATATAACAGTTTTAGTGATTTTAAGGCTGATATCGAGTAATATGCAAAAATATGTGTACTGGTATCGAGGTGCTATCGTTGATCCTGCGTTCTCTATTTAAAAAAACATAACTATGAATCTACGATACGAACATTCATGTTTGTTCTTGATCATTCGAGAATCCTCTATCTCACTTGATTGTTGGTGTGCTTATGGCACTTCTTTATAGATATCCAAACACGTCGTTAATGTTTCAAGTTTTAACTTCTCTTTAATGAACGAAAACTATGCGCCATCACCACTAAGACCACCTCAAGTTGTACATGTCTTCTCTTTGAACTATAGAAAAGCTCGATTTAGTTACGTGGATTTTGTTAGCAAGGTCTAGTGTCATCTGTGGTGATTTGGTACCTCTATAATATTTAAAGATTGCTAAACATCTAAATTATATTCTTTTAACAAACTAAAGTAACATTGTAAGTCAAAATCATAGTTGATTTGATATGTGTTAATATCATTTGACAAAAAAAAATTTAGATAACAAGTTTACTCGAATAGCCGAATCAAAATAACATATTTGAGCATGGGCTGATATTTTAGGTTTGGCTTTCAGTGGGTGTTTTGTAATTTGTTATAAAGTTTGGGCTTGGAGGCATTGTGTAGCCTTTTCTTTTTAAGTTCCTGATACTTAGCACGTTTGTTTTAATTAATTAATTACACTTACATCCAAACAATTTATTCAAGTATACCTTGTATACTCTCTAATATTTTTATCTTTATCTTTACTACTATATGATACATTTTGTTATGATAATTTGGTAATTTTATCTTAATTTTAAGATGGCAACCCAAGAGTTTTATGCTTAAACCTAACTTTGTCATGAAATTGCTACTTTTTCTACCCCTCCTACCCAAGTTGATGCATCGAAGGTGGTACCACGAGGACAAACTTGGTATTTCACAAAAGCTTAATATGTCTTCCCCTTCAATGCGGTAGCCTGTCCTTCCATTTCAATTTACTCTATCCGCCAATTGGATCTCCCAATAAGAATCGCAGGTCGATCATCAATGACAATAACTGCAAATCAGTTTCACTCCCCACACGCTCAGCCTAACTGAAACGACTCCTGCATCGTTCAATTCGTTTCCACCCTCATTGTTGATGCTTATGATCGTAGCTTGTGATAATTGATAGATATTGAATGAGTTAGCTTCTTTTTGCATTGTTGTGGCATTGTATACCCTGATTTTTAAAGTGATGTATGGATGCATCAGTTAGTTCCTATGACCCTCGCCAGACCAGTATAACAAAGAACTCTATGTTGAGTGTTATTTTAGTTCTATTCATGTAATCTTCATCTGTCTGTAGCAATGTAGAAAATTAAGAAGCCTTTTTTATGTGTATGTGTGAGAACATGATCTTTAATGATTTTCCTTCAAGCCTACTTGAAGTTGCTTTATCACCATATCTTCCACCTGTCGCCACATTCACTTTAGTTTAAGTTGGGTTGTTAAGAAAATAGCATTCAGAAGCAAATGTAAATCATGATATCAAGTTACATGCAAGATAATTTTCTTATT
Source organism: Flaveria sonorensis (assembly GCA_025506505.1). NCBI lineage: Eukaryota > Viridiplantae > Streptophyta > Magnoliopsida > Asterales > Asteraceae > Flaveria > Flaveria sonorensis. The sequence goes on from CM046426.1 coordinate 6,131,300, forward strand.
ATCTGCTCGTTTTGCTCACTTGTAATTGTTGTGTTCATATCTCTATGTTTGTATTGATTCTAATTTTCTATATAGGTGTTAAAAAGCCATTTGTGTTTGTTGTCTTCATGGATCAGCTTTATGCGCTTGCATCATTGCACGCCTTACATTTAAACATAGTGTAACTATATATAGAAGTGACAATTAGAAAATGAATGATTGATGCCTTGGGAGGCTGTTGTTGAGTGTGAGCACAAGCATCACAGTACGTATTCACATTCAGCTTCATCATAATCGATCGAAGGTGACGATTTGAGGAATGGGTACAACTTTTGTTTTGATTATCTTGACCTTTGACCAAGTAAATTGGTAGCAAACGTCATTGTTAAACATTGCAATATTACATGAGATCATGGTGCATGTGGGATTTTATTTGTTTCGTTTTTCCCTTTATAAGCATGTTGAAAGTTTTAATTATTATTACCTTTGTAATAGTATTTTTGAGTTCAAGAAGAATAGCACGGAAATACTTTCGATTGTGTGTGGAGTGGGGCCTGAACCAACAGTAAATTGGATCATGAATATGTATGGACATTCGCACATGGATTATGATTTCTTCGTTCAATCTCTTATCCTTATATTACATTGTTTTTAATTAAATGGGGTTGCATACAACTACCATCTTAATGCATATTGTACTTTGTTAAAACATATTTTGGTGTATATATATGAGTTTAAAATTTTAGTAACCAGTATTTATGAGTTACATCCTACTAACCCTGTTGTTTAAATATACACCAATATCCACATAAACTCTCAACCACTTGAAGAGGCATGTATTTACTGAACACTTGATACTAGTAGACTATAAGTCTTTGCTATCCAAAACATTGTTTTACATGATTGAAGGACTTTGAGAAACCAAAAAGTTGTAGAAGTTGTGGGTCTCAAATAAGAAATCCAACATAAACATAAGCGGGTCGGATTCAATCTTCACACATAAAAACAACTTGGATCAATCTCTTAATTGTGAAGCACTACAAGATAAACTTATTTGGCAGGTTATTCGCGATTGATTTATCAGATTAGACAGAGATTTGGATTCTTGACGGAAAAAGAGAAAAGAAAGTCCAATAAACTATCTGCTCTTTTGGGTCATTTTCATGGCTGGTCCTGTGGGCCAGCTCCCTAACAATTCAAAATTAATAATGAACCCAACTAAAATGTTATAAACCCACTTCCATAGAACCCATTTAATAACATAATCGAAGCCCATGTTTAATAGCCGAATATTACTTAAAATCAAGCTCGCACTCTCGTGACACTTAAATCGTTTAATTTTTAATATTATTTTTGATAAACAAATTAATCTAATACATAAAAATGTGCGTAGATAACAGTAAAATTACTAAGAAAAATTTGTTCCACAAACCGTAATACTAATAGCCAATTATTTTTGTTTTGTTTGGCCGTTTTAACAAAACAAAAATTTGAAAAATAATAATAATACATAACAAACCTGCTGAGTTGTTTGCGGTTTTGACTTTAATAGTTTAATTGTTTTACAACATATGTTTTCTATTTTTCCAAAAGGGTAATTCGAAACAGTTTTTTTAAATAAACAGTTTTTTTAAATAATAAGATGGTTAATAAATACAACAGATATACAAAACTTTATACTTCTAAAGTGAAAAAAGTAGGCAATAAGTGTTTATGAAACAGGAGCTCTACAAGCTTGAATTTATATATATATATATATATATATATATATATATATATATATATATATATATATATCTTTTTTTAATTAATTAATTAATTTTATTTGTATCTTTAGGTTGCTAGGATTTAATATTAATACATATGACTATCAACTCCATTGGAGCCATTTGATCCATTTGATCGTACTCCTAACCCTATCAGTTTGTCAAGTTTAACTTATACAATCGATTTCAAGTTTCAAACCATAATCAAGACCATAAGACCGGCAAAACCATAACATAAACTGTATATGTTGCAAACTGACCAACTTGTTTCGGTTTGAAACGTTCGTTCGGTCTTAACGGGCTTAGATCCCTAATAGGTTATGGCTCCTTATTTCATGTGTTTTTAATGTGATACTATTTGTTATTTTTACAACTTTTTTAACACCAAATTCAACTTAATGCTACAATTGCTAGGATTTGAACTCACAACAATTGTGTAGGGTCAAACACCATATCACTAGACGATTAGGTCATGAGTTGATATTGCGTTAAACATCTATATGATTTTTTTATTATTAGAAAAGTAATACTTTTTAATGTTTGGATATACAAATATACAATATAAACATTAAAAAAACATGTATCCACAACAAATACAAACACTGAAGAGAACACGAGTATAACACTGTTGATACTAAAAAAGATTTGTCTTTTGAAAAACACAATAATATAAATTCACGTTATGTATTCAAAAATAAAATTATTTGATTTATTAGTTCATGGGAAAAAGATTCTTACTAACATAGCCATTTTCTTGATAGTGACATTAAGTAGGAAAAAACCATGTGTCTTTTTTGTTGGTTGCAATTTTGTTATGAAACTCTAGTTTGGAAAGTACACCATCCAACTGTTATCTATATATAGTAAAATTAATATTTTATTTTATTTGTGATTTTCATATATATATATATATATATATATATATATATATTATATACCAATAAATTTTAAAGTGACATGTAGCAAATAAAATTTTTTAACAGTTAATTTGATTACTGACGGGTCACAAACTCGCTCAATCATCTTTATTACTCGAGTATATAACTCAAAACAACCACAAGAAAATTATCATGTCCTATCTAATACTAATCCTAAATCATGTCATTTGTTGATGTACTCTCTATCATAATCTAAACTCTAATTTTTTTAAGAGAGTTTTTAACTTTTATGACTAAACTACCAAGCCATATAATAAAAAAATACATTATTATAACACTCATAGAGATTTATGTATGTATCGTTTATAAGGTTTTTTAACTTATTTAAAAACCCCCATTCAGAGAAAAATAAATTTTTTTAAAATTAAATAGTGAAAACAACGTTCAGTTTACTAATACAATGTCCAGACGGTGTTTGTATTATATCCAGTCTTTAGAATTGACATCCGGTAAATATTTAAAGTAAATATAAAAATAAATTTGAGAATTATAACATTGTTTAACTTGGTGAGCTGGCTTAGTGGCTCTTGTTACTTTGTTAGCATTGTTTTCAACACCATGATTTTTCCTTTTTTCTGTTAGAATTGTCACTTTTTATTTCCTAATAGCAGTCTAATCAATTTCTCGACTTACATTTTTCAATAAATTATCTATTGTGATATTATGAACCTTAATTTTTTTAGCAGAGTCGTCATTTTAAACATATTAGTACCGCTAAATCAAATAGAATAAACCTTTGCATATATACTAGTTTATTCAATTACATGCTGCTTTATAATACAAACTATGTGGTAGGGCGCACACGTTGTGATTGTTACGTTGATATGGCTAAGTACGCAAAATGAAGCCTACGAAGTTGCGGCGGCTCAGTCCCAATATCGAAACATAGAAAAAAACATGTCGTGGCAATATATTTGGAAAATGTTGTTGTAAAACTAAGCGTTAAAACCTAGAAAATCATATTAATAAAAGCAAAAAAAAATTGTATTTGATTCGACTTGGTTGTAAATAAAATTACATCAAGACATAGTTTGGTTTGGTTTTAAATAAAAATTTATATCGAAATGTAGATAAAAATAAGCACGTCAAACGGCATATTCTAGTTGCACAACTACAATATATTTAAAAGTTATCAGATGAAAATAAAATATGTGCAAAATTAATTATAAATAATAAAATAAACAAAAGATTAAAATAAATGTTGTGGTCATCGTCCATGGGTTAACCACCAATGATACACCCAAGAAGGATTGGAATCAATATATCCTAAGAGACATCCTTTCATCGTGTAGCTGGGCCATCTAATACGATTGTTAGCACTCTATTAATAACTAAACATAAATGTTGTTCATGAAGTTTCATTCCCTAGTCCCAACATTACTTTGCAAGGCTACATGATAGGTCTAGGACGAATTGCATCTTTTGCATAATGAAAAGCATGGGTGGACTTAAAAGGAATGATAAAAAAAAATGATTTAACATGATAATATGAACGTTAATACTATCCTCTTGTTATCAGCAAGCAGAATAGCACCCTCCACACTAACTACTTGAGAGAGTTGTGTTACACTACGTTTTATCAAGCTTTTACTCAGGTAGTTTTGCTAATAGTATCGAAGTCATAAAATTTCTACTTACTGTATAAATTTCTTTTTTTTTAATTTTCTTACAACATGATTGATATATTTAAATGCAGTCGAATATTTTTGTTTATATATTTATTTGAGTTTCTAATTAATTATTTAAGGATAAGGTCCCTGGTGATTAATAGTCTTGTTAAAGTGTATTTGACTTCTACAAATATAAACAACTTATTATATTTATAAGCAGGCTACACAATAAATAAAGCTATAAAAGTTCCTTTTGCCTCAGAATATTTAAATCCCTTAGATTATACAAACAATATAACCTTTTTCATCTTGGTAATTAGATAATTCGTTTTTACATTTTTTGGTTATTAAATTCATCTTAATCCCACATATTTAATTGGTATATACAATATACTTATTAGAATGCATTTGACACTTGGTTTGTTTTTTTGAACGGCACATTTCACATTTGACATTTAGTTAACACCCAAGATACTACTAGCTACATGGCAATCAAGGTTTTCAATTCTGTATATTTTATAAAGAATTATAAAAGTGCACACACGCATTGGTATTGTTTTAAATTTATTAAATAAGATGGTTCTAATCGTTTCTCTTTCTCTTTTCTTTCTTTCTCATACCAGATAAGATAATCTTCCATATACATGTACAATGCTTTGGGTGAACATATTATTCTAGTAGTTTTTACTTGAAAATGATTGTGTGTTAAAAATGTTGATAGAGGAATGTCTACACATTAAACAAGTTAATTACTGTAATAACTAATAATGATGTAGTTAAGGTGCTTTTATTTAGAATAGCTTTTATCGCATAAAAAAGAAACACAATAAAATTTTGCTTATACCAATATACAATTACATATGGTCTAACCATCAGATTGTGAAATAGTAGCATAATCACAAATCTATAAGTTCATAGCATTTCCTTGTTATATATATCGCAATTATCATACTTTAAACAAGTTATACATAGACTAAAATTTTATTATATGACATCCTAACATTTATTTTCTTTTTGAGCGACCCTAATTTTCTCATAGTTTATATCAAATTAAATTTACTTTATATGCTTTAAAGAAGTCTTGAATCCATCACATAGCGACGAATATCTTTGTTATTAGATTATGCTAATGATTGTATCTTAACATTTATCTAAACTTGCTATTTTAACCCTATATTTTTTCATGTTCTGTCTTTTCCCAACCATATTATAACAAATGTCCCACTTAAAACATTTTTTTTATGTTTATAACTTTTAAATCATGAGTTTTTATCAAATTTCATGTCTACTTTTGCGATGGTCTTATTTATATATACGTTTTAATGTAAATTGCGATCTAAACGTGGTTTGTGTTTGATAGTCATTGAAGCATCGATGAACAAGTTGTTAAAAAATATCTTATGTTTTTTTTTTCGATTTTGTCTCTGCTTTTACTATTTGTGTGTTTTTTCTTCTTTCTTTTTTGAATCTACATTATATTTCGTTTTTCTTTCCTTCAATGAGCGGGTTCTCAGTAACGTTTCGATGTTAGTTTTTATAACGATTAACCACGTCACAACGCAGGGTCTTAACTCTAGTTTACATAAACTTATAAACATAGAATAGAATGCACAAAATAGATACAAATAGAAAACTATCTTACTTAAAAAATAATAATTTATTTATTTTTTTTAACAGCAAATTCATTGTACTACTCTTAAATTATTAAAAACTAATTTATACTATGCTTTGGTTTGAACCCAAACCTTAGGTAAATCCTCTAATTTATTTAATTTAACTTTATATACCACATATTTAATATTTAATATTTAGAAATAAAAAGGAAAACTTTAGAAACTGGCGTGAAGATTTATGTATCCTTGCAGCGAATAAAACAAAGCACAACCGCCAGTTAATACACACCCAACTGGATGCTCTCATCGTCTGACACGTGGCATAACGGTGACGTCGATCCTTTTGTTTCCGTTTTAACACGTTTCATTTCACGTTAAGAAAACCCCCGTTCGGTGCATTATTCCCATGATATAGATACCTGAAATGTCGAAAATGCCCCTGCCCCTGCCCCCGCCCCCGTTAGCCCAATAAGAAAATAAGTTGTTTAAGAGACATATTATTCTTCTTGTATTTATGAATTCTTCTTGTATTTATAAAGCATGTATATAAAGATAAAATTTGCATATAAAAGTTTTATCAAGATTATAGGATGGTTATTTTGGTTTTGTATAGTTTTTTGAACGATAAATGTAAGACCATGCTTCGATGATATGTGATAATCGAAACCATTATTTGTTTTTCAGCAGTGACTGCACCTAGAGATGGGCAAACCGGGTTTGGGTCGTACCCGGGCCCGGGTACAAACCGGGTTTGGGCCCAACCGGGTTTTTTGTACCCGGGTACGAACCCGGGTCGGGTTCAGCTAGATACAAACCCTACCCGGTATACCCGGGTAGGGTCGGGTGGGTTCGGTTCGGGTATGAACCCCGGGTTCAACCGGGTTTTTTTTTTTTTTTTTTTTTTTCTTTTCTTGTGTGTGTGTCGAACACTGGGTCATATGTTTTTTTTTCTTATATTTTCTTTCCTTTTTTTTCTTTTATTTTTCTTTTCCTAACCGGGTTCACTTGAATGACAAAAATTTAAACAACTTAATATATAATATATACAAATCTTGAGCAGAAAAGGTTACACTTATAATATACAAATATTAAATACTTTTTATATAAAACATTTGAATGACAAAGAAATTTAAAAAGAACATGAAAGACATATAATATTAAAACAACTTAAAAATAATAATATCGTCTAATTTTATCTACTACGAGATGCTTGATCAAATGCTAATTCTTCATCGGATATGCCAGAAGATACTCCGTCTTCTACCTCTTCATCATGTACTTTAGCTTCGAGTGTAATCTCGTCTTCGAGGCTTGTTTGGTCTTGTATACGATCCGTTGCGTCTAAGTGATCCTTTAAACAAATGCACATCTCCACTGCTTCCGGAGTTAGTCTTGTTCTTCGTAATGATATTACCCTGCCACTAAAAGAAAAAGCAGATTCCGAAGCTACCGTAGAAGCTTGGACGCTTAGTAAATCACGGGCCATAGCAGAAAGAATCGGAAATTGAGATTCTTTTCCTTTTCACCAAGCCAAATATCGAATGCACGATAATCTTCGGTAGTCATAGTGGAAATAAAATCCGTTCCACTATATCTACCGAGCTCACTTGTTGGGGTGTTACCCCTTTGACGTTTAGCCGTCACATCCCGAACAACATTCAACATAGTCAAAACAGGGTCTTTAACCGAGGTACTAGCACTTGAGGTTGATCCGATTGGCATGGTTATGTTTACATTAGGCCCATATCTATTTAAATAAAAATTATAAATTGTTTTCAAACTATGATTAAAATTTTCTTTTGCCTCGTTTGAAAAATCAGGGTTTTCGTCATGCATATCCAAATTGTCATTTATCTCATCTATCAAACATTCAACCCCCGCAACATTTAGAAACGGATTTAAAGCGGCGGCACACGTAAAAAGGGTGGTAAGTCCTTAAAATATTTTTTAAACTTTTCTTTCATTGGTTCTATCATTTGATTAAACATATTATTTTTATTTTAAAATTTTTAAAATTCAAAGACATAAAATATAGTTCTTGAAACACCGAATAACTAGTGGAATAATAAACTCCCGATAATTTTGTTGTTGAGTTTTTAAAAACCTCAAGAAACTCGGATAGACGTTGAAGATTCTCCCAACCCGCATCCGGAAATGGGTTGGCTTCACCATTATCCGAAAGACTATTATGAAAAGCTTTCAAAGTGCCCTTTTGTTTTAAAGCACATTCAAACATGTGACAAGTCGAATTCCACCTAGTAAGTACATCCCAATTAGGACCTAAAAATCTAGAGTGCGTATCCTTACAAAGTTGTTTATAATCTTGATATCTTCTTCTACTTTTTTTAAAAACGTCATGTAATATAAATTGAAAAGATGTAATAAAGTTATTAACATATTGCCCGGATAGTCCGTCTTGCACTACTAAATTAATAATATGTGCAACACAACGAGTATGGAAAAAATCACCGTTTGCAATCGGAAGATATTTTAATTTTAATTTTTCAACCGCGGTTGTGTTGTTAGAGGCGTTATCAAATGCAATTGAAAAAAGTTTATTTTGTAATTTAAAAGTACTTATTACATTATCTAAAAAGTAAAACAAAAATTCTCCGGTGTGTGGATGTGGAAAAAGATCAAATGCAATCGTACGTTTCATCAATTGCCATGAATTGGGATCCACCCAATGAGCGGTGAAGCAAAGGTACGATTCGGGTAAACCGTGTGGAGCCGACCAAACGTCACTAGTTAAGTTTACACCGGTATTTAAATTTTCAAATAATACAATTAAATCATTTTTTGCTTGTTTCCATAATTTTAAACAATAACGTCTAAGTGTAGTACGACTTACGTGAGTGTAACGAGGTTGAAGCGTCTCTCGAATTAAGTTGGTCAACCGAGGATTGTCGAAGTGACTAAAAGGCAAAGCTTCTTGAATCACAAACTTCGCCATTCGATCTCAAACCGTATTAATATCGTAATTAAAGATTCCACCGTCTCCACCCAATTGTGTTTGTTGCGAATCCGGATTACTTTTCAACGACTTACAAAACTTCTTGCTATGTGTTTGTTTAAAGTCGTGTTAGAATCTTTAGCAGCAAAGCTCCACAAAACTTGCAACGAGCCTTTACAGACCCGTCACTCAACTCAACCATATCCCAATTGCACCAAACATCCATGTTACGCTTGTGTGCAAGAACACGAACGACGGTTGGAGCGTTGGACGAACCTTGACCAACGGAAGATTGTGAGTGAGCCATATCAAGATTGAAGAGAGTGAAAGTGTAAAACGAGAGAGTGAACGTGTAAAACGAGAGTAAACGAGAGTATTTTTTGCGTTTTTTGCGTATGTTTTTGCGTTTGAGACTTGGGTACTAAACCATATCAACCCACACCTATTTATACTAACTTATAAGCCTAAAAGTGACAAAAAAACCGCCAAAAATCGATCCCAATGGCTATATAGCCGTTAAAAAACGGCTACTTTTAAAAAAAAAAAAACGGTCGAAACCGGGTCCAACCCGGTTCAACCGGTTCCGGGTCGGGTCGGGTTCTAAGAAATTCTAGAAAATCATACCCGGTTCCAACCCTACGGGTTTTTTTCAGGTCCAAACCGGATATACATATACCGGGTCGTACCCGTACCCGGTTCCGGGTCGGGTCCGAACCCGGTTTTTATGCCCATCTCTAACTGCACCTAACCCTCTTAAAAGGAAACTTATAACACAAAAAACTCAGTAACTCAACCCATATTATTCTTGCTTTGAGTGAAATTCAAACTCAATAACTTATTATTTTTAATTTACTAATGTATCTTACATTGACGACTTAAGATAATAATCATTGGTCATTTTATTTTCACTATTCTTCAAAACTTTTACTTTGGAAATGTAAATCCAGCCTTGTTTGTAATAACCTTTTGACATCAAAAAATAAGCAATGGGTCTACACTTTTGAATAGAATTATCACACCCCATTAAAGACTAATAAAAAACTGTAAATGACGTTAAGAATTTGAGTTGTCATCTTTGTATGTTATATGGACAGATCAATTTTGGAACTAAAGCTAAAATAGTGAGGGGTAGAGTTGGGTATTAGTGGTAAAAGGTGTGTCGTACAGTTAAAAGTTATGAGTTTTAGTTTTGCAGTTTGAAAAGTTCATTTAAAGAAAATATAAGTGTTTTTATTAAAAATATTAAAATAGATTTTTAAGGTTTTCAGGTTCAAACTTGATTCTGGAAGTTTTTTTTTTAACGATAGTGAGTTTTCTACTTGATATTGTTCCTGGGTGAGTCAAGCCTGAAGTGTCAAAATCAATGTGAACGATTGATATGCTCTCTCAAAAACACTTACTCAGGTATTAAGAGTATTTCAAACACGCTTAAAGAAAGATGCCTAACTAATTTGAAGTATTTCATATAACCAGAAACTCACTGTTAGATTGCTGGGGAGAATTAATGATTGTTATATAGAAACCTTAATTTAATTATTACATTTGAGAAATCTAGCTCTTAAAAAATTTATTGAGACATCTGTATCAATTTATTAATATTAGTATACATGATAAAGTTAATATTAATATTAGTATTAATATACATGCTTGATAAAATTTATAATTAAGCACGTTCCATCTTTCCAAAGTGTTATCTAAACATATCACTAATCAAATTGAAATTCAGTTTCACCCAAAAACTCAAACAAATGACCAAAGAACTTTAATATATTAGATGGGTATATTGTCGACCTAATAGTTAACAACCTATTAAAAGTTGAGACAAGTGTGTTAGCTTTTAGTCCAGAAACCTTTTTTTATTTTACTTTTATCAAACATATTACAAATAATTTCATGATATGTTTAAATCTTCTATATAATAAACTTACCCAATCTATTTTGTATGATTCAAAAATACTTTAACACAATCTCACTGTTTATACAAACATCTCTTAAATTATATCGAGTGGCCGTTTTTTTTTAATGATGATCATCATTTTATAAGGACACACCACCGAGACTATTTTTTCTTAGAGATATATGCTTTGGGTGCGCTTAGGTCTTCAATACTAAATTTGAATATAGTATTGTCATTTTTAATGTCATTTTGAAAGAGTTTAAATGAGTTAAGTTGAGCCTGAAGCTCGAGCTCCTTTTGGGTTCTATCATCTAGGCTCGACTTAACTTATGAGAATGTTACATTCTTGAGATTCGTTTATTATTTACCTATTTTGTACATATTAAAATGTATACTTAGTTTTTTTATATTCTCATAGGTATGACTATAGATAACAAACTGTTAAAATTTGTATTATACTTATATTTGTACTTTAATAATTTAATTATACACACACACACACACATATATATATATATATATATATATATATATATATATATATATATATATATATATATTGCATTATTCATTTTTCTTTGAACAGCTAAATGATCACTGACGGGCCACGGCCCATCTGATCATCTTCATTACTCGAGTACGGAACCCGAGACTATCATAAGGATGAAACTCATCTTAGATGAGAAAATCTCTAGCTCAACTTGAAACTCTATTTTTTTCGCATATGAGACTTGAATTCAATACATTTCATATTATAATGAAGTAAACATCTATGTTTGAGGCTTAGAGCATTCACGGGTTGAATAAAAAATTAAATAAAATAAAAGGTTATTAATTATAAGTCGATATTTCAAATAAGATATGATTGAAATCTTTTTATTATAAATATAATGAAAATTTTATTTTAAAACAGATGTTTTAAAAAAATGTCATTTTAAAATTTTTTTATTATAAATCTTAATTTTAATTATTTTTTGTTTATAAAACTTTTACTTTTTAAAAAATCAATCTTAAAATATATTGTATTTTAAAAAATTTGATGTTTTAAAAATTTTCTTAGTTTATAAAAATTTATTTCTTTAGAAAGCATTAATAAAAGATATCTTTTTTAATTTATTAAAAAACTATTTAATTTAAAAAATTTAAATAATATTATTGTAATTAATGTGATTATTTAATAGGAGAGAGAAGCAGAAAAGATTTGATGAGAAGAAATGTGATATTGACATGTGTGCATCCTAATTACCCTTTTATTAAAGTAGAGTGATTACATTAAAAATCACTACTTTTTTTTCTTTAGTTAAATAATAATTTTTTATACATGTACCGTTACCTTTTATCATTCTTTCATTCACAAACCACTTTCAAAAAAATATTAAAAATTTATAACAATGAACAATTTTACCTCAAATATACAAATGAATAGTAACATTTTCTCTCTCTCCCACTTACAATCATTCCTTATAATACAAAACACACACTTATAAATAAATGATCAATGAGACGTGAATGCTCTTAGATTTTTTATTTATTTAATATTTACGGTTTGTTAGAGGGTAATTCGGTAAGGGAAATCACTTAATGGCCATTTGACCAATTCTTTTACAAAAATAGCCATTGACCAACTCAATTTACAATATAGCCATCATATCTCCATGTGGCGATACCAATGCATGTGGTATCGCCCATGTGACTTTTTTTTGGCCGGAGATACGCCGGCGATACAACAAGGGTTTGGTATCGCCGTCTCAACTTTTTGCCGGAGATACACCGGCGATTCCTTATCGCCCGCTTTTTTTATTATAAAAATATGCAGTTTAAAATTATTAATAAAAACAACAATTTTATAAATATATTTAGAAATTGTGTTTAGTAAAAATAAATTAAAACTTTTTTCAGTAGTTAATAAAAATACGATTTCAAAAGTTTAAATTATGAAGTTTTATTAGTAAAAATGATTACTTTTTTTTATGAAAACTGTTGAGATTTTTTTTATAAAATTTTCTTTAAGTCTATTATAATATGAAGTGGAACATTTTTTGTAAAAGCTGCGAGACTTTATTTAACAATTTGTTTGTTTTTCTTAAAGTGGCTAACTTAAAAAAATGTTATTCAATGAAGAAAATTTTGGATTTTATTTGGCTATATCCTTGTTCAAAATTCTTTTTTCTTTTATTTTTGAAACGTGGCCAGAACTTAAAAAGTTTATATACAATGAAATTTTTGGGATTTAAATTGACGGTATGTGGGGACAATGATTTTTTTATTATTTTATTTGATCGGCGATACACAAGGTAGTGTGTATCGCTGGCTAGCAATACATGGGCGATATATATCTATGGGGTATCGCTGGAATGCGATATCTATTTTTTTTCTATTTTCTATTTAATTTTGGGCGATACGCTAGCGATACCAAATGCATTGGTATCGCTAGAGACATAAAGTTGACGATATCACATGTATTGGTATCGCTACCTGGATATATTGGACACTTGTCACAATCTAATTCGTGAAATATTTTGGATATTTTCAAATTCAATGACTATTATGGTAAAATTGATTGGTCAAATGGTTAATTGGGTAATTTCCCGTTAGGTAAACAACCGATAAGCATCAAAACGGCCCTAATAAAGGGTGCGTTTGGTTGAACATGCCAAACCAACCACCACCCCCTTCATTACTTCACTATTATTTTTATTCAGTTTTTAAAAAAATAAAAACAAATCTTAAAACAAATAAATAAAGTAGTTACAACTTACAATTATGACAAAAAAAAATATAACATAAAAAATACAACTCAAAAAATATAAAGAATCTCCTCTCTCTTCTTTTTCGGTTTCCGGAAAAACCATCTTCCATCCACTGTTCCTCTATCTCTCTCTCTATACACCGCCGGAAAACCGCTCCGGTGTCGCCGGAAAACCGCTTGTTCGCCGGAATTAGCTCCGGTGATCCTCACCGGAGAACAATTTGTGACCCCAGCGATCAGGCGATCGTTTACTTTGAGCTACGGTGTTATTAAGTTGTCATTGTGTTGCGTTCTGAGCTACCGGAGTTTTCGCCGGTGGAAATCGTCCGATCTCTGCGTTGGAGGCTGTTTCGAGGTAATGTGGCGGAGGTACGTGATGAGATCGTGAGTTTTGGTTGAATTTCGGTGCGGTGAATCTCGTTTTGTTGTTGTGTTACGTTTGTGTGGTTTTGGTGAAGTGAGAGAAGACGGAGGCGTCCGGTGAGAGAGTTCGGAATGATATGGTATGATTACGTCGTTGTTTTCTATTGATTTCAATTGTGTTCTGTATTGCGTTGGGGAATAATGCAAATATGCAATCGCTGAGGCGTTTACTGTTTAGTATGTTGTTGTTTTTCAATTTTTAGTCTATGGAAGAGAATTTATGAGAATATGTGGTATGTTCATCTTCTAACTGCTGTTTGGCCCCATATTATGTAAGAATTAGAAGAAAATTATCGGAACAGTGATTCTACTGTTGTTTTCATCAGTTAATCGGAATTTAACACCTTCAGTTAGTTATTTACTTTACATGTTATTGACCTTATAATATCTGATGATAATACTGTTCACCTGCCTTTCGTCCACAATATTTGTTAGGAATTTGTTGGTTTAATTGTTGGTTGACTTTGGAGGGTTGGATTCTATGTCTTATGCATGGTGTTTTGAGCTGATAGTTCTTTTACTCTTAAAGGGAATTATACTAAAAGGATTAGATGTATACTGGTGTATGAGGGAAGTGCACAGTCATAAAAGCTTTCTGTAGAGAATTATTATTAACATAATTTGGTTTATAGTGGGCAATATCTTCATATTGGGGTTTGCATCAAGTGCTTATAAATTTTAATTATTTTGTTTATGATGAAACTTGTTGATTTTGCCACCTAAATCTGCCGCTGGTCTATATGTGTGTTCGTTTCTTCATCTGTAGGGTTCGTTGATACTTTTAGTTCAGGTAGCAGGAGATGGTATATATGCTTGTAATCAGTGTGGATATGACCCGTGAGGCAACACAAAGGATATGTATAATAATTGACTATATTTTTTTAGCTTTGTGCCTGCGGTCCTCTTTCATTTGTAGTCATGATTAAGAAGCACCGGGCTTGTTGACATTTAGGAACTGAAAATATCTGACTTATGTTGTGATTTTGACAGGTGGAAGGAAGGTTTTGCTCCCCCAGAGAGGACACATTAAATATCTGAAGCATAAGTGGCTTCAGCGGATGGGGTCTGGCACTGTGAAAGATGCTACATTTGTGTCTAACCTAATGACTCGAAGTGGAGGAGATGCATTAAGAGGTTCGACATCTTCTGGTGATAGATTATTCAGCAGTCTGCATTTATGTGGGAGAGATGCTATGTCAAAGCCAAAGGTTGAAAAGTTCTTAAATGATCTTGATTGGACAGATAAAATTCCAGAGTGCCCTGTATACTTTCCAAGTAAAGAAGAGTTTGAGGATCCTTTGGTTTATCTGCAAAAGATAGCTCCTGAAGCTTCAAGATTTGGTTATACTTCTTTTAAGGTCTTAGTAAAGATTAACAGGTTATCTCTGCAATATGGTTCTCTAATTTCATATTTTCCTCTTGAATATTTGTTCTTTCAGGTATATGCAAGATTGTTTCCCCTTTAAGCGCTTCAGTTCCTGCTGGAATGGTTTTGACGAGAGAGAAAGCTGGTTTTAAGTTTACTACAAGAGTGCAACCTCTTCGTCTTGCTGAGTGGAATACTGATGATAAAGGCACCTTCTTTATGAGTGGAAGGTTCGCTCCACATATGATGTTTTGATATAATTTTCTAAGTATGGGATCTTATTCAGTTTGAGTAATGGTATTTATTCATCAGAAATTATACATTCCGTGATTATGAGAAAATGGCGAACAAGGTTTTTGCTCGTAGATATAATAGTTCTGGATGTCTACCCGCTACATATGTGGAAAAAGAATTTTGGCATGAAATAGCTTGTGGAAAGACAGAAAGTGTTGAATATGCTTGTGATGTTGATGGGAGTGCTTTTTCATCTTCTCCCACTGATCAACTTGCAAGTAGCAAATGGAATTTAAAGGTTTTAGTTTTGTTTCAGTCATTCAACCTTTTGATTCTTCCTTACTCCCTTTTTCAGTTTTGTATTTTTCTATTACTAAGAAAGTCATGGTATTAGTACTAGTAGTTCCGTTATAGCTTCTTAAGTGGGATTGTTGCTGCATGTTTTTTACTTAATTGTTGTGTTTTACTATAATTGTTGTTACATGTTTTTTGTACTATGTGTATCTTTGCTAATCAACATCTTGGTTTTTTTTTCTTTTGAATTCAGAAAGTTTCAAGACTGTCCCGTTCTGCCCTGCGTCTGCTTGAAACAACTATTCCGGTATTCAGTATTTTAGATAGTCCTCCATCCTTTAATTGTGTTTCACAAATTTTATATCAACTTTTAGCTATTATATGTATGTTTACAGGGAGTTACTGAGCCTATGCTTTACATTGGGATGCTATTTAGCATGTTTGCTTGGCATGTAGAAGACCATTACTTGTATAGGTAACTAGGTTTTATTTAATTTTATTACGTAATGTCCTAGTATTGTATAATTGTCCTACATGTGTCTCATGCTATCCTACATTTTTGTAGCATGAATTATCATCATTGTGGAGCTGCAAAAACATGGTATGGTGTTCCTGGTCATGCTGTTCTGGATTTTGAGAAGGTGGTTCAACAAAAAGTGTACACTGATGACATTTTATCGACTGACGTGGAAGACGGTGCTTTTGATGTTCTTTTGGGAAAGACAACCATATTTCCTCCAAATATTCTATCACAACATGGTGTTCCAGTTTATAAAGCTGTTCAAAAACCTGGGGAATTCGTGGTGACCTTCCCCCGAGCATATCATGCAGGATTTAGTCATGGTATTATAATTTCCATAATAATAATATAGAAAAAGTTATATTTTCTGGCTCTTAATCATGTAATATACGTACCTTAGGTTTTAATTGCAGTGAGGCTGTAAACTTTGCAATCGGTGATTGGTTTTTATTGGGATCATTAGCTAGTCATCGTTATGCACTTCTAAACCGGACACCTCTGCTCCCTTATGAAGAACTTTTGTGTAAGGAATCAATGATTTTTCGTCCAAATATGGAGTATGAAGATTATTCCTTTGAAGATATGATCTCTCATAGAAACATTAAAGTAGCCTTTGTGAACTTGATCCGTTTCCAACATCGGATTCGTTGGTGTCTAATGAAGTGTAGAGAATACATGGGTTCTTCTAGACATTCTCATGGAACCATTCTTTGCAGTATTTGCAAACGTGACTGTTATGTAGCATATATTAACTGCAACTGCTATCTACATCCTGTGTGCCTCCGCCATGGTATGCTGGTCTACAAACATCTTTTGTCAGTTTTTTTTCTTTTAAATAAATAATCCCTTAAATATGATCTAAAATATTACAATAACAATGATCTCAATGTTTAAACAAAATGATTTAATAAGTTTGTACGATTTAAAAATCCACTTTAGGAGACTTTCAATTCGTTTGGACGCAAATCAACCCATTAATATGTAAATGGCTCAAAAAAGCTTTAATGTGACTCCTTTTTCTAATTATGATATTCTTCAATTTTCCATTTCAGAATTTAAGTTACTGAACCTGCCTTGTGGAGACACATTTACAATCTCAGTAAGGGAAAATGTCTTAGACATGGAGGTTGTAGCCAACATGTTTGAGCAGGAAAAGGATATAGTAAATGAGGTTCAACGGCAATCTGAAGTTGCTTGTGACATAATTCTACTATCTAAATTGTATCCACTTACTGAACACGAAGCATATGATCCATATTGCAAACTTACTTTTGGACCTGATGTGAACAAGTATGAGCCAGCCTGTACCCTCAAGCAGTGTGGTCCTGATATCTTGAATACTTCTACATTCCTTTCTTCATTAGAAACTTTATCTTCAATCAACCATGTAAGATTTAACTCTAATGATTTGGGGAAAAAGTGAAAAACACACATCATGTGACAGTTGGGAACTAATGAGACAGAGTTTTGTTGTAGCAGGCACACAGTGATAGTAATTTCCCTGTGGATGTTAAAAATACATATCAAGAAAGTGATGATTCTGACTCGGAAACATTTAGGATCAAACGTCGCTCATCTTCAAAGTCAGAGCACAGAAATACACATGATTCTGTCCCTCCAGGATTTGAAAATCAGGTAACGATCCTTCATTATTACAGCATTCTCAGTCTTTTCTGTAATTTATTGCTACTTTTATGATTCTGGAAAGGTTTTTTCTAATAGTTTTAAAAGACAAGTGCTTAATATCCTCGTAGAGGTAATGGTTAAAAGAAGCTTAAAGTTTTGTATGGGTCAGGTTGACCAACACTTTGTCGAAAAATTTTACTGTGTTGCTTTTGACTTGTTTCTTTTTAAGCTACTTTGTTAAATTTTTTTACTCATTTGACTTGTTAGTGTTAGCATATAATCTGAGTTGACCCTATCATGCGTAAACGGGTCAAACTCTAGTTTTTATGATGCATTGATTTCAGCTTTTTAGCTGTTGATCGACATTTGTATCCACAGGGGCTAAAACGATTAAAGAAAGTACACTCAAAAGGAAGATCTCGGCATGATTCACCATCTGAGTGTTCCATTCACTCCAAAGAAGCCGAAGATAGTGTATCAGTTAAAGGAACCATCATCTCAATCAAGTACAAGAAAATGGGAAATGAAGAAGTTGTGAGCAAACACAGAGATTTTAATTTGAACCACGAACCGAGTGAAATCACAAGGGAACCACTACCTCTAGAAAACGGTCCAAAACGCCTCAAAATTAAAGGCCCTTCGCTTACAGGGTTGGACCATACAACATTGTTTTGAATACTGATTTCTTAGAGCTTGACCTTTTCTAACTTGGTCTAACAACACATGGAAGCAGCAGCAAATTGACAACTTGTAGATGAAAGATTAAGTATACTTTTTGTGCAGGCCTCGAATTGGGGCATGATTGGCACATTGGTGAATTCTAATGGATCTTGGGCCGGGTTTTTCTACGGGATTTGGCTGGAGATCCTTCATTTCTCTCACTTTCAGCAAAATTTCAAGGTAAGTAGTCATCATTTTAGCAGTTTCTTTTGATGTACATCTTGTTGTTAACTGTTGGTTAATTTTGATGAGATGAAAACATTGCATAGTCTGTTGCTTCCCGAAGGGGTTCTTTCATTCTTTGGTAGGAAATAAAATCATCTTTTTTCAACCACTTTGTTCCAACTGCACATTTTTTTCAAATATCTTGTTGCTTTCCAAACTAAAGCATATAGTTAAAGCTTGTTCTTCATGCTTTCTTGGTTGTCATCGATATGAAACACACGCGGGTGTCAAAAGGAAACCAAGATGCTTGGATGCAATCGGTATAAAATCTGACTTCTGAGCATAGCATTTATTGATGTCTATTCTAATGCTTGCGAATCAAATGTCTGTCAACATGATGAAACAACAGTTCTAACCAAATTGTGTTTGGGTCAAGGCGGGTTGTTTAAAAAGAAGTATAAATTTCGTTGGGTTCAAATCAAGTCCCAAAATGGGTTTGTCTTGGAATGGGTCGTTTAAAAAGACCTATCAAAATAGGTTCACCCGCAATATCAGTAGGGGGTTGTGACATGCAATGGTGGCGTGTGGTGTTTTCGTCCATTTGGACTCGTTTAAGTTGGCAAGTTTTATATTTGTAACCTAAATTGATCCTTTGTATAATTCTAGTAGTCCCAAATTAACCAATCAGCAAAACTTGCCCAAATCAACTCATTTCTTTATTTGGGTCATAATTTTCACCACTACCTGTAAGCAACTTGATTTGGATGTGATTCTTTGGTTTGAAGGGAAGCAAGAATGTGATTCTTTGGGTTGCAGTAGACAAAGGATCTTGTGAATCTTTTGCTCAAAGGAAAGATCTTGTTTGCTTTTCTTTTTACCCCCTTCACAATTTTCTAATCCATGAAATAACCAATCATTGCAACAAGTACATACTTTAAACCTTAAATTATAAAGCAAGTGTACTTACTCTTTAAATAATATATAAAGTATTATATAGATGATCATGATTAGGTTTGGCGTAATGATTGTTGGTGGTTTGTAGATTTTAATTTATTGTATTTGTTTATGAGATGAGATATGATTTATATATAATTATTTAACCTGAAAAAATGAAACACGCATAATGATCATCATAGCGGTTTCTTCTGGTTCTATAAAACGTCAAAAATACCTGCTACTGCGTACATAGTAGAAACGGTGGTGTACATATCATCTATGTCCTTTAAAGTTTGTCTCGATATTTTCATGTCATAGTAACATTAGATAATATTAGTTTTAAAAGATGATATGCAAATAGAAATTAAACCGGCTAAATAATTGTTCGGTCAACGTTTTATGTAGATTTGATGATACAAAACTGTTAAGCATATGAAGTAATGACTAGTTGTGCTTATTGTGAGTTGATTAGAATAAAACTTAGTGAAATGCCAATGTATGTAAAAAGGGATTGAATGTTGGCAAACATACTTGGTTTTCACTAAGTGTATTCCTAAGTTGGTGTAAACGTACTTACTTTTCACTACGTTGGCCTTGAGAGATACTTAGTTTTCACTAATTATACTCACAAACATACTTAGTGAAAAGTGAAAAGATATCTAATGTTCAGCAAGTCGGCCTTGGGAGATAGTTAGCATAAACATTAAGGCCCCGTTTGGTTCACATAATTCTTAGGAATTGGAATTAGAAAAACTTTACATCAAAAACCTGTTTGGTTGTTCAACAGTTATAATTGAAATTGAAAAATTTTCTTACATTTATTAGAATTCACATTCTTTCCACTTACCTATGAATGTTTAACAATCCGATGGAATGTTCAAAATTAACATTCCAATTCCACTCAAAATTGACCTACCAAACACGTTATTAAATTTAACAAGATTAAGATTCTAATTCCAATTTCAATTCCTTTACAAAACATTTTGCAAACCAAACAACCCTTAGGTGTATTCCTAAAGTTCGTAAAAGTTGACTGCATGTTTGTTGGCTTATGTAGTCGCTTATTCGACGTTTGAGCTTTTTTAATACGAAGCTGTGGTTAACATATATAGATAAAGAGTTGATCTTGTTATAACACTCTCAAACCTATTTCTTATCCTCACTCTTATTCTTAAAATTTAAAGAAAAAAAAAAAAGAAATCCACTAAAAACCTTGCTCCATCCCATTCGTCATTTTTATATCATATCTAATTTTTATGGTATTCAATAATGCACCTTTAGAGCATTCATAATAGAGTTTTTATCTTTATTCTTATAATTTAACTAAAATCATCTTTATTCTTAAATTTTATTCATCTTTTAAAAAACCTCCTATAAATGCTCTAAAGCTAACTATTAGTCTCCAAGTCTTATAAGGCGGTAGAACTTCATTTCAACTTTAAACTAGAGACTTATAGGGTTTGAATGCTCACTAACGCAAATCGACTTTCAGACTACTTGTCAACTCTAAAGCTTTGTGTTTCTGGAATTTAAGATGCATTATTTAAACAATTAAACGGTTTTAAACGAGGATTCCCGATCCTAGAAAATATGATCGTCATTTTTCTTAAACGGTGAACACACACCCCCCTAAATGTGCTCCTAAAATACCAGATGACACTAAGAGGCTGTTTGACAATTTCTGAATGATTAAGTGCTGAACCAATACGAGGTCTGAACCATAAAGCGCTGAACCATTAAGAGCTAGTATATTGCTTAAATATTCAAAGGCAAATGTTTGACCAATTCAGATAAAAGGTCTTAACCATTCAGCATTAGACCTCTTAATCATTCAGCATTAATATAATGCTTAACCATTCATAGGCAAATGTCTGAACCATTCAGACATTTGCTCGTGAAACAAACAGTCTGAACAATTAAGTGTTAAACTATTCAGACATCTGAATCATTAGGAGGTTAATTCAGATGTTGCCAAATGGGCATAATTTATCATTAAGTGATCAGATAGATAAATTGGTGTTTTGGTAATTTGGTTAATGGTTTTGTTCTTAAACGTTTTCATCTACTGCCCTGACACAGGCCCAAAATTTGGTGGGTTATACTTTATAGTCCAATTTGAGACCAAGATAAGCCCAATAAACGTAAAATTTCAAAACATGATTTCTGTCCACGTCTACATCGATTAAAAAAGATACTAATTAGTAATTACTAATCTATACTTATTAATAAAATAATAACTTTAGTGTCACGTGATATTCTTTTAAGATTCTATTTTTTTAATTTCCGCTTAAATATGTATCTGTTCTCAATGTTAGTCTAGATTCATTTAGAGACATTTGGGGAAATTTTGAAAATTTAACCCTAAATTAGATTGTATTTTTTTTGGAAATAAAATCAAACCTGATGATTCTTCTTTCTTCAAATAATTCATCTACAAAAACAGCAGATCGCTTTCAAATCCATAAATGCTCGGTTTATATTCGAATCGTGACAAAAATTACGGGATTTCTTCATCGAACCTCTTCAATTCGAAGGAATTCATGGGTATCTTTCTTTGAAAATGAAATCATACCCGATTTTGTAACACACAAATTGAATAAATAAAATATCAAATAGTTTGTATAAAATTTTAGAAAATATAAAACAATATTTTCATATAAAATATGATTAAATTAAATATGTAAATATTTCAAGTAAAACAACAATAATATCTTTTTAAACTTTCGTTGATGAAATTATTTTTTTAACTATTTCTTAAAAAATAATTTCATTTTGTTTAAAAAATAATCCTTAAAAATCTTTAAAAAATGGTATCTGTTTGGAACACTCGCAATTTGTCTTTATAAACTCTGATGATAGCGCATTCGACAGACTTCATTAACGTTATCATTTTGGCTTCGGTTTCTTCAAGTTTTCTTCAAGAAAACGTATTTATTTTTGTTATATTTGAGCTTTCATCCTCTGCGATTGTGTTTTTGGATTGATATTATTTTTCTTTCATTTTTTTTTGATTTGAAGGTGATCTGATTTGACAATCCATCTTTGAAGAGGTATTACATGCTTCTGATTTTTAAACTTCTTTATTTCTTTTTATGTTTACTGCCATATTATTAATATGTTTGATTGTAATTCTTTTGATATGTGCAAATTATTTGATACATCTGCAGTTGGGCAAATGATGGTGAATTTGTTTTGAAACTCTATCTTAGCTTTCGAGATAATCTATTCAATACGATTTGAAACTCTATATCTTGAAACAATTATAAGATGTTGTTTTGTTCATCACTTAATATTTGATTATGTGATATTAAGCTTTAAAAGAATTGAATGATTAGTGTCATTTGTTTACTCTGCTTAGGGTTAAAACACTGTCTTATATGTTTCCTAACATTTACTTTAAATTATTATGATTTTTTGTTGTATTTGTATCGTTTTACATTACTATGATGTAACATTTAGTTTAAATTATTGTGGTTTTTGGTTGTGTTTATATCATTTTTTCTTACCATGAACATCAATGAAGCACCTTCTTTGACTTTCTACTTAGTCATACACAATAGGGTGTTTTAGATGCTTATTTTATCTGAGTTGTATTGTAATTGTTTAGTTATATGAAAGTGTCAAGTTTTCGTGTCTTTAGCTATATATTACTTAAGATGGTTCAATCATATGAGCAAACTATTATTTTAGATGCTTACTTTATCTAAGTTGTACTGTAATTGTTTAATGATATACAACTTTCATTGTTACTTTATCTGTTGTTTAATATTCTATTTGCAAGTTGAAAAAATCATAACATATATACCTGCAAGTTTAAACTTATTATGTACTTGTAAAGATTGTTTGAAACGTACTACAACCTGCAACCTGTTTATGTACCGGCAAGCACTGTATATCAATGTAAATCTTTAATTACTTTGTTGTTTAATTGAATCAATACATTGTTGTTTATAATAATTTTGTATCTAAATCCATCTGCTAATAATATTTTCATTATTTTAATTAACCCGTCTGTTGACCATATACCTACCGGTTGACTATATGCTGGGCAATTTTAATTATGCATGAAATTAGTTCATATATATATATATATATATATATATATATATATATATATATATATATATATATATATATAACATTAAGTACAACTATCTATACAATTCACACAACCTTTTGATGAGGTATGTATGAAATGTTATGCAGATTAACTAAAGAGTCAAATTTTATACTCTTTTTAACTCATTGTTTGTATCTGTATGCTATGATGTAACATTTAGTTTAAATTATTGCGGTTTTTTATTGTGTTTGTATCATTTTACCTTACTATGAACATCAATGAAGCATCTTCTTTGACTTTTCACTTACTCATATACGACAGGTTGTTTTAGATGCTTACTTTATCTGAGTAGTATTGTAATTATTTATTTATGTGCAATTGTCAAGTTATCGTTCTTTTCGCTATATATTACTTTAAATGTTTTAATTATATGCAAACTGTTGTTTTAGATGCTTACTTTATCTGAGTTGTATTATAATTGTTTAATGATATACAACTTTCGTTGCTACTTTCGTCTGTTGTTTGATATTCTACCTGCAAGTTGAAAAAAATCATAACATATATACCTATAAGTTCAAACTTATTATGTACCTGCGAAGATTGTTTGATGCGTACTGCAACTTGCAACTTGTTTATGTACTAGCAAGCATTGTATATCAATTTAGATCTTTAGTTACTTTGTTATTTAATTGAATTATAACATCTAAATCCATCTGCTAATAATATTTTCACAAAAGTCTATATACAAAGTATTATCAACAACAATATAACTTACGGACCTTTTTAAACAACAGCAATATTTTTGGATTGAACCCGTGTGTTGCACGGGTTTTTAGCCTAGTTAGTTATATAAACACTAAAAAGTTAGTTATAAACATTAAAAAAGTTAATAAGCACGTTTTCGCTTAGTTATATAGCATGTCTCACATAGCAGCATTAGTCCAAAAGGATATTCTGATGATAAAGTGATATACTCTTCGATCAGATGGTGGGTTCAAATCTGCAATACGCATGTAGGTGTGGTTATTCTTGGAGTAAGGTAGGTATAGAGTAGAAACAATACGAGTGTCGTGATTTTAAGAGTAGGAAATATGTAAAGTAAAGATTATGTGTTCGTTGATAAAAAAACATGACAAGATTTAAGAGCGATGATGACACATGTAAGGGGACTTAATTGGTGATATCGTGATTTAATAGGTAATTCGGGCTTTTAATGGGGTTATAAACTTATAACAAAATGTAATTGGTCCATTGGCTTGTATGACTCGTATTGGTTGTAATGCGTCAAACTAGTTCTATATATAAAATACTAGCTTTAGTTACCCGTGTATTACACGGAAGTGTGAAGAGTTAATTATTAAATAACATAAAAATAAAAATAAAATCAAGTGTGTTATATATTAAATAAGACATAACAACTTTTGATTATAAGGTTACAAATAAGCAAAAGCATCCTTGTAAACTACATTTGTAGTAACATTAGTAGGTTTACACTCATTATCTAAAACTAAAAGTTTCAATCCATCTTTACTCTTAACTTGTACAAGATGTCATAAAGCTGATCATGCGTAAAAATAGACTCTTTCAAGTATAAATCGACACTTGACAAAGATTGACCTAAACTTTTGTTTATTGCCATAGCGAAATATACAGTCAAATAAAACTGTCTTCTTTTAGACTTAAAATGAATACTTTTGACGGGTCAAATCGTGAGCTAGATATTGAGTGGGTGTGAGGATATTAGTATAAAGAAATTAAGATTTGAATAATATACACTGAAAAGTTATATGCAATAATTAAATCAATTTCGAATTATTTTGACCCTGTAATCAAAACAGTTAAACATTTTTTTCAAAACAAACCATATTAAAAATGTTATTTTTTTTAAAATTTTATTATAAGTCTAATTTTAATTGTTTTTAGTTTATAAAAAAATCTACTTTTTAAAAATACCAATTTTAAAATATTTTATATTTTAAAAGAAAGTTAGATGTTTTAGAAAAAAATTTAATTGTATATAAAATTGTTTTCTAAAAATAGCATTAATAAAAATACATCTTTCTTAATTTATTAAAAAATTTATTCTAAAAAAGAATTAAAATTATTTAATATTTCTTAATTTAGGTAATTATTTAATAGGAGAGTGAGACGGGAAAATAAACTTAGGGGCTTAGAAATATGCCAAGTGTCCCCCTAAGTTACTCTTTTAGTATTATATATAGATTCGAAACATGCTATTTTAGGTTGTAATTGTTCATATTGTATCGTACGCAAATATAATGAGTTCATATATTATACTTTTCTTAAAAGTCATGATAACTTTTGGACGTGAATTTTGAACCAAGATGGACTTAGGGGCTGTTTGATGTGGTCAGCAGTGGAGACTGGGTCAGAGGTCTCAAAAAAACTGACTGGGTCAGAGGGTAAAACAAGGGTGGATCAGAAGAGCTGACTCGGTCAGAACCTATTTTTTTCAAATCAAACGCGCTGACTGGTTGACCGAGTCAGCAGTCAGCAGTTAGAGGATCAGTCAGATGCAATCAAACAGCCCCTTATTTTGAACCATGTATTTAGTAATGAGAATTATAGGATTTAATAGTCATAATAGATCATAATAAGACATGGTAACTTGAGTTCTCATATTAGGTCATAAACGGTCGATGGAGTTGAAATGTGTATGAGATCTTGATAAGTTATAATGAAAAATACGTGTCTTAATTAGTAATGTTAGGTCTTAAGAGTCAATATAGCAATTAAGGAGAAATTAGGTCTTAAATTGCTAGATTAGTTGTAAGGTGTCATGTTAGATTTCATTGAGTCGCAATGGGTAGTACATATCTTAATGAGTCATGCGACGTCTTAAAGCCATAGCGAGTTATAAGGAGTCACGCATAACATATTGGACCTTAAAGTCTTATAAACTTGTAATAGCCCTTATGGCTCTTGTATTACCATGGTTAACCAATAACCATTTATGTCCCATGATGGCGTTGTCTAACCATTTTTTTCTTTGAAAAATCAACGAATACTATTAGCCCGGCCATCCGGGTAAACCCATTCACGAAAAACCACTCACGCCTTGCTATCTGGCCCACCTACCATTTTTGAAGAAACACACCACCCAAAGTTTTATTGTGATAAAACCCCTGAACCACTGGAGCATATTGTACCAAGTAAGACTCGAACTCATGATATCCCTATTATCTAATAACTAAATATGTCTGATGAGTCATATAATAAATATGCTTGTTCTTTACCAAGTATGGTTATGCATGACTATATCAGGTCAAGAATAACTATGTTTGGCTAAATATTTCTATGTATGAATAAGTAAACTTGTGCTTTCATTAAGTATCGCCGGTTTGATAAATATGAATATGTTTGACCAAATATGACCATGAACTATTTATAATTATAGTTAGAGTTAATTACATAAATAGTCCCTGTGGTTTAGTTAAAATAATAAGTTTGGGTACTAAGAGTTTTAAGTAACAGGTTGGGGTATTATGTTTTCAAGTTTATAACAAGATTGGGTATTAAGACTAGCTGGCGTTAATTTTTATGTTAAATTTAAATAAAATAACCAAAATACCCTTTGAGGGACTATTTGCGTAATTTTACTAATTTAGGGACCATTTGTGTAATTGACTATAACCAACCCCAACCCACCCTCCCAATATCGTATCCCTTTTTCAAACCACCACCCACCGTTCAATCCACCAGTGTCGCCACCCACCACCCACCGTTCAATCCACCACTATCTCTGCCCACCACCCACCGTTCAATCACCACTATCTCCGCCCACCACCCACCGTTCATTCCACCACCGCTGCCCACCACCACCTTTCAATCCACCAATGCCGTTCCACCACCATTCAATCCACCACCTCCATCCCATCATCGTTCAATCCACCACAGCCGCCGCCTAGCACCATTCAATCCTCCACCACCGTCGCCGCCCACCATCATTCATATCCACCATCGTCAGTGCCCATTCCCATTTAATACCATCAACACCATTCAATCCACCACCACCCCTGCCCTAAAATCATAACCAAAAACCCTCAAATTATCAAAGAGGCAAATATCGGTCACCAACACCACCATCTCCGGCTGCTCAGGTTGTAACATCTGACCCATTTCGATTTGTAACCCGAACCCGTTTATATTGACTTTATTTCGATGTGAACGCGTTAATGTTGTCATTTAATTCGAATTATAATCATATAGTTCATTTTTTATAGATTTATAAAGTTATAATGGTACTTATGAAGTTTAATTATCAAATTTGAAAATAAATAAAATAAATTTAAATATTTTACAAAACATAAAAGGTTTTCAAAGATTTTATAAAAATAAAATCTATTATTAATTCAAATTAATTCTATAAAGTTTTGGGTTGAAAATGTAATTTAAAAAAAAATTTATTTATAAAACTTTAACATGAAATGACAATAATATAAACCACAGGGACCAGAGGTGTAAATTCCATAAAAACCCAACCCAAATCCCCCCCCCCCCCGGTCAACTTTCCCCTCCGACCACTGCTTCTAGCCACCTCCGGCGAGCCAATATTTCCCCCAAAAACGCGGTTTCGATCACATTAAAAACTCCCATCAATCTCGCGTGATTGATTCGAACCTAGGATCCAATCTAATTCGAAATTGGAGCTCGTTTATGCGTGTTAACTCGAACCCGAATACCCCCCATTAAAAATCATATCGTATTCATTTGGAAACTAGGGTAATTGGCCCAATCAACTAACCAGGGACGCGTTAATCACCATCCTAATCATAATGAAAACACCAATCTAAGATTTAATCGATCCATGATTCGTCAATTCGAGTCAAACTTCCAGCAATAGTATTGAAATCGTTCAAGGAGGTAATCCCCGAACCACCCCTATATAATAGAGGGTAAACCTTCGATTTCACTCCCACAAACTCTCTGTGACCCCAGCTTGATCTAAACACACACACATACCGATTCAAGACCGTGTCAACCCGCGACCTGCTCGAACTCAATTCTATCGATCTCCATATCATTTCGGGTAATTAAACACATTTACACACTCAATTTTACATGGTTAATTAAAGCCCCATGTTTGATTTGATTATCAAATTCGTTTTCGTGTTCAATTTGATCGAAATCGAATTAGGGTTCATATGGAATTTGGGGGAAACATCTAAGTTTTTGAGTTTAAAATTTTAACCAAGACTCTTGACAGATATGGGGGCTTTGGCCCAACTGGTAACCCACCATCACTTTAACCTGGAGGTCCCGGGTTCAAACCGGGCCTCCGCCATTTTTTTACCTTTTAAATAGTTTTCTTTTTTTTATTATATTTTCAAAATTCAAAAAATGCTTTTTATTATATCACGACTCCGTCTGCGAACCGAGTCAATTCAGTCATTAGGGTTGATTGTGTTGATTTATCTTTTATGTTACACTATTGTACTATAAGTCTTGATATTGCCATGAGAATTGAATTATTTCACCATTAAATCAGTCTATCTATATATATATATATCTAAACCTGTGTTTACTCACCGGCTAGTTTTAGCTGACTCGTTACTTTTTCACATGATTTTAGGTTAAGCAAGTTAGTGGATTTCTTCATGCTCATCTAGGACTCGGACTTAGCCAAAATAAAAGACAAATTTTGTTATGTTATTTGGATTTTTGATTAATTGTATTGGTACTCTTTAGCGAAAATGACTTTTAATATTATTTCAATTTATTTAGTTCCATGTGCTATGAACAATCGATTTCCATTTCGTCCGCCCCGATGATTCCGCCATCGGTTGGGGTGTGACAGATTGGTATCAGAGCCATGGTTATAGGGAATTAGGTTATTAGAAATGGAATGACCTAGACTATAACTAATTACCTTACATACGAGTCCTCCGGTACTTAAATAGGATTTTATGTGCCTTGCATGTTTAGACACTCTCATAGGTTAGGTGCCTTAAGTGAATATTCTTCTACTCTTGATTATGACAAATACACACCCAAATTCTCAAAAGATATACTAAGGTATTGTGTGCCTAAATCACATGATTTTCAAATTTCAAATTTTGAATTGATATTTATGGTTTTCAAATCTCGTCAAAGTCTGTGTTCCATAACTGAACACATGCAATGCTGGAAGAGTGGGATGCCTGTATCTAGGGGTGTTCTATCTAGGCAAGGTACTCATATAAATCCAAATCAACCAATGGATCCGTTTACCTTACCTGGGAACCCTTGGGGTGAGTGTCCGCTTATAGGTACGCATGTCTTCATTAAGGTTGTGGTTGACCTGATACTTTGATTAGTCAACGTATTCGCTTTGGTTTGCAAGCCAAACGATTACATTCGGAACATCTCATTGTTATTATGCTAAAATCCCGATTATCGTTCCATGAAGTATGACTCATATTATCCAATTCTCATAAAATTTATTAATGATTTTTCAGAATGTCTTCTCGTCAAATCTGTTCGCAATCTAGAAACTCCGGCAGCAAGATTGCTGCCCTTGTAGCCCAGGAAGTTGCTGCGGTCATACCAACTCTTCTGACCCATCTGAATCAAGGCGCGAATCCTGCTCCAAACCCTGTTGCTTCTAATCCTCCACGTGCTTGTACTTACAAGCATTTCAGTTCTTGCAATCCCTCTAAGTTCAGCGGGACCGAAGGAGAGGTCCTCTACAGTGTTCGAAAGTATTGAGAACACGTTCCTTAATAGTGAGTGTTCCGAGAATCTCAAGGTTCGCTATGCTACTAGTGTCCTTCAAAAGAGAGCACTCACTTGGTGGAACGGGGAGAAACAAACCCGTGGAACTGATGCTGCTCTCGCTTTGACTTGGGCTGAAGTCAAGGAACTTATGACTCGGGAATTCTGCCCGAGGAATGAAATCAAGAAATTAGAAGCTGAGTTCTGGAATTTGGCTCAAGAAAGTGGCGAGAACCTAGCATACACCAACCGTTTCCACGAGTTAAGCCTCTTGGTTCCTCATCTGGTTACCCCAGCATCTCGGGCTATTGAGAAGTACATAGGTGGTCTCCCTATGCATATTCAAGACACGGTGTGGGGTAGAAACCCTACAAACTTGGAAGATGCCATCCGTCTAGCTGCACAGCTAACCGATAATCATGTCAAAGCTGGTTCTTTAACCAAAAAGGGTGACAAAAAGAAATCCGAGAAGTCGTCCATCGAAACGGCTAAGGAAGACCAGCTTGAAACTTCCAAGAACAAGAAGAGGAAGGATAGACCTCAGAATTATGCAGTGGTTACCCCTGCTGCTCCAATCAATCAAGTCACACCAACTTACCAACCAACCCTCAATAACCCAGCCCCGAGAAAGAAACCTTACACCGGGCCTTTCCCGCAATGCAACATTTGCATGTACCACCATCCTACTCATGCTCAATGCCGCCAATGCACCAACTGTGGTTGTTTCGGCCATACATTCAACTTGTGCAAAAGTGCTGCAAAGGCTTCGGTGAAGGCACCAGTCCCCCAACATCCTCCTGCAATTGCTCAGGGCCGCGCATGCTATCAATGCGGTGATCCCAACCATTTTCATAACCGATGTCCTCAGCTTATCAACGCCGTGCCTGTGGCACAAGGACGCGCCTTTAACATCAATGCACATCAAGCTCAAACCAATAACGAAGTGGTGAGCGGTATGTTTCTAATCGATAATCAATATGCTTCAGTCTTGTTTGATACCGGTGCCGATAAAAGTTTTGTATCCTTAGAATTTGAGCCTTTGCTTGTTAATGCCCGAACTAAGTTAGGGAAGCCGTTTACAGTAGAAATAGCCGATGGAAAATCTGTCACAATTGATACTGTCGTTCCGAACTGTACCCTTAAACTTAGTGCGCACGAATTCCCTATCGATCTTACGCCAATGCAACTTGGAAGCTTTGACGTTATAATAGGCATGGATTGGTTATCAAAGAATCATGCTGAGGTTGTCTGTTTTGAGAAACTCATGTGGATTCCTTTTGCATCCGGAGACGTCCTAAACATTTACGGAGAAAAGCCTTCCAAAGGGCTTAAACTCATGTCTTGCACCAAAGCCCAAAGGTACCTCCGCAAGCATTATGTGGCTTTCTTAGCCCATATTATGAAAACGGATGGTAAATCTAGGAAGATTGAAGACATTCCGGTTATTCAAGAATTTTCTGAAGTTTTTCCTGAAGACTGAACCGGTCTCCCTCCTGTTCGTCAAGTTGAGTTCCGTATCGACCTTGTGCCCGGCGCAACTACCGTCGTAAAATCTCCTTATCGTCTTGCACCATCTGAGATGCAAGAGCTTGCTAGCCAACTTTAAGAGCTTTCTGATAAGGGGTTTATTCGACCAAGTTTCTCACCTTGGAGAGCCCCAGTTTTGTACGTAAAGAAGAAAGATGGCACATTCCACATGTGCATCGACTATCGGGAGCTTAACAAGCTTACTGTCAAAAACCGGTATCCCCTACCGAGAATTAACGATTTGTTTGATCAGCTTCAAGGAGCCTCTCATTTCTCCAAGATCGATCTCCAATCAGGTTATCATCAGCTACGAGTGCACGATGATGATAATCCTAAAACAACATTCCGTACGAGATACGGCCATTACGAGTTTACAGTGATTCCATTCGGACTAACCAATGCACCTGCGGTGTTCATGGATTTGATGAATCGCGTGTGCAAGCCGTATCTAGACAAATTCGTGATTGTTTTCATCAACGATATCCTGATTTATTCAAAATCCAAATTCGATCATGAACATCACCTTCGTTTGATCCTTGAACTTCTGAAAAAGGAGAAGCTTTATGCAAAATTTTTCAAGTGCGAATTCTGGCTTAAGGAAGTTCAATTTCTTGGTCATATCATGAACGATAAAGGAATTCATGTCGACCCTGCAAATATTAAGGCAGTGAAGAATTGGGTAGAACCCAAAACTCCCACCGAGATCCGTTAATTCCTTGGACTAGCCGGTTACTATCGTCGTTTCATCCCAAACTTCTCAAAGATTGTTGTGCCTCTCACAGCCTTGACTCATAAAGATAAGTCCTTTATGTGGGGTCCAGATCAAGAGAAAGCCTTTCAAACCCTCAAGCAAAAGCTGTGTAATGCTCCAATCTTGACCCTTCCCGATGGGAATGATGATTTTGTTGTCTATTGTGATGCTTCGAAGCAAGGCCTCAGTTGTGTTCTTATGCAACGAGGCAAGGTCATAGTGTATGCCCTGAGGCAGCTCAAAATCCATGAGAAGAATTACACCACACAGGATCTCGAATTGGGTGTTGTTGTCTTTGCACTCAAAATCTGGAGACACTATCTTTATGGCACCAAGTGTGTTGTATTCACCGATCATAAGAGTCTTCAGCATATTTTCAATCAAAAAGAATTGAACATGAGACAACGAAGATGGGTTGAGTTACTCAACGACTACGACTGCGAGATACGTTACCATCCAGTAAAAGCGAATGTCGTAGCCGATGCCTTGAGTCGTAAGGATTATGTCATACTTCAAAGCGTTACCATTCAATCCGACCTTAAAACTCGTGTTCTCAAAGCTCAGCACGAGTCAGTCACCGAAGGCAACATGTATGACGAAATGTCATGCGGTGCTGAACTTCAACTGGAAACTAAACCTGATGGGTTGCTATACTTCCTGAACCGTCTTTGGATTCCCAACCGAAATAATCTTTGAACTCTCATCATGAGCGAGGCTCACAGAACTCGTTATTCCATTCATCCCGGCGCGGATAAAATGTTTATGAATCTCCGAAATCAATACTGGTGGCCCGGCATGAAAAAGGATATAGCTCAGTATGTGTCCAAATGCCTCACCTGTTTAAAAGTCAAAGCCGAACACCAACATCCCTCTGGATTACTTGTTCAACCCGAGATCCCTATGTGGAAGTAGGAAAACATATCTATGGACTTCGTTACTAAATTACCGCATACCTCAAGTGGTCATGATAGCGTGTGGGTTATCGTCGATCGCTTGACCAAATCGGCACACTTCATACCGATTCATGAAGATTATCGAGTTGAGAGATTGGCTCGTATCTATATCAATGAAATAGTCAGTCGTCATGGAGTGCCATTAAACATCATCTCCGATCGTGATGATCGATTCATCTCCCGTTTCTGGCAAAGCCTCCAATTGACTTTCGGAACCCAACTTAATCTCAGTACAGCCTATCATCCCCAAATCAACGGTCAAACTGAAAGGACGATACAGACTCTTAAGGATATGCTAAGAGCTTGTGTTATTGATTTCAACAGCTCTTGGGACACTCATCTTCCCTTGATTGAGTTCTCGTATAACAGCAGTTATCATTCCAGCATCAAGATGGCACCGCTTGAAGCCTTGTATGGGCGTAAGTGCCGGTCCCCTATCTGCTGGTCTGAGATTGGCGAAGCACAAATCACTGGTCCGGAACTTATTCAGGAAACCACCGACAAAATTCATAAGATTCGTGATAACTTGCTTGCTGCTGGAGATCGTCAAAAGCATTATGCTGATAAAGGACGAAGACCCATGGAATACAATGTCGGTGATCTTGTACTTCTTAAGGTATCACCTTGGAAGGGAGTGATTCGCTTTGGAAAGAAAGGGAAGCTAGCATCTCGTTACGTGGGTCCATTCAAAGTGCTCGAATGCATTGAAAAAGTGGCCTACAAGCTCGAACTACCCCAAGAACTCTGCAATGTACATCCGACGTTTCATGTTTCGAACCTCAAGAAATGCCTTGCCGATGAAAATCATCACATTCCACTCGACGAAGTCCAGATTGATGAATCAATGCACTTCATTGAGAAACCTGTGGAAATTATGGACCGGGAAGTCAAACAACTCAAACGTAGCTGAATACCAATCGTCAAAGTTCGTTGGGTGTCTAAACGTGGGCCAGAGTTCACTTGGGAGCGTGAAGACCAAATGAAATCCAAGTATCCTCATCTTTTCGTCTCAGCCTCCTCGTGACCAAATTTCGGGACGAAATTTCCTAAAGTAGGGAGACTGTAACATCTGACCCATTTCGATTTGTAACCCGAACCCGTTTATGTTGACTTTATTTGATGTGAACGCGTTAATGTTGTCATTTAATTCGAATTATAATCATATAGTTCATTTTTTATAGATTTATAAAGTTATAATGGTACTTATGAAGTTTAATTATCAAATTTGAAAATAAATAAAATAAATTTAAATATTTTACAAAATATAAAAGGTTTTCAAAGATTTTATAAAAATAAAATCTATTATTAATTCAAATTAATTCTATAAAGTTTTGGGTTGAAAATGCAATTTAAAAAAAAATTATTTATAAAACTTTAACATGAAATGACAATAATATAAACCACAGGCACCAGAGGTGTAAATTCCATAAAAACCCAACCCAAATCCCCCCCCCCCCCGGTTGACTTTCCCCTCCGACCACTGCTTCCGGCCACCTCCGGTGAGCCAATATTTCCCCAAAAACACGGTTTCGATCACATTAAAAACTACCATCAATCTCGCGTGATTGATTCGAACCTAGGACCCAATCTAATTCGAAATTGGAGCTCGTTTACGCGTGTTAACTCGAACCCGAATACCCCCCATTAAAAATCATATCGTATTCATTTGGAAACTCGGGTAATTGGCCCAATCAACTAACCAGGGACACGTTAATCACCATCCTAATCATAATGAAAACACCAATCTAAGATTTAATCGGTCCATGATTCGCGAATTCGAGTCAAACTTCCAGCAATGGTATTGAAATTGTTCAAGGAGGTAATCCCCGAACCACCCCTATATAATAGTGGGTAAACCTTCGATTTCACTCCCACAAACTCTCTGTGACCCCAGCTTGATCTAAACACACACACATACCGATTCAAGACAGTGTCAACCCGCGACCTGCTCGAACTCAATTCTATCGATCTCCATATTATTTCAGGTAATTAAACACATTTACACACTCGATTTTACATGGGTAATTAAAGCCCCATGTTTGATTTGATTATCAAATTCGTTTTCGTGATCAATTTGATCGAAATCGAATTAAGGTTCATATGGAATTTGGGGAAACATCTAAGTTTTTGAGTTTAAAGTTTTAACCAAGACTCTTGACAGATATGGGGGCTTTGGCCCAACTGGTAACCCACCATCACTTTAACCTGGAGGTCCCGGGTACAAACCTGGCCTCCGCCATTTTTTTTACCTTTTAAATACTTTTTTTTTTTTATTATATTTTCAAAATTCAAAAAATGTTTATTGTCTTATAAATTAATATAAAAAAATAATTTCAGAAAATTATTATTTAATTTCTAAGAATTGTAGACAATATATATTTACATTATACATAAAGGTTAAAGGACCCTAAACTTATTTATAAATTTTTAATTTTATAAAAATTATTTTCAATCGAACATAAAGCATCGTCCTAAGCTAACAATTAATTATTCAATTAAATATTTCTTGAGCAATAATTTTTATTACTAATTATTATTTTCATTCTTTAATATTCAAGCTTTAACATTATAAGTTTGATGTTTTATAAAGTCACAAAATATATAAGTATATATATATATATATATATATATATATATCGACCTAAATCCTCCCAAATTATTTTTATTACTTATAAGTCATTTAAATAATTCAACTAATTATCATATAATTAATTAATAGATTAATTATTTATTTTCACACATTAATATCCAATCAAATGGTATAGATGTACTAATTATATTTAATAGTTTTATTACCATCATTCCCAAATATAAATGCTTTAATAAATTTATTTTATTTTATTTAATCAATATATTCAAACTAAATAAATTATTCTACTTAAACTATTGAACGAAACCCAATCCCCATAGAAACTCTAATCCATTCCCAAGTTCTCATATCATTATTATTCTAATTCGAGACACCGTTCCGTAGGTTAATCGTAAGGAAATCGTTGGTGTCTAATTTATCACGTTCAAACTCCAACCTCATCAATCAGGTGAGTATTCATTGCCCTTTTTTTATGTGTTTACGTTTTTGGGGAAATCATGTGATTTTATAATCAATCATTGCTATTTCATTTTTTTATTAATACATTCAATTCAATACATGCTATGTCTTCACTTGTAATAATGTGTTCATAGTTAGATAATCCAGATGAAAACATAATCATTAATTCATGCAACCACGGTAACAATGATAGATCTATTGGATTGACAAACCCACCCCATATGAATATTCGAGTGATGATTGAAACCGGATTCACGTATACTATCACGACTCCGTCTGCAGACCGAGTCAATTCAGTCATTAGGGTTGATTGTGTTGATTTATCTTTTATGTTACACTATTGTACTATAAGTCTTGACATTGCCATGAGAATTGAATTATTTCACCATTAAATCAGTCTATCTATCTATATATATATCCAAACCTGTGTTTACTCACCGGCTAGTTTTAGCTGACTCGTTACTTTTCCACATGATTTCAGGTTAAGCAAGTTAGTGGATTTCTTCATGCTCATCTAGGACCCAGACTTAGCCAAAATAAAAGACAAATTTTGTTATGTTATTTGGATTTTTGATTAATTGTATTGGTACTCTTTAGCAAAATGACTTTTAATATGATTTCAATTTATTTAGTTCCATGTGCTATGAACAATCGATTTCTATTTCGTCCGCCCCGACGATTCCACCATCGGTTGGGGTGTGACACAAGTGATATCATCGTCACCTTCTGAAGCGATTGAATACTATTGAGGAAGAAAGGGGTAGAGATGGTTCAATGGCTGGCGACAGTGGGGGAAGATTAAACAGCAATATCGATTAACGAAAGGGTGAAGGCGACAGTGGTTATGTTTAGAGTCTTACAAGAAAGGAGGTATAGGTGGTTCAATGGCTGGCGATGGTGGTTGCGGCTGGTGGTGGGTGGTGGGGTTGGAGATTAGGGTTTTACAGGGAAAGGGAAGGAGGATTTGGTGATGATGACCGATTGTGATGATAATAAGGGTATCGGAGATGGGCGATGGTGATGATAATGGAGCGGTGGTGGCTGAGCGGTGGTGGCCGGGTGGTGGTGGCCAGCGGTGATGGCCGGTAGTGATGATAATGAGGGTATCAACGATGTACATGTGTGGGTATAGTTATATAATATGTTATTTTAATTAAATTGCACAAATAATACCTCTGGTTTACATAAATTATCCTACAATGTGAAAAGACTAAAGTTCTCTTGAACTTAACAGAAAATCTAACGGTTGTTAGTGTTAATACTCAAACTTGTTACAAATTTAAAAGTGACTTGTTACTTTTTTGCTTAGTATCCAAATCTGTTATTTTATATAAACCACATGGACTATTTATGTAATTAACTCTTATAGTTACGAGCAACTTGCTAGATTGAGGCTTGAATAATACTTTGTGCTTTTCGCTATTACAAACAGTATGACTTATTAGATCAAATGTAAATATGAGAGTGTTATGGGTTCAAGTCTCACTTTGAGAAACGGATTGAACCATGTGATTTCTCTAGTAATGAGTTTCTTTATTAGTGGGTTGAGGGTGCGGTCCTGACGAGAAAACGAATAGGTGGGCCCTATTAAGATAACACTTATCTTCCCAAACAGGTTCATACATTTGTCGTTAAAAATAGATCAAATATGATCATGGATGTATATGTTTAACCAATTATGGTTATCTATACTACTATATAATATATATTAGAAGGATAAAATGGTAACTTTATTTAAAGTGTAAGACACCTATACAACATTGTAAGCATAGAGTACAAGTACTTTATGCAATAGTTCCACTTTTGCACCTATTTAATTAACTTCTTCCATTATTGTATTATTTAATACATATTATTAATATATTATTTAATAATGTGATATTATTTAATTCACTTCATTAAATTTTATTTTATTTATAATAATAGAAATTGACATTTAAATTTATAGTTACCAATCATATTTTTATAAATAAATACTATTTAAATTAAGTATTACTTTATTGAAATACTTATATCTACACTACTATATAATACATCTCTTTGGATAGAGATGTAATTTTATCAGATATACAAGTTTTAAAACAACATGTATAAAGAAGTGCAATATATTTAAAATGGGTAGGATAGGGAATTGATTAAAATTTTAAGACACTTTAGGGGCAATATGGTAAACTTATCCATTAAATTTTATATACCTTTATATTTTTATATTTACTAATTATATATTTATAACTAAATACTATTTCAATTAAGTATTATTTTATTTAAGTATTTAAGTGTGTATATAATAACTATAATACTAATATTTTGCTAGGGGCATATTATGAGTTTAATAATTTTAATATTTATCTAAATCTTTTATAATAAAAGTGAAAGGAGGATAAAATGATAATTTTACATTTGGATTAAGACACCCATATGAAAAGTCACGCTTAAACTAAAAAAATTAACCATTTTATTATATTTATGCCCTTACAATAAAGTATAACATATGATGCTTATAATACAAATGCTAAAGCATATACACGTAGCCAAACAAAACCGTCATTTACTTTCAATACCGTTCATTCATTACGATTGAACACTAATCCCTCTTCTCATTTCTCTTGCAGGTTGTCAACAACTCAATAACAATCAAGATGGTAATTTGTGATGACAAGTTCTCCATTAACTTTCTCCGTCTATGCAAATCACCACCGAAAGCTGCATCCAATGATTATAAAACTCTAACCTACATTCATAAAACGAAACCCCCCAAAATCTAGGTAATAAGTGATTGTCGACCACAAATACCACCTATGCTTTCACTAATCTTGTTGGGATAATATAGTTGTCTTAAAGACTTTTGTAATATACGTAATTGTTTTCTTTCATTCAATTTTTTCAATAATTATATTTTGATTTTTTGATTTACGTCATAACGCACCGAGTATCACACCCCGCTAAAGCGGAAACACCGAGGCGTGATGAAATTGAATCATAACACAAGGATAAAGAGTACTAAAAGAAATTAATTCTTAAAATCGAATAGTTGGTTACATCCAATCCTAATAATAAATAAACTAAACAAGTAAACAAGTCTTCATTTCATTCAAAGTCTAACTAGGTCCAACTAAAGCTTATCCTTGAAACCTAGCGTGAGCAAAGCTACGAACTTAGTTTTCATTACCTGAAAACATGCTAAAATATGTCAACTAAAAAGTTGGTGAGCACATAGGTTTAGAAGTATACATATAGTAGATAACAATGTACAAACTAATAAACAATTTTCCAAATACAAGTAAGTAAACTATTATACATGAGTCCACAACCAACCCTAGTGATCAAATGCCCTCCCGTCTAACCCCCTGACACAAGAGATCAGACTAATAGTATGCTTGTCTATTATACAGTTTCTGAACATCCAGCTCCTTTCAAGTAAAAAAGAATACATTGACTCAAAGGACGCTCGGTATTGATTGGCATGCATCAACCCGATTACCGAATGGGCTTTTTAGGCCAATAGATCTATCTTCGTACTCTCTTGGCTTCCACAAAGTTAATGGTTGTGTAGATTTTAGAAAAAAGAGGGAATTTATAGTAAAAAAGTGTCATAGAATATAGCAACATGTATAATCAGTTTAGTTTTATTAGTATAAGAAAGTTGTCATTAAGTTTGCAAAAGACTAGCTTGACTTTAGAATTTGAATTCCTAGCTTGATATAGAGAGCATGTTTCCACCCCAAAATACAAAAGAAAAAAGGGCTATGAACTCACCTTGTAAAATAGGTGGGTTGATCTTGCAACTTCTAGTAACTTGGAGTGAGGATTGCCCTAAGTAAGTTTATTTAGTTAGTTTATTGTATTTGTAGATAGTTGAGGGTTTGTTATTGTAAAAGTTCAAGAATGATTGTCGTATACTAGATATGTGTAATCCCAGAGTAGCACATCCAACAAAAGAATTCCCAGGAAAGAGTTGGTGAATTTTCATCACTTAAGTACCCCGTCTTTTCTTAGCCAGAACCTTTTGTTTTCCATATAACTACATACCGGGTGAAACGATTCTAGATATATACTAGACCAAGTCAAAGGTGTGTTTGGTATGTTTATAAAGTATAGGAAACAAGTTTAAATGTAATTTTAGCAAGGATGGAAATAGGCGATTTGTATAGTATAGGGTTACAATTGAAAACATGAAGAATTTTACTAGAAACATAATTCAAGTTGATAGATAATCATAATAATCAATAAAGTTTGGATTATTATTGTTTAAAACATGTTTATATTACTTATCTTATAATAAAAACCGTTTCTTTACATCACATTCATGAAATTATTGGAACGTTGCAAAATTTAGGGTTATGATAGCTTTGGACAGATTCGCTCACTAAACTTGCGCGAGCTGTTTGAGGGGTCAAATTAATGAGTTAGAAGACGTTCTTTATAGGGTTGGAAAGATAAAACTCTGAATTTTATTTTTAAGAAAATAATAATCAAAAAGAGTTTGTTATGAGGGAGATATGACTATCTGAAGTTATGACATCCGGTAATTTTCCGTTACCAAGCTCCGTTAGTTCCGTTAAGTCTTGCATACACGTGTCGTGAGCACACACTAGGTGTCGTTGAATGTTGGTGACTCAATAATAATAATCTATGATAAACAATAATAATCTAATTAATAATGTTGATTATTGGTTGTGATTATGTGATTCATGAATTTATAGAATTTTAAATAGTTATTTTGTGAATTTACGCGATAATGTGACAACGTGTTATATGCATATTTCATGTGTTGTGAGACTTATTGTAAATGTTGATGATTATAATTATTGACTAAGAATACTTATAATTTGTAGTTAAATGTGTTAAAAAGATTGGTTTTTATAAAATATAATTAAAGGGGTTTACCTTGTAATTATTCTAAACCAAAAACTTACCTAAAATACAACCCTAATCCCCCCCAAACCCAATTTTCGGCCGCAAACCCCATCCCCACACCCCTACCTTGCGAATTCAACCTTCAACACACACAAACATTCGGATTTTGAGTGATTCAAGTGATTACAAGGTGTTTTACAAGTCCAATTGTTGATTTCTACACATCTAAAGGTTAGTTTTTAATGATTTTCTTCATGGTTTTATGTTTTGGCCGAAACCCTAGTTCAAAATTGAGGTTGAATGTCGATTCCTTGATGGTTGATGATTATGTAATGTTAATTAGATTGTATGAATGTTAGATTATGTTGATTTTGCAAGAAATCCATGGATTTATCATGTAGTTCATACATTGCCTTAAGAGGAAACTTTTTGTTCTTGGAATTCATGAATTGATGATGAATTGGTGTTATGGATATGCTTATGATGATGATTAGATGCTAGATGGTTGATATGAACGTTAGGAAATCAAGAACATGCGTGGTAGTTCATACATTGCTTAAAATAGTAACTTTTTGATGTTGAATGTGATGAATCATGATGATTTGGTGTTTTGATCATGCTAGATGTTGTTATGAACTTGAGTTAGTAAGTGATTGATGGATTCATGAATGTTTTAGGTGTTTGATGAATTTGGGATGTACTTTCCCAAAAGGGAAACTTTATTTGTGCAAATCCTTGAATTGGATGATTTGAGCATGTTTGGGACATTAGGACCATGCTAGTGTGTTCATGGATGGTTTCTAAGGTGATTAAATGTGTTGTTTAGGTTGTATGAATGTTGATTTGGTTTGTTACCTGTTTTGGCCTGTTTGTGGAAAAATCATGGTATGAGTCATATAGGTAAGCTACGACTTTTGATTGATTGATGGTTAATCATGAATGAATGTTTTGGGAATGATTTGGATTGTGGTAATTGATGTGTGATGGTCATCATACACACATGCGAATCTGAGGCCCCTACTTAGTAGGATTGGCAGGGTTTAGGGTGTGAAGTCGTGAGTGGCTTCACATGGCATGTGATGCGTGATTTGATCCTTGTATGGTGTATTATTTGTGTTATAGATGTTATGAGCATGATAATAGTTTGAGATTCGCATGACTTGTATGATATCTGGCGGTATGATGATCTAATTAGTACATGTGGTTAATGAAGTGTTATATGTAATCAGTTTGTATGATAATCATGTGTGATAGGCTGTTATGCTTGTTTGAATGGAAATTCACCTATAATGTCACCAACGGGTCAAACGGGTCAACTAGGTCAAATGTGTCTTGTCTTTCTAAAACCTTGAGTTCTTTGGGTTGTAGAGCACTTAGGGTTTCATATTGATTCTGTGTACACGTACTTATGTACTCATGTATTCTAGGTGACCTTTGAAGGTTGTCTTTCCCCTCTTTCTTTCAAGTTAAGCTCTAAGTTAATTCTTGCGTGCACCAGGTGAGTTCTTGCCCCACTCTTTTTATATAATCTATTTTGGGGGAGATAGCATACTGTTGATCACAAACGCTTTTAAATATGAGTGTGTATAATGTTAAAATAGTGTTGTTTACCATGGAAAGTCCTCACACTTTCGGATTGTTAATATTGACTAGCGGGAAATATTGGGTAGTACTACTGGGTTTGACGAGCCCCACCTGTG
Organism: Flaveria sonorensis; assembly: GCA_025506505.1. Classification (NCBI taxonomy): domain Eukaryota; kingdom Viridiplantae; phylum Streptophyta; class Magnoliopsida; order Asterales; family Asteraceae; genus Flaveria; species Flaveria sonorensis. Next base: position 6,174,700 of record CM046426.1, read on the forward strand.
CGACTCGAGGTCAAACGGGTGCAATTTTGTCCTAACATATATTCGTCACGACCTGGTAAGTGGTGACGGGAGGCACAAACTATCACAGTCAGCTTCAATCGCGAAATCACTATGTTTAATATTTTCATGTTAATAGACTAGCTATCTATTGCAATACACTACTAATGCTCTGGGAAACTGTTGATTGGTTTATATTTTAACGCAAACTCTTGAACTCACCAACCATGTGTTGACTTGGTTAGTATGCTATTCTCAGGTTAAGGTTGCTATTGCCTAGGAGCACGTCACACGGGTCAGCATCATGGTGTTTGGTGTCACACCCCAACCTTAACGACGGAAACGTCGAGATGTGAGGGTTAAGATTGTTCACAGCCACATAACACTACCATAAATTGTAAATATAAAAATTCATAAGTTGAAATAAACATTACAACCAAATGTCTCAACAAACAAAATTAAACAAAGTTCAACTTTCAAGTCTCAAGTTATTTTATTTATTTTTCCTAGGTCCAAATCCTAGGTGTAAGCATGCTTCAAAAGATAATCATCAACCTTGTGCATTTCCTGAAACATGTTAAAAATAAAAGGGTCAACTTTAAAAGTTGGTGAGTTTCCATGGGTTAAGCATACATCTATATATATATATATATAAAAGTTTACAAGTAACAATTCATGTCAATGGTTACGAATAAAGCAAGTTTATAGATAACATATTGCTACAATCAAACCTTGACCAAGAATATCATTTACAAGTTTAACGATTAGCTAAGTGTACTTGGTTCCCATGATGAACAAGCATACGTCATCAGGAGCCGGCAATAACCTCGGCTTTAGCACCAAATAGGCTTGTCAGGCCCATAGATCTATGACGTCGCTAGGCTAGCAATAGTTAATGATTGTCAACATATAATGTTCATCATATAAGGCTCACAATATTACCAATAACCATGACAAAAGTAAAGATGAATTGCATGTGCGTTTACAAGTATCAAGGTGTTTACAAGTGCAAGTTTATAAAGTTAACATGTTTCACCCCAAAAGGTGTGAAATAAAGTAAAAGAGGGGCATGGAAAAACTCACATTATATATATAAGATGATAACAAAAAATTAAACGGTGCTCCAACGATTCCTTTTACAAGATACCTAACGTATATATTTCAAGGTTAAGGTTAAAGGTAATATTAACGATTAAACGCGAACTAGGGTTTCAATAGGAATTTGGGGTTTTTATAAATAAATAAGGTTATCTATTGAAATCATATAGATATTTTAATCCAATGAAAGAAATATACCATTTAGGTAATGTAATATGGAGAAAAGAAATTAAATTCTTTATAATAACTTGTAAAGTTTAAATATAAGATGCAAATAAATTTTTATAATTATTGAAAATAAGCATGATTAACGTATTGGCCAATAATAATTTATTAATTTAAACTATTATTTAAAGTCTATTTTATAAAAATAATCTAAGTATGACATTTGTAAAAAAATGTTTTATATAAAATATTAAAATATTTAAATGAAGAAATTTACAGAAATTAATTATGTTACTTTAAAAATAATTAAAGTTTACAAAAATGATTTTTATAATTATTAAAATATTTCTGTATTTAAATTTGTTAAGAAAAGGCTTTAAAAAAATAATGTGGGTGCCCGGGTTCGAACCCGGGACCTCACAATTGTGGAGAGTGATGTTTACCGTTAGGCTGGGTAGCCTATGCCTGCTAAAAGATGGTTTTTAATCTTTAAAAACACAAACAAAGTAAAACCCCCAAAATCACATAAACCCTAAATTTTCAATTCGATCCATTTGATGTTAATAACCAAATTAACCATAGGGCTTTGATTCCCTATGATTAATCGAGTGTAATACAACTCTTAATTACCTGAATTCGATGCAGGATCAATTGAAACAGATTCAAACAAAGTCGCGGCCGGGGTGACTTCGGTTCAAGAGGTTTGGGTTGATTATAATCAAATTCGCTACACCAGTAACTTCTAATGAGGCTTATGATTGAAAGCCCTATGCCAATTTCGATTTGAAGATGAACAAGAATTGGGTTTCGGTTGAGTTGCAGGGTCGATGTTTCTCAAGTGGTAATTCGTTGCATATGATGAACTCAGATGAAATTGGTAGTGTATTTAGTTTAGAAACTTAACTAGAATGGTTAAACCTCATTTAATTGAGTATGATTGAATCCGTTTCGAGCCTGTTGATACCGACGCTTTGAATGTGCTACGGTTTCGATTGAGAGTGATGAATTCGAAGTTTAATGCTCAAATTAACTCGGTTGTGGGGTTCGAAACTGTTGTACAAGTGTAAAGGGTGATTTAATTGAGTTAAACGGTGAGTTTTCGAGGGTTTTTGGGGTTGGCCGGAGACCGCCGGCCGGAGGGTCACCGGGAAAACGGGGGGGGGGGGGGGGGGAAGAATGGTTTGGGAATTTTGATTTAAAAGTTACACTTTGGACCCTGTAGTTTATAATTTGATCAATTACATTCCAAAGTTAATACTTTAGTTAAAAGAAATATTACAGTTTGGTCCCTGCAGTTTTTAACTTATTATTTTACGTACAAAACATTTAATTACAAGTTTAAAAATATTAACCTTATTTTCTTTCAAGATCCAACACTTATTAAGATTATTTACAATTTTTAGTATTATTATTTTGTCATTTTATTATTATTTTTATTATTATAATTATTTTTATCTTATTTTAACTATTATTATTATGTTTTATTATATTAAAAACAAATTATTAACTCTTAAATTAATGAATTAATGCACCATAAAAGAAACATTCATAAACAACCCATATAGTTTCTTAAATGACATAAAAGGTCCTTACAAGAACATAACAAGGTTAACTATCAATTAACGAAAACACGAAAGGTTACAGTCTCCCCAACTTTTAAGAATTTCGTCCCGAAATTAAGAATGAACTAAAAGAACAGATACGGGTATTTCTTCTTCATATGCTCCTCACGCTCCCAAGTAAACTCAGGTCCACGCTTATTCTCCCAACGAACTTTGACGATTGGGGTAGTAGTGGTCCTAGTCTTCTTCATAATGCGGTCCATGACTTCAACGGGTTTCTCAACAAAATGTAATGACTCGTCGATCTGGATGTCATCTAACGGGACATACAGACTTTCATTAGCCAAACATTTTCTCAAATTTGAGACATGGAAAACAGGATGAACCCCGCTAAGATCGGAAGGTAGTTCCAGTTTATAAGCCACTTTTCCAATCCTTTTCAGGATCTTGAAAGGTCCTACAAATCGTGGAGCTAATTTACCCTTCTTCCCAAAGCGAACGACTCCCTTCCATGGTGAGACTTTAAGAAGAACCATATCCCCAACTTGGAATTCCAACGGCTTGCGTCGTTTATCGGCATAACTTTTTGTCGACTTCTAGCCACTTCAAGGTTCTTGCGAATCATGGAAACTTTATCGGTTGTTTCTTGTATGAGCTCAGGACCAGTGATGAAATTTTCACCAATGTCAGTCCAGCAGATCGGGGAACGACATTTACGACCATAAAGCGCTTCAAAAGGTGCCATTTTGATACTCGAATGGTAACTATTATTATACGAAAATTCCGCGAGAGGTAAATGCGTGTCCCAGTCACCACCAAAGTCAAGGACACAAAGACGTAGCAAATCCTCTAGGGTTTGAATGGTTCGCTCGGTTTGACCGTCCGTTTGAGGATGGTAAGCCGTGCTTAAATCCAGTTGAGTACCCAAAAGTTCTTGCATAGACGACCAAAAGTGCGAAGTGAAACGAGCGTCTCGGTCGGATATGATATGCAAAGGTACGCCATGACGACTCACAATCTCATCAATGTATATACGAGCTAACCTTGACGTTTTGTAAGTGTCACGTATGGGTATGAAATGTGCCGACTTGGTCAATCGGTCAACGATCACCCATATGCTATCATGACCACGAGAGGTGCGAGGTAATTTGGTTATGAAGTCCATGGATATGTGTTCCCATTTCCACATGGGAATCTCGGGTTGTTCAAGCAACCCACTAGGACGTTGATGTTCAGCTTTAACCTTTGTACACGTAAGACACTTAGCTACGTAAGTTGCTATATCTTTCTTCATTCCAGGCCACCAGTATTGACCACGCAGATCCATATATATCTTATCGGAACCAGGATGAATTGAGTAACAAGTTTGATGAGCTTCATTCATGATAAAGGTACGAAGATTATCACGGTTTGGAACCCAAATTCGATTCAAGAAATACATCAACCCATTGGGTTTCGTTTCTAGTTGAGCTCGAAGGTTGTACTCCAATTCCTCTCCCATTTTTCCTCCTTCTTGAACCGCTTGTTGAGCCTCCATGATACAAGTCTCGATGTCGTTCTCAATCCTCAAATTTTGTAGCAGCACCGTAGTCTCGTTAACATCCAGACGAATCTCAGTATCAAATTCTCCCAAGATATCAAACCATTGTCGTCGATCGCGAATTTCTTGAAACGAGACCATCTTATTATGAATCTTACGACTTAGTGCATCGGCTACGACATTTGCCTTTCCAGGGTGGTAACGAATGTCACAATCATAATCACTAATCAACTCGATCCAACGTCGTTGTCTCATGTTGAGATCCTTTTGATTGAAGACGTGTTGTAGGCTTTTGTGATCGGTGTAGACTATACATTGTGTCCCATAAAGGTAATGCCTCCAAATCTTTAAGGCAAAAACCACAGCACCAAGTTCAAGATCATGTGTCGTATAATTCACCTCATGGACCATCAATTGTCTCGATGCATATGCTATGACCTTTCCTCGTTGCATGAGAACACAACCAAGGCCTTGTTTAGATGCATCACAATATACGGTGAAATCATCGTTTCCATCGGGAAGGGTCAAGATAGGAGCATTACACAACTTGTGTTTTAAGGCTTCAAAGGCTTCTTCTTGTTCAGACCCCCACTCAAATGGTTTATTCTTTTGGGTCAAGGAAGTAAGCGGTTTCGCGATTCGAGAGAAATTGGCAATGAAATGTCGATAATAGCCAGCAAGACCAAGGAAAGAACGAACTTCGGTTGGAGTTGTGGGAACACACCAATTTTTCACAGCTTCCACCTTTGCAGGGTCAACGTGAATTCCTTGACTATTCACCACGTGTCCCAGAAATTGGACCTCCTCAAGCCAAAATTCGCACTTTGAGAACTTTGCGTATAGTTGTTCTTTCTTCAATAGCTCAAGAACTTGTCGCAGGTGATGTTCGTGATTGGTTTTGGACTTGGAGTAGATAAGTATGTCGTCAATAAAGACAATCACGAACTTGTCTAGATACGGCTTGCATACTCGATTCATGAGATCCATAAAGACAGCAGGAGCATTCGTTAAACCAAAGGGCATCACCATGAACTCATAGTGTCCATATCGGGTACGGAACACAGTTTTTGGGATATCATCATCATGAACTCGTAATTGATGATAGCCAGAACGTAAGTCAATCTTTGAGAAAATAGCAGCTCCTTGAAGTTGGTCAAAAAGATCATCGATGCGAGGAAGAGGGTAGCGGTTCTTGATGGTAAGTTTGTTAAGCTCACGATAATCGATGCACATACGAAATGATCCATCTTTCTTCTTCACGAACAGAATAGGTGCACCCCAAGGCGATGAGCTAGGTCGGATAAAGCCCTTGTCGGACAGTTCTTGAAGTTGACTAGCCAGCTCTTGCATTTCTGACTGTGCAAGTCGATATGGTGATTTAGCCACAGGTTTTGCTCCCGGAATTAAATCGATCTTAAACTCGACTTCACGCACGGGAGGTAACCCGCTAAGGTCATCGGGAAACACTTCAGGAAAGTCTCGTACAATCGGGACATCCTTAAGATCATTCCCTTTGACTTTCGTGTTGACCACGTAAGCCAAGAAAGCCATGTAATTCTTGCTTAGACATTTTCGGGCTTGAGTACACGACATGAGTTTGAGTCCTTTGGATGATTTTTCACCGAATACTTTCAATGTATCCCCCGAAGGCAAAGGAATTCGAATGCATTTCTCGAAACAATAATTTCAGCATGATGTTTGGCTAACCAATCCATGCCAATGATTACTTCAAAGCTTCCAAGCTTCATAGGAATAAGGTCGATAAAGAAATCATGCTCTTTTAGGCTCAAAATGCAATCACGAATGACGACATCAACGGTGATGGGTTCTCCATCGACGACTTCGACAGTAAGAGTCTTTCTAGTTTCGTATGTGGCTTAGCAAGTATAGGCTCAAATTCTATCGAGACAAAACTCTTATCGGCTCCAGAGTCAAATAGAACGTAGGCATAAGAATTATTAATAAGAACATACCGTTCACCACATCGTTGTTTGCTTGTGCTTGGTTTGCATTGATGTTGAAGGCACGTCCTCGGGCTTGTGGTACGTTACCCGCAAGACGAGGGCATTGTGGGCGAAAATGACCAGGTTCCCCACAGTTGTAGCAAGCACGATTAGCAACTAACGCGGCATTGTTTGGTGCACGGTGACAAGTAGCCACCAAATGTCCATACTTACCACACAGTGTACAGATACGGCACGGGGTATTACCCGTATGATGATACTTACAGACATTGCACAATGGTAGAGGACCAGCATAGGTTCTAGCAGCAGGTGCTTGTGTACCAGGAGCGGGTTGTCTTTGAGGTACCTTGGGTGTAGCCACAGCGAAATTACGCGCCGGTGTGAACTTGCGTTTCTTGTTGTTGTAAGACGGTTCATTCTTATTCTCCTTAGCTGCTTCAGGGACCGCCTTTTCAGTCTTTTTAGCCCCTTTGATAGACAAGGTGCCCGCTCGAATATGGTTTTCAGTGAGTTGAGCGGTGATGGTAATGGCATCTTCCAAAGTTGTGGGTCTACTTCCAACCACGGCATCTTGGATTTGAGGTGGCACCCCCTTGATGAACTTCTCAATGTTCCTAGGAACAGTGTCAACCATGTGAGGCAACAGGATGCTCAACTCGTGATGCCTAGTTGAATAGGCCAAATGATCTCCACCATCTTGCTTGAGATTCCAAAACTCCTCCTCCAGCTTTTGCAACTCACTTCTCGGGCAGAACTTTTGGATGGCAATGTTCTTGAATTCTTCCCAAGTGAGTGCCAACACAGCATCAGCACCACGATTCCTCTTCTCACTATTCCACCACGTAAGTGCTCTTTGTTGAAGAACACTTGTGGCATAACGGACTTTGAGTGCCTCGGGACACTCACAGTTGATGAAGGTGTTCTCCATGCTTTCAAACCACTCGAGAAGTCCAGTGGCTCCTTCCTTCCCACTAAAGCTAGTGGGTTTGCACGAGTTGAAGTGCTTAAACGTGCAGGGTTGGTTGTTTCTTCCTTGATTTGCACTATTCTCTCCTTGCCCATTGCCATTAGTGTTGTTACTAGCGTTGGTCATCAAGGTGCTACTCAGTTCGGCAACCATGGTCGGAATGACGGAAGCCATTTGATGGGCAATCATGGCGGCTAATTTGCGGTCGGAGCTACCACGCTTTCCATGATGACGAGACATGCTGGATATAAAATAAGTTAGTCACAGAAATTTGGAGGTAGAAGATAGTAAATCAACAAAGATTTTTCAAGACTTGTAAAACACACATGGAATGATTCCATTTGGTACGCATTACCATTTGGAAACGTTGACACGTCAAGGTGAGTTAACTCCAATTGCCTTAGAAACTTGTGTATATTGACCATAGTTTATCACTCATCCCAGAAATCCCCAGGTAAGCATAACTAGCCCACGGGATTTATGCGAAATGCTTACCTTAGCCCGAAGGCTTTTTGCCAGGAAATCCAGAATACAGGTGTCTATGTGTCACACAATATTTCTTTAGGTTCATGGAATTAAAACCTTGATGAGATTTTCATAGATTAGTCATAAAGTCTAAAGATTTGAACCTTTTGATATAAAGCTTACGTACCCACGTGTCGTCGAGAATAAGTTTAAGATATTTCATCGTCGAGAGAATAAAGGATTAAGAATAAGTTTTAGAGAGGACAAGGCAACCAAGTTTCTCAATTATAAGGCAATCCTAACTAAAGGCATCAAGTTGCACTCAAGAGGCCCTCCTTAACAAGTAGCATTATGTAGCATGCAACAAGATATATTACAAGATCATAAAGATTTTTCTTATGAGGTTCATGCATCAACTATAGTCTAGGTCACCATTTCTAATAACCTAAATCCCTATAGTTATGGGCTCTGATACCAATCTGTCACACCCCAACCTTAACGGCGGAAACGTCGAGATGTGAGGGTTAAGATTGTTCACAGCCACATAACACTACCATAAATTGTAAATATAAAAATTCATAAGTTGAAATAAACATTACAACCAAATGTCTCAACAAACAAAATTAAACAAAGTTCAACTTTCAAGTCTCAAGTTATTTTATTTATTTTTCCTAGGTCCAAATCCTAGGTGTAAGCATGCTTCAAAAGATAATCATCAACCTTGTGCATTTCCTGAAACATGTTAAAAATAAAAGGGTCAACTTTAAAAGTTGGTGAGTTTCCATGGGTTAAGCATACATCTATATATATATATATATAAAAGTTTACAAGTAACAATTCATGTCAATGGTTACGAATAAAGCAAGTTTATAGATAACATATTGCTACAATCAAACCTTGACCAAGAATATCATTTACAAGTTTAACGATTAGCTAAGTGTACTTGGTTCCCATGATGAACAAGCATACGTCATCAGGAGCCGGCAATAACCTCGGCTTTAGCACCAAATAGGCTTGTCAGGCCCATAGATCTATGACGTCGCCAGGCTAGCAATAGTTAATGATTGTCAACATATAATGTTCATCATATAAGGCTCACAATATTACAATAACCATGACAAAAGTGAAGATGAATTGCATGTGCGTTTACAAGTATCAAGTGTTTACAAGTGCAAGTTTATAAAGTTAACATGTTTCACCCCAAAAGGTGTGAAATAAAGTAAAAGAGGGGCATGGAAAAACTCACATTATATATATAAGATGATAACAAGAAATTAAACGGTGCTCCAACGATTCCTTTTACAAGATACCTAACGTATATATTTCAAGGTTAAGGTTAAAGGTAATATTAACGATTAAACGCGAACTAGGGTTTCAATAGGAATTTGGGGTTTTTATAAATAAATAAGGTTATCTATTGAAATCATATAGATATTTTAATCCAATGAAAGAAATATACCATTTAGGTAATGTAATATGGAGAAAAGAAATTAAATTCTTTATAATAACTTGTAAAGTTTAAATATAAGATGCAAATAAATTTTTATAATTATTGGAAATAAGCATGATTAACGTATTGGCCAATAATAATTTATTAATTTAAACTATTATTTAAAGTCTATTTTATAAAAATAATCTAAGTATGACATTTGTAAAAAAAATGTTTTATATAAAATATTAAAATATTTAAATGAAGAAATTTACAGAAATTAATTATGTTACTTTAAAAATAATTAAAGTTTACAAAAATGATTTTATAATTATTAAAATATTTCTGTATTTAATTTGTTAAGAAAAGGCTTTAAAAAAATAATGTGGGTGCCCGGGTTCGAACCCGGGACCTCACAATTGTGGAGAGTGATGTTTACCGTTAGGCTGGGTAGCCTATGCCTGCTAAAAGATGGTTTTAATCTTTAAAACACAAACAAAGTAAAACCCCCAAATCACATAAACCCTAAATTTCAATTCGATCCATTTGATGTTAATAACCAAATTAACCATAGGGCTTTGATTCCCTATGATTAATCGAGTGTAATACAACTCTTAATTACCTGAATTCGATGCAGGATCAATTGAAACAGATTCAAACAAAGTCGCGGCCGGGGTGACTTCGGTTCAAGAGGTTTGGGTTGATTATAATCAAATTCGCTACACCAGTAACTTCTAATGAGGCTTATGATTGAAAGCCCTATGCCAATTTCGATTTGAAGATGAACAAGAATTGGGTTTCGGTTGAGTTGCAGGGTCGATGTTTCTCAAGTGGTAATTCGTTGCATATGATGAACTCAGATGAAATTGGTAGTGTATTTAGTTTAGAAACTTAACTAGAATGGTTAAACCTCATTTAATTGAGTATGATTGAATCCGTTTCGAGCCTGTTGATACCGACGCTTTGAATGTGCTACGGTTTCGATTGAGAGTGATGAATTCGAAGTTTAATGCTCAAATTAACTCGGTTGTGGGGTTCGAAACTGTTGTACAAGTGTAAAGGGTGATTAATTGAGTTAAACGGTGAGTTTTCGAGGGTTTTTGGGGTTGGCCGGAGACCGCCGGAGCTCGGCCGGAGGGTCACCGGGAAAACGGGGGGGGGGGGAAAGAATGGTTTGGGAATTTTGATTTAAAAGTTACACTTTGGACCCTGTAGTTTATAATTTGATCAATTACATTCCAAAGTTAATACTTTAGTTAAAGAAATATTACAGTTTGGTCCCTGCAGTTTTTAACTTATTATTTTATGTACAAACATTTAATTACAAGTTTAAAATATTAACCTTATTTTCTTTCAAGATCCAACACTTATTAAGATTATTTACAATTTTTAGTATTATTATTTTGTCATTTTATTATTATTTTTATTATTATAATTATTTTTATCTTATTTTAACTATTATTATTATGTTTTATTATATTAAAACAAATTATTAACTCTTAAATTAATGAATTAATGCACCATAAAAGAAACATTCATAAACAACCCATATAGTTTCTTAAATGACATAAAAGGTCCTTACAAGAATATAACAAGGTTAACTATCAATTAACGAAAACACGAAAGGTTACATTTGGTAGCATGTTATAAAACATTGTTTTGGGTTAAGATTGTTTAACATCGTGTTTTAGTTTTGAATAATACTTGGGCGCGTATGTTTGCGCATTTTCAAATCATGTTTCATTGTTTTGGGTTTACTAGTTTATTTAATGCTTCCGCATGGTTTTAAAGTTTGAACTTTGGTTGGTTTTATTTTAAATGTGGCATATAGTGTCGTTCTGAGTAACTATTGACTGTGATCCTGGTTTGTTCACACGCCTCGCGGTAAAACTCCGCTCGTGGATTTTGAGGGTGTGACAGATTGGTATTAGAGCCATTGGTTATAGGGAACTAGGTTGCATACACACACTAGACTATAACCGCACAGTTGTTAGTTACTTATCGCTTACTCTCCTTACTGTATACTCATTGGCATACGCAACACGTACTTCGCAGCATGGCATCGTCGTCCAGAAATTTGGGCAAGAGACCTGCACGATCTGAGTCACCTTCTGCTTCTCCCGTACCGATAGGGGATTTAACTGGCCCCGACATCCTTATCCTCCTGGCAAGATAGACTGGGATCAGCCTTTCATACCTCCTGAGCTCGATCCTTCGCGGAACTGGGATTTCTACCCCACCTACATAAACCGTATGGCTTATAGAGAGCGCGTACCACCAGTAGCTCCTACACGACCTAGGACTAGGTCATCGACCTCCTCTGCATTGCCTACTCTTCCTACCTTGAGCATCCCTCTCGAGCAGGCGTTTGCAGCCTTGGTAGCCACACTAGACACGGAGCGATAGTGGATTAGAGGACTCACTGATGAGAACTCTGCATTACGATCTGAGATGCGCCAGTTGCGTTTCCAGGTAGAGACGCTTCAAGAGCGACTCTCGATGGCCATTGGCGGACATCATACTCTGGCAGGCAATGTTGTAGCACTTAGTGGGCGCATGGACGCACAAGATCACCATAACATAGTGATCGATGATAGGTTTGCTGATTTAGAGGCACACCTAGCAGCACTTCAGGTTGTTCAAGCCCCTGCACCTTTGGTGGATCCTGATGAGAAAGACCCAAAGAGGAACCCGAGGAAGCCCCCGAAGAGGAACCAACAGAAATGGATGAGGACAGTGACGGATCTGACGTACTGGACTGATTCCACTTTTAAATGACTTAGACTATGTAGTGTTTCTTTCCTTTGAAACCTATGTGGGAAGGGTTGTTCCCACCCAACTGACAAACTTAAATTTTGACACTGATGGAATATTTTGTGACTCAATTGCAATTTATTTATCTTTGGTTATTATTTCTGTTATAAATGTTGTGGTTATGGTGAATGCATTATTTCTTATTGTTTACTGTACCTTGATGAGATTAATATGTGGATGTTACTCATTATTGTAATTGTGAATTGTAAAGTGAAATATGGACGCACGAGGAAGAGGACGTGGGCGTGGTCATGGACGTGGCGCCGGAGGCCTTGGTGCCGGAGCCATAAACATGACGCCTGCGGAATTGGCGGCATTAATTAACGAACATGTTCAGCGGCAGTGGCTGCTGCCCAACCGGGACAACCAACAGGTAAATGATAACGAGAGGTTAAACTAATTATTCTAGTTAATTGTCTAGGATATCTGACTAATGTTTGGGTTGTCAAAACAGGACCACCACCATGTACCTACAAGTCCTTCATGGACTTTAAACCCCATACCTATAGCGGGACGGAAGGAGCTGTAGGGCTTGTAGGTGGTTTGAGAAGACAGAGTCTGTCTTCGCAAAATGCAACTGCCCGCTGCTGATCAGGTGAAGTATGCCACCGGGACATTGGAAGGCGCAACACTTTCCTGGTGGAATGCCCAGGTGCAAATGCTGGGTCAAGCCATGGCCAATGAACTACCTTGGGATGAGTTTAAGGGGATTATGAACGAACAATACTGCCCTCAAAATGAAGTGCAGAAACTGGAGATTGAGTTCTGGCAACTCAAAATGCAAGGCTCAGAAATTGAAGCCTACACGACCCGTACTCATGAGTTAGCCACTTTATGCCCAGGGATGGTGAATGAAATGCACAAGAGGGTTGAGCATTATATACGGGAATTGGTGCCCGAAATTCAAAGTATGGTAACTGCCTCTAACCCCACTACCATACAACAAGCTATCCGAACAGCCCACAGGCTGACCGATCAAGCAGTAGAGCAAGGTCGATTACCTAAGCGGGGTGCGGTGGCAAGCGTGCCCGACCAGAAACGCAAGTGGGATGGTTCAAGCAACAAGGGATCGTCATCCAGTAGCCAATCTCAACCTCAGCAACAGCAACGGAAGTTCGATAACAATCGAAGCTTCAACCAGGCGACTCCCTCAAATCAAGGACCCGGTGGGTATGGCGGAAGACAGCCGAAGTGCAACCGGTGTAACTACCACCATGTGGGTCGATGTGATAACTTCAAGTGCCAACGTTGTGGGAAGATTGGTCACGCAGCCAAAGACTGTCGAGGTGAACTGATGAAAAAGCCTCAACAATCGCAAGAAACTCCAAAAGGTTGTTTTGAGTGCGGAAAAGAAGGCCATTACAAACGCAACTGTCCCCAGCTTAAGAGGAATGGTAATGGCAACAACAACAATGGCAAAACAACAACAATAACAACGGCAACAACAATAACAACAACAATGGTAATGGCAACAACAATGATGGAAACAACAATGGAGCCAAAGGAAGAGCCTTCGTCATTGGCTCAGGTGAGGGTCTAAACGATCCTACAATAGTAACTGGTAAATTTTCAGTTAATGGTTGTTTTGCTACCGTATTATTTGATACCGGAGCCGATAGAATTTTCGTGTCCACTAGGTTCTGTAGCCTTTTAAGTGATATGCCCTCAGCCTTAGAATCTAAATACACCGTAGAGTTAGCTGACGGTACACAGATTCACGTAACGCATATTCTTAGACACTGCAAGATGGAGCTTGCTGGTCATACATTTATCATAGATCTCATGCCTGTTACGTTAGGAAGCTTTGATGTGGTAGTAGGCATGGATTGGCTTTCCGATAAACAAGCGGAAGTCATATGCCACGAGAAGATCATACGGGTTCCCCTTGGTGAAGAAGTCCTTACGATCAGAGGTGATAGGAGTGGTGCGGTGATAGGCATCATCTCGTTTATGAAGGCACATAAGTTGTTACGAAAGGGTCGACTGGCCATATTGGCACTCGTCACAGATAAACAGACCGAGGAGAAGAAGATAGAGGATATCCCCGTAGTTCGCGAGTTTCCCGAGGTGTTTCCGGAAGACTTGCCTGGATTACCGCCTCATCGTCAAGTTGAATTCCAGATTGAATTAACTCCAGGAGCCGCTCCAATTGCGAGAGCACCGTACCGGTTAGCTCCGAACGAACTGCAGGAATTATCCGCCCAACTACAAGAGTTGTTGGATAAAGGGTTTATCCGACCGAGTTCGTCGCCTTGGGGAGTGCCAGTTCTATTTGTGAAGAAGAAGGATGGTACATTTCGAATGTGCATTGACTATAGGGAACTGAACAAGGTTACTATCAAGAATAGATATCCCTTACCTCGCATCGATGATCTGTTTGACCAACTGCAAGGATCAAGCTATTACTCTAAGATTGATCTGAGGTCTGGGTATCATCAGCTGAGAGTTCGAGAAGAGGACATCTCGAAGACTGCTTTCCGTACACGATATGGTCACTATGAATTTTTGGTCATGCCATTTGGGTTGACGAATGCACCAGCAGTATTTATGTACCTTATGAATCGCGTGTGCAAACTCTATCTTGATCAGTTTGTTATCGTCTTTATTGATGACTATTGATATACTCAAGGACTGAGGAAGAACATGGAGAGCACTTACGTTTAATCTTGGAATTACTTAGAAAGGAACAACTGTGTGCAAAGTTTTCTAAGTGTGATTTCTGGATACGTGAGGTACAATTCTTGGGTCATATTGTCAACGAGAAGGGAATACATGTTGATCCTGCTAAGATTGAAGCGATAAAGAATTGGTCTGTTCCTAAGACACCAAGCGAGATACGACAATTCCTTGGATTAGCGGGATATTATCGACGATTCATCGAAGGATTCTCTAAGATTGCACAACCTCTCACAGCCCTGACTCATAAGGGAACGACATACAAATAGGGTGAGAGTCAGGAATCTGCTTTCCAGTTGTTTGAAACAGAAACTGTGTAGCGCACCAATATTAGCGTTACCGGATGGAAGTGATGACTTCGTAGTCTATGCGATGCGTCTATTCAAGGACTTGGATGCGTCCTGATGCAGCGGGATAAGGTAATAGCTTACGCCTCTAGACAGTTGAAGATTCATGAGAAGAACTATACCACCCATGACTTGGAACTGGGTGCAGTAGTTTTTGCCTTGAAGATCTGGAGACATTACTTGTACGGTACCAAATGCACTATCTACACCGATCACAAGAGTCTTCAGCACATCTTTGAGCAAAATGAGTTGAACATGAGACAAAGACGCTGGGTGGAATTGTTAAATGACTATGATTGTGCTATTAAGTACCACCCGGGAAAGCAAATGTAGTTGCTGACGCGCTGAGTAGAAAAGAGACTGCTAAGCCTCGACGAGTGCGAGCTCTGCAACTGACGATTAGTATGCAATTACCTGAACAAATCCGTGATGCTCAAACTGAAGCTCTGAAGGTAGAAAATATGAGTTTAGAAGGGTACGGGGTATGGAAAAACAATGAAAGTAAAAGCAGATGGAATTCATTATGTCATGGATAGACTTTGGGTACCTCTACACGGAAATCTGAGAGATTTGGTCATGAGTGAGGCACACAAGTCTAAGTACTCTATACATCCTGGATCTGACAAGATGTACCATGATTTGAAGGCGCACTATTGGTGGCCTAACATGAAAGCAGATGTAGCTACTTATGTGAGCAAGTGTTTGACCTGCTCGAAGGTGAAAGTGGAGTATCAGAAACCATCTGGTCTACTACAACAACCGAGATCCCTATGTGGAAGTGGGATCAGATATCAATGGACTTTATTACTAAGTTACCTCGCACTTCCACGGGATGTGACACAATATGGGTTATCGTGGACCGATTGACAAAATCTGCTCATTTCCTAGCGATAAAGGAAACAGACAAGATGGAGAAATTAACTCGACTCTATTTGAAGGAGATCGTTTCGAGACATGGAGTACCGATCTCAATTATTTTAGACCGCGATTCTCGTTTCACATCACACTTCTGGCAGTCGTTGCAGAAAGCTTTAGGTACGCGATTGGATATGAGTACTACTTATCATCCACAGACTGATGGTCAAAGCGAGCGTACTATACAGACTTTGGAGGACATGTTACGTGCTTGTGTGATTGACTTCGAGAATAACTGGGAAGTTCACCTACCATTGGTGGAATTTTCTTACAACAACAGCTATCACACTAGCATAAAGGCGACACCTTTGAAGCTTTGTATGGGAGAAAGTGTAGATCACCAGTTTGCTGGGCTGAAATTGGTGATAGTCAGTTAACGGGTCCTGAGTTAGTACATGAGACAACTGAGAAGATTGTCCAGATAAGAAACCGTATGGCCGCAGCGCGAGACAGACAGAAAAGCTATGCTGACAAGCGACGAAAACCTCTAGAATTTCAAGTTGGTGACAAAGTCTTATTGAAAGTCTCACCATGGAAAGGCGTAGTTCGGTTTGGTAAGCGAGGAAAGCTAAATCCGAGATATGTTGGACCATTTGAGATCTTGGAAAGAATAGGTCCAGTGGCTTATCGACTAGCCTTACCTGATTCATTGAGTGGAATCCATGATGTATTCCATGTTTCAAATCTAAAGAAATGTTTAACGGATGAAACTATGGTTGTACCGCTGGAAGAAGTTCAAGTAGACGAACAGTTACGCTTCATTGAGGAACCGGTCGAGGTGATGGATCGAGAGGTAAAGACACTTAAGCAAAGCAAGATACCCATTGTCAAAGTTTGTTGGAACTCGAGACGTGGACCAGAATTCACGTGGGAACGTGAAGACCAAATGAAGCTTAAGTATCCTCAGCTATTCGAAAAGACGATGCTAGCTGATGAAGGTACTGATTAAATTTCGGGACGAAATTTCTTTCAACATGGGGATGATGTGACAACTCATCCAAAACTCACTCGATTCGATTTTCTTGTGCCAATGCAGTAGACCAGTGATGGAACACTCACCATGTAACGCAATTTTCGGGACGAAAATTTAAACATGGGGATAATGTGACATACGGTAATTTCCGTTACCAAGCTCCGTTAGTTCCGTTAAGTCTTGCATACACGTGTCGTGAGCACACACTAGTTGGCGTTGAACGTTGGTGACTCAATAATAATAATCTATGATAAACAATAATAATCTAATTAATAATGTTGATTATTGGTTGTATTATGTGATTCATGAATTTATAGAATTTTAAATAGTTATTTTGTGAATTTACGCGATAATGTGACAACGTGTTATATGCATATTCATGTGTTGTGAGACTTATTGTAAATGTTGATGATGATTATTATGACTAATAATACTTATAATTTGTAGTAAATGTGTTAAAAAGATTGGTTTTATAAAATATAATTAAAGGGGTTTACCTTGTAATTATTTAAACCAAAAAATTACCTAAAATACAACCCTAATCCCCCCCAAACCCAATTTTCAGCTGCAAAACCCCATCCCACACCCCTACCTTGCGAATTCAACCTTCAACACACACAAAATTCAGATTTTGAGTGATTCAAGTGATTACAAGGTGTTTTACAAGTCCAATTATGATTTCTACACATCTAAAGGTTAGTTTTTAATGGTTTTCTCATGGTTTATGTTTGGGCCGAAACCCTAGTTCGAAATTGAGGTTGAATGTTGATTCCTTGATGGTTGATGATTATGTGATGTTAATTAGATTGTATGAATGTTAGATATGTTGATTTTGCAGAAATCATGGATTTATCATGTAGTCATACATTGCCTTAAGAGGAAACTTTTGTTCTTGGAATTCATGAATTGATGATGAATTGGTGTTAAGGATATGCTTATGATGATGATTAGATGCTAGATGGTTGATATGAACGTTAGGAAATCAAGAACATGCGTGGTAGTTCATACATGCTTAAAATAGTAACTTTTGATGTTGAATGTGATGAATCATGATGATTGGTGTTTTGATCATGCTAGATGTTGTTATGAACTTAATTAGTAAGTGATGATGGATTCATGAATGTTTAGGTGTTTGATGAATTGGGATGTACTTTCCCAAAAGGGAAACTTTATTTGTGCAAAATTGAATTGGATGATTTGAGCATGTTTGGACATTAGGACCATGCTAGTGTGTTCATGGATGGTTTCTAAGGTGATTAAATGTGTGTTTAGGTGTATGAATGTTGATTTGGTTTGTTACCTGTTTTGGCCTGTTTGTGGAAAAATCATGGTATGAGTATATAGGTAAGCTACGACTTTGATTGATTGATGGTTAATCAGAATGAATGTTTGGGAATGATTTGGATTGTGGTAATTGATGTGTGATGGTCATCATACACAATGCGAATCTGAGGCCCCTACTTAGTAGGATGGGCAGGGTTTAGGGTGTGAAGTCGTGAGTGGCTTCATATGGCATGTGATGCGTGATTTGATCTTGTATGGTGTATTATTGTGTTATAGATGTTATGAGCATGATAATAGTTGAGATTCGCATGACTTGTATGATATCTGGCGGTATGATGATCTAATTAGTACATGTGGTAATGAAGTGTTATATGTAATCAGTTTGTATGATAATCATGTGTAGGCTGTTATGCTTGTTTGAATGGAAAT
Organism: Flaveria sonorensis; assembly: GCA_025506505.1. Classification (NCBI taxonomy): domain Eukaryota; kingdom Viridiplantae; phylum Streptophyta; class Magnoliopsida; order Asterales; family Asteraceae; genus Flaveria; species Flaveria sonorensis. The sequence continues at coordinate 6,193,325 of CM046426.1, forward strand.
TCACCTATAATGTCACCAACGGGTCAAACGGGGTCAACTAGGTCAAATGTGTCTTGTCTTTCTAAAACCTTGAGTTCTTTGGGTTGTAGAGCACTTAGGGTTTCATATTGATTCTGTGTACACGTACTTATGTACTCATGTATTCTAGGTGACCTTTGAAGGTTGTCTTTCCCTCTTTCTTTCAAGTTAAGCTCTAAGTTATTCTTGCGCGCACCAGGTGAGTTCTTGCCCCACTCTTTTTACATAATCTATTTTGGGGGAGATAGCATACTGTTGATCACAAACGCTTTTAAATATGAGGGTGTATAATGTTAAAATAGTGTTGTTTACCATGGAAAGTCCTCACACTTCGGATTGTTAATATGATAGCGGGAAATCTTGGGTAGTACTACTGGGTTTGACGAGCCCCATCTGTGCGACTCGAGGTCAAACGGGTGCAATTTTGTCCTAACATATATTGTCACGACCTGGTAAGTCGTGACGGGAGGCACAAACTATCACAGTCAGCTTCAATCGCGAAATCACTATGTTTAATATTTTCATGTTAATAGACTAGCTATCTATTGCAACCATACTTTGCTCTGGGAAACTGTTGATTGGTTTATATTTAACGCAAACTCTTGAACTCACCAACCTGTGTTGACTTGGTTAGTATGCTATTCTCAGGTTAAGGTGCTATTGCCTAGGAGCACGTCACACGGGTCAGCATCATGGTGTTGGTAGCATGTTATGAAACATTTTTTTGGGTTAAGATTGTTTAAACATCGTGTTTTAGTTTGCATAATACTTGGGCGCGTATGTTTGCGCATTTTAAATCATGTTTCATTGTTTGGGTTTACTAGTTTATTAACGCTTCCGCATGGTTTTAAAGTTTGAACTTTGGTTTGTTTATTTTAAATGTGGTATATAGTGTCGTTTGAGTAACTATTGACTGTGATCCTGGTTTGTTCACACGCCTCGCGGTAAAACTCCGCTCGTGGATTTTGAGGGTGTGACAGAAGTTGGCCCTATGAATCTGTCAAAATTCGAAAATTTAAGTTTGATATGCTAAGCAAAGTTTGTTGATTTCATGTTATTTTATGCTTTCATCATTTTAGATATGTGATTACTACAAAACATATTATTTAATCATAGATCTAAGCTAGTTATATTTGACTTTTGATAGAACAAAATTGGAAAGGTATGAACACGACGAACACAAAAAACTTGATGATGAGGAAGCCTTGGATCATCAAGAGGAGTTTCTATGAGTGGGATTGTTGCTATGAGAGCTCTAGATTTAGATTTTTCTGTGAAAAATAATGGAATTAGACTCTATTATAGTGGAAAATTTAAGGTTTAGTTTCAATTAAGATAGATTTTCTTAATATTTTTATTAATAAAAATCATATATTTAGTAGGGATAGGGATGAATGATTTTTTGTTTTTTGATATTTTAGAGTTAGAATAAGTTGATTAATTATTTATTAGATTTGGGATAATTATGGGTAATTATTTGTTTGTTTATTAGATATATATATCACTTAATGATTTAAAATAGTAAAATAATATATATAATTTGTAAATCCATGCATTATATATAGATATATATATATATATATATATATAATATATTATTATCTAATATTATAAGACTAATTTAATTAATTAAAAACTTTATCCTTTTAATAAAAGTACATATGTAACCTAAGTTATACATATGTAAAAATTTACCTTATAGTTATAGGTGTTTTATTTATGTAGTAATTTAGTATTATCTTAGACTTCGATTTTTTTTAGGGCAATTCCAAGTTACTATTTCTAGCAAGGTCGAATATTTACTCACATGTAATTATAGAATTACATAGCAGGTAATAGTATCACAATGAATAATAATGTATAGAATATAAGATAGTTTCTACAAATAAGTTTTTGAATTCAATCAATGCTTTCATTGAAGTACTAGAATTATCAAAGAGTTAAGCATGAAAAAAAACATGGATGTTATACCGAGCCGATACTAACTAAAATCAAATTCCCAAAAAATTGCGCAATAGCCGTACTGCCGCAACGCGCGGACATTTCTACTAGTATTTGATTAATTATAATCATGAATAAGCAAATATGACTATATTAGACCACTAGGTTAAATACTCGTATGTTACAAGGGTTGAAATAAAAAAATATATAATAGATTATATATATGTATAATTTAATATACGTTATAGATAACATATTAATAAAATTATTACATATAACAAACATATTTAAGGTATAAACATAGTATAACAAGAAAAAAGATTTCATTAATTCACAAATATACATAAACATTTTTATATATCTTTTTAAAATATTTTAATCTTAAAAATGATTAGCTACAAATTAAACTATATTTAATAAAAATTAATTCTTGTTGAAGTAATTTTAATAAAATGTTATTTATTTCTAGAAAAAATTATCTTGATTATTATAGTATTAAATGAGAGTTATTAAGAAAACTTTTTCAACGTTAAGATTTTACCAACATTGTAAATTTATTGTGATGGTGAAACATTGACAGTACTAGATAGAGTATAGATGGAGATGACGTGAACATATTAAAAAAATAATCATGTGACTAATAGTTATTTTGTTTTATTAGAATAGATATATTTGTTTGACTAATTTATGGCTAATAATAACTGGTACAGTATGTTTTACGGTTAAGACAATGGTTGATTAATATTCACAGAGTATGCCTATATTTGATAAATTATAACCCTTTTAATCCAGGGTAATCATATTTGACAAAGTATGACTACTAAATTAAAATATAACAAAAAATAAATACTAAAAATGAATCATTACTTTATTACATTTTCAAATAATATATTTAAATATACTTTAACTACCTAATATTATGTATTTTTTTAAAATACGACATTTTAAAAATCACGTAAAAAGTTAAGTGATAAGACATTTTAATTTCATACCTTTGTGACGAATTAGCAACGGATTTGCAGTTGCTTTTTACTTTTTTGTTACCATTGCGACGAGTTTTTTAAATTACTTTTGTTTCTAAAACTTTTTGTTTAATTATCCTTACGACCAAATATGGTTTTCTTAAATTACTTTTTATGTTTTCCGAAAATTTAAATTTATTATCACAATGAAATCAACGAAGGATTCTTTTGAATGGCGAAAAGCAAACCTATCACAAATTACGTCGCAAAAATTGATTTTAGTTTACCTTTTGTTAACTTTTCAAAAGAAATAGCCACACCCATGGTTAGTGATGAAAAACCGTAACTAAAAGCGGTTAGTTTGATTTTGTGTCTCATTTTTTTCATACTAAATCGATATCTATTTATATCAAAATAAATATCAATATATAGTATATATATGGGTTTTGCTACATTTAATTTTTTGATAGCAAAGATATGCTTTTTGAAACCCTAGTCCCCTTGTTGCTTACTGTCTCCTTTCTTGTCTTCTGCTCTCCTTTTCCATTCTTTACTTTTCTCTAATGTGGGCACCTCTCTTTTTTCATCATCATCTCCCATTAAGTATATAACACATGCAGTCATTTCAAAATGAGTACTACAATATATATTTGATTGGTTTTCATGAGTTCTCTAAGTTAACGTGATACTTAGAGTTCTCATTTGATCTCATCCTTTTATATATGATTACTGTATTCTTCCCAACGTGAATTCTAGATTGGGCGTGTTGATAAGGCTGGTTTCTGAATGGCTTGATGAGCTTAGTTCCGATGATCTTTCATTCTTCAAATCTTTTGAGTTCATTTCCATCTGTAAGAAAAAAGCAACTCAAGATTACTTAATATTGTTCTAAATTGATGCTAGCTTTATAAATCTATATAAACTTTTTATTTGAAGGATTTTAACATCTGACTGAATCAGAGCTTGATCGAAGGGTTATCATAACCATAAGATTTACTTTTTTAAGCAAAGAGATCCAACTTATGTTTTTATTAAAATACACAATTTTATATAAAAAACAACAAATTCCGGAGGCAGATATAGATGGTTGACTTCAGATATAGATGGTTGATATATGGAACTTCATCAAATGAAAATGTAAATTATAGTTTTCTTTGTTTGCATAGCAGATTATTCAAGGCATTTAACTAAACTCACTGAGTTTAATTGCAGATATGTATGTATGGATGTAAGGGTTAATTTACATTATTGCATTCAATGAAGGGTGTTGTTTTTAATTTCAAGTACCTTAGAGCATAAACCAGTACATGCCATGAAGTCTACAAAGATACAACTTTATCTTTCTAATTAATATATTAATTGTAAGAAGTTTAATGATCTGATGCGCCAACATTTTTTTTATATTATTATGATTTACTTTTTGTGTATATATTATTTTCTAGATATTCAAATACTACATAGGTTTAAGTTTGATATTAATAAAATAAATTATATATTAGAAAATTAAAGATATAATAACTTAGATGTTTTAAGACTGACACCTAAAATAAAATACCTTGATTAATGCACGTATGATTTTAGATGTAGCATATGCATATGCATTGCTAGTATCAAATAACGTTTGTAGATAAATAGAAACTGAATTTGTGTTAGATATGTTTTTACTTTTTAGTGTGGGACATAACCTAGATTTAAAGTACATGTGTATATTTTAACAGTAATATCTTATTTTGATGTATACTTAAAACCATTATAATCAGGTTTGAATTGGTGTTGTTTGTAAAAGTATTTAATTTTTTTTACTAGACTACCAACTCAAAGTAGCTACTGTTGTGTTTGTTAATATTATTGCTATTTTTCAATTTACCATCAATAAGAGTAAACTAATATGTTTTTTCTAGACTATTCTTAGCTAACTATTCTTGCTTTTTTTTTTAAAAAGAAACAGATTATAAAGCCATTGCAGTGAAAACACGTAATTATATTTGAGACGACACATTTATTATGAAAGATTTGTTTAAGGTGTTAGATATATAAGTAAATCAAAACACACGAGAAGAAAGTGTGGTAACTTTTGAGATTGAGGGAGCAATAAGTTTTATTCTCAAAAAGGAAAAGAAAAGGCATATCTACCTCAAGATATGGGATGTTTGCTTCAAAATCTCCATGTTTGCCATTCAACATAACTTCCCTGCAATAGTATCCATGGTCAAGAGTCACAAGAGAATAATTCCAATCAGTGCAAAGCCCATGCCACAAGAAAAAGAAGAGAAAAAGCATGCTCACCATATAAAGAAAGCCTTCTTTCAGTAACTAGTTTGTAGCTATAGCTTCTCACTTTACCAGTTTCAATTCTTTGAGTTAAAAAGAAAACAAAATCAACCCATGTGATTCAATTCCCCTTTACTATACCCATTCCATTTACACAAGAGGAGAAGGAGAAAAAAACCCTAAAGAGAGTGACGCGTTTGAGTCCCTACCCGAGATGAGAGGTTCGAATCCAACTTTTATTGGTTTTGTCTTCAAACCCATCAAGACTAGTGTAGTTTTACCTGATACCGTTGATTAGTAGAGTACCGAGAAATCTATATAACTTATAGTTGGAGAAAAAGGAGGGCTTTTGGCATCAATTGTTTAGAAGTAATTGGTCCCTAGCTAGCCTCTTGAATGGTCATGGTTGATTGAACTTTGAAGACTAAAAGATCATAGTGAAAGGGATGGGTTGAATTTGTTGCTTTCATCTTTTACATGAAATGGCAAGAGAAAATTAAATATCCTTTTCTTGTTTTAGTTAAAGCCCCTTTTCAAGCCACTTGAAAGGGAAGTTGTTTTCTTGAATGACTCTAACGTTAAAGCACATAAATACAACTAGTATAATTCTACGACAAATAATATACACAAGTGATGCATGCAATAAAAATTGTTTTTGGAAGATATGTTTATCAATGATCATGAGTATAACAGTCGATTAGCATAAGTTTTTTCACCTTGACGAGTTGCTCCAACGACAAGATTGAAAATCTTTATAATCTTGATGAAAACTAGACCGTCCACCATGTTTAGCTGATAATTCTGTTCTTTGATTCTGAATGTCACACACTATATCACCAGAAATATCGCCTGATGACCCGTTATCATAAACTTCGGATTGCCCTAATGTGATACGATAAACCTTCGTTACAAAATTGATAAAAGTATCCTACAAGCTTATGCATATATATACTCAAGCAAGAAGGAGTAAGGAGCCTATTTAACCTGAAGAAACTAACCCTTTGCCTGTCGTCTTTACTGTTCGATACATCTAAATAACACAAATAAACAAAATTTAGTATATTTTTTGAAACTAGAAACATGCATAAGATACACGCATATATATATGTATAATGTATATATATGTAGGTAGTATAATATCTATTGTTTAATCCTTACTTTTATCATATTAAAGGTGAAATATAAGTGAATGTGTCTAAGACAATCATGTACTACAAATATGACTTGTGACTTAGATATGCATAAAGAAAGATAATATATTAAAAAACAAATTCTATGAGTGAAAGACTATATATTCTACCATTAGATTTAACCATGGTTAAGATGTGTAGTTAAGAAACCACTAGACGTATGTACACATAACATATCATTGACAAATGATGGTCATTGTTGTACTTTCCCATATCTCTAGTTCGCCTCTGAAAAGGAGAGAATTATTAATGCTGTTATTCAATTCAAACCTAAAAAATACACACAATTACACAGCGGATTTTGTGTCTACTTGTCTTTTTTTGTATTTAATTATATTATATTACAATATATTTTATGATACACACACACACACACAAGATGTATGTATGTATATAAGTGTGCATTTATGTAGGAATATTAATGCAATAAGCTATAAATATATAAAAACATGTGTCATGGAAAGCAAAAGAAAAGCTGATTTGAAAGCTGTGTATATGCAGAACCATCTGATCCAGTAGCAGCAGGAGGATAAGAAAAGAAGAACAAGAATAAGTGCCAAAGATTAGTGATGGGTCTCTGCATGAAACTTGAAGAATATATTATGTCTTGTATATTTATTTAAAAAATACATGTTAGTTTTGTCTGATAATGCAAAGTGAAGTTATTCTTATACTGTCTAAAGTAAAAGTAAATATAAATCAAAAGAGGTATTTGCCTGCATATAAATTCAAAGACTTCAGTTTGAAGGTTCCTTTGTACTATATACTTTCATGAGAAAAGCAAAAATAATGTAAAACTGTGATAAATAAAGAGTTACTTAAGTTAAATATATAAAACGAATGTTTACGTATACTTAACTTAAAAACTTAATATTCATACCGTCATGATCGAATGAATTTTAGTTGAAAATTATATTATTACCTAAAATTATGCAATCATAATTTACTCAAATACTTTTTAAACAATATGAAAAATAAATTATTTATAAAATTTGTGATTGATTAAAGATGATGTAGGTACTTTTTTCATAAATTATGGTTTTCTTTTGATCCTTCACTATATATCTACCCACACCCACCTTGAGAACCTTATAATTTACTTACTCATTTGTAAGTAGTGCTTTGACTATAATACACACCGAGTTTTTCTTAGTTAATTTAACTAGCTAGGAAAGAAACTGAAAAACCAAGTTTTTGTTAGCTAATTTAACTAGGATACAAACTAAAAAGTAAATCTCTTGAAATGAATAAGTCGATTAAAAATAAAAAAATAAATGTGATACATATTAACAATAAAACCTATTTGAATTGATTGATAAATGAAAACCAATGGGAGCTAGGTTATCAAGTTTACCTGCAAGTGAGATTTAACATGTGCTAATGTGAGATCCTTCACATCCATTAGCTCAAGAACTGACTTGGGTGTAGCTCCTAATTTCATTTCAATTCACAAGCAAAATCAGTAAGTAAAATGCAAATACAACCAAACATTCAACTTTAAAACATTAAGAAACTTTGAGCTCTAGAAGAACATACTTTCATGCCCACCAAGAGCTCAACAGCATGCACAAACCGAGCATGAAGCGTAGTCGTCCACCGCATCCTCGGGGCGCGAACACTACGCTTAACCGAATACCTCGAACACAAGAATCTTGATCGTGCAATATTGTTAGGACCATTGACATGAGTTAAAGAAGAAGAGCTACTACTTGTAGCTATAGTACAAGAATCTAATAAAGGGTTGTTAATCTGATGTTGTTGTTGATGATATTGAGCTAGAATATGAAAATTAGGATGAGTATTATTATTGTGGTAATAAACAGGAACCCCTCTTATGGGTACCAACAACCCTTGTTCTGAGCTTAGCCCCTGATGATGATCATGATGGTGTTGAAGGGTTGTGTTTGTGTTATAAGTCAGGCCCGAATCATTCGAATGGGTTTGGTTCGGTTGAATCATTCGAACGGGTTCAGATGTTGTTGTTGAGCCATGGTGGTGGTTTTGGGAGCTTAAAGCTTTCTTCCACAAGTGATCAAGATCCAAATCATGATCTTGATGAGTTGGGTTTGGTGTTCTTCTAGTTTTTGAAGTGGGTTGTGTGTTGGGTGGGCTGATTCTAAGAGAAAGATCAGGTTGTGGTGTGAAGAACTCCATTATCACTTGTAAAGCTTTCAACTTTTTGCTTCTTTCTTGTTCTTTGCTTCAATCTTGGAGGTTATAATCAAGATTCTAGAGATGGGGTTGTGTGAAATGGAGAATATGAAGTTGTTAGAGTATTAAGTGAAGGGTACGGTTGTATATGGTGTGTGAAGTGTATGTGTGAGAATTATGGAACTTGAAGAGACCAAGGGTGGGGAGGGGGGGGGGGGGGGGTGGGGGTGGGGGGCTAGGGGCTTTATTTCTTTATGTGGACGTGGGGGTAGAAAAAGCAAGAGGAGAAAAAGATGTAAAAGGAAAAAAGGTGAATAAGTTTGAGAGTTGATTCCTTTACCATCTTTAACTTTTTCTTCTAAATTTTTAGTTTGTAGTTTTTTAGTTTAAAATATATCTAAAAGAAATAAAGAATTGCATCTAATATCCGAAATCTAAGGGAATTGATGAAACGATTCTGTGGTTATTATTTTAAACCATTTTAATCTTTGTTGGAAATGATACGTATTAGAGATAGTTAACTCATATCATCGTTAGTGTGCATCACTTATATTTCATTATAGTTTTAGTAAACTCGTTAATTACACGAGTTAAGTAAATAAAATATTTAATAAAATAAAAATTTATTAATTATAAAATAATTTTCTAAAATAATATATGATTGAAATTATTATGTATAAAAAAAAACTATAAGTAATAAAAATGATATAATTTATTAAAATTTGTATTTAAAATTTTTTGTTTTATTTGTAAAAAAATTTAACATGTTGTTTCAAAATAGACCGTTTAAAGCAAATGTCATATTTAAAAAAAATTAGTATAACTTTCAGTTTTAATATTTTTGGTTTATAAAAATTCTTCTTTTCTAAAAACTCTAATTTTAAAACTATTTCTTGTTTTTAAAAAAAGTTTGATGTATTGGAAAAAGTTCTTATTTGATAAAATTTATTGTCTTTATCTTAATAGATAGTGGGTGTGACCCGTGCTATTTTGACGGAGGTTATAAAAGTTGAAAGATTTAATTATGATAAATTATACCTTAGTACTAACCATTTGAAAAAAAGATTACATGCAAAACACTAATAAAAAGTGTAATAGAAAAATAATACTATAAAAAATAAATACCTCAAAACAGAGAATGAAAAATAGTGAATACGTAAATTGTGACTTTAATATAATTAATGAGCTCTATTGTAAATTGAAAAAAAAAAATTGACATAACTTAAAAGCTTAAATATAAAACTTAAAAAAAGTTCAGATGATTAAATGTAAATTTAACATAACTCGAATGTTTAACTATAAAATTTAAAAAATACAAAATAAGTAGGTATCAGTTTGAAAGAGAGAGAGAGAGAGAGAGAGAGAGTTGTGGTTAGTTTTAAAAAATCCTTAGAGGTTTAAATATAAATTGTAAAAAAAACAAAATAGGTTTTTTATTAGTTTGGAGAAAAAAAATTATTTTTGTAACATTAAGAAAACCTACACCTAGAGGTATACAAACCGGTTTTTGGGGCCAAACCGGTCCGGTTGAACCGTTTTATTTTCAACGGTTTGACCTCCAAACCGGTTCGGTTCCTAAACCGGTTTCAGGGCTAGGATATTCAAACCTATCGAACCGGTCCGGCCGGTTTGAAAACCGGTTTGGGTTTTTATTTTTTTTTAAATTTTAAATTTCACTTAGTTTTCAAACGCCCAAACAGTGCTCATGCGGCCAAACAAGCATGCGTCCAAACAGTGCTCATGCGCCCAAACAAAGCTCATACGCCCAAACAGTGCGCCCAAACAGTCATGCGCCCAAACAGTGCTCATGCGTCCAAATAGTGCTCATGTGCCCAAACAGTGCTTATGCGCCTGAACACTTAGCCAAATTTCAGAAGTTTTTCACACAACAAATTCTTCAAAACTTGTTCAATTGATCTAAAATATTATTTATTTTTATCAAAAATTACACATTTATAAAATTATTTATAAATATTAAAACATAAAACATAAAATATTAATTAAAAATGTAATTATGATTTATGATACATGAAAATTAAATTTGATTATTTATTTTTATCAAAGATTACATAAAATATAAAATAAAGATACTATTCAAAACATATAAACAATTCAAATGACGTAAACTTTATTCTTCGCCACTAGAACCCGAGCTATTACGAAGGAATTCGTCATATGCCGCTTCATCATCGGTCATTCCGGGTGTCAATTCATCGTCAACTTTGTCTTCATATATTTTGGCTTCATATTCTAATTTTCATTCAAGTGAGCATTTGTCTTGTATTCTTTCAGCTGCATCCAAATAATCCTTCAAGCAAATACACATTTCAACTGCTTCGGGAGTGAGTCGGGTTCTTCGTATTGATATAATCCTGTCACTAATAGAAAAAGCAGATTCCGAAGCTACCGTGGAAGCTTGGACGGTTAGTAAATCTAGGGCCATGGGGGATAGGATTGGAAATTGATCTTTCTTACCTTTCCACCAAGCCAGCAAGTCAAAATTTTTAAAATCTTGTGGAGTCATGGTGGATAAAATGTTTGTTCCACTATACCTCCCGATTTCACTACTCGGAGTGTTACCACGTTGACGTTTATTACCTTCATCTCTTTAAGTATTATACAAAGCAAACATTGGATCACTTGAACCTTCGTTATGTGCCGCATGCCGCATAGACTCATGTATGTTTGATGTTTCATCATATTTTGCTAAATAAACATCAAACATTTGACCTAAATTATTTCACCATATTAAGCATTTTGGTTATTTCTTCAATAATAGTCCAACCGATGAATGGTAAGTCGAAGCCTTTCCACGACTCACCAAAGTATTATGAAAGGCTATTAAACTTTTTTTTTAGTCAATAGCCTTTTCAAATATGTTACAAGTCGAATTCCATCTTGTAGGTACGTCTCAATTCGGACCTAAACATTTGGAATTTGCGTCTTTACAAAACTTGCGATACCTACTATATATTTGGTTACTACTAAAAATATCACGTAACATTCTTTTAACACTATCTTTTACCGTTTAATAGTTTTTAAACCGTCTTGAACGACTAAATTTATGATGTGCGCAACACATCGACTATGAAAAAACACACCATCACAAATTGGTTTATATTTTAATTTTAGATGTTCTATCGTAAGCGTATTATTTGACGTGTTATCAAAAGATATAGAAAATATTTTGCTTTCTAATTTATACGTTTTAATAACTTTATCAATAAGATAAAAAATGTTTTGTCTGGTGTGAGGATAATCAAACAATTCAAACGCAATCGTACGTTTCATCATTTGCCACGAACCAGGTTCAACCCAATGGGCGGTGACACAAATGTACGAGTCCGGTGAACCGTGCGGAGTCGACCAAACGTCACTAGTTAAGTTAACGCTAGTTTGTAAATTTTCAAAATAAGATATTAATTCATTTTTAGCTTTTTTCCATATTTTGAAGCAATCTCTTCTAAGTGTACCACGACTTACATGTAAGTATCGCGGTTGGAGAGTTCGTTGAATTAGCCGAGTCAAACGTTCATTGTCGAAATGTTTGAATGGCAAGCTTTCTTGAATTACAAAATGAGTCATTTGCTCACGAACCGCATCAACGTCATAAGCCCAAACATTCCTTTCGCTTGTCATCGAAGCTTGACCTTGAGACGGTTCACCTTTCAAAGCCTTACAATATTTGTCACACCCTCAAAATCCGCGTGCGGGGTTTTACCGCGAGGCGCGTGACATACCAGGATCTCAGTCATTAGTTACCAAGAACGACTCTATATGATTAATAAACAAAACCAGAGTTAACGTTTAAAATACTGCGGAAGCGTTTAAAATACTGCGGAAGCGTTTTTAAAAGAAAACCCAAAACAAGTAATATGTAAAGAGAATGCGCAAAACATACGCGCCCCAAACACAAATGTTTAATAGGAAAAATAAACCCAAATGTGTAAACAAACAATGTAGACAACTCAACGATGCTGGTGTGCGTGCTCCTAGGCAACTGGCAACCTTAACCTGAGAATAGCATACTAAACAAGTCAACACATGGTTGGTGAGTTCAAGAGTTTGCGTTAAAATATAAACCAATCAACAGTTTCCAGAGCATAAGTAGTGTATTGCAATAGATAGCTAGTCTATTAACATAAAAATATTAATCATAGTGATTTCGCGATCGAAGCTGACTGTGTTACGTTTGTTGCCTCCCGTCACGACTTACCAGGTCGTGACGAATATGTGTTAGGACAAAATTGCACCCGTTTGACCTCGAGTCGCACAGGTGGGGCTCGTCAGACCCAGTAGTACTACCCAAAATTTCCCCGCTAGTCAATATTAACAATCCGAAAGTGTGAGGACTTTCCATGGTAAACAGCACTATATCAATATTATACACACTCATATATAAAAGCGTTTGTGATCAACAGTATGCTATCTCCCCCAAAAGAGATTATGTAAAATAAGTGGGGCAAGAACTCACCTGATGCGCGCAAGAATTAACCTAGAGCTTAACTTGAAAGAAAGAGGGAAAGACAACCTTCAAAGGTCACCTAGAACACAAGAGTACATAAGTACGTGTACACAGAATCAACATGAAACCCTAAGTGTTCTACAAACCAAGAGACTCAAGGTTTAAGAAAGACAAGACACATTTGACCCAGTTGACCCGTTTGACCCGTTGGTGACATTATAGGTGATAATTCGTTAAAACTAATACAACAGCATGTCATACATGATCACCTACAACTTGATTACATATAGCACATCACCACCACATGTACTACCTAGATCATCATACAACTAGATATCATACAAGTCATGCAAAACAACAGGCCAAAACAGGTAACAACCCAAATCAACATTCACACAACACAAACAACACATTTCATCACTTAGAAACCATCCATGAACACACTAGCATGATCCTAATATCCCAAACATGCTCAAATCATCCAATTCAAGGATTTGCACAATTAAAGTTTCCCTTTTGGGAAAGTTCATCCCAAATTCATCAAACTCACACAACATTCATGAATTCATCAATTATATACCATTCAAGTCCATGACAACATCTAAACATGATCAACAACACCTAATCATCATGATTCATCAACTTTCATACCCAAAAGTTACTATCTTTAGTAAGGTATGAACTACAACATGCATTCTTGAATTCCTAACATTCATATCAACCATCTAGCATCTAATCATCATCACAAACACATCCATAACATTCATACATCATCCAATCATCAATTCATGCAAAATAAAGTTACTATTATTAGTAACCTATGAACAATGTATCAAAATCATAGCTTTCTTGCATAATCGACGTTAACTAACATATATACAATACAACTAACATAATCACACCAACCAACATCAACAAATCGATTCCCAATTGCAAGTTTCGAATTAGGGTTTCGGCCTAATGTAATTTCCATAAAACTTGTAAAAATCCAACCTTTATTGCATACTCGACGTTAATTAACATGTAATCTATCTAGTAAACACATTAACATCAACAAACAAGCAACATTCGACCATCAATTGCAGAATTCGCATGGAACTTTCGGCCAATCATGAACAACCATCAAATCATATAAAATCTAACCTTTAATGTGTAATAGTTTGCAATTGAAGGTTCTAACTTGTTGTATGCCTTGAAATCGATCCAAATTCGAATGTGAATGCTTGTTCTTGGCTGAATTCGCGATGGTGAGGGTGAGGGGATGCAAGTCGCGGCCGAATGGGTTAGGGGATTAGGGTTTGTTTTTGATTTTGTAACTTAATTAATCATATTACCCTTTTAACCCTTATAATTTGTATTTTATAAAAATTAGGCTTTTTGAATAGTTTTTAAATAGTTTTTAACTACTAAACACAATTATTATTAATCACAAATAACAATCATGCATAATTCCCATTTATCACAAAACACACGAAATAAATATGCACGTTTTCACGTTACGCGATAAAATTACAGTTAACATTTAAATCACATAAGCATAACTTAATAATCACATTGTTAACTTAATTATCATCAATTTAACATTACTGATTATTGTTAAGTCACCAACGTTCAACGACAACTAGTGTGTGCACGACACGTGTATGCAAGACTTAACGGAACAAACGGAGTTTGGTAACGGAAAATTACCGGATGTCACATTATCCCCATGTTGAAAGAATTTTCGTCCCGAAAATTGCGTTACATGGTGAGTGTTCCATCACTGGTCTACTGCATTGGCACAAGGAAATCGAAATCGTGTGAGTTTTGGATGAGTTGTCACATCATCCCCATGTTGAAAGAAATTTCGTCCCGAAATTTAATCAATACCTTCGCCGGCTGGCATCGTCCTTTCGAATAGCTGAGGGTACTTAAGCTTCATTTGGTCTTCACGTTCCCACGTGAATTCTGGTCCACGTCTCGAGTTCCAACGAACTTTGACAATGGGTATCTTGCTTTGCTTAAGCGTTTTCACCTCACGATCCATCACTTCGACAGGTTCCTCAATGAAACGTAATTGTTCATCTACTTGAACTTCTTCCAGTGGTACGACCATCGTTTCATCCGTTAAACATTTCTTTAGATTTGAAACATGGAATACATCATGGATTCCACTCAATGAATCAGGTAAGGCTAGTCGATAAGCCACTGGACCAATTCTTTCCACTATCTCAAATGGTCCAACGTATCTCGGATTTAGCTTTCCTCGCTTACCAAACCGAACTACGCCTTTCCATGGTGAGACTTTTAATAAAACTTTGTCCTAACTTGAAATTCCAAAGGTTTTCGTCGTTTGTCAGCATAGCTTTTCTGTCTGTCTCGCGCTGCGGCCATGCGGTTTCTTATCTGAACAATCTTCTCAGTTGTCTCGTGTACTAACTCGGGACCCGTTAATTGACTATCACCAATTTCAGCCCAGCAAACTGGTGATCTACACTTTCTCCCATATAAAGCTTCAAAAGGTGCTGCCTTTATGCTAGTGTGATAACTGTTGTTGTAAGAAAATTCCACCAATGGTAGGTGAACTTCCCAGTTATTCCCGAAGTCAATCACACAAGCACGTAACATGTCCTCCAAAGTCTGTATAGTACGCTCGCTTTGACCATCAGTCTGTGGATGATAAGCAGTACTCATATCCAATCGCGTACCTAAAGCTTTCTGCAACGACTGCCAGAAGTGTGATGTGAAACGAGAATCGCGATCAGAAATAATTGAGATCGGTACTCCATGCCTCGAAACGATCTCCTTCAGATAAAGTCGGGTTAATTTCTCCATCTTATCTGTTTCCTTTATCGCTAGGAAATGAGCAGATTTTGTCAATCGGTCCACGATAACCCATATTGTATCACAACCCGTAGAAGTACGAGGTAACTTAGTAATAAAATCCATTGATATTGATCCCACTTCCACATAGGGATCTCGGGTTGTTGTAGTAGACCAGATGGTTTCTGATACTCCACTTTAACCTTCGAGCAGGTCAGACACTTACTCACATAAGTAGCTACATCTGCTTTCATGTTAGGCCACCAATAGTGCGCCTTCAAATCGTGGTACATCTTGTCAGATCCAGGATGTATAGAATACTTGGACTTGTGAGCCTCACTCATGACCAAATCTCTCAGATTTCCATGTAGAGGTACCCATAGTCTATCCATGAATAACGAATCCCATCCGCTTTACTTCTATTGCTTTTCCATTCCTCGTAACCCTTCTAAACTCATGTTTTCTACCTTCAGAGCTTCAGTTTGAGCTCACGGATTTGTTCAGGTAATTGCGTACTAATCGTTAGTTGCAGAGCTCGCACACGTCGAGGTTTAGCAGTCTCTTTTCTACTCAACGCATCAGCAACTACATTTGCTTTCCCCGGGTGGTACTTAATAGCACAATCATAGTCGTTTAACAATTCCACCCAGCGTCTTTGCCTCATGTTCAACTCTTTTGCTCAAAGATGTGCTGAAGACTCTTGTGATCGGTGTAGATGGTGCATTTGGTACCGTACAAGTAATGTCTCCAGATCTTTAAGGCAAAAACTACCGCACCCAGTTCCAAGTCATGGGTGGTATAGTTCTTCTCATGAATCTTCAATTGTCTAGAGGCGTAAGCTATCACTTTATCCCGCTGCATCAGGACGCATCCAAGTCCTTGAATAGAAGCGTCACATAGACTACGAAATCATCACTACCATCCGGTAACGCTAATATTGGTGCGCTACACAATTTATGTTTCAGCAACTGAAAAGCAGATTCCTGACTCTCACCCCATTTGTACGTCGTTCCCTTGTGAGTCAAGGCTGTGAGAGGTTGTGCAATCTTAGAGAATCCTTCAATGAATCGTCGATAATATCCCGCTAATCCAAGGAATTGTCGTATCTCACTTGGTGTCTTAGGAACAGACCAATTCTTTATCGCTTCAATCTTAGCAGGATCAACATGTATTCCCTTCTCGTTGACAATATGACCCAAGAATTGTACCTCACGTATCCAGAAATCACACTTAGAAAACTTTGCATACAGTTGTTCCTCTCTAAGTAATTCCAAGATTAAACGTAAGTGCTCTCCATGTTCTTCCTCGGTCCTTGAGTATATCAGTATGTCATCAATAAAGACGATAACAAACTGATCAAGATAGGGTTTGCACACGCGATTCATGAGGTCCATGAATACTGCTGGTGCATTCGTCAACCCAAATGGCATGACCAAAAATTCATAGTGACCATATCGTGTACGGAAAGCAGTTTTCGAGATGTCCTCTTCTCGAACTCTCAGCTGATGATACCCAGACCTCAGATCAATCTTAGAGTAATAGCTTGATCCTTGCAGTTGATCAAACAAATCATCGATACGAGGTAAGGGATATCTATTCTTGATAGTAACCTTGTTCAGTTCCCTATAGTCAATGCACATTCGAAATGTACCATCCTTCTTCTTCACAAATAGAACTGGCGCTCCCCAGGGCGACGAACTCGGTCGGATGAACCCTTTATCCAACAACTCTTGTAGTTGGGCAGATAATTCCTGCAGTTCGTTCGGAGCTAACCGGTACGGTGCTCTCGCAATTGGAGCGGCTCCTGGAGTCAACTCAATCTGGAATTCAACTTGACGATGAGGCGGTAATCCAGGAAGGTCTTCCGGAAACACCTCGAGAAACTCACGAACTACGGGGATATCCTCTATCTTCTTTTCCTCGTCTGTTTATCTGTGACGAGTGCTAATATGGCTAGTCGACCCTTTCGTAACAACTTTTGTGCCTTCATAAACGAGATGATGCCTATCACCGCACCACTCCTATCACCTCTGACCGTAAGGACTTCTTCACCAAGGGGAATCCGTATGATCTTCTCGTGGCATATGACTTCCGCTTGTTTATCGGAAAGCCAATCCATGCCTACTACCACATCAAACTTCCTAGTGTAACAGGCATGAGATCTATGGTGAATGTATGACCAGCAAGCTCTATCTTGCAGTCTCTAAGAATATGCGTTACGTGAATCTGTGTGCCGTTAGCTAACTCCACGGTGTATTTAGATTCTAAGGCTGAGGGCATATCACTTAAAAGACTACAGAACCTAGTGGACACGAAACTTCTATCGGCTCCGGTATCGAATAATACAGTAGCAAAACAACCATTAACCGAAAATTTACCAGTTACTGTTGTAGGATCGTTTAGAGCCTCACCTGAGCCAATGACGAAGGCTCTTCCTTTGGCTCCTGTTGTTATTGCCTCCATTGTTGTTGCCATTACCATTGTTGTTGTTATTGTTGTTGCCATTGTTATTATTGTTGTTGTTCCCATTGTTGTTGTTACCATTACCATTCCTCTTAAGCTGGGGACAGTTGCGTTTGTAATGGCCTTCTTTCCCGCACTCAAAACAACCTTTCGGAGTTTCTTGTGATTGTTGTGGCTTTCTCATCAGTTCACCCCGACAGTCTTTGGCTGCGTGACCAATCTTCCCACAACGTTGGCACTTGAAGTTATCACATCGACCCACATGGTGGTAGTTACACCGGTTGCACTTCGGCAGTCTTCCACCATACCCGCCGGGTCCTTGATTTGAGGGAGTCGCCTGGTTGAAGCTTCGGTTGTTATCAAACTTCCGTTGCTGTTGCTGACTTTGCTGCTGTTGTTGGGTTGAGATTGGCTACTGGATGACGATCCCTTGTTGCTTGAACCATCCCACTTGCGTTTCTGGTCGGGCACGCTTGCCACCGCACCCCGTTTGGGTAACCGACCTTGCTCAACTGCCTGGTCAGTCAGCCTGTGGGCTGTTCGGATAGCTTGTTGTATGGTAGTGGGGTTAGAAGCAGTTACCATACTTTGAATTTCAGGCACCAATCCCCGTATATAATGCTCCACCCTCTTGTGCATTTCATTCACCATCCCTGGGCATAAAGTGGCTAACTCATGAGTACGAGTCGTGTAGGCTTCAATTTCTGAGCCTTGCATTTTGAGTTGCCAGAACTCAATCTCCAGTTTCTGCACTTCATTCCGGGGGCAGTATTCTTCAGTCATGATTTCTTTGAATTCATCCCAAGGTAGTTCATTGGCCATGGCTTGACCCAGCATTTGTACCTGGGCATTCCACCAGGAAAGTGCTGCGCCTTCCAATGTCCCGGTGGCATACTTCACCTGATCAGCAGGCGGGCAGTTGCATTTCGCAAAGACAGACTCTGTCTTCTCAAACCACCTTACAAGCCCTACAGCTCCTTCCGTCCCGCTGTAGGTATGGGGTTTACAGTCCATGAAGGACTTGTAGGTACATGGTGGTGGTCCTGTTTTGACAACCCAAACATTAGTCAGATATCCTAGACAAATAACTAGGATAATCAGTTTAACCTCTTGTTATCATTTACCTGCTGGTTGTCCCGGTTGGGCAGCAGCCACTGCCGCCTGAACATGTTCGTTAATTAATGCCGCCAATTCCGCAGGCGTCATGTTTATGGCTCCGGCTCCACGGCCTCCGGCGCCACGTCCACGACCACGCCCACGTCCTCGTCCACGTGCGTCCATATTTCACTTTAAAATTCACAATTACAATAATGAGTAACATCCAACACATTAATCTCATCAAGGTACAGTAAACAATAAGAAATAATGCATTCACCACAACCACAACATTTATAACAGAAATAATAATCAAAGATAAATAATTTGCAATTGAGTCACAAAATATTCCATCAATGTCAAAATTTAAGTTTGTCAGTTGGGTGGGAAACAACCCTTCCCACATAGGTTTCAAAGAAAAGAAACACTACATAGTCTAAGTCATTTAAAAGGTAGGATCAGTCCAGTACGTCAGATCCGTCACTGTCCTCATCCATCTCTACTGGTTCTTCTTCGGGGGCTTCCTCGGGTTCTTCTTCTGGGTCTTCCTCATCAGGGTCCACCAAAGGTGCAGGAGCTTCAGCAATCTGAAGTGCTGCTAGCTGTGCCTCTAACTCAGCAAACCTATTATCGATCTCCATATTATGGTGATCCTGTGCGTCCATGCGCTCACTAAGTGCTACCACGTTGCCTGCCAGAGTATGATGTCCACCAATGGCCATCGAAAGTCGCTCCTGAAGCGTATCTACCTGGTAACGCAGCTGACGCATCTCAGATCGTAATGCAGAGTTCTCATCAGTGAGTCCTCTAATCCGCTGTCGCTCTGTGTCCAGTGTGGCTACCAAAGCTGCAAATGCCTGCTCCAGAGGGATGCTCAAGGTAGGAAGTGTAGGCAAAGTAGAGGCGGTTGATGACCTAGTCCTAGGTCGTGTAGGTGCTACTGGTGGTACGCGCTCTCTATAAGCCATACGGTTTATGTAAGTGGGGTAGAAATCCCAGTTACGCGGAGGATCGAGCTCAGGAGGTATGAAAGGCTGATCCCAGTCTATCTCGCTAGGAGGATAAGGATGTCGTGGCCAGTTAAATCCCCTATCCGGTACGGGAGAAGTAGGAGGTGACTCAGATCGTGCAGGTCTCTTGCCTAAATTTCTGGACGACGATGCCATGCTGCGAAGTACGTGTTGCGTATGCCAATGAGTATACAGTAAGGAGAGTAAACGATAAGTAACTAACAACTGTGCGGTTATAGTCTAGTGTGTGTATGCAACCTAGTTCCCTATAACCAATGGCTCTGATACCAATCTGTCACACCCTCAAAATCCGCGTGCGGGGTTTTACCGCGAGGCGCGTGACATACCAGGATCTCAGTCATTAGTTACCAAGAACGACTCTATATGATTAATAAACAAAACCAGAGTTAACGTTTAAAATACTGCGGAAGCGTTTAAAATACTGCGGAAGCGTTTTTAAAACAGAAAACCCAAAACAAGTATATGTAAAGAGAATGCGCAAAACATACGCGCCCCAAACACAAATGTTTAATAGGAAAATAAACCCAAATGTGTAAACAAACAATGTAGACAACTCAACGATGCTGGTGTGCGTGCTCCTAGGCAACTGGCAACCTTAACCTGAGAATAGCATACTAAACAAGTCAACACATGGTTGGTGAGTTCAAGAGTTTGCGTTAAAATATAAACCAATCAACAGTTTCCAGAGCATAAGTAGTGTATTGCAATAGATAGCTAGTCTATTAACATAAAAATATTAATCATAGTGATTTCGCGATCGAAGCTGACTGTGTTACGTTTGTTGCCTCCCGTCACGACTTACCAGGTCGTGACGAATATGTGTTAGGACAAAATTGCACCCGTTTGACCTCGAGTCGCACAGGTGGGGCTCGTCAGACCCAGTAGTACTACCCAAAATTTCCCCGCTAGTCAATATTAACAATCCGAAAGTGTGAGGACTTTCCATGGTAAACAGCACTATATCAATATTATACACACTCATATATAAAAGCGTTTGTGATCAACAGTATGCTATCTCCCCAAAAGAGATTATGTAAAATAAGTGGGGCAAGAACTCACCTGATGCGCGCAAGAATTAACCTAGAGCTTAACTTGAAAGAAAGAGGGAAAGACAACCTTCAAAGGTCACCTAGAACACAAGAGTACATAAGTACGTGTACACAGAATCAACATGAAACCCTAAGTGTTCTACAAACCAAGAGACTCAAGGTTTAAGAAAGACAAGACACATTTGACCCAGTTGACCCGTTTGACCCGTTGGTGACATTATAGGTGATAATTCATTAAACTAACACAACAGCATGTCATACATGATCACATACAACTTGATTACATATAGCACATCACCACCACATGTACTACCTAGATCATCATACAACTAGATATCATACAAGTCATGCAAACACAACAGGCCAAAACAGGTAACAACCCAAATCAACATTCACACAACACAAACAACACATTTCATCACTTTAGAAACCATCCATGAACACACTAGCATGATCCTAATATCCCAAACATGCTCAAATCATCCAATTCAAGGATTTGCACAATTAAAGTTTCCCTTTTGGGAAAGTTCATCCCAAATTCATCAAACTCACACAACATTCATGAATTCATCAATTATATACCATTCAAGTCCATGACAACATCTAAACATGATCAACAACACCTAATCATCATGATTCATCAACTTTCATACCCAAAAGTTACTATCTTTAGTAAGGTATGAACTACAACATGCATTCTTGAATTCCTAACATTCATATCAACCATCTAGCATCTAAACATCATCACAAACACATCCATAACATTCATACATCATCCAATCATCAATTCATGCAAAATAAAGTTACTATTATTAGTAACCTATGAACAATGCATCAAAATCATAGCTTTCTTGTATAATCGACGTTAACTAACATATATACAATACAACTAACATAATCACACCAACCAACATCAACAAATCGATTCCCAATTGCAAGTTTCAAATTAGGGTTTCGGCTCTAATGTAATTTCCATAAAACTTGTAAAAATCCAACCTTTATTGCATACTCGACGTTAATTAACATGTAATCTATCTAGTAAACACATTAACATCAACAAACAAGCAACATTCGGCCATCAATTGCAGAATTCGCATGGAACTTTCAGCCAATCATGAACAACCATCAAATATAAAAATCTAACCTTTAGATGTGTAATAGTTTGCAATTGAAGGTTCTAACTTGTTGTATGCCTTGAAATCGATCCAAATTCGAATGTGAATGCTTGTTCTTGGCTGAATTCGCGATGGTGAGGGTGAGGGGATGCAAGTCGCGGCCGAATGGGTTAGGGGATTAGGGTTGTTTTTGATTTTGTAACTTAATTAATCATATTTACCCTTTTAACCCTTATAATTTGTATTTTATAAAAATTAGGCTTTTTGAATAGTTTTTAAATAGTTTTTAACTACTAAACACAATTATTATTAATCACAAATAACAATCATGCATAATTCCCATTTATCACAAAACACACGAAATAAATATGCACGTTTTCACGTTACGCGATAAAATTACAGTTAACCTTTAAATCACATAAGCATAACTTAATAATCACATTGTTAACTTAATTATCATCAATTTAACATTACTGATTATTGTTAAGTCACCAACGTTCAACGATAACTAGTGTGTGTGCACGACACGTGTATGCAAGACTTAACGGAACAAACGGAGTTTGGTAACGGAAAATTACCGGATGTCACAATATTTATTCACAATATGGTTTTTAAAAGTTGTATTTGCATATTTTTTGAAAAACTTATGACAATACTTGCAACGAGCTTTGTTTGGACCGCTAGCCATTTGACATAAATCGTAATTGTACCATATTTCGGGGTTCTTATTCGTAGGAAGGATTGCGACCACCACGTTGCTTGAAGACGCATCACAACCAACGGATGATTGAGCACTTGATGAAGCCATTTTGAAATGAATAAGAGTATTGAGAGTTTTTTTTGAACTGAACGAAAGTATTGAGCGTATTTAAGAATAAATGGCGTTTTTTTCAGAGTAGAAAGCGTTTTAAGTTGTTGTGGTTCAACCAAAACATCCAATACATATTTATACTAGCTTAATGGGGGTAAAATGATAAAAAAACACCAATAAAAAGGTAGAAAACGGCTATATAACAGCTATATAGCCGTTATATAACGGCTACTTTTTTGAAATCCGGTTTGAAAACCGGTTTGAAAACCGGTGTCACACCCCAACTTTAACGGCGGAAACGTCGAGATGTGAGGGTTAAGATTGTTCACAGCCACATAACACTACCATAAATTGTAAACATAATTATTCATAAGTTGAAATAAATATTACAACCAAAAGTCTCAACGAAATAAAGTAAACAATGTTCAACTTTCAAGTTTCAAGACATATTATTTATTCATTTTTTTTCCTAGGTCCAAATCCTAAGTGTAAGCATGCTTCAATAGATAATCATCAACCTTGTGCATTTCCTGAAACATGTTAAAAATAAAGGGTCAACTTTGAAAGTCGGTGAGTTTCCATGGGTTAGGCTTACATATATTTATAAAAATTTACAAGTAGCAATTCATGTCAATATTTACGAATAAAGTAAGTTTATAGATAACATATAGCTACAATCAAACCTTGACAGATTACAAGTTTACAAGATTAAACGATTAGCTAAGTGTACTTGGTTCCCATAGTGCTCAAGAATACGACACTAGGAGCCGGCAATACCTCGGCTTTAGCACCAAATAGGCTTGTCAGGCCCATAGATCTATGACATCGTCAGGCTAGC
This sequence comes from Flaveria sonorensis, assembly GCA_025506505.1. NCBI lineage: Eukaryota > Viridiplantae > Streptophyta > Magnoliopsida > Asterales > Asteraceae > Flaveria > Flaveria sonorensis. Next base: position 6,217,527 of record CM046426.1, read on the forward strand.
AATAGTTAATGATTGTCAACATATAATGTTCGTCATATAAGGCTCATAATATTACAAATAACCATGACAAAAAGTAAAGATGAATTGCATGTGCGTTTACAAGTATCAAGATGTTTACAAGTGCAAGTTTATAAAGTTAACATGTTTTACCCCAAAAGGTGTGAAATAAAGTAAAAGAGGGGCATGGAAAACTCACATGATATATATATATATATATATATATATATATATATATATATATATATATATATATATATATATATATATAATGATAACAAGAAATAAACGGTGCTCCAACGATTCCTTTTTCAAGTTACCTAACGTATATATTTCAAGGTTAAGATTAGAGGTAATATTAACGATTAAACGTGAACTAGGGTTTCAAGTGGAGTTTGGGGTTCTTACAAATAAGGTTAACTATGAAAATCATATATATATATTTTTTAATCCAATGAAAGAAAAATACAATTTAGGTAATTTAATATGGAGAGAAAATAAATCATTTATAATAATTTGTAAAGTTTAATTATAAAATGTAATTAAATTTTATAATTATCATGATTAAACTATTATTAAAGGTAACGTGTTGACCAATAATAATTTAGTGATTTAAACTATTATTTAAAGTTTATTTTATAAAAATAAACTAAGTATAACATTTGTTAAAAATAATTTAAAAATTTTTAGAGTATTTAAAGTAATAAATTTACAGAAAATATTTAGGTGACTTTAAAAATAAATAAAGTTTACAAAACTGATTTTTATAATTTTTAGAAATCTTCTATAATTTTTTAAAGGCTGAAAAGCCCTAAAAAAAATAATTAAGGGTGCCCGGGTTCGAACCCGGGACCCCAAGGTTGACAGGGGGTGCGGTTACCATTAGGCTGGGCGCCTATGCCTGCCAAGAAAATGGTTTTTAATTATTAAAAGCATTAACTACTCGAAACCCCCAAATTCCATGAACCCTAACTTCGGATTTCATCAAATTGACCGATAATCCGTATGTTTCAACCGAATTAAACTTAGGGCTTTTGTTTGTAATGATCATACGAACATGCTAATATGTATATTTACCCGGATCGAAGTCGAATCGATGATGAGCAAGACGAAGAACAAGTCGTGGCTATGTCGAGATTGGTTCAGGTTGTAAATGATGTTGATAATCAAATTCGTTGCACAGAAAGCTTCTACTGGTCTCGATGATTGAAAGCCCTTTATCAATTTCAATTAAGAACGACCGAAGGTTGAAGAACACTACGGTTGCAGGTCGCGATGAAGAGGATGATCGAATGTGATGTTCGTGTGAGTTTCAGATGAAATTGAGATTGATAATAGCTTAGGTTTAGTTAAACGTTCGATTATGATACATTTAATTTGATTATTATTGAGTTTTAATGTTCGAACGGCTCTATGATTAAAAGCTTCAGTTACTCGGATTGTTTTGGGGTCCATAACCGTTGTTTAATTCAATTAAAGGTCATAATTGTGTTCGAATCATATTCACGAACCGGTTTAGGGGCGTTTGGGGTTCGAATTTGAAGGAAAAGACTGAGTTTCGAACATTGCCGGAGTCGGCCGGAGGGTGGCCGGTCTTTGGCCGGAATTACGGGGTGGGGGGTGTTTGGTTTGAATTTTAAATAGTTTTACACCTTTAGTCCCTGCAGTTTTCATTTTATTATTTTATGTTTAAAACTTCCATTTTAAGTTTCCAATATGCCATAAATACCCCCTGAACTTATTTAGCCTTTAAGTTTTAAATGTTTTTATAACTTTATCAATTGTTTAATTTTTATAAATTATTAATTATTATTATTATTATTATTATTATTATTTTTATTATAATAACTTGATGTTTAAGTTTTATAATAATAGACACAAGTTGTAATTACCATTATTATTATTATTACTTAATAAATTAATTTATTAACTTCTAAATTAACTAAGAAACAAGCATAAACAAGCCCTCAAAGTTTTATAAATGACATAAATAGTCCTTACAAGAACAAAACAAGGGTAACTTTAATTTAACGAAAACACGAAAGGTTACAGTCTCCCCAACTTTTAAGAATTTCGTCCCAAATTAAGATTGTACTAAGCAAACAAATACGGGTATTTCTTCTTCATATGCTCCTCACGCTCCCAAGTAAACTCAGGTCCACGCTTATTTTCCCAACGAACCTTGACGATTGGGGTGGTAGTGGTCCTAGTCTTCTTCATGATACGATCCATGACTTCAACGGGTTCCTCAACAAAATGTAATGACTCGTCGATCTGGATGTCATCTAATGGGACATGCAGACTTTCGTCAGCCACACATTTTTTCAAATTTGAGACATGGAAAACAGGATGAACCCCGCTAAGATCGGAAGGTAGTTCCAGTTTATAAGCCATTTTCCTAATCCTTTTCAGGATCTTGAAAGGTCCTACAAATCGTGGAGCTAATTTACCCTTCTTCCCAAAGCGAACGACTCCCTTCCATGGTGAGACTTTAAGAAGAACCACATCCCCTACTTGGAATTCCAACGGCTTGCGTCGTTTATCGGCATAACTCTTTTGTCGACTTCTAGCCACTTCAAGGTTCTTGCGAATCATGGAGACTTTATCGGTTGTTTCTTGTATGAGCTCAGGACCAGTGATGAAATTTTCACCAATGTCAGTCCAGCAGATCGGGGAACGACATTTACGACCATAAAGCGCTTCGAAAGGTGCCATCTTGATACTCGAGTGGTAACTATTATTATACGAAAATTCCGCGAGAGGTAAATGCGTATCCCAGTCACCACCAAAGTCAAGGACACAAAGACGTAGCAAGTCCTCTAGGGTTTGAATGGTTCGCTCGGTTTGACCGTCCGTTTGAGGATGGTAAGCCGTGCTTAAATCCAGTTGAGTACCCAAAAGTTCTTGCATAGACGACCAAAAGTGCGAGGTGAAACGAGCGTCTCAGTCGGATATGATATGCAAAGGTACGCCATGACGACTCACAATCTCATCAATGTATATACGAGCTAACCTTGACGTTTTGTAAGTGTCACGTATGGGTATGAAATGTGCCGACTTGGTCAATCGGTCAACGATCACCCATATGCTATCATGACCACGAGAGGTGCGAGGTAGTTTGGTTATGAAGTCCATGGATATGTGTTCCCATTTCCACATGGGAATCTCGGGTTGTTCAAGCAATCCACTAGGACGTTGATGTTCAGCTTTAACCTTCGTGCACGTAAGACACTTAGCTACATAAGTTGCTATGTCTTTCTTCATTCCAGGCCACCAGTATTGACCACACAGATCCATATACATCTTATCGGAACCAGGATGAATTGAGTAACGAGTTTGATGAGCTTCATTCATGATAAAGGTACGAAGATTATCACGGTTTGGAACCCAAATTCGATTCAAGAAATACATCAACCCATTGGGTTTCGTTTCTAGTTGAGCTCGAAGGTTGTACTCCAATTCCTCTCCCATTTTTCCTCCTTCTTGAACCGCTTGTTGAGCCTCCATGATACAAGTTTCGATGTCATTCTCAATCCTCAAATTTTGCAGCAGCATCGTAGTCTCGTTAACATCCAGACGAATCTCAGTATCAAATTCTCCCAAGGTATCAAACCATTGTCGTCGATCGCGAATTTCTTGAAACGAGACCATCTTATTATGAATCTTACGACATTTGCCTTTCCAGGGTGGTAACGAATGTCACAATCATAATCACTAATCAACTCAACCCAATGTCGTTGTCTCATATTGAGATCCTTTTGATTGAAGACGTGTTGTAGGCTTTTGTGATCGGTGTAGACTATACATTGCGTCCTATAAAGGTAATGCCTCCAAATCTTTAAGGCAAAAACCACATCACCAAGTTCAAGATCATGTGTCGTATAATTCACCTCATGGACCTTCAGTTGTCTCGATGCATATGCTATGACCTTTCATTATCTCGATGCATATGCTATGACCTTTCCTCGTTGCATGAGAACACAACCAAGGCCTTGTTTAGATGCATCACAATATACGGTGAAATCATCGTTTCCATCGGGAAGGGTCAAGATAGGAGCATTACACAACTTGTGCTTTAAGGATTCAAAGGCTTCCTCTTGTTCAGACCCCCACTCGAACGGTTTATTCTTTTGGGTCAAGGAAGTAAGCGGCTTCGCGATTCAAGAGAAGTTGGCAATGAAACGTCGATAATAGCCGGCAATACCAAGGAAAGAACGAACTTCGGTTGGAGTTGTGGGAACACACCAATTTTTCACAGCTTCCACCTTTGCAGGGTCAACGTGAATTCCTTGACTATTCACCACGTGTCCCAGAAATTGGACCTTCTCAAGCCAAAATTCGCACTTTGAGAACTTTGCGTATAGTTGTTCTTTCTTCAATAGCTCAAGAACTTGTCGCAAGTGATGTTCGTGATCGGTTTTGGACTTGGAATAGATAAGTATGTCGTCAATAAAAACAATCACGAACTTGTCTAGATACGGCTTGCATACTCGATTCATGAGATCCATAAAGACAGCAGGAGCATTCATTAAACCAAAGGGCATAACCATGAACTCATAGTGTCCATATCGAGTCCGGAACGCAGTTTTTGGGATATCATCATCATGAACCTGTAATTGATGATAGCCAGAACGTAAGTCAATCTTTGAGAAAATAGCAGCTCCTTGAAGTTGGTCAAAAAGATCATCGATGCGAGGAAGAGGGTAACGGTTCTTGATGGTAAGTTTGTTAAGCTCATGATAATCGATGCACATACAAAATGATCCATCTTTCTTCTTCACGAACAGAACAGGTGCACCCCAAGGCGATGAGCTAGGACGGATAAAGCACTTGTCGGACAGTTCTTGGAGTTGACTAGCTAGCTCTTGCATTTCCGATGGTGCAAGTCGATATGGTGACTTAGCCACAGGGTTCGCTCCCGGAATTAAATCTATCTTAAACTCGACTTCATGCACGGGAGGTAAACCGCTAAGGTCATCGGGAAACACTTCAGGAAAGTCTCGTACAATCTGGACATCCTTAAGATCGTTCCCTTTGACTTTCGTGTTGACCACGTAAGCCAAGAAAGCTATGTAATTCTTGCTTAGGCATTTTCGGGCTTGAGTACACGACATGAGTTTGAGTCCTTTAGAGGATTGTTCACCGAACACCTTCAATGTATCCCCCGAGGGTAAAGGAACTCGAACGCACTTCTCGAAACAAATAATTTCTGCATGATGTTTGGCTAGCCAGTCCATGCCAATGATAACGTCAAAGCTTCCAAGTTTCATATGAATAAGATTGATAAAGAAATCATGCTCGTTTAGGCTCAAAATGCAATCACGAATAACGACATCAACAGTTATGGGTTCTCCATCGGCGACTTCGACAGTAAGCGGTCTTTCTAATTTCGTATGTGGCTTAGCAAGTATAGGCTTAAATTCTAACGAGACAAAACTCTTATCGGCTCCAGAGTCAAACAGCATGTAGGCATAAGAATTATTAATAAGAAACATACCTGTTCAGTTTTAAAGACGTTTAACGATACAGGTAAAGCAACAAAAGAACTTAGATCATAAAGTTGGGGTTGGATTTGACATACCGTTCACCACATCGTTGTTTGCTTGTGCTTGGTTTGCGTTGATGTTGAAGGCACGTCCTCGGGCTTGTGGTACGTTACCCGCAAGACGAGGGCATTGTGGGCGAAAATGACCAGGTTCCCCACAGTTGTAGCAAGCACGATTAGCAACTAACGCGGCATTGTTTGGTGCATGGTGACAAGTAGCCACCAAGTGTCCATACTTACCGCACAGTGTACAGATGCGGCACGGGGTATTACTCGCATGATGATACCTACAGACATTACACAAGGGTAGAGGACCAGCATAGGCCCTAGCAGCAGGTGCTGGTGCAACAGGAGCGGGTTGTCTTTGAGGTACCTTGGGTGTAGCCACAGCAAAATTACGCGCCGGTGTGAACTTTCGTTTCTTGTTGTTGTAAGACGGTCATTCTTACTCTCCTTAGCTGCTTTAGGGACCGCCTTTTCAGTCTTTTTAGCCCCTTTGACAGACAAGGTGCCCGCTCGAATATGGTTTTCAGCAAGTTGAGCGGTGATGGTAATGGCATCTTCCAAAGTTGTGGGTCTACTTCCCACCACTGCATCTTGGATTTGAGGTGGCACCCCCTTGATGAACTTCTCAATGTTCCTAGGAACAGTGTCGACTATATGAGGCAACAGGATGCTCAACTTGTGATGCCTAGTTGAATAGGCCAAATGATCTCCACCATCTTGCTTGAGATTCCAAACTCCTCCTCCAGCTTTTGCAGCTCACTTCTCGGGCAGAACTTTTGGATGGCAATGTTCTTGAATTCTTCCCAAGTTAGTGCCAACACAGCATCGGCACCACGATTCCTCTTCTCACTATTCCACCACGTAAGTGCTCTTTGTTGAAGAACACTTGTGGCATAACGGACTTTGAGTGCCTCGGGACACTCACAGTTGATGAAGGTGTTCTCCATGCTTTCAAACCACTAGAGAAGTCCAGTGGCTCCTTCCTTCCTACTAAAGCTGGTGGGTTTGCATGAGTTGAAGTGCTTAAACGTGCAGGTTTGGTTGTTTCTTCCTTGATTTGCACTATTCTCTCCTTGCCCATTGCCATTAGTGTTGTTACTAGCGTTGGTCATCAAGGTGCTACTCAGTTCGGCAACCATGGTCGAAATGACTGCAGCCATTTGACGGGCAATCATGGCGGCTAATTTGCGGTCGGAGCTACCACGCTTTCCATGATGACGAGACATGCTGGATACAAAATAAGTTAGTCACAGAAATTTGGAGGTAGAAAATAAAATCATTTATAATACAATGAAAAAAAATACAATTTAGGTAATTTAGGTAATTTAGGTAATTTATATGGAGAGGAAATAAAATCATTTATAATAATTTGTAAAGTTTAATTATAAAATGTAAATAAATTTTATAATTATCATGATTAAACTATTATTAAAGGTAACGTGTTGACCAATAATAATTTAGTGATTTAAACTATTATTTAAAGTTTATTTTTATAAAAATAAACTAAGTATAACATTTGTTAAAAATATTTTATAAAATATTAAAGTATTTAAAGTAATAAATTTACAGAAATATTTAGGTGACTTTAAAAATAAATAAAGTTTACAAAACTGATTTTTATAATTTTTAGAAATCTTCTATAATTTTTTTAAAGGCTGAAAAGCCTTAAAAAAATAATTAAGGGTGCCCGGGTTCGAACCCGGGACCCCAAGGTTGACAGGGGGTGCGGTTACCATTAGGCTGGGCGCCTATGCCTGCCAAGAAAATGGTTTTTAATTGTTAAAAGCATTAACTACTCGAAACCCCCAAATTCCATGAACCCTAACTTCGGATTTCATCAAATTGATCGATAATTCGTATGTTTCAACCGAATTAAACTTAGGGCTTTTGTTTGTAATGATCATACTAACATGCTAATATGTATATTTACCCGGATCGAAGTCGAATCGATGATGAGCAAGACGAAGAACTAGTCGTGGCTATGTCGAGATTGGTTCAGGTTGTAAATGATGTTAATAATCAAATTCGTTGCACAGAAAGCTTCTACTGGTCTCGATGATTGAAAGCCCTTCATCAATTTCAATTAAGAATGACCGAAGGTTGAAGAACACTACGGTTGCAGGTCACGATGAAGAGGATGATCGAATGTGATGTTCGTGTGAGTTTCAGATGAAATTGAGATTGATAATAGCTTAGGTTTAGTTAAACGTTCGATTATGATACATTTAATTTGATTATTATTGAGTTTTAATGTTCGAACGGCTCTATGATTAAAAGCTTCGGTTACTCGGATTGTTTTGGGGTCCATAACCGTTGTTTAACTCAATTAAAGGTCATAATTGTGTTCGAATCATATTCACGAACCGGTTTAGGGGCGTTTGGGGTTCGAATTTGAAGGAAAAGAGTGAGTTTCGAACCTTGCCGGAGTCGGCCGGAGGGTGGCCGGTCTTTGGCCAGAATTACGGGGTGGGGGGGGGGGGTTGGTTTGAATTTTAAATAGTATTACACCTTTAGTCCCTGCAGTTTTCATTTTATTATTTTATGTTTAAAACTTCTATTTTAAGTTTCCAATATGCCATAAATACCCCCTGAACTTATTTAGCCTTTAAGTTTTAAATGTTTTTATAACTTTATCAATTGTATATTTTTTATAAATTATTAATTATTATTATTATTATTATTATTTTTATTATCATAACTTGATGTTTAAGTTTTATAATAATAGACACAAGTTGTAATTACCATTATTATTATTATTACTTAATAAATTATTTATTAACTTCTAAATTAACTAAGAAACATGAACAAGCCCTCAAAGTTTCATAAATGACATAAATAGTCCTTACAAGAACAAAACAAGGGTAACTTTAATTTAACAAAAACACGAAAGGTTACAACCGGTTTGGGAACCGGTTTGGAATCGGACCGGTTTGAAACCGGTTTCAACATACGAAACCTCCAACCGGTGTAGGAACCGGCGGTTCGGACCAGTTCGGGACCGGTTTGGGCCAAACCGATTTGGGCCAGAAACCGGTTCCGGTTTTTTCGGCCAAACCGGTTCCCGAACCGGTTTTTTGGCCACCTCTACCTACACCTTCACTACTCATAATTTTATTTATTTATTATATATAGTGATGCAGTGGATTTATCGAGCCTCTTTTCCGACCTGTCTTGAACGTTGATATATTGAGTATTATTATTATTACAACTATTTAAATATTTAGTGATTATATACTTAAGTGTTTAAATAAAATAGTGCTTAAATCAAAAAGTATTAAGCTTTAAAATATAAATAATAAATGTATATATTTTAATATTAATTTAAACTATTAAAACAAGATAATACTTTAAATAAATGTATATTAAATAATGTATTAATTGAACTAAATTGTTTAAATATGGGCAAATTATGAACTATTGCATATAGCACTTGTATCTCGTATAATAATGCGTCGTATAATAATGCTAAATATTTGTAGTATGTGTCGGTTTAATTACATGTTAATGTGCATCGTACAATAATGCAACGTCATGGCTAGTGGACATTCGTAAATATTCATTACCGTATAAATCAATAATAACATTACAAAAATATTCAAAACATTCAAGAGAAGTCCTAACAGACATAGCTAAATATTCGTAGTATATGTCGGGTGAATTACCTGTTGCGAGTTGACGTATTGCCAAAGTGCACTTTTGTATTGCCGTGAAACTTTCTTTCCACCTCACATCGAACCCCTCTTTAAACCATGAAAGTGTTCACGTATATCTTCAACAGTGCGTAGAAATAAGTCACGATGTACCCGAAACCTATTTCTAAACATCTCGTCTTTGTTTTTGGGTTCTCCATAAAATAATTGTTCAAAAGAACGTTATTAGCCCCAACAGATGACGTTTCAAGATTTTTTTCTCGAACTTTTTGACTCGTCGACGTGCTCGGCAAGAAGACTAAAAAAGTACAAACCGTTGGACTGGGAACCATCCGAAGAGGATGAAGAGGAAACAAAATAAATGTCACGGGATATTTTTAAAGTTGTTAGTTAGTAGAGGATATTTTTTTGAATTGGTGTGTAAAAAAAATGAGTTATAGGTTAGTATTTATAATGCAAATTTTTTTTGGCATTTAGCCGTTGAGGGGCGGTGTGGAGGTGTTAACGGTAAAAAAATGACCGTTTGAAGATGGTTAAAAATGGGTTTGGATTGTGGTGGCACGGCGTCTACATGCCGTGAGTTGTGGGTTCCACGAGGCATAGGGGGCCGATGACAGTGTTGCAGCGCGGCGCCGACCTTCGCTGTAAGGTTTCGGCATGGGCGCCCCCACCCTTTAATGGTTAAGAAGTTGTATTAGATATTTTAATTTTTTATAAAATTATAATTGTATCTTAAAGTTTTGTTTCACGTAGTAGCATAGATAAAATAATGATTCACAAGAGTTAAATAAGTTAAAATATTTTATAGGGTTTCTCCTATTTTTGTTGTTATTAATCTCGGGAAGCTCATGATGTTGCCGACAGCATAGAAGCAGTAGGTTCAAGAACAAACTAAGCATTGGAGCATGTTTCTTTGCAACTCTGACAATTTTGATTTGTGTGGCAATTTGACTTCTATGCTCATAAGATCTTTACTTAATTAATCATATATTAAACAACTAATTACAACATATAAAAGTGTTATTTCTTTCTATTTATAAAAATACAAAAATCCATTTAAGAGAAATACAATAATGCAAACCAAAGTGAGACCATACACACGGATTGCTTTTGGTTAATGTTTCTATGGTCTAGTAATGTTATAAAATTATGTCAACTTGACAACCCTAATTAGTAGTTGAATTTGTTATATTTTAAAAGTTCTAATCTTCATTTTAAATGAGGACACATCCTACTATCCTCATATTATTAAATTTCTAAATCAATATTCATACACTTAGTGTAACATCCGGCCTCTCACACCATCAATATTGTCCGTTTCGCCCATGAGGAACTCACGGATTTGTTTTGGTTGCCCGAGTGAAAACTTCCCAGTAAGGTCACCCATCCCTGGATTGCTGCCACCTGAGCACGCTTAACCGTGAAGTTCTTCTCTCATCCACAGCCAATACGCCCAAAATGCGTTGGTAATATTAAAGACCAGACATTCCTTATGAACCAGGAATCTCTCCTGTTCACGACCGATGTGTGATATATGTAGGGTGTCACACTTAGTTATGACTTAGAGCACATGTCACCCTGGTTTGTGACATCGTCTGTCGTCTGTCGTCTAGCTGGCACTAAGGTGGCAAAAGGCTTAAAAACCTCCAAGATGAAAGTCCTTCATGGACTGTCTACGGAGAAGTGAAGAAGAAGTTGTGAAAGAAGAGTAGAGAGGGTTAGAGAGGTTTGTGACCTACCTAGTTTGGATGCTCTTATATATCTCACTTCTTTTATTATTTTTGTTCATTGTGCTCCTTTTCTTATCATTATCTATTATTTCACACTTAGATATTTTTTATATATTGCAGATAATGATAAATTTCAATTGTATTAGATGTTTCATAAGATATTTTTATATATTTGCAGATAATGATAAATTTCAATTGTATTAGATGTTTCATAAGAGTGACAAGTTCACATAGTCATTGTACTCTCCGCTCTCCCATGAGTCCATTTTCATATACTCTAACAATACAAATACGTATATGAAATTATGTAGTCAGGTAGTCTTGTTTTTTTTGCAAGATTTATTATAATATATATCACTAAAAGATTATTCAATGAAAAATGTTAATGTTATATTTAATGCCAAATTAAATTATTAAAACTCAGCACACGAATGTAACAAAACCTAGAGCAGTTAAAAGCTATTAATAAAATACTATATAGTTGATAGAATTTTGCCTCTTTTAACCCTTACAAAGATAAAAGTTAAATATTCTAAATGATATAATTAACGCCTTCAATTAAAAAGATCAAAATTTTCTCTGAAAAATACCAAACTTATAATAATATACATGCTTATTAGTTGATTTAAAAGTTGATAGATAATTGTTGTCCATGATCTAATTGCCTTGTGAATATTATCTTTCATAGGAATAAGATGAGTTCATGTCCTTTCAAATATTAGAGAAGTTGCATGTTAAAAAACAATATATCTAGATAATAACTGCTATTGTTTAAATTCAAAATTTATCGCTTGGGAAAATGAGTAAAAAGACTACTTTTATAATTGTTGTTTTGAGGAAGCCAATGATCAAGAATCTTATATTATAAAAACCATGTTTCAAATTGAAGTGCCTAGAAATGGATTTTTTTAAGAATTTTTGTAAGATAAACATTAATGCTTTGATTTATTCAATAGGATATATATATTTAAACCATTAGCGTATTTCCAATAGTATTTGAAGTACTTTCCTTAAAATTAATTACAAAGCAAAGCTACCTAAAAGTGATATCAAAATCAAACGTAAAAACTTAATTAGAAAACTATCATTACTTTTTATAGAATTTTAAGACGATTGACTCAGATTCACATTCTGATAATCCTAGACTTTAATGGCTCTTAGGATGCTTCTTTAGCTTGATCAAACGTGTTTATCTTGTTCGCCGAGGCGTTGTATTCATCAAGTGTTTTTTGCAAGGACGCATTTGGGATTTGCTATCAAATTCTGATATAACTAGATTTTAATGGCTTTTGGGATGTCTTCTTCAATAGCTTGTTCAAGCGGGTTTATTTTCTTCGTCGAGGTGTTGTAGAAATGTGTTTTGTTTTGTAGGGTGGCATTCGGATTTTCTATTTTAGGTGTTGTCTTGGTGTAATTTCAAAAGTGTGCTTTCTATTTTTTATGGGTGTGGGTTGCCTTAGGTTTGTATGATAATATATGTTTGATATTTATTCATTAATAGTGGCTTGACCATTAATAAAGCTATGAAGATCCCTTATTATAGTTCATCAAAAATAGAAAGTTATTAAAGAAATTACAATTGAAAAGTAAAGAAAATTCATTAAATAACTACAAAGATGTCACTATAATTTAACATAGGGCTGAATTGTAGGTTTTATTAAATGAAGATTGGAAAGAAAATAAAACTACATTATAAGTTACTAGCTATGTCAATCACTTGACGAGTTAGGATCGGGAAAATGCAGTTGATCGAAGTAAGAGATCCAGAAAACATATGGGATGTAATATTAATATTTTGTAATGTTTAAGTATTGTTTTTGATTTTTATTACTTTCTAGTGCATGTTTAATTTTTAACTATTTATATTAATATCTATACTAATAAATCAAAATAACTATCAGTCAGATGGTTAATTTCTAGCACGTTCACATAATCACCACCTAGGCTCCATCTAGTATTATTCATGTGTCTTCACCGCAATAAATTTACTATTTTTGGTATAAAAATTGATTTCAAAAAATTTTCCTTAATAAATGCTTATTTAATACTATATTAAAAATACTTTAATGAGATTTAATTTTTGTTGAAATACAAATTAGTTTGTAGCTAATCATTTTTAAAACTATAATACTTTAAAATGTATATAAAGAGGTTTATGTATATTTATGAATTACAATTTTTTATACTATTTTTTATAACTTAAATATGTTTGTTCTTTATACTAAAAATATATAATAATTTTATTGATATGTTCTCTATAATATATATTACATTATTTTATATAATTTATTATATAATTTTTCTATTTCAACCCATGTAACACACGAGTATCTAATTAACCTAGTATTGTAAGTTTAAAAATACTAATATTAATGCTAATGTTTATGTATGTTATTTTTGTTGAAATAATTTCAAAATATTTATCTAAAAAAATAAGAACAATATATAGATAATTAATGATTAACTAATCATTACAAACTTTATTACTATCTTTAATCTAGTAGTGTTATTTATCACTATCACATGACGGTCTCAAAACAACACTTCTCTATCCTTATCGCTAACTCATTACGAATGGTCTTAAATTATAAACGTCGAGTATAATTATTAAAGGTTATAAACTAAATCTGAACTCGAGAAAATGATTTTATATAATTAAGTCTGAAATTTATTTGTTCAATCATAGAATTAAGTTCAAAGATGTTTCTTATATAAGTTTTTTTCAATCAAAAACTAAGAGACTTTGTCACTTTATGCTTAAAACAAAGAACAGAGAATGTGAACAATCTTTTTTTCTTTTTAAAAGGTGGTGAGACTTAACTACTACACAAAGGGCCCCTTATAAAAGATTATATGTGATAAATGAACATAAAGAACATCAATCATAATCAATGTATATGATATATTTATTTTTATAAATCGAAAATTATGTGATTAAGAATGTTCATTCATTATTATCGTCATTATTCACCTTTCTTAAATTACTAGCATTTTTGTTATGATTATCGCTTTCTATTTTATGATATCTCAAAAAAATTATTAAAAATTTCTCGTCTTTTTAAAAACCTTTTATTACAATGTATCAAGTGAATGTGTGAAATACTTGTGTGGCAACAATTCTGTAAAACAGACTTTAATATAAACAATTTTATTATTACGAGACTAAAAGAATGTATTTTAGCAACATTCTAAAATTTAGATTGACAGTTGAATAGACTGCTTTGATGGTTTAGCCATTTGGCTAGCGGAAGCATCGTTTTTCTACTAAAAAAATTCATAAAAAAAGTAGAGAGTTAAAATTTTTATGTTAAGTTACGATAAATTTCAATAAAACAGATAAAACATCAAATTAAAATGCGACATTATGATATTACGGACCACAATATCATGAAATTAAATATTGGACGACAACTCAAGACGGAATATTGAAATCAAGGCTTTATATATGCTACATGAACCTAATGCTAGATTTGTATAACATTCTTTCACTAGCAATGGAGAAGTATCTCGTTAGGTGTCATGTCTTTATTTCCTTATTGTCATTAGCATTTGACTATGCGTGTTTAATTTCCTCTTTTAAGTTATTAAAACAACATAAAATCTTGAAAAAGAATATATTATATTCTTAAATCGACATACTTTCTAGTTGAATAAACTTTGTAACAATATGTTCTAATACTGTCACACATGATACATGTTTCTTTTTGGATGGCTAATGTTATCATGTTTCTGAACTGTTTTATAATCTTATAGAGAATTTTTTCTATCTTCTATCTTGTAAGAACAAGTGAAAATTTAATGAACAAGTTTTGAAAGCTAAAACGTATACCACAATTAAGGTGGTGGTGAACTGGTGGGTGGCAATTGTGGAATATGTGGTAGGAGGTGGTGGACAAACAATTGACGGAACCAATCGAGGGTCAAAAGGGCCCATTGATCTCGTAGTTGTTAATAACTGTTATTTTCTTATATATTAGATCCAAAGGTCTAAGAAAACACAAGATGGAGATTTTAGTAATAGTTAGTAAGAAAGAAAACCTTAATAATCCTCCTCTTACTAAATTTGACGGTGACAATATTTGATATGGTAGGATAGTTGTCATGGGGCCTCTATGTATTAATGTTTTAAGCTTGTACCTACAACTTTAAATTTATTAGGGCCTCTGTTTCTTTAAAATAAGTTTGTTCAATCTTTTTTTATCTTAAAATATTCAAACCTAATTCAATTTATCTTAAAAATAAGTTTAGTTAAATCTTTTTTTTATCTTAAAAATATTCAAACCTAATTCAATTTATCTTAACAGATAAATTTTAAGACTAATATTTTTTATATGTAGATGGTCAAATAGTACTCTAACGAACCCATTTTTACCCCCACACTCACAAAAAAAAAATCTAATATTTTCTACTGTTTATAAAGATAACATTTAGAAAAAGTTCACGAGTTCTTACTTCGCATTAAGCCTCAATATGGTTGAGCTGCCTTCGCTGCCGTTGTCAAATACGAGGCATATGACTAAAACCATGGTTTCTAGAAAAAGAGAACTTGACATCCCGACCGGATGAACATATAATCCTATATATGAACCTTGAAAGATCATACATTCATACCCATGTCATGTCACTTCAAGAATATGATCATGTTAAGTTTATTCTTACTATTTAGATAGTTGATTGACTGGTGCATATGTTATATTTTATTATTTTGTTCTTTGAATATGGTATATTTTGATCAAGTTGCTTTATTTGTTATTCATCCAACTTGTTGTTTGGGTAATAGAACAATGACTCTTCGAGATGTACGTAGGTTGTGAACAAGAATACATTTATATGTAGGGCCGATAATTAACTAGGATATGCATTCAAGTGAGATATCGAAATAATGTCTTACAATTTTTGCAGGATAATACAATAAACTAATGTAACTTTGATAAAATGCTACTTTAAAATTTCAGATGAGTTTATCTCAAATCTAGATCAACATTTTTGATAGAAAAATATAGTTTTTTTTTATAAAAAAATAATGATTCTAAAAGGTTGTATCAGACTCTTACGAACTAGATATTATGGGTTGTTAATTTCTTCCGTTGATTATAGTTTGATTTGATTGTTTAAGTTTTTTTTAATAATGCTTCTAAAAGGTTGTATCAGACCCTAACAAACTAGATATTATGAGTTGCTAATTTCTTCCGTTGATTATAGTTTGATTTGATTATTTGAATATTATTAGGCTAATAATAATGTGTTTGTTTTAAACATTAAAACCATAAATCTGTATCTTAAAGGTTGTTTACGGTTCAACTCGACCGGTTTTGATGAAAATTTTAAGCAGAACAACTGATTGTTGTTTTAAAATATGACAATCAAACCGATTGGGTTGGTTGGGTCGGGTTAGTCACACCAACCAAAACAATTCGGTATTTATGGTTTGTACATATTTTCATAATAATCCTTTTTTATATCGTTAGTTTGTATTAAATCTTTTGAAATGTGAAAACATTAACATAACGCATGTATAAAAATTCCAAGATGAATAAAATTAAATGAATAAATAATAAGTGCTATATGTCTGGTCCGGTATGAACAACAGCTTTCTAGTTTCATATCGGTTGGACCGTTAAACTGTTAAACTGGTCAAACTGATCGATATGTTTAATTTTAACACTTTGATCAATTTAACCGATTTATAAAACACAATACATATTTAGCTAAAAATAGAAACTTTACATGTAGCTCCAAATGCACATATGATTCTCTATATGGAACTTGACTAATCAGAGCAGTAGCTATAGAAGAATGCCATTAACTCTTATATACTATTTAATGATGATCAATCAGAGAATATAGTATATTTTAGAACCAACAGTTGGGGAACATATTGAATCTTTTGCAATGACTTTGGGCAAGAGAATTGGTCATTTTTGGTGCCCTACAAATCTTTGGAACAAGTGAATGAAAGCAACTTTGACAAGAACCCATTAACATAATTCTGATTTTGTTTATATTATCATTAATACATTCTTTTATTTTAGTATACTAGAATGGGTTCTATTATTTAATTAACTATTTTCTTGCTTTTTATCTTTTTTCTTATGTTCCATTTGAATGGGAGGAAAAGAGAGGTTGAAATGACAATAGGTAGGTAGAGAATGAATCTCAATCGTATACTAATGTTAAAGTTCGTTTTTTATGTTATGGTTCAAATAAAAACAATTAAATATTTGAAAATTATTTCATAATAAAAACCATTTTAGACCTTTTGATGGAAAAAGAAGTATGCGATGAAAGTGAAGTGTATTCACAATTCATTAAAACTAAACATCATGAATACATTGTTAAGAAAGTATAGTAAAAACTATCTTATTTAACACTTAATCTGGTTTTCATCCAACAATTCGAGCTACTTTAAAGTATAGATTGGAACTATATATTTTATCCATAAAATGGAATTTGATAAACTTTAAAAACCTAGCAATAATAAAAGAAGTGATTCAAGAGTGCTTAATATATATATAATTGACGATGGGTAGCTATACTATGAGGCGAAGAACTCAACCGCTATACACGAGGGAGCTTTTCCTGTCTCTACCAATTTTTTCAGTCCTGAATTTTTCTTCTTGAATGCATTTACAATCATAATTTACTAAATCGGTATATTGATACCTAAAATAATACATTTTTTACATTATGAATTTTTTATTTATCTAAAAAACGTCATATTAATACTTAAAATTAAAATAATATAGTTTTCATACTATATTATACATTTTTATTGATCTTAAGAAATTACATGTTTAAATTTGTAGCACCACCCTCATCACAAATAGTTAATCTCAATTTATCTTAGGAAATACAACCTCTATTGAAATGACAATATATAATTTTGAACTTGTTACTAATATCACTAATGTTATTCATATATATTATTAACATTACTTACTATTATTAGACAAGTATAAGAAGATTTAGGTTTGTTAAGAAGATTTA